>CM060938.1:846184890-847463549 GCA_030765085.1 Allium cepa
CAGAAGATTACTTCTATTAGCACATGTGAAGAAGCTGTCAATGCAGTAATTACATATGCTACTCCAATCAAGGACAGAATTAACTAGATGGCCCCTTACGAAACTTATTAAGCTATATTTAATATGGTCTTTTATATTATACTATAATTGAATACAGTTACAAGTTACAACAATGCAATACCTATATTTGTGCAGAAATTAATAGCTGAAGTCATTTTCTAATGCTAGTAGAAGAGCCAAATTGTGGAAGTTCATAAGGAGCTTCTAAGTTAAATCAAAGCGTATGAAGTTGTAAATAGGAATAAATAACAAGTAATAAGTAATAACTAAATTCTTTAGTTTAAACCATTGATCCAATGTAACACACGGGATGAAACTCAGCTTTGGTTTTTCCGTAGAGGACACGGTCCCTTAATTTGGCTGATGAATAAATTACTGAAAGACTATTATTGTAGATGCATGAACTGATCTTGTATGTCTCCTCTTTGTACAAATGACGCTTTTCTATCATGCACATGAACACATGTATATGCCCCTACATGAAGGATGATATAAATGAATATGTAAAAGAAAGATGCTATAGAATTTTTACATAGTGGGCTACTAGTTAGGCTGTCAAAGCTTTCATAAATAAGGATTTAATACAATTTGTAAAAATGGGTCATCATATTAATATCAGTATGGTCGTTCTATTATTTGGCTATATCATAATGTATTATTTACAAATTAATAAGAAATTAACTTCAACCTTACGTCTATTATAACGATTCATTAATGATGGTCAATGCTGCATAATTTTGCTTAATATTCTAAAAGAAGTACGTATTAACTCAACAGACACATGTTTACTTTTGTAAATCAACTTGCTCAATAACTAAAAGTGTAAGATGGAGGTGGCGTTAGTGGTGGCAAAGTGTTGGAAGTATCTTACTCAATAACTAGAAACCACCCTTGATATTAAACAATCTAGTGTACCATATGTGCAGTGGCTGTTGTATGCCAAGGTACAATTGTTTGAATTCCTGCAATAGCTCCAACCTAACGACATATATATTATGTCCAATACGTAAACCAAAATCCTACACACCCTTTGTCTCCCATTAAAAATAGAGTTTGGATGAAAATTCCATATTAATTGTTTTAACAGCAAAAATGTCTTTTTGTTTAATTACTTGTGAATTAGGTTAGTACATGTTCATTTCTTTCATTGTCAAATGGTGGAAAATAGACTTGCTATGTAAATTTAATGTAGCTATGTAAATTTTAGTGACATAATCACTACTATCAACTTTAGCCAAATGGTAACATATCAGACATCATGTAAACTCTGCTAAAAACACCCAAAGCATCCGTTTGCACTCACTAATGTCATATAGCATTCAAAGGCATTAAAAGTTCAAACCGTGCCAAAAAAATTGGACACTCAATGGCTCCACAACATCCAAATGGCGCTAAATAGTTTTTGAATTAAAATCAACTATTACTATACATTCAAAAGATTGAATTCGATTTTCCAGTATAACTAGCATTACCTTTCTTCAATCATACAAAATCCACTTTACTTCACACTAATTTCAAACTATACATCTACGAACACCTAATTAAAAGCATAATCAATTAAATTCTCAACCCAACACAGTTCAACCATAAATTTTTATTGACGCAACACAAGCTGTTAAATATTGAGAAGAAAAGACATATGTAAGTACCATTATTTTATATTTCAACTATTACTAGAGTATTCAGTTTACTGGTAATAAGCAATTTAACATATAAATAATGGAATTGTTTAAAAAAAAATTAGTAAAATTAATTGGAGCAGTTAAATCATATATCAGAAATCAATTTTAAGCTACCTCATTCAGTATATAATTTATTTCTTCAATTGATTCACATTAAGCAATTTAATTTTGGGAATAACTAAACTGTTAACTGATTTAACATATAAAGTACTTTAACAATTACTTGACTAGTTAATTGAAATAAGCTACACGATGCATGAGTGTTACTGCCTCCTATTTAGAAGATTGTTAAAAAATCGAACGAACTCACATATTTTAATTTCAGATTTTGAGAAGGTGTTTAAAGCTGAAAGCGTGGATGCAGCGTGCCATTGCCGATTGTCCCATTAGATCACCTTAGGCCGAGACTAAGAGTAGGCGACCTGAAAGAACATCATCGAAGCAGGTTGAGATGTAAGCGACGACGCAGTAAGGTGGTTCTAGGGTTTGTACTTTTGAAAGGAAAGTCACTGATTTGAGGAACGAATGAGACAGGTTCGATCTGACCTTGACAACCTAAATAATTTGAAATTGCATCGCCTTCGCTAGTGGACAGATGCGAAAATGATTATTTTGGATCCACCGAACAAAACTACGTTGGTAAGGGATGCAAATTAATGTAGTCGAATCGGTTGACTTTAAAATCGATGCGACTAGAACTATTTGCATCAATGTATTTTCTTCGGTTGTTGGTGACAACTGATGCAAATTTGATTTTTTATTACCTATTGCTTTCCACGTACCAATAGCACCGGTTATTAAGATAGAACTGATGTAAATAGTTCTATTTGCATCAGTTTTTACTTCAACCGATTCAAATGAGGCGCAGCAATATGCACTTTCTGTAATAGTGAGATCTCTAGTTCGCATGCTAAAGCTCCAAAAGCACCAAATATGAACCTGTAAATATACTCGGGACCCAAGCATTGAAAGGGAACAACGCCTGGATCAGTCTGCTAAACCAACATAAGAAAACACACTCAACTGAATTTATTTTTAAATTTATCAAACGTTCTTCTATCAAAACAAAGGTATCTCATAAGACACGCCCACACATAAATATAGAAATGTTTTTACCTTATGATAATCAAAACATTTCATATCAAATTCTCTTGTATTATAATAGTGTCTATTGCACAAATAATATTAATCATAACTGAAATTGTTAATTGATTAAATTCCAGCGTATATCCCAAAGCGAGTAATACAAACAAAATGGCAGGCATGTAGTGAAGTTTAGATTTCCATACAAATGACCAAGTGAAGGCACTACCTTCCAGCAGTACATCTCTAAAGGAACATACCAAGGATCATCACAAAGGATCCTCTACCAACACAAGACCGGCCCACCTCTATAACTAGGTAGTACCGAATATATCATCCCCCGATCATTACCGACCTTTCCAAGGGCCCTCATAGCATACAAACGAAATTACTTTACATCCTGAACGTCATAGCGGAAAAAAATATATCTAGAAGTGGATGATCATATCTTAATTGGGATGACCCATTTAGCCCTATTGCAACTAACCCTGTTTTTGGGCATTTTCGGTTGATGAGGCCTAAGGTAATGATTACCTTTCACATATCACATCACAACACTTTGAATGTCATATTGCCATTTCCGTTGACTACTAATTGCCTTCCATAGAAATACAACCCTTGAGCTCGTACGTCTCAAGGAGGGTGTTAAGCTAAGAGAAGTTGCCTTCTCCGCCACCAACTGATGTACGTTTGTAAAAACCAATGTACACAATCTTAGAAATGCAATGTTAGACACTCATCCATATAAGTTGTCCTGGAACAGGACAAACCGAAGGCACTCTCCTACCACATCCTATCGAAAAAATCCTAGGATTAGTAGCAAATAGTCTTTGCATTGGATATTTCATAACGAAGAGACTGCTGCTACTGGATGTATATTGGGATTTTAACCCCAAACAATGAACAAGCAGTCCTTTACTATGAAAATCCTAAATATCATTATCTTCAATAACATGCACAATCAAATGCATATACGTTGGTCCAAAGTGGTTTTCAGATGAATTTGATCCCTGTCTCTTCACACCAACAACGCGAAAGCGTTTCTCAACATTACACAGAAACTAAGTCCATAGACTTATCTCGTCTCCAATTTTCAACTTGCTATTCATCGGCTGAAAAGAAGCTCGATAGATTGGAGTAATCACTACACACCACACGAATCAACATTCTCAACACAAATGATAATCAAGCCTATACAGTCAGTTACGTACTAAGTGTATGACTAATTAGTTCCCACATCAAGTCGAGGAACTAAAATGGTCAAATTTGATAGTCGATTTATCAAAGCAAACAACAAATATCTAGCACCATAAGCAATCACTAGGCCCTTTTAATTAATCTTTTATTAATTAAATCACTTTTCTAAATCATTTACTTTAAATTATCTTTAAAAAGATATATTCTCAAAACCATTCCAATATTACAATATTTGAAAAACATTTCCATATACTTATTTAAGATAATAAGTGAATCACAATTTACTTTATTTTAAAACCATTCAAACTCCATTTTAAAATATCACTTCCCAAAACATTTATTAAATTAAGTATTATTTACTGTCTAAAATCATGAATTTAATTTCCTTATCCAAGTTCATTATTTATACAGAGTTATTAAAGGGTTATCCACGGTCAAAAATCATGAATAAAATCCCTATAATAAGATTTCATACTTATATATGGTAACCCTATGCTTGTTTTACAGAAAAAGCTTAGGGCCATGAAGGAGGTGCTGAGAGAGTGGTCCAAATCCATATTTGGGAATGGAAGCAAGCAGTCAAACATCTGGAAACAGAAACTTGAGGACATACAGTCAGAATTCAAAGGTACACCAACAATGAAAGCTTGGCCTCTCTTGAATCTTCAACAGCAAAGCAGTATCGGCTTGAACTTCAGAAGGAGCTATCCATGATAAAGCAAAAGGCGCGCACTCGTTGGAATGATGAAGGCGATCTAAACACTGCATATTTCCATGCTTCTCTCAAAGTGAAACAGAATCGTGACAACATACATAGAATTGTTGACATGGAAGGTACATAACAAACTGACAGTCCGGCCATCGACAAAGCTTTCATTGATTTTTTCACTAAGCTCCTTGGTACCGCCGAAGACTTTAGCCCTTGCGTCGATGAGATAGATCCCCAGATCCTACCTAAGCTTAATCAACTTGACCATGCTTTTCTCTGCTACATAGTCTCTGAAGTTGAAATTAAAGAAGCCATGTTCTCTCTTAACTCAAACTCCTACAGTGGTCCGGATGGCCTCAACTCCTTTTTCTACACTTCTTGCTGGAGCATTGTTGGATCTGACGTGTGTAGCGCAATTATTTCAGTTTTTAAAAACTCTAGGATGTTATATTCATTCAACATCACTAATATCACTCTCATTCCTAAATCTATCTCAGCTGATTCTATTGTCGACTTTAGGCCGATCTCTTGTTGTAATGCGATATATAAATGTGTCTCGAAGATTATAGCCTCTCGCTTGAAGGCTGTTCTCCCAAACTTTATGACCCCTAACCAATCCGCTTTCCTCCCGGGTAGAAGTGTTTTAGACAATGTTTTAGTCTCTTATGAGCTCCTTATAGGGTACCGGAGCAAAAACTTGTCTCCGAGAGCGATGATGAAGTTCGATATCAGAAAGGCCTTTGATTCGCTACAATGGGATTCGCTGGTCCGCATCCTTGGGTATATGAACTTTCTGCCTCACTTTATTGCCTGGATTTACTCTTGTATATCCACAGTCAACTGCTCCATCATTATTAATGGCTCAGCAAAAGGATTCTTCAGAGGTAAATAGGGCGTTCGTCAAGGCGACCCAATGTCTGCATATCTATTTATTACAATGATGGAACTTCTCACTCGTATGCTTGACAAATTAGTATCCTCGGGTTTGTTCCACTTACACCCAAGATGTAGTAACCCCCGCATAACCTCCCTAATGTTTGCCGATGATTTCTTTGTCTTCTGCAAACCTGATCCAACATCCATTTTCTCCATTATGCATGCCTTGGATGCTTTCTACAGACAAACTGGTTTGAAAATTAACCTTGGAAAATCAGAGATAATGCTAGCTGGCCTTACCGACGAACAAACTCTTCCAATCCTCAACATCACGCGACTCTAGCCAAACTTTAATATGGCGACTTATCTTGGTATCCCTCTTGCAAGATCTCGGATAACAGCTGGACAATGCTCTCCTCTATTTGCAAAAATCATGTCGAAACTGTAGTGTTGGACTTCCAGAATGTTAAGTCAGGCCGGCCGTACTACGCTTGTCAAATCAGTGTTATTTGCAATGCAAGTATACTGGGCGCAGACCTTCATTTTACCGCTTGAACTAATCAATATGATCGGAACTGCTGCTATAAGATTCATTTGGAAAGGCTCCATTCATGGTCGTTTCACTGCCCCTATTTCTTTCAGGCTGGTAGAGAGACCCTTGCGCAAGGGTGGTCTTCGTATCTACAATGTTGCAGTCTGGAATAGGGTAGCGCTTATCAGACATTTTGGTAACTTCATAAACAATAGAAACAGCCTTTAAGTCCAGTGGTCGAAAAACAATGTTATTAAAAGGAGGGATTTCTGGAGCATGCAAGCCCCTCAAAACAGTAGCTGGACTTGGCGATCTCTCTTAAATTTGCGTGACAGGAACCTCTCTCTTGTCCAATATGGATTATCGAGCAACATCCAATTCTGGAATGACCTGTGGTTAGCCTATGGATGTATTCTTCGTACGAAGCTTACCCACAGCGACATCTCCCAAACTGGCATTCTCCCGCAATCTATGGTAACTAACGTGATTAGCAATGGTGTTTTTGTGCTCCCCAACACATCGAATCAGGCTGTTCGTATGATATGGAACCAGATCAAAGCCTCAGAGGTTTCCCTGAATCGCAGCCACATTACTTACTGGAAAGGCATAGGTAGCGTCTTCAAAATCAAGCCTATGTACAATTACCTGTCTGGCCATGACCACTAGAGGAGGGCAAATGGCATAAAAGAGTCTGGAATAGGGATAACAATGCAAGAGAAAATCTCATGTTTTGGAAAGTAATAAACAACGCTTTACACACGCGTGTTGAGCTCGTTAGCCGTGGGAAGCAAGTGCCGATCCACTGCACTTTCTACAGCTCTGAACCTGAAACTAGAGATCATATCTTGTTCGACTGCGGCATCGTCTTATGGCTATGGACAAAACTGTTAAACAAGTTAGGATTTTTGGATGCACAGCTGTGGAATGGTGATATTTGGAGTTCTCTTCTTAAGATTACTGATATGTCTAATAGTAGAAATAGGATTCTTTTCATCGTTTTAATGAAATTCCTATCTGTTATCTGGAAGGAAAGAAATCAGCGTATCTTCCATCCGAAGAGTTTGCGGAATGAAGAACTTATCCTATGTCATGTCTCCTATGATATAAAACTAGGGCTGAACAATGCCAACTTTGTATTTGAACCAGGGATCCTTGCCGCTCTCTGATTGGGCTGCGTTTTTCCTCTGCTTCCTTCCTGTTCTTCTTTCCGGATTTCTTGTTTTTTTCGTTGCTTTTCTCTTCTTCTTGTATTGGTGCACTTTGTTGCCTCTCTGCTTGCTTTGCTGCTCGTCCGTGTGTGTGTTCTGTTCATTTTTGTATGTTTTTTTCTCTCCGGTGCATTAATAAAGTGGTAGGGGCCCATCCAACCCCGTTGGCTATAGCAAAAAAACTTATCAAAATAAATTGATTGCAGATATATAGAACAATCCTTATAAATTCCATTTATATTTTATAAACTTCCATATACAAAATTCCTTTATTAATCAATTCTATTTATATCTCACTTATATGTCAAAATCCAATTCTAAGTTTATTTACTTATTAATCTCTTATTACAAATTCTTTCCTTTTATAACTTCATCAATTAATAAATCTTATTTACTTATAAGATTCAATTATAACTTCATTTTAACACTTATAAAACTCCTTTATAATTTCATTATATTTATTTATAAAATATCATTTTTATAAATTTTAAATATATAAATCATTTATAATAAGTTCAAATCCTAATTTAACTTATTTTGTAAAATTGTTAACTTCATATTTCAAAAATCACATTTAGGTAATTTCACAAAATCATAATGTTTATAATGTAAAAATTATAAATTTTTATTTATTTAAAATAAATTCATTTCCTTAACAATTCAAAAATTAAAATAAACATCTATTTTCAAAATCACTTTGAATTCCTTTTTAATTTGAAACCATCACTTTAATATTTTAAATTTTCAAAAATATGGCCCAATGTACAACACCATTAAATAAGGTGATTCACGTCGATCATATCAATTTTGGCATCCAAATATCATATATCATATGATAAAAGCATATATAACAAAATCTGTAAGTAAAATTCAACACTGGTGAGGAATCTAGTTGGATCCCTCTAACCTGTCACCTGCAAAAAAAATATACATATGAGAAAATATGTACAACGACCACTTTAAGGCAGACGTGCGTACAAAGTGTCATCTGCTCATACATGGGAACACGTATAGGGTCTCATCCGCTCAAATATGCGGCTACCTATATATATATATATATATATATATATATATATATATATATATATATATATAATATACATCCAAAAAATCATAACTCAATACATAACAAATTTATTCCCACTTACATAAAATTATAAGCGAGTTGGAAAGAGCGAGTTGTACTCGCATTGATTCCAATAGTCGTTGCAGCGTTTTATTTCGAATGTAATTAAATTGACGTTAAATTTTACCCAAAATTTTCACTAACTCCAATCAACACTAAACCTACTCCATCGCGTAGTGTTCGCGAACACAAACCCAACGCAACTTGTTTCGTCCGATTTTGACCTAGTATGTAAAAGATATAGAATTCTAAAGATTACACGAATTTATACAAATGAATAATTTACAACTTTTTTTTAAAACCTCTGCAATCCTGGGCGTTCATTTTCAAAACTATAGATTTGGTTATTCCCCTCTTTCTTCTTCTTCCCAGGTTTATACGTATGCAAACATCCCACACGTGCTTCAATTTTTGCCTTGGACGCTCCCTCCATGATTAACTCTGCAACGATCAAGGGCTGCCATATGATAGGCCATCGTGAGACACACCATCGACCAAAGCCTCATAAAGATCTGCCTCACCCTTTCCTAGAAATTCATGCACGAATGTCGGCCATTCAAATGCCTATTATCGGTTATCCTCTGCTCCAATTTAGATCATAGCCATTGGATTGGTATATCTCACCTAGCTCTACAAGTTTGTAGTTGAAAGTTTCGGCTAGATGCTTATGGATTGGAAGAGATCGAGGAGAGAAAGAGATGAACTTCTGGCCATCGAATTTAATGGTGGCGGCTAGGCTTAGGGTTAGCTAGGATTTGTGAAAATTGAGGAAAATGAGGTCCTTTTACAGAAAATTTTCATGCACTATTTACCCGAAATTTTTTCGGACTCCAAACGAAGCGTGTTGCTAGATGTTTATAATGTTTTACCCTTATTCCGAACACAATGGAATATATATCGGGAGCCAATTCCGTCGTATTTGGAAGATAGGTTTTCGAATCGAATTATTCACGTTTCAGATTCACACGACCAAACCGTAAGTCCGATTGATACGAAATTTGAAATCCTACAATAATATAACATTACAGATCCGACGAAACTAGTTTCATTGAAATCCGAGACAGTATCAAAAATGACTAATTTTACACGTTAATTAAATATTAAAAATTTCAATTTCTATAAATTTAGTTTTAATTCAATTTTAAAAGTTCCCTGACTCCATTCTAATTCAAATAGAATTTAATTCAACTTTATAAATCATTTTTATTCACTTTAAATTCAAATTCTAATTATTTCTGCAATTGCCAATATTAAATTAACCAATTAAAGTATCGAAATAAGTTATTATATTTGAAATATATGTTATTCAACTAATAAAATTAACTTATGAATATTTAGAATCAATTAAATATCTGAATTTTGAATGACTGAAATTCTAGGTTGTTACATTCTCCCCTACTAAAAAAATTTCGTCCCAAAAATTACCAAGTAAGGAAAAGCCAAAAAATCCTTTAACTTTTCAAATACAAATTGTTCAAACTAGATTACCTACATTATTTAAACCTTTTTAGCTTTTCCAAAATTAATTAGTTAAACTTCTTATAAAGTCTTTTCTAAGTTTTCAGATCCATTCATAGTTATCTTTTTCAATCACTTAATATCGTTTAACTTTTATCTCAAAATCAAATTTTTAGTTATCATTTTTTTTCCAAAATCTCAAAAAATTTCTAACGCCTTAAATTTTATGAAAATTACACCATAGCCTCCTTCGGTTCGATCTGAAAAAACTAACAATATAAATATATATATATATTACAAATATACACCTCATCTTCAAGGATGAAGCATCCCGTTAAGAAAAATATAAAAGTACGATATGTAATCCAAGATATGTACCTTACATATTATTAGCGAGCACATATAGCTAATATAGCGCGAAAGCGAGATCAAAATGCAAAGCATACGCCATCCGCAACTACTATACACTCAACAAACAAATGAGAAACATGTATATAGAAAGTAATATCAATATACAAAATATACCAATACAACAACTATATATGTCAATATAGAAAATGCAATCAAAAGCAACAAGTTCAACTATCGAACAACTATCATCCAACTAACATCCAGCAAACCAATATCTACCCAATCAATCCATAACCAAATCAATACACATTAATTTCTCATTAATATTCATTGAATTGGTTTTAAATTTATTCACATTTAATTCATTAATATTGGATTTTACTAACATTCATTTACTCATTTATATTCAATTAGTTTACATTCACTAATTTATATTCAAGTTAGCTCACTTTCAAATTAAATTAAATTCAATTCTAATTAGATTCACTTACTACCACTTTGAATTAAATTATTTAGTTTTCAATTTCATTAATTCAATTTCATATGAATTTCTATACAACTAACTGACATCCATTATTCCATAACAATTCATTTACATTCAATTGATTAACATTCAATCCATATTTTATTTACTAATCTATTTCATTAGTTCAATTCAATTGGTAATTCATTTTAGAACTAAAGTTGAAATTCATTATATAACTCAAGTTCATATTCATTTAATGACTTTATTTCAATAATTCACTTTATTAGTTCATTTTGATATCAAATTCAACTTCATTCAACATCCTTTAAGTTACGTCTCATTTCTTTCTCACTTACATTTTATTTCACTGTACAACTTAAGTTCACTTCTAATTTAATTTAAATTATATTTTATAACTCTTTTTATTTACTCATTTCTTTTTCTTTACTTGAGTTAAATTTCTTCACAACATTTCATTCTATTTGACTTAACTTAAATTTCATTTGTAAAGTCATTTTATTTAACTTTTACATATGTCAAATTTCATATCACTATTTAAAGTCAATTTTTTTTTGCTTATTAAAATTATATAACCATTTTAACATATGGTTTTGCCTAAATTTTCTCATTTTATAAATTATATAACTTATTTATTTCAACTTCAAAATTCATACTATATAATCACTTACCACATAAGTTTTAATTTTCATTTCACTAACTTATCTAATCCAGTTCAAATCTAATTTAATTTATTTAATTTCCCTTTATTTAAATTTCAAATCAAATATTTTATTATGCTAACTCAAATTATTTAACTTTACTAAAGTTTAAATTTTTATTATTTCATATCTTAATTTCACACTTAAATTTTTGAAATTTATTTTTCTAATACATACTAATTCCAATTATAAGTTCAAAACTCATTTCACTTATATTTATCAATTTCCACATGGATTTTAAATTAAAATTTGTTTACAATAACAAAACTTAAATTCCAATTTACTAATGGTAGCAAGTCAATCACCTAGAAACCCGAAATTGATACTGATGATGTTGTAGTCATCACCCTTAATATTTTCTGGCAACAGTAGCGAATTCAGTGCTTTATGTTCTTTTTAAAATCCCTTTTATATTTATTAATCACATTTATAAACTTATACTTATATAATTTCACTATTTTACTTCACTTATATAAGATTCATTCCAAATTTATTTGTCTTGTTTAGATTTAACATAATATAATCTCTTCAAATTTTCAAAAATTACAGTCAAAATCAACAGGATTCAAATTCTCAAATTCTTAGTTAAAATCCATTTTTATTTATACTCATATTCATAAATATACTCATGTATTTCATTTCTTATATATAAGATTATTTCATAATTGTAAATTATTTTAATTATAATTCCATACTTTATAATTCATTTGCATATATAATTATTCTTTTACAATTTTTGTTTTTATTTAAATTATTAAAATAGCTTTTATTAACTTATATATATTTACATTTTCAAATAACCAAACAATTAATTTATATACACTATAATAATTTTTGAAAAGTTGTTCCATTATATATAAAATATAATTGAGGTAAATTTATTTTATTTACCCAATTAAAAAATAATACTATGTCGACTTGTCTTGTTCAAGTATTTAGAAATCCCTATCGATTATGTGGCGTCCCACATACTGACTAGAATTCATAGGCAACTCAATGGATAAGTCAACACAATATAAAATATTTTTATATCACTAACAAATACGCGCTCATATATATATAATACACTCAAACTCAATATAGGGTACACTGACCCTATCTATAATGAGTACACATCAAAGCCTAGGAATATACTAAACCTATACTCTTATACCACGTGTGATGACCCGTAAATCCGTACCCTTTGAATCGACAATAAACCACACATGTCAGACCCAAAAAGAACAAACTGACGGAAAGTCGTGAGAAAGAAAAGAAGAGAGAAGAATAGGAGAGAAGAATGAGAGAAGAAAAAACCAAATAGAACAATACAGAATCTCACATCGCAGCGGAAAACATGATAAATCATATCAATAATCTTTACCAAACAGAAACTGTATATACATACATCAATCAGAGCTAAACACTCAATCACTAATCATCGGCTTGAAGAGTTATAATAACTTGACCTTACAGTTGCTGATAATATAAACAACAATAATGCAGCGGAAAATAATAGATACATGTATACGAAAATGAAGATCTCCAGTTCGCTTGCTGAAGCTCCAAAAGCACCAAATCTGGACATGTAAATATACTTGGTCCGACCCAAGCATTGAAAGGGAAGAACGCCCGGATCAGTCTGGTAAACCAGCGTGAGAAAACACACTTAACTGAATTTATTTTTAAATTTATCAAACATTCTTCTATCAAAACAAAGGTATCTCGTAAGACATGCCCACACATAAACACGGACATGTTTTTACCTTACGATACCAAAACGTTTCATATCAAATTCTCTTATATTATAATAGTATCTATTGAACAAATAATATTAATCATAGCCGAAATTATTACATTGATTAAATTCCAACATATAGCCCAAAGCGAGTAATATAAACAAAATGACAGGCACGCAGTGTGGAGTTGGATTTCCATACAAATGACTAGGTAAAGGGACTACCTTCCGGTAGTACATCTCTAGAAAAATGTACCGAGGATTATCACAAAGGATCCTCTACCAACACAAGACCGACCCACCTCTATAACTAGGTAGCATCGAATATATCATCCCCCGAATTACTGACCTTCCCAAGGGCCCTCATAGCATGCAAACACATTAATTTACATCCCTAAAGTCATAATAGGAAGAAATATATCTAGAAGAGGATGATCATATCCTAATTAGGAATGACCTACTTAGCCCTGCTACATCTAACCCTATTTTAGTAATTTACCATTGATGAGGCCTGAGGTAACGATTGCCTTTCACATATCACATCACGACACTTTGGATGTCGCATTACCATTTCCGTTGACTACTAATTTCCTTCCATAAAAATACAACCCTTGAGATCATACTCTCAAGGAGGGTTTTGAGCTAAGAGAAGTTGCCTTCTCCATCACCAACTGATGTACATTTGTAAAAATCAATGTATGTAATTTTAGAAATGCAATGTCAGACACTCGTCCGTGCAAGTTGTCCAGGAACAGGATAAACCGAAGGTACTCACCAACCACATCCTGTCAGGAAATCCCCATGATTAGTCACCAATAGTCCTTGCATTGGATATTTCATAACGAAGTGGCTACTTCTATTGGAAGTATATTGGGATTTTAACCCCAAACGATCAACAAGCCGTCCATCACTATGAAAATCCTAAATATCAATATCTTCGATAACATGCACAATTGAACGCATATACGTTGGTCCGAAGTGGTTTCAAATAAATCTGATCCCGGTCTCTTCGCATCAACAACGTAGAAGCATTTCTCAACCTCACATAGAAACTAAGTCTCATAGACTTGTCACGTCGTCAACTTTCAACTTGCTATCCTTCGGCAAAGATGGAAGCTCGATAGATTAGAGTAATAACTCCACACTACATGAATCAGCATTCTCAACACAAACGGTAATCAAGCCTACACAGTCAGTTAAATACTAAGTATGATAATTAGTACCTACATCAAGTCGAGGAACCAAAATGGTCAAATTTGATAGTCGGTTATATAACTATCAAAGCAAATAATAAATATCTAGCACTATAAGCAATCACTAGGCCCTTTTAATTAATCTTTTATTAATTAAATCACTTTTCTAAATCATTTACTTCAAATTACCATTAAAAAGATATATTCTCAAAACCATTCCAACATTACAATATTTGGCAAACATTTCCATATACTTATTTGAAATAATAAGTGAATTCACAATTTACTTTCTTTTCAAACCATTCAAACTTCATTTTAAAATATCACTTCCCAAAACATTTATTGAATTAAAGAATTATTCACTGTCCAAAATCGTGAATATAATTCTCTTATCCAAATTTATTATTTCTACACATTTATTAAAGGATTATCCACCGTCCAAAATCGTGAATAAAATCCGTTTAATAAGCTTTCATATTTAACTTATCAAAATAAATTGATTTTAGATTTCTAAAACAATGTTTATAAATTCCATTTATATTTTATAAACTTCCATATACATAATTCCTTTATTAACCAATTCCATTTATATCTCACTTATATGTCAAAAATCCAATTATAACTTAATTTAATATAAATCTCTTATTACAAATTCATTAACTTCATCAATTCATAAATCTGATTCTCTTATAAGATTTAATTATAACTTCATTTTAACACTTATAAAACTCCTTTATAATTCTGTTATTTTTATTTATAAAATATCAATTTTACAAATCTTATACATATAAACCATTTATAATAAGTTCAAAATCCCAATTTAATTGATTTTATAAAATAGTTAACTTCATATTTCAAAAGTCACATTTAGGAATATTTCACAAAATCATTATATTTATAACGTAAAAATTATAACTTTTTATTTATTTAAAATAAATTCATTTCCTTAACAATTCAAAAATTAAATAAACAACTATTTTCAAAATCACTTTGAATTCCTTTAAATTTGAAATCATCACTTTAATATTTTAAATTTCCAAAAGTATGGCCCACTGCTACAACAGCACTAAATAAGGTGATTCAGATCGATCATATCAATCCTGGCATCCAAATATAATGTATCATATGATAACAGCATATATAACACTATCTGTAAATAAAAATAATACTGATGAGGAATCCAGTTGGATCCATCCAACCTTCACAAATATACATATGAGAAAATATGTACAATGTCCGCTTCGAGGCAGATGCATGTACAAAGGGTCATCCTCTCATACACGGGAATGTATATGCTTTCATCCGCTAAAATATGCGAGTATAAATCCAAATACCAATGTATGTATATATATACATCCAAACAATCATAAATCAACACAAAATAAATTTATTCTCACTTATATAAAAATATAAGCGAATCAAAAAGAGTGAGTTTTACTAACTTTGATTCCAATAGTCCTTGCATCGTTTTATTTCGAATGAACGTTTAATTTTAACTAAAATTTTCACTTGCTCCAATCAACTCCAAACCAGCTCTATTGCGTAGTATTTGCGAATACGAACCTAACACAACTTGTTTCGTCCTATTTTGACCTCGTATGCAAAAGATATACAATTTTAAAGATTACACGAATTTATATAAATAATTTACAACTTTTTTTAAAACCTCTGCAATCCTGGCGTTCATTTTCAAAAATGCATATCTGGTCATCCCTCTCTTACTTCTTCTTTCCAGTTTATACGCATGCAAACAACCCACACGTGCTTCGATTTTTTCCTTGGCCGCTCCCTCCACGATTATCTTTGCAACGATTAGGGACTGTCATACGATAGGCCATCGCAGGACACACCATCAACCAGAGCTCGTGAAGCTTGGCCCAACCCTTGCCTAGAAGTTCGTGCATGAACGTCGGTCATTCAAACGCCTATTACCATTGATCCACTATTCTAATTTCGATCATACCCGTTGGATTGGTAGATCTCACCAAGCTCTACAAGTTTATAGTTGAAAGTTTTAGCTCAATGTTTATGGATTGGAAGAGATCAAGAAGAGAAAGAGACGAATTTCTAGCCATCAAATTTAATGGTGGCGGCTATGGTTAGGGTTTGTAAAAATTAAGGAAAATAAGGTTCTTTTATAGAAAATTTTCGCGCACTATTCATCGAGAAATTTTTCAAACTTCAATCGAAGCATGTGCCAGGCATTTATAAAGTTTTACCCCTATTCCGAACATAATGGAATATAAATCAGGAGTCAATTCCATCATATTTGGAAGATAGGTTTTCGAATCGAATTATTTTAATTAAAATTTATATAAATTTCTATGCATTTCAGCTTCGTACGACCAAACAGTAAGTCCGATTGATACGAAATTCAAAATTCTACAATAATATAATGTTGTGGATCCGATGAAACTGGTTTAGTCGAAATCCAAGACAGTGTCAAAAATGACTATTTTTACACATTAATTAAATATTAAAATTTTCAATTTCTATAAATTTACTTTAATTCAACTTTTAAAGTTCCCTAACTCCATTCTAATTCAAATAGAATTTAATTCAACTTTATAAGTCATTTTTATTCACATTAAATTCAAATTCCAATTATTTCTATAATTTTGAATATTAAATTAACCAGTTTAATTATCCAAAAAAATTATTATATTTGAAACATAAGTTATTCAAGTATAAAATTAACTTATGAATATTTAAATAAATTTAATATTCGAATTTCGAATGACTTGAATTCTGGGTCGTTACAAACCCACCCCAAAAAAGGCATAAATTCCAACCCAGAAAGGCTCATCGAAACTTAGACTCGTTCCAAAGCTGGTTGTTGGTTAGTAAAAAGAATAATACATAGCTATTTATCTATTCGTTTATAACATAATAGAAGGATAAATTATAATAGCATTATCAATACCCATTTTTATTTCAAATTCCAAATATCACAAAACCATAACATAATGTCAACAACAACCGTTACGTAATCATGTTAAAAAATATCAGTAGTCTATTTATCTGTTTATGTTATTTTCTGGTATACCAATTTGAAGTTAAAAGTGTATTTGGAATTTGGAATAATATGAGTACTGTTTGTGCTATTATATTTTATACTTTCGTTGTGAGTTCTGAATGAATAGATAAATAACTATGTATTATTCTATTTACCAACCAATAACCAGCTTTGGAACGAGTCTAAGTTTTGATGGGACTTTTCTAGGTCAGGATTTAGGAATGTTCAAGGGTGGGTTATTACAAGCTTTCCTTAGGAACACATTTGCAAAATGTCCAACCTCTCTATAAATCTTGCATCGGGACTGAGATGATGCATTATGTGGCTTAAGGCATTTATTGGAGTAGTGACCTTTCTCTCCACCGTTAAAACATATATGATCCTTGAATTATGCCTTATCTACAGATATATTTCACTTTACATACTTTTGAATTAGGAATCTTTCCTTTTGACTTCTGAATGGGAAATTTTGCTTCTGCCCAATGTTGAATTTATTCTTTGGCCCCTCACATTCATTTCGCTTATGTACTTCTTCAAGTCTAAGTGCAAAATCAACTAATTTCTGAAAGGAGGCATCCAACCGAGTAGGAAGAGCTTTCCTTAATGCATTATTGAATCCATATGAAAACTTCCGGTTCTTATTCACTGGAGTATTATTGAGATCAGTACTATACTTTGGCAATGCTTCAAATGTAGCTACATACTCTGCTATAAACAATGTGACATTGCTTCAAGTCTATAAACTTTCGAACTTCTGAGCCATTGTTTCCTTGTTTGCTTTCGAAAGGAATTTTCTCTCTCAAAATGATCCTTGAATTCATCCTATGTTAGCTCGCTTCATCTATCTCTACAACCAATAGCTCATACCAATCGAAGCTTTCTCTTATAGCTGCTCGATGCTATCTGGACCATCCGCTAGTTTGTAATTCCATACATGTGAAAATGATCTTACGTGTTTTCAACCAAACCTACACTCTAATCACGCCTTCTATGCCCTAGAAGGTCTTCCCTTCGAGGCAAACATGTCATCGCATAACCTAGAGAATCATCAAGGAGTAGGACGGTCAGAGTGGTGGACGCACTAGGATGTTGTACGCTCCTCACCAGCTCTATCAGCTGCACTGTAATTATATAAAACTCCCCTCAACCCACTGGAATGACCTGGGTCAGCATGACCAAAGCATGGACCAATGATTGCTCACTACTGTAAAGAAGCGAGAATCAGATTAAAATAAATAAGAAATAATATCAATACATATACCAAATCAGACAAATAATCAATATGCACCCAGATGACTACTACCAATAATCACGATGTATACCTAAGTAATATATATATATATATGTATGTATGTATGTATGTTATAATCTACCCAGTTCCCAAGAGATAGGGAATCCTAATTCCATCTAGGCTAATGACTCATGTCTCTGTGTAATACACTTTGTCCTTACCCTGCTCTAATACCAAATGAAATACCACACCTCTATACCCATACTATCTAAGTGTATTACTAAGTAATACAGTTGGATAATATAGAGTATAAGACTGTATGGGGTACACACATGAAAATTCTCTTGACTAACACTAGCACATATCTCGAATCATATAATAATTAGCATAGTTGTATGCGGTCTTGGTACAAAGCTATAAACATGTGTATCTTTAGGGCAGAACAATACATATTCATAGAATATAAATAGAATACACAAAGTCGGGACACAATAGGTAAAATATAATATATCACATAATACAAAGCCAAGTAGGGCTATATACATACATCATTAAATACTCAATAATAAATACATTACTAAGGCTACAACAATACATAGGGAATGCATCATCCATATAACTACTAGCCTCCAAAAGTCCCACAACCTGTACCTAGAATGTCTCTGACTGACCAAAGCATTATAATAACGCATGAATCAGATTACGTCTATAATGATATGTTAAATGATATGATAAGCATTACATAAGAATATGTGGATATTTGTATTAATCATCCATCAAAGAAATCCATATGTCAAATAATATATCATCCATTGATCAACCAATCAGTGGTCAATATGTATATATGTGTGTGTGTGTGTGTGAAAACTCAAATCAAGTGCTTATGAAAATAGACTGTACGATAGATTAAGGTCCCAATAGAGTCATACCCCACTATGTAGTACTCAGGTAAGGTATATAAATAGTATATACCTATTTATCACTCAGCGTATAACCAAATGAGAGTTTAATAAATGTCTACTTGCTTCATGAGGCACATGGGCTACCCACCTGGATCCCACTCCTACAGTCTTAAGTTACCTCCACAGTGATCATGAACATATCCATTAGTGTGCTTATTAATGCAAGGACTTGGTCACCACTCGGATCACGCCTTTATGGTAAAAGACTACTGACCTAGATGAAACGGGGGCTATGAGCACCTACCTTATGCTAATTACTAAAGGTGTCACGGATCTGGGGCGGTACCTCAGGATGAAGCTGCTAGGATGGATGTTAAATAACCTATTTATCTCCAATACAAATAATAGGAGTACGTTATGATAGACAAACACATAATTCCTAATACATAACTTCTACAATCTTAAGTGAGATTTGATTAATTATAGGTCGCACGCCTTGATTAATGAATTAGTAAAAGTAGATAGAACTTAGATGAGAAGGAGGAATATACGCTAAGGGAAAAAATAAGATATGACATAATTCCTAATGCATGACCTTACATTCCTTCTCCCTTATTCACTTCATTCATACAAACATAATCATAAGAACAAGGCCAGAAATGACCAAGGGGATTCAAGAGGTGTAAAGGTAGGAAATCAAAGGAAATCTTAGGGAAATCAGGTCTAAACACAGATCTCAAGTTCCTATATCAACCCAAGGTGAATAATAAGATATGCATCACAAGTATTATTTATGGATTTAAGTATAGATTTGATTCATTTTCTTATATTATGTCAAGCTATGATAGTTTGAATGATTATATGCTCATTGATAAATTTAATTAAGAAATTATTTAATAAATTCGAGTCATAAAACCTATTAAATGATGCCCGAATGACTTGATATTTTGATATGATGTTATAAATACTATTTTGGTAATGGGTTTTTAATTTTATAATTTTTGAATTTAACTAGAATATTTGGTGAATTTCCTAAGGTTGGAAAATGGTTTACTTCGGGTTCTAATTATTAAAAATAATTAAATTAGGTTTTTGGCCCTAAAATTTTTATGTTAAAGAAGATAATAAATTGGATTTATCAAGATTTTTAGGAAATTTTCCCTAGGGCTTATGATTTAATATGAATTATTTGAGCTAGAAAGGCTTAATTAGTATATTTAAATATTAATATAAAATGCTGAACCAAATGCTTTGGAAATGATAAATACGCTCCTTAGCAGTTTTTTGCAAAAGGATTTTGATAAAGCAAGTTGTTATCCCATTTGAAAATAAAGAGTTGATAAAGTAATTACTTTTATTAGTATGAAATCGGTTTTTAAAGTAATTACGACTTTGCCACCCCAAAGCTCACAATGTCGCATTTCATCACACTGCCTCCATGGTCTTCAACGTCCATCAAGTGCAATGCATAGATGTCAACTTCGGTTGACACGGAATGGATCGGCATGGTCGACATAGGAAGCCAAGCATTAAGGTCGACAAAATGAGCTTCGAAGTGGACTAGGCCGCTTTCCTTAACACAATAATGTCACACTTTTAACAGTGCCACCTATTTTAAACAACGTCATCGACCCAATCGGTTTTGAAGTGATTTATAGCGGCAATAGTGACGCCATATATTTTACACATATTACCTTTGACAATATATGCAAACTGTATTTCTTTTAACTATGTCGGCATCATTGGTGACGATGCCGCCTTTATTCAAAAACACATATTTTCGAAGATGGCTAGGGTGCTACTCCTAATGACTTCCGCTTTAATGAAGCTGCTTACTTTCGTTAAGGGAATGACATCAAGATTTAACTATGTCGGCTCTATTCTTTTAAAGCATTATGCTATGCGAACCAAGTTTTATGCCTATGACGTCGACACTCTATGAAGTGCGACATCCCTATTATTGGCCTTATGTTTTAAAAGTTAAACGCTTTAACAATTTTTATATTGAAGAATGGCATTGAACCCATTGGCGATAATGGCGCCGAGATTTATCAATATATAAAGTTTTATTGTTTTGGCCTACGCTTTGAGGGGCGAAGACCGTCGTCGACTATGTCGTTACCATGTTTTATCAATATAAAAACACTACATTGTTTTGGATCTATAGTCTATGGTTTTGTAAGGCAATGAACTTAAATGACTTTGAACTTCATGAATATTATTTTATTTAAGCATATATCATGGGAAAATTATTTTAGATAAAGTAAAGGGCTGTATTTTCCTTATTATGAAAGTATGATTTCAAGGGTTAAATCAATCATAAAAAAGTGTTTTTAAGGAAATACAAAGGGTATTTAGCCTAAAATTTCACTAAAAAGGTTAGTATTCTTATCATTTTTAGATCAATTGTGATAGGATGATTTGATTTAGAGATTAGAAAACCAAATAAGATTGGTATAGGTTCACGTCTATACTTTAGCTAGTAGCCCCTAGCTAATATAAGTCCAAAATTCCAATGTAGAGGGCCTTGTCACAAGACAGACTAAAAGGAGGTTTATGCATAGAAAGGAATAAAAATAGAAGAGATATGTTATTGGTGAGCTTGCAAAACCATTAGGATCAGTTAACCCTAGGAATAGTAATTTACAGACCGTCCATCCAGTTGTATTCTAACTGTAGGTTAGATAATTTGATATATTCAGTAGGCCCGGTTCAGCCATAGATTTGTAATCAAAGTAAGAAAACTATGGGGTTAGGATGGATAGCCCATTGATTTAGACATATTGTTCATGATTACCCATGTTGCATGCATGAACACTATTGTTTATTTTAACCCGTTTGGTTACAGGATTTTGATTTGCAAAAGATATATTTTAAATTAGGATATAAGCGAGGGGAGAACCCTTTTCGCTCAGGGGCATAGTCTCTCTTTATATCTATAAACCGAGATGGCGTATTATTAATCATAGTAGGCTTTATGTCCGACCAAAGTATATGTTTCTCCCTTTAAACTCTCGAGTGCTCAAAATTTGATTTGAATGGGCGTCTTTACAGGTTAAGTAGGTTTTGATGAATAAAGCTTCTGAAGAAATAAAGGAGGCAAAGCTAGCTACGTAGAAGTATATTTATTACTATTGTCCATTTTGTTATGTCAGTGGTTGTATTAATGCATTGACAGTAGATGTATCTTTCTATTTAGTAATTCTGATCAACTAAGGTGACATCTTCATATATTGCTCTTTGAGTATTTTGTAATAACTATATTTTATCTAAACCTAGGCAACCTTTAAGATTATGCATCGAATATGAAATTATGACTTTGAAATGAATTGTGGAAGTTATCTTTGAAATTATATCAAAAATTATTTCATATCCTTGTGCTTCTAATATTATGGATACCATTACATGATTGCATTTTGTCATCAAAAATTAATGTTATAGATGACTGCAGCATTTGTAACACTTAGTTTCAGACCTCAAGATGGGGGATGTTACAACCTGGTATTAGCGCATAGGTTTTACATAAAACTAATTTTTTTTGAACTTTAGTAGGAGTTCTTGAAAACATAATCCAAATGAATCACAGAATAAGATTGAGGTATAGGATAACATTATAGTAGCTTACTGGTATTTGCTATACATAAGTACACACTTTATCTTTATTCTCCCCTCTTCCTAGATCATTCTTTCGTATCTTACTAAGGTTCAAATGCAGATTTAAGGAAGTAAGATATTAAGGCAGGAAACAGAAGAGTAAACCTTGGTGGAGGAAGATCAACTACCAATAGAAATGTCAGCACCAATACTTGAAGGAATCCAGGTCAACAGATGGCTGCTAACATAGGTGCAAGATCACCACTGGTTGATATAAAAGCTTTGTATCGGTTCTTTGTTAACTTGATGCAAGTAGAAGCTACTGTTGGATTAGTTGGTTGAAATGCTGGAGGACCTAATCAAAAGGTTCCCATTGTCAATGATTATGCTATTTTGAGTAGAGATTATGCAAGACTTGGAGGTCAACCATATATTGGAACGGAGGATGCAATTGAAGTGGATATTGATTGCTTCATTGTGAAAGTATTTTCGTTGATTTTGGTTTGAATGATGGACAAAGAGGAGATTGGCATATGGGCAATTGCAAGAATCTTCGTTGTACTGGTGGAATAGTGTGACTATCAAGATATGAGGGGAGACTTTGACTTGGGCTGAATTTAAAAGGTGGTTTGAAGAAAGATTTATGTTTGAGATTGCTAAATAACCTTTGTGAGAAATTTTGCTGAATTTATGCAGGGTGATATGACTTTATTGGAATATGCAACAAGGCTTGAGGAGTTGTCCCGTTTGGATATGCTACCATGGACACAGTGATGAAAAGAAATGAGAAGTTCATTCGCGAGTTAAGACCTGAGCTTGATAAGACGACTTTACCACATATAACAGATTCATGTGATGTAGTAATGGAGATGGCTTTGAGAAATGAGGAGATGCTTGCTTTCTTTGATGGTATAAGGAAGTGGAGGCTCATAATTGGTAGAATTAGAAAATAAAGTTCTTTCATTTGATGGGAGCTCAAAAGGGTGGAGCTCCTAAGAAAGGAAAAACAAATATTGTTTTTTTACAAGTGTGACAAGAAAGGGAATTTTGCAAACGAGTGTCATTTAGGAGATGGAAAGAAAGTTATTGGAAGGAAGAATATCATGTGCTTTAACTGCGACCAAATTGGACATTATAAGTACCAATGCAAGGAACTAGCTAAAGCTGAGAAGGGAAAGTTGTTTGCATTGGAATCAGCCACCTTGAGACTAATAGCCGAGGATAAAGGGGAAGTTGTGATGAGAGGTATGCTTTTGACTGATGGCTTATATATTAGAATACTATTTGATACTGGTGCATTGCATTCTTTCGTATCCCATTGTTTGGTAAATAAGCTTAATTAGAATCCTCATACCGAGTTACTTCCTTAAGGGTTGCAAATTCGATAGGAGGGTATGCAACTCTAGGGATAAGATATGACCATTTTTAGTTTGCATTATTAGGCCATATATTTCCTGCAATTTGCATGTGTTAGATTTCATGGGCTTTGAAATTATTTTTGATATGGACTGTTAATTAAATATAATGCTAGGATATTTTGCCACGATAGGAAAATATCACTAAGACACCCTAAAAGTAGCGTACGACTCGGTGGAAATCCAAGTTTTAATGTCTGCACTTTATTGAGTGTAATAAGGGAGGAAGATGGGTTAAATCGAGTCTTCGTAGTTAGATAATTTGCACTTGATTTTGAGCCTATTACAAGACTATTGCCAAAATGAGCCATTGAGTTTCGAATAGATCTTGTACTAAAACTGAACCCATAAG
Organism: Allium cepa; assembly: GCA_030765085.1. NCBI lineage: Eukaryota > Viridiplantae > Streptophyta > Magnoliopsida > Asparagales > Amaryllidaceae > Allium > Allium cepa. The sequence continues at coordinate 846,209,778 of CM060938.1, forward strand.
TGAACAGCCTAGTAGGATGACACCTTCCTAGATGAAGAAGCTAAAGGCACAACTAGTGGACTTAGAAGGAAAGAATTTTATTAGACCAAGTAATTTACCTGAGGAAGCAACCATGGTGTTCATGAAGAAACCAGAAGGGTCAATAAGATTGTGCATTTAGATTGAATGAAAAGACGATAGAGAATCGATATACCTCAAATTGATTATTTATTTGATCAGTTGAATGAAGCCAAAGTATTTTCTCACTTGGATGTGGCAAAAGGGTTCCATCAACTAAATGCTGTGGAAGATGGTATTCCGTTGATGGCATTTAAAACAAGATATGGTTTATACGAGTGGTTAGTGATGCCATTCGAATTGACTAATGCGCCTGCTTTCTTCATAGACTTAATGAACCGGATTTTCTAAGAGCACTTGGATAGGTTTGTATTGATATTCATAGATGACATTTTGATATATTTTAAGGATGAAGAGATTATGGGATTCATCTTAAAATGGTGCTTGAGACACCAAGGTAGCATCAGTTAAATGTGAAGTTTTCGAATGTCGTTTTTAGAAGAAAGATGTGAAGTTTCTTGATCATGTAGTCTTAATGAAATGTTGTCAAGGGGTCCAGCTAAGATAGAAGCTATAAATAACTGGAAGAGATCCGAGATGGTGACTAAGATAAAGAGTTTTCTTGGATTAGCTGGGTACTACTGGAGATTCATCAAAGGTTTCTCTCATACAACAGCATGGATGACTAAACTAACAAGGAAGGACATGAAGTATGTTTGGACCGACAAATGTGAGGAGGCATTCCAAAAGATAAAACATTTATTGACCAACACGTTCTTGTTAGTTTTTCTAGATGGAAATCAAGATTTAGTGGTGCATACTAATGCATGTAGAAAAGGACTAGGAACTGTAATATTATGGAGAGGTAAAGTAATTTCTTATGCTTCGCGATAACTAAAACCATAGGGAGTTAGATATCCAACTCATGATTTAGAGTTAGCTTCTATAATATTTTCTTTGAAAGTGTGGAGACGTTACCTTTTGGAAGAACGATTCGAGTTGTATGCCTATCACAAGTCATTAATGTACTTATTCTCACATAAAAAGTTGAATATGAGACAACAGAGGTGGTTAGAGTTTATAGTTGGTTATGATTTTGGAATTGAGTACACCTTAGAAAACGAAACAAAATTGCAGACGCACTAGAAGGAAACAACAGAGTGTGGTGTTAGTTATGTTGGTAAATTGGAAAGATTTAGCAACATTGACTACTTATAGTTTATGGTTAAGATCGACTACCAGTTCTAGTTAGAGTACAGCAATGTTATCTTGGTTGGAAGTTCGACCGGTATTGATCAACATAATTACTTCTAAGAAAAGAAATGTTCTATTGCTAGCTGAAAGAATTAGAAGATTGGAAGGTGGAATAGAGATTGATGATTTGAATGATTTTATCTTGACCAAAATGGATGGTTGAGAAGGAAAGGACGATTATGTGTTCTCGATGTTGGTGGCCTAAGGAAAGAAGTTTTTAGGGAGTGTCAGCAATCAAAGTCTACTATCCATCCTGGAGGAACTAAGATGATCAGGAAATAAAGAGAAGTTTCTTCTAGGAGAGTATGAAAAGTGATGTAGCCTTATTGGTAAAGCAGTGTTTGACTTGTAAGAAGTGAAAGCCGAACATTAGAAGACGAGTGGATTGCTTTAGCCTTTGGATATACCAGTTTGGAAATGAGATTTGATATCCATAGATTTTATTGACGGACTGCCAAGGTCAAGCATGGGAAATGAAAGTGTATGGGTCATAATATATAGACTAACAAAGAGTGCACATTTCATTCCTGTAAAGTCAACCAAGATAGTGCCTATATTGGTTAAGTTGTTTACGAAGACATAGACTGTATGGGATTCCTGGCAATATAGCCAGTGACAGAGATTCTTTATTTGCTAGTGAATTCTAAAAGAGCCTATAAGAATTTTTAGGTACCAAGCTTCAGATAAGTACCGCTTATCATCCATCATTAGATAGGCAGACAGAGAGAGTCAATAAGGTACTTTAAGATTTATTGAGGGCTTGTGTACTAGATTTTGGTGGGTCATGAGAAGACAATTTGCACTTGGTTGAGTATTCTTATAATAATAGTTATCAGAGTAGTACGGGAAAGACACCTTTTTGAAGCTTTATACATAAGGCCATGCAAATTACTCATCTATTGGTTAGAGGTCGTAGATATATTGGTTTTTGGTCCAGATATGGTAAGAGAATCTATGGAAAAGATTGAGTTGACTCGAGCTAGAATGAAAGAAGCTTAATCTTGGAAAAAAAGGCTTTACAGATATGAGACGGAAGGACTTGGAATTCTCGGTTGGAGATTATGTTTTCGCCAAAGTACCATCGACGAAAGGTGTAGTAAGGTTTGGCATGTCGGGGAAATTGGCACTTAGGTTTGTTGCACTATTTCCTATTATAGAAAGGATTGGGAAACTCGATTATAGGATAAAGTTACCGAACAGTTTAGCAGGAGTCCATAATGTTTTTCATATTTTTCATCTAAGGAACTATGTTCGAGATGTAGAAAACACTATTAATCTGATTGCATTGGAAGACTTGGTAGTGGAACCAGACAAGACCATAGACATCCAGTGCGTATAGTGTCTAAGGATGAGAAGAAGCCAAGGACCAAGACAATCAGGTTAGTCAAGGTCTAGTGGAGTGGCGACGGGAGGGACTATACTTGGGAAATGGATAGCAGGATCAGAGACACTTATCGTGAACTATTTGATGGTATGTGTTATATCTATGCTTTTATGTTTATGTTTGATCGGTGTGTCTTATTTTAATTTTGAGGATGAAATTATTTAAGGAGGGGGGTCTATAAAATCCCTAATTTCGATTGACATTATTTAGTAACTTAATTAAACTAAAAAAATTTAGAATGATAAAGGAAAGCGAGAATGATTAATTATTGGTCATGCATTAATTAATGAATTAATAGAAGTAAATAGGACTTAGAAGGAGGAATATATTCTAAAGGCAATATAGGAGTAAGACATAATTCCCAATACATACCCTTACATTCCTTCTTCATTATTCACTTCATTCATACAAACATAATCAAAGAACAAGACCGACAATTACCAAGGGGATTCAAGAAGATTAAAGCTAGAAAATCAAAGGAATGCTTAGGGAAATCAAATCTAAACACAAATCTCAAGTTCCAAAACCAAACCAAGATGAATAATAAGATATGCATATCATGTTTTAAGTATTATTTCTGGATTTAAGTATAGATCCGATATATTATGTCATGCTACGATAGTTTGAATGATCATATGCTTATTGATGAATTTATTTAATTTATTTATGAAATTATTTGATTAGTCTAAGTTATAAAACCAATTATATGGCACCTAAATGGCTTAAGATTTTGATATGATGTTAGAAACACTATTTTGAAAGTGGGTATTTAGCTTCATAATTTTTGGATTTAACAAGAATATTTGGAAAATGTTCTAATGTTGGAAAATGGTTTATTTCGGGTTTTAGTTATTAAAAGTAATTAAACTAGGTTTTCGAACCCAAAATTTTTGTATATTAAAGAAGATAATAAATTGGATTTATCAAGATTCTTAGGGATTTTCCTAAGTGTTTATGATTTAATATGATTTTTCCGAGCAAGAAAGGCTCGATTAATATGTTTAAATGTTAATATAAAACGAAAGGTTTGCTAAGTTCTTGGAAATTATAAATATGCTCCTTTGCAGTTTTCTAGAAAGGATTTTGATAAAAAAAATTGTTATTCAATAGTATTTTGACTTGTACAAGGGGTTGATGAAAAGAAATTACTTTTATTAGTACGAAACAAGTTTTTAAAGTAACCATGGCTTTTCCACGCCGAATCTCACAATGTTGCATTTCATCATGCCACCTCTATGGCCTTTGACGTCCATTAAGTGTGATGCATAGATGTCAACTTCGGTAGATATGGAATGGATCAGTTTGGTCGATGTAGGAAGCCAAGCATCAAGGTAGACACAGTGAGCTTCGGAGTGGACTATTCCGCTTTCCTTAATACGTTGATGCCACACTTTTAACTACGCCGCCTATTTTCAATAACGCCATCGACCCTATTGGTTTAGAAGTGACTTGTAGTGGCAATAATGAAGCCGCATATTTTCGAAGATGGCTAGGGTACCACTCCTAATTGCTTACGCTCTAATGAAGGCGAAAGTGCGATAACCCAAATTTTTTGGGCATAAAATTGGGTAAATTAATAAAAAATACTGAATTATAAATTGAACAAATGAATTTGATCAAATAGATATTTATATTTGTAATTGTGTTGTATATATATAGATTTAAACAAAAAAATTATATACAAATTGAATTTGTGTTTGTTTAAAACATATGTATATATCAAATTGATTTTCAAATTGGATTTGAAATTGAATTTTAATTTGATATTTACAATTTGAAATTCAAAAGATAGTTATATGTAATTTAAATCATACTTTGGTTTTAAAATGTATTTTTATTGGATTTTATTAAGAACATAAATTGTTTTATTATATTTTACTTAAAAGGATTTATTTGTATAAATTAAAATATGTATTTATAAATTAGAAAATTTATCATAAAAGCTTTTAAAAATTTAATTATGCATGAAGATACATGTGTTAGCATATAATCATTCTTTATAACATGTGTTGACAAATTAAGTAAGTTTAGTGACAAGTGTCTTTTAATTCTTTTTATTTTTTTTAAAATTAAATTAAAAATATTAAACTGAGTAGAAGAGATAACCTGTAAAATAAAATTCAGTAAAAACTAAATCAAGGTTTCAAGCTATCTACTTGGGAAGTTCAAGATTAAAGGAAAATCGGCAAACAATTTTCAAAAGCCTGGGCTAAGCAAGCACCGTTCCTTGATTTTAAAAGTTTCATCAATTTAGTTGTTTTTTTTAAAGAACCTGATCATTTCAACAAAACACAAGAGCAAGATCGAATCATTCAACAACTAAATCAAATTCCAGATTTCAAGCAGTTTTATTCAGATTTAAAGTTTTCCAGTTTGCAACATCACAAATTTTAAGTCTCTGCTTCATAACTGTCAGGTGAGTTAACCTTAGATTTTAAACAGTTTTAATCAATGATTTTAGAAATGCATGTGATAAATCTACATAGGAAGGGAGAAATTGTATTGCATGATAATTTTATCTGGTTAAATGTTTTCAATATCACTGTTTAAATGTGTATATATCTATGTGTGTATATATATATACACAGACTGTTCTGTTATGTGCACAGGCCCAAAACAATTTTAAAAGAAAATCTAAATTCCCTCATACATTTAGAATTTAGCATTGATTTCTGAATGAAGTATGTTTATAACAATATAATACCAAATCTAAAAATAGATTCAAGAATTTTAATTTAGGAATTAGTCAAAAATTAAGAAAATACAGTGGTGAGCCAGTTGGGTCAAAAATAAATCACTATAATTTCATGTTTTGATTATACAGATTAATTCATAGTTAAAAGTTAAAAATTTTAATATGGAAATCTTGATTTTTAAGATTGTATTCATGAGTATAGATCGAGTTGACCAGAATTGGGTCTATCATCAAATTTAGATGATTGAGGTGATCATCAACGTCGAGATTTCCAGTGAAGATAGCAAGAAGGCTATCGATCTTGGGAAAAATGGGAGGCGAATTTTTCAATGTTCAGGGTGGTCGGGAAATGTCGAACTAGGGTTCGAAGGTCGAACTGGAACGACGATATCCGTGAGGCAATGCTGCCGGCCTTGGGGAATCAGAGATCATCGCGAGTGTGAGAATCGTTGTGTGGATGGGTGAAGATGTTTGGTCGGAGGGACATGCTGATCGTCATGGCGAACCTATTTTGTCGATATGGTTTGGGATCTTGTGTTAAACTGGATGTTCGATTTTGTTGAACGATGATATTTTTGGATCTGAGGTGTTGGAGGGCTTGGGGGGATCGTCGTCGATGGGACGAGGCTGGTGTAGTTGATCGGAGTGCCTGGGATGGTTGGTGAACGTGCACCATCTCGTGTGTATTTCAGTTCTGTTTGGTTTTTTAGGTATTGAGGAACTCGAAGATGAATACGAGAATTTTATTATGTTGCTCGAGTCTGTTTCCGTTCGTTTGCGAGCTTCTGTTAATACTGTAATTTTAAAATTTAAATGGAAACAGATTTATAAAGGAAGAAAAGTAGAAAAAGAAAAAAAAATTTCGAGAAGGTAGAGGTTTTGCTTGAGTTTTGTTCGAGCAAGTTCGTGGAAGGCTCAGGTTTGACAATTGGTAATGGGTTTTCAAACTGAGGTAAAGTTGTACAGGTTTTAAAAGTCTAGCAGAATCTTAGATCGGGATTTAAAGTTTTCAAATAAGTTATGTTCATTTTGTTTTTAAAAAAAAATTAAGTGAATTTGTCCTTGGATTTAAAATAGCAGAGAAAATATTTAGCAAAGTTTTAGAAGTTAAACAACTTTTTAATTAATTATATTATCTTATTCTAAGAATGAGTTTTAAATGAAAGATTAATTACTTAATGGAAGTAATTTAAGATTAATTTCTTGGTATAATTAATTAAAGGATTAATTAATGTGATTAATTTAAGTGTAATTAATTAACGTAAGTGATTAAAGGGTAGTAAATCACTGAATGTGATTTAATAAATTAAGGTCAATGTGATTTATTAAGGTTATTTAATCAATGAAATTAATTTAAGCATTGGTTTATAATTAACCAAAGTTAATTAAGAAGGATTAGAGATAATTAATAATTTTTTTAGGGATGATTAAATTAAATTAATTTAGAATTGCTAATAATTAATGAGAGATCATTAACTAGGAATTATTAAATAATTAATCAATGTGATTAATAAAAAAATTAATTATATCAATTAATAAAAAATAATCATTGTGGAATTGTTTAAGCATAATTACTTAATGGGAGTAATTAAGGAATTAATTACTCAGTGTAATTAATTAAATTAATGTGACTAGTTTAAGTTAATTAATTAGTTTAATTAATTTAGAATAATCATTGGATGATGGGTTAAGTATAATTACTTAGTGAAGTAATTAGTGGATAATTACTAAATGTAATTAATTGAAGAATGGTAGTGGTTTTGGGTCTAATTTATTTGTGTAATTAATTAAGGATAATTATATAATGTAATTAGAGAATGATTAATCAAAGATGATTAATCAAGATGAATAATTAAGGGATAGTTAATTAATTGACTATAATTAAGTAATGTTGAATAAGCAAGATTTAGAAATAATAAAGTAATTAATTTAATTCGTTGGTTGTTAATTAAATTAATCAGAAATGGTATGAATAATTTATCTTGTTTATGTATGATTGAATTATATTTAAATGCCTTGGATTGTTTGTTATCCCTGATATGTGATGATGATGCCTTGTGAAATGAAATGTTTTTGTAATATGATATGTGGGGTTGAACAGAGATAATATGGTTATCTATGATTAAATCGTGTGTAAAAGTGACATCTAGTATTAAAATTTAACCACTTGAATAACTTGGGTTAAGATGACATTGGATTCGAAGAGGCCGAGGCCGGATATTAGTTAATATCCAAAACCACTTCGATTCTTTATGGATTGATATATGAAATTAATAGGACGGAATGGAATGATTTAAGTGAATTGGACCATTTAATCTAAGTTTTGGTACTGAGAAATTAATGTGTGAAATAAGTAATGTCTACAACAACTTGTGAAGTTGTAAATTGATACGACTTACCCCGAGTATTATGGAAGCGGTATGTTTTTGTATTCCTTGTTAGATAGGTTTACTCACGCTGGTTTCCAGCCTGACTCGGGTGTTACTTTGATGTAATGCTCGGGTCAGGCCAAGTGTTGTAGATTTTTAGGTAAGGACGTTCTGGAGTTTAGGAGGCGAGCCAGATGGCAGGAACGTATGGAGTGTTCCCGTTGTGATATATTATTTCTCTTTATCTGGGACATGTTTATTTGTATATGTCTAGTGATTGTGTATGAGTGTAACTCTGATGTATTAAAATGTAATTGACAGATGCAGTATTCTTTTGTAAACTGTTATTATTTGATATTATATTTTATCCGCTGCGAATGTGAGATGTTGGTGTTTCTGTTCTTCTGTTTCTTCTATCTCTTTCTTCTTTTCCTTTAACTATCTAGGATTTTCGGGATCGAAAATCCAGGGTTGTTACATTTGGTATCAGAGCCGAAGGTTAAGCAAGAACCTTGGCTCTGGTGGGATTACTCATTAAGGATAGGGTCGGTGGTACCCTAGAATGAGTTGAGTATATATATGAGAGCGTACTTATTATTTCTTATATAAAGATTTTAAATGATTTTATATGAGAATATATTTTGATATATAAAGCAATATTTCTTTCTAATAAATATTAAGGTAAGTGGTTGTTAAATTGTTTTGGAATTAAACTAAGTGGTAATAGAAATACAACCAAATTGAAATCAAATTAAAGATAAGATTGAAATGGATGCAAACTGAAATTAAATGTTGAAGTTAAGAAAAAATTTCAAAATAAGATGAATTAGAATTGGTTTAAAACCAGAGAAATAGAATGGTTATTTTGTTTAATAATGGGATGATTGTTTTTCAATAAACAATAAAATGTTTTAAGGAAGTAACCATTTAAAGAGAGTAACTTGTAAATTTGAAAGGATGTAAATTAAAGTGGGTTTCAAATTATGAAGTTCTGAATTCTAAATTTAAACATTTGAATTGGTTTCAAAATGTTAAAGGAAATAATATTATTCAAACTATTTTGAATATGATCTTATTTTAAAATAAGAGATGTTATTTAATATATTTGAATGGAAGGGTCATATTTCAAACAAGGGTTATTTGAAATTTTAAAGAAATTTGTTTTAATTTAAAACCAAAGGTGGTTTAAAATTTAAAAGTAACCTGGTGTGTAAAGGAAATAAACTCTAAGATTGAGTTTTGAATTTTCTTCGAATGTGATGTGAAACCCAAAGTGAAGTAAGTTTTAAACTTAAGTGGGAAGGTTAAGTTTAAAATTTGAATGGAATTCAAATTGTGTAAATTTGACTGGATTAAGTAAATTGAACTTAACTTGGAAAAAGTTAAATAAGTTTGAATGATCATGTAACGACCCGGAATTTTGGACAATATAAATTTAATAATCTGGATTTAAATTTATATTGAATTGATAATTTTGTTAATAAATTTGATTTGATTTAAATAATCTTCTTTATTTAAATATTTAATTTGTGAAATTATTTTTAATGAGTTAATAAATCTATTTCCTATTTATAAATGTATATGTATTTATGTATATATTTTAAATAGACAAGTTGTTTTTATTTAAATTAGTATAGCATCTTTTTAATGTTTTGAAAATAGAAATGGTGATTTATTTTTAATTTGAGCTTTTCAAAAATATTTAATTAAAATACTATATGATTTTAAATATGGAATGAATGTTTTAATTAGTTTAAATTTCATTCTTATTTCAAGTTGTATATTAAAATATGTTAATACAAACTCTTTTATAAATTTGTTTTAAAAGTTTCTTTTTCAAAATGATTTAATTGTGTATTGTTTTTCTTTGTTCTTTAGAATTATTTATATTCATAATTATGTATATAAGAATTAATTAACAAGGCTTAATGCTTATTAACTTTAATTAAACATCAATTTAATTCATAAAGACAAGTGTTTGTAAATATTAAAGCTTAAAAGACAAGTGTCTCTATGTTTACAAGTGTCAATATTTCATTTTCATTTTTCTTTTAATTCATTGAAAACTGAATATACATTCATATAATTTTGTTCTTTATTCATATGCATTCTTTTCTCATTCCTTAAAAAGAAAACCAAAATTTCATTCTCAAACCATATACAAAACTGCATTTCTCAAACCTGATATCATATGCATGCAACTCCTCTTTTCAAAGTACAAATCTGCATCATTATGAATCAAGTAGAGCCTGCATTTCAATCTTCATCAATTGAAGCTCTGCATTTCAAATCTTCATTAAGAAAACCTGCAAGCATGCATTTCTTTTCAAACCCTGGAACATGCATGTTAAATCAAGAAGGCCTGCACAACAATTAGAAGCCTGCATGTTGAAAACTGAAGCATGTATGAAGCAAGCATCATTTTTAAAGGCAGGGGTCTGCATTTTTAAAAGCATTAGAAGCCTGCATGCATTAAACTTCAAATCTGGAGGTGCTCTGCATATTGAATAGGCTCTGCATTTTGCATACAGGTGAGTAACTTTTCTTTTAAAAACTTAAGGTTACAGTTTATTGCATGCTAAAATAAATAATTGTTCATGTGTTATATACTTACTGTCTGATATATGCATGCTTAAATTGCTTATGTCCTGTTTTGTTTCCTAGTTCAGGTTATTATTTAAATTCTATATCTTAAATTTGTCTGTGTGAAATTTTGAGAATTTAAATAAGATGGTAGGCTAGTTTTATAGTTTGGATTTTAGGATTTTATTAAGGTAAATTTAAAATTTTACTTACTGGAATAAGTACCAGAGCATAGGAATTTTATAAGTAAATATATAAAACATTTCAAATCAATGTTTTAGGAATAGAACTCAAAACATTAATTGAATGCATGAATTTTTAATCAAAAATTACTATTTATAAAACTGTAAACAAAGAACAGCTTTCAATTTACAGTATTACACATATTTGATAAACACAGAGGATGTTGGTATTTGTTTTGATTGTATTTATTTCTGAAGATGGTGTATCTATCTAAGATTGTGGGAAATTATTTAATTGGGTTGAAATTTAGTTTTGGGGTCTCTGTGAAGAACCCTGGTTTTACTGGTCTTAAGTAAAATTGAGTGTTGCGGCTTCCTCTTTGAATCGAGTTCCAAGATCCTTGGGGTGTGAATTGATGTTGTGTTGAAGGAGTTACCACCGGAGTTGGGAAGTTGATGATGGTCGAGAAGTGGTGTATTGGAGGTTGACAGGTTAGGCAGTGGATGGCATTGCTGTTTCAGGTTGTGTTGTTTTGTTTTAGGAGCAGGGATTTTTGCTCGGGTAGATCTCGGGTTAATTGGAAAAAAACTCGGAGCAAGTGGGTTACTGACCCGAAGTAAAATAGGGAGATCAGTGTATTTTTGGTTTCAGGTTTATTATAACAGAGCTGTTCTATTCTAAGGAATTTTTAAAGTAAAGTTTAAATTTAAAACAGGAAATTTGAACTTAGGATTTAATTTGAATCTGAATATGAATTCAAAATATTTGAATTCTGATGTTGAAATAATTTGAATGCAGAAATTCAAATTTGGTTTAAATAAAAAAACAAAAAAAGATTAAGAAACAGGAAACTATTTCTGTTTTATAAGATTTGAGTGCAAACTTAAAATGTGACTTAGAATTTTGAAACTGAATTTGAGTTGAATTCAAATAAGTTTGAACTCTGTTTATTTTGAAATAGTTTAAATTCTGGAGATTTCAAAATTTGATTTTTTTTAAAATAAAACAGAACTGTTTCTGTTTTAAAATGTAAAAGGGTAAGTTTAAATTTTTAAGTGATATTTAAAACTGAGTTTTAGTTGGAGTTTGAATATGAATTCAAATTTTGATGGTTTGAAACTTGAAATCAATTATGTTTTTAAATTCAAATTTGAATTTCAAACTCTCAAGTATAAATGCATATGTGATTTGCATTTGAATTTAAAGGTTAATTATTAAATTAGGAATTCAAAATGAATTCGAATCTGAGTTTTAAAATCTGGATTTAAAATTAAAACTTCAGTTTTTAAATAAAGGTTTAAATTGAATTGTTTTAATGAATTTGATTTGAATTGAAATTTAAATTTCTTTTCAACTTATTAGCAAAGTATATGTTTCTTGTAAACATATAAGATTAAGTTGTATTGTTTAAAATCTTATTTTAAATAAGTTTCAGTCTTTAAGTTTAAAAGAAATGTTAAATTGAATTTAATGTAAATTTAAAAACATTTTGTTTTTAAAATGCATAATTTAAATAAGGAATATTTATCTAAAGATAAATAAAAGATTAATGATTGGATTCATTAATTATTGCGGTAATTAAGATGAATATTAATTATTTAATTAATTAATAATGGGGATGTTTAATTAAATAGTTAATGATTTTTAATTTGATTTGAGATTGATTAATTAAGTTTAATTAATCTATAATTAAGGATGGTTAACTAAATTTTAATTTATGATTAAGATTTATTTAATCAAGTGATTAATGATAATTAAGTTTTTAATTAGCACTTAGTTAATTAATAATTAGAGATAAATTAAATAGTAATTAAATATTAATTACTTAATAACTAATGGTGATTAATTTAAGTTAACTCTTAATTAAGTAATTAAGAAATGTTAATGAAGTCATTAACAATTAATTAATGTGATTAATTTTTGATAATTAATTAGATTAATTAATTAATAATCAATTGCTTAAGTTTTAATTACTTAATAAAAATAATTAGTGAATTAATTACTTAATGTAATTAATTAAGGTTAATGTGATTTGTTTAGATTAATTAATTAAGTTTAATTGATTAAAACATTTATGGATGGTTTGATAATTACTTTATGTAATTTATAAATTTGTAATTACTTAAGGAAGTAATTAATTAATAATTACAGGATGTAATTAAAGATATTTGATATAGAAGTAATTTGGATTTAAATTACTTTGAAATTAATCAAGGGGATTAATTTAGATAATTAATTAAAAATAATTAATTATTGGGTTGAGTAATTAATGTAGTTAATTACTGAAGGGTTATTAATCAAGGGTGATTAATATATATGTAGGGTTTAATATGATTAACTTGTGTGATTAATATTAAATGCTAATTACTTACTGTAATTAGAGATGGTTAATCAGTAATGATTAACTGAAAAAGAATAATGAGATGATTATTTATAAATTGATTTGAAATCAATTGATGGTTAAGTTAAGCAGGATTTTATTGATAAAGTAATTAATTTAATTCATTTTAAATTAATTAGAGATTGAGTAATTAATTTAATTCATTTTAAATTAATTATAGAAGGCGTGATCATTTGATCAATTGCTTATGTTTGATGATTGGTATTGGTTGATTGGTATGGTTTGTAAATCTCAGTGGTGAGATGAATAGTGTATGTGATATGGATGCATTGGTTGCTTTTGGATGATAATATGTATTATTTGATTATGGTATGAATTATCTGTTGATAATGATAAGGCTGATTATCTATTGTGTTGTGAATTATCTATCTGTGTATATTTAGATAATGAATTGAATTGTTTTAAACTTAAAACAACTTGGACCTAAAAGACACGCTTTGGATTTCGATGAGACCGGGATCGGGTTTCCATATTTGGATATCCGAAAACCACATCGATTCCAAATAACGTTAGGTCGTTAATCCAAGTGGAGCGAGTGAAGACTCGAGGTATAAGGGCTATACGTCAGTATAACTCTGTGGGTGATTCCGTAATGAGTTTGACGGAATAGATCTTATAGATTCGAGATGGTGAATCAGAGTGCAAGGGTTATTGTCGTTAACTCTGAGGGTGATTCCAATACGAGTGTAACGAGATAATGCCTTCGGTTTCGTTCGAACCCGGAACGAACTTGTATGGATTGAATGCTTTCAGAACATCGTCAGGTGGACGATGAGCATTCTAAGTGTTATGTCCTATAAAGGTAATCGTAACCTCAAGCCTCATCAACCGGGAATGGCTAAAATAGGGGAGGTGCAGCAAAGCTTCGTGGGTAGCCCCCACTTGAGAGTAAGATTTACCCCTGTCTAGAGGTCCCTTTATATTTCGGCTGTGTGGGACGGTTGATCATGACAACCGTCGGGGTTGTCTTATTTGGAACTGTTCAGTAAGGAACGGGTCCGGCTTTGTGTTGCAGGGGATGAAGGGAGTAATCCTCGGTACGGTGATCTAGGCCACGTACTGTGACGGGCGGTACCCCAGTAGCCCTGCCATTGTATGGAATCCAAAATCCAATAAGTGCCAACGGTTTTGATTGTATTACCCACTTTTGTGGCTAGTAGCTGGAATTTAATGAATGTAACAATTTCGGCTGTTTCATATTTATTTGAAAACCCTAGACACTATTATAATATCATCAGATTTCCTATCAAATGTTTTGGTTAGCGTAAGGTAAAAACTTTTCCATGTTTATGTGTGGGAAGTCTTACGTGATACCTTTTCTTTCAAAGGTTTTTCAAAGTTAAGCAACTTTAACCTGTTACTCACACCAGACCCATGTCTGACCCGGAGTTATTTCTGTTTTTCTTTAACTCTTGGGTACTCAAATTTTTATGAGTAATCAAGGGAATTCAGGTTAGGATTCAGGTTAGCTTTGACGAATTGTGGAGGAGCATATGGAGCAGGAGGCTTCTGCGTATAGTTATGTAGTTCCGCTGTGTTGGTATCTCTGAGTGTTTGTGCTTGTGATTGAGTTGTAATAGCTAGACAGATGTTTATAACTGTCTAGTTTGTGTTGTTTATGTCTGTGTACTCTGATAGTGTTGTAAACTATGTAATATATTATGTTATTAATATAATTTCTTCGTTCCGCTGTGTTAGATTCTGATGTTGTTTCTTTCTGCTCTTCTTTCTTTTCTTCTTCTATCCCTTTCTTTCTTAATTCATGTCGCGATTTTCCGGGAGTGGAAAGTCGGGTCGTGACAGCTTGGTATCAGAGCATTAGGTTGAGTGAATACCTAGGCTCTGTAGGGTGTCTATCTTGAGAGAGCGTATTTGTATTTTTAATATATATATATATATATATATATTTATTGGTTCTACCTATTTGTTGGATTACCTGTTCGGGGTTTATCCGATGTAAGTTATAAAGGTGGATGAGGTAGAAGTGTGTGTAACACGACTACCACTGGTTGGAGTTTGAATGTTTGAGGTTGGGGGTGTATTTGTCGAGACCGTAGACCTAATATCGTCTCGAGTGAGTTCTGTAGTGATGAAAGACTTCATCGATCTCTGAAGGTAACCTGTTAAGGTTCGGAGTTCATCTTTGAAGTGTTGAATTGAGTTTTGATCTGTCGGTTGAGCAGAAGCAAGCAAGTGATGGTATCTTGATATCTTAGGAAATAGTAGCTGCGTGATGAGATGCAGTGACTATGGATATTTCCGAAGATATTTCTTTGGAATAAGAGTAAGAAGTGAGTCTGCTCGGTGATGTGGCTGAGTTTAACAGAGTGTTCTGAGTTGGTAGGAGTCTTCTGGCTAGATAGTTTTTCTGAAGTGGAATTCAGAAGCAGTAGAGTAGATCCGTTTCTCTGGTAAGTTGGCTAAGCCAGCATAAGCTCTTCTGTTTGGTAAAGAAAGAGCAGTTACTATGGATTTAGGCTGAGTTGATCGCAAAAGTGACTTGCGATAGTATGTTCTCTTGTGTTTGTTGGAGATTGTCTGGATTTCTTCCAGGAAGACAGAAGTTTGTCTGCATCTGGAGATCGAGTTTTCTTTCCAGGATTGGTATAGGTGGTTCAGTTAGTAGATGGATGGTTCCTTGAGATAGAAGTTGGTGAAGTAACTCAGGTTTGGGAGGAACATCTGAGTTTTCTCTATGGATATGTGGAACCTTATTTCTGTGCTGGGTTGTTTTAGTCTGTGCTTGTGCTCTTTGTCAGCATTTTCTTCTGTTTCGGATCAGAGTTGTGTAGCGGAAGCAGTTTGGGTGTGTGTTCTTGGTTTTTGAGTGATCATGAGGAGATCATTGGATTGTTTTGATTCAGTCTGTTTCTTTTGGAATCAGCAAGAGTTAAGCTGATTAGGAGTGATGTTGGTAACCCAGGATCGTCTGAAGAGTTTTATGGATAAGAGACAGATAAATTTGGATTCTGGAATTGGAGATTTGAATTTGGTTAAGTTTTCTCTAGGGAGCTATAAGTTTGGGAAGCTATCTCCGAAGTGTTTTGGTTTCTTCTGTGTTGGGTAAGACCAGTGTTTGGTTTTCTAGAGTTGAATTGCCAGCTTGGATAACTGGGATTCAAGGTATTTCACGTATCTCTGAGGGAGTACATGTTTGATATTTCTGGTTGTAGAACCAGTAGTTTAAGATGGTTTGTTTGTTGAGTCAGACTCGTTTGTAGTCTGATATTCTGTATAGAATTGTTGTTAGGAGCTCTATAGCTTAGTAGTATTGATTGATTGGATTCGATAGAGCGAGTATCCCGATATATATATACCGGGGAAACTCGTGAAGGTTTTATCCAAAATTCTTTTGGATAATTAGATTTATTCTGATTGTGTGAATTGGTTGCTTTGGTTGTTGGCATATGTTTAACATATGCTGTGTTTTAAAATAAAATCTGTAAATATATTATTAAATTGCCTTTGTTTTAAATTTCGGGGACGAAATTCTTTTAAGGGGGAAGGATTGTAACGACCCGGAATTTTGGACAATATAAATTTAATAATCTGGATTTAAATTTATATTGAATTGATAATTTTGTTAATAAATTTGATTTGATTTAAATAATCTTCTTTATTTAAATATTTAATTTGTGAAATTATTTTTAATGAGTTAATAAATCTATTTCCTATTTATAAATGTATATGTATTTATGTATATATTTTAAATAGACAAGTTGTTTTTATTTAAATTAGTATAGCATATTTTTAATGTTTTGAAAATAGAAATGGTGATTTATTTTTAATTTGAGCTTTTCAAAAATATTTAATTAAAATACTATATGATTTTAAATATGGAATGAATGTTTTAATTAGTTTAAATTTCATTCTTATTTCAAGTTGTATATTAAAATATGTTAATACAAACTCTTTTATAAATTTGTTTTAAAAGTTTCTTTTTCAAAATGATTTAATTGTGTATTGTTTTTCTTTGTTCTTTAGAATTATTTATATTCATAATTATGTATATAAGAATTAATTAACAAGGCTTAATGCTTATTAACTTTAATTAAACATCAATTTAATTCATAAAGACAAGTGTTTGTAAATATTAAAGCTTAAAAGACAAGTGTCTCTATGTTTACAAGTGTCAATATTTCATTTTCATTTTTCTTTTAATTCATTGAAAACTGAATATACATTCATATAATTTTGTTCTTCATTCATATGCATTCTTTTCTCATTCCTTAAAAAGAAAACCAAAATTTCATTCTCAAACCATATACAAAACTGCATTTCTCAAACCTGATATCATATGCATGCAACTCCTCTTTTCAAAGTACAAATCTGCATCATTATGAATCAAGTAGAGCCTGCATTTCAATCTTCATCAATTGAAGCTCTGCATTTCAAATCTTCATTAAGAAAACCTGCAAGCATGCATTTCTTTTCAAACCCTGGAACATGCATGTTAAATCAAGAAGGCCTGCACAACAATTAGAAGCCTGCATGTTGAAAACTGAAGCATGTATGAAGCAAGCATCATTTTTAAAGGCAGGGGTCTGCATTTTTAAAAGCATTAGAAGCCTGCATGCATTAAACTTCAAATCTGGAGGTGCTCTGCATATTGAATAGGCTCTGCATTTTGCATACAGGTGAGTAACTTTTCTTTTAAAAACTTAAGGTTACAGTTTATTGCATGCTAAAATAAATAATTGTTCATGTGTTATATACTTACTGTCTGATATATGCATGCTTAAATTGCTTATGTCCTGTTTTGTTTCCTAGTTCAGGTTATTATTTAAATTCTATATCTTAAATTTGTCTGTGTGAAATTTTGAGAATTTAAATAAGATGGTAGGCTAGTTTTATAGTTTGGATTTTAGGATTTTATTAAGGTAAATTTAAAATTTTACTTACTGGAATAAGTACCAGAGCATAGGAATTTTATAAGTAAATATATAAAACATTTCAAATCAATGTTTTAGGAATAGAACTCAAAACATTAATTGAATGCATGAATTTTTAATCAAAAATTACTATTTATAAAACTGTAAACAAAGAACAGCTTTCAATTTACAGTATTACACATATTTGATAAACACAGAGGATGTTGGTATTTGTTTTGATTGTATTTATTTCTGAAGATGGTGTATCTATCTAAGATTGTGGGAAATTATTTAATTGGGTTGAAATTTAGTTTTGGGGTCTCTGTGAAGAACCCTGGTTTTACTGGTCTTAAGTAAAATTGAGTGTTGCGGCTTCCTCTTTGAATCGAGTTCCAAGATCCTTGGGGTGTGAATTGATGTTGTCTTGAAGGAGTTACCACCGGAGTTGGGAAGTTGATGATGGTCGAGAAGTGGTGTATTGGAGGTTGACAGGTTAGGCAGTGGATGGCATTGCTGTTTCAGGTTGTGTTGTTTTGTTTTAGGAGCAGGGATTTTTGCTCGGGTAGATCTCGGGTTAATTGGAAAAAAACTCGGAGCAAGTGGGTTACTGACCCGAAGTAAAATAGGGAGATCAGTGTATTTTTGGTTTCAGGTTTATTATAACAGAGCTGTTCTATTCTAAGGAATTTTTAAAGTAAAGTTTAAATTTAAAACAGGAAATTTGAACTTAGGATTTAATTTGAATCTGAATATGAATTCAAAATATTTGAATTCTGATGTTGAAATAATTTGAATGCAGAAATTCAAATTTGGTTTAAATAAAAAAACAAAAAAAGATTAAGAAACAGGAAACTATTTCTGTTTTATAAGATTTGAGTGCAAACTTAAAATGTGACTTAGAATTTTGAAACTGAATTTGAGTTGAATTCAAATAAGTTTGAACTCTGTTTATTTTGAAATAGTTTAAATTCTGGAGATTTCAAAATTTGATTTTTTTAAAAATAAAACAGAACTGTTTCTGTTTTAAAATGTAAAAGGGTAAGTTTAAATTTTTAAGTGAGATTTAAAACTGAGTTTTAGTTGGAGTTTGAATATGAATTCAAATTTTGATGGTTTGAAACTTGAAATCAATTATGTTTTTAAATTCAAATTTGAATTTCAAACTCTCAAGTATAAATGCATATGTGATTTGCATTTGAATTTAAAGGTTAATTATTAAATTAGGAATTCAAAATGAATTCGAATCTGAGTTTTAAAATCTGGATTTAAAATTAAAACTTCAGTTTTTAAATAAAGGTTTAAATTGAATTGTTTTAATGAATTTGATTTGAATTGAAATTTAAATTTCTTTTCAACTTATTAGCAAAGTATATGTTTCTTGTAAACATATAAGATTAAGTTGTATTGTTTAAAATCTTATTTTAAATAAGTTTGAGTCTTTAAGTTTAAAAGAAATGTTAAATTGAATTTAATGTAAATTTAAAAACATTTTGTTTTTAAAATGCATAATTTAAATAAGGAATATTTATCTAAAGATAAATAAAAGATTAATGATTGGATTCATTAATTATTGCGGTAATTAAGATGAATATTAATTATTTAATTAATTAATAATGGGGATGTTTAATTAAATAGTTAATGATTTTTAATTTGATTTGAGATTGATTAATTAAGTTTAATTAATCTATAATTAAGGATGGTTAACTAAATTTTAATTTATGATTAAGATTTATTTAATCAAGTGATTAATGATAATTAAGTTTTTAATTAGCACTTAGTTAATTAATAATTAGAGATAAATTAAATAGTAATTAAATATTAATTACTTAATAACTAATGGTGATTAATTTAAGTTAACTCTTAATTAAGTAATTAAGAAATGTTAATGAAGTCATTAACAATTAATTAATGTGATTAATTTTTGATAATTAATTAGATTAATTAATTAATAATCAATTGCTTAAGTTTTAATTACTTAATAAAAGTAATTAGTGAATTAATTACTTAATGTAATTAATTAAGGTTAATGTGATTTGTTTAGATTAATTAATTAAGTTTAATTGATTAAAACATTTATGGATGGTTTGATAATTACTTTATGTAATTTATAAATTTGTAATTACTTAAGGAAGTAATTAATTAATAATTACAGGATGTAATTAAAGATATTTGATATAGAAGTAATTTGGATTTAAATTACTTTGAAATTAATCAAGGGGATTAATTTAGATAATTAATTAAAAATAATTAATTATTGGGTTGAGTAATTAATGTAGTTAATTACTGAAGGGTTATTAATCAAGGGTGATTAATATATATGTAGGGTTTAATATGATTAACTTGTGTGATTAATATTAAATGCTAATTACTTACTGTAATTAGAGATGGTTAATCAGTAATGATTAACTGAAAAAGAATAATGAGATGATTATTTATAAATTGATTTGAAATCAATTAATGGTTAAGTTAAGCAGGATTTTATTGATAAAGTAATTAATTTAATTCATTTTAAATTAATTAGAGATTGAGTAATTAATTTAATTCATTTTAAATTAATTATAGAAGGTGTGATCATTTGATCAATTGCTTATGTTTGATGATTGGTATTGGTTGATTGGTATGGTTTGTAAATCTCAGTGGTGAGATGAATAGTGTATGTGATATGGATGCATTGGTTGCTTTTGGATGATAATATGTATTATTTGATTATGGTATGAATTATCTGTTGATAATGATAAGGCTGATTATCTATTGTGTTGTGAATTATCTATCTGTGTATATTTAGATAATGAATTGAATTGTTTTAAACTTAAAACAACTTGGACCTAAAAGACACGCTTTGGATTTCGATGAGACCGGGATCGGGTTTCCATATTTGGATATCCGAAAACCACATCGATTCCAAATAACGTTAGGTCGTTAATCCAAGTGGAGCGAGTGAAGACTCGAGGTATAAGGGCTATACGTCAGTATAACTCTGTGGGTGATTCCGTAATGAGTTTGACGGAATAGATCTTATAGATTCGAGATGGTGAATCAGAGTGCAAGGGTTATTGTCGTTAACTCTGAGGGTGATTCCAATACGAGTGTAACGAGATAATGCCTTCGGTTTCGTTCGAACCCGGAACGAACTTGTATGGATTGAATGCTTTCAGAACATCGTTAGGTGGACGATGAGCATTCTAAGTGTTATGTCCTATAAAGGTAATCGTAACCTCAAGCCTCATCAACCGGGAATGGCTAAAACAGGGGAGGTGCAGCAAAGCTTCGTGGGTAGCCCCCACTTGAGAGTAAGATTTACCCCTGTCTAGAGGTCCCTTTATATTTCGGCTGTGTGGGACGGTTGATCATGACAACCGTCGGGGTTGTCTTATTTGGAACTGTTCAGTAAGGAACGGGTCCGGCTTTGTGTTGCAGGGGATGAAGGGAGTAACCCTCGGTACGGTGATCTAGGCCACGTACTGTGACGGGCGGTACCCCAGTAGCCCTGCCATTGTATGGAATCCAAAATCCAATAAGTGCCAACGGTTTTGATTGTATTACCCACTTTTGTGGCTAGTAGCTGGAATTTAATGAATGTAACAATTTCGGCTATTTCATATTTATTTGAAAACCCTAGACACTATTATAATATCATCAGATTTCCTATCAAATGTTTTGGTTAGCGTAAGGTAAAAACTTTTCCATGTTTATGTGTGGGAAGTCTTACGTGATACCTTTTCTTTCAAAGGTTTTTCAAAGTTAAGCAACTTTAACCTGTTACTCACACCAGACCCATGTCTGACCCGGAGTTATTTCTGTTTTTCTTTAACTCTTGGGTACTCAAATTTTTATGAGTAGTCAAGGGAATTCAGGTTAGGATTCAGGTTAGCTTTGACGAATTGTGGAGGAGCATATGGAGCAGGAGGCTTCTGCGTATAGTTATGTAGTTCCGCTGTGTTGGTATCTCTGAGTGTTTGTGCTTGTGATTGAGTTGTAATAGCTAGACAGATGTTTATAACTGTCTAGTTTGTGTTGTTTATGTCTGTGTACTCTGATAGTGTTGTAAACTATGTAATATATTATGTTATTAATATAATTTCTTCGTTCCGCTGTGTTAGATTCTGATGTTGTTTCTTTCTGCTCTTCTTTCTTTTCTTCTTCTATCCCTTTCTTTCTTAATTCATGTCGCGATTTTCCGGGAGTGGAAAGTCGGGTCGTGACAGATCAACCTGGTTTAGAAATTTCAAGATGAAATTAAGATTTAACTTGGAAAGTTAAATGGTTGATTGGAATTGAGAGTTTGAGTGATCTCAAATTGGGTTTGAGATCCGAAAATTGGAAATGGATGGATGTTTAAAAATAATTGGATGATATTACCTTATTGTTATTAATAATCTTTAAATTGTGAATTAGATTTGTTTAAAGAAATGGGGGCGTGGTAATATATCCATTATTAAAGTAAAATGGAATTATTTTGGACTTAAGATTTGAATGTCTAAGATAAAACTTCAAAGGTTTGGTTTCAAATTGAAATTTGGTGATAAATTGAATTTCAAAGATTTAGTTGTTTAAAAAGGAATTGAATTATTATTCGAACTTTGAAATAGGTTAAAAATGAAATTTGGATTTAGAATTAAATAGTTTAAAGATATAAGTTGATTTGATTTAAAGGATTAAATTAACATTTAAAATTTAACTCGAATCTATAATTCGAAATGGTTTAAAGTTGAGATTTAAATTGAATTAGTTCAAATTGAATTAGATTTGAATTAATTGGAATTGTGATTGAAAATGGATAAGTTTAGAAATTCAAATGCAAAATTTGGATTGGTTTGTTTTGAAATGAAATTGAAGTTGAATAAGTTCAAATTCAAATGGGAATTGAGATTAATTCAAAACTTGAATTGTAATGGGTTCAATTTGAAATTAGTCCAAACTGATTTGAATAATTTAAAATTGTGATTTACAATTCAACTGGAATTTGATTTGAAAATGGGAAAGAAATTAAGAATTAATTCAACTTGAATTAGGGATAAATCAATTTCAAGGGAAATTGAAGTTATTCAAAATTTAAATCGAGTCAATTTAAATGGAAGTGGAAATTTAAATTGAATTGATTGGAAATGGAGGTTTGGAATTGAACAGTTTGACTCTAGACTATTTTCAAAATAAATTATTTTAATACAAATCTATTTTTCCAAGCTATTTACTTTACAATCTCTCTTTTTAAAGCTAAACTATCTTATACATACTTTACAATTATTTTGGAATTATTTAACAAATTTTCAACTGTTTTATAAATTAATTACTGTTTTCGACTACTTTATAACTAATTACCATTTTACAACTATTTTGCAATTATCTAACTAGTTTATAACTATTTGATTATTTTCCAACTATTTTACAATTACTTAACATTTTACACCTATTTTACAAACTAATAATTAATTTTCAATTACTTGTCTATTTTAAACTTTTTAAGTTGTTTTCTAAATTCAAGCTGGACAGAGTTCAAACTGTTTATGATTAAATATCCATTTGAGATAAGAATTGAGGTAATAATTCAAATGGGATTGAAGCATTTGTGAGTAAATGAATAAAAATTTGAATAGAAATTTAGTAAAGGTGAGTAGAAAAGGGAATTGATTTGTTTAATAATCAATGAAGAAGATACATAGGATGTACGTATAATATTCTATTCGCATAGTGACTTGATCCAGATTTGAGCACAGAATTTCGAGACAGTTATATTGATCCGAGTTGGGATTTTTCACTCGATTTTCGACGACAAACCTGGATATGGATTGTTGATTGGTTCTGGATATTCTCTATCATAGTTATGGCTATTCAAGGAGAACGACTGTTTCTGATCAACAAACCAGATCTGAGTCCGCACTAGAAAGTCGGGTGGATGATACTAGTTTGGAAGGGAAATTGTCTGATCGAGTGAGTGATCAGATTGATATTGTGTACGGATGATATGGGTACATCGTACGGACTGGAATGAAATTGATACTGAAAATTTGTGAATAAGAAATGTGAAATGGTTATTAAAATGAAAGGTATATTTTGTGAAATATATGATGAAGTAAAGTGGAAATTGGATGTTTCTATGGTAAAAAATTACTTTATGGAAGTAAGTAATTTGGTAAGTGACTTTATAGAGTAATCAAATTTGAATATTTGATTTAAAATAAACAAAGTTATATATCTTTGTTATATAAGATAAATCACCCCCTTGTTGAATCTTTTGCTAGAAGAAAAGGGATTTTGGAAGTATTTGAAGTATAAAAAAGGAATTTAAACAAGTTTGAAGAGATCCAAAGTTTAAAAAATAGTTATATATATATATATAAAGGATCTTATGAGAATGATTTTGGAGGAAAGGTTTTTGAAACCTTTGAATTTGGAAAGGCTTTTTGATTTTTGGGTAAAATCAATATTGGAATTTGGAGAGCCTAGTTTGAGAATTTTCGATTTTGGGATAATCGGTTTTGAGAAAGGAAATTTATATGAATTCATACTAGGTGTGTGATTTGAAAGATACTATATGTGTATAGTATAAAGTGTTTTGAAAACGGCTCTGGAGAAAAAGGCGCTCCCTTGAATGAACTTCTCAAGAGTACCTTAGGTTGGTACGGCCTTGAGCCTCAAAGGGGGAGGTTATAATGTTGATCCTGTGAGAAGTCCGGACAAAACTAGTTCTTGAGGATTATGTGTAGTGTGTAGCGAAAGTCGAGGGCACTGAGGCCTACAGAGGCATTTGGGTTATGCTGTGACGACTGTGTAACTCGATGTCACTACGATCTACTGCAGACCATAGCGAAAGTCGTGTGAGCCGTTGAGAGCCAACAGTCTACGTTTGATTTTATATCGGTAGACTGCGACCTATGGTAACATAGCGAAAGTCGTGTGTGCTGCTGAGAGCTAGCAGTCTGCGCTTGATTTTACATCGGCATACTGCGAACTATGTGGGAGTGGAGAAGTTTCATTTTTGACAGTGAAAATCGAGGGCGCTGATGCCTATAGTTACATGGACTTTTGTTGTGATGGCAACGTAACCCTGGAATGTAACTGTGATCTGTTGTGGGTTTCATGGCGTAATCGAGGGGCGCGGAGTGCCTACAGTTACATGGATTTTTGCTGTGATGGCAACGTAACCCAGGATGTAACTGCGACCATGGATGAGGGTGATGATCTCAAGATCATTCTCACCAAAAGATATTCTCTCTATTTTCAAAAATGATTTATATATTTTCAATAAATTATTTTCCAAGTATTTTCATTAGGTGTTGAAAATGGATTTACCAAGTACTTGCAGAATTTCATCCTACGGCTGATCAACGTATGACCGAATTTCTGTAAGAACGAGGACGGATATGTTGAAACGTCGAGTTGTAAAAAGTATTTTTATAAAAACTAATTTGGAAATATTGTATGAATTTTAAACGTATTTCAAAAATGATCAAAGAAAATTTATCTGGTTTTAAGTACTAATAAATTCTGGTTTCATTCCTTTTCGAGGACGAAAAGATTCAAAGGAGGGAGGAATGTGATAACCCGAATTTTTGGGGATCAAATAATTGGGTAAATTAATAAAAAATACTGAATTATAAATTGAGCAAATGAATTTGATCAAATAGATATTTATATTTGTAATTGTGTTGTGTATATATATATATATAGATTTTAAATAAAAAAATTATATAGAAATTGAATTTGTTTTTACTTAAAACATATGTATATATCAAATTGATTTTCAAATTGGATTTGAAATTGAATTTTAAATTGATATTTAAAATTTGAAATTCAAAAGATAGTTATATGTATCTTAAATCATACTTTGGTTTTAAAATGTATTTTTATTGGATTTTATTAAGAACATAAATTGTTTTATTATATTTTATTTTAAAAGGATTTATTTATAAAAATTGAAATATGTATTTATAAATTAGAAAATTTATCATAAAAGCTTTTAAAAATTTAATTATTCATAAAGATACATGTGTTAGCATATAATCATTCTTTATAACATGTGTTGACAAATTAAGTAAGTTTAGTGACAAGTGTCTTTTAATTCTTTTTATTTTTTTTTAAATTAAATTAAAAATAATAAAATGAGTAAAAGAGATAACCTGTAAAATAAAATTCATTAAAACTAAATCAGGGTTTCAAGCTATCTACTTGGCAAGTTCAAGATTAAAGGAAAATCTGCAAACAATTTTCAAAAGCTTGGGCTAAGCAAGCACCCTTCCCTGATTTTAAAAGTTTCATCAATTTAGTTGTTTTTTTAGAGAACCTGATCATTTCAACAAAACACAAGAGGAAGATCGAATCATTCAAAAACTAAATCAAATTCCAGATTTCAAGCAGTTTTATTCAGATTTAAAGTTTTCCAGTTTGCAACATCACAGATTTTAAGTCTTTGCTTCATAACTTTCAGGTGAGTTAACCTAAGATTTTAAACAGTTTTAATCAATGATTTTGGAAATGCATGTGACAAATCTATATAGGAAGGGAGAAATTGTATTGCATGATAATTTTATCTGGTTAAATGTTTTCAATATCACTGCTTAAATGTGTGTGTATCTGTATACATATATACAGAATGTTCTGTTATGTGCACAGGCCCAAAACAATTTTAAAAGAAAATCTAGATACCCTCATACGTTTAGAATTCGAGCAAGTTTGTGGTAGGCTCAGGTTTGACAGTTGGTAATAGGTTTTCAAACTGAGGTAAAGTTGTACAGGTTTTAAAAGTCTAGCAGAATCTTAGACCGGGATTTAAAGTTTTCAAATAAGTTATGTTCAGTTTGTTTTTTAAAAAAAGTTTAAGTGAATTTGTTCTTGGTTTTAGAAAGGCAGAGAAAATATTTAACCAAGTTTTAAAAGTTAAACAACTTTTTAATTAATTATATTATCTTATTTTAAGAATGAGTTTTAAATGAAAGATTAATTACTTAATGGAAGTAATTTAAGATTAATTTCTTCTTATAATTAACTAAAGGATTAATTAATGTGATTAATTTAAGTGTAATTAATTAACGTAAGTGATTAAAGGGTAGTAAATCACTGAATGTGATTTAATAAATCAAGGTCAATGTGATTTGTTAAGGTTATTTAATCAATGAAATTAATTTAAGCATTGGTTTATAATTAACCAAAGTTAATTAAGAAGGATTAGAGATAATTAATAATTTTTTAGGGATGATTAAATTAAATTAAATTAGAATTATTAATAGTTAATGAGAGATCATTAACTTGGAATTATTAAATAATCAATCAATGTGATTAATAAAAAAAATTAATTATATTAATTAATAAAAAATAATCATTGTGGAATTGTTTAAGCACAATTACTTAATGGGAGTAATTAAAGGAATTAATTACTCAGTGTAATTAATTAAATTAATGTGACTAGTTTAAGTTAATTAATTAGTTTAATTAGTTTAGAATAATCATTGTATGATGGGTTAAGTATAATTACTTAGTGAAGTAATTAGTGGATAATTACTGAATGTAATTAATTGAAGAATGGTAGTGGTTTTGGGTTTAATTTATTTGTGTAATTAATTAAGGATAATTATATAATGTAATTAGAGAATGATTAATCAAAGATGATTAATCAAGATGAATAATTAAGGGATAGTTAATTAATTGACTATAATTAAGTAATGTTAAATAAGCAAGATTTAGAAATAATAAAGTAATTAATTTAATTCGTTGGTAGTTAATTAAATTAATCCGAAATGGTATGACTAATTTATCTTGCTTATGGATGATTGAATTATATTTAAATGCCTTGGATTATTTGTTATCCCTTATATGTGATGATTATGCCTTGTGAAATGAAATGTTTTTGTAATATGATATGTGGGGTTGAACAGAGATAATATGGTTATCTACGATGAATTGCTGTGTAAAAGTGACATCCAGAATTAAAATTTAACCACTTGAACAACTTGGGTTAAGATGACATTGGATTCGAAGAGGCCGTGGTCGGGTATTAGTTAATATCCGAAACCACTTCAATTCTTTGTGGATTGATATGTGAAATCAATATGCTGGAACAAAATGATTTAAGTGAATTGGACCATTTAACCTAAGTTCGGGTACTTAGAAATTGATGTGTGAAATAAGTAATGTCTACAACAACTTGTGAAGTTGTAAATTGATACGAGTTACCCCGGGTATTATGAAAGCGGTATGTTTTTGTATTCCTTGCTAGATGGGTTTACTCACGCTAGTTTCCAGCCTGACCCGGGTGTTACTTTGATGTAATACTTGGGTCAGACCGAGTATTACAGATTTTCTGGTAAGGACGTTCTATAGCTCAGGAGGCGAGCTAGATGGATGGCCGGAACGTATGGAGTGTTTTCGCTGTGATATATTATTTCTGTTTATCTGGGACATGTTGATTTGTATATGTCCAGTGATTGTGTATGTGTGTAACTCTGATGTATTAAAATGTAATTGACAGATACAGTATTCTTTTATAAACTGTTATTATTTGATATTATATTTTATCCGCTGCGAATGTGAGATGTTGGTGTTTCTGTTCTTCTGTTTCTTCTATCTCTTTCTTCTTTACCTTTAACTATCTGGGATTTTCGGGATCGAAAATCCAGGGGCGTTACAGATAGCTTTCCCTAAGGATATGATGAGAGATTTAACTAAGTCGACTCCATTCTTTTAAGGACTTATACTATGCGAACCAAGTTTTATAACTACGACATCAACACTCTATGAAGTGTGATGTCCCTATTACTGGCCTTATGTTTTAAAAGTTAAAGGCTTAAACATATTTTTATATTAAAGAAGGGCTATGACCCCAATGGTGATAATGATGCCAACATTTATCAATGTGTTAAATTATTTTGTTTGGCCTATGCTTTGAGGGGCGAAGACCCTCGTCGACTATGTCATTACCGTGTTTTATCAATATAAAAAATTTATATTGTTTTTTCTCTATAGCCTATGGTTTTGTAAGGCGATGACCTTAAATGACTATGAACTTCATCAATATTATTTAGTAAAAGCATATATCATAGCATAATTAATTTTCGATAAAGTAAAGGGCTATATTTTGCTTGTTTTGAAAGTATGATTTCAAGGGTTAAATAATTTATAAAGAAAGTGTTTAAAGGAAACACAAAAGGTGTTTAGCCCAAAATTTTACAAAAAAGATTGGTGTTCTTATCATTTTTAGATCAATTGTGATAGGATGAATTAACTTAGAGATTAAAAAACCAGATGGGATTGATGTAGATTTGTGTCCTATACTTTAGCTACTAACCTCTAGCAAATATAAGTCCAAAATTCCAATCTGTAGGGATTTGTCACAGGAAAAATTAAAAGTAGTTTTACACACAGGAAGGAATACACATAGAAGAGATAAGTTAGTAGTGAGCCCGCAAAACCATCAGGATCAACTGACACTAAGAATAGTAAGTTTCAGACATATCGCCCAATTGTCTTCTAACAATAAGTTAGATAATTTGATATATCTAGTGGGCCCTAGTCAGTCATAGTTTGTAGTCAACTAAGAAAATTATGATGTTAGGACGGATAGTCCATTTATTCAGATAGATTGTTCATTGCCCATGTTGCATGCATGCACACTATTGTTTATATTATCTACTTTAACATGTTTGGTTGAAAATCATTGGTTTGCAAAAGATATATTTTAAAATTTAAGTGAGAGGAAAACCCTTTCCGCTCAACGGCATGGTCTCTCTTAATATCTATAAACCGAAATGGCATATTATTTTCACATTAGGCTTTATATTCTACTAGAAGTTTATGTTTCTTCCCCTAAACTCTCGAGTGCTCAAAATTTGATTTGAGTAAGTTGAGAGTAGGAGTCTTTACATGTTAAGTAGGTTTTGATGAATAATATTTCTAGAGACATGAAGGAGGCAAAGCTAACTATATAGAAGTCAATTTATTACTATTATCCATTATGTTATGCCAGTTTTTGTATGAATATATTGACAGTAGACGTATATGTTATTGAGTAATTCTGATCACCTAGGGGGCATCTTCATATATTATGGATTGAATATGCAATTATGACTTTGCAATGAAATGTGGAAGTTTTCTTTGAAATTACCTTAAAAATTATTTCATATTCTCATGCTTTTGAAATTATGGGTACCATTAACGTGATCACATTTTATTACCGGTCATTAATACTGTAGATGACTGCAACAATATAGCACTTAGTTTCGGGCTTGAAGATGGGGGATGTTACGCACCAACCTAGCTCAAACCCATGAGCTTTCTAACTACTTGGAGCATCACCTCACGTAAGTACTACAAAATCATCACAATTCTCATCACGTGAGTGTCATTCACTTAAATGAATAACCGAATAAATACCGCATTAGCTTCTCATACCATCAGGTGTTACTTATGACTTTATTCCATGCTCATAAACTACACTCAATCTCCATAGCTACTCCATGCGAAAAGCCCGATGAATAACCGAAGAATTATTATTGAGACTCATACCAAACATCATTTTAACTCTGTTTACTCAAATTCCATGTTACATAAAATATAAACAAACATATGATTTATAATGATAATTGTAGTTATAGGAAAATAATATATAAAAAATTTGGAAATTTTTAAAGAAAAAAGATACAAAACAGACTTACAAACAAAATAAAATGCTTTGTTATCTCCATAATATTAGTTCCAAATTATAAAATAAACATCACAATGCTTTTTGATAATTTTAAATATCAAAATCTAAATTTCTAATAATTTACTTGCTGTCAAAATTAATTTATTTTGTGTAAATAGTCTAACTACTTATAATTTCACACAAATAATATTCAATCGTAAAATAGATTCAGATTTATAATGTGTCTAATTTATTTTAATTTACATATCCTATTTTATTTTCAAAATAAGAATTTATAAATTCAATATTGTTCCTTCAATATTAAAATTTTAAATTAATTTTATATAAACACCAAAATTTGTTAATCTTCACATCTAAACTTAACATATAGTATAAGAATGTAAATGTGCGTTTTATATAATTTATTAAAAATTTTATTTATGTTATAAAGAATGTGCGTGTAATAAACAACTTCTGGCTGCAGGGAAAAATATGCACATCAATGCATTGGCATCGCATTTTCCTATAGCTCTAGTTCGTTTAAAACTTGAATGAATCATTACCCTATCATTCTACCTTTTATTTCTTCTCTAAATTAAGTTTATACACTCTTTTGCATTCATAATCCAACCATAGTATGACCATTTGCAATCAACTTCACAAATGAATCCAACATTTTCAAAAGAAGAGAAGGAACCCATTTATAATAAATATGCAATTTTGAATGCTCTTGCACATGATTAATATTATGTACACATTAGCATCAACATAGACATAGAAAGTGAGTTAATGAAACCTTCTTGAGTTGTAGGATGCAAATTCTGCTCTAATGCCTTTCTCTTCCTCTTGCTATTATAAAATATCATCACATAAATTGATGATCAAACCGTGTGCTTCAACTTGATATTTGGTGTACAGGAATGACAAGAAGAATATCTAAATTTGGGTATTTATGGAATTTTGTTTAAAATGATTTTAATTTTAAAGTGGTATGTTTACGCCAAAATTGGACAACACCCTTCGGAAGCTTTTGAAGAGATAATAAATGAAGAAATTAAATTGAAAATGAGGATTATCTAACAAAAACTCCAAGTCATAGAAAAGTAAATTGCACGGAAGACGATAATTTAGAGTGGTTCGGCGTTTTGCATACGTCCACTATGAAGTTTTATCACTTTATTGCTTAATACTTGAAGATTACAAGTGTTCTAGAGCGAAGTACAGCAGATAGTAGACTTAAATTCGAAATCAGCAACAGTGAAAACGATATGGAGTGATTCTGGCAGCGTCCGGGCGTGCTTTATCTCTAGAAATTCTCCCTCCTCTTTCTCAATGACCAGGGGCTCTATTTATAGGTGTAGGAGGCCGATATTTCGCCTAAAATCTAGGGAGACCGCTTCTGGCACGTGGGGGGGCCCACACGCTCGGCCTTAGGAAATCCGTGTCCACTTTGGGATCGGTTCAAACTCTAGTTCAAGTCGATCAAAAAAGTGTCCAATCGAGGTGAAATTTGGTTTGGACATTCTTCAACATGTATGCAAGCTCCTGTGAAAATTTCGTAGCATTTGGACTTGTAGATCTCGAGTTATGATCGATTCAATATTGCGCTTCCGGTCAACGAGCCTGGTTCGAATCAATCCCTTCGAATCGATAGGGCTGAATCGATGACTCGAGTATGTGCCTGGTAACGTGGCGTGCGCGCTTCGCAGGTTGATCCATCTTTTTCTCCGAGTTTACTGGGTCGAATCCATGGTCTTAGCCACCTCGACTTAGTGGATAAGAGGGAGTGGATTCGACGATATGCTCCTTCGAATCGATCGAATGGATGCTCCTTCGTATCGATCAAGGTATGCCATAGTTGATCGACACGAAGGCTTCTCAGCTGAATGAATTTGAAGATGGTCATGGGATGGAGTCGCAGTTTCTTCAACCGCATGGATTCGAAGGTCCTCCCTTCGATGTATTCGAAGTAGGGAATGTCTCGATGGATTCGAACCAAGGCCCTATTCTGATGGACTCGAACCAAGGCTTCCTCGATGGATTCGAAGCAAGGTTATGTCTCGATGGATTCGAACCGATGCATGGCTTATGGATTCGGTCGTGGGACTAATCGTATGGATTCGAAACTAAAGCTATTTCCTCCACTTTTCATAGGTGATAATTTGAGCATACGAACTCGGATTGTCTTGAGATTTGAGATGCTGACTTTTATGATTTTATCGTCATGTACCATCAATTGTAGCTCAATCTGGACAAAATATAGTGATATCCATAGTGAAGCTAAGTATGATCAATCTCGGAGACGAACTGTCCTTTGTTTTCGATCGATTCTCTTGGCATCGCGGCTTTGCCAAAAAGCGGGATAACATTTGCCCCCCAAAGTACGTCTTGTGGAACATGACGTGCTTTGAAGAGCTGCGATTTCTCCCTTAACAATCATTTCTCTTTTGTCGAAGGTTGTAACCTTGCTTTGATATGATTGATTGCTGCAGGATAGTGCCTGGCTGCTGGTTGTTTCAATCGTAACCAGATGAATATTCGATCCCTGTGAATGTTTAAAATCGAATGTTAGTCCGACATATATGCACATATGTTAGTTTGACCCTTGTTAATGCCGTGTGTCCACGAGTCGTTGTCAGTTTTGTCCGATATTGAATCTCGTATCGATTCTCTCCTGATCCGATTTGGAAATTTGAGTTGAGACAACGCTTGATGGTTGTTGAGAAAAGTCCCTTCGTATCGATCCTCTCCTGAACCGATATAGAAGGTTGACAAGTAATTTTTCATATCGAAGCGATGCGTTCATCCTCATCATTGGTTCCTGATGGATTCGAAATGCCCATTCGAATCGACAACCTTCGAATCGCTAGGGTTGATGGTTATGAAATTGGCACTTTGAATCGATAGGATTCCTCGGCTTTAATTCAGCTTTCGTTCAATCACTTCGTGTCGATGAAGCCTCGCATCGATGCTGTCTTGATGGGTTCGAAGCTTTGAGGGATTTGAAGCTTCGATGGATTCAAACGCGATGGATTCGAACATGGTTATTCGAATCGATATGGTTTAGGACCGATGGCAAACGATCAGGTCGACCGGGAGGCGAAGCGTCGCGAATCCTTCTTGGAATCCATATAAATACGTGAGGCTTGGCTCATTTTCACTTTTTATTTTTTACTGTTGCTCTAACTCTTCCTTCCTATCGATCACCCAGAGCCGAGAGAAACGTTTCTTCGAATCAATCAAATCCTTCAATCTTTCACTCGTAATCACATTAAACCAGGTAATTAATGGATCAATCCAAGTTGAGTGGGAACGATAGAACTGGAAACCTTCGCCATCATCCTCCATTTTTTCTTTCAAAAATTCTGGAAGGTTGTGAGATCTGAATGAAATGGGTCGAATCGATGGACGAAGCGTGACAAAGCACTGGAGTTCTCTTGGAGAAGCAGAGATCTTGGGGGATTTCGCTTTTCTTTGCTTCGTATCGATCCGGATGGGGTAATTCGAATCGGTCTTGATTATGGGGCTTCGAATCGATGCTTGCGAAGGGAAGTGGCTCGTATCAATCGATTCGAAGTGATGATTCTGTGATCGATTGGAAGGCGTTGAGTTCGATCGATACGAACTTGCTTTGCTGATGGACTCGAAGCGCTCCTTCACTTGATGCTATGGATATCGTTCCAAGGACCTACTTCGATACGAAATGCATCGAGTCGACCCTCTATCGATTTGAAGCACATCGATTCGACTCGTATCGATTCGAGGTGATCGATTCGATCGTCCTTCATTCAGAGAATACGACACATCTGACTTTCTCCAATCTTGAACTATGACCGATTTCAAGCTGAATTTTGACGAACTTAATGAACCTTAGTAAACTTGATTCCGACGAGCTTCTACCTTGCATAACTGATCTTGACTGTAGGACTTTAGTTGACTGCCTTTTGAAGCTCGTCGATGGAACTGTGGCCTAACCAAAAATATAACGGATTTATGCTTGAATCGATCAGCGGCATCTGGATGACGAGGTTGTGATGGTCAGCGATGACGGTCATTCCCGGTCTCGATTTTCAGAGTTTTGTCGTTCGCACATCCTACTGTTTGCAATTTTTCTCTAACTCTATAGAATCTTTCTTAGTAACGCACAACACTGCACTGCACCACACACACTTTACACTGGGAATGAACGGGTTTTCTATGTGCTTAACGTTGCTTTCTGATGAGTTAGTTAGTTATGGAATCTTCGAGCTCTCAACAACAAGAAGTACAGAGTTCGCTCCTCCAGAAATACTTGAAATCCCTGACATTCCTCCCGAAGTAGTTGGTCCAGCTCCGGACGAAGTGTCGGAAGCCATATTTATCGATGATCCTATCGACTCCATTTCGTCCAGTATTTCCGAAGCCTTACTGGGCCGGATCTGCTTGAAACATAACTTATCTCCGACCGACGTTTTGCTACCGGGCGTTGATGACAAACCCCACAACCCGCCCGAGGGGTATACTGCTTTCTATCGTCACGCCTGTGCGGCTGGAACTCTCCCTCCATTTAACCAATATATCAGGGAGATGTTATCGTTCATTGGAATCGCCCCCTCACAACTTCATCCCAATGGACACGCATTGTTGAACAGTGTTTTTGTCCTATTTATGGATCATCTCTTTCGTCCGCCAAGGCCAACTGAGATTAGACACATATTTAACTTCAAGAGCAGGGGCGATAGCCCATCTTTCACCTTTTTGGAAGCAGTTAGAAACTGCCAGATCGTGACGGGAGCCTGGACCAGACTCGGTTATTTTAAAAATGAATGGTTTTTTGTTCAATGCCCCCCAGGGTTCGCTAGGCGATGGCCGTCTAGACGTAAGTGTCGTAAATTGCACAAGCCTTCTTTAAACAGTCGTTATCAATACTTGTACTAATATCAGGTGTTCTTCTTGCAGCTATCATCTCAAGGCCTGACGGTGGATATTACAAAGGCGTTGTCCGAAGTTTACAAGAGGTCCCAAATGATGGCACATCGACTCGGTGTTAACTGACGATAACTTAAGGACGCTGGGTTTAATTGAGATGAACCAGAGCATCATTATCGAGGGGTTGGCGAAACCGGCTTCGAAGAAAAAGAAGAAAACGGTGAAAATAAAACCCGGCCTAGTAATAGGAGAAATGAGTGACGATGAGAGGACGCCCACTGATACCGAGCTAGCGGCTGATCTTTCCCGAATAGAAAAGAAGCGGAAAGGCAAGGCTGTTGTCCCTAAATTTAAGAGACGGAAGTCTGTAGTCGTATCTCGTTTGATCCTCGGAACTACCATCTCTGACGCTGCTCCTTGTCAATCAAGAAACGCTTTTATAGGACTGGATGACATTCCCATCCCAGAATACGTATCTCTCCACCACGAGTCCGGGTTGGATGAACTCCGGGAAGCGTTAGAAATAAGCGAGCCTTTACCTGTTAGTGCAGTCGATACTTCTGGTTGGTCGAGGGTTTTGCACATTTGCATACACTTTCATAACACTGCACGACTTCCGCACAAATCGTATTGCTTTCGCCTGGTATTTAACTAAATTGGTTCTCTTTTTCATGTGCTATGTCTGGCCGTCAATCTACACTAGACAAACTCCGAAGAGTGCATCACCCTTCGTCTTACTACGAATCTCGACCTGGAGACTCCGATCGCGATCGTGAACGGAGGTATCATGGCCAGGAATATTATGCAAGGGATCATCATCATAGTTACTCTAGTCAGGAGCGCTCGGACAGAGATCAGAGATACCGCTCCCCTTCTCGTTCTCCTCCGCCACCCCGAAGTCATATTCAGGTATCTGAGCCTCTGCGACATCAACCGTCTTCGTGGGTTTCGAGGCTCGAGTCACATCGTTCTAGAACTGTGGTTGTTACGACCACGGCTGCGGAGGAGGCCCCTATTGAACCATCCGGTGAAGGGGCTATTAGACTTGCTCAATTGAAGAAGGACTTCCCGAAATTTTGCTTCGACGCTTGTATTTTTCCTCCTAATCTTAAAAGAATTCCCGAAGACGCCGTGACCACAGCACTTAGTTATACCCGCGATTTCTATGCTCAGTACAAGGAATGGTATAAGGCGGCTGTTAAAGCTTCAAAAGTAGCCTTTGATCGGGCCAAAGTTATCGAGAAACTGGAAGCCGACTTGGCTCAGAAGAACCGTATTGTCGATATACTTCAATCTGAGGCGGAATCCTCCCGTAAGGCCGAAGTTGAGTCGCTAAAAAAGGTTGATGAGACATTAGTTGAGATGGCAAAGACGCAACAGGCACATTGCACTTTAGTAGAAGACTTGGGCCATCGATATAAAAATGTTGAGGCCGAGCGTGATGCGGCAGTTAAAGAACTAGAGGAATTAAAGGCTAAGTTTGCCGATATAAACAAGGAAAAAGACGATGCGAATACGGCCGCACAAGAAGCATGTGAGCAAGCTGTGTCTCTTCGGGATGAGCGTGATGCGGCAGTCGCCAGGGTTAAGGAGGTTGAAATGGAAGTGGAGGAGAAAGTCCAGGCATAGAGGTTCAAGAAGGAGGCCGAATTTGACGAACTCTTAGACACATATAATGCCAATGTGTTAGAGCATAGAAATATCGCCTGGTTGGGGGATTACTCTATGCTTCTCTACAGTCCTGGAAAAAGTTAGTGGAGAACAAGAGGATCTCTTGCCCGGATGGAGTATTAGATGAGTTTGAGCTCGAGTCATATCTGCTTAGCGAGGATGAGAGGAGAACTCTTCATGAGGCGATAATCTCCGTCGAGAAAGAAAAACTTCGCATCCATCAAAAGGAGATCGGCGAAGGTTCGGGTGTCGCGCATCATAGTGAAAATATCGAGGTTCCTATCCCGACTTCGTCCGAAGTTATCGTCGCGGTTGACCCACAAGTCATTCCTGCTTAAAACCCGGACCAACCGGGGTTATCTTCTGGTAAGACTGCTGTCTCCGAGCCTGTTCAAGCTCCAAGGCAAGGTAAGGAAGGTACTTTGATTATTTCCCTCATGTCTTAAAGTAACGATTTTTGAGAGAATTTACTAGACTGATTATTTTTTGCTCTCCTTTGTTCAGTAACGGAGAGTGCCGCATTCGTGCCCCCAGTTCCTCCAGTCCTATATCCTACGCATGGAGTTATTGTCACCATAGCGATTTCAACTGCCGCCATGGCCAGTGATATTGGAGAGGGGAGCTCGATGTCATTCGATGCTCAAATGATAGAGGAGCTACTTGGTCACTCTCTTTACCCCATTCCTGATCCTTCATTCGCGATGAGCGGAGCTGCTCCAGTTTTTAGTTCTGTCATGACGACCACCAGCGTATCCAGCGCAGCTCAGTTGTCTCGAGAAGAAGAGATTTTAGCTGAGATAAGCGCTGAGATGTCCACGATGACAACGGTCGGTGGTTCTGGAAGCGACACTGCCCCCTCAAGCTTATCCTCTCTAATGGTGATCTCTCCCGGTGGCACGGTAACCGTCTCGAGCGTTGCTGAACAAACACCTGTCACCACTCCCATGCCTTCAGTTCGTCCTCCCAAAAGGATCTCTGCCCCCTCCAGCTCTGAGGAAGATGTTGATATTATGCCAGATCCGAAGGATGTTCCAAAGAAGGGCAAGAAATCTCGTAGGAAGCCGGGTAGTGGGTCCAGCGGCTCGACTCCAAAGAAGAAGCCTCGGAAGAAGAAGGAGTGAGCTTCCTGATTTATCATGTAGTTGTACATAGCAATTCTTTTACTTCTTCTTTTGTTCTTTTAGAGCCGTGTATATGTGTGGATTCGGCCTCCACTTAATTGAAATCTTTTGACTTGCCATGTAATCAAACCTTTTTTTGTTAGTTGATGGAATGGGAAGTTGCTCTTTTCTATTACTTAAGTGTTTTGCAGTGTTTGTTTTTTTTATCTACCAAGTATGAAAAACATAATTTCGTGTCATGATTTGATGAATGAGTTGAACTCCGGGCATTGCACTTCTTCAGTTAGCGATTAACACTTAAGCTTTTTTGCCCCAAAGTTCCGGAGAACAACATTTGCATCTTGGTGGTTGATCGCACTTATTGCGAATCTTAAGCACATGCCCACGCTCTGGGGACTTAGGATAATTTAAGATCGATAGTCCGATTCGCACTCCGGGAATTTGAGATTTATCGATGTTTGTAACACGGTTTGCGCTTTGGAAACCTGGAATTGATGTTTCCGAGAACTTGGAGTTAATATTGATATTTCGGTTCGCATTCCGGGAACTAGTTATTGAATGTTTATACTCCAATTCGCACTCTGGGAAGTTGGAGTCCGTTCGTGCTCTGGGAACGAGTTATTGAATGTTTATACTCCAATTCGCACTCTGGGAACTTGGATTCCGGTCGCGCTCTGGGAACGAGGTATTGAATGTTTATACTCCAATTCGCACTCTGGGAAGTTGGAGTTCGTTCGCGCTCTGGGAACGAGTTATTGAATGTTTATACTCCAATTCGCACTTTGGGAATTCGGAGTCCGCTCGCACTCTGGGAACGAGCTATTGAATGTTTATACTCCAATTCGTACTCT
Organism: Allium cepa; assembly: GCA_030765085.1. Classification (NCBI taxonomy): domain Eukaryota; kingdom Viridiplantae; phylum Streptophyta; class Magnoliopsida; order Asparagales; family Amaryllidaceae; genus Allium; species Allium cepa. Next base: position 846,248,739 of record CM060938.1, read on the forward strand.
GGGAAGTTGGAGTCCGTTCGCGCTCTGGGAACGAGTTATTGAATGTTTATACTCCAATTCGCACTCTGGGAATTTGGAGTCCGTTCGCCCTCTGGGAATGAGTTGTTGGATGTTTATACTCCAATTCGCACTCTGAGAATTTGGAGTCCGTTCGCGCTCTGGGAACGAGTTGTTGGATGTTTATACTCCAATTCGCACTTTGCGAATTCGGAGTCCGTTTGCGCTCTGGGAACGAATTATTGAATGTTTATACTCTAATTTGCACTCTGGGAAGTTGGAGTTAGCAAAAGGATTGTCGTGTATCAATCCTTGTAAATGCTGGTGTAGTGTTCTGTCCCCGAGCTCAGGTTTCACTTAGTGAGTGACCGGTCGTATCACAGTCGCTCCCTATTTGAATAAATCCCACCGCGTGATGGAACTTAGCTCTCCGTGCATCATGGTATTATACGTCATTTTCACTGAATCACAACTTTTGGCTCGAAGAGATGGCATTTTATTGCTGAAATAAAAGAAACATGGCAAAATCAGTTGCCTTATTACAAGTTCAAACTTCGAAATGCAAAAATGAAACGCTAAGGAAGAAAGTGACTAAAAATAGATAAATAAAGCCTTTCATGTGTAGTAGCGACGGAGACTTTCGCTATTCCAAGCTCTCGGTAAAGTAAGACCGTCAATGGTTGACAACTTGAACGTGCGATCTTCGAGCTTTTGTGAAATCACATACGGACCTTCCCTAATTTGGCTTCATGTGCGAAGGGACCAGATAAATTCTCTTGAGTACGAGATCGCCGGGTTCAAAGGTTCGCGGTCGGACCTTGGCATTGTATATTCGAGCGACTCGACCCCGATATGTGGCTGCCCTCAAATCAGCTTCTTCACGCTTCTCATCAAGTAGATCCAGAGATTCAGCAAGTAATATGGCATTCGTTTTCGGATCATAATATGTCACACGATGAGAGTGAGCTTCCAATTCGACTGGAATAACAGCTTCAGAGCCATAGGATAGAGAAAATGGAGTGTGTCTGGTTGTAGTCTTGTGAGTCGTTCGGTAAGCCCATAGAGTCATAGGCAGTTCATCAACCCACTTGCCCCCAGCTTTTTCCAGTCGTTTCTTCAAAATAGACTTGATTACCTTATTGACGGCTTCAACTTGACCATTTGCTTGAGGGTGTGCTACTGCAGAGAATTTCTTGTGGATGTGAAATCGTTGACAGAAGTTCTTGAATTCAACACTGTCGAATTGGGCTCCATTATCGGTGATAATAGTATGCGGGAGACCAAACCGGCAGATGATGTTGCGTACCATGAAGTTGATTACTTTCTTTGTCGTAATTGTTGCAAGAGGTTCAGCTTTAGCCCATTTGGTGAAGTAATCAACTGCCACGATGGCGTACTTTGTGCCACCTTTAGCTAAAGGCAATGCACCAATTATATCAACTCCCCATATTGCAAATGGCCATGGACTGACCATTTGGGTTATCTCAGTAGGTGGAGCTCTGGGAATTCGAGCGTGTTTTTGGCATTCATCACACTTTTTGGCATAGTCCATAGCATCGCAATTTATGGTAGGCCAATAATACCCATATCGGAGCATTTTCTTGGCAAGTGCTTGCCCCCAGTTTGATTGCCACATTCTCCTTCGTGCACATCGTGTAATACTCGTTTGACTTCGTCGTGTGCGATACACCGAAGAAGAGGAACATAATATCCCCTTCGATACCTAACTCCATTCTGAATGACAAATCATGAAGCTTTTCGAAGAATTTGTCTTTTCTCACTTCGTCGTTTGGGTAATATGCCATGCTCAATGTAGTCTTGGTAGGGGGTTATCCATGATTCCCTGTTGGAAGTAGCTTCAAATGTGAATTCATTCTCTGCTCGATCAATGCTTGGAGAGGATAAAGTCTCGACACGAACGAGTCCCAAGTGTTGAGCTTTGCCTATACTTGCCAACTTTGCCAACGAATCGGCTTTCTGATTGTGCTCTCAGGGTATGTAGAAAATGGTATAATAATCGAACTGATCAAGCACTTCCCGGACTCGGGCCAGATAAGCGGCTAGTCTTCGATCTTTGGCCTGGCATTCACCCCGAACTTGGCATAATACCAACTGGGAATCACAGTAATTTCCACAGCGATAATTCTTAGGTCACGGGCTAACTTCAATCCGGTAAGCAAACTTCATATTCGGCTTCATTGTTGGTTGCACGGAAATCAAACTTCAAAGCGTAGCATATGGATCGGTCCTTGGGGGTTTCAAGCACTATCCCTGCGCCCGAGCACCGATCGTTGGATGCACCATCAGTATATAGCTTCCATATGTATTCGGGGGATTTACTAGTTTCAGGTAAGTCTTTAGGAATAGTGAATTAGGCAATGAAATCTGCTAGGACTTGACCGTGTATGGCTCATCTCGGAGTATATGTGATGTCAAATTGACTCAGTTCAATGTTCCATTTTAGTAACCTTCCAGACATCTCAGGTCATGTGAGGACTTGTCCTAACAGCTGATCGGTGTACACGGTGATGGGATGAGCCTGAAAATATGAACGGAGCTTCCTTGAGGCGATGACTAGGCAGTATGCCAAATTTTCTAACCTTGGATAATTTCTCTCGGCTCCGGTTAATCGTTTACTAACATAGTAGATCGGTCTCTGCACTCGGTCTTCCTCCCGAACTAACGCAGCGCTGATGGCGTTTTCAGATACTGCCAGATAGAGGCATAACTATTCATGATCAATAGGTTTTGAAAGAATCGGCGGTGTGGAAAGATGCTGAATTAGTGATTGAAATGCGCCCTCACATTCTGTAGTCCATTCGAAGTTTCGTTTCCCTTTTCGGATCAGGTTGAAGAAGGGTATGCATTTGTCAGTTGATTTCGAGATGAAGATGCTCAGTGCTGCAACCTTTCCATTAAGGCTTTGAACCTGTTTTATGGTCCTTGGAGTTTGAAGATTCCTGATCGCCCAAATCTTTTCAGGGTTGGCCTCTATTCCTCGGGCATTGACGATGAACCCAAGGAATTTTTCGGATGCGACTCCAAAAAGACATTTTAGCGGATTAAGCTTCATCCCGTATCTCCGAAGGACATTGAACATTGACTCTAAGTCTTTGACGTGATCAGTGGATTATCGTGATTTTACCAACTTGTCATCTACATAAAATTCCATAGTCATTCCGATTTGGTCGACAAACATTCGGTTGACTAAGCGTTGGTAAGTCGCTCCGGCATTCTTTAACCCAAAAGGCATGACCTTGTAGCAGTATAGTCCCAGGTCAATTACGAAGCTCGTATGTTCTTGATCGGGCACATTCATGGGTATCTGATTGTAACCAGAATAAGCATCCATGAAAGATAATAATTCGTGCCCGGCCGTTGAGTCCACAAGTTGATCGATTCGGGGAAGTGGAAAGCTGTCTTTTGGACAAGCCTTATTTAAGTCAGAGTAATCGATGCACGCTCTCCATTTCCCATTTGGTTTTCGTACAAGTACAGGGTTGGATACCCACTCCGGGTACAAAGCATCCCGGATAAACCCATTCGTTCTTAGCCTATTAACTTCTTCTTTGAGGGCGGCAGATCTCTCTGGATCCATACCGCATCTTTTTTGTTTGACCGGGATATATCGTGGGTCAATATTCAAGGTGGCTCGCGATGTCCGGCGAGATTCCACACATATCAGAATGCGTCCAAGCAAATACGTCTAGATTTTCTTGGAGAAATTCGACCAATTCCAGTTGTGCTTGTGGGTTTAGCTGAGACCCAATTTTCAACATTTTTGAATCATCATCATCCTTAATTGGAACATCAATCGTCAGCTCGGCTGGAGAAGCTTGACTTTCTTTAGACTCATCATTATTTTCAGTGTCTTTGGGGTCTAGATCTTTCTGGAATTGGTCGTGGTGCCCAGGCCGAGGGCCAGGCACTAATTGTCAATCGTCGGCGAAACGGACGCAGAGAGATTCCTCCACGCCCTTTCCCCTCTCCTTTTTCTGCGCTTCTCGCAGTTTGGCAACATAGAAGGCTCTCCCAGTAGCCTGATCTCCTTGAATAACCACAATCCCACGATCAGTGGGGAATTTCAAAGTTAAGCACCATGGGGCAATTGCTGCCCTGAATTCGGCAAGGGCTGGTCGGCCCAAAAAAGCATTGTATGGAGAGTGGATATCTAAGACAAAAAATTGTAACATTCGGACCCTTCGGCGTTCTCCAACTCCACTGGATACTCCACCATTCCGGTGGGTATATTAGCACTTCCATCGAAGCCATGGATTCTAGATTGACAAGGCTTTAAATCTTTGGCTTCCATCTTCATTTGATCATATGCCCTCTTAAACAAGATATTTACTGAACTCCCACTGTCCACAAGGATCCTCTTCATCCAAGCAGGACCAACCTGGGCAGATATGACTAGTGGGTCTATAGTTGGGGCTTCGACCTTATTTGCGTCTCAGTTTCTAAATATGATGTCATCTGCCATCGCCCTCTGTCGTTTGGCCGGAGCCCCTTCATCAAGTGTACTGCAACTCTCGAAATTCACATGCCTGATCGAATAGGCATATGATTCCATTTCCCTCCAGTTTCGGTCCGCTGGATGAGGACCACCACTAACTGTATTTATGACCAATCTCCTGCCTGTACGAGCGAGCTCCTCCTGTCTCTCTTGGTTTTGTGCACGATTTTGGTTTGACGGGCCTACACCACCAGCCTGCGGTGTGTGACGACCCGGAATTTTGAGCAATATCAATTTAATAATCTTTGTTAATAATTAAATTGATTTAATCCTTTTATATTATAAATTGACAAGTTAAATTTATTTTAAAGGTCAATGATAATAATTTGTTAATACCTATAAACATTTTCTTAACAATATAAATAAGCAAGATTAAATTCTTTTGAAAATTTATAACATTTTAATTTGGAAATATCTATTTTGGTAAATAAGAAGTTTTTAATGTAATAAAACTTTATATTCAAATTGTGATATATATATATGAATGTATATATTGTGATTTGATATTTGTTTTAAAATTTAAAATGGAAATTAATAAATTTAACGTTAGAATGTTTCTATTTGAAATGTGTATATATATATATGTATATATATTTGAAATAGGAAACTTATTAATTTGAAATTAATAAGAGTTTTCAAACTTTATAATATATATAGTTTTGAAATTTGAAATGTTAATTTGATTTAATGTCTTTGAAATGATATTTGAAATTTAAATTTTAAATAATAAAGTTAATTTCTTATTTTATAAACATATATTTTAGCTTTTGTTTTTAATAAGATAAAATTGTTTTAAAAATTTATATAAGGAGTTAAACTAAGTTTCTCAATTTATAAACAAAGGATAAAATTAAATTGATTAAAATATAAGTTATTTAAAATACCTATATGAATTTGTTTTTAAGATAATGAAAGCCTAAAGTTTATTTTTATAAGATGGAAGCATTTTATAATTATCTAACATTACGCAAATACTTATATATATAGCTTAAAGAGATTATTAAAGATAAAATAACATTTAAAAGAAAATTTAATAACACTTATAAAACACTTGTAAACATTATAGGATATGTAAGGACATTTGTAAACAAAGGAGTATATGTGTAAGTTAATTAAGAACTTGAATGTGGCAAATGTCTTCCTCTCTAATAATTTAATTTAAAATTAAATTGTAAAATACAAAATGAGCTTCATTTTCAAAAAAAAAGAATTCCTTTACTCTCTTCTACAACAAAATAAATGCAAATCTGAAAGACAAAATCAAAACAAAGATAAATTCAACCAAAAAAATACAGAACAAAGTTCAAATACTGGAATCTGTAAAATCTGGAAGTTCATGTCTGAGGATAATTCAATCAAATGCAATCAAACATTCAACATGCAAGAGCTGGAATCAAATAATTCAGGATTTAAATTTCAACATGCAGTGGAATTCAATAAGCTTGGAAACAAATTTGATTCTCTGTCTTCTGCTCTGTTCTTTGATAAGGTGAGTAAAAGGAATTTTAAAAACAGATTTTGATTCTGAATTTCATCTTGATCTAATATATATAATCTTGATGATTTCTGATTTTTGAAATATATGGATGCATGCTTGAATTCCTGTGCAGTTGCAATTTATACTCTGTGTTAATAGCAGGGTTACAATTTGATAATAAATTCAATAACTTGTTCTTGAATTCGAATTAGAACTTGAATAGTAAATAGAAGTTGTTTGAATTCAAGTAAACTATCATCTAGAAACAATTTCAAGTTTTTAAAGTGAATAAATGATTCTAAATACTGGAATTTACAGTAAAATATAAATTGGGTCGAAATTTGATGAATTAAATTTCAAGTTTTGATTGCATGATTGAATTGCAAATAGAAAATTATGATTTTTAGTACTTGAATCATAATTTTTAATGAGTTTATTAGTGAGCATTTTGGGATTCACTGATTTGGGGTTTTCGGCCAAATCACGGCAAACCACGGCGAATTGGACATCGCTGTTGAACTCGAAGGTGGAGGGGGCTTCAGTGATCATGCGAAAAATGCTTCATGAATTTTTAATTGAGTGGGATGGCCGATAATCGAGGAGTTAGGGTTTATTTACCTGTTTTTGGCCGATGTGTTCATCGTGGTTTCACGGTATCGTGGGGATACCGGAGGTTATCGCGAGCATTGCCGAAGGTCCAGGGGATTGTGGGGAAGCTACAGTGGTGGTGGCGTGGTCTCCGGTGAGGGGGATGGCCGGCGGTGGTTGGATTTGAGGTTGGGACTTTTGAACGGTTTTGGGTTCGAAGGTCATTTTTTCGATTCTCATTCGAATTGATGTTCTGGGTGGTGCGATGGGTAGTGGGGGTTGAGTGCGACTTGTGGGTAGCCGGCGTGGAGTTCGCCAGCGACCATCGGCGTCGTGCACGTTTACGTGCACGTTCGTGTATTTCTGTTTTGGGGTTCTGGGGAGAAGAAGATGGAGACTCAAAGATTGCATCGTGTATTTGATGTTCTGACTCGAAGCAGGGGGGTAGGTAGGTTAAACTCGGGGAAGTCACTGGGTTTTGGTGTAGTTTACTCGGGTTAAACTCGGGGTTGACGCGAGTTTTGGAGGAGTATACTCGGGTATTAAGTATTCAGGGATTAGAACGAGTTGTTTAAGTTGTTAATGCAAAGGAAATTTTATTTTAGGAATTAAGTTTTGAAAACAAAGGTTAAACTAGTTTCAAAACTAAAATTTGTTTCAAAGCTATGTTTTAAACAAGTTTTATATTTTGAAATATAAAAGTTTTTAAAATGAAATAAGTGAAATTTTAATAATATGTTTGTAATAAATTTTATTAAATAACTTTGAAAGTTCAAACATTTTTAATTTTGAATGTTTCAATTGTTTTAGTTAAAATTGATTTCTAAAGTATTTTGTTTTAACAAGTTAAATAATAAAGATTTAGAGATCAATAAAAATAAAGATTATCTTTAGTTATTTTGAATTTTGATTTAATTAAAGATAACTTAATTTGAAAATAATAATAATTAAGATAATTAGATTATTAACCATTTAAGGTTATTGGTTAATATAAATGATTTAATTAAGACAATGTTTTCTTAATTAAGAATCTTTACAATATAAGAAGTTAAGAATCACTTAACTAATTTTTAAATGATTAAGTTAAATAGTTAATTAAGTAATTAACTTGTGACTAATTAAGATAATCACTTTGGATTAATCTAATATAATTACTTAGGGAAGTAATTAAAGTAATTAAAGTGGTTAACTATTTGAGGTAATTAAGTAAGAGATAATTACTTTATGAAAGGTAATTAAGTAAATGTGATTAAGGAATAATCATTTTAGTTATTAATTAAAGAATTAATTAATAATTAGTTAAAGATTTAAATTATTTGATTAATGATTAATTAATAAAAGGATTAAGAGTAATTAATTAAGAAAGAAACTTAATTAATGAAGCAGTCATTAATTAATAGAAATAATTAGTTAATTATTAATTAATAATAATTAATTTATAATTTAGTTTATTATTAAATGTAATTAAAGTAATTAATCAAAGGTGATTAATTAAAAGTAATTAATTAAATATGATTAATTAAGAGTAATTAATCAAATATGATTTATTAGAAGTATTTAATCAGGTATGATTAATTTTAAGGGATAATTAAGGAATAATTATCAAGATAATTATGGAATAATTATTAGGATAATTAAATAATAATTAATCGAGGTTGATTAATTTAGAAGGTAATTGAGAGGTAATTACTTAGTATAATTTGGAGTAATTAATCAGGATGATTAATTAATATGGTAATTAAGTAAGAATTACTAAAGTAATTAAGTGATAATTAATCAGGGAGGATTAATTGAAATGGATAATTAAGTAGTGTTAGTTAATTAATTAATTTGTAATTAATTAATGAATAAGAAGTTGAATTGAAGATAATCCAAGTGATTAATTAAGGATTAATTTAATTTAAGGATTAATTAAATTAATCAAGTTTGAATCAAACTTGTTTATGAATGACTAATGATTGGATGATATATCATTGGATGAGTAATGATATTGGTTGTTGTTGGATGACATTGATTAATATGTGATGATGTGAATATATTATATCTGAGATGTGATTTATATGCTGCTTTGTGATACGTATAGATGCATGTGATAATAGATGCTTATCTATCTGTGTAATATGATATATCCATTTATGTTAAGTGATATTTTCTGAAATATCTATTTGTTTAAATACCTTAAGTATAACTTGGACATTAAAATGGCGTTTGGTTTCGATGAGACCGGGATCGGGTTTCCATATTTGGATATCCGAAAACCACATCAATTCCAATTAAACGTTATGTCGTTAATCCAAGTGGAGCAAGTGAAGACTAGAGGTGTAAGGGCTATACGTCAGTATAACTCTGTGGGTGATTCCGTAATGAGTTGACGGAATAGTACTTATAGGTTCGAGATGGTGATTCAGAGTACAAGGCTATGATCGTTGACTCTAAGGGTGATTCCAAATGAGTGCAACGAGATAGTGCCTTCGATTTCGTTCGAACCCGGAACGAATTTGTATGGATTGAATGTTTTCAGCACATCGTCAGGCGGACGATGAGCATTATAAGATAGATGTGTCCTATAAAGGTAATCGCACCTCAAGCCTCATCAACCGGGAATGGCTAAAACAGGGGAGGTGCAGCAAGGCTTCGTGGGTCACTCCCACTGGAGAGCGAGATACATCCCTGTCTAGAAGTCCCTTTATATTTCGGCCGTGTGGGCAGTTGGTCTGCAGCAAACTGCGGGGTGGTCTTGTTCGGGACTGTTCAGTAAGGAATGGTCCCGGCCTTGTGTTGCAGGGGAGTGGGAGTATTCCTCGGTACGGTGATCTAGGCCACGTACTGTGACGGGCGGTACCCCAGTAGCCCTGCCATTGATGGAAACCCATTTTCCCTACGAGACCCTACGGTTTTGTTTGTATTACCCACTTTTGTGGCTAGTAGCTGGAATTTAATGAATGTAACAATTTCGGCTATTTCATATTTATTTGAAAACCCTAGACACTATTATAATATCGCATGATTTCCTATCAAATGTTTTGGTTAGCGTAAGGTAAAAACTTTTCCATGTTTATGTGTGGGAAGTCTTACGTGATACCTTTCTTTTCAAAGGATTTTCTAAAGTTAAGCAATCTTAAACCGTTTACTCACACCAGACCCCTGTCTGACCCGAGTGTTTATTTTCTGTTTTATTAAACTCTTGGGTACTCATATTATGTATGAGTAGTCAAGTGATTCAGGTTATGTCTTGACGAAATCTGGAGGAGCTATGGAGCAGGAGGCTTTAGCGTGTAGATATATAGTTAGAGTTTCCGCTGTGCGTTATTCTGTGTTGATGTTCTTGTATTGTATATTAGACAGAAGTGATATAACTGTCTAAATTGAGATGTATAGTGTGTACTCTGATGTATATGATACTATGTATATGTTCTATATTATATTTAAATCGTTCCGCTGTGAGATTCTGATGTGTTGTTTTCTCTTTCTTCTATTTCTTTTCTTCTTCTATCCCTTTCTTTCTTAATTAGTGATGCGATTTTCCGAGAGTGGAAAGTCGGGTCGCTACAGCTGGTATTAGAGCATTAGGCTGAGTAAATACCTAGGCTCTGAAGTATGTCTTTCTTAAGGAGCGTTAGGTTGAGTGAATACCTAGGCTCTGGAGTGGTGTATATCTTGAGAGAGCATACTTGTAATTTTTATATATAAATATATATATTTATATAACTACCTAATCTGTTGGGTTATCTGTTTGGGTTTTCCAACATAGGCTATAGAGGTAGATAAGGTAGGAGTGTGTGGAACACGACTACCACTAATGGAAGAGGTTTATATGTTGTGGTTGGAGGTGTTTATCAAGATTGTAGACCTAATGCTGTCTCGAATAAGTTTTGTAGATTGGTAAGAGGATTTCTTTGTGTCCAGAGGAAGACTTTTTCAAGAATTGGAGTATATTCTTGAAGTGTGAGGTTAATTTGTTCTCAAGTAAGCAGGGATTTGCTAGAGTTGAGTTTGTCAGCTAAATAGAAGCTAGTGGTGGTATCTTGTTAGCTTCAAGAAGGAATAGCTGTGTGATGGGATGCAGTTTCCATAGATGGTTCTGAAGATGATTCTTTTGGAGCCATATTTAGATGGTGTTGGAAGAGCAATTGATGCCTACTACAATGAAGATTCGGATGTTTAGGGATTTTCTGGATCTCAAGTATGGGTGTCTTGTCTATATTGAAGTTTGGGACTAAGGTCGATGAGTTACCTCATTTCGGAAAAGGTCTCATTTGTTTTCTTAAGAAGATAAGTGGTTGGTGATTGGTTTGGAGCCGAGTTTCTTTGAGGAGACGTCTACCCGTCTCAAGGCTTTTAGTGGAATTGGGTGATAGTTTTGAGTTTCAGAAGCTTTTGGTTAAGAAAGATCTTTTGGCTTAGTAGTATCATTGAAGTGAAGTTTGGAAGTAGCAGCATAGACCTATTTCTTCGATGATTTAGTAATCTTTGGGATTCTACTATCGGTAGACCAGGCAGATGGTGAAGGCTTATTCTTTTCTTTGGAAGGCTCAGCAGAGCGAGATATCTGTTGGAAGTGATCTATCAGTTTTTCTTGTAGGTAAGCCATTCTGGAAAGATTTATCTGGAATAGGAAAAGTTGTTCTAGTTGGGGAGACAATTTCTTTGGAATAAGAACTGAGTGGGATTACAAAAGTGACTTGCGATTAGTTTGGAAATCTTGGAGTATTCTTGGTTTGAGATTGAGGCATCTCAAGTAGGGGTGAAAGATATGGAAGCTATGAAAGTAGTCGGAGATTTTCTAGATGTTTTTGAGGAATTCAGAAGTTTACCTGCATCGGAGACTGAGTTTTCTTATCGACTTGGATTTTAAGAGTAATTTTGATGATTCAACCATATAGTAGGATGACTCTTAGAACGAGAAGAGTTTGGTGAGGTAGCTCAGGGATCTTTGGAGAAGGATTGATCATCTTATTCTAAGTTGAGATTCTACTGAGATGTTTTGATCAAGAGGAATGGACACTAAGATTTTATGAGTTGAATGAACTGTGTATGGAGAAAGATTGTGCTAGAGTTCTTCGATGGCATTCTTATCTGCTCTAGATCAGAGTTATGCAGTGGAAGCCAGTTGGCAATTTTTCTAGAATGGAGCAACCAGATGTTGCAGTAGAGGATTTCTACTGGAAATTCAAGTATGAAGGAATTTTCTGGATTTGAAGGCAAGGTTGTCAAGTACAACTGTTTGGCTATTCAGATATGAGATATAAGTTTTAAGTCCATTGATGCTTGTGGAATAGAGTTGTATTTTGGATTTCAGCAAATTATTTTGGAAAGCCATTTTGTTAAGTAGGATCTGGAGATTTGGTTTGAGTTGGTGTTGTTGTTTCATGGAGCAATCAGAAAGGGTTAGGCTGATCAGGAATATTGGAGGTAACACAGAGCATCTGAAGAGTTATGCAGTTAAGAATTGAGGAGATTTGGAATGTGCAGTTGGAATTTGGATATTAACTTGGTTTTATCCAATCAAAGGAGATTTAAGATTTGGTAAACTGGAGAGTTCGCTTTGAAGGTATTTTGAGTTTTCCTGTGTTCTCTGAAGATTTGATTTTGATCTACAGGATTGAATTGCCAGTTCGGATAACTGGAATTCATTGTATTTCACATATCTCTGAGGAATATGTGTATGATTCTTCGAGTAATAGAATCAGCAGTTCAGAAGGAATCTGGTAGTTGAGCTTGTTTTGAGTTTAGTCTGATATCTTGTTCAGATTTGTAGGATCAGATGAGGAAGTTCGTGGTTTTAGTAGTGTAGTTACTTAAGATTTGTAGAGCGAGTATTCCAGTATAGGTATCTGGAAAACTCTAAATGATATTAGTAAGTTCTATTCAGAATTTTTCTGGAATAAATAAAATTATTTGTTTGAATTGGTTGCTATGATTGGTAATGTATGATTGACTGTATGATTGCTAATTTAAATTTAAATTCTTTAGCTGGGTTATTAAATTATTATGATTGGTAATGTATGATTGACTGTATGATTGCTAATTTAAATTTAAATTCTTTAGCTGGGTTATTAAATTATCTTTGTTTTTAAATTTCGGGGACGAAATTCTTTTCGGGGGGGAGGAATGTGACGACCCGGAATTTTGAGCAATATCAATTTAATAATCTTTGTTAATAATTAAATTGATTTGATCCTTTTATATTATAAATTGACTAGTTAAATTTATTTTAAAGGTCAATGATAATAATTTGTTAATATCTATAAACATTGTCTTAACAATATAAATAGGCAAGATTAAATTCTTTTGAAAATTTATAACATTTTAATTTGGAAATATCTATTTTGGTAAATAAGAAGTTTTTAATGTAATAAAACTTTATATTCAAATTGTGATATATATGAATGTATATATTGTGATTTGATATTTGTTTTAAAATTTAATATGGAAATTAATAAATTTAATGTTAGAATGTTTCTATTTGAAATGTGTATATATATTTGTATATATATTTGAAATAGGAAAATTACTAATTTGAATTTAATAAGAGTTTTCAAACATTATAATATATATAGTTTTGAAATTTGAAATGTTAATTTGATTTAATGTCTTTGAAATGATATTTGAAATTTAAATTTTAAATAATAAAGTTAATTTCTTATTTTATAAACATATATTTTAGCTTTTGTTTTTAATAAGATAAAATTGTTTAAAAATTTATATAAGGAGTTAAACTAAGTTTCTCAATTTATAAACAAATGATAAAATTAAATTGATTAAAATATAAGTTATTTAAAATACCTATATGAATTTGTTTTTAAGATAATGAAAGCCTAAAGTTTATTTTTATAAGATGGAAGCATTTTATAATTATCTAACATTACACAAATACTTATATATATAGCTTAAAGAGATTATTAAAGATAAAATAACATTTAAAAGAAAATTTAATAACACTTATAAAACACTTGTAAACATTATAGGATATGTAAGGACATTTGTAAACATAGGAGTATATGTGTAAGTTAATTAAGAACTTGAATGTGACAAATGTCTTCCTCTCTAATAATTTAATTTAAAATTAAATTGTAAAATACAAAATGAGCTTCATTTTCAGAAGAAAAAAAAAAGAATTCCTTTACTCTCTTCTACAACAAAATAAATGCAAATCTGAAAGGCAAAATCAAAACAAAGATAAATTCAAATAAAAAATACAGAACAAAGTTCAAATACTGGAATCTGTAAAATCTGGAAGTTCATGTCTGAGGATAATTCAATCACATGCAATCAAACATTCAACATGCAAGAGCTGGAATCAAATAATTTAAGATTTAAATTTCAACATGCAGTGGAATTCAATAAGCTTGGAAACAAATTTGATTCTCTGTCTTCTGCTCTGTTCTTTGATAAGGTGAGTAAAAGGAATTTTAAAAACAGATTTTGATTCTGAATTTCATCTTGATCTAATATATATAATCATGATGATTTGTCTGATTTTTGAAATATATGGATGCATGTTTGAATTCCTGTGCAGTTGCAATTTATACTCTGTGTTAATAGCAGGGTTACAATTTGATAATAAATTCAATAACTTGTTCTTGAATTCGAATTAGAACTTGAATTGTAAATAGAAGTTGTTTGAATTCAAGCAAACTATCATCTAGAAATAATTTCAAGTTTTTAAAGTGAATAAATGATTCTAAATACTGGAATTTACAGTAAAATATAAATTGGGCCAAAATTTGATGAATTAAATTTCAAGTTTTGATTGCATGATTGAATTGCAAATAGAAAATTATGATTTTTAGTACTTGAATCATAATTTTTAATGAGTTTATTAGTGAGCATTTTGGGATTCACTGATTTGGGATTTTCGGCCAAACCACGGCGAATTGGACATCGCCGTTGAACTTGAAGGTGGAGGGGGCTTCAGTGATCATGCGAAAAATGTTTCACGAATTTTTAATTGAGTGGGATGGCCGATAATCGAGGAGTTAGGGTTTATTTACCTGTTTTTGGCTGATGTGTTCATCGTGGTTTCACGGTGTCGTGGGGATACCGGAGGTTATCGCGTGCATTGCCGAAGGTCCAGGGGATTGTGGGGAAACTACAGTGGTGGTGGCGTGGTCTCCGGTGAGGGGGATGGCCGGCGGTGGTTGGATTTGAGGTTAGGACTTTCGAACGGTTTTGGGTTCGAAGGTCATTTTTTCGATTCTCATTCGAATTGATGTTCTGGGTGGTGCGATGGGTAGTGGGGGTTGAGTGAGACTTGTGGGTAGCTGGCGTGGAGTTCGCCAGCGACCATCGGCGTCGTGCACGTTTACGTGCACGTTCGTGTATTTCTGTTTTGGGGTTCTGGGGAGAAGAAGATGGAGACTCGAAGATTGCATCGCGTATTTGATGTTCTGACTCGAAGCAGGAGGTAGGTAGGTTAAACTCGGGGAAGTCACTGGGTTTTGGTGTAGTTTACTCCGGTTAAACTCGGGGTTGACGCGAGTTTTGGAGGAGTTTACTCGGGTATTAAGTATTCAGGGATTAGAACGAGTTGTTTAAGTTGTTAATGCAAAGGAAATTTTATTTTAGGAATTAAGTTTTGAAAACAAAGGTTAAACTAGTTTCAAAACTAAAATTTGTTTCAAAGCTATGTTTTAAACAAGTTTTATATTTTGAAATATAAAAGTTTTTAAAATGAAATAAGTGAAATTTTAATAATATGTTTGTAATAAATTTTATCAAATAACTTTGAAAGTTCAAACATTTTTAGTTTTGAATGTTTCAATTGTTTTAGTTAAAATTGATTTCTAAAGTATTTTGTTTTAATAAGTTAAATAATAAAGATTTAGAGATCAATAAAAATAAAGATTATCTTTAGTTATTTTGAATTTTGATTTAATTAAAGATAACTTAATTTGAAAAAAAAATTAAGATAATTAGATTATTAACCATTTAAGGTTATTGGTTAATATAAATGATTTAATTAAGATAATGTTTTCTTAATTAAGAATATTTATAATATAAGAAGTTAAGAATCACTTAATTAATTTTTAAATGATTAAGTTAAATAGTTAATTAAGTAATTAACTTGTGATTAATTAGGATAATCACTTTGGATTAATCTAATATAATTACTTAGGGAAGTAATTAAAGTAATTAAAGTGGTTAATTATTTGAGGTAATTAAGTAAGAGATAATTACTTTATGAAAGGTAATTAAGTAAATGTGATTAAGGAATAATCATTTTTAGTTATTAATTAAAGAATTAATTAATAAGTAGTTAAAGATTTAAATTATTTGATTAATGATTAATTAATAAAAGGATTAAGAGTAATTAATTAAGAAAGAAATTTAATTAATGAAGCAGTCATTAATTAATAGAAATAATTAGTTAATTATTAATTAATAATAATTAATTTATAATTTAGTTTATTACTAAATATAATTAAAGTAATTAATCAAAGGTGATTAATTAAAAGTAATTAATTAAATATGATTAATTAAGAGTAATTAATCAAATATGATTTATTAGAAGTATTTAATCAGGTATGATTAATTTTATGGGATAATTAAGGAATAATTATCAAGATAATTATGGAATAATTATTAGGATAATTAAAGAATAATTAATCGAGGTTGATTAATTTAGAAGGTAATTGAGAGGTAATTATTTAGTATAATTTGGAGTAATTAATAAGGATGATTAATTAATATGGTAATTAAGTAAGAATTACTTAAAGTAATTAAGTGATAATTAATCAGGGAGGATTAATTGAAATGTATAATTAAGTAGTGATAGTTAATTAATTAATTTGTAATTAATTAATGAATAAGAAGTTGAATTGAAGATAATCCAAGTGATTAATTAAGGATTAATTTAATTTAAGGATTAATTAAATTAATCAAGTTTGAATCAAACTTGTTTATGAATGATTAATGATTGGATGATATATCATTGGATGAGTAATGATATTCGTTGTTGTTGGATGACATTGATTGATATGTGATGATGTGAATATGTTATATCTGAGATGTGATTTATATGCTGCTTTGTGATACATATAGATGAATGTGATAATAGATGCTTATCTATCTGTGTAATATGATATATCCATTTATGTTAAGTGATATTTTCTGAAATATCTATTTGTTTAAATAACTTAAGTATAACTTGGACATTAAAATGGCGTTTGGTTTCGATGAGACCGGGATCGGGTTTCCATATTTGGATATCCGAAAACCACATCGATTCCAATTAAACATTAGGTCGTTAATCCAAGTGGAGCAAGTGAAGACTCGAGGTGTAAGGGCTATACGTCAGTATAACTCTGTGGGTGATTCCGTAATGAGTTGACGGAATAGTACTTATAGGTTCGAGATGGTGATTCAGAGTACAAGGGCTACGGTCGTTGACTCTGAGGGTGATTCCAAATGAGTGCAACGAGATAGTGCCTTCGGTTTCGTTCGAACCCGGAACGAACTTGTATGGATTGAATGCTTTCAGAACATCGTTAGGAGGACGATGAGCATTCTAAGATAGATGTGTCCTATAAAGATAATCGCAGCCTCAAGCCTCATCAACCGGGAATGGCTAAAACAGGGGAGGTGCAGCAAGGCTTCGTGGGTCGCTCCCACTGGAGAGCGAGATACATCCCTGTCTAGAAGTCCCTTTATATTTCGGCTGTGCGGGCAGTTGGTCTGCAGCCAACTGCGGGGTGATCTTGTTCGGGACTGTTCAGTAAGGAATGGTCCCGGCCTTGTGTTGCAGGAGAGTGGGACTACTCCTCGTTACGGTGATCTAGGCTACGTACTGTGACGGGCGGTACCCCAGTAGCCCTGCCATTGATGGAAACCCATTTTCCCTACGAGACCCTACGGTTTTGTTTGTATTACCCACTTTTGTGGCTAGTAGCTGGAATTTAATGAATGTAACAATTTCGGCTATTTCATATTTATTTGAAAACCCTAGACACTATTATAATATCACATGATTTCCTATCAAATGTTTTGGTTAGCGTAAGGTAAAAACTTTTCCATGTTTATGTGTGGGAAGTCTTACGTGATACCTTTCTTTTCAAAGGATTTTCTAAAGTTAAGCAATCTTAAACCGTTTACTCACACCAGACCCCTGTCTGACCCTAGTTTTTATTTTCTATTTTATTAAACTCTTGGGTACTCATATGATGTATGAGTAGTCAAGTGATTCAGGTTATCTCTTGACGAAATCTGGAGGAGCTATGGAGCAGGAGGCTTCAGCGTGTAGATATATAGTTAGAGTTTCCGCTGTGTGTTATTCTGTGTTGATGTTCTTGTATTGTATATTAGACAGAAGTGATATAACTGTCTAAATTGAGATGTATAGTGTGTACTCTGATGTATATGATACTATGTATATGTTCTATATTATATTTAAATCGTTCCGCTATGAGATTCTGATGTGTTTTTTTTTCTCTTTCTTCTCTTTCTTTTCTTCTTCTATCCCTTTCTTTCTTAATTAGTGATGCGATTTTCCAGGAGTGGAAAGTCGGGTCGCTGCACGGTGCCTGCACGAATTGATATAACTTCCTTTCCCTGATCAATTTTTCAAAAAGATCTTACAAATGCCTGCAATCATTGGTATTGTGTCCGTAACTTTCGTGGAATCTACAGAACTTTCCTGTTTGAATCTGTCTCTCCGACGACGGCTTCAGAGTCGGCTTCTTATACCGCATTGCGTTACAAGTCTGTAGATATACGTTCTCCAGTGACGTATTCAGTGGTGCATAGCTTTCAAACATTTGTGCCCTATGCCGCAGGCCACGATTCTGATCCTGCTTCTTATTTCTATTATCGCCGTTCCTAGGCTGGGTTTGCTTGTTTTGAATATTCAATTATACTTTTCTAGAGCTCTCCCCTGACTGTTTAACTGCCACATTGCTTTGAATTCCTTCATTGCTGGGTCTTGCATCGTCCTGCTTCCTAGATTGTTTCACATCCTCACGCCTTAAGAATTGGGCGGCTTTGGAGTAGAAACGATCCAACGATGTGGGAGGTTTCCCAGCTAGCCAATTTCCAAATTCAGAGTCGAGGTCAATCCCCTTAGTCAAGGCCACCAAGATTGAATTATCATTGGGGTTAGTGATCTCTGCACAAGCGGCATTGAATCTTTCCAAATATCGTCTGATTGTCTCTCCTGGAGCTTGAGTGACACTAGATAAAGTGTTTATGTCTTTAGGCCTGGCAATGTGCATACGGAACTGTTCAACAAATTTAGTAGCCAATTGGTCAAATGAAGAGATAGATCGTGGTGGTAATCGTGTAAACCACATCGTCGCAATTCCCCCTAAAGAAATGGGAAAACTACAGCATTTTACTGCATCATCAGCTCTTGCAGTAGTCATCGACCATTCGTATTTCAGAATATGTTGGTAGGGTCGGAACTTCCTTCATACATGGGGAGAGTCGGGATCCTGAATCGCCGAGGAGGTTCAACATATAATATGTCATCAGTGAACGGAGTATGACTTCGGGAGATTCCCCAATCGTCATTTGTTAAGCCCTGACTTTCGCGGATCATTTGGCATACCATAGCCGAGAGGTCAGGTGTTGCTATTTTCGGAGGCTGGCGAGCCAAAGTGTGGTCGGGTTCCACAGTGCGAGGTAGGATCGGGCGCTGTCGACGATCCGTATCTCGCCTCCTTGGCTCGATGTCTTCTAGGACATATGGTCCTGGAACATGTTCCTGCTGGTGGTAGTTCTGATTGGAGTGATTTCGGGTGTCAATTCCTATGTCAACTGCAGTGGCGGTGGCTTGGTTATCAGTCGTATGTTGTGGAACGGTGCCTCCTCGTGAGGAGGGCCCTGTATGAAAACTGGCAGAAGGGCCAACTCTTATCTGCCCAACATTTAATGCTTGTGGTGACCAGCAGTATGCGCATGGCTTCCGTCTAGCCTGGGACGGGTAGATCTGCCGCTGTAATCAGACGAGGCAGAGCTTTCAATGGAGGAATAAGGGGCGTGGTCCCTTCTGGATCTTCTACGCCTTGGCGGTTTAGTTGATTAGTCAACTCAACATTAGCACGTAATTGTTCAGCCAGATGTTGTCGACTTTGGGTTAGTTCCTGGAGTAATGTGTGGAACTCTTGTCGAGTGACCGGACCTGATGGATCTGAATGCCCGGTATCATCTTGATTGGGTGGAGGTAGTTGCATGGGATTTTGTCTATCTCGGCCTTCTTGGCCAGCGGCAGTAGAAGTGTTTCTCGTGCTAACCATCTTGAGGTGTAGAATCCTTTCTTAGATTTTGGTAAATCTGAATAGTATGGAAGGAGTCTGAAATTGAAGTCTGGATATCTCTCTTAGATTTATGCAATCCGGTGTTGATGACAGATCCAATGAGCAGGAGAAAATCTCGGTGAAAGCACCAAAGTGTTTACGCCAAAACTGGGCAACACCCTTCGGAAGTTTTTGAAGAGATAATAAATGAAGAAATTAAATTGAAAATGAGGATTATCTAACAAAAACTCCAAGTCATTGAAATGTAAATTGCACGGAAGACAATAATTTAGAGTGGTTCGGCGTTTTGACTAAGTCCACTATGAAGTTTTATCACTTTATTGCTTAATACTTGAAGATTACAAGTGTTCTAGAGCGAAGTATAGCAGATAATAGACTTAAATTCGAAATCAGCAACGGTGAAAACGATATGGAGTGATTCTGGCAGCGTTCGGGCGTGCTTTATCTCTAGAAATTCTCCCATCCTCTTTCTGAATGACTAGGGCCTCTATTTATAGGTGTAGGAGGCTGATATTTTGCCTAAAATCCGGGGAGACCGCTTCTGGCACGTGAGGGGGACCCACACGCTCGACATCAGGAAATCCGGGCCCACTTTGGGATCGATTCGAACTCTAGTTCGAGTCGATCAAAAAAGTGTCCAATCGAGGTGAAATTTGGTGTGGACATTCTTCAACATGTATGCAAGCTCCTATGAAAATTTCGTAGCATTTGGACTTGTAGATCTTGAGTTATGATCGATTCAATATTGCGCTTCTGGTCAACGAGCTTGGTTCGAATCAATCCCTTCGAATCGATAGGGCCGAATCGATGACTCGAGCATGTGCCTGGTAACGTGGCGCGCATGCTTCTCGAGTTGATCCATCTTTTTCTCCGGGTTTACTGGGTCGAATCCATGGTCTTAGCCACCTCGACTTGGTGGATTCGAGGGAGTGGATTCGAAGATATGCTCCTTCGAATCGATCGAATGGATGCTCCTTCATATCGATCAAGGTATGCCATAGTTGATCGACACGAAGGCTTCTCAGCTGAATGAATTTGAAGATGGTCATGGGATGGAGTCGCAGTTTCTTCAACCGCATGAATTCGAAGGTCCTCCCCTCAATGGATTCGAAGTAGGGAATGTCTCGATGGATTCGAACCAAGGCCCTGTTCTGATGGACTCGAACCAAGGCTTCCTCGATGGATTCGAAGCAAGGTTATGTCTCGATGGATTCGAACCGACCCATGGCTTATGGATTCGGTCGTGGGACTAATCGTATGGATTCGAAACTAAAGCTATTTCCTCCACTTTTCATTGGTGATAATTTGAGCATACGAACTCGAATTGTCTTGAGATTTGAGATGCTGACTTTTATGATCTTTCTCGTCATGTCCCATCAATTGTAGCTCAATCTGGACAAAATTCAGTGATATCCATAGTGAAGCTAAGTATGATCAATCTCGGAGACGAACTGTCCTTTGTTTTCGATCGATTCTCTTGGCATCGCGGCTTTGCCAAAAAGCGGGATAACATGGTAGAACAGCGGTAGAAATTTGAGTTTGATGAAATGAAAAACATCCTAAAAATATGTGGATGATATATATATATATATATATATATATATATATATATATATATATATATATATAAAGTGGGGTGAGATCTCTAGATTTGGAAATGTCTAGATTTCATGAATACATTCCCACGCACTTCTAACCCAAACACTTATCAAATAACATCATATTATATTTTCTTAACATCTAAAGTATTATTTACAATTTATAAAGCTATTGTATTTAATTTTAGTTATTTAATTTAATCATTTCTATTCAAATTCGTTAACTAGTTAAATTCAAACTCTTCTAATAATTATTTTCTATTATTAAAATAAATCTCAATCTTATTCATCTCAATTATTTTTTAGTATAAAAATGTTCACCCGTATAAATTCTCTATATTTTAATAAAAATATTTTCATTTAATTTCCATATCATTCCCTTAATCTTACATTTATTATATTATAACACATTTGAATAACTAATCTTTATTATTAAATTTCTAATTTACTACTTCTTGATAATAGGTTGTTACAATTTACGTTATTTATATGTCTCATTATACATAATTTATTTTGACACTATTCTTGGTGATGCATTCAACCTACTTGAATTTGCTGCAATTATCACCTAGAACCATTTCCAACATAAGACCTTAGTCAAGGTCAACTTCAATGCAAGATTGTCTTATTATACTCGATATCGCCAATGAAGTTTCGGTATGAACATCCTTCACAAGGATTTTGTTGTTTATGTAAATAATTTTTCATTATTTCATAAATGTGCTTGAATACTTCAACTTTCACTTAGTGCAGTTCCCAGATTCGATTTACTTTTGCCCGCATATCAAATGCCTAAGAAAAATCTGTTTTGGCACATAGCATATGTGGCGGTACCTATACCAGTGCATAAGGTAACTAACGTATATACCCATTCCATAAGAATCGTTTTTATTTGAAACTTATATTAAAAAAATTTAATATAAGTATTGTGTAATATGATTTCCTATACATCACCTATACGGAACATTAGCATCAAAACTAAAAAATGTATTAATACCTTTTTCTCTTTCTTTATTATAGGGATATTCTTCATTTATATTTTGACTCTAATCAAACATGTTGATTTTTTCAGTTAAAGTACATATTCCAATATTTAGATGTTAGATCTGATAATTAAAATTAATCTACAATTCATAAGCTCTTTATCACACCCACTTATCCTGAGACATCTTATGTTTGTTTCATTAAAGTTCAATAACTTGTGAGAGAAATGCTAATAAAATTAAGCAAGGTAATCAGCAAGATCAATTTTCATATTCAACATTCGAATTAAGTAAATCGTTCCTCATTTGCCTTTGCTACATAACTTAATAACTTTCCAGTTACAGCTTTTTGCATTCGATGGATCGTATTCCTTCTATAAACCTTCAAAATCATATTTTTTCAATTAATTGATTCCATTCTAGACCGTATCAACATCATACCAAGTGGTAAAGTCTACATCTTCAATGGCTTGCAGACAACTAAGGGGATTGATCCTCGGTCTTCTTTCTCATATAAAAACCATATTTTCTCTTTGGCATAAGAGATTTCCAATAAGATACTCTAATTTTTACTATCCTTATCAGGCTAGAGTAATTCCATATTATTTTGGATCATATCTAAGTCAATCACACACCACTAATTTCACCAAATTGAAATTCCTTAGTTAAAAGGTGGCATTTCTTGAAATAATGTTTATTTCTCAATGCGATAAACCAAGCTTCCAAAAGCTTATATAATACTTAAGAGAATAAAGTTAACCTTGATCATATGTAACTTATGTTCAAAACATATGTTGAAAGACGTGTACCTTAACCTTTAAGATGCAAATATTCCTATATCATATCAAATATGAAATTGCAAACTTGACTCCAGATAATACCAGATACGCACGCAACCCGTAGATATATATCCCTTAAGAAAGATTTTATTCAACTTTACTCCTGTAATCAAATCATTATTTGATTACTTCTTATATATCACAATGTAATATAAGGAGGAGTAACATTTGAGAAAAAGTAATATTGTGTTTTAGGTATTGTTGGAACTTAAATTCAATCATATCAAATTATCCTAACTCATTTTCGTATCTTTAATTTTACTTCCACATGCACTCACACATACACACACATTCTATCATACATATTTGATTTTACGCATCAATATACATTAATCTATGTCTTAGATGATTCAATGGTGATTAAAAATGAAGCAAGCGGAATTGATTTTGGTATTTTAGACTATGATATCTTTGTTGGTCTAACCCAAACTCCTTTTGGGTAGCCTAGAAAGACCCCTCACGAATTCAACAACTCTTATTAAGCTTACACCAAATGTGTGCATTGCTATAAATCATTCGAGACATATTTGTTTCAGAAGCATAACATGATTCATAATCATGTAAAAGGATGATATTCTTCATACTTTGTATAATATATATCTTGATGATTTATAGCATTGCTTAAAGTTCTAAAATTAATTATACTTTATATTTAGCTGCTTATATGTTATCCTTTAGATAAAACACTGTATAGTCTAAAATAAGAATAATATTAAGACATACCACCATAATTTTATTCTATATCAAATATATAAGATATTCATACACAAAATATAGCTTGGTTATTTTAGATTAACCGAAAATAGTTATTACTGCATAAATAATAATGGTATTCTTGAAAATATATAATTTAACATAAATTTGTCCATCGTTAAAACTCATACAGTGAGGTCACATTGTTTTTTTCACTATTAAGCAACATTGACAATGCAAAGATCTATCAAGTTTATGATGGAAACTTCCTATCTCGTTTATTGTAGCAAATTTACATTGAGATTTCGGAGCCAATATCCAAGAACTATACGACATAGAACTTATGAAAGATAATCGTTTGTAAAAACTTGTAACCATATTTCGTGTTCCTTTCAAGCACTTTCTAATATTATTATAATTACGATCCCAATGTCTCTTCATGAATCTTAGATGACGTTCACCATTTGTTTGCCCCAATAATACAAACGAAGTTATATCACTATTCCATTTTCTTTCCTTAAAGTTCACACCTTTAGGAGAAAACCAAACTACGAGATTATGGCATAATTGTAATGTCCTTATCGTCCATATTTAACAAAATAAGGATAATGATCTTGTAATTGATTAATTGGATCAAACTGGCATCTTAGTTGATCAAGATTATCTTCAGTTTCAAGTGCAGAACTATTTCCAAATCATGATACACTTAATCATATTAAGCATGCAATCATGTATAAATTTTACTGGCTCCATTCAAATAATAGCTATTTAAAAATATTAGTTACAAAATAACATTGTTCACCATACAATTACAATATATTATCAAATATCCACACTCCCATATTACCTATAGATCCATACTCATATAGATAGTAAATAGAATTAAGAAAGTTAAATTTAAATGTACATAGATTCAAAAATTTAAATGACTATTCATTAGCTTATTATCGTGGGATTTGAAGTGACAACTTGCTAAAAGAATTATTTTTAAATGAATATAAATTTTTTACAATCTTTAATTTAATTCATAAGTATACTTTAATTAATAAACATTATTGATTATGTTAATGTAAATTTATCTTTATAACATATATATTATAATACCAAATGCATTCTTATACTTATTAGACTAGCTAAATATATCTAATTTTAATTATCTAAAAGGTTCCATCGAATTTTATATTTCTCCAAACGTTAAGAGAAATGCAAAAACATTTTGATTTCTCTAGTAGGAATTCGGACCTACTTATATTAGGAATCCAGCCTTTGATTTTTCTCAATAAGTCATAACCAAGTAAGTGGTGGATAACCCTTATTGGTCATATCACACATGACTCCTAACCGAGATCTTTTCTCCTAATCTCAATTTTGACCATGAGTTTGCTCAACAAACCATATGAGGTTCTTCATTCTGGCCTATCATTTAACAATGGCTTAAGGGTAGTTGCTTACATCTTGAGTTTGCTTAATAAATGCAAGTAGTGTCCTTACCCATCCAGAGACATTAAATAGTATTACATATGATAGCTCTGACTTGAGTTTGATCAACAACCAACATCTATGAAAGTAATCTTCCTAATATGTAAATAATAGCGGGCAACATTATTTAACATTCACCGACTTTAATAATTAATGGTGATATTGGTTTTGGGAGTAACGTATTTTCTATGAAATACCCTTATCATACAATTA
The DNA here is from genome assembly GCA_030765085.1 of Allium cepa. Classification (NCBI taxonomy): domain Eukaryota; kingdom Viridiplantae; phylum Streptophyta; class Magnoliopsida; order Asparagales; family Amaryllidaceae; genus Allium; species Allium cepa. The sequence continues at coordinate 846,274,375 of CM060938.1, forward strand.
TGTCTATCTGATATCATGGTATACGTACATGTGCATATATTTATTCCAAAAAAATTAAATTGGGTTCATGTTAACCACAAGTACATATTACTTATTTATATACATATAAGGTGAATTACCTTATAGCTTTTATAATTTTCCTTAATGCCTGTATTATATACACAAGTTTATATGTATTTTCTTCAGTTAAATTAAACAATTTAATTAATTTGTTAATATACGATTTCACAAATCTCAAATGTTAATTAAAACAATTTTGAAATATTATATAAAATTATAAATAGCAAACATACGTTCATACATACACACACAAACATATATGTATATATGTATGTACATATACGTGTACATATATATACACACATGTTTGATCATAATCTTTAAGGTCAATGTATATGTATTTAATTAAGTTATTTTAACTAATTAAATAATTAAACCTTTTAATTATTTTTCAACTTTGAAAATTCTAATTCTATTTTTCTCGAACAATTTTGGTAATAATCATATAACCATGACTTTTATAATCATATACTTATATATAAGTGAACTTTATAACATATATAATGTAACAACCTAGAATTGTAGATATTTAAATTTGAAATATCTAATTAATTTGAAATATTAAATATTAGTTTTATAAGTCAAACAGCTTAAAATTCAAGTATAAGGGTTATTTGAATAATGGAACAGTGATTTAAACATCGAAATTATTTAAATGATTTAATCTTGAATTTGATTTGAATAAATGGGTTTCAAAAGCTTATTTAAAATTCAATTTAAATAATAAATGGTTAGTGTAAATTTTTAATTTATAATTAAAAGTTATTAAAATGGTTTTAGTAATAATTTTTTTCAATTTAACATATGAAATTAGCATTCTAGAGCACTGCCTTGGATTTTGACAAAACCAGTGTCATTGGATCTGGAATAGCGAATTGTTGTATGCCTGCGAGTTTTGTGATGGTCCGACATATTGTGTGGTCGGGCGAGCTCGAAAAGCGTAGGAATTAATTACATTAATTTAATATAATATAATTTGATTTTGAAAGCTAACTTTTGTATATGATGGAATTAGGCCGTGATACTAGTTCCATTGTATTCGATATAGGTTGATTAGTATAGATCGTCAGACAGCACGCCTCGGTTGGAGTTCAAAATTTTAGGCCGTGAATAGTGTTTTATAAATATTTTCTATAAAAGGACTTTCACTTCTTTCATTTTGTTCTAAAACCTAACCCCAGCCATCGAATCTAATGGCCCAGATTATCCATGGTGATCGGAGTCGAATTTGAGGAAGTGTCTAACTATAAAAAGTGGAGCGGTGTAGTCACGGGAGTATATCGGTGGTGGTGGGTCGATGATCGATGGCGCGTAGTGATGGGGATCTGGCTTCGAAGGTGGTTCTTTCTTTTGGCTTTATCTCCAAAAGGCATGGTGAATCAAGGCACTCGACCATGATGATATGGTGGTGGTTAAGGCGGCGTTGTGACGTTGTTTAGAAAAGATGGTCATGATTATGGTATTGAACACGTGCGGCTTAGATTTGCTAAGGGAAGGCGATTATGTTAAACCATAATTGATTTAAGTTAATCAAAATTTAAAAAATCTCTAATATTTGTATCTTGTCCACACGAGGTCGAATTTGGATGCGGTTAGTTGCACTGGATTTATAGTGATAATATGTATGTCATCGAGTTGTATTAGCTTAGAGTTGAGCTTGTAGGAATTTCAGGAAAAGTCGAATGTTGTTCGAAGTACTACATTGAGCAGAAATGTGTTAGCATTGTTGAGTTATAAAGTGAGTTAACTCTCTCTAGGACCACTTATATTTCATCAAAGTGCGGATATTTTTATTGATGCTTTTTTTGCTTCTTTAAATGATATACTGCTTTATCAGATGGTTTGGATTTATTCCCACCCTTGGAGTGGATGACCTTTTATATATACCCGTCTAGTAGCGGGTGACCAATATTATATGATTATATAATGTATGTGATGCAAGGGGATGGATTAGAGGGATCCAACAGGATTCCTCACCACTTTTGATTACACACACACACATCTGTGTGAATTTATATACAAATTCTGATGCATGGGACAATTTAAAGGGATCCAACGGGATTCGTCACATTGTTGATTTCACTTTTCATATATTATGATACATAATTTATCGGATGCCATATTTGATGACATGGACATGACTTTTCTTATTTAGTGATATAGTAGCGATGGGCTTTATTTTTAGTATTTTGAAATACTATAAAATAACGATATTGTATTGAAATGATTTTTAAGGCGATACTTGAAATAATACATGTTTTAATAATTCTTTATAAATTATTAAAAGAAGGAATTCATTGAAATAAAATAAAAACATGATTTTTGGAATATTATTTTACTGTGTTGTGAAGTAGTTTTAAATAGAGATTTTCCAACTGTATTATAATGGCTTTTAAACTTAACAAATAAGTCCATCATTTATTATAAAGGAGATACAATTTTAAAGAAGATGGAAATAGTTTGAAATAAATATTCATGGAATAGTTTGTACAAAAGATTAATATTTTATAAATAAAGTAATAGATTTATAAACAGTGTTTTATAAATATTAAAATAGATTTGTAATTGATATTTCATAAATAGATTTATAAATGGATTTTATGAGGATTTTATAAAAAGAAGCTTTATAAAATAGGAACGAGGTTATAAAACATGATTTTATAAATATAAATGGGTTTATCTTGATAAGTAGAGGATGGTTTAATAAAAGGAGATACATTTTGTTTTTAAAGTAAAATAATCTCTTAAAGGAAAGCTTTGAAAGTGATATGTGCCCATGAAGTTTAATGGTTATAAAAAGTGATTTAAAATGTGTTAAGTCATAGTAAGACATGGGTTTCGACATTTTTTCTGTAATAAATGTTTTCGAGAAAGCGAGGAAGATATAGACTGTAACATAGTTGTTATAGTAAGTGATTTCCACAATGAGATTTTTTATACAGTATATGGAATTTATTCATTTCCTATATTTGATGTAAAGATTCAAGGTGGATAACTTATATCTATTTCGAGGTTAAGAATGTCATCCATTCAAGGTCCAAGAGGTAATGATACCCCAACTTGATCAGCTCCATTGTTAACTAATAAACAGTTTATGTTTGACATCGAAATTTAGTGTTAAATATAATAAATCGAATCCCTATATTAGTGTTTTTGGGTTGCCGTAACAATGTTTTAAGCAACATTCGTTTTGATCAATAAAGCATGTTTTAGGAAATACGAAGCTTTCCTCAAAGTTTGTAAATAAACTTACTACAGATTTAAGTTTATATAGGTATGTGCTAAGCATTGAAAATGAAATGATTTGTGAGTATGCTAATATTGTTGAGATAAGTATATGGAAATGCTTTTCCAAGTATCGAAAGATTAAAAGTGGTTTTGAGAGTATATCTACGCAAAGATATTTGTAAAATATTTTGAGACAAATATTTGAAAAGTGATTCAATTAATAAAAGATTAATTAAACAGGTTGAGACAAAGACCGCTCGTGTGCTGGGTTGTATTTTTTGTTCCTCGGTTCTCTTATCGATTGTTGGTTCGAAGTGGCCGAGATCGGATTTACTCGAAAAATACTTAGAACCAACGTATGACATTCGAAAGTGAAGACATATTGAAGATAATGATTTTGAAGACGAAGATCTTCATAATGTAGCACAACTCGCCATTAACCTTATGATTCCCATATTATATACATATGGTGGCATTCGTACCTTCATTTTTGAAATCTTTGGTGTAAGGACTGCTCGCTACTAATCCTAGGGTTCATTCCCAAGCATGATGTAGTAGGAGTACATTTGGTTTATCCTGTTCCTGGATAACTTATATTGACAAATTTATAACATTGCATTTCTAAGACCATATATATTGGATTTTACAAACACACATTGGTTTAGTGGTGTAGGAGGTGACCCCTCTTACACTTAATACCCTTTGCTAAGGCGTATGAACTAAGGGTTGTACTTTTTAGAAAAAAAATAGTGTGTTGTTGGAAATGGCAATGTGACGTTCAAAGTGGGATTTGTTGTTTTAAGAAAGGTTAAACGTTACCTCAAGCCTCACACATCGGTAATGACAAAAAAAGGGAAGATGCGGCAAGGCTAAGTGGGTCGAACCCATTAGGATATGTTCGTCACCTTTCTAGACTACCCTCTATATTTCGGTATTGTTTTGTATGCTGGGGCCATAGATAGGTCAGGAACGATTGGAGTGGTGACATATTCGTACTATCTATGGTAGAGGTAGGCCGATTCTATGTTGTAGCGGGCAGTGGGGTTGTGCCTCGGTGCATTCATCTAGAGATGTACCGTCGAAAGGTAGTCCCTAAGCTTTTCATTGTTGGAAATCCATTCTCCAATACCTGCCTTTACGGTTTTGATTGTAGAACCTAATATGTAGGAATTTAATTAACGTAACAATGTCGGTTATGATTAATATGTTATTTGAAAGGGTTTCTAAATGTCATTAGAATAATATATTTGAAAGGGTTTTTGTTACGATGCAGAATTTCGGTCATTCAAAATTGGGATATTTAATTGATTTTCAATATTCACAAGTTAATTTTATAAGTTTAATAATTTATACTTCAAATATAATAATTTATCGGGATAATTAAATTGTTAACTTAATATTTGAAATTGTGGGAATAATTTGATTTTGAATTTAATGTGGATAAAAATGATTTATAAAGTTGTTTTAAATTCTATTTGAATTAGAATGATTTTAGTAAACTTTTAAAATTGAATTGAAAGTTAATTTATTGAAATTGAATATTTTAATATTTAATTAACGTGTAAAAATAATCATTTTTAAAACAGTCTTAGATTTTGATGAAACTTGTTTCATTGGATCTGTAATGTTATATTATTGCAGGATTTCAAATTTCGTGTCAAATGGACTTACGGTTTAGTCGTGGGAAGCTGAAAAGCGTAGAAACTTGTTTAAGTAAATTTTAATTTAAATAACTCGATATCGATATATATTCAATTGTGTTCGGAATACGGGTAAAACATTATAAACGCCAGGCAGCATGCCTCGATTGGAGTTTGGAAAATTTTCAGATGAATAGTGCGCGAAATTTTCTATAAAACACCACATTTTCTTTACATTTGCAAAACCCTAATTCCCCTAGGGTTACAGCCGCCACTTTCTTTTCAATGGCCACAAAGCTCCAATTTTCTTTCCCAATTATCACTCAATCCATAAACAATTACAAAAAGTCTTCAAATACAACATTGTAGAGCACGACAAGCTCTACAAGTTCAACGGTCAAGATGGTGTTGTTGCATATGCTAGTATATGATTTTTGTTTGATGATAATAAACATATATATATATTATATATATATTCATTTAAATGTATTTGTTAATGTACTATTTTATTTTTCACATTAAATAAATATTTGTTGAATAAAATAAATAACACAGAGTTTAAATTCAAACAGATAATTTATTCAAATAAATATTTATTACAATCTTGAATAGTACAAATTTGAGCTCTCGCTATATATATACACAATTTCAATTACAATTAAATTTTGATTACATCACAATTTTCATTTACAATGTTCTCCTCACTACATTTCACTCATACACTCGTAATTGTTCTTCAGCTCTGTTCCAGCTTGAATATATCCAGCATCTGCGTTATCTACAAAATACACACTAATGCTGTAAAGTTGAAAAAGAAAATATTTTTGCAGTGTAAAATAAAATGTATTTTAAAAATATTATTTGCCTCAGTTATTTTTGTTGTTCGTCATTTATTTTGAATTCATCATACACGACCAGCGTGTGACATGCAGTGTATCACTGTACATGCCACAAGGCCGTGCACACCGATATACACTTGATAAAATACAAGGACAGATGAGCATAAGGTCAAACCCAAATCAAAAACCGGGTTCAACTCAAGTGCAATAAAAACGAAGTCACGATATGAGCACAAGGTCAAACCCAAGCCAAACCTAGGTTCAACACAAGTGCAATACAAAACTGTCAAGTACAACTACTCGACGCATAAGGAAAAATGAACCAGATCAAAAGATTTCAAGTCAGTGCACATCAGTAATGATTAAAACAAGCCTCGATTGAAAAATCATTTGTGCACACATGAAAACAATTCAACTAGACAATGAACATGTACAAAGCTCAAATAAAAGCATGTATAGAGCAACAGTAACAATATACATGTACCCGAGGCAACAAGACTATATGCAAGCAAAGTCTCTACATGGTGCATCTGATATCAAGTGATGGCCAGAAAATCAAGGAGCAACACCATGAACAAGTTCATACAAGATCATACTAAAGTTCAACAAAATGACCAAAGGCACACTAGAATATACAGTGCAATAAAATGAAGCAGTGTAGATGTACATAGAGCAGTGTATATTAATCAACATAGCATGGACAGTGAAACCAAGACCAGTCAACTTGAAAGTATGATCAAAGACAAATTCCAAAATCATCAACACAGTGAAGTACAACATCGTGACACAATGTACACATGAAGTTCAAAGTGAAGCCACAATGAAACAGCACATATATATTGTTGAAGCACCACAAGGGTATATGAACTTAGTTTAACCAGGCAGTGGCAATAAGGTAAAGTGACATGCACAAGTGAAGACATAAAGTGCACCAGTAAAAAAAGTGAAACAACAATGAAATACAATCAGAGATGTGTATATACATGGATAACTCGAAGTGAATAGTGCATAAGCAAGTGACATAGTAGTTTTTGAACAAAGTCAAGTTGAATGCCGAAGTCATGGAACAGCAGGGTACAAGTTCGAACAAAGCAAAAATTAAGAAATCGATGTCAACAGCAGATTTCAGACCCAAGTCAACAAAATCGAAGTATCGAAGTTGCAGTGAAAGATGCAATGCACAAGTACAGGATACAAAGGCCGAGACAAAATCAAGCGGGAATTTTCAAAAATGACCGAAGTCAAATGTAATAGCAGTTTCAAATCAGCAGTTTCAAACAAAGTATAATTCTTGTCTCACAAATTAAGAAATGGCCGAATTCAACTTGCAAAGGAATAATTTGAACAAGTTAAAGTGCCAGCAAAATCAAAGCCGTAATGACCAAGGAAAGCCAAAGTCAAAGTCATGATAACCAAGATAATCAAGCAAGCAATAATATATTAATTGAACAAGTCCAAAGAAATCGCAGCATTCAATCATAATCAAGTGGCCGAGATGAATTCAAGCAAATTATACGACGAACGAAATTATAGGAAGTCAAATCCTATTTAAACCCATCTCATGATCGGCTACCAGATTATCGAGTTCAATCAAGCTAATGAGTAAAGCAGAAAACATAAGTTACATACCAGATTTTTCGATTCGAACTCGATCGAGAAGCAACCGAAGTTAAGCAACGAACAAACAATCGACAAAGCAAATATGAGAACATCAATTAAATCGATCAAACTTAAATCGACGCACTTCATTTCAGAAGTCCTAATTTGGAACAAGAAGGAACGAACGAAATAAGAGGCAGCCATTTTCAAAGCATCAAGCAAAACAAAACAGGTTGACAATTATAAAGGAAAAAGGGCAAATTGTTTATCACTTTAATATATTGGGTTGGCGTTGTTATTTGCTTTAGGCATTTATTTTTAAAATCAGGGTTTTGTTTTATTAAATTGTTTTTAATTGCTTTTAAATTTGTATTTTCCTTTTAAACCTTTGTAATTTCTAGTTGTCTGACTAGGGGACGAACTATGGTGGTGTAGTTCGAGAATTCGCAACTCAGTGGCTGAGTTGTGGTAGGGTTTTGAGCGTAGAGTTAGGTTAGTCGATAGCGGGTGTCACGAGTTTACATGTGTAAGCGTCTGACTTCTTAGTTTCTAGTAGAAACCTTGAGGCAGCACGTAGGCAGGGTTTTGCCGAAGCTGGGCAAAACTGTGTGTTCTATTTTCTGCATTTATTATTCTGCTATTATCTATGCTGCTATAATTCTGCTATATTTGTGTTGAAATTATTTTATATAAACTTCCGCAATTATTTTTATAATTAATAGTATCACCCTATTCACCCCTCCTCTAGGGTGAAATCGATCCTACAAATGGTATCAGAGCTAGGAACAAAAGCCATTTTTGTTATAAAAAATTTGATTTTTCAAAAACCAACTTTTGTTTTACAAATTTGAATATTTAAATGGCTTCTTTTAATAATGCATTTGTTGAGGGTCGGTTCATACTTAGACCACCAATGTTCAATAGTGAATATGCTTACTGGAAAAATAGAATGAAATTTTTTCTGAAAACCATTGATGCTTGGAATATAATTGAGACAGGTTATAGTGCACCAACTGTAGTAGTAAATAATCAGGAAATTGAAACAACAATTGATCAATGGACAAATCTGAAAAATAAGTTACAGAATGCTAATGCTAAAGCTATGAATTCTATTATTTGTTCACTAGATTATATTGAATTTAATCGTGTCTCACTTGTCTAATTGCACAGGAATTATGGCACACACTTGAAGTGACTCATGAAGGAACATATCAAGTCAAAGAATCTCACCTTTCCATGCTTAGTAGCGAATACGAGAACTTCACAATGGCCAAGGATGAAAACATCAAAGAGATGTATGGATGACTTTCCAATATTGTATACAAATCGAAAGCTCTTGAAAACCATACACAGAATTAGAAATAGTTTGAAAAATCCACAGAGTCCTTCCATAGAGTTTTGAAGCAAAAGTCCCTGCTATTCAAGAATCTAAAGATTGGAAACAAATTAAACTCCAAGAACTCATTGGAAATCTCACCACTTATGAGCTAGAGATGAAATTCAAGGAAGAACGAGAAGGAGGTGATACACGAAAGAAATCAATAGCTCTGAAAGGAACAAATGAAAGTGAAGATGATGACGATGATGATGGAGCAGCTGAATTGGCACTGATAATGAAGAAATTCAAAAGGTGGAATCACAGATACAAAAATCCAGCTCTAAATCAACAATTGAAATGCAGAATAATCAAAGCACCTGACAACTCAGAAGAGTGGGAAATCATTTGTCACAAGTGTAATAAACCCGGTCACATCAAGCCCCATTGTCCTCAGAACTGACATGGCCAAGAAAAGAAAACAAAACGGAGAAATTTTGCAGCCATGTGGAATAAAAGTGATGATGATTATGAGAGCACTAGCAGTGAGAGTGAAAGAGCATATCTATGCCTTCGAGGTGATATAACATATAGCGACGACGACGAGCCAAGCGATGTATCAAAACTCACTCACTCAGAATTACTTATATATTTCCACGAAGTAAATAGTTGTTTTGAACGACTTAGGGAGAAATACGCTAAACTTGAATCACAAAGAGACACTTTGATAGATTTAAATAAACAGGTTGAACAGTTAGTTAATAACTATCAAAGCAAAAGCCTTAAGTGTGATAAGGGTCCATCATTTAAGAGATTAAAAAATCATAAATTAAAATTAAACCACTTGAAAATGAAATTCTAATTTTGAAAGAAAGTGAAAATACTCGGAGAGAAAATTATATTAAAAAGTGCACACAGTTATTGAATGAAAATGTATCCCTCAAAACACAAGTCCAACGATTGTCTACGACTTTAGGAAAATTTTCAAAAAGAGAAAGGTCGTTAAATGCTACTAGGAAATCAAACTGTTAATACAGATAGACAAGGACTAGGATATAATCAATCTAAACTTGAAAGAAGCAAAATTTGTAGAAAATTTGGACACAATCAAAATAATTGCTGGTATAGACCAAGACACGTGAAAACAATTTCAATTTGGGTTCCAAATGGCACGATTATGAGATCCCTCAAAGTAAAACAAATCTGGGTGCCGAAAGGAACATATATAAATAGTTTTAGGTCTCCACAAAATTATTTTTCAAAATCACTTGCCACTAACAACCATGGACCTATAAAAACAAATAGGTCAAAAAAATATTTTATCGTGTAGGTGTGGTGGCAGGCTAAGGAACAACAACAGCGTTACCTGGATTCTAGCTGTTCTAGGCACACGATGGGCGACAAATCAAAGTTCCTTAACCTAGTATAAAGGTGGTAGAATCACAATGGGCAACACCAAAAGATTATCGGTAAAGGTAAACTAGGTAAAGGTATCTTGAACGATATATGTGAAAATCTGCACCATAATCTGATTTAATTCAGCCAGTTATTGATAAAGAAATAAATGCTGATTTTGATCTTGACTTTTTCAAAATTATTGGACAATTATACTTTTTATACCGAGAACACTACATGCACCTCTAGTGTCTTTGAACTACTTCATATAGATTTTTTTAGACTAATGATGGTGTTTTATTGATTGATGATCACTCTCGGTGCACGTAAATATATATTTTTATCCTACGGCTTCTAGATTTGACGCTGTGTTCACTATCTGTTTATTTGCATGGCTTCAATTCAATTTCATTTAAAAGCTGTTAAAAATGATTTTAGGATATTTTGTTGCACACTTCACGGTCTTGTCTATGACATTCATCTAATGATAAATTTGAGTCAACATGAAATTCAGATGCAGATTACACTATTAATCTAGTTGATAGAAAATTACTAGTGGAACGTGATTTATGTTGAGATATTCAGTAGCTGCATCATATTCAAAGAAAATATCTGCATATTTTTCATTTCAATAATTTTCAATTAGTATACATTTTTCTTTTATAAAACTCCTTCTAGAAAATAGTTTTTTTGTTGACCTTGTTTTAGATTAGTCATTTAAGAAAATTTGATTTTATGATTATTTTTGAATTTGATTTTAAATGACTACGTGAACTAATCTGACTCTTTAGTAATTATCGAAAAGATAAATAGCGATTAAAAAAGTGATGAGTGTTGATATTAATCATATATTATAACTTGAGACAGTATAATTAGTAAATCTCTTTAAAAGTTTAAACAAGAGTTATAAAACTTTTTGTTTGGTAAAAAATCCATGACCATCTCTATTCCTATCATATTTCTATCAACCATCACTCATCAAAATCCAATATAGTATGTCAATATGTGGTATTTAAAACGGGAAATTATGCGCTTTCATTTTATAATATTTTTAGCAATAAAAAACATCCAAAGTATTCACTCTCATTTAAAAGTCATCACGGTTATGCATGGATGAATTGCTTGGAATTTTTGATTATTTGCTTCCATGCTCATTTAAAAGTCTTCACGGTTATGCATGTATGGAACACATATCAAAATTAATTGATTAAATAGACAGGTTGATTCTAATCTTATTTAAAAGTCCTCACGATTATGCGTGGTTAGAAGATACTTGAATTCATTTTTTTTATAAAAAATTATGAATACTACTAATCTCATCAAAAGTCCTAACGGTCATGCATGGTAAGTAGGTATTCAAATTTCTGATATAAATATGCCACAAATAGACATAGCTATATGGTTTTTACATCATCACTATCGTTCTGAAGTGGAATATGCGTCAAACAGAGTATTCATGATTTTTGTTTGATTTTTTATTGAAATTTAATATTTATATTCGATTGAGTTTTAATGTTATATTAATGTCTATCACTTTATCTCTATTTTTCTAGCACTACTACTCTTTTGCTGATAACAAAAGGGGGAGAGAAAAGTTTAAGATTTTGGAAATTAAAGGTCAAATATTTTATTTTGTATTTTCTATTTGCATCTAGGTTCAGTAGCATATTTTTATTTATTCTCATGCATATATGAAGGGGGAGCTTTATTATAGGGAGGGAGCATTCAAATAGGGGGAGTAAATTGAATGATCAAATACATCTAATAAATTAAAAATCTTAAATATATGTTTGTTATCATCAAAAGGGAGAGATTGTTGAATATGCTAGTATATGATTTTTTTTGATGATAATAAACATATATATTCATTTAAATGTATTTATTAATGTGCTATTTTTTTTCACGTAATGAAATAAATACTTGCTGAATAAAATAAGTAACACAGAGTTTAAATTCAAACAGATATTTTATTCAAATAAATATTTATTACAATCTGGAATAGTACAAATTTGAGCTCTCACTATATATACACAATTTCAATTGCGATACAATTTTGCTTACATCACAATTTTCATTTACAATGTTTTCCTCGCTACATTTCACTCATACACTCGTATTTGTTCTTCAACTCTATTCCAGCTTGAATCCAGCATCTGAGTCATCTGCAAAATTCACGTTAACGTAGTAAAATTGAAAAAGAAAATATTTTGGAGATGTAAAATAAAATGTATTTTGAAAATATTATCTGCCTCGGTTATTTGAGTTGTTCGTCATCATATTTATTTTGAATTCATCATACACGAGCAACGTGTGACATGCACGGTGTATCACTGTACATGTCACAAGGCTGTGCACACCGATATACACTTGATAAAAATACAGGGATAGGTGGGCACAAGGTCAAACCCAAATCAAAAGTCGGGTTCACAAGGTCAAACCCAGGCCAAAGCTAGGTTCAACACAGGTGCAATACAAAACTATCAAGCACAAGTGACTCGACGCACAAGGAAAAATGAACCAGATCAAAAGATTTGAAGTCATTCCACATTAGAAATGACTAAAACAAGCCTCGATCGAAAATTCAATTGTGCACACATGAAAACAATTCAAATCAACAATGAACATGTACAAAGCTCAAATAAAAGCATGTATAGAGTAGCAGTAAAAATATACATGTACTCGAGGTGACAAAACTATATGCAAGCAACGTCTCTACATGGTGCACCAGATATCAAGTAATGGCCAGAAAATCAAGGAGCAACACCATGAACAAATTCATACAAGTGCAGACTCAAGTTCAACAAAATGACCAAAGGCACACTGGAATATACAGTGCAACAAAATGAAGCAGTGCAGATGTACATAGAGCATTGTACATTAATCAACATAGTGTGGACAGTGAAACCAAGACCAGTCGACTTGAAAGTATGATCAAAGAAAAATTTCAAAATCATCAACACAATGAAGTACAACATCAAGAACAAATGTACACATGAAGATCAAAGTGAAGCCACAATGAAACTGCACATATATATCGATGAAGCGCCACAACTGTATATGAACATAGTTTAACCAGGCAGTGACAATAAGGTAAAGTGACATGTACAGGTAAAGACATTAAGTGCACCAGTACAAAACAGTGAAACAACAATGAAATACAATCAGAGGTGTGTGTATACATAGACAAGTAGAAGTGAACAGAGCAAGCAAGTGACACAGTAGTTTTTGAACGAAGTCAAGTTTAATACCGAAGTCATGGAATAGTAGGGTACAAGTTCGAACAAAGCAAAAATTAAGAAACCGATGTCAACAGCATATTTCAAACCCAAGTCAACAAAATCAAAGTATTGAAGTCACGGTGAAAAATGCAATGCACAAGTACAGGATACATTGATACAGAGGCCGAGACAAAATTAAGCAGGAATATTCAAAAATGACTGAAGTCAAATGTAACAGCAGTTTCAAATTAGCAGTTTTAAACAAAGTAAAATTCTCGTATCACAAATTCAGAAATGGCTGAATTCAACTTGCAAAGGAATAATTCGAACAAGTCAAAATGCCAGCAAAATCAAAGTCGTAATGAAAAAGGAAGGCCAAAGTCAAAGTCGTGATAACCAAGATAATCAAGCAAGCAATAATATACGAATTGAACAAGTCTAAAGAAATCACAACATTCAATCATAATCAAGTGGCCGAGATGAATTCAAGCAAATTATCTAACGAACGAAATTATAGGAATTCAAATCCTTTTTAAACCCATCTCATCGTCGGCTACCAGATTATGAAGTTCAAGCAAGCTAACGAGTAAAGCAGAAAAGCATAAATTACATATTCAATTTTTTGAACCGAGCTCGATCGAGAAGCAGCTGAAGCTAAGCAACGAACGAACGATGACAAAGCAAACGTGAGAGCATCAATTGAATCGATCAACCTTAAATCTGCGTGCTTCATTTCAGAAGCCCTAATTTGGAACAAAGAGGAACAAACTAAATAAGAGGCAGCCATTTTCAAAGCATCAAGCAAAAGAAAGCAGGCCAACAATTATAAAGGAAAAAGGGAAAATTGTTTATCACTTTAGTATACTTTGGCTGGCCTTGTTATTTGCTTTAGACATTTATTTTTAAAATTAGGGTTTTGTTTTTTAAACTGTTTTTAATTGCTTTTAAATTTATATTTTCCTTTTAAACCTTTGTAATTTCAAGTCGTGTGACTAGGAGACGTACGATGGTGGTGTAATTTGAGAATTCGCAACTCAGTGGCTGAGTTATGGCAGGATTTTGAGCGTAGATTTAGGTTAGTCGATAGCGGGTGTCGCGAGTTTACGTGTGTAAGCATATGACTACTTAATTTCTAGTAGAAACCTTGGAGGCGGCACATAGGCAGGGTTTTGCCAAAGTTGGGTAAATATGTGTGTTCTATTTTCTGCATTTATTATTTTGCTATTATCTGTGCTGCTATAATTCTACTATATCTGTGTTGAAATTATTTTATATAAAATTCAGCAGTAATTTTTATAATTAATAGTATCACCCTATTCACCTCCTTCTAGGGTGAAATCGATCCTACTGGTGTTTGGCGTGGTGGATTCGCCATAATTAGCTCATGAACGGCACGCGTTTTGGGGAGATAATCGAGGCAAAGGCGGTGATTAGGGGGTGTGGTCGAAGGCCAGTGATAGAGCTAGGGTTGGCGCACTTGATTACAGTAGTCAATCGACCTCTCGATGATCGAGGTTGGAGCGGCGAGGGCAGAGGTAGTGTGAGAAATGCGGATTACGGATCTTAAGGCTAGAATAACACTAGAGGGTGGGTGAATAATGTTTTATGGATTTTCTAAATCTTTTTAAAACTTATGTAATTTAATCACGAACAAATGCAATTTACGGACACAGATATAATCACAAAATCAGACACAGAAGCAAATAATAAATAAAAGCATTAAAGGAAAGAACACGCCAGAATTTTATACTGGTTCGGAGTTACCTTACATCCAGTCCCGTACAATCGTACATATTTCTTTTCAAAAATAATCTCCTAGATTACACACTCGGTTTCAAGGCTACTAGGTACACCCTCCTATATTCGAGTCCGGGGCAAACTCTCTTGATTTAATCAGGCTATAAGATCCCTAATCGATTTCCGTGGCCATGATCACACCCAATTGATTTCAAGGCTCAACCGCACCTTTTACTCAACAGTTTGATTTACAAATGATCATATAACTTTGAATACCACTAAGATCTTAATAGAGAGAATGGCAGAGAATCAAACAAGAGATAATCAAGGTTGATTCATCTGGTATTTCGGCAGAGTATTGTAACGACCCGGAAATTTCGAATCCGAAAATCCCAGATAGTTATGAAAAGAAGAAAGAGGAAGAAGAAGAAGATCAGAAACAACATCTCACGTTCGCAGCGGATAAAATATAATAATAAATAATAACAGTTTACAGAAGAATACAATATATGTCGATTACATTTAAATACATCTGAGTTACATATATATTCAGACACTAGACATATACAAATCAACATGTCACAGAATTACAATAATATAATACAACGGAAATACTCTACACGTTCCTGTCATCCAACTCGCCTCCTGAGCTCCAGAACGTTCTTACCTGAAATCTGTAATACTCGGTCTGACCCGAGCATTACATCAAAGTAACACCGGAGTCAGGCTGGAAACCAGCATTAGTAAACCCATCTAACATGGAATTCCAAACAAAAATTTATATAAAATCCGGGTAACTCGTGACAATTTGTAAATTCTCAATTTGTATTAATTTTAAGTACCAAACTTAGATTAAATGGTTCAATTTACTTAACTCGTTCTATTCCACCCTATTGATTTCACGTATCAAATCTATACAAAATCGATGTGGTTTCAGTTATTACTGATGCCCGACCCGGTCTCTTCTAATTCAGTATCATTCTAATCCAAGTTATTCAAGTGAAATAAAATTCAAATTCAAATACAGGGTGTCACATTTACACAACAATTCATCATAGAATAACCACATCATCACTTACCAGTCGAACATATCATATCACAAAAATATTTGATATCAGAGATATCAACCAATTCAAGGTATTTATTATCATTCCATCCTTTATAAGCAAGATTAGTTACTTCCAAAATTAATTTAATTACTCTCTAATTAGATTAGTTACTAGTCTTTAATCACTTAGGTTACCTTAATTTATTTACAAATCGATTAATTAACCATCCTTGATTAATTATTCTTTAAGAAATTAACTCTTAATTAATTACTCAAATTAATTAATTTCCACCCATTTACGTTAATCACATTTGTCCTTGATTAAATTACTCAAATTTATTTCCCAATAATTGCTTATATTGATTTATTATTCTTTAATAAATCACATTTACTAATTAACTAGTCCCTAATTATTTTCTGTAATTAATCAATTCTTGATTACTCCCTTTAAGTAATTTTCCTTTAATTACTTCCATCAGGGAATTATCATTTAATAAATCATATTTAATAATTACCAATAAATCACCCTCCTTAATTTATGACATAAAGCAGTTAGTCTTTAATTATTTTATTAAATAATCATTTTCAATTAATTACATTAAGTAATTAAACTCCAATAGATTAATCAATTTTTAATTAATTACCTTGATGAATTATTAAATCAACCTTTCAAATTGATTATTCAAATTAATTATCCTTTAATCATCTTAATGAATAACTTGATTAATTACTCCATTAACTAATCTCATTGGCTAGTTATTCATCCTTACCTAATTAATCTTTGATTTAATTACTTAATTAAATCATCTTTGAAAAAATTAGGAATTTAACTTATTGATCCAATTACTTCTAAGCAAACAACCTTTAAACAGCAACATTACACACAAATAAACCTCGAGTGTTTCCCCGAGCCACTCCACCATCCGCTTCGAGTCTCCCAGAAATCTACCCGAGTAATTTCCAAATAAAAAAATCAAGTCTTAGAAACAGACCCACTGCAACTAAAAAAAAGGCGCTATTCAAAACCGAGCCAGAAAACAAACTTCTCGAAACAAGACTCGAGGCACCTTCACCAAATCTTCGACTGACACTATCA
This sequence comes from Allium cepa, assembly GCA_030765085.1. NCBI lineage: Eukaryota > Viridiplantae > Streptophyta > Magnoliopsida > Asparagales > Amaryllidaceae > Allium > Allium cepa. The sequence goes on from CM060938.1 coordinate 846,291,550, forward strand.
TCGATATGTGCATGTGCACTGCCCATCCGGCCATCAACAGTCGAAACTCTGGCCATCAACAAACTAGTCACAGCCCCCACACCTTCCCAGGCCATCCAGAATCCATATACAACATCGAGATCAAAATCGAGCAAAAGCTTTGAAACTGGAACAAAACATCCAACCTAAAACCACCTCGCGCCTTCTTCTCCGACCACCCAAGGTTAGGTACTGCTGGCCGTAGCTGTGCGAAGCACTCCTGCTTCGATCGCCAATGGAGTGAACACTTTCGGTTCATCGATGGTGACACGACAATTGGTTTTCAATCCATCACCCAAAGTAGGTTGTAAACCCTATTTCGACTTCGATCACCCACTACGATGATCTTAAAATTTATCGAGTATTTTTCCCAGATTCGACGACCTTCCAGCTAACTATAGCTTCGATCACGAGAGAGAAAAAATCATCGTCCACCGGAATTTGGCCAAAATCTCAAATCTATTCATCTTTCTATTTAACACTCGATAGTGAATTAAAAATCTTGAATCTTGTTTTAAAAAAATCAAATTTTCAAGAAGAATCTGGTGATAAGGATGAAACCGTAAATTACATTACTTGAATCAGGACAAAATTTTGGAATTTCGCTGCCTCACCTTTTATCTGGAACTACCCTTTATAATTTTATTTGAAAATAATTTCTAAACTTAAATTTTTTATACAAACAGGTTTCATTCATTCCATAATCCCTGAAATAAATTATTCGAAGGGAAATTTGAAGTTTGATCAGGTTTTTAAATTCCAGAAACCTGAAACAAAGAGGCATGTGTAACGACCCGGAATTTCGATCCCGAAATTTCCAGATAGTTAAGAAAAGAAGAAAAGGGAAAAAAGAAGAAATAGGAACAAGACACAGAAAACCTCACATTCACAGCGGATCAAAATATAATACCACATAATAACAGTTTACAAAAGAAGAACTGTATCAATACACTTATATTTATACATCAGAGTCACAACCATTTCTATTCACTGGACAGTTTAAACTACATGTCCTAATTACAATAATATCACAATGGTAAATACTCCATACGTTCCAGCCATCCAGCTTGCCTCCTGAGCTCCAGAACGTCCGTACCTGAAGATCTGTAATACTCGGTCTGACCCGAGCATTACATCAAAGTAACACCCGGGTTAGGCTGGAAACCAATGTGAGTAAACCCATCTAATATGGAATTCAAAAACATACAACTTAAATAACCCGGGTAACTTGTATCAATTTACAATTTCACAAGTCGTTATAGACATCAACCGTTTCACACAACAATTCCTAAGTGCCAAAACTTAGATTTAAATGGTCCAATTTACTTAAGTCATTCCACTTCAGCCTATTAGTTTCACATATCAAATTATAAGAATCGAAGTGGTTTCGGTATTTACTAATACCTGACTCCGGTCTCTTCGAATCCAAAGCCATCTTAACCCAAGTTATTCAAGTGATTAAATTCAACTACTAGATGTCACTTTTACACAGCAATAACATAGATAAACATCACCCATTTATCATTGATGTAACCAATACCATATCAATAAAATGTCTCAGCATATCATCCAATAGATATCATTCAATTTATTCAACAACAATCATCTATAAGCAAGCATTATCAATTCATATCATAATAAATCATCTAATCCTGCTTAATTAACCCTTAATTAATTCGCAATCATTTAATTAATTCATTGCTCCTTGATTTCCTTATTAATCAACCAATTAATCTCTAATTATAGATTAATTATCCTTTAATTATCAATTAATAAACCTCAATTATTAATTAATGTTCTTTAATACAAAGTATTCAATCCTTAATTACTTTATAATCAATTAATTATCCTCTAATTAACTGATAAATTAACCACCAACTATTGATCAATAACCTTAATTATTAAACAATATCTCTTAATACAAATTAATTATTCCATAATTATTTTTATAATTTATTTATTAATCATTAATTAACAAATCAATTATATCTTATTTATTTATTAATATAACTTAATTATTAATTAATAACCTTAATTACAAATTAATTAATCTTCAACAGATAAATCCTTTAATTACTTACATTAAGTAATTAATCATCCTTTAATTTATTTCCATCTAGAAATTTCCATAATTACCCAAGTTAAATGCCTAACCCATAGTTACTTCCGTTAGTTAATTATCTTTCACTAATTACACTTAATAATTACTCTTTAGTCTCTCATACTAAGTAATTAATTACCTATTAACTTATATTACTTAAAAGCTGTCAAATAATTTACTTGAAGCTTGTTATCACTTTACTTTGTTTTATGAAATAAGTTATCAAAGTCCTTGCTTTTCTTTTCTTTTTTTAAACTAATTGATCAAGGCTTAGAAAACTTTTTCATTCTTCTTGCATTGAAGCTGGTTACAAATTCCTTTGTAAACCCTTATATAAAAAAAACAAAGTAAAATTGATCCCTTAAGAAAATACTCAGGCCATAAGTCAAAATGCTCGAGTAAAATCCCGGGTCACTAATGAAACTTATTTCCTTCGATACTAACACGGCAGTGACTCAAGATTAAACCCGAGAACGACCTTCTTCCCCAATCCTTTCCCCATATTCTAGAAATAAGTGTATACACGTGCACATGCACCCATTATCCGACGCCCTCCGATCAATCCCTTAACCTTCGACAAGTCGGCGTCGACAACCTCTATCCTCCGGACCACCCTGCACCCAGAATCATCAGCGAATCTCAAAATCGAAAATTTAGCCCAATCGTGAAGCAACATTGATCAACTCAAATCACCTCGTTACGACACCCCAGATCACCAGAAACCACGTGATACGGTCCAGAGCTTCGCCACACTACCCCGCCTCTATTCAACATGGTCCGATCACCGATAATCCATCGGTGACTACGGAATGCTTCGACAACCCAGACAAAAACAAAACACTGCTAAAACCCTAGATCATAGTCGTTCTACCACCATGGTCATCTAGAATTCAAGTGAGAATTTTCTGATACTCATCTAACCTCCAGCCTCCTTCCACCTTGATCACGGCATCCAAAGTTTCCCCGATCGCCACAAATCGATGGAATTACAGTTTCTGATCAACTCACAATTTCACGTGATTCCCAATCTTAAAAATTATGATTCTATCATTAAAATTCATGTTTTATGAAGACGATCAAGATCATGGAATCAGAACTTGCAATTAGGATATATGATTATGAACATATTTGGATTACCACTGTAAAATTTAAATTTTTGCAATGATTACTTTATATAAAAATTTGAAACCTCTTTTAAAAATGAGATTATATCCCTCTAATCACCTTTCATTTAGAAATCATAACCTATAATCAAACACAGAAGGGGCAATTGGATTTTAAAATTATGGTTTTGTTTCCTGAATATAACGGAGATATATGCATATAGACATGAACAGGCTTATATAAATTTATATATGAACAAACAAGCAAACTTATTTTTTTACATCTACACAAATATCTTCCATAACAAACTTTAGATACCAAACACAACAATTCAGATATAACCGATTTTGGGTTTGAAGGGAAATTTCTCATTATTTTGTCTAACAGAGGTACAGGGTCTTAGCTAAAATAAAAAAAACTGGAACTTGATTTATTTATTTTTTTCTGTAAAACCAATCAAATCTAAATTTTAGTCTTTATGAAAGGCAAGTTTGGTTTTACTTAATGAATTAAAACCTATAGTTTAAACAGAGTGCATACATACATACTCATTTTTTCCAGGCATGCACACAATTCCTTAATTATTCAATGCATTCACCTTAAACATGCAATATTTTTTTTTCAAACATTTATCACAATTTCTTCAAGAATTAACAACATACACCAGAATTTAAAATGGAAAAGAAAACTTTAGTTTACTCACCTGTCAATTTAAAACAGAGGTCAGCTTCCCCTTTTTTTTTCTTGTTTGAAGCCTTAACCTTTGCTTGTTGAAGATTTGCAAAACTGTTGTTGAAATTTAAATCTTGATTCTTGCGTAATGCTTTGACCAGAATTTGAGTTTGACTAAGAAAGTTTTGTTGCAAATCGTCCTATTCTCTGGCTTGTATATTTTTTTAGAGAAGAAAAGTCTGGTTCCCTAGAAATGAATACATCCCTCCTTTTTTTTGCTTACACATTCATTATACAAATTTCTCCAAATTAAAGTGATAAGTGCCACTTGTCTTTTCATGCAATCTTTAGCTTACAAATGTTCAAATGCCTATTTTAAATGTTTACACTTGTAAATTTTGTATAAATTTATATTCTTTTTTCATATTATATTTATGTCCTTATTACTATTTTTTAATATCTTTATACATATACAAGGTGTATATTTATTTAAAGAGATTATTAATATTTGTTAAATCCCTTTTAAACTTAAGCTATGAACTAAATTTTATCATTAGTGTTTATTTTTTTCATATATCTATTAATAAAAGATGAATATTGCTAAAATGAATGATTATAAAAAGGAAAATTATTAAAAAAATACCATCAAATTTCAATAATTATATTAAGAGACTATCAATGAATATTTATCCCGATATTTATAATTTATCATTTATTATAATTCTAATTCATCTATATACATATCCTATAAATTTATTATCAGATTTATTTGTTCAATTAATAAATCAGTGTTTTAATAAATCAGATCCCGTTAATTGCAAATTAACAGCTGTCCAAAAATCCGGGTTATCGCATTCCTCCCCCTTTAGAATCTTTTTGTCCTCGAAAAGGAACGAAGCCAAAATTTTATTAAAATACTTATACCATAAAAATTATTCTTTGATCACTTCTAAAACACTTTTTAAAATCTACATCATATTACAAAACAGTTTTTATAAAAGTACTTTTTATAACTCAATGTCTCAATAAGTCTATTCTCGTTCTCATAGAAATTCGGTCATACGTTGATCAGGCGTAGGACTGAAGATCTATAAGTCTTAACAGACTTATTTTCAACATCTAGTGAAAAATACTTGGAAATTAATTTTATTGAAAATATAGAAAACAGTTTTTGAAAATAGAGGATATATCTATGGTAAGAATGCTCTGCAAATCATCACCCCCATCCATGGTCGCACTTACATTCCAGGGTTACGTTGCCATCGCAGCAAAAGTCCATGTAACTGCAGGCTCTCTGCGGCCTCTCGATTCGCCATGGATCGCACAACAGATCACAGTTACATTCCAGGTTTACGTTGCCGTCACAGCAAAAGTCCATGTAACTGCAGGCTCTCAGCGGCCTCTTCTTTTCGCTATCGAAATGAAACTTCTCCACTCCTACATAGGTCGCAGTCTACCGACATAAAATCAAACGCAGACTGTTGGCTCCCAGCGGCACACACGACTTTCGCTGTGTTATACCATAGGTCGCAGTCTACCGATATAAAATCAAACGCAGACTGTTGGCTCTTAGCGACACACGCGACTTTCGCTATGGTATACTCTACTCATAATCCCTAGGAACTAGTTTTGTCCGGACTCCTCACAGGATCAACTTTAGAACCCACCCTTCGGGCTCAAGGCAGCACCACCCGATGGTACTCCTGAGAAGTTCATTTCAAGGAAGCGCCTTTTTCCCTAGAGCCATCTTCAAAACATTTTATACCACACATATATAGTATCTTTAAATCATACACCTAGTATGATCTCACAAAAAGCTCCTTTACACAAAATCGATTATCCCAAATCGATAATTCTCAAACTAAGCTTTCGAAATTCAATATTGATTTTACCCAAAAATCAAAAGCCTTTTCCAAATCCAAAGGGTCTTAAAACCTTTTTTTTCCAAAATCCTCATAAGATCCTTTATATATATACAGATATATAAATCCTTTTTTAAAACTTAGGATCATTTCAAACTTGTATAAAACTCCTTTTATACTTCAAACATTTTCAAAAACCCTTTTCTTCTGGCAAAAGATTCATCAAGGGGAGTTTTATCTTATATAACAAAGATGTACAACTTTATTTATCCAAAATCAAATATTCAAATTTGATTATTCTTTTCAATATCAATTTCATCCAATCCGTACGATGTACACATATCATTCGTACGCCACATCAATCTGATCACTCACTCGATCACACAATTTCATTTCCGGACTAGTATCGTCCACCCGACTTCCTAGTGCCGACACAGATCTGGTTTCTTGATCAGAAACCGTCATTCTCCTTGCATAGTCATAACTATGATAGAGAATATCCAGAACTAATCAACAATCCATATTCAGGTTCGCCGTCGAAAATCGAGTGAAAAATCCCAACTCGGATCGACATACTATCTTGAAATTCTGTGTTTGAATCTGGATCAAATCACTATGCAAAATAGAGTAACATACGTACACCCTACATATTTATCTTAATTGGTTATTAGCCAAATCAATTCCATTTCTATTCACATTCACTTACTCACAATTTCTTCAATCCATTTGGATTATCGCCTCTATTCTTATCTCGATTGGGTATTTGACCAATAACAGTTTGAACTCCGACCAGTTTATTTAAAAAATAGCTTAAAAAATTTAAAAATAGATAAGTAGTTGGAAAATACTTACTAGTTTTTAAAATAGGTGTAAAATAATTAGAAAATAGTTAAAATAATTATAGAAATTTTAGATAATTGCAAAATAATAGTACGATAGTAATTAGTTTATAAAACAGTTGGAAAATTGTTAAACAGTTAAAAAATAATTGTAAAACAAGTATAAGATAGTTTGGCTTTTAAAAGAAAGGTTGTATGTATAATAAATAGCTTGGAAAAATAGTTTTATATTAAAACAATTTATATTAAAAAAATAGTCTAGAGTCAAAACTGTTCATTTCCCAATCTCTATTCCCAATCAATTCAATTTAAATTCCACTTTCATTTAAATTGACTTTATTCCAATTTAAATAACTTCAGTTTCTATTGAAATTGATTCAACCCCAATTCAAGTTGAATTAATCTAAGTTTATTTCCAAATTTAACTTTATTCAACCTTAATCTCAAATTCAACAAATTCAAATAAATTTCAATTGAAATAGTTCCAGTTTCAATTCATTTCAACTCCAGTGTGAATTAACTCCAATTTTAAACTCCATTTCCAAATAAAGTTGAATTATTCCTGATTTCCTCCCAAATTCAATTCAAATTCCATTTGAATTTAAAAATATTCAACTTTAATTACAATTCCACATTACTCAAATCAATCCGATTCAAATTTTCCATTTGAATCTTATACTCATACATCTTAAATCACAATTTCAATTAATTCAAATTAAATTCAATTTGAACTAATTCAAATTTAAAATTTAAACCATCTCGAATTATATAAATTCGAGTTAATTCTCCAAATGTTGATCTAATTTCTTTAAATCAAAATTTTCCTTTAAAGTTTTTAAACAATTTAATTCACGGTTCAGACCTAACATATTATACCACAAATCAAATTAACCTTTAAACAATTAAATTTTAAGTCAAATTCTCAAAATTCCATTTTAAATTATCTTTTCTTAACTCATTACAAGGTTCAAGTAAGAGTTTCAAATAATTTTATTTCTTAACATTCAAATCTTAAGTTCAAAGGAATTCTATATCTTAATTTTAAATTTAAGTTAAATTTTATTCATCTCTATAATGGATATATTACCACACTTCACTTCTCATTCATTTAAACAAATTCAATTCATAATTTAAAGGTTATTAATAACAATAGGATGATATAATCCAATTCATTTTAAAACATCCATCAATTTCAAATTTCCATATCTCAAACCCATTTTGAGATCACACAAACTCCCAATTCAGATTAACCATCTAACTTTTTCCCAAGACGAACTCAATTCTCTTAATCCAGTCAACCTTACCCAATTTGAACTTCCATTTCAAAATTTTAAACCTCTCATAAATAATCTTCCCACTTATTAAGTTAAAAATAAACTTATCACTTTGGGTATCATATCTTATTCCAAATTTAAAAATCAATATTTAGAGTTTATTTCAAACCAACTTTGATATTATGTATATCCACACATATATACACATATTTACTTCTTGACCCACCAGGCCAAATTTAAAATTTAAACCACCCTTGGGTTTAATTCAAACAAATTCCTTTAAAGTTTATAAACAACTTCTTATTCTAAATTAAGATTACATTCAAAATAGTTTGAATAATATAAATTCCTTAGCATTTTGAAAACAATTTCAAACGTTTAAATTTAGAATTCAGAACTTCACATTTTGAAACCCACCTTAATTCACATCCTTTCAAAATTTACAAGTTACTCTTTTTAAATGGTTACTTCCTTAAAACATTTTATTTTGCTTTCTCACTAATACACACTTTATTATTAAATACAACAACCATTTATGATAATAACCAAGCTTATCATATCTGGAAACCAATTCATAATTATCTTATTCTAAAACTCCTTCTCTAATTCAAGATTTTGATTTCAGTTTGAATCCATTTCAAACTTATCTTTATTTAATTTCAATTCGGTTGTATTTCTATTACCCTTTAATTTAGTTTCAATAATCTAACAACCGATTACCTTAATATTTATTAGAAATAAATATTGCTTTATATATCAAAATGTATTTTATATAAAATCATTTAAAATCATTACATAAGAAAATAACAAGTACGCTCTCTCATATATATACACACTCAACTCATTCTAGGGTACCACTTACCCTATCCTTAATGAGTAAGCCCACCAGAGCCAAGGTTCTCGCTTAACCTTCAACTCTGATACCAAATGTAACGACCCGGAATTTCGATCCCGAAATTTCCAGATAGTTAAGAAAAGAAGAAAAAAGAAAAAAGAAGAAACAGGAACAAGACACAGAAAACCTCAAATTCGCAGTGGATCAAAATATAATACCACATAATAACAGTTTACAAAAGAAGAACTATATCAATACACTTATATTTATACATCAGAGTAACAACCATTTCTATTCACTGGACAGTTTTAAACAACATGTCCTAATTACAATAATATCACAATGGTAAATATTCCATACGTTCCAGCCATCTAGCTTGCCTCCTGAGCTCCAGAAAGTCCTTACCTGAAGATATGTAATACTCGGTCTGACCCGAGCATTACATCAAAGTAACAGCCGGGTCAGGCTGGAAACCAGCGTGAGTAAACCCATCTAATATGGAATTCAAAAACATACAACTTATATAACCAGGGTAACTTGTATCAATTTACAATTTCACAAGTCGTTATAGACATCAACCATTTCACACATCAATTCCTAAGTGCCAAAACTTAGATTTAAATGGTCCAATTTACTTAAGTCATTCCACTTCAGCCTATTAGTTTCACATATCAAATTATAAGAATCGAAGTGGTTTCGGGTATTTACTAATACCCGACTCCGGTCTCTTCGAATCCAAAGTCAACTTAACCCAAGTTATTCAAGTGATTAAATTCAACTACTAGATGTCACTTTTACACAGCAATAACATAGATAAACATCACCCATTTATAATTGATGTAACCAATACCATATCAATATAGTGTCTCAGCATATCATCCAACAGATATCATTCAATTTATTCAACAACAATCATCCATAAGCAAGCATTATCAATTCATATCATAAGAAATCATCTAATCCTGCTTAATTAGCCCTTAATTAATTCACAATCATTTAATTAATTCATTGCTCCTTGATTTCCTTATTGATCAACCAATTAATCTCTAATTATAGATTAATTATCCTTTAATAATCAATTAATAAACCTCAAATATTAATTAATCTTCTTTAATAAAAAGTAATCAATCCTTAATTACTTTATAATCAATTAATTATCCTCTAATTAACTGATAAATTAACCACCAACTATTTATTAATAACCTTAATTATTAATCAATATCTCTTAATACAAATTAATTATTCCATAATTATTTTTATAATTTATTTATTAATCATTAATTAACAAATCGATTATATCTTAATTATTTATTAATATAACTTAATTATTAATTAATAACCTTAATTACAAATTAATTAATCTTTAACAGATAAATCCATTAATTACTTACATTAAGTAATTAATCATCCTTTAATTTATTTCCATCCAGAAATTTCCACAATTACCCAAGTTAAATAACTAACCCATAGTTACTTCCATTATTTAATTATCTTTAACTAATCACACTTAATAATTACTCTTTAACCACTCATACTAAGTAATTAATTACCCATTAATTTATATTACTTAAAAGTTGTTAAATAATTTACTTGAAGCTTGTTACCACTTTACTTTATTTTATGAAATAAGTTATCAATGTCCTTGCTTTTCTTTTCTTTTTTAAAAAAAAACTGTTTGATCAAGCCTTAGAAAACTTGTTCATTCTTTTTGCATTGAAGCTGGTTACAAATTCCTTTGTAAACCCTTAAATAAAAAAAAACAAAAAGTAAAACCGATCCCTTAAGAAAATACTCGGGCCATAAGTCAAAATGCTCGAGTAAAATCCTGGGTCACTAGTGAAACTTATTTCCTTCGAGACTAACACAGCGGTAACTCGAGATTAAACCCGGGAACGACCTTCTTCCCCAATCCTCTCCCCATCTTCTAGAAATACATTTATATACGTGCACATGCACCCATTATCCGACGCCTTCCGATCAATCCCTCAACCTTCGACAAGTCGGCGTCGACAACCTCTATCCTCCAGACCACCCTGCACCCAGAATCATCAGCAAATCTCGAAATCGAAAATTTAGCCAAATCCTGAAGCAACATTGATCAACTCAAATCACCTCGTTACGACACCCCAGATCACCAGAAACCACGTGATACGGTCTAGAGCTTCGCCGCACTACCCCGCCTCTATTCAACATAGTCTGATCGCCGATAATCCATCGGTGACTACGGAATGCTTCGACAACCCAGACAAACCAAAACACTGCTAAAACCCTAGATCATAGTCGTCCTACCACCATGGTCATCCAGAATTCAAGTGAGAATTTTCTGATACTCATCTAACCTCCGGCCTACTTCCACCTTGATCACGGCATCCAAAGTTTCCCCGATCGCCACAAATCGATGGAATTACAGTTTCTGATCAACTCACAATTTCACGTGATTCCCAATCTTAAAAATTATGATTCTATCATTAAAACTCAAGTTTTATGAAGGCGAACAAGATCATGGAATCAGAACTTGCAATTACGATATATAATTATGAACGTATTTGGATTACCACTGTAAAATTTAAAATTTTGCAATGATTAGTTTATATAAAATTTTGAAACCGCTTTTAAAAATGAGATTATATCCCTCTAATCGCCTTTCATTTAGAAATCATAACCTATAATCAAACACAGAAGGGGCAATTGATTTTAAAATTTTGGTTTTGTTTCCTGAATATAACAGAGATATATGCATATAGACATGAACGGGCTTATATAAATTTATATATGAACAAACAAGCAAATTACTTTTTTACATCTACAAAAATATCTTCCATAACAAACTTTAGATACCAATCACGACAATTCAGATATAACTGATTTTGGGTTTGAAGGGAAATTTCTCATTATTTTGTCTAACAGAGGTATAGGGTCTTAGCTAAAATAAAAAAAAACTGGAATTTGATTTATTTTTATTTTTTTGTAAACCCAATCAAATCTAAATTTTAGTTTTTATGAAAGGCAAGTTTGGTTTTACTTAGTGAATTAAAACCTGTAGTTTAAACAAAGTGCATACATACATACTCATTTTTTCCAGGCACACAATTCCTTAATTATTCAATGCATTCACCTTAAACATGCAATATTTTTTTCAAACATTTATCACAATTTCTTCAAGAATTAACAACATACACCAGGATTTAAAATGGAAAAGAAAACTTCAGTTTACTCACCTGTCAATTTAAAACAAAGGTCAGCTTCCCTTTTTTTTCTTATTTGAAGCCTTAACCTTTGCTTGTTGAAGATTTGCAAAACCGTTGTTGAAATTTAAATCTTGGTTCTTGCATAAAGCTTTTGACTAAAATTTGAGTCTGACTAAGAAAAAGTTTTGTTGCAAATTGTCCTATTCTCTGGCTTGTATATTTTTTTAGAGAAGAAAAGTCTGGTTCCCTAGAAATAAATACATCCCTCCTTCTTCTTTTTTCCTTACACATTCATTATACAAAATTTTCCAAATTAAAGAGGTAAGTGCCACTTGTCTTTTCATGTAATCTTCAGCTTACAAATGTTCAAATGCCTATTTTAAATGTTTACACTTGTAGATTTTGTATAAATTTATATTCTTTTTTCATATTATATTTATGTCCTTGTTGCTATTTTTTTAATATCTTTATACATATACAACTTGTATATTTATTTAAAGAGATTATTAATCTTTGTTAAATCCCTTTTAAACTTAAGCTATGAACTAAATTTTATCATTAGTGTTTTATGTTTTTCATATATCTATTAATAAAAGATGAATTCTGCTAAAATGAATGATTATAAAAGGAAAATCATTAAACAAATATCATCAAATTTCAATAATTATATTAAGAGACCATCAACGAATATTTATCCTGATATTTATAATTTATCATTTATTAAAGTTCTAATTCATCTATATACATATCCTATAAATTTATTATCGGATTTATTTTTTCAATTAATAAATCAATGTTTTAATAAATCAAATCCTGTTAATTACAAATTAATAGCTGTCTAAAAATCCGGGTTATCACATTCCTCCCCTTTAGAATCTTTTTGTCCTCGAAAAGGAACGAAGCCAAAATTTTATTAAAATGCTTTTATCAAAAAAATTATTCTTTGATCACTTCTAAAACACTTTTTAAAATCTACATCATAATACAAAACAGTTTTTATAAAAATACTTTTTATAACTCAATGTCTCAATAAGTCCATCCTCGTTCTCACAGAAATTCGGTCATACGTTGATCAGGCGTAGGACTGAAGATCTATAAGTACTTAGCAGACTTATTTTCAACATCCAGTGAAAAATACTTGGAAATTAATTTTATTGAAAATATAGAAAATAGTTTTTGAAAATAGAGGATATATCTATGGTGAGAATTCTCTAGAAATCATCACCCCCATCCATCGTCGAACTTACATTCCAGGGTTACGTTGCCATCGCAGCAAAAGTCCATGTAACTGTAGGCTCTCCGCGGCCTCTCGATGACGCCATGGATCCCACAACAGAACACAGTTACATTCCAGGGTTACGTTACGGTCGCAGCAAAAGTCCATGTAACTGCAGGCTCTCTGCGGCCTTTGATTTTCGCTGTCGAAATGAAACTTCTCCACTCCTACATAGGTCGCAGTCTACCGATATAAAACCAAACGCAGACTGTTGGCTCTCAGTGGCACACACGACTTTCGCTATGTTATAACATAGGTCCAGTCTACCGATATAAAATCAAACGCAGACTGTTGGCCCTCAGCGACACACACGACTTTCGCTATGGTATACTCTACTCATAATCCCCAGGAACTAGTTTTGTCCGGACTCCTCACAGGATCAATTTCAGAACCCCCTCCTTGGGGCTCAAGGCAGCACCACCCGGTGGTACTCCTGAGAAGTTCAGTTCAAGGAAGCGCCTTTTTCTCCAGAGCCATCATCAAAACATTTTATACTATACATATATAGTATCTTTAAATCATACACCTAGTATGATCTTACACAAAGCACCTTTACACAAAATCGATTATCCCAAATCGAAAATTCTCAAATAGGCTTTCCAATTCAATATTGATTTTACCCAAAAATCAAAAGCCTTTTCCAAATCCAAAGGGTCCCAAAACATTTTTTTCCAAAATCCTCATAAGATCCTTTATATATATACAGATATATAAATTTCTTTTAAAACTTAGGATCATTTCAAACTTGTATAAAACTCCTTTTATACTTCAAACATTTTCAAAAACCCTTTTCTTCTGGCAAAAGATTCATTAACGGGAGTTTTATCTTATATAATAAAGATGTATAACTTTATTTATCCAAAATCAAATATTCAAATTTGATTATTCTCTTCAATATCAATTTCATCCGATCCGTACGATGTACACATGTCATTTGTACGCCATACCAATCTTATTGCTCACTCGATCATACAATTTCATTTCCGAACTAGTATCGTCCACCCGACATCCTAGTGCGGACACAGATCTGGTTTCTTGATCAGAAACCGTCATTCTCCTTGCATAGTCATAACGATGATAGCGAATATGCAGAACTAATCAACAATCCATATCCAGGTTCGCCGTCGAAAATCGAATGAAAAATCCCAACTCGTATCGACATACTATCTTGAAATTCTATGTTCGAATCTGGATCAAATCACTATGCAAAATAGAATAACATACGTACACCCTACGTATTTATCTTAATTGGTTATCATCCAAATCAATTCCATTTATATTCACATTCACTTACTCACAATTGCTTCAATCCATTTGGATTATCACCTCTATTCTTATCTCGATTGGGTATTTAACCAATAACAGTTTGAACTCCGATCAGTTTATTTAGAAAAGAGCTTGAAATTTTTAAAAATAGATAAGTAGTTGGAAAATAATTACTATTTTTTAAAATAGGTGTAAAATAATTAGAAAATAGTTAAAATAATTATAGAAATTTTAGATAATTGCAAAATAATAGTAAAATAGTAATTAGTTTATAAAACAGTTGGAAAATTGTTAAACAGTTCAAAAATAATTGTAAAACAAGTATAAGATAGTTTGGCTTTTAAAAGAAAGGTTGTATATATAATAAATAACTTGGAAAAATAGGTTTATATTAAAAAAAATTATATTGAAAAAATTGTCCAGAGTCAAAACTGTTCATTTCCCAATCTCTATTCCGAATCAATTCAATTTAAATTCCACTTTCATTTAAATTGACTTTATTCCAATTTAAATAACTTCAGTTTCTATTGAAATTGATTCAACCCCAATTCAAGTTGAATTAATCTAAGTTTATTTCCAAATTTAACTTTATTCAACCTTAATCTCAAATTCAACAAATTCAAATAAATTTCAATTGAAATAGTTCCAGTTTCAATTCATTTCAACTCCAGTGTGAATTAACTCCAATTTTAAACTCCATTTCCAAATCAAGTTGAATTATTCCTGATTTCCTCCCAAATTCAATTCAAATTCCATTTGAATTTAAAAATATTCAACTTTAATTACAATTCCACGTTACTCAAATCAATCCGATTCAAATTTTCCATTTGAATCTTATACTCATACATCTTAAATCACAATTTCAATTAATTCAAATTAAATTCAATTTGAACTAATTCAAATTTAAAATTTAAACCATCTCGAATTATATAAATTCGAGTTAATTCTCCAAATGTTGATCTAATTTCTTTAAATCAAAATTTTCCTTTAAAGTTTTTAAACAATTTAATTCACGGTTCAGACCTAACATATTATACCACAAATCAAATTAACCTTTAAACAATTAAATTTTAAGTCAAATACTCAAAATTCCATTTTAAATTATCTTTTCTTAACTCATTACAAGGTTCAAGTAAGAGTTTCAAATAATTTTATTTCTTAACATTCAAATCTTAAGTTCAAAGGAATTCCATATCTTAATTTTAAATTTAAGTTAAATTTTATTCATCTCTATAATGGATATATTACCACACTTCACTTCTCATTCATTTAAACAAATTGATTCAACCCCAATTCAAGTTGAATTAATCTAAGTTTATTTCCAAATTTAACTTTATTCAACATTGATCTCAAATTCTATTAATTCAAATAAATTTCAGTTGAACTAGTTCTAGTTTCAATTCATTTCAACTCCAGTTTAAATTAACTCCAATTTCAAACTCCATTTCCAAATCAAGTCGAATTATTCCTGATGACCTCCCAAATTCAATTCAAATTCCATTTGAATTTAAAACTATTCAACTTTAATTACAATTCCACATTACTAAAATCAATCCAATTCAAATTTTCCATTTGAATCTTATACTCATACATCTTAAATCACAATTTTAATTAATTCAAATTCAATTCAATTTGAACTAATTCAAATTTCAAATTTAAACCATCTCGAATTATATAAATTCGAGTTAATTCTCTAAATGTTGATTTAGTTTCTTTAAATCAAACTTTTCCTTTAAAGTTTTTAAACAATTTAATTCACAGTTCAGACCTAACATATTATACCAAAAATCAAATTAACCTTTAAACAATTAAATTTTGAGTCAAATTCTCAAAATTCCATTTTAAATTATCTTTTCTTAACTCATTACAAGGTTCAAATAAGAGTTTCAAATAATTTTATTTCTTAACATTCAAATCTTAAGTTCAAAGGAATTCCATATCTTAATTTTAAATTTAATTTAAATTTTATTTATCTCTATAATGGATATATTACCACACTTCACTTCTCATTCATTTGAACAAATTCAATTCATAACTTAAAGGTTATTGATAACAATAGGATGATATCATCCAATTCATTTTAAAACATCCATCAATTTCAAATTTCCAGATCTCAAACCCATTTTGAGATCACACAAACTCCCAATTCAGATTAACCATCTAACTTTTTCCCAAGTTAAACTCAGTTCTCTTAATCCAGTCAACCTTACCCAATTTGAACTTCCATTTCAAATTTTAAACCTCTCATAAATAATCTTCCCACTTATTAAGTTAAAAAAACTTATCACTTTGGGTATCATATCTTATTCCAAATTTAAAACTCAATATTTAGAGTTTATTTCAAACCCACTTTGACATTATGTATATCCACATATGTATACACATATTTACTTCTTGACCCACCAGGCCAAATTTAAAATTTAAACCACCCTTAGGTTTAATTCAAACAAATTCCTTTAAAGTTTATAAACAGCTTCTTATTCTAAATTAAGATTACATTCAAAATAGTTTGAATAATATAATTTGCTTAGCATTTTGAAAAACAATTTCAAACGTTTAAATTTAGAATTCAGAACTTCACATTTTGAAACCCACCTTAATTCACATCCTTTCAAAATTTACAAGTTACTCTTTTTAAATGGTTACTTCCTTAAAACATTTTATTTTTCTTTCTCATTAATACACACTTTATTATTAAATACAACAACCATTTATGATAATAACCAAGCTTATCATATCTCGAAACCAATTCATAATTATCTTATTCCTAAACTCCTTCTCTAATTCAAGATTTTGATTTCAGTTTGAATCCATTTCAAACTTATCTTTATTTAATTTCAATTCGGTTGTATTTCTATTACCCTTTAATTTAGTTTCAATAATTTAACAACCGATTACCTTAATATTTATTAGAAAGAAATATTGCTTTATATATCAAAATATATTTTATATAAAATCATTTAAAATCATTATATAAGAAAATAACAAGTACGCTCTCTCATATATATATATATATATATATACACACACACACACACACAGTCAACTCATTCTAGGGTACCACTTACCCTATCCTTAATGAGTAATCCCACCAGAGCCAAGGTTCTCGCTTAACCTTCAGCTCTGATACCAAATGTAACGACCCGGAATATCGATCCCGAAATTTCCAGATAGTTAAGAAAAGAAGAAAAGAGAAAAAAGAAGAAACAGGAACAAGACACAGAAAACCTCACATTCGCAGTGGATCAAAATATAATACCACATAATAACAGTTTACAAAAGAAGAACTGTATCAATACACTTATATTTATACATCAGAGTAACAACCATTTCTATTCACTGGACAGTTTTAAACAACATGTCCTAATCACAATAATATCACAATGGTAAATACTCCATATGTTCCAGCCATCCAGTTTGCCTCCTGAGCTCCAGAACGTCCTTACCTAAAGATCTGTAATAATCAGTCTGACCCAAGCATTACATCAAAGTAACACCCGGGTCAGGCTGGAAACCAGCGTGAGTAAACCCATCTAATATGGAATTCAAAAACATACAACTTATATAACCCGGGTAACTTGTATCAATTTACAATTTCACAAGTCGTTATAGACATCAACCATTTCACACATCAATTCCTAAGCGCCAAAACTTAGATTTAAATGGTCCGATTTACTTAAGTCATTCCACTTCAGCCTATTAGTTTCACATATCAAATTATAAGAATCGAAGTGGTTTCGGGTATTTACTAATACCCGACTCCGGTCTCTTCGAATCCAAAGTCATCTTAACCCAAATTATTCAAGTGATTAAATTCAACTACTATATGTCACTTTTACACAGCAATAACATAGATAAACATCACCCATTTATCATTGATGTAACCAATACCATATCAATAAAATGTCTCAGCATATCATCCAATATATATCATTCAATTTATTCAACAATAATCATCCATAAGCAAGCATTATCAATTCATATTACAATAAATCATCTAATCCTGCTTAATTAACCCTTAATTAATTCACAATCATTTAATTAATTCATTGCTCCTTGATTTCCTTATTAATCAACCAATTAATCTCTATTATAGATTAATTATCCTTTAATTATCAATTAATAAACCTCAAATATTAATAAATCTTCTTTAATACAAAGTAATCAATCCTTAATTACTTTATAATCAATTAATTATCCTCTAATTAACCGATAAATTAACCACCAACTATTGATTAATAACCTTAATTATTAATCAATATCTCTTAATACAAATTAATTATTCCATAATTATTTTTATAATTTATTTATTAATCGTTAATTAACAAATCAATTATATCTTAATTATTTATTAATATAACTTAATTATTAATTAATAACCTTAATTACAAATTAATTAATCTTCAACAGATAAATCCTTTAATTACTTACATTAAGTAATTAATCATCCTTTAATTATTTCCTTCCAGAAATTTCCATAATTATCCAAGTTAAATGCCTAACCCATAGTTACTTCCGTTAGTTAATTATCTTTCACTAATTACACTTAATAATTACTCTTTAGTCTCTCATACTAAGTAATTAATTACCTATTAACTTATATTACTTAAAAGCTGTCAAATAATTTACTTGAAGCTTGTTATCACTTTACTTTATTTTATGAAATAAGTTATCAAAGTCCTTGCTTTTCTTTTTTTTTCTAAAAAAACGTTTTGATCAAGGCTTAGAAAACTTGTTCATTCTTTTTGCATTGAAGCTGGTTACAAATTCCTTTGTAAACCCTTAAATAAAAAAACACAAAGTAAAACTGATCCCTTAAGAAAATACTCGGGCCATAAGTCAAAATGCTCAAGTAAAATCCCGGGTCACTAGTGAAACTTATTTCCTTCGATACTAACACGGCAGTGACTCGAGATTAAACCCGGGAACGACCTTCTTCCCCAACCCTTTCCCCATCTTCCAGAAATACATGTATACACATGCACATGCACCCATTATGCGACGCCCTCCGATCAATCCCTCAACCTTCGACAATTCGGCGTCGACAAACTCTATCCTCCGGACCACCCTGCACACAGAATCATCGGCAAATCTCGAAATCGAAAATTTAGCCAAATCCTGAAGCAACATTGATCAACTCAAATCACCTCGTTACGACACCCCAGATCACCAGAAACCATGTGACATGGTCCAGAGCTTCGCCACGCTACCCCGCCTCTATTCAACATGGTCCGATCACCGATAATCCATCGGTGACTACGGAATGCTTCGACAACCCAGACAAAACCAAAACACTGCTAAAACCCTAGATCATAGTCGTTCTACCACCATGGTCATCCAAAATTCAAGTGAGAATTTTCTGATACTCATCTAACCTCCAGCCTCATTCCACGTTGATCACGGCATCCAAAGTTTCCCCGATCCCCATAAATCGATGGAATTACAGTTTCTGTTCAGCTCACAATTTCACGTGATTCCCAATCTTAAAAATTATGATTCTATCATTAACATTCATGTTTTATGAAGACGATCATGATCATGGAATCAGAACTTGTAATTAGAATATGTAATTATGAACATATTTGGATTACCACTGTAAAATTTAAATTTTTGCAGTGATTACTTTATATAAAATTTTGAAATCGCTTTTAAAAATGCGATTGTATCCCTCTAATCACCTTTAATTTAGAAATCATAACCTATAATCAAACACAGAAGGGGCAATTGGATTTCAAAATTTTGGTTTTGTTTCCTGAATATAACAGAGATATATGCATATAGACATGAACAGGCCTATATAAATTTATATATGAACAAACAAGCAAATTTCCTTTTTACATCTACACAAATATCTTCCATAACAAACTTTAGATACCAATCACAACAATTCAGATATAACTGATTTTGGGTTTGAAGGGAAATTTCTCATTATTTTGTCAAACAGAGGTACAAGGTCTTAACTAAAAAAAACTGGAACTTGATTTATTTATTTTTTCTGTAAACCCAGTCAAATCTAAATTTTAGTTTTTATGAAAGGCAAGTTTGGTTTTACTTAGTGAATTAAAACCTGTAGTTTAAACAGAATGCATACATACATACTCTTTTTTTCCGGGCATGCACACAATTCCTTAATTATTCAATGCATTCACCTTAAACATGCAATATTTTTTTTTTCAAACATTTATCACAATTTCTTCAAGAATTAACAACATACACCAGGATTTAAAATGGAAAAGAAAACTTCAGTTTACTCACCTGTCAGTTTAAAACAGAGGTCAGCTTCCCCTTTTATTTTTTCTTGTTTGAAGCCTTAACCTGTGTTTGTTGAAGATTTGCAAAACCGTTGTTGAAATTTAAATCTTGACTCTTGCATAAAGCTTTTGACCAGAATTTAAGTTTGACTAAGAAAAAGTTTTGTTGCAAATCATCCTATTCTCTGGCTTGTATATTTTTTTAGAGAAGAAAAGTCTGGTTCCCTAGAAATGAATACATCCCTCCTTCTTCTTTTTTTCTTACACATTCATTATACAAATTTCTCCAAATTAAAGAGGTAAGTGCCACTTGTCTTTTCATGTAATCTTCAACTTACAAATGTTCAAATTCCTATTTTAAATGTTTACAATTGTAAATTTTGTATAAATTTATATATTTTTTTCATATTATATTTATGTCCTTATTACTATTTTTTTAATATCTTCATACATATACAACTTGTATATATATTTAAAGAGATTATTAATTTTGTTAAATCCCTTTAAACTTAAGCTATGAACAAAATTTTATCGTTTGTGCTTTATGTTTTTCATATATCTATTTATAAAAGATGAATTCTGCTAAAATGAATGATTATAAAAGGAAAATCATTAAACAAATATCATCAAATTTCAATAATTATATTAAGAGACTATCAATGAATATTTATCCCGATACTTATAGTTAATCATTTATTATAGTTCTAATGCATCTATATACATATCCTATAAATTTATTATCAGATTTATTTGTTCAATTAATAAATCAGTGTTTTAATAAATCAAATCCTGTTAATTACAAATTAACAGCTGTCTAAAAATCCGGGTTATCACAGCATGTCTACGCAACAGACATGCACAACATAACTACATCCATTCTTGTATGTATATATAAACATATTTTACTTTTACTTAAAACAAATCACAGAAAAACACACACATTCAAACATATTCAAGCAAGTCTGTGTGTTTACTCTCATGATTGAAGAAACAGAGTTATATATGTGTATACAGTCAAGCATCCTGTTACCTTCGTAATTTTAAACTTACAAACATAATTTCATTCATGCAAACTACTAACTCATCATTCTTTCCAAACATTATTAGCATGCATCAGATCTAAACAGTTAGGCTTGGTTTACTCACCTGAGAATTTAAAACAGAGACAACCCTTCTTATTTTGATTTAGCTTTGAACTGAGATGTTGAAGAATGCATGTTACTGAACTTGCTTACAAAACAGAATGGTAATTTGCTGAGAATATTTTAGCTGAAAACAGAGAAGATGATGCTTGAAATCCAAAGCTTGTTGCTGAAAATCTTTTATTGTTGAAAATATTAAGGCTTGATTAAGTTGGAAGCTTGATTCAGGCTACAGGTTGTTTGAAATAAGATGTTTACAGGCTTTTGATCTTGAGTTTGTAAAGGGTGATGCTTATATTTATTTTATTTTTGCTTTGCTGCCTTTTCAGATTTGAAAAAGAATGAAAAATGAGAGAAAGAAGAATATGAAACTGATTTCTATTATATATTTTTTAATTAAAATATTTTGTTTAATTTTTATTAATCTTAAATTAAATCAATTGACACTTGTCTAATAATGTAACATTTGTCACTAGCATGAATTAATTGATCACATTTGTTAAATTATATATATACTTAATTTACAAGTGTATCTACCTAGAGTTATAATCTTTTTAAAATGATTTATAAAACTTATATGTATATATTTTTATTAAGTAAAAAAAACATTGTTTTAATTCATATATATATATATATATATTTAAGAAAACAATGTAAAACCAATAATATAAAAGAAATAAAATCATATATACTATATTTTTAAATCAAAATATAATTAAGATATATATCTATTCTTTGAAATTCCATATCAAACCCAAATTCAAATTAAATTTCAAATCAATTTTATATATAAATATATTTAAAAATATACAATTTCAACTTGTATATACTAATTCTTTTTAAAATTTATGTATATATGTATATATAACACAATTAAAAATATAAATATTTATTCGACCAGGTTCATTTGTAAATAATAATTCTATTTTAAAATATATTTATACCTATATTTAAAAACATCACATTACTATTATTGTTTGAAAATAACAATTTTTTCAAGTCTAAATAATTTATAAAGGAGATTGTTAAATAATTATTTTTTCCCAGATATGAATAATTCCATTCTTATTATATTTCTGAATTCATTTACACATCCAGATATATATTATTATCATAATTTTATATATGTCGACATAGGGGTTGATGTATTGTCGACATGCTCAAGGAAAAAATTGGTGTTTTGATTTTCTTATAAAAAATTAGTTTCTATAATTTGTCAAAACAATTTCTAAACTTTGTAAATATTTTTGAATATAGTTTAAACATATAAAAGAGTTTAGAAATTAATTTTTAATATATATAATCTTAATCTATAAAGTGATTTAAAATCTGAGTATATAAATATTTTAAAACTAAAATTTTAAAACAGGAGATGGTTTAAAAACAAGGACAATTTTGAAATCAAAATATTAAAAATGATTAAAATAGTTTTGAGGTTAAAATATTTAAAACCAAGAGAGATGTCTTTTTGAAAAGAAAGTTTTGAAAAAAAAATTAAAACCAAGAGATATTTTTTGAAAAATATTTTCATAAAATTAGTGGATATCAAAATAGAACCACTATATGTTCCACTAGATATTGTCATGGGTTCCATCCTACTAGGGTTCCATCCCTTTAACAAGCTCGAAGTGGATTCCATTCCACGAATAAATTTTGAATAAAGATTTAAATGCTTTCAAGAAGTTTTAACATAATTCTAGACTCAATACTTATCTTGAAATCTTGAACTCTTGATATCTTGACACTCATAAGTCTTCAATCTTGATATCTTCAATCTTTAAATTCATCAGTCTTGTATCTCTATACTGTACCGTCTTCATTCTTGGTACTTGCATGTTTATCTCCTACATATACATATATTTAAACCATAACGTTAGTACTTATATTTTATAATAAGTCCTAAGGTTGTTGTCATTAAAATCATCCTTCTCAAGGACTAACAATCTCCCCCTTTTTGATGATGGCAACCTATGTTTATAAAATATACTTCATCTTCATTATAACTCCCCCTAAAACTAATAACTCCCCTTAATCTAATAACTCCCCCTTAATCTAAGCCTAACCACTCTAACTACTCTATTTTATACTTCTCCCCCTTTGTCATCAACAAAAACTTATCCTAAACTAATATAAACCCCCCTTAGTCTTATACTGGAGTACCTGTGACAAATTATGATGGAGTATATATAAAATAACATGAGTTAATAATAAAGACAGGACAAATATGAAAGTTTAAACCCAATAAATATATACTATGTTTCATATAATGTTATACAATCCATTCAAACCAAATCAATTTTAATTAAATCAAAGCAAATCAAATAAAATCAAACAAGCAATTCAAACTATACGGAGATCAAATATTTCTAGGAACTTCAATCCATCCTTCTTCTCTAAAGATAGGATCCTTTTTAATATCTTTCCAATCTTCATTATCTTGAATCAAAGTTTCTGCAGGATTTGCATGTAGATCATCTTTGTTGAGGGCAGAAATCATCCAACGGAGTGCATTGAAATGCTTCTATTATTCTTTTATCATTTGTATTTGGCTTAGTTCTATGTGCCTTTGATTGTGGAGAATAAAAGTAAGTAGATTCTTGAATGAATTAAGAGTTTCTTCAAGATTATCACTCAGATTTTGAGAAGAGGAAGCCATTTTGATAAGTAGTGAAGAGATGCAAATAAAGATAAGTAGAAATGAATAGATTATAAATTTCTGGAGGAAACAGGTGTTTAAATAGGTAGAAATTCGTTTAAAATGAATAGACACAAGTTAGTTATTTTAATTTCAAAATTTTAAAAAATAACCAAATTTGTCAGTCATATGCCGACACAGGGGATAGATGCATGTCGACATGGGTATGTTATTTTATGTGTCTTATTTATTTTGTGAATAAACATGTATATATAAACTTATATACTATACTAACATTCATTCCAGAGACATGATATGGTAGAAATACATAAGATAGATAATTTTTATAGATGGATGAGCTAATACATGAGATACTACATAGCATGATAAAAGAGCAATACAATTTCATACAAAACAAACTAGTACATCACAATCTAGTTCTTAGAATGTGCTAGAGGATGAGGAGGAGGATGATAAGCCAAGTTTCCGACCAACTTTTGCAAAGAATTTGTTCATATTAGTGGGAATTTTATCCAATTTCATAGTAACGGATCTTCTGAGAATCCGTTGATTTTCCACTATAATCTTTTGATTTTTGAGGAGAGTTTTGTGGGAAGGATTGTTAGTATTGGTAGGATATTCAATACTTTCCAAGGAGGTCTCTTCATTATCTTCTTCAATTTCCATTTCCTCCCCTTCTTCTTCTTCATCTTCTTCCTCCATATCTTCATGTGCCAATCTTTCATCCTTTTCGGCAAGAGATTCGTATTGTTGAAATACGAAAGGAATTTTCATGAGAGAAACGTTGGCATGATTAAAAACTTATCTTGAAACAAATTCTTCCCCTTTTTAATCAACGCCAAAATAGTTAAAAATCCGAGTGAGATTGATTCAATGATACAAAGTATTCTCACTCATCTCCAAATTCTTAGAGCTAAGTTCATCCATAATCACTTGCGCCCAATTAATGTCATAATGAACAAAGATAGGAAAAAGAGCTTTACAAACTTTTAAAGTCAGGTTGTTGAAATTTCTCGATCTATGAGTGATAGTATGTTTCAAAAGAATATTAACAATACGTGCTTTCGGATGAAAGTTACGATTTTTAAATTCAAAGTTGTCATAATCTTTGAAAATGTTATGAAATGTCTCACTATCATGTTCATCAATATTAAAAGTAGAAAGATCCATTCCCGAATTCTTGCAATTGAGAATGTTGCCCAAAATTTCACAATTTAAAAAAATTCTAGTGCCATTAAAACTACTCTAAATATCACCTTCATTTCCTTGATAAAAACCGCGATTCAAATTCGCATAAAACATTTTAACAAGATTTGGGTAAAAAACAAAATCATTTTGAGAATTGTCAAAAAGACAATGAATATGATTCTCTTCAAGAAGAGTATTGATTTCATATGTAGAGAAATCACTAAAGATAGCAAACTTTCCTGTATGAACTTTTCCTTAATTAGCATAGCTTAAATAAGCCTTTATTGCTTCTGGATCATTATAGAGATACTCTTTGATGGTTTTAGACAGCCTCATTATGGATGGATTGCTTGAAGAAGCCATTTTTGAAGAGAGTAGAAAGTTTGAAAGAGTGAAAGAGAGTTTGAAGTTTAAAAATGAAAGTGAAAAGGTATGATAAGATAATGGAAATAAATAGATATTCAATAGACATGTTCTTTGGTCAAGAGGCACCTTTTCAGAACATTGGGTTTGGTAAAAAGGTGGTGGGAAATTCAAAGATTTGAATTCAAATTTGAATTCAAATTTGAATTTCAAATTTCTGATAGGAATGTCGACATCATGGGTAGGGCCATGTCAACATGGGTCAGAGAATTCATGTGACTTATATTTTCTTATATACTTTAATATATGTATATGTATATATATATATTATTTTTAATGTCTATATATTTTCTGGAGTGATATTAAATATAATAATAATACTCTTTTAAGAAAAATATTATAAAAAATAAAAATAATAATAAAATATTTAAAATTCAAACAACACATAATTTCAAAAAGCAATCAAACAATCAGTCAATTTTAAGCACACAATTTCAACCAATATATTACAAACATGTACCTTTTTTCATATTTGTATCTCTGAGATCATCAAAATCATGAATAGCCATAAAGCACATATTTGAATTTTTCTGTTTTCTGATCATCATCGCTTGAGGATGAGTCAGAGTTGTCTAGTGTAGCGGCATACGCTCTCTTTCTTTTCTTTGTTAACCATTGCTTGCAGGAAACTTTTGCTTATCAAGGTGCGGACAGTCACTTCTAAGAGGCTTGGTTCATAACAGTTAAAACATTTGGCATGGTTTGGTACTTCATTATGATTTCCAGAATTCCTATGATCATTCTTTTTGAAGTTGTTCATTTTCTGTATTTTAGAAACTTCCAAAAATTCCTTGTCATGAAAGCTATTTCTTCATCATCACCATTTCCCAAGTCTGATCCATCTATTAATGCATTGAACCAATTAACTTCTTTTCGAATGCCTTGCTATATCTTCTCCCTTGAATTTGTACTTCGAATGCCATTAGATTTCTAATCAATTCTTCAATCGTTAAAGTACTGATATCATTTGCTTCTTCGATTTCAAGAGTTTTCTGATCCTATCCCGGAGTAAGAGATTTAGAATTTTTATGAATTGATCTTCTTCGGAAAAACTTTTTCCCAATGATATTAGAGAATGCGCAATATTCTAAAATCTACTATACATATCCGAAATGGACTCATTAGAATTCATTTTGAATAATTGAAACTGATTCGTGAGTATGGATATTTTGGTCTTTTTAACTTTGCTTGTTCCTTCGTGGGTAACTTGCAAAGTTTTATAGATATCATATGCAGACTTACAAACAAATACTCTATTGAATTTATTCCTATCAAGTGAACAAAATAAAGTATTCATGGCTTTGGAATTATTTTGTGCAATAGTCTTTTGCTCAGCAGTCCACTGTGCAAAACTAGTTGTAGGTTCAGAATATTCAGTTTGTGTGATATTCCAAGTGTCTAATCCTATTAATTGTAAATATATTTCATTCTACATGCTAAATATTTGCTACCATTAAAAAGTGGTGGTCTGGCAGTAGACTGATCCTCTGCAAATAAACTAGTGATAGTGTTAATAGAACCAATGTTGATAGCCATTTTAAAAAAAAATTCAAAATTCAGATTATGAAAACATTGAAAACCTCGCTCTGATACCAAATGTGAGAAATGCGTATTACGGGTCTTAAGGCTGGGATAACACTAGAGGAGGG
The DNA here is from genome assembly GCA_030765085.1 of Allium cepa. Classification (NCBI taxonomy): domain Eukaryota; kingdom Viridiplantae; phylum Streptophyta; class Magnoliopsida; order Asparagales; family Amaryllidaceae; genus Allium; species Allium cepa. The sequence continues at coordinate 846,319,294 of CM060938.1, forward strand.
GGAGAATAGGGTTTTATGGATTTTCTAAATCTTTTCAAAACTTATGTAATTTAATCACTAACAAATGTATTCACAAACACAGGTATAATCACAGAAGTAGACACAGATGCAAATAATAAATAAAAGCAGTAAAGGAAAGAACACAGCAATTTTATACTGGTTCGGAATTACCCTACATCCAGTCCCGTATAATCGTATGGGTTTCTTTTCAAAAATAATCTCACAGATTACATCCTTAGTTTCAAGGCTACGAGGTACACTTTCCTCTATTCGAGTCGGGGGCAAACTCTCTTGATTTAACCAGGCTACATGATCACCTAACCGATTTCCGGGGCCACGATCACACCCAATTGATTTTGTAACAACCCGATATTTTCAGCCATTCGCATCCACACATATCGGACTTGAATTGCTCAAAATACTGCAATATAAATAAATTTGGAGCAAATGAAACACAATCATAGTATCACAGACACAGAAATATCAGAATAACTCACAGCGGAAATTAAAATACAATAGTAGTTCATGAAGCTACTATAACAAACTCTCAAAACATAATACATAATATCAGTCTGAAAACATATACAATAGAAATCTCAAATACATAGAAGTTTATAAATACTAGAGATGAAATAGAATAACTGAAACTGAAAAGGAATAGATAACTAGACAAGCAGAATCTCGAGCGATTCCTAGCTCCAGAAAAGAAATCCAAAGCTAAGTTGTAATACTCAGGCTGACCCAACCGTACAGTAAAACACAAAACACTTGAGTCAGGACATATATACTTGTATAATGTAAACCAACTCAAGTGAACTGTAGTAGAAATAAACAATAATTTAAAGGATGCTTGGGGTCGCCCATCCTTTAAGGATCAGTTAAACTATAAATTAAATACATCCCATGGTTAAAATTTCAAAATGGTATTTTATACTTCGAAATCAAATATCATTTCAAAAACTCAATATCATTCAAAAATCCATTTCAAATATCATATCTTCCAAACCACATTCATTTATTTAAAATACCATTTCAACACACATTTCAAATAGTTAATATTTCAAAACAAATTACTTCATTTTGAATCATAAAAATGAAGTTATTATATCTAATAATTAAATTATTAAATTTCCAAAATTTTAATCTTTCAAAATTCATTTATTCACTTAAATTTGTTTAAAAAAATGAAAATTCAACTTTCGCAACATATAGAAAATGCTTCAAAAAGTTACATTCAAAACAGTTCAATTTAACAAAAGACAGCATTTAAAATGTTGTAATAGGGATACATTAGTTTCAGATAAACTTAGTTAAATTCAAAAATTATAGCACTTACAAAATGCTATAATAGCCTTTAATTAAATTTAGCAATTTGGTTCATTATTATCAACTACAGCATTTACAAATGCTGTAATATCATTTACATTAAAAATAATAGTATTTCAAAAAATGCAGTTAATTAAATTCAAATATTCAATATAATTTCACAAACAATTATATTTTTATTTATATCATTTTTATCTTATCAAATCACATATTTTCACTTTTAAAACTATCATTCAAATACCCTTATATTCATGATTTTATAAAGTTAAATTTCCATTCAAAAATCAAGATTTAATAATAATTCACTTATTAAATTCCAACATTAAATTTTAAATTCATTAAATTAAATTTAACTTAACACTTAAGTTTAAATTTTCAAGTATAACTTAACTTCATTTTTATTTACTTAACTTAAAATTCACTTTTAAGCCAAATTCATAAATTTCCAATTTTAGTTATATTACAAAATTTCAACTTAAATATTCATTCATTCACATTTAAATTTTATTCAAAAATAATTAATATATTATAAAATCATTTAAATTCACATTAATCTAAATTATCATGAATTTATCATATTTCATATTTAATTTAAATTCCAATTATCACCAAGTTAAAATTTCCCAAAATAACTTACATTTCAAATTTTCAAACTTTACCATTTATTTATTTCACTTATAAATTTTCAAAAAATCAATAATACTTTACAAAAGCATTTTAATATTAAGTTTAAATCAAAATATTATAATATTTACATTTCTAAAATATTTATAAAAAAATTTAGAAAAACATATTTTAACTACGGGTCTGTATATCATTTTCTACACTAGGAAAAGTGATACGGGTAATATATCATTTCAACCCGTAATTACAAAGAAAACCCGGGTTTTATCACTTCAAACCCGCAGTCCCAAGTAAATGAAATAATTTGAAAATCGTTCAGGCCTACCATTTCAGCCCATAATGATTTTCCCTTATTCTAAAGTCTGTTCGGTTATGTATCATTTCAACCCACAGTGATTCTAATCTAAAAGGAACTTGTAGTGTGATAAACTGATATAAACAACAGAACAGCATAATATAACAGTAACATATGATATAACAGGTGTTTAAGCATGGGAGAACATCATATAATCATAGCATAGCAGATATAATACGGTGATGCATTTTACAGATTCAAAAGTGGTCAATTTACTAGTTATATAGATATACACTGTCTGGTGAGATTAACTCACTGGTATAGCTGGAGATGACAACAAACGAATGAACAACTAAGATCCACACAAGCACGAAAGCACGATAATGATTCGAGTGGGAGAGCCAAAATTCAATTTCCTTGAATACAAATCAAACAAAACAATATAACAATTATAAGCTTTCAAACCAAAAATACGATTAAACTATGCTAGAATTAACTGCATAAAATAAAGCTGAAATTCTTTGCACTTGCTTCCAACATTCTTTAGGCTCGGCCATAAGGTGGAATACATGTCTAAGGAAAGGGTTTGGATCTGGTTGTGGGTGGATATGGGTCGGCCTATATGGTTTTTTGATGGTGCAAAGGTGTGGTGATGTGAAACAACACTAACAAGCAACATCACATGATTTTTCAAGCAAAGCAAGGCTCGGCCAAGGTCACAAGGGGACGGCTATCTCTGGTATGGTCAAGATGTGACATGGAAGAGGTGTTTCAGGTCGGTTGGAGGTGGTGGTGGAGTGGGGGAGGCTAAGGGGGTGATGAAGTGGTGGAAGTGAAGATGTGCTCGGCTAAGTCATGTAGTTGGAGTTTTGGAGCATTTGGTAAAGGATCATCAAACTATGGTGGCTCGGCTTGGGGTGGCCAGTAAGGAGGAGGTGGTGCTGACATGTTCAGGTGGTGGTGGAGGCGGCAAGGCTGATGAAGGAGCATGGCCGATCATGGAAAGAAGAAGAACAAGTGCAAATCAAATCAAAAAAACAATAAAAGTGAAAAAAAGAAAAGATGATTACCAAAATTTTCTCTAAAGAAAAGGCTGAATTTTTTTCTTTCAGGAATGAGAAAAAAAATGTTTAGTGAATGAGAAATGAGGTAGTCAGCTGAAGGAATGAAGAGAAATGGCCAATTGAATGAAAAGTAATGTTGAAATGTGAAAAGGTGTGAATACAAAAAGCCTTTAAGAAACTAAAAGTTACAAACCTTTCACATTTCTCATATTTTCTTTTTATAAATTTAAATAACTGAAAATACTTATAAATTCAGTTATATTTCGAAAATATAAAAAATAAACAAAATATAAGTAAATAAATGTTAATTATATATGATTCAAATAAGAAAATAGCACAGAAAATGAAAACTAGTCTAGAAAATTTGAATAAATGGAATAAACTTTGAACATTTTTTATGTACATGAAAAATATTTATAAATAAAGATAAGAACATAAAATAAAAATGCATTCACAAAAATGAATAAATAAATTTTAATTAAATATAATTTAAATGAAGAAAATAGCAGAAAATAGAAACTAGCCTTTAAAAATAGGAAATAAATGCAATAAATTTTGGAAAAATTCTATTATCACTTTAAAAATATTTAGAAATGAAATCTTACAAATAAAACAAATTTAAAATGAATTCAAACAAAATAAAGTCAAATTTAAATTATATTCAAAAACCTAGGGTTGTTACAGATTTTAAGGCTCAACCGCACCTTTTACTCAATAGTTTGATTTACAAATGATCCTATAACTCTGAATAGCACTGAGATCTTGTTATAGAGAGTGGAAGAGAATCAAACAAGAGATGATCATGTTTGATTCACTTGGTATTCCGGCAGATTATAGTTTGGTATCTTTTAGAATAAATATGGAAGATGAGGAGGAGAGAAAATAAATGAAAATCTGGTTAAAAATTCGTTTAGAACTTACTTGTATTTATAGAGATCAACAGCCATATCTATTCGTGAAAGGGTACAACGAATAGACACTTCTTTTGTAAACTTGAATTTTGAATTTAACGGACACCATGTCGACATGGAGGGTTGATGTATGTCGACATGCTCAAGGAAAAAATTGGTGTTTTGATTTTCTTATTAAAATTGGTTTCACTAATTTTTCAAAATAATTTCGAAACTTTGTAAATATATTTGAATATAGTTTAAACATATAAAAGAGTTTAGAAAGTAATTTTTAATATATATAATCTTAATCTATAAAGTGATTTAAAATCTGAGTGTATAAATAATTTAAAGCTAAATATTTAAAACAAGATATGGTTTAGAAACAAGGACAATGATATCAAAAATTATTAAAAAAGTTTTGAGGCTAAAATATTTAAAACCAAGAGAGATGTCTTTTTAAAAGGAAAGTTTTGAAAACATTTTTAAAACCAAGAGATATATTTTTGAAAATCATCTTTATAAAATTAGTGCATATCAAAATAGGACCACTATATGTTCCACTAGATATTGTCATGGGTTAGATCCCACTAGGGTTCCATCCCTTTAACAAGCTCGAAGTGGATTCCATTCCACGAATAAATTTCGAATAAAGATGTAAGTGCTTTCAAGAAGTTTTAACATAATTCTAGACTCAATACTTATCTTGAAATCTTGAACTCTTGATATCTTGATACTCATGAGTCTTCAATCTTGATACTTTCGATCTTTAAATTCATCAGTCTTGTATCTCTACACTATACAGTCTTGATTCTTGGTAACTGCATGTTTATATCTTGCATATACATATATATCTAAGCCATAATGTTAGTATTTATATTTTGTAATAAGTCCTAAGGTTGTTGTCATCAAAACCATCATTCTCAAGGACTAACAGTAGGAACGACTATGGATTTCATGTTTTGAACGTAAACGACGGGGAAGAGGCAAGAATTAGCGTCCATGATTTTGTGAAGTAAAATGTAACGGCACAATTACTAAGGTTTAAAAATAAAAATTGTAAATTATTATAAATTAATTCGTGTAAACTTTAAAATGTTGTAACTACTTCATACGAGGCCAAAAATTGACGAAACAAATTGCGTTGGGTTCGTATTGACGAGCACTACATTTTAGAGCTAGTTTGGAGTTGATTGGAGCTAGTAAAAATTTTGGGTAAAATTAAACGCTTGTTTAATTTTATACGGAATAAAAAGCTACAACGTCTAGTGGAATCAAAGTGAGTACAACTCACTCTTTCTGACTCGCTTATATTTTTATATAAGTCAGATAAATTTATTTTATAATGATTGATATTTGTTTGGATGATACATGGCATATTATATACAAATATATTGATTGATTTGGATATATTCCTTCTTATTGGAGCAGATGAGACCTTATACGTTCCCGTGTATGAGAGGATGACCCTTTGTACGCGCATCTGCCTTAAAGTGGACGTCATACATATTTTCTCATATGTATATTTGTTGCAGGTGACACGTTGGAGGGATCCAACTGGATTCCTCATCAATGTTGATTTTTATTTACAGATATTGATATATATGTTGTTATCATGTAATATATGATATTTAGATGTTGTCATTGATGTGAATCACCTTATTTAGTGGTTTTGCAGCATTAGGCCATATTTTGGAAATTTAAAAATATTAAAGTGATGATTTCAATTTAAAAAGGATTTCAGAGTGATTTTGAAAATATATATTTTTGAATTGTTAAGGAAATGGATTTATTTTAAAAAATAAAGAGTTATAATTTTTATGTTATAAAAATTATGATCTGTGTGAAATATAATCAAAATATGATTCTTGAACTATGGAGTTAACTATTTTGTAAAATTAAGTTAAATTGAGATTTTGAACTTATTATAAACGGTTTATATACAAGATTTATAAAATTGTAATATTATAAATCAAAATAATAGAATTACAAAGGAGTTTTGTAAATGTTAAAATGAAGTTACAAATGGAATATTATAAGTAAATAAGATTTATGAATTGATTAAGATATAAAAGGAATGAATTTTTAAATAAGAGATTTATAAGTAAATTAACTTATGATAGGATTTGAAATGTAAATGAGATATAAATGGAATTGGTTGATAAAGGAATTTTATAAATGGACGTTTTATAAAATATAAATGGAATTTATAAACATTGTTTTATAAATTCGAAATCAACTTATTTTGATAAGTTAAATATGAAAGTTTATTAAAGGAATTTCATCATGATTTTAGACAGTGGATAATCCTTCAATAAATGTGTAGAAGTAATGAATTTGGTAAAGGTATTTCTTTCACGATTTTGGACAGTGAATAATCCTTTTAATAAAAATGAATGTTCTAGGAAGTGATATTTTTAAATGGAGTTAAATGGTTTGAAGATATTTTAAAAGGTGTGAGCATCGAAAACATAGGTTTCAACATTCATTGTTGAAATAGACGTTTTCGAGAGGTAAGGAAAGCATGGACTTTTTTATAGTAAATGATTTTCAAAAGAAGATTATTTGTATAGTATATGGAATTTATATATATCTATCTGATTATCGAATCCCCATACTAATAATTTTAGGTTGTCATAACGATGTTTTACGCAACATTCATTTTGACCCAAATAAGTATGTTTAAGAAAATGTTTTCCTTAAAGAATAAAATATATACTCACTCAATCATGATTCAAGTATATGTAATATTTTCTAAGTGTTCAAAATAAAGAGAATTGTGAATTACTTGTTATTAAATAAGTATACGGAAATGTTTTCCGATAAAGAAAGTTGAAATGGTTTTGGAATTGTATCTTCTTAAAGACAATTCGAAGTGAATATTTGGAAAGTGATTTAATTAATAAAAGATTAACTAAAAGGGCCTAGTGATTTCTTATGGTGCTAGATATTTGTTATTTGCTTTGATAGTTAAGTAACCGACTATCAAATTTGGCCATTTTAGTTCCTCGACTTGATGTGCGAACTATTTAGTCGTACATTTAGTACGTAGCCATCTGTGTAGGCTTGATTATCGTTTGTGTTGAGGATGTTGATTCGTGTAGTGCGGAATGATTACTCCAATCTATCGAGCTTCCTTCTTGGCCGAAGGATAGCAAATTGAAAGTTGGAGATGTGATAAGTCTATGAGACTTAGTTTCTATGTGAGGTTGAGAAACGCTTTTGCGTTGTTGGTGCGAAGAGACCGGGATTGGTTTATCCAAAAACCACTTCGGACCAACGTATATGCGATAATTGTGTAGGTTGGTTGATGATATTGGCGTTTAGGATTTTCATAGTGAAGGACTGCTTGTTGATCGTTTGGGGTTAAAATTCCAATATACATATAGTAGCATTAGTCTCTTCATTATCAAATATCCAATGCAAGGTCTATTCGCTACAAATCATAGTAATTTTCCGATAGGATATGGTAGGAAAGTACCTTCGGTTTGTCCCGTCCTCGGATAACTTGTATGTACGGGTGTCTGATTTTGTATTTCTAAGATTACATACATTGGTTTTTACAAACGTACGTCAGTGGTGGCGAAGAAGGCAACTTCTCTTAGCTTAACACCCTCCTTGAGACATATGAGCTAAAGGATTGTATTTTTATGGAAGGCAATTAGTAGTCAACGAAAATGGCAATGTGGCATTCAAAGTGATGTGATAAGTGAAAGGTAATCATTACCTCAGGCCTCATCAAACGGAAATGACCGAAACAGGGTTATATGCAGCAAGGCTAAGGGGCCATTCCCAAGTAGGACATGATCATCCCCTTATAGATATATTTCTTTCCACTATGACGTTCGAGATGTAAATTATTATGGTTTGTATGCTATAAGGGCCCTCGAAAAGGTCAGTAATGACCGAGGGATTGTATACTCGGTACCATCTAGTTACAGAGATAGGTCGATCTTGTGTTGGTTTGGGTTCCTTTGTGATGTTCCTCGTTACATTCCTCTAAAGATGTACTGCCATAAGGTAGTCCCTTCACCTGGTCATTTGTATGGAAATCCAAACTCCACTATGTGTCTGCCATTTTGATTATATTACCCATTTTGGGCTATATGATGGAATTTAATCAATGTAACAATTTCAGCTATAATTAATATTATTTGTGCAATCGACACTATTATAATATAACATGATTTGATATGAAATGTTTTGGTTATCATAAGGTAAAAACATGTCCATGTTTATGTGTGGGCATGTCTTACGAGACACTTCTGTTTTGAAAAGAAAAGTTTGGTAATTCAATAAATTCAGTTGAGTGTGTTTCTCACGCTGGTTTACCAGACTGATCCGGGCATTCTTCCCTTTCAATGCTCGGGTCGGACCGAGTATATTTACAAGTTTATATTTGGTGCTTTTAGAGCTTTAGCAGGAGAGCTGGAGATCTTCATTTTCGTATACTCGTATCTGTTTATTATCCGCTGCTTTGTTGTTTATATTTTCATCAATTGTATGGACAGCTTATTATAACTACCCAGGCTGATGATTAGTGGTTGATTGTTGAACTCTGATTGATGTGTGTACATATAGTTTCTGTTTTGTAAAGATAATTGATATGATATTACATGTTTTTCGCTGCGATGTTATGTATTGTCTTATTTGGTTCTCTCTTCTCGCTTTCTTCTCTTTTTCTCTCTTCTTTTCTTTCTCATGACTTTCCGTCAGTTTGTGCTTTTTGGGTCGGACATGTGTGGTTTATTGTCGATTCAAAGGGTATGGATTTGCGGGTCATCACAGTTTTTAAGATTTGTCATTAAAAATAATATAAGATGATTTGATTAAAAAAATTAGTTATCATAAGGTAAAAACCAGTCCGTGTTTATGTGCAGCGAGGTCTTATGAATACTCTTATTTTCAGAGGTTTTGTTTGACATCGAAGTTGATTCATGACATTGTCATATATAGTTTTGATTTTCGTTTCTCACGTTGGTTTGTCAAATTGATCCAGGCATTTTTTTATACTTGAGTTAGATCCGAGTAGTTTAAAGATTAGTTGAGGACGCTTTGGAGTTTAAAGAGGAGAGCTAGAGATCTTCATTAATGTATGGACGTAGTTTACTATTCCGGCTTGTTTGTTGTTCTTCAGCATCTGTAAGGTTAGGTTTTATAACTGTCTAGGATGAGCTTAGGATAGACTAAAGTATATGTGTTTAAAAGTTCTTCCCCTGTGAAGATTATGATATTGTAAATTATTCCACTCATATAAGATTCTATTCCGTCTTTCTTTTCTTTTACCCTTAACAATTAGTTTTTTTGGTACTTCAATGCTCGGAATGCAATATAGTGAACGTATTAATGTTGACTTCCGAGAGTCTAAACTCCCGGTCGTCACATATAATATTATAACATTTAAACCATACATATACATATGTGTATGTGTACATCATTAAACATTTTAATATATTTAAATTTTATAGATTTAAATATTAACTCAAACTATTTTGAATCTTTATATAATTGTGACAATTATGATTATATAATAGACATACTCAAAAATTATTACACATATAATTGAACACACACGCATGCGCACATGCACAAGCATATGCGCACGCACGCGTGCGCGTGCGTACGCGCACACATATATAATTGCAATAATTACAATCACTTTAAAATTTAAACATTTAAAATCAATTTATTTTATATAAGTATATTATTACATTTATAAACATACATGTTTTTATTTTAAAATCACTTTTTGATTTATATATACTTTTATAACATTTGTAAAACCTTTATATTTCAAACATGACCTTTAAAATTTAAAATATATTTTATAATATTACACTATCGCACATGATATTAGCCCAAGGCCCAAAAAAAATTTGAGCCTTGCACATATGCCAACCTTGAGAACTTCCTACGTTCGTTTGTGTAGCGACCCAACTTTCTATCTCCAGAAAGTCGCATCACTAATTAAGAAAGAAAGGGATAGAAGAAGAAAAGATAAGAAAGAAGAAACACAACAACATCAGATAACTCACAGCGGAACGAATGAAATATAATATATCACATAAAATATTACATAGTATCATATTACACCAGAGTACACAACTATACAACACATATTAGACAGTTATAAAAATCTGTCTAACTATAAAACTCAAGTACACAAGATACAGATGTCATACAAACGCAGTGGAACCATAATATATCTACAGGTGGAAGCCTCCTGCTCCATGTCTCCTCCAGAATACGTCAAGCTAACCTGAATCCCTCGACTACTCATACATAATATGAGTATGCAAGAGTTTAATAAAACAGATAATAAACACTCGGGTCAGACAGGGGTCTGGTGTGAGTAAATGAGTTTAAATTGCTTAACTTTAGAAAAACCTTTGAAAAGAAAAGGTATCACGTAAGACTTCCCACACATAAACATGGAAAAGTTTTTACCTTACGCTAACCAAAACATTTGATAGGAAATCCGGTGATATTATAATAGTGTCTAGGGTTTCAAGCAAATAAGAAATAGCCAAAATTGTTACATGATTAAATTCCATCTACTAGCCACAAAAGTGGGTAATACAAACAAAACCGTAAGGTCTCGTAGGAAGAATGGGTTTCCATCAATGGCAGGGCTACCAGGGTACCGCCCGTCACAATACGTGGCCTAGATCACAGTACCGAGGATGATTACTCCCAATCCCCTGCATCACAAAGCTGGAACCATTCCTTACTGAACAGTCCCGAGTAAGATCACCCCGTGGTTGGCACGACCAACCACCCACTAAGCCGAAATAAAAGGAACATCTATACAGGAATGACCTCACCCTGAAATGGGTGCTACCCACCTTGCCTTGCTGCACCTCCCCGGTTTTAGCCATTCCTGGTTGATGAGGCTTGAGGCTGCGATTACTTTTATAGAACACATCTATCTTAGAATGCTCATCGTCCACCTGACGATGTTCTGAAAGCATTCAATCCATACAAGTTCGTTTCGGGGTCGAACGAAACCGAAGGCACTATCTCGTTGCACTCATTTTGGAATCACCCTCAAAGTCAACGACCATAGCCCTCGCACTCTAAATCACCATCTCGAACCTATAAGTACTATCTCCGTCAAACTCATCATGGAATCACCCCAAAAGTTATACTGACGAATAGTTCTTACACTTCGAGTCTTCACTAAGCTCCACTTGGATTCACGACCTAACGTTTAATTTGGATCGATGTGGTTTTCGGATTATCCAAATATGGAAACCCAATCTCGGTCTCATCGAAATTCAAACGCCATTTTAATGACCAAGTTGTTCAAGGGTTTAAACAATTAAACTTATATACAGGATGATACAAACAGATAGATGAATCACATTATCACAATAGATAATTCATATCAAACATTCATCTCACAAAACAACATATCACATAACATAGATATCCTAATCATCCAGTATCAGCCAATCACCAATTATCAATTATCCAGTATAAATCAATCAATATCAATCAATCATCCATAAACAGAATTGATTTGCTCTAAATCAATTGGATTACCTTAATCCTTCTTCATTTATTTATTCCAAACAAATAAATAAATTAATCATCTCTTAATGATCTTCCTTAATTAATCTTCCTTGATTAATCATCTTTTAATTACATTCAAGTAATTATCCTTAACCATATACAGTAATTAACCTTTAATTACTATCATTAATTCAAATAATTAATGATCCTACATTTACTTCTATTAATTAATTAACTATAATTAATTACATTAAATCTCAATTAATTACAATTAAATAATCATACTTAAATTAATTACTTTTATTAATCAACCTTGATTGATTCATTTAATTATATTAACTAATAGTTCTTATTAATCAATTAACCCGTTAATTAAACAATTAGTTTATAATTAATCATCTCATTAATAATAAAGAGTAATTAATAACTTGTAATTACTTATCTTAATTAATTAACTTCTTAATTAATTATATTAACCCTTTGATTAATTATCTAATTAATTAATCTTTAATTACTTCATTAAGTAATTATTAATCAATTAAATTAACAAATAATCCTTAATTAATTACTTTATTAATTAATTTCATTTTTAATTAATTGCACTTAGTAATTAATCTTAAATTAATCCAATTCATTAATTGATTAATCACATTAACTAATTAACTAATATTAACTAAGTAATTAACCCTTAATTACTTACATAAGTAATTATCTTCTAATTACTTCCATTAGATGATTGCTCTCTTAATTAATTACTTAACAAGTAATTAATTCCATCATTAAATAATTCTTAATTTATTAATTAATTACTCCATAATTAATTAACTTCAAAACAATTATATTAATCAATTTCTTAATTTAATAGCATCAAGTGATTATCCATTAATCACTTCCATTTAATTACTCCCACGAGTAATTTTCCGCTAATTACTTCCATAAGTAATTTCCATTCTTAATTACATTCAACAATTAACCATTAATTACTTCATTAAGTAATTACACTTAATTAATTCGTAATTAAGTGCTTATTTAAAAATTAAATAAACAATTAACTTATCATTTAAAATTAATTAAATAATTAATTAGTTAACTTCTAATATTTAAAAATCCTTAATTAATTAAGAAAATATTATTCTTAATTAAACATTTACTTATTTACCGATCATATTTAATAGGTACTCTCAAATTCATATCAAAGATAATTTAACCCTATTTATCTTCATAAATAAATTATTTGAATTAATCAAATCTTAATAACTTGAAGACAAATTATTTAATTTGGTTTTCAAAATTATAACATTAACCTTATTTGAAAGCAGTGCATTCAGAAACCAATTTAAAATTTAACATACTTTAAATTATCTAATTTTAAACCTATTTATTTTCAATATAGATTGAAACTTAGTTTTTAATTTATTACTTAAAAATTTACTTAAAAACTTTGATTTAATACTTTAAATTCAAAACACTTCTTTTAAATTAAAAATTCAAAATTAATTAAGGTAGTTACTTTCAAAAACAAACATCTTAAACAATTTAAAATTTCAAAATAAATTCAATTAACAGCTTTAAAAGTTTGATTTACCTTTTATTTCAAAGAACAAGTTTAACTTTTATAAAAAAAAATTCTTTTATAAACTTGTTTATACTTGAATGCTTGATCTCATTATACAATACTAACTAAAAAGCAACAACTTAAAAACCCAAGACAAGCACGGCAACTTCATGAGTGCTACCCCGAGTAAAACTCCAACTCCTTCATCTTCGAGTCGATCGCGATGAAAACGCGAGTTCTCCTTCGAGTAGAACTCGTCTTCCCTAGTTCCACATTCCAGTGCACACAAACGTGCACGTGCATCTACCCCATCACCTCCGGCCGCCGTGTTCGTCGCGCCCATCGCCGACGATTACATTGTCACACGCGAGCACGACTACACACCCAGATCGAACAAAACTTATTCGATTCAAAATTCGAACCTCAAGCTCGAAACTGCAGAAAACTCTCGACACACAACCCATCGCAGCCGACAACCCCAACGCCGTTGAACATCGCCGACCCCACCATCGAAACGCCTCATCCCCGAGCTTCATCTTCCCCAAATACGAACGACCCCGGTCCATCTTCCACGACACAGTCATCTCGACAGCAAAGCCGAACAAAATACAAGCTAAAACTCTAATACGATCAAATCCCATCACCACGGCCATTGAAAAATTCAAAAGCATTTTTCCTCTCATCAACAACTCACAAGCTAGCTTCGATTAGGATTTCAAATCAAATTATTGAGTTGATAATCGGCAATTCACCCAATTGCCAATACCCTTCAACACCAAATTCCCAATTTAATATCAATTTAAAAATTATGAATTGCATTTAAAATTCATCATTTCTAACTATTAATCCATTTATACAATCGAAAACAAGAATTAATGTTATTGATTTTCCGTGTGTATCGGCATTTTTACTGTTATTCTTATTTTAAAAGTTATTTGTAAACTAAAAATTATAGAAACTATTTTTAAAATTTCTATTAAACATTAACATACAACTTCCATTCAATCATCAAAGTCCAATAAGGATGTAATTGGGAGATTTGGAATTTTGAAGTGAAATCTGTCCTTAAAAATACAGAAAACAGAGTTTCCATAAACATACAGACCTATTACCTATATACAGATCTTATAAATTCAATAATATAAATACTGAAAAGAATTTTATGCAATCACCAAACACAAATCACAGATCATCACATGCATTCGAATCTAAATCAATTTAAACTGTTTCTAAAATAATTTACTCACCTTTTCTAATTTGCAGAGCACGCAGCAGTTTTAGTTTCCAAGCCTGAAATCTTTAATCTGGAAAATGTTTATTTGGGTTTTTGCTTTGACGTTGAAGTTGATCCCTTTGCATGCTTCAATCTGATGATCTAAAAGTTGAAATTGATCTTTAACTTGCTGTTGAACATTCCTTTTGAACTGCAGGTTTGATTTGAAGGTTGTAGATTTTTACTTCTCAGATTTGATTTGCTCTTTTCCTTTGATTTCCAGTTTCAGGTTTTAAAAATGATTTTTTATTTTGAACTTTAGATTTAATTTTGCTTTTTAGTTTCAACTTGAAATTATCTTTGTTCAGCTGGGATTTTGATGAAAAGAAGAAAGATATGTTTAATAAACTTAGTTATGATTTAATAAAAATTAAAAAAAGTAAAATTTTAAATTCAAGACACTTGTCACTTTAGTACTTAATTTTCTTACATGTGTTATTAAAATGACTTAACATGGTTACACATGTTACTTATGTATTTTTAATTGAATTTTTATTTAATTTAAATGTAAATATAAACTTACTTATTTAATTTACTAAATTATAAATACTTATATATATATATATATATGTATATATAAGTTTAATCTTAAAAGAAAATATTATAAAACTAGTTATAATACAAATAAATCTTTATACATATATTTTTATAACCATTTTAAATTTAAAAATTTTAAAGAAAACAAAACAAAATTTTATTTAAACTATCATATTTAAAAATAAATAATTATCTTATATTTTGAAAAATAAATTGTATACATCTTAAATTAACTTTTGAAAAATATTAATTTTAAAACAAAGCTTTAAATTACAATTCATACATATATAAATTGTTAATAAATTAAATTAAATTTCAAAACAACTCCAAATTATAACATATGCATACATATATATTACAATTTGAAAATTCATCTTTTATTTAAAACAAAAGATCTTTCTATTTACAATATATATCAAATATATATTATAAATAGAATAAAATTTTATTAGCTTTGAAAAATAAATCTTATCCATTTTTAAATTGTTAAAAAGATATTGACCAACATTGCCAGATTAAATATTTATTAACCATTTAAAAGATTAAATTTATCAATTTAAATTAAAATTATACAGGAAAATCATCAAATCAATTTAATTATTAATACAGATTATTAAATTTATTTTGCCTAAAATTCCGGGTCGTCACATTCCTCCCCCTTAAAAGAATTTCGTCCCCGAAATTAAAGGCAAAGGTAATTTAATAACCCAGCAAAGATTTCAATTTCAAACAGCAAAGCATTCCTACTATCCAGTTACTAACAACCATAGCAATAAATCAAACAAACAAACCAAACCAATTATCCTGACACAAATCAGAATAAATCTTACTAACACTATCTAGAGTTTCCCAAGTACAAATCATCGGGAGACTCTCTCTATAGAAGCTAAACTAACTACACCACCAAAATTCAGAGCTCCTCTCATCTCTAGATCCATCAATCTGAACAGAACATCAGACTATACTCAAGTCCAGCCCAACTTCCAAAATCCAACTGAATTGCAGATTCAACAACCAACAATGAATCATACACTTACTTCCTCAGAGATACGTGAAATACAATGAATTACAGCTACCCAAACTGGAAATTCAATCTTATCTAATCAAAAACACGGATAAGAAATCCCCAATACCTCAGAACAAACCATCCAGTCTTATCCAATTACTGCTCTCTTAACCAGAGAAATCTTAACAACAATGAATACTTCAACTTCGAATTCCAAATTCCTTATCTCATATCTGTATAACTCAACAGACAATCCCGGTCTGCCCATCCTCTTCCTGATCAGCTCAACCTATGCTGATACTTCGAGAAACACTAGACCAAAGCAATCCAGTTTCTGGATCCTTTCCAACAGAAAAGTCTTCCAAGATCCGTCGAAATCCAAAACACAAGCTCTACTTCTCATGCAATAGCAAACTGAACTTGCTTCCTTCCTTGCACAGCTGCTACCTCGCTTCCGCTGCACAGCTCTGATTCTGAAATAGATAAGAGTACTGTTGATGATCATGACTACAAACTTATCCAATATATCCGAAAAACTTTATTCATCAAATCCGTAAAATCTTAGTGGCCCATCTGACTCGGTCACATAACCATATAATAGAAATCCAACTCAAAAACTAGATCTGACTAATCCAAATTCCAAAAATTTCTGAGCTGGTACACCAACTCTGCTACTAGGCTAACCACCATAATCGCTTCTGGAACCAAAACAATATGGAACTCAACTCCAGATGCAGACAAACCTCTGATTACATTAGTAGCTCCTACTTCCATATGAGAACCCTTAGTCTCAAACAAAAGATTTCTCAAGAAAAAAATTCCCAAACTAATCGCAAGTCACTTTTGCGATCCTACCTAGTTCGGATTCCAAAGAAATTATCCTCACTTTACCAATTAGAACAGCCTTAAGCTTCTCCAAACAAGGTTAACCCTTCAAGAAAACCTTCACCAACTGCCCGGACCGCTGATAGAAGAACCATCAAGATTCCTGAACCATCGGAGAAACGAGCCACACTGCTTCTTCCAAACTCTACCTCGATGATACTGCAAATCTAAAGATCTTCTCGTCAGCACACCGAACACTTAGAGTTTCACTGCTACCACAGCTAACCAAAGACTTCTAATCCAAAGGCTCCTCGATCTCCAAAACTAACAACAAACCACACAACGGACCTTCGAGATGGCAGACAACCTCTCAAGAAATTTGGGCTCCAAACCAAGCATCAACATCTCGCTCTCCTTAAATAATGACAATGAGACCATGCCGAGGCGAAGCAACTTATAGATCTTAGTCTCATATTCCAAAACAGCCAACCCCCTTGTTAAAGATCCAGACAACTTCTACACAGACGAATCTTCCCTACGACGGGTAAAAAATGCACCTCAACCACTTCTAAAACTTCTTCAAGAGAAAACATCTTCTGAAATATCCATGGATACTGCATCTCATCACGCAGTTATCAAGATGTCATCATTTACTTCTGCACTTCCGACAGATCCAAACTTACACTTCAAAGATGAACTCCGAATCATTAAAAGATTTCCTTCGGATATCAGAGAAATCCTTACTCCAAACTACAAATCTCACTCGAGACGGTATTAGGTCTACAGTCTCGACAAATATACATCCAACCTCAAACACATGGACGTCTTCCATTAGTAGTAATCGTGTTACACACACACACCACTACTCTATCTACCTCTAATACTTATGTTGGAAAATCCGAACAGATAACCCAACAAATCAGGTAGATATATATAAATATATAGTTATCTATAAAAATTACAAGTACGCTCTCTCAAGAAAGACACCACTCCAGAGCCTAGGTATTCACTCAACCTAACGCTCTGATACCACCTGTAGCGACCCAACTTTCTATCTCCAGAAAGTTGCATCTCTAATTAAGAAAGAAAGGGATAGAAGATGAAAAGATAAGAAAGAAGAAACACAACAACATCAGATAACTCATAGCGGAATGAATGAAATATAATATATCACATAAAATATTATATAGTATCATATTACATCAGAGTACACAACTATACAACACATATTCGACAGTTATAAACATCTATCTGACTATACAACTCAAGTACACAAGATACAGATATCATACAAACTCAGCGGAACCATAACATATCTACACGTGGAAGCCTCCTTCTCCATGTCTCCTCCAGAATTCGTCAAGCTAACCTGAATCCCTCGACTACTCATAAATAATATGAGTACCCAAGAGTTTAATAAAACAGAAAATAAACACACAGGTCAGACAGGGGTCTGGTGTGAGTAAACGGGTTAAAATTGCTTAACTTTAGAAAAACCTTTGAAAAGAAAAGGTATCACGTATGAATTCCCACACATGAACATGGAAAAGTATTACCTTACGCTAACCAAAACATTTGACAGGAAATTCGGTGATATTATAATAGTGTCAGGGTTTTATTACATGATTAAATTCCAGCTACTAGCCACAAAAGTGTGTAATACAAACAAAACCGTAGGGTCTCGTAGGAAGAATGGGTTTCCATCAATGGCAGGGCTACCGGGTTACCGCCCGTCACAGTACGTGGCCTAGATCACAGTACCAAGGATTAATCCCAATCCCCTGCATCACAAAGCCGGAACCATTCCTTACTGAACAGTCCCGAGTAAGATCACCCCGTGGTCGGCGCGATCAACCACCCACTAAGCCGAAATAAAAGGAACATCTAGACAGGAATGACCTCACCCTGAAATGGGTGCTACCCACCAGCCTTCCTGCACCTCCCCTATTTTAGCCATTCCCGGTTGATGAGGCTCGAGGCTGCGATTACCTTTATAGAACACATCTATCTTACTATGCTCATCGTCTACCTGACGATGTTCTGAAAGCATTCAATCCATACAAGTTCGTTCCGGGTTCGAACGAAACCGAAGGCACTATCTCGTTGCACTCATTTTGGAATCACCCTCAGATTCAGCGACCATAGCCCTTGCACTCTAAATCACCATCTCGAACCTATAAGTACTATCTCCGTCAAACTCATCACGAAATCACCCCCAGAGTTATACCGATGAATAGTTCTTACACTTCGAGTCTTCACTAAGCTCCACTTGGATTCACGACCTAACGTTTGATTTGGATCGATGTGGTTTTCGGATTATACAAATATGGAAACCCGATCCCGGTCTCATCGAAATCCAAACGCCATTTTAATGTCCAAGTTGTTTAAGGGTTTAAACAATTAAACTTATATCCCGGATGATATAAACAGATAGATGAATCACATTATCACAATTGACAATTCATATCAAACATTTATCTCACAAAGCAGCACATTACATAACATAGATATCCTAATCATCCAGTATCATCCAATCACCCATTATCAATCATCCAATATAAATCAATCAATCATCCATAAACAGAATTGATTTACTCTAAATCAATTGGATTACCTTAATCCTTCTTCATTTATTTATTCCAACAAATAAATTAATCAATCATCTCTTAATGATCTTCCTTAATTAATCTTCCTTGATTAATCATCTTTTAGTTACATTCAAGTAATTATCCTTAACCATACAGTAATTAACCTTTAATTACTATCATTAATTACAATAATTAATGATCCTACTTTTACTTCTGTTAATTAATTAACTATAATTAATTACATTAAATCTCAATTAATTACAATTAATTAATCATACTTAAATTAATTACTTTTATTAATCAACCTTGATTAATTCATTTAATTATATTAACTAATAATTCTTATTAATTAATTAACCCTTTAACTAAATAATTAATTTATAATTAATCATCTCATTAATCATAAACAGTAATTAATAACTTGTAATTACTTATCTTAATTAATTAACTTCTTAATTAATTATATTAACCCTTTGATTAATTATCTAATTAATTAATCTTTAATTACTTCATTAAGTAATTATTAATCAATTAAATTAACAAATAATCTTTAATTAATTACTTTATTAATTAATTTCATTTTTAATTAATTACACCTAGTAATTAATTTTAAATTAATCACATTCATTAATTGATTAATCACATTAACTAATTAACTAAAATTAACTAAGTAATTAACCCTTAATTACTTACATAAGTAATTATCTTCTAATTACTTCCATTAGACGATTTCTCTTAATTAATTACTTAACAAGTAATTAATTCCATCATTAAATAATTCTTAATTTATTAATTAATTACTCCATAATTAATTAACTTCAAAACAATTATATTAATCAATTTCTTAATTTAATAACATCAAGTGATTATCCATTAATCACTTCCATTTAATTACTCCCACGAGTAATTTTCCACTAATTACTTCCATAAGTAATTTCCATTCTTAATTGCATTCAGCAATTAACCATTAATTACTTCATTAAGTAATTACACTTAATTAATTCATAATTAAGTGGTTATTTAAAAATTAATTAAAAAATTAATTAATCATTTAAAATTAATTAAATAATTAATTAACTTCTAATATTTAAAAATACTTAATTAATTAAGAAAACATTATTCTTAATTAAACTTTTACTTATTTAAAAATCATATTTAATAGGTACTCTCAAATTCATATCAAAGATAATTTAACCCTATTTATCTTCATAAATAAATTATTTGAATTAATCAAATCTTAATAACTTGAAGACAATTTATTTAATTTGGTTTTTAAAATTATAACATTAACCTTATTTGAAAGCAGTACATTTAGAAACCAATTTAAAATTTAAAATACTTTAAATTATCTAATTTTAAACCTATTTATTTTCAATATAAATTGAAATTTAGTTTTTAATTCATTACTTAAAAATTTTACTTAAAAACTTTGATTTAATACTTTAAATTCAAAACGCTTCTTTTAAATTAAAAATTCAAAATTAATTATGGTAGTTACTTTCAAAAACAAACATCTTAAACAATTTAAAATTTCAAAATAAATTCAATTAACACCTTTAAAAGTTTGATTTACCTTTTATTTCAAAGAACAAGTTTAACTTTTATAAATTTGTTTTCTTTTATAAACTTGTTTATACTTGAATGCTTGAACTCATTATACAGTACTAACTAAAAAGCAACAACCTAAAAACCCGAGATAAGCACGGCAACTTCACGAGTGCTACCCCAAGTAAAACTCCAACTCCTTCAACTTCGAGTCGATCGCGATGAAAACGCGAGTGCTCCTTTGAGTAGAACTCGTCTTCCCCAGTTCCACATTCCAGTGCACACAAACGTGCACGTGCATCTACCCCATCACCTCCGGCCGCCTTGGTTCGTCGCGCCCATTGCCGACGATCACGCTATCACACGCGAGCACGATTACACACCCAGATCGAACAAAACTTAAATTCGAATCTCAAGCTCGAAACTGTAGAAAACTCTCGACACACAACCCATCGTCGCCGACAACCCCAGCGCCGTTGAGCATCGCCGACCCCACCATCGAAACGCCTCGTCCCCGAGCTTCATCTTCCCCAAATACGAAAGACCTCGGTCCATCTTCCACGATGCAATCATCTCGACAGAAAAGCCGAACAAAATACAAGCTAAAACCTTAATACGATCAAATCCCATCACCACGGCCATTGGAAAAATTCAAAAGCATTTTTCCTCTCATCAACAACTCACAAGCTAGCTTCGATCAGGATTTCAAATCAAACTATTGAGTTGATAATCGGCAATTCACCCAATTACCGAAACCCTTCAACACCAAATTCCCAATTTAATATCAATTTAAAAATTATGAATTGCATGTTAAAATTCATCATTTCTAACTAATAATCCATTTATACAATCCAAAACAAGAATTAAGGTTATTGATTTTTCATGTGTATCTGTATTTTTACTATTATTCTTATTTTAAAAATTGTTTGTAAACTAAAATTGCAGAAACTATTTTAAAATTTCTATCAAACATTAACATACAACTTCCATTCAATCATCAAAGTCCAATAAGAATGTAATTGGGAGATTTGGATTTTTGAAGTGAAATCTGTTCTTAAAAAAAACAGAAAACAGAGTTTCCATAACATATAGACCTAGTACATATATACAGATCTTATAAATTCAATAATATAAATACTGAAAAGAATTTTATGCAATCACCAAACACAAATCACAGATCATCACATGCATTCGAGTCTAAATCAATTTAAACTGTTTTAAAAATAATTTACTCACCTTTTCTAATTTGCAGAGCACACAGCAGTTTTAGTTTCCAAGCCTGAAATCTTTAAACTGGAAAATGTTTATTTGGGTTTTGCTTTGCTGTTGAAGTTGATCCCTTTGCATGCTTCAATTTGATGATCTAAAAGTTGAAATTGATCTTTAACTTGCTGTTGAACATTCCTTTTGAACTGTAGGTTTAATTTGAAGGTTGTAGATTTTTACTTCTCAGATTTGATTTGCTCTTTGCCTTTGATTTCCAGTTTCAGGTTTTAAAAATGATTTTCTGTTTTAAACTTTAGATTTAATTTTTCTTTTTAGTTTCAACTTGAAATTATCTTTGTTTAGCTAAGAATATTGAAGAAAAGAAGAAAGATATGTTTAAAAAACTTAGTTATGATTTAATAAAAATAAAAAATAAATAAATTTTTTAAATTCAAGACACTTGTCACTTTAGTACTTAATTTTCTTACATGTGTTATTAAAATGACTTAACATGGTTACACATGTTATTTAAGTATTTTTAATTGAATTTTTATTTAATTTAAATGTAAATATAAACTTACTTATTTAATTTACTAAATTAATAAATACTTATATATATGTATATATAAGTTTAATCTTTAAAGAAAATATTATAAAACTAGTTATAATACAAATAAATCTTTATACATATTTTTTATAACCATTTTAAATTTAAACATTTTAAAGAAAACAAAACAAAAACTTTATTTAAACTATCATATTTAAAAATAAATAATTATCTTATATTTTGAAAAATAAATTGAATACATCTTAAATTAACTTTTGAAAATATTAATTTTAAAACAAAGCTTTAAATCACAATTCATACATATATAAATTATTAATAAATTAAATTAAATTTCAAAACAACTCCAAATTATAACATATACATACATATATATTACAATTTGAAAATTCATCTTTTATCTAAAACAAAAGATCTTTCTATTCACAATATATATCAAATATATATATTATAAATAGAATAAATTTTATTAGCTTTGAAAAATAAATCTTATCCATTTT
Source organism: Allium cepa (assembly GCA_030765085.1). NCBI lineage: Eukaryota > Viridiplantae > Streptophyta > Magnoliopsida > Asparagales > Amaryllidaceae > Allium > Allium cepa. Next base: position 846,342,608 of record CM060938.1, read on the forward strand.
TAAATTGTTAAAACGATATTGACCAATATTTCTAGATTAAATATTTATTGACCATTTAAAAGATTAAATTTATCAATTTAAATTAAAATTATAAAGGAAAATCATCAAATCAATTTAATTATTAATACAGATTATTAAATTGATATTGCCTAAAATTACAGGTCGTCACAGTTTGGCCAGGTCAAGGCTAGGGACATAAGGGTGCTGCACCAACCCCAAGCTTTATAAACTTCTATTCTAGACTTCCATTAGACAAAAAAGCTCAGTGGCCAGCTAAAATGTTGGCTAATTATTTATACAAAACCTAAAAGGGCTTTGATGTCATCGTAGGATCTTGTACGTTATGTAGTAGGTAGTTAAGGGTAAATTCCGAAAAATTCCCTAGATGGCGGTCTTATATAAATAATTATTTCTCATTAAATCAAATATAATGTATCAAATATTGTTTAATATCATCATGGTATTATAGGTAGTTTTAAATTGTGCTAAATGTGACATGAATGAGGCAGAAACCATTTTTCATGAGGCATGGTAGACAAGAATGTCAAAAAACGATGGAGGATCACAATATAATGGGGGCTGCTATAGGTGTTTTTTGAAGCGAAGCAATATTTTTTGGTAAACCCTATAGAATTTTTTTATGAAAATTGAAGAATTTTCCCCTCTTATCCGATTTTGAAGTCCTTTTAACAATGCCCAATAAATTTATATACACCAAGCAGATGTATAACATACACATACATACATAAGATTTCAAATATCGTTTAAATATAAATTACCTTTTATTAAAATATTATACAACTAAAATAAATAAATGAATAAATATGTTAGTATTAATGTGCCAAGTTCAAAATATTTATTAACAAGCTCAAAATGTAAATTACAAGGTTTAAATTATATATTTCCAAGTTCGAAATATATATATATATATATATATGAACCAGGTTTATAATAAATATATACCAAGTTTAAAACGCATGTTAATCAATTTTTTTAATCAGTGTACCAAATTTAAATACATATATAGTAAATCAATTATAAAAAGAATGATATTATTATTATTAATATTAGTAAGTTTTCTTAGAAGGAAAGTAGGCTAAGAGAGCCCAGCCCGTCAATTAAATAAAATGTATATGATTGTACAGATGAGGCATTGACAAAAAGAAGTTAAAGTAAAATAAAACACAAGATGAATTAATCTAAATAAAAGAGGCATTCACATAAAGCATTAAAAACCTTCACTTAGAGAGACACAAGAATTAAACAATCCTAGATCTTTGAATGAGTTGCATATACATGTGCAATCTACGAATATCATGGTGAATCTAATGTTGTATCTTTTTCAAAATCATGAACTCAGATCCAAACATATTTTTAAAAATTCATCTGTTTCTCCTGTTCCAATCTGTTGCAATATATCACTTAAGGATGATGAGAAGTGCACTAGACCTTGGAGATTTCCATCTTATATTACAAAAAAGATATGATTCCATTCATCAAATGTGGATGTTGCAGGAGATGAGAAATTGTTTGAACTTAGGAGATGATAATAAACATATATATATATATATATATATTCCTAAATGCATTTTGATACAGTACAACTATAAAATCACAGATAGAAGTAAACAAATGAAATTTTATTTCAATAAATCATTTATTTCAATACAATTTCAAATAGTGTGCATTTACTATATTTTACACTTTTATATACAACAATACATTTTCATGCTTATATACACACACTCTCGAAAAACTCACTCACCCACTTACTCGAATTCAGTCTTTTCTATCTACTTTCTCCAACTATATTTTCTCCAATCATATGCTCTACTTGTCAAATAACAAAGTAGTAAAAAGCAAAAAAGAAACAATTTTAAACTGCAAAAATATAAATAGTTTTTGAACTCGACATTGCCTCAGTATATTGGTTTTGTTCTTTTCATCTTTTGAAATATACACCAAAAATATCAATAATATACACGAGCAACCTATGACATGCACGGTGTATCACTATACAAGCCGTAAGGCCTAGCACATACACAAAACACATTTGCACTAATTAAATTTCAGGCACAAAAGAAAGGTCAAGCTTGATGGCTCAACATAATGCGACAACAAATTGATGCAAGTAGAAGTGTCCATGACGTCAAGCCGAAGCAAGTTTAGAGTCAACACAAGTGCCCAAGTAATGCACAGGCTAAATACAGCCAAGTTCATCTAAACCAGAAAACAAATACACATCAAGAGCAACAATACACAAGCACATAACAATGAACATACAAGGAATGCAACCAAAAACAATGCAAGTACCTGCATATAAAAATGCAGCCATGCACAATTATGAAGTGCAATACACACATGCAAATAAACAGGTTCCATAAACATCATCAACCAATCTTTGGAGATCCAAAGCTCTGCTACCAGAGCCAACATCCAACTGCATCACTAACAAGCTTCATCTCAATGAGAAGAAACTTGAATATCATTATCTCAAGGACCAAAAAGCATCACTAAGCAAACACAACACAAATTTTAGCATATTCATGCACACATAACACATGCACATGCAAACACAAACATCAATTGCAGCAAACATATTCGATCATCTAAACCAACTACAACAATATCAACTAGAAAATCTACTAAGACCTCACTAATGTAAGCATTATCATGAGACACGGAAAGCACAAGGAGAAACCGCATTCATTCACACATATATATGCATATATGCTTATACATGGATATGAGCATCGCACAACATTTCAATTATAGCATCTATGCTAATGAAAACAAGCATGTGCATTACAAAATATACAGTAAGCAAGGAACCATCAGATAAGCACGTTTTACTTCAAGCAGCAACACATCAACGTAGGAAATGAACAAGTCAAAATCAAAATCAGAAATTCAAAATTAAACAGCATAGGAAAAATATATGCACAGGTTGAAAGATTCAACCAAAAGTTTCAAAATATATCATAAGAGAAGAACAAGTTAGAAAATCGAATGACCAAGAAAATAAACTGAAAATTTCAAAATGAGACATTATATTTAAAAATATAGGGAAGCGTATGAAATCAATCCCTATAAATACCGTAAATCATCATTGGCAAATAAGCGTCAAGTTAAAAATAGAAAAGAAAACCCAAATAAGAAAATTCATACTAGATCATTCCAACTCGAGACATTGAAAAACTCAACCAAAGGATGCGATCGAATTCGTCTAGTAAGGCGCTTAATCAATCGAGATAAGAAGAAAGCATGAATTCATTGATTAATTTTTATATCGCCTTTGGAGATAATACCCTAATTTGTGAACAAAGAGGAAAGAGGAATACCCTGGAGCAAAAAAGGAAATAGGCTAAGAAAATTTTATACCGTGTCTATTTATTTTTGGGAAATTAGGGTGTAGCTTTTATTTCATTTTATTGTAATTTACCTTTTGATTGTAAAACTCTAGTTTTTAACTAGGATAGAACTATGAGGCATCGTTCAGGAAATTCCCCACTTGGGGATAGACATGAGGTTGATTTTGACCATAGGCTTAGAACAACTAAGTTAGTGATAGTCATAAGTTTACAGGGTCAGTAAAAGGTTGATTGTTTGATTCTAGTAGAAACCTTGAGGCAGCAGTAGGTAAGTTTAGTCAAAGTTGGGTAAAATTGTGTATCGCTTTTATTTCTGCATTTACTATGTTATTATATGTGTTGCAATATTTTGTGAATTTATTATAAACCCTATTCAACCCCTCTAGGATTAATTCGATCCTACAAACCCAAGCTGACCATAAAATGTTGTCCTGAGATATAGAAGCTGGAAGTACTTGAGATAGAAGCTTGATTCCATTTCTTTGGGTAAAGTACACCAAGTCCACCATTGGTTTTATGCATTTGGGTTTTTATTAGAAGCAACAGGACTGATCTTTGTAGAATAAGAGAATCCATGCCAGGGATAATTATTCAATGCACTGTTTACCATTGAGATTAGTTTTGTAGGTAGAATAAAGTGCCTGACTAGTATGAGCTTATTTCAGATGCAATAGCAGAGACCACAGACCTGCTTGAGATAGCTTCATGTTGGGCCAAATTTTAAGTTTCATTGTTATCTTTTACAAAGAGGAAGGCAATAGGTAGTAGTTATTCTTTTAGTTAATAGTGGCATGCCAAGGTAGGGCTCATTCATAGGTAATTACCAAACAGAGGAAAGATTGATAATGCCTTATTTCTTTGGCTCCTCGAGATCAACTATTAAAATATGAAATTTACTTAGATTATAGTTAAATCAATAAGATCTCTAAAGTCTGTCAAAGATTGAATAGTGCATGAAACGTTGGAAGCATAGGGTTTCTTGAAGAAAATGAGGTCATCAACAAATAAGAGAGTAAAAAATGAGGTCATCAACAAATAAGAGAGTAATGATGGTATGATCCTTACACCTTGAGTGCAGTCAAAGTTGGCTAGCTTGAACCTTAAATGTAAGCAAGGGGGTCAGGACCTCCATGTCAAAAACAAGTAATAGAGCTGAAATTGGATTACCTTACCGAACTCCTAATGTTCATTTAATGTACTTGTGAGAGAAGCTATTCCTTATTATTGGGTATGAAGGAGATGAGATGCAAGTGTAAATCCAAGTTATAAAGGGGAGCAGGAAATTCATCTAGATAGAATTGCAACGATCGCCTCCCAGGAATGGAATCCAAAGAATTTTGGATATTTACTTTTAACATACATATAAGGGACATGCTTCTCCTATTACCCCACAAGAATCCCATAAGTGAGAAGCAGGTTATCTGAGATTGAACATCCATAGATGAACGCAGCTTGGTTTAGAGAAATTATATCATTCAATATGGACAGAAGTCTATTGGAATGATCTTCATTATGATTTGTAGATTACGTTAGTACAAGCAATATGCCTGAAGTGGAAAACATGTTTTGGATTGTCAATTTGAGGTACTTGGAGATGTTTGTTGCATTTAGACCTGGAGGAAGCTTATTGATTAAGAAGAAGTATTGGGTTTCTTTAGTAAAGTCGTCTTTAATGATTTCCCACGAGTCTTTAAAGAAGAAATTGCTAAAACCTTTCAGGAGATGAGCTATTATAATTAATAGAGTGAAGTGCAATTTTAATTTCATCTGTAGCTACCAAAGAAATAAGGTTAGAGGCTTAAAAATCAGAGATGGTTGGAAGAATTAGAGTATATAGAGTTGGTCTCTGGTTTATAGGAGTTAGGGCAAGTAGAATGGACTGAAAATATTCAACGAATGTCGAATCGGTGTTCATCACTTGAAGTATGTGAATTGTTCCTTATATCACGAATTGACTGAACCATTTTAGAAGTTTGTTCGACAGTTAGTTTAGCATGAAAATACGAAGTATCTATGTCTCCCAGTATTTAATGTTGTTCTCTTGTTTTCTGGTAGGACATGGATGATTCATTAAGAAGGGCATAATTAAGTGGGTTTGAGAGGATATTTTCTTGCTCATACAGCGAGTGATTGAGTGGATCAGCAGCTAGAAGGGTGTAGATTGAAGTGGGTTCTACTCTAATTTTTGAAGATAATTTTTACCAGTTCTGTAACATCCCCTATTTGAAGGCGCAAAACTAACCGCTACAGTCGACGTAGTCATCTATATTTATTATTTTTCGGTGACCAAATGCGGTAATATTAGATACATGGATAAACCAGAAACATATGGAATTTAAAACCGATTTCCCATTTAGAATAGCATTTCAGATTCATTACATAATCCCAATTTGTAAAAAAATGTTTGAAAAAACATAATTATTACAAATAACGCCAAGAGCGACATATAAAGATGCCCCCTTGGTTGATCAGAGTCTAAATATGGGCACTAAACAACTTTGTTATTTCATTTTATTACACATCGGAATGAAACAAAAAGAACTCTTACTAGCCAGCTTGCCTCCTATACTTCTCCGGAAGCTTATTCATCTAAAGGAGAACCTAAAAACCTTAACTTTCAAACTACTCAAAATTAATTGAGCACACAAGAGTTTAAGGGGAAAACGTAAACTTCAAGTAAGACAAAAAGTCTAGTGTGAATAAAAACCTGTCATCTTGAACCATATAGATATTTAGTGAAACCACACCTCTTAGTGTAGCTGGTTTCCCCCTACTAGTATCCTGACCCAATTTATAATAACTATATACCGTGTTGCATCCATAATTGTTAAGACATAACATAATAAAATGTATCATGATAATATGCAAACATGTAATATGCTCTGGATTTCCCATCCCATTCACCTGACCATCTATCTCAATTTATAGTTTCTAGGGGCACTATTAACATATTAGTTTTCATGGGCTAAGTAATAACTTGTCCAAGGTTACGGACCATCTGTCCGGTTTTATAGTTTTTATGGGATCAACTAAGAACATATTGGTGTCTACCAATAACCACATCTAATCATAGTTTTCATAGGGTCACAATAAACATACTGGATTCTCCAATAACATCTCTCATGTCATAGTTTTCATGGGCTAACTATGAACCTTTGATCTCTATCAACAACTTGTTCTGAACATAGTTTTCATGGGATCACTAAGAATATTGGCCCCCGCCAATAACAATTTACATAACATAGTTTTTACGGGCTTACTAAGAACCCATCTAATCACATAATATTTTGATCAGTCTTGGGCATCCTATATTCTAGTTTTTCAAACCTACTCGATGCAATTCTACTCATACAGGAGTTAACTCAATATGTATTCACTACTGGGTCAACCTAGACTGTTGTTCTACCCTTAACACCCCAAAATGCAGTTATGGATTAGTAACGAAGTGAATATGGTTACACAAGCATACATGATAGTTGATCAAATAAAACAACAATATAAACATCCACGGTTTAATTTCTTGTAATCATTTTCCAATGAAATCTGGTTAATACCGTTAATCTACAATCTTTAACAAGGAAAGGTTCCTCTAAATCTCAAAGTTGCCATTTCAAAACAATTTTACATTGCCATGAGTTTACTTTAGAAATGAGACTGGTTTCTCAAATTTGAAAACTAAGGCTTTTGACTATACCCTTTGGATCATCATGACATCATGAGTTACCTTCGTCACTCTCCCTTTCAACATCATAGGGAAAACAAGCCATGTGCCCCATTCCATTTAACTAGTGAGTTTGAAACAAGCCGATATGCCCCTTTCGCCATTTTACTCTAGCAGCAGGACCTTTCGAAATCATGCTTAAGCAATGCGGAAATTCCCTTTTACTACTTCTTTGAAACAATACAAAAGGACCCTGTCGACGCTACTGATTGGGTGCGGCATAACCCTTCCACCTCTATAGTTAAACAATCATGCAGTGGGACCTTTTTGACACTATCAACTAGTGCGTAAGGTACCTACCGTAATGGTTCAACATACTTAACTATAAAGGTGCGGAAGGTATGCTGTCGACACAACTACTTTGTGTGGCACACCCCTTCCATCTTCATTGATTAACTTACTTTTGAAGTATATAAGAGCAAAAGGAACACCTTCAACACTATCTACTGGTGTAAAAGGTCCTCTCCATGAATCAATTAATGCGGCGGTGCACACTTGTTAGAGTGTGTGTTCGAGGGACCCCTTCGACGCTAATGATTAGTATGAAAGGACCCATTCACCTTCATTCTAGTATATGTTAACTACAACAACTCCCCTATCCCCTTAGTGTTCAAAGAAAAGCGGCGTTGTATGCTTTTGAAGGCATCAATGCTTTTGAAGTCACTAATGTGTTTGAAGGTATCAGTGCTTTCGAAGGTATCAATGCGTTCAAAGGCAAGTGGCATTGCTGTATTATCATAAAAACTAATTTTTAACTAAATAAAGCAATTTCTTTTTATCTAACCGCTTATGTTGTAAATTTTATATTGGACAATGAAACCTTTAAAATTTCTTTTCAGAATTTGCTGCCGCATGTGATTTCCAATAATTTAATATTTTATTAAAGATTATTAACTAATCCCTTGTATTTAATTAATCATTAAATACTAATCTTTCTATTTAAATCCAAACTTACCCAAATCTCTTGAGAAAAATTTATGATATTCTCATAAATTTAAAAATGATAATATCTTTACCATATAAAATTTTAAGCCTAAAAATATTTAATTAATTCCTTAAATTAATTAAAAATAGAAATATCCATTTATTTTACTCAAAAATTCATAATAAATTATCTACAGCTTGGAATATTATGAAAATATATGCCCATCTTCATAATAATATTTTACATAACATTTCAAAAATCATGGCATTTGGAAATCATTTTGCATGGTTTTAGCCTTAAAACCGAATTATATTATTCCACAAAATCCGTGTTTAAATTATAACATGACATTTAAATCAAAATATATCATCATTCATCCAATCATACAGTTTAAACCTCAAACCCAAATATAAAACATTCAAGATGACTTATATAAGATGATTTAGATCATTATTCACCTTGTTTGGATAAGGAACTTGAGATTTGTTTTACACTTTAATCTTCCTAGCTTGAATCTTAGCCTTTAATTGTTTTTTGAGCTCCTCTTCTCTTAAGGTTATGGCCGGCCTTATTTTTCTTTTGTTTATGTAAGAATGCAAATGAGAACGAGAATGAGAATGTGGTGGGGTTTTAGGGGCTATGGGGTTCGGTTATTTCTACATTGCCCTTGCCTTATTCTCTTTGATATTTTAAGTCATTACTTTTTCTCATTAATTAATTTAGTTAAGGCATGCCCTCAATTGGTTTTCAAATCTCAATTCCCCTATCACTCTAGTCTTTACATTATTCTATTTAATTTATCTAATTAAATCTCCCGAATAATGCTATCTAAATTAGTAGTGTTACAGGCTCCCCTTCTTAAAGAAATTCGTCCTTGAAATTCAACAAGGGCTATAAACTAAGCATAGAAATCATCTATAACATCCCCTAACTTCCATACTAGCCTACCTGACTAGCCAATATTATATATATTATATACATATAATAGATATAGAACAATCCTTATAATAGATCAGAATAAGTATCTCTAATTCCATCTTCTATCTTCTAAGTACGTTCCTTCTCGATGTCGCTCCATTGAACTTCCACCCACTTAACTGTCTTGTTTCTTAACCTCTTCTCATATCTCATTACAACCCGAATTGATTGCTTAATAAAAATCAGATTTAGTTCTACTATTAAGTCTTCCAATGCAGTCGGAAGGATAGTAGTCTCTGGAACATGCACATACATACGAAGATGAGACACATGAAATACATTATGGCCACTTTCCAAACTGCTCTACAACTCTACTCTGTGTGTGAGCTTTTCAATCCTCTCTATAATAAGGAACGATCCAACATATCTTGGTGCAAGTTTCCCTGACTTTCCGAATCGTATCACACCCTTCATCGATGATATTATAATGAAAACTCTATCTCCAACTAAGAATTCTAGATCCTTACGCCTCTTATCCGCATGACTCTTTTGTCTAGACTAAGCTTCCATCATACTACCTCGGATCAACTCAATCTTCTCTGTTGCCTCTCTTATCAGATCTGGACCTAAGACTAGTTTGTCTCCGGTTTCCAATCAACATGCTTGTGACTTGCATGGCCTTCTATACAAAGCTTTGAAAGGAGCCATTCTTATATTAGTCTGATAAATTTAATTATAGGGAAACTCAACTAAGTGTAGGTGATCTTCCCATGATCCACCAAAATCTAGCATACAAGCCCTCAGCAAATCCTCTAGTACCTTGTTGACTCTTTCTGTCTGCCCATCTGTCTGAAGGTGATAAGAAGTACTCATTTGAGCTTGGTATCTAACACATCATGTAGACTCTTCTAGAACTTGCTAGTAAACAGAGTATTTCTATCACTAACTATACTACCAGGAATCCCATATAGTCTAACTATGTTCTTTATAAACAATTTAGCCAAAACAGGTGTCGTCCTGGTTTACTTAACTAGAATGAAATGGGCATTCTTGTTTATCTTATCCAATATGACCCATATACTTTCACTTCCTCGATTTGACTGAGGGAACCCATCTACAAAATCTGTGGATATCGAATCCCATTTCCAAACTGGTATCTCCAAAGGTCCCCAACATTGGGAACACACAACCGTCCCTCCTTTCTCAACCATCCCCTCTGGTCAGGACTAAAATCATTTAGATCATCAATCTTCTATCCAACCTCAAGCCTTCCAATCTTCTCGGCGAACCTAGATCCTCTTTCTGCTTGGGAGCAATCCTTTTGATTAGAACTAGTCGAATTTCCAAATAGGATAACATGGCTATGCTCTGATTGGAACTAGCAGTCGATCTTAATAGCACACTACAAGTAGTCAAAGCCTCTAGGTCCTTCCACTCTATTAACATAGCTAACACCATATTCTAATGTTTCATGCTAAGAGCATCCATTACTTTATTTCCTTTTCCAGACGTATACTCTATACCAAAGTCATAAACTGACAAAAATTCCAACCACGTCTGCCATCTCATATTTACTCCTTCAAAAAGAATAGGTATCTTAAGGACATATGATCGGTATATAAATCGAATTTCTCTCCTAAGAGAGAGTGTCTCCATATTTTCAATGCGAAGATTACTACTGCCAACTCTAAATCATGACTAGGGTATCTCACTTCATGTAGTCTAAGCTGTCGTGAAGCGTAGGCAATAACATTTCCTTTCTGCGTCAATACAGCCCCTAATCTGGTTCCACATGCATCGGCATACACAACTAATCATTAATTCCCATTTGGAACTACTGATACATGCGCATTAGTCGATAAGTGCTTTAACTCAAGGAATGCCTCCTCACATTTGTCTTCCCAAATAAAATTTACGTCCTTCTTTGTTAGCTTAGTTAAAGGCGCTACTATTTGCGAGAAATCCTTAATAAATCTCTAGTAATAGTCGACGAGTCAAAGAAAACTTCTGATCTCAATTACCATCTCTAGTATCTTCCAGTTGTTAACAGCTTCGACCTTATCCGGATCAACCGACGAACAATTCACTGAAACCACGTAACCAAGGAACTTAACCTCTTTCTTCGGGAAATGACACTTTGAAAACTTCATTTTCAGTTGATGCCGCCTTAGCGTCTCAAGCACCACTCTAAGATAAACTTCATGCTATCTTTCATTCTTGGAGCATATTAAGATGTCTATGAATACTAATATGAACCTATCCAAGTGCTCTCGGGAAACCCGGTTCATCAAATCGACGAAAAAAGCCGATGCATTCGTTAACCCGAATGGTATCACCAACCACTTACATGACCCATATCTCGTCCTGAACACCGTTAATGGAATATTGTCCTCCGCCACTCTTAGCGGATGGCTGGGAGAGGCTCCATTCAACTAATCAAGCAAGTCATCGATTCTCAGCAAAGGATACTTATTCTTGATCGTCCTTTCGTTCAACTTGCGGCAGTCAATACACAACCTTAGAGACCTATCTGGCTTCTTCACGAATACTGCGGCCGCTCCTCAAGGCGAACTGCTTAGTCTAATGAAGTTCTTTCCCTCTAAGTCTGCTAGCTGCACCTTTAACTCCATCATCTCAGTAGGTCTCATCCTGCTAAGTGGTCTACTTACAGGTTATGCTCCTACAACAAGATCTATCCAAAATTCAATGGCTCGTTTTAGTGGTAGCATTATGACATGCACAAAAACATTTGCGAACTCTTTTGCTACTAACACCCGATATAATTCTTTTTTCGCTTACATTGCATTCAGCAAAGCACAAGCACTTGAGTCTGACTTCTCCACTTAGTTTATAATTGGATTATGACTGTTAAGGTGTCTTAGCAATATTTCGCTATCTTGGCAAAATATCCTAACATCATATCTATCTAACCAATCCATACCCAAAGTGACCCTGAAGCCTACAAAATCAAAAACATATAAACTGTATGCAAACTTATGACCAAACAAATCATGTTCTAACTGGTCACTTCTCATCTCCATAGTTGCATACCCTCCTATCAGATTCACAATCTTTAAGGAAGTAATAAGATACGAGGGTTCTAAACATAACTTATCTACCAAACACTGAGATATAAATGAATGCAATGCATCGATGTCAAGTAGTAACATAACTAGTATACTATGAATCAAAAACGTACCTTCCATCGCGGTCTTTCCCTTCTCAATTGCGGTTGGTCTAAAAGAAGATGATTCCAAGGCAAAAAGTTTTCTCTTCTCTGCTCTAACCGGTTCTGGACACTAATTCTTGTAATGCCCGATCTAGTCACAGTTTAAGCACTTCACTCCTTTCTTATCTGCAACCTTTGTTCCTTTTCTAGTTCGACATTCATGAGTAAAATGTTCTTTCTTGTCGCACTCGTAGCTAACAACATCGGCCTTCCATTTCGTGGTAGCTCATCCTTTCAGAGCTCCTGTCTTCTTAAAGAATTTCCTCTTCTTGCCTTGAAAATCTTGAGTTTCAACCTGCTTCTCTTTCCCAAAAGTAAAAAATCTGTTCATTCCGGATTGCCATCTCCACTACAAATGTACTTGGATCACAAAGATGTGGCATAGTTGCCCTAGCAATCTCGAGCCTCAACCTTCAAATAAACTTCTCATTCCTTTTGATGATGGTGTCAATAATAGCATATTTGTATCTGGACAACTCATCAAACTTCGCAGCATACTTAATCATTGACATATCACCTTGCACTATGTCCATGAACTTTCTCAGCAGTACAGACTTAGAAACTTCAGACAAAAACCTCTCTTTGAATCTCCTTCGAAACTCCTCCTAAGTCAACTCTTCCTTATGAACTCCCACGTTAATACCATTCCACCAGTAAAGTGCTGCTTCATGCAACTTCCTAGAAGTAAGTCTCCTCTTCTTCTCATCATCTAATCCCAAGTCACTGAAAATTCTTTCATAGTGCAACTACTAGTTTTCTACTACAATATCATCCTCTATTCCCAAAAACGGCTTCCTCCCAGGACATGTGTAATCCCTGCTCGGCTTGGCATAGTTATTGCTAACTGAAGCCACAGGATTTGCTCCCTCAGCATTCACAAAATTTCCCCTAGCTACTCCTGCAGTTGCTCCAACTCGCATCAGATTAACAAAGAACTGATACATCATCCCCATATTTACCGACGAGGTTCCAGCACCTATATTGGCATTTGCATTTAGATTAGTAGTCACCTGTCGACTTGGATTCCTCTTGGTATTAGGTCGATCATTTCCATTAGTTATGGTGCTTCCTCCACCAAGATTTCCTCTTCCGTTTTCTGCCTCCATTATCTTCCTTTCTCGTAAATCTACATACGAGCCTTAGTAAGATACAGAAGAACGGTCTACGTGAGAAGGGAATACGTACTTATATATATACACAAACTTATATATATAACAAACGCAAGTACGTTAATATAGCATTAACCCAAAGACTGGTCTCATCCTCTGAATCATTGGGTTATGTTTTGAAAATCTTCTACGTTGCTTAAATTTTGTTTTAAATTTACATAAAGCTATGCTCTAATACCCACTTGTAATGTCCCGTATTTGGAGGCCCAAAACTAACCGATATAGATGTTGTAGTCATCTATAGTTATTTTTTTCGATGACCAATACGATAATGTTAAATATATTGACATACCAGAAACATATAGACTTGAAAAAATTTAAAACAGATTTCTCATTCCATTCCAAATGGCATTTCAGATTCATTACATAATCCCAATTCACAAACCACGTTTAGAGAAGCATAATTATTACAAATTACGCCAAGAGCGACATATGAATATGTCTCTTTGGTTGATCAGAGTCAAAAAATAGGCACTAAACTAATTTTCCATTTCATCCATTTACACCGAGGAATCAAACAGAAAGAATCCTAATAGCTAGCTTGCACACGTCTCCGGAAGCTTATTCATCTAAAGGAGAACCTGAGAACCTTAAATCTCAAATTACTCAAAATCAATTGAGCACCCGAGATTTTAAGGGGAAATATAAACTTTAAGTCTAACAAAAAGTCTGGTGTGAATAATAACATACCATCTAGAACAATATAGATATCTAGTGAGACCATGTCGCTTAGCGGGGTGAGTTTTCTCCTCACTAGTGTCCTAACTCAATTTATAATAATCATATACCATGCACCTGCATCTACAATGGTTAAGACATAACATAATAAAATGTATCATGATGACATATGCTCTGGGTTTCTCATTCCCATTCACATGACTATCTTTCTCAAGTTAGTTTCTAGGATTACTATCAACTATTAGTTTTCATAGGCTAACTAATAACATGTTCCAAGTTTATGGACTATCTTTCTAGTTTCATAGTTTGTATGAAATCACAAAAAACCTATTGGTGTCTGCCAATAACATCATCCAATCATAATTTTCATGGGGTCGATATGAACCTATTGGATTCTCCAATAACATCTTTCATGTCTTAGTATTCATGGGATGAGTATGAACCTATTCATCTTTATCAACAACCTATTTCGGACATAGTTTTCATGGTATCACTAAGAACCTATTGGCCCCAGCCAATAACAATTTCCATAACATAGTTTTTATGAGCTTACTAAGAAACTTTGTAAACCAATAATCTGTTAATCAGTCTTGGGGATCTTATATTCTGGTTTATCTGACCTCCTGAATGCAGTTCTACCCACACTGTGTTAATTCAATGTATATTCACTACTGGGTCAACCTAGCCTGTTGTTCTACCCTTAATACCCCAAAATGTAGTTAAGGGTTAGTAATGGAGTGAATTTGATTATACAAGCATACATGATAAATGATCAAATAACACAACAATATAAACATCCATGGTTTAATTTCTTGTAATAATTTTATAATGAAATATGGTTAATACCCTTAACCTACTTTAGCAGGGAGAGCTCCTCTAAAATTTCAAAATTAAACGTCATTCAAAACACTTTTACATTGCTATGTGTTTACTTTAAAAATGAGATTGGATTCTCCAATTTGACAAATAAGCCTTTCGACTATATCCTTCAGATGATTATGACACCATGAGTCACTCTCCCTTTCGACTCATAGAGAAAACAAGCCCTTCACCCCCTTCCATTTAACTAATGGGTTCAAAAACAAGCGGTTATGCCCTTCCACCACTTTACTCTAGTGGAAGGACCTATCGAAATCTTTGCTTAAGCAAATCGGAAGGCCCCTTCCGGCACTTCTTTGAAACCATACGGAAGGACCCTCTTGACACCGTTGATTGGGTGCGACACAACTCTTCCACCTCTATAGTTAAACATGCATGCAGAAGGACCCTTTTGACACTAACAACTAATGTGGAAGGTACATTTCGTAATGGTCGGACTTACTCAAGTATAAAGGTGCGGAAGGTATGCTGTCGATACCATTGATTGGTGTGGTACATCCCTTCCGTCTTCATTAATTAACTTACTTGCGAAGCATATAAGAGCGAAAGGAACCTCTTTGACGCTATCTACTAGTGCTGAAGGTACTCTCCATGAATCAATTAATGCGGTGGAGCACACTAGTTAGAGTGCATATTTGCGGAAGGACCCCTTCGACACTATTGATTAGTGTGGAAAGACCCTTCCGCCTTCATTCTAGTATATGTTAACCACAAAAACTCCCTTTTCCCCTTGGTGTTCAAAGAAAAGTGGCATTTTATGCTTTTGAAGGTATCAGTGCTTTCGAAGGCATCATCGCTTTTGAAGACAAGTGGTGTTGCTGTTATTATCATAAAAACTGATTTTTAACAAGGTAAAGCAATTTCATTTTACCTAACCCCTTATGTTGTAAAGTTTCTACTGAACAACAAAACCTTTATAAATTCTTTTCAAAATTTTTTGTCGCATGTAATTCCCAATGCTCCAATATTAATTAAAATGTATTAACTAACCGCTTGTATTTAATTAATCATTAAATACTAATCTTTCTAATTAAATCCATACTCACCCAAATCGCTGGAGAAACATCTCAGAAATTCACATAAATTTCAAAATGATAATATCTATATAGTATAAAAATTTTAGCTCAAAAATAATTAATTAATTCATCAAAATAATTAAAACTCAAAATATCCATTTCTTTAACTTGAAAATTCATAATAAATTATCCATAGCTTGGAATATTATGAAAATTCAAAACCATCTCCAAAATAATGTTTTACATAACATATTCACAAATCATGGCATTTGGAAACCATTTTGCAAGATTTTAGCCTTAAAACCGAACTATATTAGTCAACAAAATCCTTGTTTAAATTGTAATATGGCATTTAAATCAAAACATATAATCATTCATCTAATCATACGGTAAAACATTCAGGATTACTGATATGAGATGGTTTAGATCATTATTCACTATGAACTTGAGATTTGTTCTACACTTTGATCTTCCTAGCTTGAATATTAGCCTCTAATCAATATTTGAGCTATTCTTCTCCTAAGGTTATGGTCGGCCTTGTTTTTCTTTTGTTTATGTAAGAATATAAATGAGAATGTCGTAAGGGGCTTTAGGGGTTATGGGATTCACCTATTCCCATATTGCCCTTGCCTTATTCTCCTAGACTTTTTAAGTCATAACTCTTTCTCATTAATTAATTTAGTTAAGGCATGACCTCAATTATTTTTTAAATCTCAATACCCTTATCACTATAGTCTTTACATTATTCTATTTAATTTACTTAATTAAATCACTGAATAATGCTATCTAAAATTAGGGATGTTTACAAGTTCCAAATATATTTCCAGCCGAAAAATTTAATCTTTTTTTAGTGTGTTTTAGGTTTGCCTGCAATTTATAAAGGATTCTCAAAGATATGAGTAGATGGTAGCTGAAAAATAAGAGACTTATGTGATTCGTGTGATGTCCAAGAGTTAAAGAATTTGAATGAGGGAAATTTCCTCAAGTATATGGCACTGTCACCCCAATTAATGTGAGGGGAATCTTTTTATAAAGAGTTTGAGGGAGAGATAAATAGTGAATGGAAGGCCACAAGGACAAAGAAAAAGGTTTATGAAACAAATAATCTAGTTTGTCAAGGTACGTGTACCATATATGGATTTATTGTTCCATGTGTGAATTGAGTCAGAAGTAGTCATAGGAAGGAGGTTAGCTTTAATTATACATTGGTAGAGAAGGATCATATCTTCGGATGTAAGAGATTAAAAGAGGGGAGTGCAATTGTTCTTAATAAAGATAATTGAATTTTATGGAGTTGGTGAGTGGATTGTAACGATAGAGGTGTTCTTAATATGTTTTCGTATTTGAGTGGCTTAGGGAATAGATAAAGGTAGAGGAGTTAAAAGAGGTTAGACCAACTAAAGTAGTTGTAATTGTTTGGGAAGCTGCAAATACATAGTTAATATTTGAATGGGAATAGAAAGATGCATGGGAATTAGGATTAGCCATCAACATGTGCGTGGGTTGTTAGGAAGATAGGGAAATAGATAAGTGATGTGGTATGATAGGAGTTAGTGGGATAGATACCAGTAGGGATGGTGAAGGTTGATTAGGTAGTAACATTGACTTGACATCATGATTAGGGTTTATGTCAGCAAATGCATTGGTAGTTTAAGGGATAATGATCGAACAATTTCCATGCACATTTGCATTTAAGATAGGTGAAGTACTCTCATGATAGGATGAAGAAATACTATTGCCTTGAATTGCTAAATTATTTCCTTTTCCTTGTTTTTTATTTTGGCTTACCATTAATACAAGAATTATAAAGTTCTTTTTTTCCTTTAGGTTCAGCAGTAGTTTTACTTTCTTGAGCATGCATTCCAGATTTTTCAAAATATTCTCTTGCCTTTGCACGAGGATCAATAAGAAAATTTCGCATATCTAGGTAAATGTCAAATAGTTCATAATCATGTTTGGAAATTTTACACTAATTTGTGTCATACCTGAAGACATTGCATCAAAAACATATTCTCGGCTTCTAGTCATAGTTAACAAGAACACTCTGGCATCTTTTTCCAAGCCATGCTATCTCAATGCGATCGGGTAGCTCATGATCCATGGGAGACTTCAATTAAGGCCTTGGTGTATTCAAATCTCTTCAATTTTTTGTTATTCTCATCAAAGCAATAAGGCGTCTAATGTGACATGCTTGCTAATTTATGCACACCAGTGTTCCAAGTCATTAATGGAATTCTCTAGAAGCAAACCCAAACCGGGACAGTTCTAATCTGTCCTTGAGCACAACCATAAGATGGGTTTCAAGTAGGGATTACAAACATATTTCCTTTGATGAATATATGGCTCCTTGTAATACCCCATATCTATCTTGATCATTTGAAAATGCAAAATAAAAATGTCTCCTATCAGAGTTAAGATCAACGTCACCATTTATGTTCCAAATAAATGGGTAGCTACTACTGTGTAGGAAAGTGGTGCACCTAAAAAGAATCTAACCAAGTGATCTTTCTAAAAGGGCACGCCTTCTTCATGAACTCCTTTATGCAGGATTTTAGTGACTCCATCACATGTGATATTAAATTGGTGTGGAGCGAATATATCTGCATTTTTGGCTTGGACTTGAAAAGAGACAACCAACAAGCTAATGCATTAAAGAAGGTGTTAAGAAGTAATGGGCCTGAATAGCCAGAAGTAAGAGCGGATTGGGTTCTAAACCATGAGGCGTGATAGGTTGTGGTTGGAGTAGAAAGAATTAGGTGCGGTGATAGGGCGAGGTGGATGTATGGATCTAGCGGGACAAAAGACGGTGAGTCGGGGCTGTTGGAGTAATTTTGGAGCAAGTGAAGAGAGAGGCGGTAGAGAGGAGTTCTGAATCAGTGGAGATAAGTCGTTTAAGGAAGTAAGAAGTGAAGAAGCGGAGGGGCGAGAGAGACAAGAGGGGATAGGGTTTGGTACCATGGATAGAGAGAAGAAGGAATAAAAAAATGAATTAATACATGTATATGAATAACTTTATGCAAAATATTTTGTATAAAAAATATATAATATACTAATAAATATATAATTAATGTCATATAATTTAATAAATACATGTATACATAAGTATTCATGGCATTATTTTATAATTAATATCCAAAAATGTAATATATACGTATATTAGATTTTCCTATTTTAGCAATATAAAAAGGCCGAAAATATATGTAAGAAATACTTAACATATATGCAAAAACACACATGTATATATCAATAAATATATTTTAAATAATATTAAATTATAATTTTATATGTATATAAAATTAAATGTTCATGGCCAAAAATTTATAGATGAGATTTGGAGTTTATGGCATGAATGTAGAAAAAGTTTTACCTCTTAAATCCCGCTTGTCCATTACACGTTGATCTAAAAGTCTCCTATCAAAATTATTATCCCACTTAATAATTGCAAGGCTTATGTTAATACACTGGGGAGAGAGAGAGAGAGAGAGAGAGATTATTTTTCGTGTTTGGGGAGAAAAGAGTTAGGCTATGAAAAAGAGAAAACGAGAAAAAGAGTTTAAAAACCAATGAGGAGGAGGCTGAGTTTATATAATAGAGTATGGAGTTCCCGAAATCTCTCATCCTTATCCTCTTTTTTATTATTAGAACCATGTCACCTCATGGCCAACCCTTCCCTTTATTTCAAAATTTTTAATCCAAATAAAATGCATTACTATATTAAAAGCAAAATTTAAATATTACTTCAATATTAAATCTTAGTCAATACTTATGCGCATATATAATTATTATATGTACAATTATGTGATCACTATGAGCACCCAAATTTGTTTAAACTAATACCATCATTACTAGAGGCGTCACAAAAATTAAAACATTCAATAATTAATATAAATTTTTTACTAATTATTTTAATTAATTTACAACACGATATAAACCAATTAAATATGTTGATATTTCAGAGACTGCATAGGTTCTATTATGTGACTCATAACCGTTAATCTCAAACACTTCGAATATTAATGCTCACACACCACCTTAGCTGATGGTGTGACATTTTGACCAAATTATTTTCTATGGGTCTTTTAAGGTAAAAACATACTTTAAATAATACCCTTAAGCAACAATATTTTTTTATGTGTGTTCTCTTCGTCGTCGTTGCTTAACATTCGATATTTGGAGCTAGATCTTAATCAAAGCACTAATATCATCCATATAAAACTACATAGTCCATTTCTAATGTCCTTGGTTTAATAATAACATTTATTATCAGCCGATATGCTACGGCCAAAGACTAGACTTAAGTTTACTGTGATACTAACACTTACAGCCGAGGAAATGAATTCTCCATTGAATAATATTTCACTTCTAATGCTTCATCTCAGAACCAACCCTAGCCTTCTCATGAATGTTATGCCATGACTTAACTATATTAAAGTGGAGTGTTCATGTTAAAGTTTCGCAGTGTTCATACGCATAAATTATCACACTAAGATTTCCTATTTGGCCTAGTTGCCAGTAACCAATAG
The DNA here is from genome assembly GCA_030765085.1 of Allium cepa. Lineage (NCBI taxonomy): Eukaryota > Viridiplantae > Streptophyta > Magnoliopsida > Asparagales > Amaryllidaceae > Allium > Allium cepa. The sequence continues at coordinate 846,363,037 of CM060938.1, forward strand.
GAAACTCTCAGTCGAGTCATTTTAGTGCCCTTTGCGGTCATGAGTAATACAATGCCTAACACTTGGAGATCGTTACTTATTCTTGTCCCAACCGATGTATAAATATTCCTTTCTCAAAATATCTTGACTAGGAATATTTAAACCAAAATGTTATTTTAGTTATGATTTAATACTAATGATTGCAAAGTATTTGTAACTATAATCATATACATTTTAATCAAGGATTTTTTAGTTATATATAAACGCATATGTTTAATGAATTTTAATCGTCATTTATATCACATATAACAGCATACATAGCAGAAAGCGAAACCAAAATCTTACTTTATTTCGAAGAAAATTGGTTCCAAAGTTAGGTTCTGTAACAAATTATGTAATGCCCCCAGGACATACCCTTTGAAATTTCATCGCTTTGTCTCCTTTGAAAGATTCAACATTAATTTTAGTAGGTAATTTCAAAACAATATCAACTTTAATCAGTAACTTAGCGAAAGTGATTTATTTCTCATTAGCAGTAATTATATCCATTAGAATTTGTTTGCCTACGATAGAGCTGTTCTAGAAATAGCTTCCTTGTCCCACATCTTGGATTTGAGATTATATAATTTAACCTATAATGAAATCATAGTACCGCATCATTTGTCAAAATTCATGCGGCCTTACCATTTTCTATTATAATTCTCGAATTATAGGTACACGAACCTCCTTTGAGAATTCGACTATAATCTCCCTTATCTTCAAATCTAATAAGAAATAGTCCATTAGATCTGTTGTAAATTTTAAATTTTGATGTTGGTTACCAAACTTGTTCTATGAATCTTTTGATATGAATGTACTAAGGTTTAGAACAATAAACACAAACCAAAAATGAATTAACTCATTTTCCCTTGGATTTGGAACAGATTTGTTCTGGTAGGAATGCCTAGTCAGTTGCTTTTCTAGGATAAAATTGTAGTAAAGAATTAGAATTTGGTTTTGGATTTTCTCCTTTGAACGATCCAGGCCACCTTTTCTTTCCACTTGCCATTTTCCTATATCTAGCACCTTCATTTCTACTAAAATTAGTAGAAACTCCTCATGTTGTGCCTTGGTGCACTTTTAGTGGTTGCTACTGATGGAAATTGGCCTTTTTCGAAGGCCGTCGGCCTGATCTGAGGGGTTTTGGACTCTAACTGCTGGTTTATTGGACATAGTGTTTCCACTATTATTAATTTTAAATATTTCGTGTGTGTGTGTATATATATATATGTGTGTGTGTGTGTGTCTGTGTGTGTATTTTAAATCACAATTATAAAGGAACTCACTCACACACAAATCATGCTACGCACACACAGAGAGAGATATAGACATACACACACAGCAAATAATACATACTTAAATTTATGATTAAAAAACAATTTTACTCATAAATTAATTTGTAATTCATTCAAATTCGAGTATTAGATATTTATACTAAAACAAAATATCCTGTTATGTTGTTTTCTAATTGTTAAAGTTAATAAAAATATTTTTGTGTTTAATTTGGAATATTAGACATTAAACTATAGCATACTACTTAATAATATTAAACGTCTAGAGTTTTAATATGAACTTAATGGTGAAATTGCGCATAAAACAAAGATGGTATGTGAAAGTTATTCACGTTTGAACATACAGGGTCGTATATGTAATTTAATACATCATAAAGAATTATATATAAAATTATCTACCTCTAGAAAACCTCGGTCTCTTCCACCAATATCATATTTCTATAATTTTCTATGTTGCTTGAGACCACTGTACATTCTCGGACCGCCACCATTGGACTCTTTGCACTAAGATGAATCTGCCAGTACTCCTATCCACTACACATTGAATGCAACGAACTAAAAACCCTAATTTTCTCGATGCCATTTGTTGCTACCGCTATGTTTCATTTGAGTTATCTCCACATGTTCCAATTTTTCCCTTCCCTTGTCAATTTCATGCACAGTCATAAGTGGTCCTCCATTTGTGTATATTTTTGGTCATGTATAATCAGTGACATGGGGTACAACACATGTCATGCATGGTAAGCGGAGCATGGGCATTCTTATTATTCGGCTTATGAAATTTCACCAATGGTTGAATAATCATGCCAGGAATGATTACCTTAAACCGTAAGCCACGCCTTTAAGTGAACATTTCTCTAACTTAGTTATGGAATTGCAGCGTCCACTCTTAAGCTTAATTTAAAAAATGGAAAGAAAATGTCATAGGAGAATAGGAACAATAAGATTAGTTTTTAGGAGAGTTAATAGTTCATATCTCTTAAAATATCTACACCACTAGATAAGCTTTTACTAATTCTCATTTTATCCAATAATGTTTTGATATCAATAATAAATAAAATAAACCATAGTTAATTTTTTTAATGGGGTATTAGCCTAAACGACAAACTTTGGAATTTCTAGGATCTAGGCCATAGATTTCAAAACTTAGGCACAAGGACAAACTTCTTCAGACTCATTCCATCTCACTCGTATTCCTTTTAAAGTCATGATACCAAGGATCAAATATGGCGAATGTATATGATCAAAGCAATAGATAGTAAATGCAGAGGAAATAATAAAATATTACATGATCGATTTTATACTAATTCGGATCTCATCTTACATTCAATGCAAGAGCTTCTCTCTAGATTTCAACTAACTCAACAACCCTCTCTTAACTTAGTGTAATAGGTATAATACAGCCAGATGAAAAATAAAACAAAATTTCAACATAAAATTCCCAAGGACTCTGTGATAGGAATTAAACACCATGACTTCTATTTAAAAGAATTTTTTTGGTAACTCTTGTATCTTCAACATACGAATGTGTCACTTTCAGGTCCTATAACCCTTACAAAAGATGTAAAATTGAATGTGTAGAGGAAATAAATCGAATAAGGATCAAATCAAATGTTGTGGAGTGAAAGAACATTCGTCGGATAATATATAGTAATAGTTTATTGAATGAGAGTACTGAATTTTAAAGAGATCAATAGTATCAAATTTTGAGAGCATGCATTATATTTGGTTTTGAAAAGTTTGGGGTTTATATAGATGTTGTATAGATGTTATTGAGTAGTTGCAATGATTGGAAGCGACCCGTGAACAAAGAAATGACGAAAAGATGATGAGATGCGACTACAAGGAAGAGGGGATTCAATTTTCAACCAAAACACATAGGTCGACAAGTGGCATCCACAGGTCAATCTGTAGAAATACATAGGTCGACTTGTTGGAAAGCACATGTTGACTTATGTTGAAATTTGCTTAATTTCGAATGTTTCTTCTTAGTTCAACCTCTTATGCTACACCAAACATCCTGAAAAATTCTCAAAAATAGCAAGAGATATCTAGAAGGTTGTGCCAAAATTTAGAGCAATTTAGAAACTATTTATATTGATTTTACTAATATATACTAAAAGGACTTGATAAATAATATGCTTTGCTTTTATGCTCGCTTGTCTATCTTCGAGCACTTCTTTAACATTATCGTATTCTAATAGATTTGACGACTACATTAAAAGTCTTTGAATTTTTTTCCCTATTGTTGATGTCTCCATTTTACTTTTTTTGTATTTTTTTCAATTTATTCGACTCCGATGAACTTTTATTGACCATTATTGTATTGTAGCTTATTATCATACGGTTGTTATAAAAAAATAATAGAATTGTTTTCCTAACATTATCCTCCATTTGGATGATGACCACCATATGAATTATATAATATAAAATAAATAAATCTTCCCCTAAACTATTGCTATTCCTATGTATTACTCCCTTTGTATCTATATACTCCCCATACTGATATGCTTGAGTTTTCGTATTTTTCTCTCCCTTTGATGTCATCCAAAAGGGAGGAAAATTTGGGAAATATATATAGATACATGGTGAAATAATTGTTTTCCCATTATACTAGTATTTATGCAATTAATGTAGGTAAATATATTACCTTAAGTCATTTAATGCACAAATTCCCAATTATTCTCTTAATTTAAAATAGATAACTTCACAAATATTTTAACCATTTAATTAATGCTCAATTATACAAAAAAAAATTCCTTCAATATATTTATTTATTTTTAAGATAATGTTTCCAAAATCTTCAATCTTTTACATTAAGACAAATTTGATTTGAATACAATTTTTATTTTATGAGATTTATGTATGAAATTCATTTAACTATACCTTTTATGACATTCCCAATTCTCAATGATATTTCTGTTTTGATCCAGAACGTCTATTATACCATACCCTTATCAAGTACCTACAAAGAACAAAAATGCACACTGGTATCTGCTTCATACGTTAAGATCCAAGAAGTTGGTTATAGGGTTTGAACCATACCTAGAAATGTGCAGTTGATCTCTTAAAAATATAAGATCAAAATATAATTTGACTACTATACATTAGGGTATCTTACATACCTTTACATTTAAGCACAATGATGCCCTAAATTTCATATATTTACTACACTTTAGGAATCCACACCCAAAAAGGTGATTCTACCTTTAATTTTTTTTTATTAATTGTAATATCCAGATAATCGCTAACATATAAGTGTTTGACATTTTTATTCATATTAGGAGGAACCCAAAATTTAATACTCCGTTTCATGATTTTTATACTTGAAAAAATATATTCTATCATTTCTATACGAAGTACTATAATGACAATAAGTGGTTTTAGAACTATCTACATTTCTAGTACTAGCTGTGTTGCTTTTTTCTTATGGAACTATGTATCCAGTACTATTTTTGACTTTGCTTTCTTACATACCTAATTTACTTTTATCACTATGAGCTATTGAATTAGATAAGATAGGTGAAAAGTGCCTTTACTTTTGTTAAAATTTATGATTTTTAACAACTTTTTTAATTTTCATTTTATGATCACCAATTTCATTATCCATATTTTTATTTTCATTTTTGAAAACGTCAATTTCTTTAACTAATTCTAATTTCTTTAATTAAAATTTTTTAAATTTCCAAAATATTGTTTTTATTATTCAAAATATCAATTTTATCATCCTCTTTATTTTCAGCTTCTAAGAAATATTTAGCTTTGTAACAACCCTGACTCGACCTTCGAAAATCGGCACCGATTACATCACCAGTATTCAAATGCCGTAGATTCAGACGTCGAATCTGGTTCGTCAGAGCTTATAGCACATTAAGTACAACAATACAGGAAGAAAAAGAATATATATCATTGATATACAACATTCGATACAACAGTGATACAATGTATATCACATAATCAGAGATACACAACGGAAAAATTTGCACCAACAACAAAAGCTTCAAAGAGATCCAACGTCCATATTGCAACTCCACCTCTTATGCTCCAAAACCAAATAGCTTAACTCAAAAGCTTCGAAGACTCCAATCCAATAAGCTCGAACCATCATCAGACTGAAGTAAGTAAACTCGACCCCCAATGCGATTGCCAATATCTAAAGATTGAATGCTATCGAATCTACACCTACTATTTGATTATCCGAAAACCAAACTCTAGACTGCCCGTGTGGAAAATTATGGGCACACAGAGTTTAGGAAGGGAACAATAAACTCCGGGTCAGTCATGGGACTGATATGAGCAAACAAAACAGTTTAATCTTTTAAACAACAAACAAAAGAATTTAAAAAGAAATCTGCAATGCTTTTTGGAAAATGAAACTACCATAAGGCCTCCCGCCACACACACAATACAAACGCATAATTGGAGGAGATTTCTTTTTATGATAGTCAAACATGCTTGGTATGCAAAATCCTTTTGATATTATTATTAGTGCATAGTGCAGAAAACGTTTCGAAAGTATAATATTAATCTTAGCTAGCATACAACCATTATTGTATTCCTACTATAGCTACCATCTAAACAGTGGTGACCACCATAAAATGGCAGGTTATACAACTAAAACCGTACAAGGCGCATATTGGATGATTGGATTTCCAACAATATCAAGCAAAGCAACTTCCTACACCGAATGGAACGCCTCTAGAGGGACGCCCTCGAGAAACTAACCGGATATCTGCCAACACAAGGCCCGGTTACCCTTGCCCGAAAGTAACACCTACAAGTATGCCATCCCCGGTCGTTACCAACCTTTATCCGAGAGCTCTCAACACCAACAACCACAAAGAAATAAGTTTGCAGCAACCACATAGGTTAAATATCTGGGCTCCATACCATGATATCACCTCTTATCCAGAAGAAAATGGACATACCCTAGGGGAGCGACCCCTAAAAACCTTGCCGCAACATTCCTGTTTCGACCATTTCCGGGTTGTGAGGCTTGACGAAGTCTCTTCCACAAAGCTACGCTTTTCACAAAGCCATGCTTCGATCAACACATGATCAGCAGCACTTCATATGCCACGTTACCAAATTGGGAATGTATCACTAGTAACCATCAACTACATAACCTCTGAGCTCATACTTCTCAGAGAAGGGTGTTAAGCTAAGTGAATAAATTCTCTGCCACCAAACGTAAATGTATTTGATAGAAACTAGCTTTACATCTCAAAGTGTAATGTCAGATGCATATCCATACAAGTCTGTTCCGGGTTCGAACAAAACCGAAGGCACTTCAAAAGAAGCCCTTGCAATTCGGGCATCAAAAATCCCGATCGGACTCCCCATCACATATGGAGATCTCTATACAGGAGCAACTCAGTGCAGAATCATTCGACAGGTTATCCTATCGTTCTCGAAGACACTTGGTCTTCGCCACCGCCTTCAAATGCTATCCATTTCATCGTATCACCATTAGGTATGGTTATATGACACAAAGTCCACTCCCGGCTAAACCGAATAATGAGCGCTTAATTTTAAAAAGCATATGGATAAATGGGATCTTAGTTAAGTCACAACTTAAAAGTTCAAAACCTTTCTTTTGAATGGTTTAAACAAATTTCCATTTCAAATCTTTTAAACAAAAGATTCATCCTTTTAAGATCCCTTTTCAATTTGAAAACAAAGTTCACCAATCTTTAACAAATATTTATTCATAGCCTTTCAACACAATTTTCCTTTCAAATTGGATTAACTCGTCCAATCTTTAAATCAAAGACTAAATTCATAGCTTTCAAACCCATTTTCAAAGATTCATTCATAACTTGGAAAACCCATTAAACAAAAACTGGAATTTCTTTTGTTTTATGAAAGCCATTATCATTTGAAAACAAAGAGTTTTCTTTTTGGAAAAATCCGATCAAATATGCACAAGTTATAGCTTTTAAAGTATAAACTTGGTTAAATTTAAATTCCCAAAATAATACTTATAAAATATTTTAAAGATGGTTTTAAAATCCATATACATATTATATAACTTGTATAAACTTTTTAAACCAAATTTCCAAAACAATTTCAAACTTAAACAGGATATATTTTATTCAAACTATATTTCAATTTCAAACTTTCTTCAAAAGTTTTTCATATTCAATCCAGTTCCATTTCCAAAACCATTAGGATTCAAAATTCAACAATAAAACCTTTTCATTAAATTCAAATATCTGTGACTTAATTAATTTCCTCGTGCAATCCATATTTGTGTGTGTATGGTGTAGTCCAGGGGTTTTACACAATAGTGCAACATCATCAATCATTACCGATTCAAGCACAGCAATATCGATAAGCGGTATAATCCTATAACGCTTATCTTCATTCACAGATCCACAAATAAATAATTACATTCATCACAGAGAAATAAATTACATTCATCACGGCTCAAATCAAAACAATTCATATCACAAAGCATCACACATCATGGATGTCAAACAATTCAAACATTCAATAGAATCCAAACATTCATAATAAATGATCAATTAATTATCTGATTAATTACTAATTTTGGTTGATTAACATTAATTAATTACAATTTAATTAATTAATTTTCCTTTAATTATTCATTAATTAACCTTAATTAACAAATTAATCAACCTTTAATCATTAAATAATTAACCTTTAATTATTTAATTATCCTTTAATTAATAATCCTTAATTAATTAATTTACCCTTAAATAATTACCATTTAATTAATTATCCTTAATTACTTTCATTAAATAATTAACTTTAAGTAATTAATTACCTTTAATTACTTTCATTAATTAATTACCCTTTAATTAAATCACATTAATTAATTACATTAATTAATTACATTAATAAATTATCCTTTAAATAATTAAGTAATAAACCTTTAAGTAATTAATCTTTTAATTTCTTTCATTAAGTAATTATCCTTTATTAGTCAATGAAGATCCTTCAATTAATTAAGACTTCAATTATCTTAAGATAAACTATTTATCTTATTTAATTTCATAATAATTATTTAAATCTTATTTTAAATAATATTTTTAACAAATTAACAAAACTTTACAATTTAAATTAAACCCTTTTTAAGTTAATTGATTATAAAAATCATTATTTCAAGATAAACCATTTTATCTTTAAAATTTACAAAATTAAATCATGTAATTTATGTTTTAAAATAAACATTTAACTTAACAAAACTAGGTTAATCAAATTATAACTTCTCTTAATCAAATAATTTTCAAAACATTATCATATACTAATTTAAACTGAATTCAATTTAAATTCAAAACTTGCTTTTATAAATCTTTTAAGAACTGTTTAAACTGGCTTCGGGGCCAACCCGAGACAAACCTAAAAACGTGCCCAAGTTCTTCTCTCGCTTCATCACTTCGAGGCAACCCTTCAATTCGCCGTGACCATCTTCGAGAAAAACTCGTCTCCCTCAAATTATTTCGACCAACTGAGTATAGATGATACATCGTGCACGTGTACGCCTGAGCCGACCAACTCCGATCACCCTCGTTGCCACCAGCAAGACTTCGATGCTCCACTTAGATCAACTGACCACCCAGTTCATTGAACTCGACAGCAAAATAAAATCGAGTTACTTGATCCAATTACTGGAACCCAACCACTTGACAAAATCGCCTCGTGCCACCGATTCCATTCACCAGAATTTACGCCGTCCTATCGGAATCTCCACCACAGCCCCCTTCTTCTTTTCCCCCAGTCGCGATCACTTCCAGTTTGCTACTAACCACGCAATTATCTTTGTTTCAACATTGATCAAAATAGGCGCTTAAACCCTAATTCGATTTCAATTCATCACTTCAATCAACTAAAAAATATCTGGATATTTTTCCAAAAATCTCCAATACTCAAGCTACCTTCAACTTAAATCTTGAAGCTCATCATCTCCTTGTTCATAAAAAATCAACGATTTATGATTTCCGATCATCCCACGATATCTCGGAAACAAGCAACGAAAAACCTTGAAACCAAAATCGAAAATCACCATTTTCGAATACTCACCAGATTATGATATCAAAACAAATAATTTAGACCTTCGAATTTTCGGATATATTTTGTGTTCATCGGTGTTTACTTGATTTTCCAATGAGCTCAACTTGATTAAACTAAAAATGATTTTTAAAATTAAGTACTTAATAATCTAAACACTTTTTCTTTTGACCTTAACTTGTAAAAAGAATTAGAGAGGGAGGAATTAAATTTTGAAGTTGACTATTTCTGTAAACTTGGAACAAAAAAAATATTTATGTCTGTAACACAGACATGCACAAGCACATATATACATATTTATATGTATATACAAACATAATTTCACTTTAAGCACATTCCAGATCATACTTCCAGCATCAATCACAATATCATAGAATATAGGTAGATATAAGGGAGTTTGCTCACCTGAGAAATGGAAACAGAGAAGCTTTTCATTTGAAAAACTAGGAACAGTTGTTGTCTTTGATCTGGAATTCTAATTTGAACTGAAGCTTTCTTATTTGATTTAGTTGCCTCTGATCTAGAATTTTGATTTTTTTATGGATCCATGCTGATCTGATCCACAAGATTCAAGCTTGAATTCTTTTTATAGTTGTTTCCAGATTTTGGTTTTAGTTTGATTCAGTTTTTCTGAAATCTTGATGTTGAATTGAATCTGCTCTAGGTTTTTGAATTTAGCTTTGTTATTTGTTTTTGTTTTGTTTTTTGATCTGAGATGATCTAGAGTTTGATCAGGTCTTACAATATGAAGAAATTGTTTGATTTAGTTTTAGATTTTTCTGGTTTGAATTTTCTTTTTAGCTTTGAACCAAATGTGAAAAAAAAGGAATTCATGATATATATATATATATATATAAACTTGTTTTACATTTTATTTATTATTTTGAAAACCAAGGGACACTTGTATTTTGCATGGTGACATTGTTAACACTTGTTTAATTTTCATAATAAAATGCTTACACTTGTTTAAACAATTAAATTTATGTTTAGCCCTTTGTTTTAATTAATTTATAAATTAAGGTTTAAACCTTATCATTTTATAATTTTGTAAACCACATTTTATACATTTTCAAACTATTTTTTATACTTGCATAACTTATAAAGAAAATGATTTAAAAACTAATTTCTATATTAATTCCAAAGTAAAAATCCAATTTTTTTCCATATATTTGTTAAAGAATTTCAAACCAAAATTCTTTCTACAATCTATATATATATATATACAAACACACTGTATTGGATTTCCAAATCAATTTCTTTATTTACAATCCAATTCTATTTAAAATATTTATTTTGAGTTTCAAATTTCAAATTTTAAAAATTTATTTATATAAGTAAACAAGTATATTTCTTATTAATTTTGAAAAATTCAAATTAATCCACAATTTAATTCAAAAATTTGTTTTAATCATAAATTTAAATTTGACTCAAAAACGGGATCGTTACAGATTACCTCTTAAGAATATTTCATCCTTGAAATTCGCTAGACATGGAGACAACAATGAACAGATGGAAAAATGTTTTACTAGATCAAACTAAATAGTTATTCTGCATTTGGCTTACCAAAATAGAATATCAATGAGAACGAACTCATTCAATATCTCACAAGATACTCGGGTCATCCGGTCTACGAAATATACAGAGGCATTGGTTAGTCCGAAGGGACAACTAACCATTCGTAGAATATATTGGGACACCAAAGAATAGACGAATGGATACTCAACTCAGGTCAGAACATCCCAAAGTTTACACTAGCTTGTCCCTCTTCGAACTTTGATCCTCACAAGAAATTACAATAGAATTTCATATTTGGCTTTAATCGAAATCGTTTTATCGATACAAATCTTCATATTTTATTCATCAATTTATTTTACATAGAATTTTTTTAAATTCATTAAAGTTTAAAAATGGAAATTGATAGGAAACAGATGAAGAATATGAATTAGGAACTTATCTACACGATTCACAGGGCCACCACCACACCAAAGCTTCTTCCTCGAGCTGCCACAAAGCCAACAAATAATTTGAAATCGAATGATGATCAAAGAGATTGATAGAGAAAGTTGATTCCGTTGTCGTTTTAGGGTATTGACCATTTGTAGTGGTACTCCCTTGTCCCCTATCTCGTCCTCTTCTTGCACTCATACTCACTATCAGTGAATAGTAAGAGAATTTACCGAGGCATACAGACGGATATCTTAGAAATATACTCATTCAAGGGTATACTTCACCCTGTCTCTAATGAGTTACCTAATGTGGTATACTCCTAAGATAATTTCCAACCTTCAGCTCTGATACCATTATAACGACCCTGACTCGACCTATGAAAATCCGCACCAAATACATCGCCCTTATTGAAATGCCGTAGATTCAAACGTCGAATCTGGTTCGCCGAAGCTTATAACACATTAAGTACAACAACACAGCGGAAGAAAAAGAATATATATCATTGATATACAACATTCCATACAACAATGATCAATGCATATCACATAATCAGAGATACACAACAGCGAAAATTTTTGCACCAATAACAAAAGCTTCAAAGAGATCCAACGTCCATATTGCAACTCCATCTCTTATGCTCCAAAACCAAATATCTTAACTCAAAAGCTTCGTAGACTCCAATCCAATAAGCTCGAACCACCGTCCAACTGAACGAAGTAAACTCGAATCCCAACGTGATTGCCAATATCCAAAGATTGAATGCTATCGAATCTACACCTACTATTTGATTATATGAAAAACCCAACTCTAGACTGCCCGCGTGGAAAATTGTGGGCACCCAGAGTTTGGAAGGAAACAATAAACTCCGGGTCAGTCATGGGACTGGTATGAGCAAACAAAACATTTTAATCTTTTAAACAACAAACAGAAGAATTTTAAAAGAAATCCGCAATGCTTTTTGAAAAATGAAACTACCATAAGGCCTCCCGCCGCACACACAATGCAAACGCAAAATTGGAGGAGATTTCTTCTTATGATAGTCAAACATGCTTGATACGCAAAATCCTTTTGATATTATTATTAGTGCATAGTGCATAAAACCTTTCGAAAGTATAATATTAATCTTAGCCAGCATAAAACCATTATTGTGTGCCTACTATAGCTACCATCTAAACAGTGGTGACCACCATAAGTAAATGGCAGGTTATACAACTAAAACCGTACAAGGCGCGTATTGGATGATTGGATTTCCAACAATGGTCAGGCAAAGGAACTTCCTACAGCGAATAGAACTCCTCTGGAGGGACGCCCCCGAGAACCTAACCGGATCTCTGCTAACACAAGGCCGGGTTACCCCTGCCCGAAAGTAACACCTACAAGTATGCCATCCCCGGTCGTTACCAACCTTTATCCAAGAGCTCTCAACACCAACAACCAGAAAGCAATAAGTTTGCAGCAACCACATAGGTTAAGTATCTGGGCTCCATACCATGATATCACCTCTCATCAGAAGAAAATGGACATACCCTGGGGGCGCGACCCCTAAAAACCTTGCCGCAACATTCCTCTTTCGACCATTTCCGGGTTGTGAGGCTCGACGAAGTCTCGTCCACAAAACTACGCTTTTCACAAAAGCCATGCTTCGATCAACACATGATCAGCAGCACTTTATATGCCACATTACCAAATTGGGAATGTATCACTAGTAACCATCAACTACATAACCTCTGAGCTCGTACGTCTCAATGAAGGGTGTTAAACTAAGAGAATAAATTCTCCGCCACCAAACATAAACGTATTTGATAGAAACCAGCTTTACGTCTCAAAGTGTAATGTCAGACACACATCCATACAAGTCTGTTCCGGGTTCGAACAGAAACGAAGGCACTTCAACAGAAGCCCTTGCAATCCGGGCATCCACAATCCCGATCGGACTTCCCATCACATATGGAGATCTCTATACCGAAGCAACTCAGTGTTGAGTCAATCGACAGGTTATCCTATCATTCTCGAAGACATTCGGTCTTCACCAACATCTTCAAATGCTATCCATTTTGTCGTATCACTATTCGGAATGGGTTATATGACCCAAAGTCCTCTTCCGGTTAAATCAATAATGCGCGCTTAATTTTGAAAAGCATATGGATAAATGGGATCTTAGTTATGTTACAACTTTAAATTTCAAAACCTTTCTTTTGAATGGTTTAAACAAATTTCCATTTCAAATCTTTTAAAAAAAAGATTCACCCTTTTAAGATCTCTTTTTAATTCAAAAACAAAGTTCACCAATCTTTAACAAAGATTTATTCATAGCCTTTCAAAACAATTTTCCTTTCAAATTGGATTAACTCATCCAATCTTTAAATCAAAGACTCAATTCATAGCTTTCAAAACCATTTCCAAAGGTTCATTCATAACTTGGAAAACCCTTTCAACAAAAACTGGAAGTTCTTTTGTTATATTAAAGCCATTATCATTTGAAAACAATGAGTTTTCGTTTCGGAAAAATCCGATCAAATATGCACAAGTTATAGCTTTTAAAGTATAAACTTGGGTTAAATTTAAATTCCCAAAATAATACTTTTAAAATACTTTAAAAATGGTTTTAAAATCCATATATATATATATATATATATATATATATTATAACTTATATAAACTTTTCAAACCAAATTTCCAAAACAATTTCAAACTTAAAATGATATATTATATTCAAACTATATTTCAATTTCAAACTTTCTTTCAAAAGTTTTTCATATTCAACCCAATTCCATTTCCAAAACCATTTGGATTCAAAATTCAACTTTAAAACCATTTCACTAAATTCGAATATCTGTGACTTAACTAATTTCCTCGTGCAATCCATATTTGTGTGTGTATGGTGTAGTCCAGGGGTTTTATACAATAGTGCAACATCATCAATCATTACCGATTCAAACACTGCAATATCGATAAGCGGTATAATCCTATAACGCTTATCTTTATTAACAGATCCACAAATAAATAATTACATTCATCATAGAGAAATAAATTACATTCATCACAGCTCAAATCAAAACAATTCATATCAGAAAGCATCACACATCAGGGACGTCAAACAAATCAAACATTCAATAGAATCCAAACATTCATAAGTAATGATCAATTAATTATCCGATTAATTTGAATCAGATTAATTACGAATCCAAGTTGATTAACATTAATTAATTGCAATTTTTTTTAATTAATTTTCCCTTGATTATTTATTAATTAACCTTAATTAATAAATTAATCAACCTTTAATCATTAAATAATTAACCTTTAATTTTTTAATTATCCTTTAATTAATAATCCTTAATTAATTAATTAATTTACCCTTAATTAGTTACTATTTAATTAATTATCCTTAATTACTTTCATTAAATAATTAACTTTAAGTAATTAGTTACCTTTAATTACTTTCATTAATTAATTACCCTTTAATTAAATCATATTAATTAATTAATTACATTTCCTTTAAATAATTAAGTAATAAACCTTTAAGTAATTAATCTTTTAATTTCTTTCATTAAGTAATTATCCTTTATTAGTCAATAAAGATCCTTCAATTAATTAAGACTTCAATTATCTTAAGATAAACTATTTATCATATTTAATTTCATAATCATTATTTAAATCTTATTTTAAGTAATATTTAAAACAAATCAACAAAATTTTACAATTTAACTTAAACCCTTTTTAAGTTAATTGATTATAAAAATCTGTATTTCAAGATAAACCATTTTATCTTTAAAATTTACTTAATTAAATCATGTAATTTAAGTTTTAAAATAAACGTTTAACTTAACAAAATTAGGTTAATCAAGTTATAACTTCTCTTAATCAAATAATTTTAAAAACATTATCATATACTAATTTAAACTAAATTCAATTTAAATTCAAAACTTGCTTTTATAAATCTTTTAAGAACTATTTAAAACTGGCTTCAGGGCCAACCCAAGACAAACCCAGAAATATGCCCAAGTTCTTCTCTCGCTTCATCACTTCGAGGCAACCTTTCAATTCCCATGACTATCTTCGAGAAAAACTCTTCTGCCTCAAATTATTTCGACCAACCGGGTATAGGCGATACATCGTGCACGTGTACGCCTGAGCCGACCAACTCCGATCGCCCTCGTTGCCACCAGCAAGACTTCGATGCTCCACTTAGACCAACAGACCATCCAGTTCATCGAACTCAACAGCAAAAAAAAAATTGAGTTACTTGATCCACTTACTGGAACCCAACCCCTTGAGAAAATTGCCTTGCGCCACCGATTCCAGTCACTAGAATTTACGCCGTCCTACCAGAATCTCCACCATAGCCCCCATCTTCTTTTCACTCAGTCGCGATCATTTCCAGTTTGATAATGACCACACAATTATCTCTGTTTCAACGTTGATCAAGATAGGCGCTTAAACCGTAATTCGATTTTGATCCATCACTTTAATCAACTAAAAAAATATATGGGTATTTTTCCAACAATCTCCAATACTCAAGCTACCTTCAACGTAAATCTCGAAGCTCATCATCTCCTCGTTCATCAGAAATCGACGAATTGACGATTTATGATCATCACACGATATCTCGGCAACCACGCAACGAAAAACCTTGAAACCAAAATCAAAAATCACCATTTTCGAATACTCACCAGATTACGATATCAAAACGAATAATTTAGACCTTCGAATTTTCGGATATATTTTGTGTTCGTCAATGTTTACTTGATTTTCCAATGAGCTCAACTTAATTAAACTGAAAATTATTTTTAAAATTAAGTTCTTGTTAATCTAAACACTTTTCTTTTGACCTTAACTTCTAAAAAGAATTAGAGAGGGAGGAATTCAATTTTGAAGTTGACTACTTTTGTAAACTTGGAACAAAAAATTATTTCTGTCTGTAACACAGACATGCACAAGCACATATATACATATTTATATGTATATACAAACATAATTTCACTTTAAGCACATTCCAGATCACACTTCAAGCATCAATCACAATATCATAGAACATAGGTAGATATAAGGGAGTTTGCTCACCTGAGAAATGGAAACAGAGAAGCTTTTCATTTGAAAAACTGGGAACAGTTGTTGTCTTTGATTTGGAATTCTAATTTGAACTGAAGCTTGCTTATTTGATTTAGTTTCCTCTGATCTTGAACTTTAATTTTTTTTTTATGAATCCATGCTGATCTGATCCACAAGCTTCAGACTTGAACTCTTTTTACAGTTGTTTCCAGATTTTGGTTTTAGTTTGATTCAGTTTTTCTAAAATCTTAATGTTGAATTGAATCTGCTCCAGGTTTTTGAATTTAGCTTTGCTGTTTTTTTTTTTATCTGAGATGATCTAGAGTTTGATCAGGTCATACAATATGAAGAAATTGTTTGATTTAGTTTTAAATTTTTCTGGTTTGAATTTTCTTTTTAGCTTTGAACCAAATGAGAGAAAAAATGAATTCATGATATATATATATATATATAAAAACTTGTTTTAAATTTTATTTATTATTTTGAAAACCAAGGGACACTTGTATTTTACATGGTGACATTGTTAACCCTTGTTTAATTTTCATAATAAAATGCTTACACTTGTTTAAACAAATAAATTTATGTTTAGCCCTTTGTTTTAATTAATTTACAAATTAAGTTTTAAACCTTATCATTTTATAATTTTGTAAATCACATTTTATACATTTTCAAACTATTATTTATACTTGCATAACTTATAAAGAAAATGATTTAAAAACTAATTTCTATATTAATTCCAAAGTAAAAATCCAATTTGTTTTCCATATATTTATTAAAGAATTTCAAACCAAAATTCTTTCTACAATCTATATATATATAAATATATATACAAACACACTTTATTGGATTTCCAAATCAATTTCATTATTTACAATCCAATTCTATTTAAAATATTTATTTTGAGTTTCAAATTTCAAATTTTAAAAACTTATTTATATAAATAAACAAGTATATATCTTATTAATTTTGAAAAATGCAAATTAATCCACAATTTAATTCAAAATTTTATTTTAATCATAATTTAAATTCGACTCAAAAATGGGATCGTTGCAGATTCCCCCTTAAGAAAATTCGTCCTTGAAATTTGCTAGACAGGGAGACAACAAAGAACCGATGGAAAATTGTTTTACCAGATTAAACTAAATAGTTATTCCGCATTTGTCTTACCAAATCAGAATATCAATGCGAACGAACTCATTCAATATCTCGCAAGATACTTCGGTCATCCGGTCTACGAAATA
Organism: Allium cepa; assembly: GCA_030765085.1. Lineage (NCBI taxonomy): Eukaryota > Viridiplantae > Streptophyta > Magnoliopsida > Asparagales > Amaryllidaceae > Allium > Allium cepa. Next base: position 846,380,618 of record CM060938.1, read on the forward strand.
TACAGAGGCATTAGTTAGTCCGAAGGGACAACTAACCATTCGTAGAATATATTGGGACCCCAAAGAATAGACGAATGGATACACAACTCAGGTCAGAGTATCCCAAAGTTTACACCAGCTTGTCCCTCTTCGGACTTTGATCCTCACAAGAAATTACAGTAGAATTTCAAATTTGGTTTTAATCGAAATCGTTCTATCGATACAAATCTTCATATTTTATTCATCAATTTATTTTAAATATAATTTTTTTAAATTCGTTAAAGTTTAAAAATGGAAACTGATAGGAAACCGATGCAGAGAATATGAATTTGGAACTTATCTATATGATTCGCAGGGCCACCACCACACTAAAGCTTCTTCCTCGAGCTGCGACGAAGCCAACAAAGAATTTGAAATCGGATGATGATAAAAGAGATTGATAGAGAAAGTTGTTTCCGTTGTCGTTTCAAGGTATTGACCATTTGTAATGGTACTCCCCTGTCCCCTATCTCGTCCTCTTCTTGCATTCATACTCACTATCAGTGAATAATAAGAGAATTTACCAAGGCATACGGACGGATATCTTAGGAATATACTCATTCTAGGGTATACTTCACCCTGTCTCTAATGAGTTACCTAATGTGTTATACTCCTGAGCTAAAGTCCAACCTTCAGCTCTGATACCACTATAACGACCCTGACTCGACCTTCGAAAATCGGCACCAAATACATCACCCATATTCAAATGTCGTAGATTCAAACGTCGAATCTGGTTCGCCGGAGCTTATAACACATTAAGTACAACAACACAGCAGATGAGAAAAAAATATCATTGATATACAACATTCGATACAATAATGATACCATGTATATCACATAATCAGAGATACACAACAGTGGAAAAATTTGCACCAACAATAAAAGCTTCAAAGAGATCCAACGGCCATATTGCAACTCCATCTCTTATGCTCCAAAACCAAATAGCTTAACTCAAAAGCTTCGAACACTCCAATCCAATAAGCTCGAACCGCCATCAATCTAAACTAAGTAAACTCGATCCTCAACGCGATTGCCAATATCCAAAGATTGAATGCTATCGAATCTACACCTACTATTTGATTATCTGAAAAATCCAACTCTAGACTGCCTGTGTGGAAAATTATGGGCATCTAGAGTTTAGGAAGGGAACAATAAACTCCGGGTCAGTCATGAGACTGGTATGAGCAAACAAAACAGTTTAATCTTTTAAACAACAAACAAAAGAATTTTAAAAGAAATCAGCAATGCCTTTTGGAAAATGAAACTACCATAAGGCCTCCCGCCGCACACACAATGCAAATGCACAATTGGAGGAGATTTCTCCTCATGATAGTCAAACATGCTTGATACACAAAATCCTTTTGATATTATTATTAGTGCATAGTGCACAAAACCATTCGAAAGTATAATATTAATCTTAGCCAGCATACAAACATTATTGTATGCCTACTATAGCTACCATCTAAACAGTTGTGACCACCATAAGTAAATGGCAGGTTATACAACTAAAACCGTACAAGGCGCGTATTGGATGATTGGATTTCCAACAATGGTTAGGCAAAGGAACTTCCTACACCGAATGGAATGCCTCTGGAGGGACGCCCCCAAGAACCTAACTGGGTCTCTGCCAACACAAGGCCGGGCTACCCCTGCCCGGAAGTAACACTTACAACTATGCCATCCCCGATCGTTACCGATCTTTATCCAAGAGCTCTCAACACCAACAACCACAAAGCATTTATTTTGCAGCAACCACATAGGTTAAATATCTGGGCTCCATACCATGATATCACCGCTTATCCAGAAGAAAGTGGACATACCTAGGAGCGCGACACATAAAAACCTTACCGCAACATTCCTGTTTCGACCATTTTCGGGTTGTGAGGCTCGATGAAGTCTCATCCACAAAGATATGCTTTTCACAAAAGCCATGCTTCAATCAACACATGATCTACTTGCACTTCGTATGCCACATTAGCAAATTGGGAATGTATCACTAGTAACCATCAACTACATAACCTCTGAGCTCGTACGTCTCAAAGAAGGGTGTTAAGATAAGAGAATAAATTCTCCGCCACCAAACAGAAATGTATTTGATAGAAACCAGATTTACATCTCAAAGTGTAATGTGAGACACACATCCATACAAGTCTATTCCAGGTTCGAACAGAACCGAAGGCACTTCAAAAGAAGCCCTTTCAATGCGGGCATCCACAATCCCGATCGGACTCCCCATCATATATGGAGATCTCTATACCGGAGCAACTCAGTGCAGAGTCAATCGACAGGTTATCCTATCGTTCTCGAAGACACCCGGTCTTCACCACCGTCTTCAAATGCTATCCATTTCGGCGTATCACTATTCGGAATGGGTTATATGACACAAATTCCTCTCCCGGCTAAACCGAATAATGAGTGCTTAATTTTAAAAAGTATATGGATAAATGGGATCTTAGTTAGGTCACAACTTTAAAGTTTAAAACCTTTCTTTTGAATGGTTTAAACAAATTTCCATTTCAAATCATTTTAAAAAAAAAGATTTACCCTTTTAAGATCCCTTTTCAATTCGAAAACAAAGTTCACCAATCTTTAACAAAGATTTATTCATAGCCTTTCAAAACAATTTTCCTTTCAAATTGAATTAACTCATCCAATCTTTATATCAAAGACTCAATTCATAGCTTTCAAAACCATTTCCAAAAATTCATTCATAACTTGGAAAACCCTTTCAACAAAAACTGGAAGTTCTTTTGTTATATGAAAGCCATTATCATTTGAAAACAAAGAGTTTTCGTTTCAGAAAAATCCGATCAAATATGCACAAGTTATAGCTTTTAAAGTATAAACTTGGTTAAATTTAAATTCCCAAAATAATTCTTTTAAAATACTTTAAAGATGGTTTTAAAATCCACATACATATTATATAACTTGTATAAACTTTTCAAACCAAATTTCCAAAACAATTTCAAACTTAAACACGATATATTATATTCAAACTATATTTCAATTTCAAACTTTCTTTCAAAAGTTTTTCATATTCAATCCAATTCTATTTCCGAAACCTTTTGGATTCAAAATTCAACTTTAAAACCATTTCATTAAATTCAAATATATGTGACTTAACCAATTTCCTGTTGCAATCTATATTTGTGTATGTATGGTGTAGTCCAGGGGTTTTATACAATAGTGCAACATCATCAATCATTACCGATTCAAACACAACAATATCGATAAGCGGTATAATCCTATAACACTTATCTTCATTCACAGATCCACAAATAAATAATTACATCCATCATAGAGAAATAAATTACATTCATCACAGCTCAAATCAAAACAATTCATATCACAAAGCATCACACATTAGGGATATCAAACAATTCAAACATTCAATAGAATCCAAACATTCATAGGTAATGATCTATTAATTATCCGATTAATTTAAATCAAATTAATTACTAATCCTGGTTGATTAACATTAATTAATTACAATTTATTTTAATTAATTTTTCCTTAATTATTTATTAATTAACCTTAATTAATAAATTAATAAACCTTTAATCATTAAATAATTAACCTTTAATTATTTAATTATCCTTTAATTAATAATCCTTAATTAATTAATTTATCTTTAATTAATTACTATTTAATTAATTATCCTTAATTACTTTCATTAAATAATTAACTTTAAGTAATTAATTACCTTTAATTACTTTCATTAATTAATTACCTTTTAATTAAATCACATTAATTAATTACATTAATTAATTGTCCTTTAAATAATTAAGTAATAAACCTTTAAGTAATTAATCTTTTAATTTCTTTCATTAAGTAATTATCCTTTATTAGTCAATGAAGATCCTTCAATTAATTAAGACTTCAATTATCTTAAGATAAACTATTTATCTTATTTAATTTCATAATCATTATTTAAATCATATTTTAAACAATATTTAAAACAAATTAACAAAACTTTAAAATTTAACTTAAACCCTTTTTAAGTTAATTGATTACAAAAATCATTATTTCAAGATAAATCATTTTATCTTTAAAATTTACTTAATTAAATCATGTAATTTAAGTTTTACACTAAACATTTAAGTGAACAAAATTAGGTTAATCAAGTTATAACTTCTCTTAATCAAATAATTTTAAAAACATTATCATATACTAATTTAAACTAAATTCAATTTAAATTCAAATCTTGCTTCTATAAATCTTTTAAGAACTGTTTAAAACTGGCTTCGGGGCCAATCCGAGACAAACCTAGAAACGTGCCCAAGTTCTTCTCTCGCTTCATCACTTCGAGGCAACCCTTCAATTCCCCGTGACCATCTTCGAGAAAAACTCGTCTCCCAAAAATTATTTCGACCAACCGGGTATAGGCGATACATCGTACACGTGTACGCTTGAGACGACCAACTCCGATCACTCTCGTTCCCACCAGCAAGACTTCGAATGCTCCACTTAGACCAACTGACTATCCAGTTCATCAGACTCAACAGCAAAACAAAATCGAGTTACTTGATCCACTTACTGGAACCCAACCCCTTGACAAAATCGCCTCACTTAGACCAACTGACCACCCAGCTCATCGAACTCAACAACAAAACAAAATCGAGTTACTTGATCCACTTACTGGAACCCAACCCCTTGACAAAATCGCCTCGCGCCACCGATTCCAGTCACCAGAATTTACGCTGTCCTACCATAATCTCCACTTCAGCCTCCCTTTTCTTTTTCCCTGGTTGCAATCACTTCCAGTTTGCTAATGACCATGCAATTATCTCTGTTTCAACGTTGATCAAAATAGGCGCTTAAACCCTAATTCGATTTCGATCCATACTTTAATCAACTAAAAAATATCTGGATATTTTTCCAACAATCTCTAATACTCAAGCTACCTTCAACGTAAATCTCGAAGCTCATCACCTTCTCGTTCATTAGAAATCGACGAATTTACGATTTATGATCATCCCACGATATCTAGGCAACCACGCAATGAAAAACCTTGAAACCAAAATCAAAAATCATCATTTTCGAATGCTCACTAGATTACGATATCAGAACAAATAATTTAGACCTTCGAATTTTCGGATATATTTTGTGTTCGTTAGTGTTTACTTGATTTTCCAATGAGCTCAACTTAATGAAACTAAAAATGATTTTTAAAATTAACTTCTTGTTAATCTAAACACCATTTATTTTGACCTTAACTTCTAAAAAGAATTAGAGAGGGAGGATTAAATTTTGAATTGACTATTTCTGTAAACTTGGAGCAAAAAATATATTTCTATCTGTAACACAGACATGCACAAGCACATATATACATATTTATATGTGTATACTAACATAATTTCACTTTAAGCACATTCCAGATCATACTTCAAGCATCAATCACAATATCATAGAATATAGGTAGATATAAGGGAGTTTGCTCACCTGAGAAATGGAAACGGAGAAGCTTTTCATTTGAAAAACTGGGAACAATTGTTGTCTTTGATTTGGAATTCTAATTTGAACTGAAGCTTGCTTATTTGATTTAGTTGCCTCTTATCTTGAACTTTGATTTTTTTTATGAATCCATGCTGATCTGATCCACAAGCTTCAGGCTCGAATTCTTTTTACATTTGTTTCCAGATTTTGCTTTTAGTTTGATTCAGGTTTTCTGAAATCTTGATGTTGAATTGAATCTGCTCCAGGTTTTTGAATTTAGCTTTGCTGTTTTTTTTTTTTGTTTTTTTTTGATCTGAAATGATCTAGGGTTTGATCAAGTCTTACAATATGAAGAAATTGTTTGATTTAGTTCTAAATTTTTCTAGTTTGAATTTTCTTTTTAGCTTTGAACCAAATGAGAAAAAGAGGAATTCATGATATATATAAACTTGTTTTACATTTTATTTATTATTTTGAAAACCAAGGGACACTTGAATTTTGCATGGTGACATTGTTAACACTTGTTTAATTTTCATAATAAAATACTTACACTTGTTAATAAATTTTACGTTTATCCCTTTGTTTTAATTAATTTATAAATTAAGTTTTAAACCTTATCATTTTACAATTTTGTAAATCACATTTTATACATTTTCAAACTATTATTTATACTTGCATAACTTATAAAGAAAATGATTTGAAAACTAATTTCTATATTGATTCCAAAGTAAAAATCCAATTTGTTTTCCATATATTTATTAAAGAATTTCGAACCAAAATTCTTTCTACAATCTATATATATAAATATATATACAAACACACTTTATTGGATTTCCAAATCATTTTCTTTATTTAAAATCCAATTCTATTTAAAATATTTATTTTGAGTTTCAAATTCCAAATTTCAAATTTTAAAAATTTATTTGTATAAATAAACAAGTATATATCTTATTAATTTTGGAAAATTCAAATTAATCGACAATTTAATTCAAAAAATTATTTTAATCATAAATTTAAATTCGACTCAAAAACGGGATCATTACAAGCTTTTCAAAATCATTTATTGTAGGAATTGAATTTTCTAAATCCATATAAAACCGTTCTAAAATAATCCTTTGTTATGAATTACTTCTTCAAAAACTCATTTTCCTTCTTTTAACATATTAACCACTATCGTCTCCTCCACCACCATCATTGAAATTAAAGTACCACCGGACATTATTATGGCATAACCATAATCATTTCGACCCAAAGTCCATCATCCCTTGCGAAAAACATGGAAACCCTAACCATAAAGTAGACATCGCAACCAACAAATCCTGCCATTATCGCCATTGGCTCCACTCCATATGACATCTTCCCTAACGTTGCACCAACACCGAGCCCAAGCACCATCTTCAATTACAACTACCACATTGTTTTCTAAATGTCGGCCTTGAGGTAAATTATTGCCAAATGTTTGTCCATGGGGAAGAAATAAAACTTTATGTTCCTCGAAACCAAAAAATCACATGTTTGTCCTTGAGTAGATTCTCTTACATACATACATACATACATACATACACATACATATATAAATACATACGCATACCTATCATTTTCCTTTTAATGTAATTGTAAATCATGTTTATACATATTAGAAATGTGATGTTTCATTATCAACCATCCTGAAATTATTGTCAATAGAACATATTTAATGTAAAACTATCTTGAATAAATTTTATCATATCAAAATCACATTGATATTAAACTTGATTTTGAAAAAGTTAATGGTATGCCCTAGGAGAAGTTATGTAATTTGTTACATATATCTAACTTTGTAGTCAATCTTTGGCGTAATAAAGATGGTTGTTTTCTTTAATATATTTTGTTATATTGTGATATAATTAATTAAATAATCAACTTAAAGTATATTAATAAGAAAATACTAAAATAAAATGTTATGTGACTGTAGTTGCAAATAGTTTTAATCGTGAGTGATTAATCGTAAAATAAAATAACAATTGATTTCAAATATTCATGGTCATGACATTTCGAGATAAGATATCGGTAAATCTGTTAAGACTGCCATTGTATCGCTCTCCAAACGTTGGACAATGTGTTACTCATTGTTGCTAGGGGGACCAAGGGGATACATAATTGTAGTTAATGGATAACTATGGAATGACTCGTCAAAAGAGTTTCTTATTGATTAGTAACAACTAAGGTCAAAAAGGAAATCTTATAGTGACGATGTCACACAGTTCCCTCTACTTGAGAATAATGTCAAACTTCAACGTGAATACTCCAATTTGATTATACTTAAATCATGGCATGGCGATCCATCAAGCGATTGTAGTTGATTTTGAATTAAAGCATTAAAAGTGAAACACTATTCAATAGAGATTTCATCTCCTCGGTTTTATGAGGTTAGTATCATGTCTACTGTAGTCAACTCAAAGTCAAGATCTCTACCTATAATAGAATGACTGATAATAAATGTTATTATCGAATCAATGGCTTTTTTGTATAAATTGAGTTGAATGCAGATAATATTGAAATTTTAACCGATACCAAATTCGATATATCCTAAAGTGATATAGTATTGACGAAGAGAATGGATGTAAATTTTCGTTATTAAAAGGCACCGCTTAAGGAAATATGAAATTGGTTTTTTATCGAAAAGATATGTAAGCGATGAATTCGACTGAACTATCACACCACTGGCTAAGTTAACATGAACATTAATATTTGAATTGTTCAATACTAATGGATGATTGATTTTACAATATTGAGTCTTACAACCGAATTTGTGAATTCTTCAAAAAAAACACTTGATTCAATTGGCCTATAAAGTGTTATAAAACAATTGAGTTAATTAATATTTAAGAAATATTAATTATTAATGGTTTTGATGTTTTGGGTGTATTAGTAATTACTTGGGTGTACATATAGAAGTTATATATATGCGTATCGATACCCAATATCAATATGTATTTAAATAAGCTTTAAATAAAGATATAAAAGGCTTTTGAAAAATTAATACGTGCAGGTGGCAAAAACTGGCCGACCATACAAAGAGAAAATGAGGAGTTTCACTTAATTTAAAATCGATTGTAAATGAAATGAGGAAGTTATAAAAAACAGGAAAGATTACTATCCTTTTCTTAAAATGTTATTTTTTTTCATTCATTTTATTCCAAAAAATTCTTTTTCTTCCTCTATCCTCGACCACCTCCTCAATCTCCTTCATGGTCAAAATAAACTACGAAATAAAAACAGCATTAAATAAAATAAGATGGTTCATCTGATTTCTAGAAAAGTCTAGATGTTAATTCTAGGAATTTTAGGAGAATTTTCGAATCAAGATATCACTAATAGGCTAAATCTAAGGGGTATATCCTGAATTTAGATTTACATGTATTAGTTGTGCCATTCTTATCGCAATTTTATATATGTATTGTTACCCCATCAAGACTAGTATTAATTTTACACTCTAAGCAACTAACTGATTAATTTGGTTTGAATTAATTTAATAAATTTTAGCAAAGCTAGCCAGCGTTTAATGTGTGTCGTCCACTTTATTACTCAATCAGTCGAAGATCAGGTGTTTGGAACAGGCTCCCGAACAACTAATACATAAAAAACACAGGAATTTAGATAGAATAGTCTAAACCACTAAACACAAGAGGACCTCTAGTCCCCCAAAGCATCACCGACAACAGAGCCAATGCTAGGACCCGAAACATGTAAATATACAGAGATAGAGATGCAAGGTTAGGAACAAAAATCATCGAATCCTTGGAGTAGAGATATCCTATCCCAATACTCATCCTTCAGTAAATTCTTATTTGAGAATTCCATCACTATCTTCAGCACATAGGGTCAGACCTTCCCCTCCTATATAAGATGCCTAGATTCCCCTTCTTTATAAACAAACATATGATGACTATTAGTCAATGGATTGTATCTTATATTTGAATCATTATGAATCCATGAATGCTTACCAATATATAACCTCCTCCGACATAGGAGAGTAAACTGTATTATCAAAAGCCATAGAATCATAGGAAATAGCAGTTATTACCTCCACAATAGAAATAGAGATAACAGGATAAGTGGAAGGAGTAGGATTTCTATTCTTAGAAACCCACTTCAAAACTGGTCTAGGAAGAGGAATCTTGGTGGGACGAGACTGAGAAGTGGAGATGGGCCTAACCAAACACGTATCTGATATATGTCCAAATAATCGACAAGACGTGCAAATATCTGTTTTCCAACTATACTGAACATCGACTTCCATATCAAGACCTTGGGCAAGTTTAACATTCAATTTTGATGGCAATGGCTTAGTTCGGGAGATTTCAATCAAGACTCTAGCATACCGCAAACTCTTATAGGCATTCATACTCGTATCAAAAATTTGAGCTCACATATGAGACTCGTTAGCCAATTCAGACCAATCAAGGACTGCAAGATAGACGGAATGTGTGTAAAAGTGGCCCAAACCGAAATAGAGAGAATCTGATCCCTAGCTTTGTCCACACCAAGGCTCCATAGCATGACATTGAATGGTTTCCCCTCAATGTTGATCAGGCTGGCCTCAAGAACTGTAAGTCTGTCTTTCTTATTTGAGAATTTGAAGTAGAACATGGTGTTGAAATATTGAATTTAGATGCCACCTTTCAATCTCCAGACGTGCTTGCATTGATCACGTACATCTTTATAAGGAAGGAATGGGTCCAAGAAGAAAAACCGACTAAGTAATTGGACAATAGTTCACTCCTCTTGAATCACTTTGGCAGTATAACATTAACACCATCAATTTCAAATGTGTTGAAAGTGCTAGGAGAGAATATACCAACATTTTTAGGCAATGGCTTAAACAATGATGGCCACTTCTGACGAGGAACATCAACAGACAACTGATGGGTGTTGGAGGAAGGCAGAGCATCATTGACTTTAGCATTTCACTGAACATCTTTAGCAGGGCTGGATGACTCATTTATACAAGCTTCTATCGTGCATTCCTCTGGATTGACCTACACCGCGTTCGTGATACCCACAACACCGCCAACACAAGTGGTTGCACCAACATCGCCAACACAAGTGGTTGCACCATATTAAACCAACAACCTCAACCATATTGAATCACAGGCAATTGAATTTAAACCAACAACCTCAACCATATTAACAACCGCCTCATCAAGACACGTACCAGAAACAATATCACATACACCATTATCACATCATAACCCTTCACCACTAAGATCAACAACAAGTAAAGATGATACAAGCTTACCGGTCGCACCTATCATATTACTCAGTCGAGAGACAAGCGAACTCGACGAATCAAAGTTAGAAAAGGATGCAACAATTTCAGCAATTGGATTCGTATTCTCAGATCCGCAAAGAACTAACACGTCACGATAGCAGGTGAGGTTAACAGAGGCAGGAAAACAACAGAGGGCACAACGACTAACGACGGAGAATGTTTAGGCTCGGTCAAAACAACAGCGACATCGAAGAAAACGTAACCAGCTCTAGTTAAAGAAAGCTCCTTTTGAGAATTTGGAAACGCGGGCTTAGAATTGAAGTGCGACACGATGAGAGGGAATCAGAGAGAAGATCGGGCGAGAGAGGGTAGAAGCGATGAAAATCGGTCGCCAAAGAAATTAGCAGTCGCCATTGAAAACTTAAAATTGAAGTTAGAAATAATTTGACGTTTTAATTTAATAAATTAAGACCAGAATACATATGTTTGAAATTATGTTTTTGCCACGATTATGTTCAATAAACATGCAATAGCTTCCTAAACGTAGTATGCAACTTTTGTAATTCAAATATGTTGTTTTGGATTTTGATCATTTAAAAACATAAAATTAGTTGTTCTCTTATTCAACTTAGCATATGTATTTTTGTGAGAAATGCGGATTATGAATATTAAGGCTAAGATTTACACTAGAGAGGGTGAATAGTGTTAATAAAGAATTACTAAATCTTTTAAAATTACGTTAATTTAAACACAAAAATATGCAATATACAGACACGGATATGATCACAGAAACAATTACAGATGCAGAAATAAATAAAAGCAGTAAAGGAAAGAACACACCGGATTTTATACTGTTCGGAGTTACCCTACATCCAGTCCTGCAACACAAGTATGGATTTCCTTTCAAAAATAATTGTAGAATTACACCATCGGTTTCAAGGCTACGAGGTACACCCTCCAGAATTTCGATCCTCTGGGTAGAGATACTTGATTTTCGGGCCACAAGTTTACCCAATTGATTTACCAAGGCTACAATCACACATTTTCTCTTTTGATTGATTTCCAAGGCTACAATCACAACTTTTCTCTTTTGATTGATTATAAAGAAGTCTATAACTTTGAATAGCACTGAGAATCTTGTAGAGATATTGATAGAGAATCAAACTAGAAATAATCGAGTATGATTCAATGTTGACTTCGGTAGAGTAATGATAAGAATATGTATTAAGAAATGAGGAAGAAGAAGAGGAGTGAAAACCAGAAAATTATAATTGAAAATTCGTTGAAACTGACCCCAATTTATAGAAGAACAACAGCCGTGACCATTCATGAAGAGTTATGGCTAATAAACGCTTCTTTTGAAATTTGAATTTTTGACTCAAACCGTCACCATGTCGACATGGTCATGCTAGGTATGTCGACATCCCAAGGGATTTTTTGGTGTTTTTGATTTTCTTTGGAAATAACATTTATCTTATATAAAAACTATTTTAAACTTCATAAATATACTTGACTATAGTTAAAATTCATAAGTAAATATAAAGAATAATATATATATATATATAGATTTTAACTATAATTTTATATTTAAATCTAAATATAAATATTAAAAGTTAAATATATTATTTAAAAAGATAGTTTAAAATCAGGAGTAATTTGAATTTGAAAATAGAGATGTTTTTGAGGCTAAATTATTTAAAATCAGGATCGAGGGTTTTGAATCTTTTAAAAGGAAAGTTTTGAAAACATTTTGAAAACATGATACAATTATGAAAAATCATTTTGAATAAAAGTTAGCGGATACAAAACAATGTCCCACTAAATTTTTCGTAGGTTCCATCCTACTTAGGGTTCCATCCTTTTAACGGGCTCGAAGTGGATTCCATTTCACGAATAAATTGAATTTTAAGATGCCAATGCTTTTCTACGGGTTTTAACAAAAATTCCTAATAATAATAAACAATACTTATCCTTGAAATCTTGAACTCTTGATAGTCTCAATACTCATGTGTCTTCTATCTTGATATCTTGAATCTCTATATTGTACAGTCTTCATTCTTAGTACGTGCATGGTTAAATCCTGCATATACATATATATCTAAACTTATAATGTTAGTATTATATTTTATAATCTATTCTAAGGTTGTTGTCATCAAAACCATCATCTCACAGACTAACAATCTCCCCTTTTTTTTATGATGACAACCTTTGTTTATAAAATATTATTTCTATTCTAATAACTCCGCCTGAAACTAACAACTCCCGCTTAATCTATACCTAACTACCCTATTTTATATTTCTCCCCCTTTATCATCAACAAAAACTTACTCCCCCTCATTCTTGGACTACAGTACCTGCATTGATAAACTATACAACGGAATATTTAGAGTAGGAAATAATTATACTTCTAAGCATGATAACTAATTTAAAGATTATATACATTTCAATGTGTGTGTATATATATATTACACACCAATCTTCAAATAAATAAGAAATCAATCCACACAAAGTATCAATTCAAACAAATCAAACAAAGTAAATAAAAAATCAAACGTTACGTGGAACTTCCACTCATCCTACTTCTCCAAAGATTGGGTCTGCCTTAATAGCATCCCAATTATCATTGTCATTGGTGAGAGAGACAGGAGGATGTGCTTCGTTATCATCCTTGTGCAGAGAGGAGATCATCCATCGTATCGCATCGAAGTGTCTTTCTTGTTCCTTTATCATCTGCATTTGACTTAATTCTAAATGACGCTGGTTTTGTAGAATAAATGAGAGAATATTCTTGAACGAATTAAGAGTTTCTTCAAGATTTTCGGATAAATTGCGAATAGGATTAGCCATAGTTGAATTTGTGAAAGAAATGGAGGATATAAATGATAAGAAATAAATTTCAGTGAAGAACTCTGGAAGAAACAGGTATATATAGATGTAGAAATTCGTTTGAATTGAATAGACATGTTGTAGTTATTCAAATTTCAAATTCAAAATCAATTGCCATTTCTGACCAGTACATGTCGACATGGTCACATAGGGGATGTCGACATGAGTTAGTGAAATGTTATGACTAATTTGATTTTGTGAATAATTGTATATATATATATATATATATATATATATATATATATAATATACTAACATTTATTCTAGAGATAAGATAAGGTAGATAACAGAAAGGAAATTTCATTTCATGCATACTACGATAATACAATGATTAAGCACACAACAAACTACATGAACATTCGAAATAAAGCAAACTAAAACAAATACAAAAAGATACGAAAAGATAAAACTAGTTAGAGGATGAAGATGATGAAGATAGTCCAAGTTTCTTGCTGACTTTTGAAAAGAACTTGTTCATCTTCGAAGAAATGTTATCCAACTTTTTACTAACGGATCGTTTTAGAATCTGTTGATTCTCTACAATTATCTTTTGGTTTTTGAGAAGGTTTTTCTTGGATGGATTGGAAGGATATTCAATGCTTTCCAAAGACGTTTCACCTTCTTCTTGTTCCTCAATTTCCATTTCATCCCCTTCTTCTTCTTCTTCAAGTTCCTCTTCTTTCATTTCCTCATGAGCCAAATGCTCTTCCTTTTCGATAAGTGTCTCATAAGGTTGAAAAACAAATGGAATTTTCATAAGCGAAATGTTGGAATGATTGAAAATTTTTCTAGAAACAAATTCTTCGCCTTTGAAATCGACTCCAAAATAGTTAAAAATCCGAGTGAGATAAATTCCATGGTATAAAGTATTCTCACCCATTTCAGACGAAGTTCATCCAAAATAACTTGCGCCCAATTTATGTCATAGTTTCCGAAAATAGAAAAAAGAGTTTTGCAAACTTTTGAAGTAGGATTGTTAAAATTTCCTGATCTTGGGGTCAAAGTATGTTGCAAAAGAAGATTAACAATTCTTGCTTTTGGTCGAAAATTTCTATTTTTAAAATCAAAATCATCATCTCTTTCGAAAATGTGATGAAATGTCTCACGATCATGTTCATCGATTTTAAAGTTAGAAAGATCCATTCCCGAACTCTTGCAATTGAGAATGGTACCCAAAAGATCACAATTCAAAACAATTTGAGTGACTTTGACACTACTTCAAATTTCATCTTCATTTCCAACATAAAATCCGCGATTTAAATTCGCATAGAAAATTTTGACAAGATTAAGATAGCAAACAAAATCATTTTGAGAAGCATCAATAAGACTAAGAACACCATTGTTTGCAAAAAGAGAATCAATTTCATAAGAAGAAAAATCTTGAAAAATAGCAAATTTTCCGGAATGACTTTGGCATAGTTAGCATAATTGATGTATACTTTAATTGCCTCCGGATCATTGAATAATTGCTCTTTGATTTTTCTGGAAATTCGCATGGTTAAGGGGTTGCTTGAAGAAGCCATTAGAGTAGAGGGTAGAGAGCTTGAAGTTATGAAGAGAGAGTCTGAATTTGAAAATGAAGTGAAAAGATATGATAAAAGATAGTGAATAAATAGATTCTGAAAGGACATATTCTCCCGTCAAAAGGTATCTTTTCAGAGAATTGAATGAAGTGAAAAGTTGGAGGGAAATTCAAACATTTGAATTCAAATTTTGAAATTCAAATTCAGGTAGCCATGTCGACATCATGGTAGCGACCATGTCGACATGTGCTTTCGAATTTTCATGAATTGATTTTTCCTAAGATCTTCTAATATATATATTATTATTATTATTATTAATGTCTATTATATATTTCTGAAATATTATTATACTTATAATATATTTCAGAAAGTATTAAAAATAATAAAAATAATAAAAAAATAGAAAAAAAAATTTAAAATTCAAACAACACACCAATTCAAAATCAATCGATCAAACAATCAAGCAACTAATCTTAAGCAAGCAATTTCAACCAATTGCATTGTAAACGTGTATCTTTTTCTGAGTCTGTTTCTCTGAATTCGTCGGAGTCGTGAACAGCTCTGTAACACAAATTCGAATTATCCGTCTTCCAATCATCATCACTTGAGGACGAGTCTGAGTCATCTAGAGTAGCAGTTAATGCACGCTTCCGTTTCTTTGCTAGTTCATTGTTCATAGGAGGATTCTGCCTTTCTGGATACGGACAGTCTCTTTTGAAGTGGCCTGGTTTACCACAGTTGTAACACTTGTCATTATTTGGCACTATATTCTTATTTCCAGAATTCTTATAGTTGTTTCTCTTGAGATTATTCATCTCTCCGTATTTCAGGAATCTCCTAAAATTGCTGGTCATAAAGGCTATCTCTTCATCATTATCGCTGTTTGAGTCTGATCCATCGGTCAATGCATTGAATGCCATTGATTTCTTTTCAGATGCTTTACTTTCTCTTCTCTCGATAATTTGAACTTCATATGACATTAGATTTCCAATTAATTCTTCTATCTTCAAAATACTGATGTCATTTGCCTCTTCGATCGCAAGTGTCTTTTGATCCCATTCTGGAGTTAGAGAATTTAATTTTTTCCTGACTTGATCTTCTTCAGAAAATTCCTTTCCCAAAGATATTAGAGAATGCACAATATCCTGAAATCTACTATACATATCTGAAATAGACTCATTAGCATTCATTTTAAATAATTAAAACTGATTTGTGAGCATGGAAATTTTGGTCTGTTTAACTTTGCTTGTTCCTTCATGGGTAACTTGCAAAGTTTTCCAGATTTCATATGCAGACTTACAAACTGACACTCTATTGAATTTATTTCTATCTAGTGAAAAAAACAGAATACTCATTGCCTTAGAATTATTTTGTGCTACAGTCTTTTGCTCAGCAGTCCACTGTGCAAAATCAAATATGGGTTCAGAATATTCAGTTTGTGTGATATTCTAAGTGTCTAATCCTATAGATTGTAAATATATTTTCATCCTACATGCCCAATATGCATAGTTACTGCCATTAAAAAGTGGTGGTCTGACAGTAGACTGATCCTCTACAAATGAACTAGTGACAGGGATACTAGTGTTAATAACAGTACCAGTGTTGGTAGCCATTTTGAAAACTTTTCAAAAATCAGATTATGAAACTTTGAAAACCGTGCTCTGATTCCAATTGTGAGAAATGCAGATTATGTATCTTAAGGCTAAGGTTAACACTAGAGGAGGGTGAATAGTGTTAATGAATAATTACTAAATCTTTTTAAATTATGTTAATTTAGACACAAAATATGCAATATACAGACACATATATGATCACGGAAACAATCACAGATGCAAAAATAAAATAAAAGCAGTAAAGGAAAGAACACACCGGATTTTATACTGGTTCGGAGTTACCCTACATCCAGTCCCGCAACACAAGTACAGATTTCCTTTCAAAAGCAATTATACAATTACACCCTCGGTTTCAAGGCTACGAGGTACACCCTCCAGAATTTCGATCCTTTGAGTAGAGATACTTGATTTCCAGGCCACAAGTTTACCCAATTGATTTACCAAGGCTACAATCACACCTTTTCCCTTTTGATTGATTTCCAAGGCTAAAATCACACCTTTTCTCGCTTAATAGATTACAAAGAAGTCTATAGCTCTAAATAGCACAGAGAATCTTGTAGATATAGTGACAGAGAATCAAACTAGAAGTAATCGAGTATGATTCAATGTTGATTCGGCAGAGTAATGATAAGAATATATATTAAGAAATGTGGAAGAAGAAGAGGAGTGAAAACCAAAAATTTATAATTGAAAATTCATTGAAACTGACCCCTATTTATAGAAGAACAACGGCCATGACCATTCATGAAGAGTTATGGCAAATAGACACTTCTTTTGAAATTTGAATTTTTGCATCAAACTATCACCATGTCGACATGGTCATGCTAGGTATGTCGACATCCCAAAGGATTTTTTGGTGTTTTTGGTTTTCTTTGAAAATAACATTTATCTTATATAAAAACTATTTTAAACTTTGTAGATATACTTGACTATAGTTAAAATTCATAAGTAAATATAAAGAATACTATATATATATATATATATTTTAACTATAATTTTATATTTAAATCTAAGTATAAATATTAAAAGTTAAATATATTATTTAAAAAGATAGTTTAAAATCAGGAGTAGTTTGACTTTGAAAATAAAGATGTTTTTAAGGCTAAAATTATTTAAAATCAGGATCGAGGGTTTTGAATCTTTTAAAAGGAAAGTTTTGAAAACATTTTGAAAAAAGGATATAATTTTGAAAAATCATTTTGAATAAAAGTTAGTGGATACAAAACAATGTTCCACTAGATTTTTCGTAGGTTCATCCTACTTAGGGTTCCATCACTTTAACGGGCTCGAAGTGGATTCCATTCCACAAATAAATTGGATTTTAAGATGCCAATATTTTTCTATGGGTTTTACAAAAATTCCTAATAGTAATAAATAATACTTGTCCTTGAAATCTTGAACTTTTGATAGTCTCGATACTCATGAGTCTTCTATCTTGATATCTTGAATCTCTATACTGTACAGTCTTCATTCCTAGTACCTGCATGGTTAAATCCTGCATATACATATATATCTAAACTTATAATGTTAGTATTTATATTTTATAATCTATTCTAAGGTTGTTGTCATCAAAACCATCATCTCACGGACTAACAATTTTGACTTCAAAATTTCGATTGTATATAAAAAAGGGTATTTGAAAATGGTTCATTTATGTATGTACATATACATATACATACATACATATAGATATATATATGTATATATGTATGTATGTATGTATGTATGTATATGTATGTTTATATGTATGTATGTATATGTGTGTATATATATATATATGTATGTATGTATGTATGTATGTATGTACGTACCTACATATACACACACACACTTACATACATACATATGTATATATATGTATGTATGTATGTATGTATAAGTTTATATGTATGTGCTTGTAAAAAGGTTAGAATAATTTAACATAACATGTATGTGTATTTTGAATTAATTGAAAATTATGTTAATGTCATTATTACATATGCGGCGTGTGTGTGTGTATTATATTAATTCAAAGTCAGTTAGAGATATTTTACATTAATTAACTTGATCAAGTTCTGAATTTAAAATATATTCTACAAGTCAAACATAGATCTTTCAATCTAGAATTTTGAGTTTGTAACTTTAATTCAATCAATCTATGTTCGTTATTCCCAGTTTAACCTTTATATTATTAAGTTATATATTTAGAAATGCTTTATATCCATATGTATCTTCACTAAACAATTAAATTAAGGCGTTACATATGACGAATATATACGTGGTAGATACAAATATCAATATCTACACATGTATATATATTAACTTTTGTCGTTGTTTGTAATATCATCATGATTTACCCTCTAATTCTATGTATACATATTAAGTGTAGTAGTCCATATATAAATCATCATTTGGCTTGCCATACAGGGAAGGATGTAGTCTAATCGCTGGGTCAAAATTAATGGAAAGATTTAAAAGAGAGAAATGAAAAGGTTTCTTTTTCTAAAATGAAACAAAACCTTTTTATTTCATTTAATTGAATTTGATAGAATTTATTATTTCATCCATGGTCAACCACTCACTTCTCCACTGCTCTTGGTTGTATATTCATACCAATTATATTTAATTAATTGGATTACATAAATAAATAAATATTATTCAAATAAAATATGTTTTATTAAATAATTTGATTACATATAATGCTTTTGATGGTCTTCATAGGCCCATGAAGATCCAAAGAAAGAAAGAAAATCAAAATTTATCCACTTCACGTAAGTCGAAATAGGCCGGGTTCCAATAGTGGTATTAGAACTCATATGATCTATGTAATCTAATTATCCAACATTATGGGTTAAATAATAGACTTTTCCTTCTGATGGGTGTTTAGAGTAATAGTGTCTATGCTTGGAGTTGAATAAAATGTGTTCTTCCTTTCTTGACTACTGGCCTAGCCCCAATGAATGGAGTAATTTCAAAAGATTGGCCCAGATGTAAGGCCCAAAGGAGTTTTGGTGTAGGGCTATCTTTTAATCAAGATTTGAAATTTTAAAGTACATTCTAAGTTTAGATGTTATAGTTGAAATATAAAAGGAAAACATATAAAGGTCATAAAATAGATTTCAAACTTTC
Organism: Allium cepa; assembly: GCA_030765085.1. Lineage (NCBI taxonomy): Eukaryota > Viridiplantae > Streptophyta > Magnoliopsida > Asparagales > Amaryllidaceae > Allium > Allium cepa. Next base: position 846,400,456 of record CM060938.1, read on the forward strand.
CTAAATTATTTTGAAATATTAATCAAAACTTTTTCAAAATTTTCATAAATATTTATTTAATTTGGTTAACTAAATATAATATGTGTGTGTGTTGATATATGTATATACACACAAACACACAATTATAAAGGTTATAGTTGAATATTTATCATAAAATTATTTGAGATAGATTAAATAAAATTTTAAAATTTATTAAGATATTTAATTAAAATGTTTAATATGAATTTTTTAGTTGATATGTGATTAAATATTGTTAATTAATTAAAATATGTATTGATATACATACATACGCACATACATATACATATACATATACATATACATATACATATACATATACATATACATATACATATATATGAACTTTAAACGTTACAGTTAATCATCCATCCTAAATAGTTTAAGCCGAATAAAAATATGATTTTTTAAAATTTCAAATAAAATATAATTAAATTAGTTAATTACATTAAAGAAGTAAAATTACTTATACATGACGCAATTAATAAGATATATATAAATATTATACAAGTTAATTAAATTATAATAGTTATAAACAAATTATACTTATATAATTATATATGTATAAATATGATATAAGTATAACCGTAAAAAAACCAAATAGGTTTTTGTAATAAATAGATACATACAGTACATACACCATGATTTCAGATGTGTCCGACACTTGAATTACGTGGGTATTTTATAAGAATATTATTCTTTAAATTGATATTATCCATATATATTAAAATGTTACGAATCTTTAATATAGTAGCCCTTTATCATGTATTTATTGATAGATTATTTGCATATGCACTAGTTATTGAGCAAGTTCAAGCTTAAGCTATTACGTGTTGTACTCGTAGATGAGGTAAAATATGTGCATGTATTTGTTAAGCAAACTCGAGGTATTGCGTTATGCTTAGGCCCTTGCGAAATGATAGCTAAGAATGAATAATCTCTCTCTTGCTTTGTATAGCAAACTGATGGTCAAGTTCGAGATTAGGGCAAAAACCATGGTTACGAGTTGTATATGACGCAACCCATAAAGAGGTATCCATTACTTGATGCCTATGTAATGTTAAGCGAACTCAATGTCATAATCCTAAGGCAAGCGAGTCTTAACACTTAATGAGGAAATCAAAATATTTTTATACTTCACTTTGTATTTTAAGGAATATAAAAATGTAGGGAGGCCTTGTCAGAAAAATGAAATGAATACATTCAACCTTTTCGATATTGTAGAACATATGATATGCAAATTAAAATTATCCACGATAATAAATTTGTTCAGCTAATTTTATCGATACAATTGTTTATCGGTTGAAATATACTAATGAACTGAATAAGGATTGATAAAGAAATATGATATGTATACCAATAAATTAATTGGTATGTTATCAATTCAAGACCCATGCAAGAGCCAAACAGCATGACTACTAAATACATTCGTCATGTGCTCACTTAAATGTTTATTTATCCAAAACTATGTATTAATTTCTATGAGCTTTAAACTATAAAGCAATACAAAATTATGGATTTTTGATCCATGATCACATACAAAAGCTGTATGGTGAACAATAACATTCATATTGTATAAAACCTCAATGAAATTGGTTCTTCTAAATTAAGGAAATAAACCATAAATGCAAGATTATGTGTTCAATATGATTGAATGCGAAGAGAATCTTGTTGTGTTGAATACAACGAGAGACCAAGGACTAAAGACCGACCTAGGAATCTGATCATTGAAATTTCAGTTTTTACCAATTTACTTAAGTGCAACATGTTCGATATCCTTGAATTGTTAAGAATGTCCAAATGGCTATTATAAAGAGTTCGTGCAATCTTGTAAATAGTTCAACTATTTAGAAAGGAAAAGCAATTGTTTGATAGTGGATGTACAATAGACATAATTGGAATGAAGAGAGCGAATTATTACTTCTATTTTATGAAGAGACATTAGGAACATGAATTATATAAAATAATTAGTACATATTTAATATGGAATGGTACTTCTGATTTATATTTCAAATGTAATTATATAATAAAAAATTTATTTTCTATAAATGTTATTTCTTTTAGTTTAATATTAGTAAATTTGAAACTCTCAGATGTAAACTAGTTGGCATATAGTAAGTAGTTGAACGGAGCTTCGCATTTCATGTGCCATTATAATAACGTTGGAAATAGTAGGAGTATACCATATTACAATTATTAAAGGATGCATCAATTTGCAATATTGACTTAAAATTGATATAATTTTATTTTAGTATGAATATTATGAATATTCATTGAAAAATAAATTTGTTATAATAACGGTATTTGTTTCCATAACAATGGTGATGCATTAACTATGGAAAGTACAGAGGTATCTAAAATTTTCTACAATTATTCTAGAATTATGGACTAAGTCATATATTTGAGAAATAATTCTTTAATCGTATGATTATGAACTATATACATATGAATTGTATCTCAAAAGATTTAGTGTCCCTCCATCGCCTCAGAATGAAAGGGGCGATCTCGTAGTTCTTGGTCTATAAAGATGCATTGTTAGTGCTCCATTTTCCCATCGAGGATGAACCTAAACCTGTGCTCGAGAGATAGCTGTCCATACACTGATAAGGGATGTATGGATTCTCGAGAAGAGATGAGCCGTGATGGTCCCCCCAGACCGCCCTGATCGCATGGGCGAATAAAAAGTTAGATCTATATTGGATCTCACCTGAATCGCCTCATCTATCCTCCTGAGGAGAAGTTTGGTTTCAATACACCCATTTAATGGGAGTGATGAAAGAGATAATGAACTCCATATTGATACATATAGACGTATGCAGCCTAAGGTTTATTGATATCAAAACGTATCCGATTACTTCATCAGATTCACCAAAGGATTGTCATAGACATGAACATGTGTATTTGATACACAAGAAGTATACCTTTGATAAGTTCATAGGATTTAAATTGTAAGTAGAAAATATAATATGTAAAGAGAATAAAACAATTCAATTTTATCGAATAAGTGGGTATATTAGAAAGAATTCCAAAAGTACCTAAAACAAATAAAATCAATCTCAAATTCACTCCTTCCTATGATACATAATAATGTATTGATAAGGAGTAATCAGAATTTATTGGAAAAGTACGATTGATGATGAGTGATGTTGAATTAACTTCTTTGTACAAGGATATCATTAACTAGAGATTTGGCCAATCTCGAATTTAGCCAGTTATTCTATGAAAGCTAGGGTTACTTGCTAATCAATAGGCTTAAAAATGAAAAATGAGGAAGCATGCAAGCAAAGCAATGTAAATGACACAAAATATAGAGTGGTTCGACAAGATTTCTTACATCCATTATAAAGATCTCTTATTATCATTCTCTCTTACAGTTATAAGGGTTAGAGAACCACATATTATCACAAAACCAATTGGTTATGTGAAGGGAGGTCTCTTAGTATTTATGCATGAATTATATTGTAAATTGTCCAATGTGGGACTAATCCTAACACACCCCCGCACGTGTGGCGTATCATCAGCCAAACACGTGGACATTCATTGAGGGTGACATGTGACACAATTAAACCCACTCTGATGCCATGTTAAAGAACAATATATTATCACAAAACCAACTGGTAATGTGAAGGGAGGTCTCTTAGTATTTATGCATGATTTATATTGTAAATTGTCCGATGTGGGACTAATCTCAACAACAAGAAACTACAAGAGAGTGATAAGAAACATAGCACTTAAGACTACAAAAGTTAGCTAATCTTAAGCACTTAGAGTCTTGATTTTTTGTGAAGAGAGCTTTTGATAAAGATAATGATAGGAATTCTAATATTTTCCAATCCCTTTGAAGTGGTAGTGCATGAGATATTTATGGTGGCTGAAATAGACGATGGAAGGACGAGGTTACGATATAGAAAAGGTGGGAAACATACTGGTCATTGATCCTGTCGCGTGGGCTGATAGGGGATTGCTGTAATGTTAAAAAGAAATAAGTGGCTGAGATGCTTGCCAATTGTCCTTTTGTACCAGGTGCATGCTTTGCATTTAATGCGCATTAATTGCTGTTGGCAAACTACATGAGTGGATGTATTTCTAGCCGCTTTGCTACAGCATCTTTGTAACAACCCATAATTTTACCACTTTGAAAATGAGATATTTAATTTATTTTAAATATTTAGATATAAATTTTTAAACTTAATGATCATGTTTTAAGTGATAAATAAGAATGATAAACTTATTTTATAATCCGATTGCAAAATCAAAAAGTTTAGATTTCGTCAAAAAGTGACAAAAGGTGGTATTCGATAAAATTTGATATACATTTGAATAATTTTTGTAAATGGTAAATAAATCTTTTTAATGGTTATATGATGATATTACAATAATATAAAATTAATTTATAATGATTTTATAAACATGTATATATTTGTTTTATAACGATTGACAAACTTCATCGCACGTTGACAAATCGATGTCATATTTTTACAATTGAATTTTAATATTATTAAATATGGTTTTATAAGTCAAATACATTTGTATTAATTATTTAAAGATGCTAAAAAACTTATTTCAAATTTTTTTTAAATAAATAAATAGGTTTACAAAAACGTCAAAATGTGAGCGTAAAACATTTTTTCGAAAATCAACGTTTTGTTTAATGTAAGTCGTTGCAATGTTGATGCACACATTTGTACATATATACGCATTTGACAACTAGGAATGTATTTAACACTAAAAATATTAATTAAATTAAGTATGTAATTAATTAAATAAAGTAAGTAAAGTCAAAAAGAAAATATTAAATCGAATCACATCAAAATCAAAATAAATATTCACTTTAATCCACTATTCCACCAAAATACATACCTTAAGTATTAAGTAAAGATGACATAAAAAATGATGTGATATGAAGATGGTAAATGTTGAAAAATTATGTTTATTTAAAGGTTAAGAAATGATATTTTTGTCAAATTACATTCCTTGAAGGCTAAGGCTATAAATATGAAGCCTTATGCTTTCATTTCTTCACACTTCCATTCATTCTTTTCTTAGCTTTCTTCTTCTTTCTCCTTAGAGTTTCAATGGCTTCTTCTCTTCTCTCCCCTTACGAAATTTCTTAAAAAAATATCAATCTGACTACAAACTCCACCAAATTCCTCCAAAGGCCTTAGAATATCATTAAAACATGGTTTAGCACATAAAAGTTAAAGAATAATGGAGAAAGGGATAGAGTAGGAGGAGGAACCTAGGGGAAGGTGGACGATGGCTATAGCCAAAATCAAGTAAAGAGGAACGTGGTCATGAGTAAAGAAGGGGAAGAAGATAATAGGCATGTAGTTTAAGAGGAAAAAGGACGGTTTTAACGACGTTTGGTTGAAGTTGAAGATGATAATGAAGTGTTTTTATAGTGAATGTTGGTAGGAAGTGAAATGAATTGGTTAATGGTGAGAACTCGATCTAAATAAATATTTCTTATAATTGAAATAAATTATAAAATGGTTAGCATGAATATTAAAAGTAGCTATGATATTGAGTTGGTTAACAAAAAATGTTTGGTGGTTGCTTAAGAAGTAAGAAGTTGTGTGTCTTAACATAAAAAATAGAGTGAGCTCCTTTACTTTAAAATCCTATTTTTGTTATGCTATGATATTCATGTTCATACCCTTATCATAAATTGATGTCCTTTACTTGTAATATGGATTCTTGAATGAATTGGTTGTATGGATGAATGTATGGTTCTTAATGTTACTTTTACCAAAATCGTAGTAAAAAAAAGTTGGTTATGACTACTTTATTAGTCACAGTTAATTATAGTAGATTTGAGACAATATTTGTTTATAATCATATGTGGTATATTGGGCCTAGTTAAATCTCTTTTCATATTTACTATAGAAAAAGAATTCATTTTGAAAACGATAGGAATTTGATTTAAAAACAAGAAGTTAAAGATAAATTATGAAATTGTTTTGAAAATGGAAGTTAGCATTTTAAGATTTTAAATGAATTTTAAAGTTTTAGAATGCGGAAAAAAATAAATAGCTTATGATTTAAGAAGTTTAAAAGTTAAAATGTTGAATATTAATGAAATATGAAATATTTGGAAATAGAGTGAAAATGAGTTTTACATGAATAAGTTAGTAAAGTATTGATTTAAAATGGTTTATTAATGTTTTACAAACAATAAAATCCAGTTTGAAGATATTTTGGAAAATATTGAAAAGAAAATCAAAGTAAGGCGCGTTACGCCAGTTCGTGATTTCGTGCCGGGAAAGCTAAATGAATATGCAGGATAGAAACAGAGTCCGAATTCTTCAAAATAAGAATTTTTTTAGATCCTTATAACCATAATTTTCAAATGGAAAAGAAAAACCAAGATTTACTTTTGTAATTTTAAAATTTGTCCAGATCAAGTTTTCAGGAAAATCATGCTTTTGTAGTTAAGTGATCAAAGTATAAACATTTAAAATGAATATTTTTAAATGTTTAAAAATATGAAATAAATAAATTTGATAAATATGTTAAAATGTTTTGAAAGAAATTTGAGTTATTAATGTGGATTTCTAAATGATAAAGCTGTTTTAATTGAATAAGCTTTTAAAACACTATCTGCACCACTTTTCTATAGCAGTTTTAGTAAACTGTAGAAATATAGATTTGAACTTAACTATTCTTTCCTGAATCTTATCAATGTCTTTAAATAAACAATTTACTATTTAAAAATGATTTGAAAGTTTTAATAAGAGTTTAAATGAATGGTTAAGATGAATTGTTTATAACACTTAAAAAATATAATTGAATCAATCCCTTGGATGTAATAACAAAATGAGTATGCGGAAACGACTAGTATATTTGTCCCACCTTTGAAATTTGGGCAGTTAAAACAAGTTATGTAACAAAGGTTAGGAATGCAGCACACAGTGTCCTGAACTTACCTGGCCTTTGTTTTCTCTTTCTAGACAAGGGGTGGAACAGATCGGAGGGAAAGCCCAGATGCTCTAAATGAAAAGATCATATTTGACATTTTCTAGAATGGAAACGGTTGATTAAGGTTTTTAGTAATATAAGGAATGTTCTGGCCAAAATCCATATTAAGTTATGAGGAGGAAAATTGTACTTTCCATGTAAATTTAAAAGTGATTTCACCATTATTCCACCCATAGTATTTGTTGAATATGGAAATTAGTATTGAGTATGAATTTATATAATTTCTAACATCAATTTGACTCAGATACTAACTAATTCGAATTTTCCATGTTAGATAACATGGTTTCAACTTATTAAATTATATGATTTGGAAAATAAGATATCTTTGTTAAAAACTTAAATAAACGTTTTTGGCAATAGGATGTCGTAAATAATGTACTTTTTCTACTCAATATTAAATGATTTGGGTTTATAGTGAATGATGTCTTAAATAACATTGTTATGACCCAGTTAAGACATGTTTTAGAAAGATGAAATTTTAATAGATTAAGAATTAAATTTCCTAAGTAAGCGACTTGAAGATTTCCAAAGTTAAAAGGGTTTGATTAACCAGTAAAAGGTTAAAATGAAAAGAGGCTTAACAATCCTATGTACTCATATTCACATTTTTATCGATGATTGGATTTCGAAGAGACCGGGATCAGATCTAGGTGATTGCTATCCAAAAACCACTTCGAACCATATTACGCTTTCTAAGTAAAATACGTTGAAGACAAAGACCATTGAAGGCAAGGATATTCATGATGTAGGGATACTTTCCACTAGATCCTTGGTGAAATTTATCAAATCGTACATTATGGTGGCAGCAGTGTTCCATTATGAAAATCTTCGATTTGTGTAACGATCTGGAATTTAACTGCTTTGATTTGCGAATATTTAATTATATATACTTTATAATGAAAATAAAACTCTTGTCAATAATAAACAATGATCGTGAAATAGTTTTTAAAATATGTTTATATAGTTCGATGAAAAACAGAAAATGTGATCGGAAACTGTTTTTCGAATTTTCGACGTTTCATCGTATAAAAGTTGTTTGAAATATTGTGCACACTTTCTTATATATATATATATATATATATATATATAAGAAAGTGTGCACTCATAGACTAAGTATATAATATGTTTAGGATAATATAATTAAGTTTAATTAAGTAAATTAAGTTAATTTAATCAAGATAATCATGATGTGGCACTTTGGCAACTAAATAAAAAAATAAATAGAAAATAGTCACATCAGGGGGACATGATTTGGCACTTCGGGGGCTTGGGTACAAAGCATTTAATGTATGTTGCTAAGGAGAGGGCATAGGTGGTGAGGTGGCATTCAAGGAGTGGAGGGCAAAGGACATGGGCGATTAGGTAATTTTGCATTTGCATTTATGTAAAAACATTTTTTCTTTTCATTTCATTTTTTTCCTTTTTCTATTTTTCCTAAATTATCTTCTTCCTTCCTAAGCTCTAAAAAACTTTAATGGCTTCTTTAGCATTTTCAAGTTTTATATTTCCAATTTTAAACTTTTTAAAATTGTTTAAATTTAGCTTCAAACTCCTCCTTTTCACTTCAAAATTCTTCCATTTTTCCCGAAATGGTTTTGTGCATAACTTCTTACAAACAACTCCTAAACCAGATTTTATTTTTATCAAACCTTGTATAATTCTAGTGGCTACAACTTGTAGTTTACCACTTTTTATGATTTCAAGCTTAAATGCTCCAAAATTTAATTTTTTGCATGAGTGTTTTTGAACCGAGATTTTTATGTCTGAAAATACCCCTTACTGTTTTGGCTATAACTCCCCCAAAAGTTATCCAAATTGAGTTTTTTTTAAATTATAGAGGAAATAATTATCTAAACCTTTTCTTTTGACAATGTTTTAGAATTTTAAGAATAAAGGGTCCAAAAATCGAGAATAAAGTGACATATTTTTGAGTGGGTTTCCTTGTTTTCCAAGCCTCCCGAGTTTCAAAGTATTTCAAGTTTCAAAATCTTTGGTGATTAAATTCTTTAACTTTTTGGGAAAGAATTTTCCTTTATATGTATGGCTGTATATGTGATGATACTGTTTGATTATCTTGTAGTTGTTATGGTAATATATGTTTGTATGTGATGTGAATCTTAGAATTTGAAAATCAAAGTCTAAGTATTATGTTTGGTTCGAAAGATGTGTGCTTGTTTATGGATGGTTATGGTTCATAGACTTTGGGTTGGTTGTGATATAGAAGTGTAAAATAAGTTGAAAATTACGGATACCCATAGCAGTTCGCTTAAAAGTTTGATTTTTGAAAAAAAAAGGGATTTTAAAACTTAGAAGTGTTTGTAAATGTTTTACAAACTTAATAATAATGTTTTAAGAAGTTAATTAAGTTTCTAATAATTAATTTTAATTAATTAGGTTTTTACTAATTGATAATTAATTAAGGATTAAACAAGGTTTAATAATTATAATTAAGTGAAGATTAGTTATTAATTAATTATCTAATAAAATTAAGATTTATTTTAATTAATTATTAATAAGTTAATTAATTTTGAAATTAATTACGAGTTAAGTAATTGATTTATTTTTAATTTATTACTAATTAAGTGTAAGGTTAATTATAAATAAATTATCAATCAAGTATTAATTATTTTTAATTATAAATCATTAAAGATTTTAATTTATAATAAATTATTTATAATATTTTTATTTATTATTTAAGCTAATTAAAGAGTATTTAATTAATTAATTGAGATTAAATAATATTTAATTATTAATAAAGGTTTATTTAATTATTTAATAATTAATAAAGGATTAATTTGGGCTTAATTATTTGTTAATTATTGTTTAACTATTTAATTAAGTTAAGTTAAGATTCATTTAAAATTTATTATGATTTAAATATGGATTTAACTTATAATTAATTATTTTAAAAAGGGTTTTAAAGTTTTAAATCCTTTGGTTTTCAAAAGTAATTTTTTTTAAAGGTACTTCTTTTTCAAAGGTGGTTTTGAATACAAGTGATTCAAGTGTTGATACCGTTAAGAAACCATATAACGGTGAATGAGTTATAATATAGATTGTTTGTTTTTTGATTGTTTGGACATGTGTTAGCAGAATAAATCTCCGTTCTGCTATAAATTGGTTGTTGTTTGGTTGTGTGGACAGGTGTTAGCAGAATAAATCCCTGTTTTGCTAGTAATCGATTGAATTTCTTAGACACCTATTTAGCAGGACAAATCACCATCCTGCTATTATGTTATTTGAACATGTATATGCTAGTTAGCTTATATGGACATGATATTCCTTGATTTGGATATGAGTTGTGTTTACATATATGTTGACCTATGTCAATAACTGCTAAGCGAATTGGAATTGAATTGAATGGTAACTTAAATTAGTACCATTAGGATTGCGAAGCCTCTTTTTGAATTTATAAAGTATGTTTTGGATTAACTTAAATTCTTTAATCAATTTGGAGTTAAAAGTTTATGAATGACTCTCAAGTTATATATTATTTTATAAAGTTATTTATAAGTAATAACTTATTTATAAAAAGGGTTTTGCTAAATAAAAGTGTGACGCCCCACCTCTATACCCACGCCAGCCAAGGACACTACAGGGTAATGCCGTCAACTAACACGGAGAATAAGGCTGGTTGGGAGCGACCATCTATAGCCTTGCTCTAACTATCTATTGAATACATCAACAATAAACATACCAAGCAGGTCGACATACCCAATGAATACTTAAAACAAAACCATAGATGGTTGAAGGATCTATCAGAGCAGAATATAACAACTCAAATGTAATATACATCACAGAACAGTAGATCATCATATACACATATATTGATACATAATAGAGTATACAAAATAATACATGTCAAGTGATATAGCAAACCACAATATACAGACGAATCCCAAAAGAATACATATATCAGAGTTACAATAAAAAGGACTACACAAAAAGCTTTAACAAAAAGGAACAAGCTGAATAGTCCATGCGGAAGCAAAATAGGCTAAGTCCAAAAGCACCTAACCTGAAACATCTTGGTCTGACCCGAGTATAAAATACACAGGTCAGTCTAGCTAAACAAATTAGTTAGATAAACTGAACAACAATTAACCTGCAAGGTTACAAGGCATAACAAATATCTCTAAAAGAGATAACACAATCATCTAACAAAAGATGAATCATATGGTAACAAGCCTCATATCATCGGCAACATATAGAAACAAAGGATAAGAATATCCCAAGCAAGCCATAAGGCAATAACAAAAACCTATGAAGGTAACACAAGTTCCACAAGGTAAACGCTATGCATTATGCAGCTCAAAAAGACCAACACCGAAGGGCGATACCTAGGGAATATACATATGAATGAAACATCATAAAAATTGCTCGAGCTCGGTACTGTATAAACAAGGATCCATGAGCCCGAAGACTCCAAACCCAATATCACCCATGCGGCTCATAACGACCAACATCGGAAGCGATACTAAAGGGCAACCCAATATCACCCATGCGGCTCATAACGACCAACATCGGAAGCGATACTAAAGGGCAACCCAATATCACCCATGCGGCTCATAACGACAACCGTCGGAAGCGATACTAAAGGGCAACAAACCCGAAGGCACATACCCGAAGGCAACATACCCGAAGGCAACAAACCGTAGTGGTGAAGGTCAGAGACCCAGTACTGGACACCACGAACTGGCGGAATGTGTCATAACTCTCAAAAAGGAATCCGAAAAGTGGTAATGTGAGTCCCATAACCACTCGTTCGCACTAAACGGTTTACTATCCGTTAGTTAATTTCACACTCAAAGCAGTACAAAGTCACCTCATATCATCGGTAAACCAAACCCGAAGGTTAAAACGATCAATTGAATAGGTCGGGAACTAATCGGAAGGATAAACGCACAGATTCATGGTCCGTGTTTTGCCCAACCATTTAATCACCCTTCCACTTCGCTCGAAGTGCGAAATTGTGCGTGTGGTTTAAATTGAATTTATAAATCGGAGAAGCGAACTTTTAATACGATTTGAAGAAATTATTTATAAAACCCGTGAATGAATTCAAAAAGGAATCATTAAGGTCAAATATGCATAAAAAACTAATTGGAATCAACATACATCGATCAATTTTGGAAAATTAAACGAACAAGGCAATTTTGGCAAAAACAGCATATTCTGACGTCTGAAAGAAGGGATTCAGACGTCTGAATCTGGAATTCAATTTCTTTTTCAAAAGAGAAATCAAACGTCTGAACCCAAATTTTCAGACGTCTGAAATAGGCATATTTTGGCCTATTTCCTTTCTCGTCGAAATTAAACACTTTCAGACGTCTGGAATATAAATTCAGACGTCTGAATCTGGGGATTAAAATATTCCCCAGAACAATATTCAGACGTCTGAAATTATGGTTTCAGACGTCCGAAACTCAATGTCCAGGCATTTCCTGAACCTGGGCCCTTATGGCCAAACAAATCGAAAGCAATCAGATGCGTGTTGATTATGGGCTTACGTCAAACGACTACCCAAGCTTAACAACACACCCAAACACTCCGAACAACATAAACATCATCCATATAAGGATTTTCAAAGATTTGGCTTCAAAATCATAATTTGGTAATTTCACCGAATCAACCCAAATCAAAAGCAAAAGAACATATGAACAATTGTTAGGAATTCATGCCTAACATCAATGATATCAAAAGAAGTAGATGTGAGTTCAAAACTCACCTTATATCCAAAAACAAAGAAGGAGTTCAATTTGCAAGGAGAAGACCAACAAATCTCCACTTCTACTCTACTAGCTTCAATCTAAGATCAAAACAAGTATTTTCCTAAGTTAGGTTTAGGAATTTCTGAGATTGAAGAGAGAAAGAGATAGAGAAGATGAAGAGGAGCTTACCTATGTCTTCTCTTTGATATTGGAGCAAGAATCAAGTTACAAAGAAGAATTAGGGCTTGCAAATTTCTATTTCTCTTTCCCTTCCACCATTTTCAGTTTTCTTAAGCTAAGAAATGAAATGAGGGTGAATGGATGAAGAGAGGGCTGAGTTAGGGGTTTAAACTAACAAATGGGCTGAACCCAAACCCAAAACCCAAATAGAAAAGTTGCAAAAATTCACAAACTCCAAACATATCGAAGCTTACACTTAAAAGGATCGCAAACGCCATTTTGGAACCAATGGAGGTGGTTTCGAGTTCCAATTCGGCCATTTGCAGAAAGTAACATTTCGGACCTAAAAATCCGACCAACGACGCTATATTTAAACAAAACATTTAAATATATAATCGTTAAATATGCGGGTTGTTACAGATCTCCCTCCTTACAAAATTGCGTCCCCGCAATTCCTAGAGACGATATTTGTAATGACTACATACATACAACATTCAAAAGAAAAGAAAATAAGCTTGAGATAAAAAGATATACTCATCGTTCCCAAGCAAAGATAGAAAACCCGGATAGGATCGCTCGATAAACTCTCTGGTTTCCCAAGTACAGTCATTGGGATTAGCGGACCATTGAACTTTAACGAGCGGCACGTCCTTGTTTCGAAGGTGTGGCACCTCCGTGTCAAGTACGCGAATAGGCTGCTGTACAATAGATAAGTCCGGTGAGATCTCAAGCTCTAGCAAATCAGGAGAAGTAATAACAGAATCCGACTCCCGAAGACACTTTCGAAGTTGCGAGACGTGAAACACGTCATGAATGCCAGATAGATGAGCAGGAAGTGAAACTCTATAAGCCACAGGGCCAATACGTTCAGTAATAGAAAATGGTCCTATAAAGCGAGGAGCCAATTTTCCAGTCGTACTGAAACGCATAACCCCTTTCAAAGGAGAAACACGAATAAAAACAAGATCACCAATCGAGAACTCGAGAGGTTTCCTACGGCTATCCGCATAGGATTTCTGGCGACTCTGAGCCTCTTTCATTCTCAACCGGATAAGATCAATCTTCTCGGAAGAATCACGAACAAAACCTGGACCAAGAACAAGCTTCTCTCCAGATTCCAACCAACATGAAGGAGATCGACATGGCCTTCCGTATAGGGCTTCGAAAGGAGCCATACCGATACTAGACTGAAAACTATTGTTGTAGGAGAACTCTACAAGAGGTAGATGATCCTCCCAGCTACCACCAAAATCAAAAATACAAATACGGAGAAGATCTTCCAAGATACGATTCACCCGTTCAGTGTGTCCGTCAGACTGCGGATGATAAGCTGTACTGAAATTAAGCTTTGTTCCCAAAGCTTGCTGAAGACTCTGCCAAAAATGACTCGTGAATAAAGGATCACGACCACTCACAATAGAACTAGGAACACCGTGAAGTCTCATGATTTCCTTGACATACAACTTAGCCAAATGCCAAGCAGTTCTATTAGACTTAATAGGGACAAAATGAGCAGACTTAGAGAGGCGATCAACAATAACCCAAATGCTAGAATGACCTGATCTCGAACGAGGTAGGCCGTCAACGAAATCCATAGAAATCTGATCCCATTTCCACAATGGAATCTCTAGAGGCTGAAGAAGACCCGAAGGACGCTGATGTTCGGCCTTAAAACGCTGACAAGTTATGAAATTACTCACATAACTTGCTACATCGCGCTTCATGCCTTCCCAATAATAGGGACGATGCATATCGGCATACATCTTACTACTACCAGGATGAATGGTATACTTGGAACGATGATAGTGATCAAGAATGTCATGCCTAAGTGCAAAATCAGAAGGCACAAAAGGACGGTTCTTCTTACGAAGACACCCATGAGAATCATGCTGAAATCCCGCAACGCCTCATCACAGGATTCAGACTCACAAAGCTGAATAAGATGCAACAAATCAGGATCATGCCGCTGAGCATCGGCAATACGATCCAACAAAATAGGTCGAGCTCCCAAACTAAACAATAGAATAGGAGAATCAGAAGATGAACATCGATCACGAATTTCACAACAAGATAGAGTCTTAAGAACATTCCATTCGACAAGCATCATAGAAATAACAGCCGAATGTTTATGACTAAGCGCATCTGCAACACGATTACCCTTACCAGGGGTATACTGGATATCAAAGTCAAAGGAAGCAAGAAACTCAAGCCAACGCTATTGTCTCATATTGAGTTCCTTCTGAGTGAACAAATACTTCAAGGATTTATGATCGGTATAGAGAATGAAGCGCTCGCCCAAAAAATAATGTCGCCAAATCTTCAAAGCAAAGACAATGGCGGCTAACTCAAGATCATGAGTGGCATAGCGAACTTCATTCGGACGCAGTTGCCTAGAAGCATAAGCAACTACCTGATCCTTCTGCATAAGAACAGCACCGAGACCACTACCACAAGCATCGGTGTAAACAACAAGATCATGATTCCCCTCGGGAACCACAAGAATAGGAGCATTAGTGAGAAGTTCCTTCAATGTCAGAAAGGAAGCTTCACACTTGTCGGACCAATCGAAACGAATGCCTTTCCGAGTAAGGCAAGTGAGAGGAAGCACAACTTGGGAAAAATCTTTAATGAACCGACGTAATAACCCGCCAGTTCAAGGAAACTACGAATCTTATGAACATTCTCGGGCCTCTTCCAATCCTGGATGGCTTCGATCTTTGAGGGATCGACAGAAATGCCATTGGAAGATACAACATGGCCTAAGAACTTAACCTTATTCTCCTAAAAGTGGCACTTGGAGAATTTGGCTCTAAGCTGATGATGACGAAGAGTACTCAAGACAATTCTCAAGTGATTAGCTTGCTCGGCTTCAGACTTAGAATAAATAAGGATATCATCAATGAAGACGAGGACGAACTTATCAAGATATTCCCGGAATACTCGATTCATGAGATCAATAAAGAAAGAAGGAGCGATCGTCAAACCGAATGACATAACGAGCCACTCAAAAGAACCATAACGAGTGCGGAAAGCGGTAAGAGGAATGCTATCCTCCGCGACTCGTAACCGATGAAAACCTGTGGCAAGGTCTAGCTGAGAAAAGACCTTAGCACCACTCAGTAGATCGAACATATCATCGATCCTAGGCAATGGATACCTATTCCTGATGGTCAACTCGTTAAGTTTGCGATAGTCAATGAAAAGCCTAAGAGTTCCATCCGACTTCCTCACAAAGACAACCGCGGATCCCCACGGAGAAAAACTGGACTGAATCAACTGCTTGGACTCAAGCTCTAAAGCTGCTTCTTGATTTTTTTCATTTTCCCTTGTAGACATCCTCGTGGGAGGACGATTAACTGGCTGCGCGCCTGGAATGAGATCAATGCGGAACTCAATTGCCCGCCTGGGTGGCAAACCCGAAACAGGTTCAAAAACATCAAAAAAGTCACAAGCAATAGGAATACGAGATATATCATCATCATCTCGCGAGTCAAGAGAATATAAAGCCATTTCGGAAATATCCACATCCCGAAGAATAAGAGATAACTGAGTAGACGAATCCGGATGTCGAAGATATATAATTCTCTCCGAACAAATAATCCTGGCATCATATCTCACTAGCCAGTCCATACCCAAAATCATATCAAATCCCAGACAATAAATAACGTGCAGATTCGCACGAAAAGAAAAGCCACATAAAACAATCTCAACATCATCACAAAGCAAACTAAGGGTCGCGGATCCCCCAATAGGATTCGCAATCCTTAAAGAAGTAACCAAACAAGAAACATCCAAGGATAAATCATCAACGAGCTTCTTCAATACGAAGGAATGTGAAGCACCCGTATCGAAAAGAACTCGTATACTATGATCATGAAGTAAAATAGAACCTTCCAAAATAGATGGAGATATACCTTTGGACTGAGAAGGACCTTCAGAAGCCTTAGCAGCATAAATCCTGCTAGACTTGGCACCAGCCGGAACAGTAGGCAAGCTGAAACATGATGACCTTCCTTCTTGCAATAGCGGAAGAAGAGAGGCTTAGGACAAGCTCGAATAATATGATCAGGAGAACCACAATTGAAACGCTTGCGAACGAAAGGTGTTCCAGAAGGCTGAGGCTGAGAGCTAAGACCACCAATCTTCCTCTTCTTAGAAGGAAAAGGCCTGGACTTCTGAAATGGAATCGGCCTCTTGTTGGGGTTCTTGGAAACCTCAACATCAACATCACTATCACACTTCTTCTCGACGGTCTCGAGATGAAGTGCCGAATCAACCAACTCCTCAAAAGAAAGCTTAAGCTGGAGCGACAAAGACTTCTTAAGATATTTCTTAAGACCAGAGACAAACTTTAAATTCTTCTTATAAGAAGTGCTAATGAATTCAAGACCATACTTAGATAAAGCCTCGAATGATGCAACATACTCAGAAACAGAAGATTTCCCTTGCTTCAACTCGAGGAAGCGACGGGTCAATAAAACATTTTCAGATTCAGGAACGAACTTGAGCTCAAATCGCTCCCGAAACTGAGTCCAAGAAAGAGTAGACTCATCAATCTCGGCTACAAGAAGCTCATACCAATCAAGGGCACGCTCTTGTAATAAACAAGAAGTTACAAGAACTCTATCATGGTCAGAAAGATCCATACGAGAGAAGATACGCTCGCACGTGCGAAACCAAGCTTGGACTTCCAGAACTGACTCGGAGCCCTTAAACGGCTTTCCTCCAAGATGAGAAAAATCACTACATTGGCATGCAAAGGCTGACTTGTGAGGTGGAGACACTCGAGGAGGAACTGGAGGCTGAGTGCTCCTAAACAATTCCAAAAACTGATCGGTAGACATATAAGCGCCATCCGGATGTGAGCCACTGGATTGCCCATCACCCGAACGTCGTCCCCTGCCTCTTCCAGCCATACGCTGAGAGTAAGATAAGAACAAGATTAATCACAAGGTAGATACTCAATACGGAATACTACGGAATAAAATGCACTCCTAGACGTATTCCCCAAATTCTATCTAACCTTTGATAAAAGAAGGAATAGAAAGACACGATGATTCAAAGATTTGTATCACTTATACACTTTGATGTACCGTAATATGTGTATCTATTCTGTGTTTATCATATTTTGTTCTGAACTCAGCTCTGATACCACGCTGTGACGCCCCACCTCTATACCCACGCTAGCCAAGGACACTACAGGGTAATGCCGTCAACTAACACGGAGAATAAGGCTGGTTGGGAGCGACCATCTATAGTCTTGCTCTAACTATCTATTGAATACATCAACAATAAACATACCAAGCAGGTCGACATACCCAATGAATACTTAAAACAAAACCATAGGTGGTTGAAGGATCTATCAGAACAGAATATAACAACTCAAATGTAATATACATCACAGAACATCATATACACATATATTGATACATAACAGAGTATACAAAATAATACATGTCAAGTGATATAGCAAACCACAATATACAGACGAATCCCAAAAGAATACATATATCAGAGTTACAATAAAAAGGACTACACAATAAGCTTTAACAAAAAGGAACAAGCTGAATAGTCCATGCGGAAGCAAAATAGGCTAAGTCCAAAAGCACCTAACCTGAAACATCTCAGTCTGACCCGAGTATAAAATACACGGGTCAGTCTAGCTAAACAAATCAGTTAGATAAACTGAACAACAATTAACCTGCAAGGTTACAAGGCATAACAAATATCTCTAAAAGAGATAACACAATCATCTAACAAAAGATGAATCATATGGTAACAAGCCTCATATCATCGGCAACATATAGAAACAAAGGATAAGAATATCCCAAAGCAAGCCATAAGGCAATAACAAATACCAATGAAGGTAACACAAGTTCCACAAGGTAAACGCTACGCATCATGCGGCTCAAAAAGACCAACACCGAAGGGCGATACCTAGGGAATATACATATGAATGAAACATCATAAAAATTGCTCGAGCTCAGCACTGTATAAACAAGGATCCATGAGCCCGAAGACTCCAAACCCAATATCACCCATGCGGCTCATACAGACCAACATCAGAAGCGATACTAAAGGGCAACCCAATATCACCCATGCGGCTCATAACGACCAACGTCGGAGGCGATACTAAAGGGCGACAAACCCGAAGGCACAAACCCGAAGGCACATACCCGAAGGCAACATACCCAAAGGCAACATACGCGAAGGCAACAAACCGTAGTGCTGAAGGTCAGAGACCCAGTACTGGACACCACTAACTGGCGGAATGTGTCATAACTCTCAAAAAGGAATCCGAAAAGTGGTAACGCGAGTCCCATAACCACTCGTTCCCACTAAACGATTTACTATCCGTTAGTTAATTTCACACTCAAAGCAGTACAAAGTCACCTCATATCATCGGTAAACCAAACCCGAAGGTTAAAACGATCAATTGAATAGGTCGGGAATTAATTGAAAGGATAAACGCATAGATTCATGGTCTGTGTTTTGCCCAACCATTTAATCACCCTTCCATTTCGCTCGAAGTGCAAAATTGTGCGTGTGTTTTAAATAGAATTTATAAATCGGAGAAGCGAACTTTTAATACGATTTGAAGAAATCATTTATAAAACCCATGAATGAATTCAAAAGGGAATCATTAAGGTCAAATATGCATAAACAACTAATTGGAATCAATATACATCGATCAATTTTGGAAAATTAAACGAACAAGGCAATTTTGGCAAAAAACAGCATATTCAGACGTCTGAAAGAAGGGATTCAGACGTCTGAATCTGGAATTCAATTTCTTTTTCAAAAGAGAAATCAGACGTCTGAACCCAAATTTTCAGACGTCTGAAATAGGCATATTTTGGCCTATTTCCTTTCTGGTCGAAATTAAACACTTTCAGACGTCTGGAATATAAATTCAGACGTCTGAATCTGGAGATGAAAATGTTCTCCAGAACAATATTTAGACGTATGAAATTATGGTTTCAGACGTCTGAAACTCAATGTTCAGGCATTTCCTGAACCTGGGCCCTTATGGCCAAACAAATCGAAAGCAATCGGATGCGTGTTGATTATGGGCTTACGTCAAATGACTACCCAAGCTTAACAACACAACCAAACACTCCGAACAACATAAACATCATCCATATAAGGATTTTCAAAGATTTGGCTTCAAAATCATAATTTGGTAATTTCACCGAATCAACCCAAATCAAAAGCAAAAGAACATATGAACAATTGTTAGGAATTCATGCCTAACATCAATGATATCAAAAGAAGTAGATGTGAGTTCAAAACTCACCTTATATCCAAAAACAAAGAAGAAGGAGTTCAATTTGCAAGGAGTAGACCAACAAATCTCCACTTCTACTCTACTAGCTTCAATCTAAGATCAAAACAAGTATTTTCCTAAGTTAGGTTTAGGAATTTCTGAGATTGAAGAGAGAAAGAGATAGAGAAGATGAAGAGGAGCTTACCTATGTCTTCTCTTTGATATTGGAGCAAGAATCAAGTTACAAAGAAGAACTAGGGCTTGCAAATTTCTATTTCTTTTCCCTTCAACCATTTTCAGTTTTCTTAAGCTAAGAAATGAAATGAGGGTGAATGGATGAAGAGAGGGATGAGTTAGGGGTTTAAACTAACAAATGGGCTGAACCCAAACCCAAAACCTAAATAGAAAAGTTGCAAAAATTCACAAACTCCAAACATATCGAAGCTTACACTTAAATAGATCGCAAACGCCATTTTGGAACCAATGGAGGTGGTTTTGAGTTCCAATTACTCCATTTGCAGAAAGTAACATTTCGGACCTAAAAATCCGACGAACGACACTATATTTAAACAAAACATTTAAATATATAATCGTTAAATATGCGGGTTGTTACAAAAAGGGTTTACCTAAAGTGATTTACAAATGAGATCATATAAAGGAGATCTTATAAAGTAATTATAAAGGAAGGTTTTTAAATAGTTGTAAAAATAGAAAGAGATTTCATAAATTGTTTTAGGGATTTTTGAATGAAGTTTAAAATCAAGTTTATAAAGAAGTTTGAAATATGAAGTGAACCTATAAAAAGGAATTTTTATAAGGGATAAGTGAAAGGGTTTTTATAGTAATTGATGTTTTGAAAAGGGAATTGAGCATGGAATTTTGAGAAGAGGAAATTTTCCAAAATGTTTTTGGTGAATACTTGTTTTCCAAGTATAAAGGAATGTTATGAGTTTTGGGGAAAAGTGTTTAAAATGATCTTTTGATCAAGTTTTATAAATTGATTTATTAATTAATGTTTTATTAATAAAGGCTTAGAGGATCCCATATGGAATTGAATCGTTGTTTGATTGTTTGTTTATTTCATAGTTAAATAACCAATTATCAAATCTTGACCAAAATGTAACTTTGATAATATCTAGGAGAAACACAGAAATTATATGGTATAATTACTCTCGGTGGTGCTATATTGTACGTATAAATTTGTTTCGTTCTTCTAGGATAAATGATAAGAAAATCCGTCCACTAACGGTTAGGAGGTGAACTCCGCTCTTATCTTTTATCTGCTTATTTCCTAAAGAACCGGGGTTGAGTTTACCATAAATTATCGAAAGTTGTTTCGAAGAGACAGGGATCAGATCTATTATTCGAAAATCACTTTGATCCAGCTCAAGCATTTCGAACTGAAGACATCTTGAAGAATATAGAATCAAATATGGAGCATTGAAGTGCAAGGGCTTCTTGGTACTAATACTGAGGGTGATTCCAAAATGGATGTAGTAGAAGTAGTGCTTTCGGTTTGTTCTTATCCTGGACAACTTTTATCGATGAATGTTAGCACTGCATTACTGCCTGAAGGGCAGTGTTAGCATTCCATGTTGGTTTGCTATATAAAAGGTAAAACGTAGCCTCAAGGCTCATGTAACGATCCTGATTTTTAATTAAAATTAAATTGATAGTGTAAATAAATTTTGGAATAAAATTGTAAATTAGTTTGGATTTTTCAAATTAAATGGGATATTTGTTTATTTGAGTATTGATTTAAAAATTTAATTGAGATTTTGAATTTCTATATTTAAAATCTTATAGATAAAAAGTAACATCCCAAAATTTTTAATCAAAATAAACTATACATTTAAACTCTTGGGGTTTGATTTGAGAATAAATTTGAAGAAAAATCTAAACAAATGAAATAAGTGAAAATAATGTATGAAATAAATCCCAAATTTATTTTGAGATTATTGAAATAATAAATATTGTAAAAAGTCATATAGATTTAAAATCTTATATATATGTGTATATTACAAATATGAGTAAATTGAATGCATATTTAAAATTTAATTTAAATTTGTTCAGGGTGAGTGTGGATATAACAAATGGACATGAAAGTTTATATTTCAAGTTTGAGATTGAAAATTGAATTTAAATTTGAAATAAATGTTTTAAAAAAATTAAGTAGCATTAAAAATCATTTCTTTCTTTAAAATTAATAAAACAAAATGTGTATAAAATGAGCAATAAAAGTTTAAAATAATATATATAGATAAGTTATTTATTTAAAAGATATAATAGTCTTAATTCAAAAGAAAAAATATATATAATGAACTAAGCTTAAATATATTGGTTTAAAAAGTGATACTGTAAAATTGATATAAACAAAAGTTTACAAAAGCTAAATCATCTTGTATACTTAATAATTAGATTTGATAAAATAAGGACTTAAAACACATTGTACATATATATATACAAACAAATTTAAACATACATATGTAAGTATAGGATTTACAAGTGTTTAAGATATACATTTATTTTCAAGGTGTATAAGTTATAAATATAAAATTTATTAAATTATTTTGCTTTGTAAACATTAAAGGCTGCATATGTATCAACATGTGAGGGTAGAGTAGCATAATCAACAAGATCTAAAGCTTATGATTATTTTTAACAAATGGCATTAAACCATCATTTCCTAAATAAAATAATCAAATTGAAAATTCAGAAAACTTTTCACCTTCTAAAATTCGAATTTTTAAATCTCCCAACATCTGAAGTTCAGTAACAAAAATAAGTATTTTGCAATCTTTACTTCAACAACAGGAAAAAAATTTAGGAAAAAAAAGAAGAAAGAGAACTGCCAATCTCTTCTTCAATGCAAATTAAAAACTGAAGTGATTTCTAAAGCATCAAGTGTAGTGTGCTCTCAGGTAAGTTTTTAAAATTTTATAGTTAATAAAAATTATGATTTTTAAAACCCAGTTTTTAACACAAACAGAAAATTTCAAACTGCAGATTTTCTTTAAGACAAGTGTTTCAAGTTTCTGGCCGGTGCAAGTTTCTGGAAAAGAATTTTTAAAAGACAAGTAACCTTTTTGAATTTGAAGTTACAATCTGTAATAAAGCAAGAATTAAGTACAATAACAATATTCAATCACTTATTTGCAGCAAAGGTCAAGAATCAAAAGCTAATTCCAGGCAGCACTTCAAGTTCTTTGTTGCACTTAAAAAAAAAATTAAATTAAATTAAATTAAGCTGTAAGTAAATTCAAATCCTTGTTTTGATATTAATAAATTGAATGAACAATAGCATGCAATAGAGATTAAACAAAGTATTATAATTTCAAGTTGCAAATTTAAATTTAAAAATCAAGTAGAAAAGGAATTTCCCAGCCTCATCTCTGCTTTGAATTAGTTGTCAGGAAACATTCATGTTCTTCTGGAAAATATTGTGAGAAAACCCTTAACCTTATACATATTTTTGTTTGCATGAAGTTGGTATTGATGAATGTGTGTGAATGATCTTGCATATGATTGTGATTGCATAGTGGTTTCCTGTGAATAAATGTTGAAGTTCAAATATAAGCCTGCCTGTATAAATTAAGTTGCCCCTGTTTCTTGTTTTCTTCCAGACAAAATTCTCATCCTTTAATTAAATAACTGATAAAACTCAGGATATAAACAAATTATGTTTATGAAATAAATATCTAAGTTTTAAAGATATTCTCTAATTAAATCATCAAATTATTTTACTGTAAATGGAGGATAGTCAGTAAAAACACTATAGTATGTCAAACCTTTCTTTTCTCTTTCCCTCTGTCTCTCTTTCCTATTGCATTTGAAAAATTAAACAAGTTGGAGTTTGTGCTTTAAGCTTACACCATGTTTCAGTAACAAAACCAAACAAGTTTTGAAATTTGACCATCAGTAATTAAATAAAAGCAAAGTTGAAGTTTCCATTATTCTAGAGACTGTAAAAATAAAACAAAAGTTGAATTATCCAGGCTTCATTTTATGCTTTGGAAACTCTCTAGAAAAAAAAAACAGGTGAGCAAAACTTCAAGTCTGAATCTGCTGTTGTTGTTTGTGAATAAACCTATGCTTTCTCTAATTTTCTTTGTGTTTGGATTCTTATATGGATGCTTATATGAATGTGAATGGCTTTGCATGTGAATGAGTGGCCAAGCTTATGTTTGATTTTCCTGGAAACATTTGTTTCCATGTCTCTGTCTGCCTGTAACTTTTTGTTTACAGTAATGATTCAAAATCCCTATCCTTCAACCCTTTTGAAAAAATAAATGGAATTGTGAAACAACAAAAGATATGGTTTAACAATTCACCATGTTCTAAAAATTGAATCAAAGCAAAACTGGGTAACTTTACAAATACTTTTATATTGATTTCCTGGTTACAGAATAAAACACATTCAAATACAACATTCTTTTCCCCTTCTTGCTCCTGAAATATGTTAGTAATTAAGTTAAAAATTTTTTGTTTAAATTTGTGTTTCATCTCAGCAATTAATCAAAGTAAATAAAACAAGTTCATCTTCACTAGAAGATGTAAACACGGTTATAAATCAAAATATGTAAAAATTCGAACCTCATGAATTTGAATTCCAGTAAAACCATTTGAATCACTATTAAAATTGATGATTTTAGAAACAAAAATTCAAATTTTTCAGTAAGTCTTTATTGAGATTTTTGAGATGATCAGAAAATCACATTTTCGCCAAATTCCGGCGACCAAGATGATTGCGGCCCTCGAGTTCGATTTCGTAGATAGTCTGAGTATCACGGATCACCAGAAAAATGCAAGTTGAATTTTTAAAAGTTTAGATTTTGAATTCGAGTTTAATTTAGGGTTTAAGAACCCATTTGGGTTCGCGTACGAAACGAAGGAGTTGCGCCATCGATAGGCGACCGGACTTCACAACACCGGAGCCATTAGAAGCGTGACGTGATGACGAAGCTAGGGTCGAAATCGTGTGGCCGATAACGGGCTGGGGAGGCGGCGCGAGGCAAATGTTCAGGTGACATTTCTGATGGGTTGATGGTCGAATGTCTCGATTCACGTTTTCAAACCTTTTTCCAAATCTGGGTGTTTGTAGGGTGTTAGGGGATGAGCGCTGACTTGTTGATGGCCGTCGTTTCGACCAACGGTGATGGCTTCAGCTGTGCACGTGCATATGGTCATAGCAGTATCAGTCGTGATGGATTGAGGGAGAAGAAGGGGAACTCGAAGCATGGCACGGGGAGATTGAGTGGAAACTCGAAGTGGAGCTCTTGACGTTTTGGAGCTGTATCGAGTAGATTTCCAGACTTGAAACAAATTTGTGAAAAAAATGTCTCTCGGGTTGATTCGAGAGGAAACTCGAAGCAGGGAAGCTTTTACATCGGGCGGGAACTCGGGGAAGGCCTCGGGTCATACTTAAAAACAGCAAAAATTTTGAAACATGATTTAAACTTGTTTTTAAAATAATTATCCGAGATAAATGAAGTATTTTAAAACTTAGATTTTTAAAAATAAAAATGTTTAAAAATTTGACTTGATAAAATACTTAGGAGTAAATCAAATATTCAAAATTTTAACTTAAAGACAAAATTCTTTATAGTGATTAAATAAAGATTTTAAAACAATTATAATTTGTGATTACTTTATAATTAAAAGTTGATTTAATTAAAGGGTGAAAGTAATTAAGATTTACTTAATTATAAATTAAGGATTTTATGAATTTAGATAATTAAATTAAGAAAAGTTAGTTGATAAAGTTAGTCAAGATTGAATCAATTTATAGTTAAGAATAATTAATCATTGATTTAAATTTTATAAAATAAATTGTGTGGTTAACACACTTGTAACAACCCGCATATTTAACGATTTTATATTTAAATGTTTAATTTAAATATAGCGTCGTTAGTCGGATTTTGGTCCGAAATGTTACTTTCTGCAAATGGCCGAATTGGAACTCGAAACTACCTCCATTGGTTCCAAAATGGCGTTTGCGATCTTTTTGAGTATAATCTTTGATATGTTTGGAGTTTGTGAAATTTTGGCTACTTTTTCTATTGGGTTTGGGTTTGGGTTCAGCCCACTAGCTTAACTAATACTCTAGCTTAGCCACTCCTCTCATTCACTTATTCATTTCTTAAAAAAAACTTAAGCTTAGAACTGAAAATGGTGGAAGGGAAAGAGAAATAGAAATTTGCAAGCCCTAGTTTCAACTTCCAACTTGATTTCTTGCTCCAAATCATAGAGAAGCCATATGTAAGTTCATCTCCATCTTCTCCATCTCTTCTCCTCTTCAATTTCAGTAATTTCCTAACCCTAACTTGGGAAATACTTGCTTTGATTCTAGATTGAAGCTTGTAGTGTTGAAGTGGAGTGTAGTTGGTTGATTCCTTGCATTTGTGCTTCTTCATCTTCTTTGTTTTGTGTAAAAAGGTGAGTTTTTAACTCACATCTACCTCTCTTGTTATCATTGATGTTGGGTATGATTTCCTAACAAATATGCATGTGCCATTGCTTTGGATTTAGAAAGAATTTGCATTTTCATTGAAATAAGGCAGGAATTGCAAATTCATCAGGTTCGGCCGACCGAGTGCAGGCTCCGGTCGACCGACCTGCTGCCCCGAGCCATATTTGGTTTTCTGCATCTGGCCGACCGACCGAGCCCTTTAGTCCGGTCGACCGACCTGCTCTGTTCTGCCTGTTTTTCCTATTTTACATATTTGATTGATTTTTCCGTATCTTATCGATTCAAGTTGCTTTTTAGTGGTTGTTATTGCATATTTGGCTTTGATAACTTACTCTTGACTTCATCCACGGGTTTTTATAAAATAATCTCTCGAATCGCATTTAAAAGCTCGTTTCTCCTATTTATAAATTCTATTTAAAACACACACTTTCGCACGTCGAGCGAAGCGGAAGGGTGATTAAATGGTTGGGCAAAACACGGACCATGAATCTGTGCGTTTATCCTTTCAATTAATCCCCGACCTATTCAATTGATCGTTTTGACCTTCGGGTCTAGTTTACCGATGATATGAGGTAAATTTGTACTGCTTTGAGTGTGAAAGTAGCTGACGGATAGTAAACCGTTTAGTGAGAACGAGTGGTTATGGGACATACGTTAACACTTTTCGGATTCATTTTCGAGAGTTATGACACATTCCGCCAGTTAGTGGTGTCCGGTACTGGGTCTACGACCTTCACCACTACGGTTTGTTACCTATGGGATGGTGTCTTCGGACTATCTCCCTAGGTTTGTTGCCTTCGGGTATGTTGCCTTCGGGTGTGTGCCTTCGGGTTTGTTGCCCTATACAGTTTCGCTCTGATGTTGGCCTTATGTGCCGCATGGGTGATACTTGGGTTTGGAGCCTTCGGGCTTATGGATCCTTGTTGTACAGTACTGAGCTCGAGCAATCATATGTTTCATTGATATTATATTCCCTTGGTATCGCCCATCGTGTTGGTCTGTTTGAGCCGCATGATATATAACGATTACCTTGTGGAATTTGTATACCTTATTGGTATTTGTTATTTGCCTTTTGGCTTGTTTTGGGGATATTTGTATCCTTTGTTTCTATATGTTGCCGATGATATGAGGCTTGTTCTATATGATTCATCTCTTGTTGATGATTGTGTTATCTCCTCTAGAGATATTGTACTGTATGACCTTGCAGGTTTATCATTGTTCAGTTTATCTAACTGATTTGTTATCTAGACTGACCCGTGTATTTTATACTCGGGTCAGACCGAGTTGTTTCAGGTTAGGTGCTTTTGGACTTAGCCTATTTTGCTTCCGCATGGACTATTCGCTAGCTTCATTTTGTTATAGCGTCTTTTGTGGTCCTTATCTGTTGTAACTCTGATATTTATATTGTTCGTCTCATCTCTATATTGTGGTCTCCTGTACCACTTGACATGTATTATTTTGTATACTCTGTTGTGTATCTGTTTATGTGTATATTATGATCGACTGTTCTGTGATGTGAATTGCATTTGAGTTGTTATATTTTCTTCTGATAGATCCTATAGCCATTGTAGTTTTGCTTTAAATATTTATTGAATAGGTCGAATTTTATTGTGATACTACTTTTCGACGTATTTAGTGAATAGTTAAGGTTAGATTACACATGGTCGCTTCCATTATACTCTATTGTCCGTGTTACAGTATTACCTATGTAATACTCTTTGTTAACGAGGCTCTCGGAGTGGGGCGTCACAGCGTGGTATCAGAGCTGTGTTCAGAACAAAATATGATAAACACAGAATAGATGCACATATTATGGTACATCAAAGTGTACAAGTGATACAAATCTTTGAATCATTGTGTCTCTTTATCCCATCAAGGCTAGATAGTATTTGGGAATACGTCTAGGATTATTCCGTAGTATCCCATATTGAAATATCTACCTTGTGAATAATCTTTTCCTTATTTTGACTTTCAGCTTATGTCTGGAAGAGGCAGAGGTCGACGTTCGGATGCTGGGCAATCTAGTGGCTCACATCCGGATGGCGTTTATATGTCTGCCGATCAGTTTATGGAGTTGTTTAGGAGCACTCAGCCTCCCGTTCCTCCTCGAGTGTCTCCACCTCGCAAGTCTGCTTTTGCACGTCAGTGCAGTGATTTTGCTTATCTTGGAGGAAAACCGTTTAAGGGTTCCGAATCCGTTCTTGAAGTCCAAGCTTGGTTTCGCACGTGCGAGTGTATCTTCTCTCGCATTGATCTTTCTGACCATGATAGAGTTCTTGTGACTTCTAGTTTATTACAAGAGCATGCTCTTGATTGGTATGAGCTTCTTGTAGCCGAGATTGATGAGTCTACTCTTTCTTGGACTCAGTTTCGAGGACGATTTGAACTCAAGTTCGTTCCTGAATCTGAAAAAGTTTTACTGACCCGTCGCTTCCTTGAGTTGAAGCAAGGGAAATCTTCTGTTTCTGAGTATGTCGCATCGTTCGAGGCTTTGTCTCAGTATGGTCTTGAATTCATCAGCACTTCTTACAAGAAGAATTTGAAGTTTGTCTCTGGTCTTAAGAAATATCTTAAGAAATCCTTGTTGCTCCAGCTTAAACTTTCTTTCGAGGAATTGGTTGATTCGGCACTTCACCTCGAGACCATCGAGAAGGAGTGTGATAGTGATGTTGATGTTGAGGTTTCCAAGAACCCCAACAAGAGGCAGTTTCCGTTTCAGAAGAAGCCTTTTCCTTCTAAGAAGAAGAAGACTGGTGGTCCTTGTTCTCAGCCTCAGTCTTCCGGAACACCTTTCGTTCGAAAGTGTTTTAATTGTGGTTCTCCGGATCATATTATTCGAGCTTGTCCTAAGCCTCTCTTCTGTCGCCATTGCAAGAAGGAAGGTCATCATGTTTCAGCTTGTCCTACTGCTCCTGCTAATGGAAAATCTGGCAAGCTCAATGTGGCTAATGCTTCTGGAGGTTCATCTCAATCCAAAGGTATCTCTCCATCTATTTTGGAAGGTTTTATTCTATTTCATGATCATAGTATTCGAGTTCTTTTCAATACGGGTGCTTCACATTCTTTCATATCGAAACAGCTCGTTGATGATTTATCTTTGGATGTTTCTTGTTTGATTACTTCTTTAAGGATTGCGAATCCTATTGGGGGATACGCGACCCTTAGTTTGCTTTGTAGTGATGTTGAGATTGTTTTATGTGGCTTTTCTTTCCATGCGAATCTGCACGTTGTTTATCATTTGGGTTTTGATATGATTTTTGGTATGGACTGGCTAGTGAAGTACGATGCCAAGATTATTTGTTCGGAGAGAATTTTATATCTTTGTCATCCTGATTCGCCTTCTCAGTTATCTCTTGTTCTTCGGGATGTGGATAATTCGGAGATAGCTTTATATTCTCTTGACTCGCGAGATGATGATGATATATCTCGTATTCCGGTTGCTTGTGACTTTTCTGATGTTTTTGAGCCTGTATCGGGTTTGCCACCCAAACGGGCAATTGAGTTCCGCATTGATCTCATTCTAGGCGCGCAGCCAGTTAGTCGTCCTCCCACGAGGATGTCTACAAAGGAAAATAAGGAACTCAAGGAGCAGCTTTTGGAGCTTGAGTCCAAGCAGTTGATTCAATCTAGTTTTTCTCCGTGGGGATCCGCGGTCGTTTTCGTGAAGAAGTCTGATGGAACTCTTAGGCTTTGCATTGATTATCGCAAGCTTAACGAGTTAACCATCAGGAATAGGTATCCATTGCCTAGGATCGATGACATGTTCGATCTATTGAGTGGTGCTAAGGTCTTTTCTCAGCTCGACCTTGCCACGGGTTTTCATCAATTACGAGTCGCGGAGGATAGCATACCTCTTACCGTTTTCCGCACTCGTTATGGTTCTTTCGAGTGGCTTGTTATGCCGTTCGGTTTGACGAACGCTCCTGCTTTCTTTGTTGATCTCATGAATCGGGTATTCCGGGAATATCTCGATAAGTTCGTGCTTGCCTTCATTAATGATATCCTTATTTATTCTAAGTCTGAAGCTGAGCATGCTAATCACTTGAGAATTGTCTTGAGTACTCTCCGTCATCATCAGCTTAGAGCCAAATTCTCCAAGTGCCACTTTTGGTAGAATAAGGTTAAGTTCTTCGGCCATGTTGTATCTTCCGATGGCGTTTCTGTCGATCCATCGAAGATAGAAGCTATTCAAAATTGGGAAAGGCCTGAGAATGTTCATGAGATTCGTAGTTTTCTTGGATTGACGGGTTATTACCATCGGTTCATTAAGGATTTTTTCCGTGTTGTGCTTCCTCTCACTTGCCTTACTCGGAAAGGCATTCGTTTTATTTGGTCCGACAAGTGTGAAGCTTCCTTTCAGGCATTGAAAGAACTTCTCACTAATGCTCCTATCCTTGTGGTTCCCGAAGGGAATCATGATCTTGTAGTCTACACCGATGCTTGTGGTAGTGGTCTCGGTGCTGTGCTTATGCAGAAGGTTCGGGTAGTTGCTTATGCTTCTAGGCAACTGCGTCCGAATGAAGTTCGCTACGCCACTCATGATCTTGAGTTAACCGCCATTGTCTTCGCCTTGAAGATTTGGCGACATTATTTATTGGGCGAACGCTTCATTCTTTATACCGATCATAAATCTTTGAAGTATTTGTTCACTCAGAAGGAACTCAATATGAGACAACAACGTTGGCTCGAGTTTCTTGCTTCTTATGACTTTGATATCCAATATACCCCTGGTAAGGGTAATCGTGTTGCAGATGCGCTTAGTCACAAACATTCGGCTGTTATTTCTATGATGTTTGCCGAATGGGATGTTCTTGAGACTCTATCTTTTTGTGAAATTCGTGATCGAGATTCATCTTCCGATTCTCCTATTCTATTATTTAGTTTGGGAGCTCGACCTGTTTTATTGGATCGTATTGCCGATGCTCAGCGGCGTGATCCTGATTTGTTGCATTTTATTCAGCTTTGTGAGTCTGGATCTTGTGATGAGGCGTTGCAAGATTTTAGCATTGATTCTCATGGGTGTCTTCGCAAGAAGAACCGTCTTTTTGTGCCTTCTGATCTTCCACTTAGGCATGACATTCTTGATGACTGTCACCGTTCTAAGTATACCATTCATCCCGGTAGTAGTAAGATGTATGCCGATATGCGTCGTCTTTATTATTGGGAAGGCATGAAGCGCGATGTGGCGAGTTATGTGAGCAATTGCATAACTTGTCAGCGTTTTAAGGCCGAGCATCAGCGTCCTTCGGGTCTTCTTCAACCTCTTGAGATTCCATTGTGGAAGTGGGATCAAATTTCTACGGATTTCATTGACGGCCTATCTCGTTCGAGATCTGGCCATTCTAGCATTTGGGTTATTGTTGATCGCCTCACTAAGTCTGCTCATTTCGTCCCTATTAAGTTTAATAGGACTGCTTCGCTTTTGGCTAAGTTGTATATCAAGGAAATCGTGAGACTTCACGGTGTTCCTAGTTCTATTGTGAGTGATCGTGATCCTTTATTCACGAGTCATTTTTGGATGAGTCTTCAGCAAGCTTTGGGAGCAAAGCTTAATTTTAGTACAGCTTATCATCCGCAGTCTGACGGACAGACTGAACGGGTGAATCGTATCTTAGAAGATTTTCTCCGTATTTGTATCTTTGATTTCGGTGGTAGTTGGGAGGATCACCTACCTCTTGTAGAATTATCCTACAACAATAGTTTTCAGTCTAGTATCGGTATGGCTCCTTTCAAGGCCTTATACGGAAGGCCATGTCGATCACCTTCTTGTTGGTTAGAATCTGGGGAGTAGCGTATTCTTGGTCCAGATTTTGTTCGTGATTCTTCCGAGAAGATTGATCTTATTCGGTTGAGAATAAAAGAGGCATAGATTCGCCAGAAATCCTACGCAGACAACCATAGGAAGCCTCTCGAGTTCTCGATTAATGATCTTGTTTTTATTCGTGTTTCTCCTTTGAAAGGGGTTATGCGTTTCAGTGCGACTGGGAAACTGGCTCCTCGTTATATAGGACCATTTTCTATTACTGAACGTATTTACCCTGTGGCTTATAGAGTTTCACTTCCAACTCATCTATCTGGCATTCATGACGTGTTTCACGTCTCGCAACTTCGAAAGTGTCTTCGGGAGTCAGATTCTGTTATTACTTCTCCTGATTTGCAAGAGCTTGAGGTCTCACCGGACTTATCTATTGTACAGCAACCTATTCGCGTGCTTGACACGGAGGTGCGACACCTTCGAAACAAGGACGTGCCGCTCGTTAAAGTTCAATGGCCCGCTAATCCCAATGACTGTACTTGGGAAACCAGAGAATTTATTGAGCGATCTTATCCGGGTTTTCTTTCCTTGCTTTGAAACGGTGAGTATGTCTTTTCATCTCAAGCTTATTTTCTTTTCTTTTGATTGATTGTATGTATGTAGGTGTTACAAATATTGTCTCTAGAAATTGCGGGGATGCAATTTTGTAAGGAGGGGAGATCTGTAACAACCCGCATATTTAACGATTTTATATTTAAATGTTTAATTTAAATATAGCGTCGTTAGTCGGATTTTGGTCCGAAATGTTACTTTCTGCAAATGGCCGAATTGGAACTCGAAACTACCTCCATTGGTTCCAAAATGGCGTTTGCGATCTTTTTGAGTATAATCTTTGATATGTTTGGAGTTTGTGAAATTTTGGCTACTTTTTCTATTGGGTTTGGGTTTGGGTTCAACCCATTAGCTTAACTAATACTCTAGCTTAGCCACTCCTCTCATTCACTTATTCATTTCTTAAAAAAAACTTAAGCTTAGAACTGAAAATGGTGGAAGGGAAAGAGAAATAGAAATTTGCAAGCCCTAGTTTCAACTTCCAAATTGATTTCTTGCTCCAAATCATAGAGAGGCCATAGGTAAGTTCATCTCCATCTTCTCCATCTCTTCTCCTCTTCAATTTCAGTAATTTCCTAACCCTAACTTGGGAAATACTTGCTTTGATTCTAGATTGAAGCTTGTAGTGTTGAAGTGGAGTGTAGTTGGTTGATTCCTTGCATTTGTGCTTCTTCATCTTCTTTGTTTTGTGTAAAAAGGTGAGTTTTTAACTCACATCTACCTCTCTTGCTATCATTGATGTTGGGTATGATTTCCTAACAAATATGCATGTGCCATTGCTTTGGATTTAGAAAGAATTTGCATTTTCATTGAAATAAGGCAGGAATTGCAAATTCATCAGGTTCGGCCGACCGAGTGCAGGCTCCGGTCGACTGACCTGCTGCCCCGAGCCATATTTGGTTTTCTGCATCTGGCCGGCCGACCGAGCCCTGTAGTCCGGTCGACCGACCTGCTCTGTTCTGCCTATTTTGCATATTTGATTGATTTTTCCGTATCTTATCGATTCAAGTTGCTTTTTAGTGGTTGTTATTGCATATTTGGCTTTGATAACTTACTCTTGACTTCATCCACGGGTTTTTATAAAATAGTCTCTCGAATCGCATTTAAAAGCTCGTTTCTCCTATTTATAAATTCTATTTAAAACACACACTTTCGCACGTCGAGCGAAGTGGAAGGGTGATTAAATGGTTGGGAAAAACACGGACCATGAATCTGTGCGTTTATCCTTTCGATTAATCCCCGACCAATTCAATTGATCGTTTTGACCTTCGGGTCTAGTTTACCGATGATATGAGGTAAATTTGTACTGCTTTGAGTGTGAAAATGGCTGACAGATAGTAAACCGTTTAGTGCGAACGAGTGGTTATGGGACATACATTAACACTTTTCGGATTCCTTTTCGAGAGTTGTGACACATTCCGCCAGTTAGTGGTGTCCAGTACTGGGTCTACGACCTTCACCACTACGGTTTGTTGCCTCTGGGATGGTGTCTTCGGACTATCTCCCTAGGTTTGTTGCCTTCGGGTATGTTGCCTTTGGGTGTTTTCCTTCGGGTATGTTGCCTTCGGGTATGTGCCTTCGGGTGTGTGCCTTCGGGTTTGTTGCCCTATATAGTTTCGCTCTGATGTTGGCCTTATGTGCCGCATGGGTGATACTTGGGTTTGGAGCCTTCAGGCTTATGGATCCTTGTTGTACAGTACTGAGCTCGAGCAATCATATGTTTCATTGATATTATATTCCCTTGGTATCGCCCATCGAGTTGGTCTGTTTGAGCCGCATGATATATAACAATTACCTTGTGGAACTTGTATACCTTATTGGTATTTGTTATTTGCGTTTTGGCTTGTTTTTGGGGATATTTGTATCCTTTGTTTCTATATGTTGCCGATGATATGAGGCTTGTTCTATATGATTCATCTCTTGTTGATGATTGTGTTATCTCCTCTAGAGATATTTGTTATACTGTATGACCTTGCAGGTTTATTATTGTTCAGTTTATCTAACTGATTTGTTATCTAGACTGACCCGTGTATTTTATACTCGGGTCAGACCGAGTTGTTTCAAGTTAGGTGCTTTTGGACTTAGCCTATTTTGCTTCCGCATGGACTATTCGCTATCTTCATTTTGTTATAGCGTCTTTTGTGGTCCTTATCTGTTGTAACTCTGATATTTATATTTTTCGTCTCGTCTGTATATTGTGGTCTCCTGTACCACTTGACATGTATTATTTTGTATACTCTGTTGTGTATCTGTTTATGTGTATATTATGATCGACTGTTCTGTGATGTGAATTACATTTGAGTTGTTATATTTTCTTCTGATAGATCCTATAACCATTGTAGTTTTGCTTTAAATATTTATTGAATAGGTCGAATTTTATTGTGATACTACTTTTCGACGTATTTAGTGAATAGTTAAGGCAAGATTACACATGGTCGCTTCCATTATACTCTATTGTCCGCGTTAGCCGACAGTATTACCTATGTAATACTCTTTGTTAACGAGGCTCTCGAGGGGCGTCACAACACTTAATCATATTCACCCTAATTAGAGATGATTAACTATCATCAATTGTTGTTTATTGGATTGATATTTTTGTTGTGATGTTGTGATTGCTTTGTGATGGACTGTGATTTGTGATTTGTTCCTATATGTGTGAGAAACCCCTTTTGCCCGTAAAACGGCATTTAAACTTCGATGCGGCAGGGAGTCGGATTCCAGTTGGTTATCCGAAACCCACATCGAATCATATTAGTGAATCTTTGTGATTGATAAATTTACTTTATCTATGAATCTGTTGATGGAGATAAGCGTTATGTGTTATACCGCTTATCGATATATCTGTGATGATTGATGTTGTGCACTATCGTGTAATACCCCTGGACTACACTATACACACACAAATATGGATTGCACGTGGAAATGGGTTAAGTCATAGACTTTTGAAAATATTTAAATTTGAATTTTTAAATTCAAGTGGTTTTTGAAATGGATGGGGTTTAAACTAAAAAGCTTTGAAAAAGAATTTCAAAGATAAAAGTTATTTTTGAATAACTTAATTTAGTTTTGAAATCTGATTTAAATTTAAATTCAAAAATTTGAAATTGAATTCTATTTAGAGAATTTAAAATGTAAAAAGGTTATAGAAGCTTATATGGGTTTCAAACCATTTTTAAAGTGTTGTTTTGGGAATTAAATTTAACTCAAAGATTTTAACTTCTATAAATGAAATCGGATTTTTCCAAAATGAAAACTGCTTGTTTTCAAATGATAAAGCTTTCGTATAAGAAATGAATTTCCAATGTGTATAAAAGGAATTTCAAGTTTGAATTGAAATGGTTTTCCAAGTTGTGAATGAATAATTGAAAACGGGTTTGGAAGCTATGAGGAAAACCTTGGATTTAAGGATTAAATGAATTAATCCGACTAAAATGGATATTGTTTTGGAAACCGTAAATGGATCTTTGTGAAACTGGTTAAACTTTGTGAAATAAATCTTTTGTTTAAAGATTTGAAATGGTAATTTGGTTTAAACCATTTAAATGAAAGTTTTGAATAATAAGTTGTGACTTAACTGAAAATCCCATGTCCATATGTTTTTAAATATCGCGCTCACTATTCGGTATAGCCGGGAGAGGGCCTTGTGTCATATAACCCATTCCGAATAATGATACGTCGTTATGGATAGCATTTGAAGACCGGTGGTGAAGACCGGGCATTTGCGAGAACGGTAGGATGACCTATCGATTGTCTCTGCACTGAGTAGCTACGGTATAGAGATTTCCTAAGTGATGGGAAGTCCGATCGGGATTGTGAATGCCCGGATTTGCAAGGGCTTCTTCGGAAGTGCCTTCGGTTCTGTTCGAACCCGGAACAGACTTGTATGGTTGTGTGTCTGACACTACACTTTGAGATGTAAAGCCGATTTCTTTCAAATACATATCTGTTGGTGGAGGAGAATTTATTCTCTTAGCTTAACACCCTTCTCTGAGACGTACGAGCTCAGAGGTTATGTAGTTGAAGATTATCAGCGATATACTCCCAATTTGGTAGTGTGGCACGCTAAGTGTTGCTGTATGTTGATGATCATTTGTTGATCATTTGTTGATCAAAGCATGGCTTTGTGAAAAAGCGTAGCTTTATGGTCGAGACCTCATCGAGCCTCACAAACCGGTAATGGTCGAAACAGGAAAGATGCAGCAAGGTTTTAGGGGTAGCTCCCCTAGGGTATGACCATTCCTTCTGGAAAAGGGTAGTATCATGGTATGGAGCCCAGATGCTTACTCATGTGGACACTAGTATTATTTATTACTGTGTGATGTTGTTGTTGGAGGGCCCTCGGATAAAGGTCCCAAAGGACCGGGGGTGGCATATCTCAGTTTTTATTCCCCGGGAAGGGGGTAGCCGGCCTTGTTTAGCAGAGATCCGGGTAGGTTCTCGGGGCGTCCCGCTAGAGGCGTTCCCATGTGGCAATAGGAAGTTCCTTAGCCTGACCATTTGTTGAAAATCCATTCATCCAATACGCGCCTTGTAAGGTTTTAGTTGTATTACCTGCCATCTACTTATGGTGGCGCCCCACTGTTTGGATGATAGCTATAGTAGGCATAGTTCGAAATGTCTATGCTGGCTAGGATTAATATTACACTTTCGAAATGGTTTTTCCACACTGTGCACTTATAGTAATAATATCAAAGAATTTTTCTCGTATTAAGCATGTTTGACTATGATAAGGAGAAATCTCCTCCAATTCTGCGTTTGCATTGTGTGTGTGGCGGGAGGCCTTATGGTAGTTTCATTTTCTAAAAAACATTGCGGATTTCAAATTTAAATTCTTTTGTTGTTTTAAAAGACCAAATTGTTTTGTTTGCTCACACCAGTCCCATGACTGACCTGGAGTTTATTGTTCCTTTTCTAAACTCTGGGTGCCCACTATTTTCCACACGGGCAGTCTAGAGTTGGGTTTTCAGATAATCCTGTAATAGGTATAGATTCGTTGGCCTTCGAAGCTCTTTTGATTTGTGGATGGCATTTGGTGCACTTCAGCATCGGAACAGTCTTACTCTCTTAGTGAATGTGATGAGGGTTCGAGCTAGCTTTGGATTGAAGATGGAGTTCTTGGAGTTTGGCATTGAAGACACTATCTTTCCGCTGCTATCTTCTTGTATCTCTGATAGTATTGTTATCCATTGTACCATTCTATTGTATTCTGTTGTATCAGATATTGTATTAATATGTTGAATATCAAATGTATCATGCATATTTCTTCCGCTGTGTTGTACTTATTGTGTTATAAGCTCCGGCGAACCAGGTTCGACGTTTGGATCTGCGGCATTTGAATACGAGTGTCGTATTCGGTGCCGATTTTCAAAGGTCGAGTCAGGGTCGTTAGAAGTGGTATCAGAGCTGAAGGTTAAAACTTTAGCTCAGGAGTATAACACATTAAGTAGCTAATTAGAGATAGGGTGAAGTATACCCTAGAATGAGTAATCCCTAAGATATCCGATCGAATGCCTCAGTAAATTCTCTTACTATCCACTGATAGTGAGTATGAGTGCAAGAAGAGAACGAGATAGGGGACAGGGAAATACCAGTACAAGTGGTCAATGCCCTGCAACAACGGAAATAACTTTCTTTATCAATCTCCTTTGATTCGTCTTTCAATTTCTTTGATTGCTTAGTAGCAGCTCAAGAAAGAAGAAGCTTCAATATGGTGGTGACCCTACGAATCGTAGATAAGTCTCAATTTTGTATTCTTTTGGTTAAATTTCTATAAGCTTTTCGTTCTTAACCTTAGCAAAATTTAAATTTGATAAATTGGTATCTAAAATATAAAGTTAAATAATTTGTATCGATAAAATGATTTCGATTAAAACCAAATTTGAAGTTCAATTATAATTCGTTGTGTTGATTGAAGTCCGAAGAGGGACAAGTTGATGTATACTTTGGGATATTCCGACCTAAGTTGGAATCCATGTCTAGTGTTTGGGAAATTGTAGAAGATTGAATATATCTATCTATCTATCTATTTTATGGGATCTAATATATTCTACGAACGATTAGTTATCCCTTCGAACTAATCAATGCCTTTGCATATTCGTAGACCGGATAACCCTAGTATCATGTGGAATAATTGTATGAGTTTGTTCTCATATTATAGATATTCTGATTTGGTAAGCCAAATATAGAATTGTTATCCAGTTTAATTTGGAAAGATATTTCTCTATCTTTCATCTTTTCTTTGTCGTCTTCCTAGCAAATTTCGAGGACGGAATTTATTTTAAGGGGGGAAATCTGTAACGATCCTGATTTTTAATTAAAACTAAATTGATAGTGTAAATAAATTTTGGAATAAAATTGTAAATTAATTTGGATTTTTCAAATTAAATGGGATATTTGTTTATTTGAGTATTGATTTTAAAATTTAATTGAGATTTTGAATTTCTATATTTAAAATCTTATAGATAAAAAGTAACGTCCCAAAATTTTTAATCAAAATAAACTATACATTTAAACTCTTGGGGTTTGATTTGAGAATAAATTTGAAGAAAAATCTAAACAAATGAAATAAGTGAAAATAATGTATGAAATAAATCCCAAATTTATTTTGAGATTATTGAAATAATAAATATTGTAAAAAGTCATATAGATTTAAAATCTTATATATGTGTGTATATTACAAATATGAGTAAATTGAATGCATATTTAAAATTTAATTTAAATTTGTTCAGGGTGAGTGTGGATATAATAAATGGACATGAAAGTTTATATTTCAAGTTTGAGATTGAAAATTGAATTTAAATTTGAAATAAATGTTTTAAAAAAATTAAGTGGCATTAAAAATCATTTCTTTCTTTAAAATTAATAAAACAAAATGTGTATAAAATGAGCAATAAAAGTTAAAATAATATATATAGATAAGTTGTTTATTTAAAAGATATAATAGTCTTAATTCAAAAGAAAAAATATGTATAATGAACTAAGCTTAAATATATTGGTTTAAAAAGTGATATTGTAAAATTGATATAAACAAAAGTTTACAAACGCTAAATCATCTTGTATACTTAATAATTAGATTTGATAAAATAAGGACTTAAAACACATTGTACATATATATATACAAACAAATTTAAACATACATATGTAAGTATAGGATTTACAAGTGTTTAAGATATACATTTATTTTCAAGGTGTATAAGTTATAAATATAAAATTTATTAAATTATTTTGCTTTGTAAACATTAAAGGCTGCATATGTATCAACATGTGAGGGTAGAGTAGCATAATCAACAAGATCTAAAGCTTATGATTATTTTTAACAAATGGTATTAAACCATCATTTCCTAAATAAAATAATCAAATAAAAAATTCAGAAAACTTTTCACCTTCTAAAATTCGAATTTTTAAATCTCCTAACATCTGAAGTTCAGTAACAAAAAAAAGTATTTTGCAATCTTTACTTCAACAACAGGAAAAAAATTCAGGAAAAAAGAAGAAGAAAGAGAACTGCCAATCTCTTCTTCAATGCAAATTAAAAACTGAAGTGATTTCTAAAGAATCAAGTGTAGTGCGCTCTCAGGTAAGTATTTAAAATTTTATAGTTAATAAAAATTATGATTTTTAAAACCCAGTTTTTAACACAAACAGAAAATTTCAAACTGCATATTTTCTTTAAAACAAGTGTTTCAAGTTTCTGGCCAGTGCAAGTTTCTGGAAAAGAATTTTTAAAAGGCAAGTAACCTTTTTGAATTTGAATTTGAAGTTAC
This sequence comes from Allium cepa, assembly GCA_030765085.1. Taxonomy (NCBI): domain Eukaryota; kingdom Viridiplantae; phylum Streptophyta; class Magnoliopsida; order Asparagales; family Amaryllidaceae; genus Allium; species Allium cepa. The sequence goes on from CM060938.1 coordinate 846,441,209, forward strand.
AATCTGTAATAAAGCAAGAATTAAGTACAATAACAATATTCAATCACTTATTTGCAGCAAAAGGTCAAGAATTAAAAGCTAATTCCAGGCAGCAGTTCAAGTTCTTTGTTGCATTTAAAAAAAAATTAAATTAAGCTGTAAGTAAATTCAAATCCTTGTTTTGATATTAATAAATTGAATAAACAATAGCATGCAATAGAGATTAAACAAAGTGTTATAATTTCAAGTTGCAGATTTAAATTTCAAAATCAAGTAGAAAAGGAATTTCCCAGCCTCATCTCTGTTTTGAATTAGTTGTCAGGAAACATTCCTGTTCTTCTGGAAAATATTGTGAGCAAACCCTTAACCTTATACATATTTTTGTTTGCATGAAGTTGGTATTGATGAATGTGTGTGAATGAGCTTGCATATGATTGTTATTGCATAGTGGTTTCCTGTGAATAAATGTTGAAGTTCAAATATAAGCCTGCCTGTATAAATTAAGTTACCCCTGTTTCTTGTTTTCTTCCAGACCAAATTTACAAACAAAATTCTCATCCTTTAATTAAATAACTGATAAAACTCAGGATATAAACAAATTATGTTTATGAAATAAATATCCAAGTTTTAAAGATATTCTCTAATTAAATCATCAAATTGTTTTACTGTAAATGGAGGATAGTCAGTAAAAACACTATAGTATGTCAAACCTTTCTTTTCTATTTCCCTCTGTCTCTCTTTCCTGTTGCATTTGAAAAATTAAACATGTTGGAGTTTGTGCTTTAAGCTTACACCATGCTTCAGTAACAAAACTAAACAAGTTTTGAAATTTGACCATCAGTAATTAAATAAAAGCAAAGTTGAAGTTTCCATTATTCTAGAGACTGTAAAAACAAAACAAAAGATGAATTATCCAGGCTTCATTTTCTGCTTTGGAAACTCTCTAGAAAAAGGAAAAAAACAGGTGAGCAAAACTTCAAGTCTGAATGTGCTGTTGTTGTTTGTGAATAAACCTATGCTTTCTCTAATTTTCTTTGTGTTTGGATTCTTATATGGATGCTTCTATGAATGTGAATGGCTTTGCATGTGAATGAGTGGCCAAGCTTATGTTTGATTTTCCTGGAAACATTTGTTTCCATGTCTCTGTCTGCCTGTAACTTTTTGGTTACAGTGATGATTCAAAATCCCTATCCTTCAACCCTTTTGAAAAAAAATGGAATTGTGAAACAACAAAAGATATGGTTTAACAATTCACCATGTTCTAAAAATTGAATCAAAGCAAAACTGGGTAACTTTACAAATACTGTTATATTGATTTCTTGGTTACAGAATAAAACACATTCAAATACAACATTCTTTTCCCCTTCTTGCTCCTGAAATATGTTAGTAATTAAGTTAAAAATTTGTTGTTTAAATTTGTGTTTCATCTCAGCAATTAATCAAAGTAAATAAAACAGGTTCATCTTCACTGGAAGATGTAAACACGGTTATAAATCAAAATATGTAAAAATTCGAACCTCATGGATTTGAATTCCAGTAAAACCATTTGAATCACTATTAAAATTGATGATTTTAGAAACAAAAATTCAAATTTTTCGTTAAGTCTTTATTGAGATTTTTGAGATGATCAGAAAATCACATTTTCGCCAAATTCCGGCGACCAAGATGATTGCGGCCCTCGAGTTCGACGTCATAGATAGTCTGAGTATCACGGATCACCAGAAAAATGCAAGTTGAATTTTTAAAAGTTTAGATTTTGAATTCGAGTTTAATTTAGGGTTTAAGAACCCATTTGGGTTCGCGTACGAAACGACGGAGCTGCGCCATCGATAGGCAACCGGACTTCACAACACCGGAGCCATTAGAAGCGTGACGTGATGACGAAGCTAGGGTCGAAATCGTGTGGCCGATAACGGGCCGGGGAGGCGGCGCGAGGCAAATGTTCAGGTGACATTTCTGATGGGTTGATGGTCGAATGTCTCGATTCACGTTTTCAAACCTTTTTCCAAATCTGGGTGTTTGTAGGGTGTTAGGGGATGAGCGATGACTTGTTGATGGTCGTCGCTTCGACCAACGGTGATGGCTTCAGCTGTGCATGTGCATATGGTCATAGCAGTATCAGTCGTGATGGATTGAGGGAGAAGAAGGGGAACTTGAAGCATGGCACGGGGAGATTGAGTGGAAACTCGAAGTGGAGCTCATGACGTTTTGGAGCTGTATCGAGTAGATTTCCAGACTTGAAACGAATTTGTGAAAAAAATGTCTCTCGGGTTGATTCGAGAGGAAACTCGAAGCAGGGAAGCTTTTACATCGGGGGGGAACTCGGGGAAGGCCTCGGGTCATACTTAAAAACAACAAAATTTTTGAAACATGATTTAAACTTGTTTTTAAAATAATTATCCGGGATAAATGAAGTATTTTAAAACTTAGATTTTTAAAAATAAAAATGTTTAAAAATTTGACTTGATAAAATACTTAGGAGTAAATCAAATATTCAAATTTTTAACTTTAAGACAAAATTCTTTATAGTGATTAATTAAATATTTTAAAACAATTATAATTTATGATTACTTTATAATTAAAAGTTGATTTAATTAAAGGGTGAAAGTAATTAAGATTTACTTAATTATAAATTAAGGATTTTATGAATTAAGATAATTAAATTAAGAAAAGTTAGTTGATAAAGTTAGTCAAGATTGAATCAATTTATAGTTAAGAATAATTAATCATTGATTTAAATTTTATAAAATAAATTGTGTGGTTAACACACTTAATCATATTCACCCTAATTAGAGATGATTAACTATCATCAATTGTTCTTTATTGGATTGATATTTTTGTGTGATGTTGTGATTGCTTTGTGATGGACTGTGATTTGTGATTTGTTCCTATATGTGTGTGAAACCCCTTTTGCCCGTAAAACGGCATTTAAACTTCGATGCGGCAGGGAGTCGGATTCCAGTTGGTTATCCGAAACCCACATCGAATCTAATTAGTGAATCTTTGTGATTGATAAATTTACTTTATCTATGAATCTGTTGATGGAGATAAGCGTTATGTGTTATACCGCTTATCGATATATCTGTGATGATTGATGTTGTGCACTATCGTGTAATACCCCTGGACTACACTATACACACACAAATATGGATTGCACGTGGAAATGGTTAAGTCATAGACTTTTGAAAATATTTAAATTTGAATTTTTAAATTCAAGTGGTTTTTGAAATGGATGGGGTTTAAACTAAAAAGCTTTGAAAAAGAATTTCAAAGATAAAAGTTATTTTTGAATAACTTAATTTAGTTTTGAAATCTGATTTAAATTTAAATTCAAAAATTTGAAATTGAATTCTATTTAGAGAATTTAAAATGTAAAAATGTTATAGAAGCTTATATGGGTTTCAAACCATTTTTAAAGTGTTGTTTTGGGAATTAAATTTAACTCAAAGATTTTAACTTCTATAAATGAAATCGGATTTTTCCAAAATGAAAACTGCTTGTTTTCAAATGATAAAGCTTACGTATAAGAAATGAATTTCCAATGTGTATAAAAGGAATTTCAAGCTTGAATTGAAATGGTTTTCCAAGTTGTGAATGAATAATTGAAAACGGGTTTGGAAGCTATGAGTAAAACCTTGGATTTAAAGATTAAATGAATTAATCCGATTAAAATGGATATTGTTTTGGAAACCGTAAATGGATCTTTGTGAAACTGGTTAAACTTTGTGAAATAAATCTTTTGTTTAAAGATTTGAAATGGTAATTTGGTTTAAACCATTTAAATGAAAGTTTTGAATAATAAGTTGTGACTTAACTGAAAATCCCATGTCCATATGTTTTTAAATATCGCGCTCATTATTCGGTTTAGCCGGGAGAGGACCTTGTGTCATATAACCCATTCCGAATAATGATACGTCGTTATGGATAGCATTTGAAGACCGGTGGTGAAGACCGGGCATTTGCGAGAACGGTAGGATGACCTATCGATTGTCTCTGCACTGGGTAGCTACGGTATAGAGATTTCCTAAGTGGTGGGAAGTCCGATCGGGATTGTGAATACCCGGATTTGCAAGGGCTTCTTCGAAAGTGCCTTCGGTTCTGTTCGAACCCGGAACAGACTTGTATGGTTGTGTGTCTGACACTACACTTTGAGATGTAAAGCCGATTTCTTTCAAATACATATCTGTTGGTGGCGGAGAATTTATTCTCTTAGCTTAACACCCTTCTCTGAGATGTACGAGCTCAGAGGTTATGTAGTTGAAGATTATCAGCGATATACTCCCAATTTGGTAGTGTGGCACGCTAAGTGCTGCTGTATGTTGATGATTATTTGTTGATCATTTGTCGATCAAAGCATGGCTTTGTGAAAAAGCGTAGCTTTGTGGTCGAGACCTCATCGAGCCTCACAAACCGGTAATGGTCGAAACAGGAAAGATGCAGCAAGGTTTTAGGGGTAGCTCCCCTAGGGTATGACCATTCCTTCTGGAAAAGGGTAGTATCATGGTATGGAGCCTAGATGCTTACTCATGTGGACACTAGTATTATTTATTACTGTGTGATGTTGTTGTTGGAGGGCCCTCGAATAAAGGTCCCAAAGGACCGGGGGTTGCGTATCTCAGGTTTTATTCCCCGGGAAGGGGGTAGCCGGCCTTGTTTAGCATATATCCGGGTAGGTTCTCGGGGCGTCCCGCCAGAGGCGTTCCCATATGGCAATAGGAAGTTCCTTAGCCTGACCATTTGTTGGAAATCCATTCATCCAATACGCGCCTTGTACGGTTTTAGTTGTATTACCTGCCATCTACTTATGGTGGCGCCCCACTGTTTGGATGGTAGCTATAGTAGGCATAGTTCGAAATGTCTATGCTGGCAAGGATTAATATTATACTTTCGAAATGGTTTTTCCACACTGTGCACTTATAGTAATAATATCAAAGAATTTTTCTCGTATTAAGCATGTTTGACTATCATAAGGAGAAATCTCCTCCAATTCTGCGTTTGCATTGTGTGTGTGGCGGGAGGCCTTATGGTAGTTTCATTTTCTAAAAAGCATTGCGGATTTCAAATTTAAATTCTTTTGTTGTTTTAAAAGACCAAATTGTTTTGTTTGCTCACAACAGTCCCATGACTGACCTGGAGTTTATTGTTCCTTTTCTAAACTCTGGGTGCCCACTATTTTCCACACGGGCAGTCTAGAGTTGGGTTTTCAGATAATCCTGTAATAGGTATAGATTCGTTAGCCTTCGAAGCTCTTTGGATTTGTGGATCGCATTTGCTGCACTTCAGCATCGGACCAGTCTTGCTCTCTTAGTGAATGTGATGAGGGTTCGAGCTAGCTTTGGATTGAAGATGGAGTTCTTGGAGTTTGGCATTGAAGACACTATCTTTCCGCTGCTATCTTCTTGTATCTCTGATAGTATTGTTATCCATTGTATCATTCTATTGTATTCTGTTGTATCAGATATTGTATTAATATGTTGAATATCAAATGTATCATGCATATTTCTTCCGCTGTGTTGTACTTATTGTGTTATAAGCTCCGGCGAACCAGGTTCGACGTTTGGATCTGCGGCATTTGAATACGAGTGTCGTATTCGGTGCCGATTTTCGAAGGTCGAGTCAGGGTCGTTAGAGCTCATCAACCGAAAAATGACTAAAATAGGGCACGCAGCAGGGCTAAGTAGGTCGCTCCCATTAGGGTATGTCATCATCTTTTTAGATTATCCTATTTTTATGGATTTGGTTGTGTATGAGAGATCTCGATTAAGGTTGGAAGACTGGAGTGATGACATATTCGGTACTACTAGTCAAGTGGTAGGCCGGTTCTATGTGGCAAGGTATAAGATGTTCTTATCAGACCTGGGTACATTTTTCTAGAGATGTAACCATCGAAGGTAGCTCCTTACCTGGTCATAGTATGGAATCTATTCTCCAATACATGCCTTTACAGTTTTGATTGTAGAACCTAGTATGCTGGAATTTAATTAATGTAACAATTTCGGCTATTTTAATAAGTATTTGTACTTAGACATTATTAATAATATCACTGAATTTTCTATAAAAGTGTTTTGGTTATCGTAAGGTAAAATCCCATCTGTGTTTATGTGCGGTGTGGTCTTACTAGATACCATTGATTTCAAAGGAGTTCTAAAAGTAATAATTAAGTTGTTTGAGTTTACTCACACCATACCCAAGTTTGACCCGGAGTTTTATTTTCTTTCTCTAAAACTTTTGGATGCCCAATTTTTACGAGCAGCCAAGTAGTTCAGGTTTTTCCACGGATGCATTTTGGAGGAGCTCAGAGCAGGAGACTTCATCGATAACTAGTTATTATCTTATTTCTGCTGTATACTATATACTCTATATCTGATGTATAAGGACAGACGGTTATAACTGTCCTAAGTTAGAATTGTATTAGTGTAACTCTAATGTATTTTTTTGAGATGAGTTTGTAAAATAATATGTGATTAATATACGTTATTCCGTTGCGTCGTGAGATTTTGTGATTGTTTAGTTTCTTTTGTATTCTATCTCCTTTCTTTTCCCTAACAATCTGTCTTTTTTGCACTTAGTTATTCAACACGTGAATACAGTGGATGTATTAGTGTCAACTTCTAGGGTTCGAAAAGGCGGGTCATTACAATTTGCAAGGACTTCTCGCTACTGATCCTAGGGATGATTTCCAAATAGGATGTGGTAGGAGAGTACCTTCGATTTATCTTGTACTTAGACAACTTATGTGGAAGAATATATGACATTGCATTTTTTAATCACACTGATTGATCTCTATAAACACATCATCTGTTTGTGGCGGAGAAAGCAACTTCTCTTGGCTTATATCCCTTTCCTGAGGCATATGAGCCGAGGAGTTATACGTTTGTAGAAATTTGTTGTGTGATTATGGAATGAAAATGTGGCATTCAAAGTAGAAAATTGATTTTCTATGAAAGGCAATCGTTACCTCAGGCCTCACACCTGGAAATGGCTAATATATGGTAGATGTAGCATGGCTATGTAGTTTGCAACCATTAGGATATGATCATCCCCTTCAAGATATATTTCTACCCGCTATGATGTTCAAGTATAAATTAATGTGGTGTATGCTAGAGCGTGCTCGAATCGGTCGGTAACGACCGACGTGATGACATATTCAATACTATCTAGTTAAAGGTAGGCTGGTCTTGTGTTGGTAAAGGACCATTAGTTGAGCCTCGGTAAATTCCTCTAGAGATGTACGGTCGGAAGGTAGTCCCTTCACCTGGCCATTTATTGGAAATCCATTCTCTACTATGTACCTACCATATTGATTGTTGAGCCTAGTATGCTGGAATTTAATAATGGTAACTATTTCGGCTATTTGAATATATTTACTTGAAATGGGTTTTCAAAGAATTTCATTAAAAATAAAATCAAATAATTTGATAAAAATGTTTTAGTTATCATAAGGTAAAACCCAGTCGATGTTTCCGTGCGAAGTGGTCGTATGAGATATTCTTTCTAGGTTTTCGTCACCGATCTATGATTTATGACACTGTCATTTAAGATTCATGTTTCTCATGTTGGTTTTTCAGACTGATCCAGGTATTTTTATACTCGATTCAAATCCAAGTAGTTCCATAATTAGATGAAGACGCTTGGAGTTTTCAGAGGAGGGCTGGAGATCTTCATCAACATATGGATGTATTCTATTTTTTGCTGCATTGTGTGTTGTTGTTTTTAGCAAGTGTAAGGACATGTATTATAACTATTCAAGCTGAATCTAGGTTAGACTCCGATAATATATTTTAAAATTTTCCATTGTAAAGATTATTATTCAATAATATATGTTATTTCATTCGAGTAAGACTCTTTTCTATCTATTTTTCTTTCTTATCTTTAAAGATCTATCTTTTCGTTCAATTCGGGTAGGATATGTGTGGTTTATTGTCAAACCTAAGGTATGGAAATTTGGGCCTTTACAATCTTGTACAGTTGGATGTACGACTTATCGTTTACTCTTGCATGCTTTATGGAAAGGTAGATGAATGACTCTTGTTGGGATTTAATGAAACTTAAGGTTGAACGTTGCGAAGGATCAAAGTGTAAAGAACCGGTTGGGCCAGCTATGAAATGACAAAACGGGCCATAGTGATTGTAACAACCCGAAATTTCACTGCTTTGATAAGTGAATATTTAGTTGAATATTCAATATATAGGTTTTTTAATGAAAATAAACTCATTTTAATTAATCAATAATGATGGTAAAACCATTTTTAAAATTTGTTTATAAATTAAATAGTTCGTAGAAAAACAGAAAATGTGCCCGAAGAACGTTTTTCGAAATTTTGGTCTTTCGATCCCCAAAAGTTGTCGGGAATGTTGTTCATCTTTGTGCACTATATACACATACATATAAGTATTATTAAATAGATAATAATATACTTAGAAATAAATTGTCTTATGTTAATTTGGATTAGTAAGTGATGTGACAAAACATAACTAATTTAAAAATAATAAATATTATATATATAGAGCATTGTCACGTCTTAGATTTTAAATTCATTAACCATCATCATATCTTGCCACATCTTAGCTTTAATTAATAATTAAACTTATACATATAGAATGATGTGACAATTCATAGTTTTTAAATATTACATATATATATAAAGAGAGTGATGTAACAACTCATAAATTTAAAAATAATAAACATTATATATATAATTATTGTCACGTCTTGAATATTTTTATAATGAATAATTATTAGTTAAAATTACATGGATGATGTGACTAGAGAGTAGAGATGTGATGCATGAGAATGAGGAAAAGATGTTGTTTTGATTTCACATAATGATGACATATAAAATTGGCTTATAAATAGCTCTAACATCCTCTCAATTTCACCACTTCTTTCTCCTACCATAACTTCTTCATTCCTACCTCAAATGGTGATCTACATTTTTTTCAGATCATGTGAAATTCTAATGGCTATTACATTCTAGTTGACCACTTTTTCCAATTTCGAAAATAGCTACGTCAAATTACCTAATCTTTGCAAAACAATTATTTACCCACAATTTCAAGTCCTAAAATTACCCTTCTTCTTTTGATCATAACTTATTCAAAGAAATAAAAAAAATGTGTAATTTTTTATTGAAATGATAAAGTATAGTAATTCCTATAACTTTACTTTTGGCTGCTTTTCCAAATTTCGTGAGTTGGTGGACCAAAAACCAATGGGAAAATAACCTAATTTCGGGTTCATTTTCGACAAATCAATGATAACCTGAAGCTCCTTCACCTTCAAGCTACTACCCCACATCCACCCCCACACCTCTGGCCCAGCCTATATACACTTGGGCCAAGCCCATTTTGAGGGTTTCTAGCACCTAAAGCCTTCATCCTTCAGAGCTAGGGAGTCATTGACAAGTTTAGCTTAAGTTCGGGTAGCTTTTGCGGAAGTTTGGTGAGTAAACTACCCCCTTTTTTTAATAAAAATGGTCACTATATATGGTGATTACATAGTGTATAATTTGAATGATATTCATGTGATTTGACTATGATTTGGATGGTTGATTTTAGTTTGTTTTGGTTATGGAAATCGAAGTTGTATTATAAAGTTAGTAAACATGTGTGTATGGATGTACAATTGCAATCTATGATGAAGATGGTTGGTGTTAGTAATCTGTTGATTGTAAAGCATGAGCCATGGCATGAGGCTGGTAAACAAAGTCTACTACCTTTTGTAATTGTGACAGTTATGAGATCCTGTTGGAATCGAAGTTTGTTTTTGAAGTTTAAAGTTTTGAAATAAGTTAATGTTTGAAACTTTAGTTTTAAAGTTTTTTTTAAAAAAACTTTCTAAGGTATGTTTCAAATCTTAAAAAAGTAAGGGTTTGTGAAGTGGTTCGATAAGAACATGTTAGAGCAAACTGCGCCCATAGCGATAGTTGCTATGGATGCAGTTCGGTAAAGGTTTGATTTCTATTTCAATTTTTTTATTTCGAAATTAGGTTACTAAGTTTTTCAAACTTAATTAGTAATATTAAAAAGTAATTAAGTTGTAATATAATTAATTAATTAATTAATTAAAAGGTAAATAGCACCTAATTGGTAACTAAGAAGGTGTTAGAGCTTAATCAGCACTTCAGTTAAGTTAATGACTTCTAATTAATTAATGAAGTTTTAATTAGTGATTAATGTGTTTAATAAGTAATTAAGTGATAAATAATTATTTAATTAAGATTAATGGTTATTTATTTATTTATTTATTTAATCAATGGGTTGTTTAATTAATATTTAACTAATTAGGGTTTAGCTCTTAAATAATTTGGTTTCACCTTAACCAATTTGCATTAGAAAGTTAACTAGTACTTAATCAAGTTCATTATGCCTAATTAGAGTTTAATAATGATTTAATCTTGATTTAAGTTGGATTAATTGAAATTTAGTTAGGGTTTAAGCTAACTAAATACACTTTTAACTTTTCAAAGGTGATTTTAAACTAAAAAGAATGTATTTTAATTAATTTTCTTTTTCAAAGTAAATCGATTCCATATCAAGTGATCTCTAGTCCAGACCTCTAAGTAACCCATATGATTAGGAGAATTGAATGACATCCGTTAGTAGAACAAAACGTCATTCTGCTATAGTGTAAGTGATTTGATTGTGTGGACATGTGTTAAGCAGAATAAATCTTCATTCTACTATAAATTGATTGAATTATTTGGGCATCTACTCAGCAAGATAAATCACCATCCCATTGTTATGTTATTTGGAAATGTATATGCCAATTATTTATATTGATGTGTTATTCCTTGGTTGGATGTGAACTGTATTTACATATATGGTAGCTTATTTAAATAATTGTTATGTAATTTGGGAATCAAACTGAAATTAAATGGCAAATTAAATTAGTATCATTGGGACTGCTAAGGCTCATTTGGAATTTATAAAGTATGGTTTTGAATTTACTTTAATTCTTCAATTAATTTGAGGCTAAGGGTTTATAAATGGTTTATCAAGTTATATAACTCGATATTTATAAATGATAACTTGTTTATAGAAAGAGGTTTTTACTAATGAAAAGAGTTATTAAGGTGTTTTACGTATGATGTTTGTAAATGATATTTATAAAGAATATTTTATAAGGGAGCATAGAATGGTTTATATAAAGAGTAAAAAAAAATGGAAAAAAAGTTTATAAATCATTTCATAGATTTGGAAAGAGGTTTATAAATTAACTTAAAGGTTTAAAAATGGATTTAACTTTATTTTGAAAGTTATAAGTTAATTGAAATATGAGATGAGCTTTTAAACAGAGAGTTTTTGACAAAGGATAAGCGGAATGTTTTATTTGGAAGAAATATTTCGATTTAGGAAGAAGAAAGCTTTGAAAATTTTGTAAATATAATTATCCTAATAAGATAAGTATATGGTTTTGTTTCAAGGCATGAAATGTAAAATGTTTTGGTAATATACTTATACAGTTGAGATAAATATATAAATGTATTCAAGTATAAAGGAAATGTAAGGGGTTTGGGAATAGTGTTTTGAAATGATATTTTAAACGGATTTTATATAGTGGTTTTATTAATTAAAGAGAATGAATAAGGCTTATTGGATCCCATATGGAAATTAAACCATGATTGGATGTTTGTTTATTTAATAGTTAAATAACCGACTATCAAAGCTGGACCCACAACGTAACTTTGGAAATATCTAAGAGAAACACGATAATTATATGGTACAATTACCGTCGAAGGTGCTATACTGCACATATAACTCGTTTATTCTTCTAGGACGAATGATAAGGAAATCCATCCACAAACCGTTAGGAGGTAAACTCCTTTCTTGTCATTTGTTTGTTCATTTCCTAAAGAATCGGGGTCGAATATCAAAAGTTCTTTCGTAAAGACCAGGATTAGATATGCTATCTGAATACAAATTCGATCCTACTAAAGCATTTCGAAATGAAGACATCTTGAAGCATGGGATCGAAGATGGAGCCATTGGAGTGCAAGGGCCGCTTGCTATTAATCCTGAGGGCGATTCCAAAATGGATGTAGTAGAAGTATTACCTTCGGTTTGTCCTTATCCTAGACAACTTGTTTGGATAAATGTTGGCACTACATTACTGCCTAGAGGGAAGTTTTAACATTCGAAGGTGGATTGCTATTTAGATAGGTAAAGCATAGCCTCAAGCCTCACAACTGGGAGGAATGGCAAAAATAGGGATGTAGCAGAGCTATGTGGTTAGCTACCATTAGGAGCGGTCACCCCATTCTAGATGTCCCTTTCAAAGTTGGTTTGCATGCAAACACCATGGTAGTATAAGGCCTCGATGTTAATGGGGTAAGGTAATCTGGTCTACCATGCTAAAGGGGCAGCTGACTCTGTGTTTGTATCGGTGCATTTTCTAGAGGTGTATCATCGAAAGGTAGTCCCTTACCTTGCCATTGTTGGGATCCAATATCTAATACGTGCCTTGCGTTTTTGATTGTAGGACCTAGTATGTTGGAAAGTGAGATGCAAGCATTTTAGCTATTTTATCTATTTACTTTAAACCTAGACACTATGATAATATCACTGGATTTTGATATAATATGTTTTGATAATCGTAAGTTAAAAACTCATCTGTTTTTATGTGCGGTGTAGTCTTACGAGATACCATTTGGTTGAAAAGTTTTCAAATGTAGAAATCTGCTTGGTTGTTACTTGTTATCAATTTTTACTCATGCTGGTTTACCAGACTAACCCGGGTGTTATTCCATTAATGCTTGGGTCAGACCGAGCATGTTTTCTCAGGTTTAGCTGGATACTTTGGAGTTGGAGAGGAGTCAGATGGTCAAGATGTATTCTTGTATTTTTTTCTTCCGCTGTATTATAAAGCCTATATGTTTGTCAATATAAGGACATGTTTCTATAACTATTGAAATTTAGGATAAGTTTATTGTACTCTGATGTTGTATATATGAATAATGATGTTTCCTTTTCATAAATATCGTTGTTGTATTATATATTATTCGATGTGTTGTGAGATTCTATGTTGTTTGGTTTTCTTCTATACGATACCTTCTTCTTTCACCCTAATAAATCGATATTCCCGGCACTTGAATGTTCGACATGTGATGCAGTGGACGTATTAGTGTTGATTTTGAGGGTCGAAAATCCAGTTTGTTACAGTGAAGGTAGGCCAGAGACGGTTATGCTTGGGTTGTTCTTGATAAATGGATGTTGTGTGAAGCTGTTTGAGTGTGTCGACCGGCTATGGAGGTAGTTTAGAGGTGCTGGCCTGTAATGTCCCGATTTCAAGCTACCATATAATATGGAACATTGTAAAATGGAAAAAAAAAATTAAGTTATTTTGTGGGAAAAAAGGTGAACTTTTTATTTAGAGAAAAGGAACAAAATACTTTTGTGTAATGATTTTTTTTGGGAAAACTTGCTTGTTCAGGATAAAATAAAGGAAGTTTGGAGAAAATAAACAAAGTTTTGATAAAATTGGACTTAAAATTTAAAAATAAGTAATAAAACTTATATTGTGATTTTTAGAGCAAAATTTGCAAGTTATTTACTATTGAAGGTTTTAAAAATTAATATGTGTTTGAAATAGTATGTAAATTCAAACATGATATACGAAAAGAGAGAAATTTATTTATTTAATAAAATAATTGAAGTTTGGATGGAAACTGGAATTTATAAATTGTATAAAGTGGTTATATTTCATTTTTGCTTAAAAATTATAGATTTTTAAACTAATTAAAATTTAATACTTAAAAAGGCAAATATAAATATTTGTATTAAAGTATTTATACATTGGAAATGAGGTAAAAGTAAATGTTTTTTTGAGAATTTGAATTAAAACGGAGAAAACCTGCATTTAGAAGTATATATGGTTTTAAACAACAGTTTTAGTTCAAAATGGCTAAAAAGTTAAGATAATGAGTTTTGGCCCACTTACAATATTCAACTTAAGGGCAAATGGACGAATTTCCCCTTAAACTCAAAATAGACCAAAGAAAAAAAATGGCTTCCTCAAAAACCCTATATCATGCTCATTTTCTACTGAATTAGCAAGAAAATTCATCAATTTTGTTTCCAAATCAAAGGTATAGGTTTCTACATCTCTCCCAACCACTATATTTGCAATTTAATTACGTAAAATCATAAGTTGATTATGTTTTCAAGAGCTTTGGCAGTTAATAGAAGCTTATTCAAGCTAATTGTAAGGATAAGTGAGTAATATTTGATTTTCCTTACATAGATGCCTATGTGATGTTTGCATGTGCTAGAAATTTATTTTGATTGAATTATTTTTGATATTGGTATGGTTTCATTATCGTTGAAATTATTGATTAGAAAAACATAAATTTACAAAGGAGATTCCGCCCTTTATTCTTTGAATTTAGGTTATGACGAAGTTCAGGCTGAGAAAAGTGTGGAGTATCATAATTTGATCAGTGCAAAGGTAGGGGACGGGGACGATTCTTGTCCCTTTGGATTGGAGATGGAACTGCAACCTTTATGCAGCAAGGAGCCACTACACATAGTAGCATTGGAAGGCTTTGTTATGCCTTTTGGCACACCAATAATTTTTATTAGTTTTCGTGCCTAAAAGGCATAGAAAATACTCACCTGCTTATGTAGGTGAGTGTACTCACCTATGCATAAATATCACTTGCACGAGTGAGAACAAGTGTGCTGAGGTCCACTTAGTTTACAAAATGGGCCTGAGCCCAATATGGTAACTAGGATGGGCCTATATAGGCCCAACAAAAAGTATTAAAAATGGTTTATTTACATAATATATATATATATATATATAATTAATAAAATATACATACATGTACATATGTGTGTGTAATATATATTATAATGTAAAATGGAAATAGTTTTTTTAGTTTAAATTAGAAATGTTGTATTTTGGATTTATTTATGACATGGTAAAAGATATTTTATTTACTTTTAGAAAAGCAATTATATTCATTTAAAAGCTTTAGGCCCAATTTGATATTTAGGTATATATAAATGAACGTTATGTCTTATTAAATATAATGACGTATAACTTTAAAATGGTTGCTATTTTGGACGTTGTTTGCATGTTATTTTGTTAGGTGCATGTTGATCATTACTTATTTTGGTTGCTTATTAATGAATTATAGGTATATGTCATCTTATGCTCATTTGTGTTTATTTAATGTAATGTGCTCTATTTAAATGTAATATACACTTGTGCTTGCAAGCCATACTTTCTAAGCTTAACCCTTATATAAATCTCTATTATGCTTTGTGACGACCCACCTTTCCGAACCCTAGAAACGATGCTTAATACCTTAATGGTATTCATGTGTCGTTGCCCAAGCGTCCGAAAGATAAGCTGTTTAGGGTAATATAAAGAACAAAACAAGACAGAATAGATAAACCTCACATCGGAATGGTTACATATAATATAAAATGACACAGTACAAAAGCTTACTCCTTATAAGGAGTTCTCAATGTTACAAAAAAAATTACATCTAACATATTGATAGCTATACATTCTGACTTTTCATTTTAAAGATACAAAATACACTTACATAATCATACAACAGAAATAAATACTAGATAACTAAGGAGCCTCTTGCTCGTCTGTCATCTTCAAAGAGCTCTAAAGAAAAACATTCTTTTCTCAGACTATTCAAATATAACTGAGTACCCGAGAGTTTAGAGAAAATAAACAACTCGGATCTGACAAAATGTTTAGTATTAGTAAAATTATGAAACAAATGAGGTTTGTTTAAAAAATAACATGCGGGACCATGCCGCTAACACGGAACGAGTTTTCTCCCACATAAACAATAACCAAACCGAACAAAAATGGAAATGAACCATAAGTAACAAATCAAAATATAGACGATGGGCATAATTAGTATAACATTCAGAGTTGAAAGAATGGAAATAGTCTGAATAAAAACCAAACTGGACAGAATGGATAAAACAAGACAATAGTCAAAACTTGATAGAATGGACTAAACAAGATAACAGTACAGGCTCGATAGAATGGACAAAACCAATAATTGAACATCATGAAGAGTGGTTGACTCTTCTCGTTGTAATTGAAGAAAATAGATTCAAAGCTTCGAATCAAATAAGGAAAATCTCCAATAGTGACTAGGAGGGTGCGCCCACTTACCGAAAGTACACCTTTAGAAATATACTTGAGAGCTCTAATAGCTCTCGAAAACCTCCAAACCGGACGCCGCCAACTATTACCGAATATCCGAGTATATCACATCCAAATGTGCAAAACCAAATCCAATATAAAATGAAAGTTAGAATACCCTAATGGGAGCAGCCCCACATAGCTTGGCCCCACTCGCTCTTTGGTTTTAGTCATTTCTGACAGGGGATATCGAAGCCCAATGGAGTAATATATCATCTTAGAATGACGATAATAAAGAATCTGAAGTAACCGATAGCTGCGAAACCAACTATCGAGGATATTAAACGATCGTATATGGAAATTAAGTCTTGTATACTTATTACTACTCATCTAATTCCAACTTGTACTATTACTTGGTTAACAATAAACCAAACAATTCAAGGTAGTGTTACCTCAAAGTCATGTTCCACAATTATTCCTAACTTTCAAAATAGCGGCAAGTCTACTTCTTCGACGTTTAGCGCTAAGTATACAAATAAATTGTTCCCATATGAGTGAATTTCTTTACGTAAATTAATTCATTTCCATAAATGAATCATACTTTTTCTTTTAAAAACCCGAATTCGTGCTTGAATGATTTAACAGCTTTAGTTCATCGTTATTGAATGATTAATTATCCTTAAACATAATTAAATAAAATGATTAATTAAATATAAACATCACTAAATAAAATGATTAATTAATTTAAACAATCATTAATCAGGTAAATAGTTAAATTTAAAACAATCATTAACTAAGTAATTAGTTAACATTAATCCTTATTAATTAAGTAATTGATTAATTAAGCAATTAATTAATTAAATAATAGTTATTAAAATAATTAATTATTTTGAAAACATCACTGATCAAAAACTTTCTTAAGTTAAAATAATTCCAAGCAGGATAATGAAACCAAACGGCTTCGATAAAAATGTGATTTTCCAAAAATGTCGATATAACAACTATCGTAATACGAGTAGTTCGGCAAACAAAACTTTAGCCATACAACCAAATACCACATAGCAATGGTTTAAGCACAATACAATGTAAATAACTATGATACAATATGTAATAAGTATTTACTAACAATTACATTAACTTTGACTACCAATCATATAGCTAACCATATGCTTACTAACTTTCAAATGCGACAAAGTTTTAAAGCATGAAACAAATAAACAACTAAAACCATCATTTCATATATACACAACAAGCATTCATAGGCTATTAACATGAACATTAACATAGTATAAACTTGGTTTAAGAAGGTGTAGTTTTACTCACCGAAAGCTATCCAAACCTTCGCCAACTTAGAGTATGACATAGCACTTCCATTCCTAAGCAAAAGATGGAGTCTTGAACCCTTAATGCACAAGGTAGAGCCAACCTTGAAAGAAGAAGCAAGTGATACTTTTTCAGTAAGGTGGAGTGACTTTGGATAATCATCGAGTTCTAAAAAATGAATCCGAAAATATACCATTTTTCAACTGGTATTTGGACTATTTACTCTATGATTTTGAAAAAGTGGTTAAGTGAAAAGTTTAAGAAAACTATTTTCTCTACAATTTCAAAAAATTTATCACTCAATTTCGATTAGTTTTGAAGAAGATATGGTCAAAAGAAGAAGAATCATTTTTGGACTTGAAATTCTGGGTCTAAAAACACTCGGTAAACAATTGATATTTTGACATTGCCATGCTCGAAATTTGAAGAAGTGGTCAATATAATAGTTGTAGCCACTAGAATTTGACATGGTTTGAAAAAAATAATAACTTCATTTGGATAAAGATATGAGAGAGATATGATCAGTGGAATCAGAGGAAAATTTAGAGAGACGGAAGGTTATTTATAAGCAAGTGAAGGTGTGAATTACCTAAATGCCCTTGTCCTCTACTCTCCATAAATTGAATGCCATCTCACTCCCATGTCTCTCTCCCTTTATTTTGAAATATCATCCTCTATGTAGCTTTCTCCAACATCCATAAAACACTGATTGTACTTGAGTTGCCAAAATGTTTGCTTATGATGTGACATTTTCTATTTTAGTTTGTTTTTAAATTCTTTTAAACTTATTTATACTTAAGTGTATTTATATACTTATATACTAACATATGCTAGCTTATTTATGTTTGTATGCGTATCTTTATATAAAAGAGTTTACAACATTTCGACAACTTTTAGTTGATGAAAAATCAAAAATTCGTAAAACGAATTCTATTCACATTTTTGATTTTTCTTAAAACTAAATATTTTTGTAAACTAATTTTGAAAACTATTTTATCTTTAATATTTATTATTTAAAAGAGTTTTTATTGTAATTATAAAACATAGTATTCGAATATTTAAATATCATTAAATATTCATAAATTAATGTGGTAAAATTCTGGGTCGTCACACTCTTCCCTCATTAAAAGAATTTCGTCTCCCAAATTTACCATAATCATATCTCAGAAAACAAACTATCCTAGAATACCTAACGCATTAATCAGATGTAATTATCTAACAAAAACTAGTATGATATAAATCTATATGCAACCAAATTCATAGAATACCCTGATATAAAATACTACGCATCCAATCATATCCAAAGGTAAATTTAGAACTAAATGTCCGGCTCTTATATTCAAAAATTTATTTTCAAATTTCTTTAAAAAGAAATGTATTAAAACCAAAACAAAAAATAACCAGGAGGGGGCCCTCCTAGCAAAACATGTAAAACTCTAGAGTCAAAAAAACACGGAGCATCCAAATATATTGCGGTTCCTCCAAATATAACAAGTAGAGTGAACAATCATTGTTTCTATCCAAAAAATTTCAAAACCACATTTTTTCCAAAAGCACTGGGATTTAAGTCCTCACAAAAAACAATTCAAAAACCTTGGTTTATGGTTTTAACTTTATAAACTTTGGTATATAAGACCACACAATCAATCAATCAAATTCAATAAAATCAAATCAATCCATTTAAATTAAATTAACCAAGATCCATAAAGGAATACACTAACACTACCAATCATTCAAATTCCATAAGGAAAAAAAACTAACAGTCAACATTTTTTAAAATGTCAAAAGATTAATATTAAACTCCTAACTTAGGTCCAAAGCTTTCTTGATTGCCCAAAATATAGATAATTTTCTAAGCGTACCATTCTTTGCTAATTAGCCTTTGGTTATTACTTAGAAGATTATCCAAACTTACTCGGACAAAATTGAATGTTATACTCTAAAATTATTGGTTTCTTCGCTACACCAATCTTTCTAAATCACTTAAATTTGCATCTAATATTTTATTCAATACCAAAATTGTTTATGAATTATTTCATAAATTTTCATCTAAGTTTAAAAATATTTTATAAAGTCATTTCTTTATAAAAATCGCCAAATAATAACTTGTTCCACTTTATTTACTTGTATAATACACTTCTAAATCCTAAGAGTATATATAAAACAAAAAATTTATTTTGCTTTTCACAATTTAGGTGAAGATCAAATCAAAAATTGGGTCTTTTAAAATTGAGTCAACATCTCGACCTCTTTAACTTAGAGTGCTAAGATGGACAATGTTTATAATTTGACTCATAATAACAAATAGTTTACATTGCTTAACAGAAGCTAAGATTTTAACATAACAATGTCTATTAAAACCTTTCTACCTTTTCACATTAAGGTGTCATAACGAATCATGTTTATGAACTGACCCAATAACAACAATTAGTTTATACTGCCTAAATACTTAAATAATATTTATGATTTTGATAAAACAACGTTATCAAAACCTTCATATCAAATCTAACCCATTTAAATCAGTATTAACTTACCTTGTATATTATTTAAGGGTAAAATTCATTTACCAAAACAATCTTTCATCAAAAATACTTTTTATTTTGGAAATCAATTCCCATTTAGTAAACTTAACAATGGAATACCAGGTTTTTAGTTTCAAAACTCATCTTTGAAAGTATACTTCTTACTTTTTCTTTATAAAATAAATTCAAACAATTTTTATTTTCTAAAACTCACTTTGGCTTCGTTCGAATATGAATTTTCTTCAACCGCACAATGATAAAGAGGATAATTTACTAAGTACTCCACAATGTTCTCCTAAGAAAACATTCGATCGTCACTTTGAGGATTACTCAGATTACCACAAAACTAATCGAAATGTTTTCCCCTGAATTACCACAAAGAAAATACATTTGATTAAAAAAAATTCAATATATTCATATTTAGAATTATTTCCAAATAATATAACTATTACTTTTCTCAATATATTTTGAAATTAATTTCAAATATTCCAGGATCAAAAAATTTAAAAAATTCTTTAAAATGTTCTTTTAAAAAAAAATTGATAGTATTAAGTGTATTGAAACAAGGGTCAAAACCCAAATATCATTTTAAAAGCATAAACCCAAAGCAATTTACACTAAGCTTTATTTTTAAACAATTCCTTTTAAAGGATTTTCTCATTTATAGACATCATTTATAAATTTAAAACAATACTAATCGTCCTAGGGGATGATTTATAAAAATCTTTTTAAAACTTTATAACCACATAAATTTTCTCTAAGAAAATAAATCAAATTTAAAATCTTTTATTATAATTAAAATAACAATAATTATCCCGAAAGGTAATTAATCAAATTTATAATCTCTTTTATAAGTCTAAAACAATATACATTATTCCAAAAGATAATTAATAAAATTTACAAAATGAATAATTATATTTCGAATATCATTAATTAAAATGATTAACTAAATTTTAAAACACTATTAGTTAAAACAATAAATTAAATATCCAATCATTAATCAAAATGATTAATTAAAGGAGGTATTGTGGAAAAAGGAAAACATTCATGCAAATGAAAGGAAGTATTATGGAGGGATTGAGGTTTGGTATTTCTGCTTCCAGGGATGTGTTTGATCCTGCATTTCTGAATGCTCTACACTGAATCATGCTTGTCTGGTTTCGTTGTGTTCCAGTGTTGTTGTTTTTTTATTTTTTGCTTTTTGATATGCCTGTCCTTCTTTGTTTTCTTGTTCCTTTGTATCTTGCTTGCCTATTTATTTAGGTAGCTTTCTTTCCTCCATCTTTGTAAATCTTTCTTGGTATATCAATAAAAAGATAGGGGTCCATTTTTTAACCCCGTTGGCGTTGCCAAAAAAATTAAAGATCAATATCAATAATTAAATTGATCTAACTAAATCCAAATCTCTTTAATGAAAAAGATTAGTTAATTTCAAACATTATTAATTAAAATGATTAATAAATTTAAAATATCGTTGATCAAAATAATTAATTAATTTTAAACATCTACTTTTGAAAAAACACAAGCTCAAGTTCAAACACGCATAATGGTTTAGGGATGATATTTAATAAATGATGGTATAGCTAAAATTGTTATAACAACACTTAAATAGTTTAAATATAATATCCAGATAAATTTCAATTAATCAATAAAACAAATTTAACTATCAACCAAAAAAATTAAAATTAGTTTATAGCATCGTAGATATGATATAAGAAATTTGTATATGAGTTAAACCTACACTTAAATGATTCTCCTTTATCGTAATTAAATTATCTCAAATATTTATCCTCTAAATTTTATTTATTTATTTGTTTATTTTTTGCTACCATTAAGATTATATTAAACAAGTTTTTATTACAAGTTTACATTTAGCTTAACATTATTAAAAGATGACTTTTAACTTAACCCTTTCGCCGAACACCTTGTAATCAAATAGCGAAACTTAATCCATAAGGGGTTGATGTGCACGTAAATGTGCATACTTTTATCATCATATGTATTCTTTTTAAATTAAATAAATTATCATATTGGGTATTTTAACTTGTTTAAACAAAAATTCATATTTATTTGAAATTGGCACATATTCATCTTCATCCAAGGGCAAAATGGTCATTTTTGTGCGTATATTAATTTGAGAAAAATTAATTGAAAATTTGTATATATTTTTGTAGGAATTTGATCTCAAATAGAAGTGGTTTCATGAAGATATGCATGCACAAAATTAATACAAAGGAATGAAGATGGAAATAATTCAAAGTGAAGAACATGGAGGACCCCACCTACCCACCTACCTTAATGTACAAATTAAAGGCTAATGCACATGCTTTTGGAGTTAATGGCTTCATGTATACTTAATGGGGGATTAAGATATGTTAATGGTTACTTGGCCTCCACACTTCCTAAGGGTCATTTTGGGCATTCCCCAAAAATATGAATTAGGGTTTCATACATGTATAAATACCCATATGTTTCATGTAACCTCTCTTTTTTTAGTTACTCTCTTCTCTTAGTCTCTCTTAGGCCTCCTTCTCTTTAGTTTAGTTTAGATCAAAAATAAAATGAAAGCTCCTCTTTCACTTTTCATGGCTACTTAGCCATTTTTATTTTATGTAATCTTTTTTATTTTATGCAATTTAATACATTCTCTTCCTTTCCATGTTCATTTACTTTCATGTTGTAGTGTAGATCTCTTCTCTTTTATGAAAGTAGAATAATTTTTCCTTTCATTTTGCTCTCTTTTTCCTTTTCTTTTTATTCAATGTTGTTTGCTACATTTGTTCATATGATGACAAATATGAGAGGCTAAACCCCTTCAATTTAGGGGTAATGAGGCTCTCTAATTAATGGAGCTTCAACATTTTGTTAATTCATGCTCTCTTTTTATGCTTAATGATGATCAATGAAGTGTTTTATTTTTTGTTTTTATGTTGAATTTGATATCCTATATTGTTGACACCAAATAGGCTATGCTTAAACAATCACTAACACAAATGCCTCTTTATGAATATATGATTATGGCATAAGAAAGTGATTTGAAATTAAAATTTCATGGTCTATGTTTCTAATCAATAGTTAATAGGCCATACTTAAAATAGATTTCATTTTCATTTTCTTTGTCAAGTTTCATGAAAGTTAGTAAGTGTTTTAAGGGGTGTGTTATAGTTTGATGGCTTATGTTGGCTAATCAATAGCTCAAATATGTCATACTTATAATAAACACATCAATTAAAACATTAATGACCATAAAAGAGAGATCATGATTTCATGTGTTGAACTACATGATCTAGAGAGTGGATTTATTCTCTAAATTATCATTTAACTCTCATATTTGCATTTCTCTTCTTTTTGTTAGTTAGTTCATTTTCTCATTTTCTAGCTTAAACACACTCTCGACTTTGGTATAATTTGATTGAGTAGGAAATTTAAATCAATAATTCCCTGTGGATCGACCCGTATTTGCCGCGTGCTACATTCATACACCGTGCGCTTACGGTTATTTTTAAATTTAAATTCGTTCAACGGTTTTCTAAACCGATAGAATTTCGTCGATGACCAAGTTTTTGGCGCTGTTGCCAGGGAATTGTTTTGATTTTTAATTTTCTATTCTTCGAATTAGTTTGTTTGATTTTTATTGTGTGTTAATTTTCAATTAAAAAAAACTTCTTGTGTGTTTGTTTTGTGAAATTTGCTTCCATTTTGCTTTGTTAGTTTGTAGCCTTTTCTATTTTTCATTTTTGCATTTCAATTCAAAAAAAAAAAAAACACAGTTTCAAAAAAAAAAGGCTTCATTACACTCACATCTTTTTACAATTACATTCCATTTTCTCCTTTAATTTACATTAAAAAAAAGATTTCTGTGCATGTAACAGTGCACTGTGCATCTTAGTGCATATCAACCCTCTCTGTTCACTGTTTCTGCCCATCACCAAACAGACTTCAACCTTTGCAATCACCATACATTGCTTACTGACCCTTCCCACTGTCATTTCAACAATCCACAATCATATGCCCCTCTGACCATTTGCAGCAACTCCACAAGAACCATTTTGACTTGCACACATCACAAACCACTAGTTCATATCGCTTCCAAAAACATATCACTCTGCACTTGCAGTTTCTCCATCAAACAATTCCTATTATCACTCCCCCTACCCCCTTTAAGCCACTGACCTCGGCCAACCCCAACATAAGATACAACTTCCTCAATTCCACAAACATCAGCCTGATCTCCTCTGTCACAACCGTCTTCACGAAATCGCCAACATCATCTCCATCGCCTCCAATATCCACCAAAGCTACCTGCAACAGAGCTTCGAGCTCTCCTCTGTTATAACGTGCGAACACTCCATTCAACTGCAAATCACCGCAATCCCCAGTCGCGACTTCCATAACTTCACCTCACCTCTCTTGCAGTGCAAACTTCTACCACCTACTTCACCACATCGCCCGAATCACCACCACATTGCTGACCTGCTTCAGCCATCATTACCCCTGCCTACAACATTAATTCACTTCCCTTACCCATATCACGTCCCTTACCCATACAACAAACCCTTGCAAAACTAACCGTACAGCCACCATCCCACTTCAACATCACCCCACATCCAATTCAACCGCAGTTCAACTTGCCTAATTAGAAATAGCGATCTCCTCGACAACCCACAAACGAACTGCATCCAATTCGAGCAGCATCTAATCGAATTCGCAATCAACCTCCCACCGAAATCCCAATCACCATCCTCCTCTGAAACTCGCCGAAACCCAAACTGAAACAAGCCCAGAACCCCAATCGCGCTTCCCCTAAATCGCCAGCATTCTCCAAACTGCTGCCCATCTCCTTCGAACTAATTCACTGTCACAAACGAATCATCCACAACTTCAAAATCGCCTCCACCCACATCGCGATTCAAATCGACAAGCCGCTCAACCGGCTCCTGAATAAATTGCCGCGACCAAAATCGATACAACCCAATCAAAAACAACTACAACCCCAATCGCAACCCTATCCCCAAATCACCTGCAATCAATTTCAAAACCACAAACCCGAAATGGCGTCGCGAAATCATACGATCAAACCAACCAAACAACCATCAATTTCATTATCGTGATTTCTGGAATAATTGATTTTGTGATTTTTTGATTTCATTTTCATGATTACGTTCGCGAAATTATTCTTGATTATTTCTGGGAGTGTTGGTGAATTATAGTGTGGGGGTGCGTATTAAACAAAGCGGGCCGGGTTCCTCTTTTGATTTATTTGCATTTTTAATTTTTAGTTTGTTATTAGGCCGGGTTGGGAAGAAGTTTAGTTTGGGTTTAAATAGTTTTTCGTAGTTTTGGGATTTTGGGTGTGTTGTGTTATGTGGTGTGTATTTTAATTTTGTGTTGAGGGTTATTCTTCTAAAAAAAAGAGAAATTTTTTGTTTTTTTGTTTTTTTTCTTCTGATTTTCTTTTTGTTTACAATTTTCTTTTTTTTACAATTAGACAGAGTTTTATTGTTTTAAAATTTCTTTTGTTTCGAGTTTTGTTTTGCACTATTTATTTCTCCTTTGAAAATAATAATAATATATTGTATATACCTTGTTTTTCTTTTCAGGTGGTCAAAGCAGATAAATTATGCAATAAAACTGCTCCACTTGCTTGCTTCAAAAAAAATTGTTGCTTTCATCTATAGTTTTATCTGAATTGCATTGTTGTTTGCTTGCATTTGAAAAAAAATTCAAAAACCAGAAACAAAAAAAAACAAAATTCATTCGTAGTTTCATTGTTAATACACGTTTAATTTCTGCTTTGCATTTCATCATAGAATTTGTTTATAATAACGGTTAGACAACGATGGCTTTTAATTGTATATTGACAAGTTGTCTTCTTTGAACGATTTGATTTCTTGGTGTCTAGGCTACGACACAGCAATAACCATTTATAATTATTACGGTGATTCGTAAATATTATAGTGGTTGTTCCTAGAAAGGTACTTAAACCTTCGGCTGCATTACTACAGTGATTCGTGGTGCACCGATAAATCCTGTCCGTTACCTGGCTGAGAACTATCTTGTTTATCAAAGACCATTTGAAATTATAAAATTTTGGGTTAACTTAGGATAAATCATTTGTAATTAACCACTGCATTCATTTAGTTGCATTAGTTCATGCATATTTAAAAAAAAATCAAAAATCCAAAACTAAAAAAAAATTGTAAATATTCCTTTTATTTTTCGTTGCAATTTTTTCCTTTTCCTTTGAAATTTCTAAAATCCAAAAAAAATTTTAAAAAAATCCAAAAAAATATATAAAACTTTTTCTTTAAAAAAAAGCCAAAAAAATTTGAAAATCCAAAAAAAAACAAAAAATCATTTTTCCATTTTGAAAAATAAATTCAACTTGTAAATATTTTTCTTTATAAAAAAAACCAAAAAAAAAAAACATTCTTGAAAATGTCGAGTTTCCTTTTTCTTACTCACTTGATTTTAGTTTGGAAAATCAGTATAATCCATACAATTTCACTCAAAATTCTTATGGATATTTTAACGACAACTATTTTGTAAATAATTCAAATTTTGAACAACAAAGTTTTCAAAACGATGATCAACCTTCGACTCTTGAAAATAGCATTGAAATGATTTCATCTTTACTCGAACTCTCTACACAACAAAATCAAGAGATAAATGATTTGTGCAATTCATATTTGTGTAATAACTCGAGTCAAGGATTTCAAAATTTGAGTTCAATTCAAAATTCGAACAATTTCGATCATAACCCATGCCAATTCAATTTTAATCTCTAAAATGAATTTCAAACTCAAAACAAAAATGGAAACAATTTTTCAAACGAATTTGGCAATGGGTATAATCTCAACCACAATACAACTGAAAACTTTGGTCCTCATCAAATTCAAAGCGAAAATTTTCAAACTAATAATCGTGAATTTTATTTTGTTGACCAAATGGAAGAAGACAACGGGGATTTATTACTTGAGAAATACAAAACTTTTCGTGAAAATCATAATCAAATCAACTTCCAAAGAATCAAATCCACCATTTATTGAAATTGAAATTTTTTGTTCTCAACAAATCCAAATCGAAAATTCTCAATTTAATAACTACAAATTGGGTTTTGTTGAACAAATGAATGAAATTTACGATGATCACACGGATTTGTTGTTTGAAACTTATATGAAACAACGTGAAAAACAAAATCAAATTCCAATGTGTGACGAGTCAAGTGATAATCCATCTTTTACCCAAATCGATGATTTTCAAATAACAATTTTTGAAATTGAAAATAACAATCTTAATGAAGTTGTTGAAGACACGGTAATTGAGCTGGATTTCAATTCTTTTAAGGGTGTGGAACCAAATTTAAAATTCGATCTTCCTTTTCTCGATTTCGAAAATTCGAATACAACAACTTTAATTTTGAACTTGAGACATGCAATAAAGTTGTTGATAATCCAACGAAGGAAGACGAATTTAATGAACACAAATTTTTTGGACTTTCGGATGACGAGTTGTTAAATTCCGACGGGGAAGATGAAAATCACCATTTCTATTTTGAAATCAATAATTTTGAAAATGTTTTCAATGATAAGCTTGAATTTCAAATTAGTGAAAATAAATATGAACTTCAATCAATTGTTTTATCAACCCCAAAAATCATCGAAAATAAAACAACTCATACGATTTTTAATAAAACGACATTCGTTTTTCCAAATCAACGTTCAACTTCGAGATCTTTTACGGTTTGGTTTTCTACGCTTGAGCTGTGTCTCGTATACTTGACGAGACAAATGAATCGGTCTTTGGAAGACCGTTTCATTTACTTTTTGATGATATACTTTCTGATCACGTGTAAATACCGTCCGTTTTCATGTAAATAATAATAAACATCCCTCTCACTTGGGTTGACTGTGGGGACACAGTCAAAATCAAGTGTGGGGTAAGACTCATCTTCATTTTTTTTCATGGTTTATTTTTGCTTTAAAATCACAAAAAAAAAAACAAAAAAATTTTAAAAAAATCTCAAAAACAAATTTTCTTTTGATTTATTTTTAAAAGAAACACTATAAGATAAATATATGGCTTTGGTTTATTAAATTGAAGTTTTTGAAAATTTATTGGTCTTAACAAAAATAAAAATGAAGTTTGATTACAAATAATAATGGTTTAACTGGTATATAGGAAGATTCATACGTGTTAATTATGAAGTACATCCTAATTGAAAATCTTTGTTTTAAAAAGTGGTTGATTTAAAGTAAAGGATATAACATTTTTTTTGTCTTCTAAGTTAAATGGTGCTAAGATGATTTTGCAAAACTCCCACTCAAAAAAATATAAAAATAAAAAATAATAACATCCAAGTATCCACTCTCATTTAAAAGTCTCACGGTTATGCATGGGTGATTACTTGGAATTTTTGATTATGTGCTTTCATACTCACTTAAAAGTCCTCACGATTATGATGTATGGAACACATGTAAAAAAGAAGACTTAATAAAAACCACCTACGGTCGATAGTGTATGCATGAAAGTGTGTGCACTCGCCATGCTTTGTATTCCCCTCACATAAGCCCGAAAGGCAGTGCATGGGTGGTATATCTGGCCTCAGTTTACCTGAGCTAGGTGTGTAATTTTTCTTGCAAATAATGAGAGAGCAAGCAATTGAAATCCTAGCACTATTTTTACTTATTTGATTTGATTTGTTATTGAAAAGAAATGAAAATACCACTTTGATAAACGTTGATAATCAACTAAGGATACATTATATAATTACACTTTGTTATCAACCGAAACAACAAGTTAAACTATTGTCTATTTGTTATGATAACTTGATTTTTATTGGAAATTTTGACGAGTAAATGACATAAATTTTCAAGATAATAACCAAAACCTATATTTAACTTATTCGTGTCAATTTAAAAGTAAATCCTTCATTTGTAAATATTTTGCATTCATCTCTTTGTAAATAAATCTTGCATTTTGTAAATATTTTCATCATGCATTTGGATTTTTTGGGTAGTATCCACTGCAAACCCTCACGAGACAACACTCGTCCTACTGGGGACACCCAGAGGTTTAACGGCTTGTTGCATACGCTCAATGCAATCGTGTTTCCTACGAAAACGGATTTATCTTAGTTTCCCTTTATTCGAGGACGAATAAGAAGATAAGTGTGGGGGTATTTGATGTGCACGTAAATGTGCATATTTTTATCATCATATTTATTCTTTTTAAATTAAATAAATGATCATATTGGGTATTTTAACTTGTTTATACCAAAATTCATATTATTTGAAATTGTCACATATTCATCTTCATCCAAGGGCAAAATGGTCATTTTTGTGCGTATATTAATTTGAGAAAAATTAATTGAAAATTTGTATATATTTTTGTAGGAATTTGATCTCAAATAGAAGTGGTTTCATGAAGATATGCATGCACAAAATTAATACAAAGGAATGAAGATGGAAATAATTCAAAGTGAAGAACATGGAGGACCCCACCTACCTTAATGTACAAATTAAAGGCTAGTGCACATGCTTTTGGAGTTAATGGCTTCATGTACACTTAATGGGGGATTAAGATATGTTAATGGTTACTTGGCCTCCACACTTCCTAAGGGGCATTTTGGGCATTCTCCAAAAATATGAATTAGGGCTTCATACATGTATAAATACCCATATGTTTCATGTAACCTCACTTTTTTTTAGTTACTCTCTTCTCTTAGTCTCTCTTAGGCCTCCTTCTCTTTAGTTTAGTTTAGATCAAAGATAAAATGAAAGCTCCTCTTTCTCTTTTCATGGCTACTTAGCCATTTTTATTTTATGTAATCTTTTTTATTTTATGCAATTTAATACATTCTCTTCCTTTCCATGTTCATTTACTTTCATGTTGTAGTGTATATCTCTTCTCTTTTATGCAAGTAGAATAATTTTTCCATTCATTTTGCTCTCTTTTTCCTCTTCTTTTTATTCAATGTGGTTTGCTACATTTTTTTCATATGATGACAAATATGAGAGGCTAAACCCCTTCAATTTAGGGGTAATAAAGCTCTCTAATTAATGTGGCTTCAACATTTTGTTAATTCATGCTCTCTTTTTGTGCTTAATGATGATAAATGAAGTGTTTTATTTGTTGTTTTTTGTTGAATTTGATAGCCTATTTTGTTGACACCAAATAGGCTATGCTTAAACAATCACTAACACAAACGCCTCTTCATGAATATATGATTATGGCATAAGAAAGTGATTTGAAATTAAAATTTGATGGTCTATGTTTCTAATCAATAGTTAATAGGCCATACGTAAAATAGATTTCATTTTCATTTTCTTTGTCAAGTTTCATGAAAGTTAGTAAGTGTTTTAAGGGGTGTGTTATAGTTTGATGGCTTATGTTGGCTAATCAATAGCTCAAATATGCCATACTTATAATAAACACATCAATTAAACAACTAATGACCATAAAAGAGAGATCATGATTTCATGTGTTGAACTACATGATCGAGAGGGTGGATTTATTCTCTAAATTGTCATTTAACTCTCATATTTGTATTTCTCTTCTTTTTGTTAGTTAGTTCGTTTTCTCATTTTCTAGCTTAAACACACTCTCGACTTTGGTATAATTTGATTGAGTAGGAAATTTAAGTCAACAATTCCCTATGGATCGACCCGTATTCGCCGCGTGCTACATTCGTACACCGTGTGCTAGCGGTTATTTTTAAATTTAAATTCGTTCGACGGTTTTCTAAACCGATAGAATTTCGTCGAGGACCAGGGGTTCATTCCAAGATTCTATGATTCCCATCTATTCGGCCTATACCTTTATCTTTACTACTAATAAAGATAATCCATTGAAGGGATTTACTCGGTGTCTTTTTAAAATTCGAAATATACTCATTTACATCTCATAGAGAAATAGTATTCAAATATGGAGATATAGCCTGTTATTTTCTAAGTACAACTGTTAGTCACCCTGGAGAACTACAGTGTGCATTCATAAGATGAAGTATCCAAGTGTACCATATTGTCCGTAATTTAGGTGGGAGTTCATCGGTCGAAGTTTCGTCCGATTCCGAGTTAGTATGAAGAAATTATTGCAGTATGAACAAAAAAGTAGAAGCTTCTGCCTAGGTGGAGTTCAAATACAGGTATGTAGCATATTATTTTCTCAGTACAACTGTTAGTCATCGTGAAGAATGATGGTGTGCGTTCACAAGATGAAGTGTATGAGTGTACCATATTGTCTGTAATTTAGGTGGGAGTTCATCGATTGAAGTTTTGCCTGATTTCGAGTTAGTATGAAGAAGTTATTGCAGTTTGAAGAAAAAAAATAGCGGCTTCTGCCTTGGTGGAGTTCAAATATGAGGATCTAGCCAGTTATTTTCTAAGTACAACTATTAGTCACCATAGAGAACTATAGTGAGCATTAAAGTAGGGATATAGCCTGTTATTTTCTAAGTACAACTGTAAATCACCATGGTGAAGTATGGTATACGTTCATAAGTTAAAGTATCAGAGTATTCTATATTGTCCGTAATTTAGCTGGGAGTTCATCGGTCGAAGTTTCGTCCGATTCCGAGTTAGTATGAAGAAGTTATTGCACTATAAACAAAAAAATACCGGCTTCTGCCTAAGCGAAGTTCAAATACCGGGATGTAGCATGTTATTTTCTAAGTACAACTGTTAGTCAGCATAGAGAACTACAGTGTGCATTCATAAGATAAAGTATCTGAGTGTACCATTTTGTCCATAATTTAGGTGGGAGTTCATTGATCAAATTTTTTCCTAATTTTGAATTAGTATGAAGAAGTTATTGCTTTTGGAAAAAATAGCGGCTTCTGGCTAGACGAAGTTCAAATATGAGGATGTAGCCTGTTATTTTCTAAGTACAACTATTAGTCACCAAGGAGAACTACAGTGAGCGTTGAAGTGGGGATATTGCCTATTATTTTCTAAAAACAAATGTTAATCACTATGGTATACGTTCATAAGCTGAAGTATCTAAGTGTTATATATTATCCATAACAAGGTGGGAGTTCATCAATCGTAGTTTCTCCCGATTCTGAGTTAGCATGAAGAAGTCGTTGTAGTATGAACAAAAGAAAAAACGGCTTCTACCAAAATGGAGTTCAAATATGAGGATATAGCCTATTATTTTCTAATGAATGATTTTGGGTTCGTAGTAAGCTTTGTTTTAGCAACATGTGTTTTTAAACCCTTGGATGACACTTTGGAAGAAATAATATTTGTATATTTAAATCTTTAATAATGGGATATTTAAGATAATAACAAATATTGGAATCTTTTATATAAAGATAGAATGTTATGAGTTCAAATTATAAAAGTAAAGAGAAGTTCATTATAATAATGTTTTTGTAGTAATTAATTTAATATTTTTGATAATATTTTAAAGGTAAGAAAAAAAACTTGTTAAGTAATTTGTGAATATACTTAAAACATTTGAATAAGTATATAAATACTTCTAAGTATTAAAACTGGTATAAGTAAAGAGAATATATATGTATGTGTGTGTGTAAAGGGAGTTATAATTAATAAAGGA
Organism: Allium cepa; assembly: GCA_030765085.1. Taxonomy (NCBI): domain Eukaryota; kingdom Viridiplantae; phylum Streptophyta; class Magnoliopsida; order Asparagales; family Amaryllidaceae; genus Allium; species Allium cepa. The sequence goes on from CM060938.1 coordinate 846,473,711, forward strand.
GTGTTAATTGATAAAGAAAGTTTTAAATAAATAAAGAATGTTTTCACATTTAATATTGGTTAGAGGAAGTTATGGTAATATCAATTTAATGAATTATTTTGAAAATAAGTTTTTCGAGAAATCATCAAGATATGTTCAGAAATGTATTATAATAAAAGGATATTTATCTTTTGAAAAGAAATGTTTCCTTTAAGTTGAAATATTTGGAAATAAAAATTTAAAATGGTTGTCTTTATAAAAGATGGAAAAAGGAATGAAATTTTTATGAAACGTTTTCATAAATTTTTTTTAAAGATTAATATATACATATGAAGTATATGGATTGTTTCGTCGCATGATTTAATCTAAAATTCATGTGCATAACTTCGATGTATTTGACACTTATTTGAAAAAGAATTTATCACTCGATTCTTGACGACGAACATCGATGAGGGTTTGTGGTTGGATACTTGAGTTTCCTATCATAGTTCTGAGCTATGCAGGGAGAACAAAAGTTCTGATCAGAAAGCCTGGTCAGAGTCCGCATTTAGGATCGGGGGATCAATGCTAGTTGGGAAGTAAGTTATGAATATGTATAGAAGATCGAATCAGATATTATTTACGGATGATCTATATACATCTTACTATTCGTGGGATTTAAAAGGTGATTTCGTCGTTATTCTAGCATAGTATTTGCTGAATATTGGGATTGATATTGAGTAGAATTAGATGATTTCTATAGAATCTTCTCACTTAATAGTTACTAGTTTTTGGATTAACATCCTAGATACCTGGATTTTAACTAAATAGAATTTAGAGTTTTAAATTAGAAATCTTTATTAAGATTTAAACGAAATGATTTTGAGAAATTTTCCCTAAGTATAAAAGAAATGATTTCGAATTAGTCCAAGTTTTAAAAGGATTTTAAGTAATCAAAGATTTGATAAGAGAGGTGATAAATGAAATGATTCCGTATATACCAATGTTCGCCTACTACCACTTCCTACAGCCGTGACAGCCACCAGTCTTGCCTCCATCCAAACTCCACTCCCTGATCAACCTCCGAGCAGTCAGGGTTTCCCTCTCCACCACCAGACAACCCTCCGCTCCACCAAGCCTTTCCACAACAGCCAAACACTCACCCTCCAACGCCGGCCCACACCTAAACCCAAATGTCACCGAGCCCTCCCATCAATCATCATGCCTCCTCCCTGCCACGACACCACTGTCCATCACCATGCGATGCCACGTGTAGCCAGCACGTCTCCCTCATAGCCCCGCCTCCGAGCATGACCATAACCTGACCGTGACCATCTCCTCTTCCCACCGCCAACGCCCATCCACAATCGAACATCCCTTCCACGTGTAGCCGTGCCCACAACCTCACCTTCCCCTACCAGATATCCACGCGAATCAAACACCCACTGTCCACGCCTATGCACTTCCCTCCGCAATCGCCTAACATCAGCTCCGCTTCCTCTGGCCACTACAGCCACGTTTACCACCATAGCAGACGCCCCTGTGCTTCCCAGCCGAAGCTCACCCTTCGACTACAGCAACTCCATAGACGAACGCCAAGCATCGCCTCACCTACCCCTTCACACAACATCACCCTGTAGCCTGTAGCCGATCACCCACAAACCCAAGCTATAATAAGTATGAATATATATATATATAGCTTATAGTATAAGCTTACTTATATTATTGATTCTAAAATTTTAAATTGTTTAGTTTGAAATTTGATTTTGATAGGAAATATGGGTTTTAAATTAGATATTGATTTTGACAAATAACATATCAAAATTTTATTTTGATATGTGTTTTAAATTAAAAATTGATTTTAAGGAAAAAATTATTTGTAATATATACATCCTGTTTTCATCTGTATCAGCTAGCTTTGAGTTGTTTCATCGGTTCCTTGTTGTTAGCTTTGCTTGGTTCATCGATCTCCAATTTTTTGCTTTGTACGTCACTGTCCGTAGGTTACATCAGCAATTTTCTAGCTTTGTCGCTTATCCGTGTGTGTATCCATATCTGTTGCTTCTCATTTTCCATTATTCTAGCCTCGAAAGGGGAGCGGTCACTCACGATTGACATTCTTATATTTAGTAAATTTAATTCACATGAAATGATGATTGAAATATGTTGTTAAATTTGAATTTGTTGGTAAATTGATTGTTTAATATGATATGTTATTATTTAAATTTGTTTCCTATGTTAATTGACACACGACATCATCACCTGTTGTATGTGTGTGTGTGTATTATATTTAAATTTTTAATTATAATATGTGCCTGACATTGATATGTTATGCTATTTTATTATTTTATTATTCTCACTTTGCAAGTTTCCTAATAATTATAAATTTCCCTATGGGTTGAAATGATACATACCCGAACGATATTATAGGTTAGGAAAAATCGTTATGGGTTAAAATGATAAACCCAAGTGACTTTATTAATTTTGAATTTTGGGATTATGGGTTGAAATGATATGTACCCGTAAATTTAAATTATTGCGGATTGAAATGATAAATATCTGTGTTGCTTAACCATGGGTTAGAAAACTATATACGGACACCGTTGGTCTATTTTTAAATGATTCCCAGAGATTTTAAAGGAAAATATATGGGTTTTAAATAAGTATTGATTTTAAATATAATATAAATATTTTATTTTAATCGGTGTAAAATTTAGAGTTTTAAATTATATGTTTGGAAATTTTGAAATTATAAGTTAAGTTTTGAAAAATGTAAATTTTAAGATTCTACTTATAATTTTCTATTTTAAATATATAAAATAAAATTTGATGAAATAAAATATATTAAATAAGATTTAATTTAATAAAATTTATATAACAAAATTAAATAAAAAATTAATTTAATTAGTATATATATAAAATATGTTTAACTATTTATTTGAATTTATGTTATTATTTTTAAATAACTTTAATAAATTAAGGTTGGAAAGATAAATTGAGTTAAAATGGTAATTTAATTTGTTTGAGAATTGAGGGTGATCCTACCCTTGCTGCTCTATTTCGTCCCTATATTGGTCTTCTTGAGGGTGGAACATTGGTTTCTTCCAAGGATGTTGTGGGAGAGGGAGATTCGTCCTCTGCGGAGGAGAACTAGCTGTGCTATTTTATTATATAGTAGTTGTGACGTAGCTGTCACACTCCTGTGCTGTACTAGTTGTTTTTTGTCTTTCCCAAACTAGTAGCTAAGGTGTCTCTACCTTACTCCTGTACTTCAAATTTATTACTTTCGTAATAAAAGTGGTCGGTCCACTATAAAACCGTCGGCCTTGCCAAAAAAATATAAATAAGAATTGATTTTGGAACTTACTGATTTTGAGGTTTTAAGATATGATTTTTATAATTAGATTTTGATTAAAGGTAATTAAATGAATATTTTCAAATTTGAATAAAATTGAAATTGAATATTTAATATTGATTTATATTTGTAATTTGAGATTTAATTTAAATGTTATAAAAAATGATATAGTAAATATTTTCAAATTTAATAAAATTAAAGTTGAATTTGAAATATAAATGGAATGTATCAAATTGAGTTATTATGAATTGTTTGAATATGTAAACTTTGAAACATGTTGGATTGGAAGTTTGTTAATTTGTAGTTCAACCTTGGATTTGAAATCGATATATATTAAAATGGTTTAGTGAAAATTTGGATTGAACCTTTAACCTTTTAATTGGAATTGTTGGACTGAAATTGATTTTATTGAATTTTAAAACTATCTTCGATATAAACTCTTTTTAATATATAAACTATTTTAATGTATAAAGTATTTTAATAAATAAACTATTTTTAATATATAAACTATTTTAATATATAACTTATTTTTCTATATAAACTATTTTTTTGTATAATTTTTCTAATATATAAAATACTTTCAAACTATTTAAGTTGGAACTGTTATGATTTAGACTTAATGGATTTAAATGCGAATACTTTGATAGAATGATTTCGAAATGAATATGATTTAAAGTGATATGATTTTGAAATGGATATGATTTAAAGTGATATGATTTCGAAATGAATATGATTTAAAGTGATATGATTTCAAAAGTGATATGATTGTGAAAGTGATATGACTATGAAATGAATATGATATTTTGATATAGATGATGAACAGTTTGAATTGAAGATGACCATGGTGTGAAATAAGCATTTGGTTATTAAAGAGACCAGGATCAGATATTGTCATACTCTTTGCCAATACCGAAAACCACTTTAGCAACTGTGCACATGGTGGAGATTCCATAACGAAGTAGGATTGTTTGGCGACATCTATATGAGGTATGAACGCAGTCCCGACTCCCTCGAGTCAGCTTGATGTGGCTAAAACAGGAGCTATACCGGGTCAGGTGGGGTCGCTCCCCTAGCGGGCACGTTTCATTAATACCATTTATTATTTTGTGATTTGATTGGGTGCACTTTTGATTTGGGAGTGTGTCTCGAGGTGGGCGGTAGTAGCTGTTATGTGCTACCCCTAGTCTGGGAGTGCAAACGATAGAATCCTACCCTGGCATTGCCTCGCGTGCCTTGTCACATGTCTTATCGTTCTCTCTACGAGTTTGGTTTGTACCATACCTATGGAGTGCTCACCGAGTATCCCACTGGTTTGGTGGAGCTTACAGTATCTGTATAGACTATGGGAATATATAAAAATGTGTTAAGGGGGATATGTGTAACGCCTTAACACTATTTTAAAAGTTTACTTTAGTATAAACATTATGTATGTAGCATATTGTACTATGTATGTAGATAGTTTAACGGATCCTTAAAGGATGGGAACCCCAAACATCCTTTAAGTTATTGCATTTCACTTGGATATTTCACTTGAGTTGAATTTACTAGCATAAGAATGTTAATCCTAACTCGAGTGTTTTGTGTTTTGCTTTATGCTCGGGTCAGACTGAGTGTCATAGCACTTGAGACTCACCTTTGGAGCTTGGAGCTTTTCTTGAAGATCCATCTTTTATTTATTTGGCTTCTCAGTTATTTCTGGTTATCTATGTTTAGACTTGTCAATTGATTTAGTACTTGAGACTTCTATATATTTGAGATTCTATTGTATTTTGCTTTAGACTCTGATGTTCTATAGTAGCTTCATGAACTACTATTTATCTATTTCCGCTGCTTATTGTTATATTACTCTGTGTCTGTGATTGTATGACTGATTTATTTACTGTATATGCTAAGTTTTGCCAAATATAAATTAACAATATGTTGTTTTGAGCAATTCAAGTCCGACATGTGTGGATGATTGTCGATTTGAATCGTTCGGAATGCCAGGCCGTTATATGTGGTCAGGTTTAGGTAGGAGAAAGCAGGATGGAGCTTGAAGCATGGAGTCGGAAGATTTTCTAAAGATTTTGTCTACTATCATCATACTTGTGTACTATAGTGTTCTGCAAAATTTATAAGGACAGGAAATTATAACTGTCTATGTTTAACTCTGATATATGTATTTTAATTTCCATTGTAAAGATTATTTGTTGAAATAACATATGTGAGATTATGTTCTGTCTTAATTTTTCTTCCTTATCATTGAGAATCCGCTTCTCCGGCACTTGGATTTACGGCACTTGAATACCAAGGATGTATTAGTGTCGATTTTTAGGAGTCGAAGAAATGGGTGCTTACATCGTGGTATCCGAGCTTAGGTTGAGCGAACACCTGAGCTTGATAGGGGTAAAAGACTCATCAGAGATATGATTAGTAATACCCTAGGATGAGTAACTCATTAGAGATAGGGTTAGTAATGCCCAAGAATGAGTTTGAGAGTATTATATATGAGCGCGTATTTGTTAATAAAATATAGAAATGAATTTGGTTTTATATGAAATCATTTCATCTAAAAAAAATATGCATGTATTTTAAAAGCTATCTTTAGAAACTCATTTTCAAAGAGTTTTCGAAATAATAAAACCTTTCATACAAATAATTTTAAAGCTATCATTATAAACTTCGAAACATTTTCCAAGTATTGACCCAACCTCTCTACGTAAGAATACGCTAGCAATTACCTACTGCTTATGCCTAAAAGACTAATTGTTTGCCTTATAGAAACCATATGGAGTATTCAATAAATAATAAATGTTTGTTAAAGGAATTTATTTAAATCTTTTAAATATGTTTTATATAAGGGATTTTGTGAACTAGATTATAAAACATGCTTAATAAAGGAATTTTTGAGAATTTAAATTTCAAAAGATTCTCCGAAAATGAATAATAATAGTATTACTTCTATAAGAGGATTTCGAAAACGAAAAACAATCTTAGTATAAATTGGTTCAAGTGGCTCGAAAGTAACTAAACTTGGGCAGGAGATGTGTTCGGATGGTAAACGCTTCTCTTAAGTATTCCTCTTCTTGTTGAGAAATATGTGATACTATTGGTAATAACCGATTTCTTTGTATCATTTTTGAGTTATTCGATCAATATAATCTTCTAAAAATAATAGTGTGAATCACTTATTTGACAAATTAATGGTTATCAATTTTTATCAATGTGTATTATCTAAATTGATAAGCATTGGTATGCTTTGATCTTTAAAATAAATATCTAAGTTGATAATGAATGTCTTTGGTTCATAGTAAACGATGTTTTAGCAACATTTGTTTTTAAACCCTTAAATGACACTTTGGAAGAAATCTTATGGGTATATTTAAACCTTTAATAATGGGATTTTTAGGATAATAATAAATATTGTAATCTTTTATATAAAGATAGAATATTATGAGTTCAAATTATAAAAGAAAAGAGAAGCTCATTATAATAATGTTTCAGTAGTATTTAGTTTAATCTCTTTGATTATATTTTAAAGGTAAAAAAAGAAACTTGTTAAGTAATCTATGAATATACTTAAAACATTGGAATAATTATATAAATACTTTCTAAGTATTAAAATTGGTATAAGTAAAGAGAATATGTATGCATGTATGTATGTGTGTATATATGTATGTATGTATGTATGTATGTATGGAGTTTTAATTAATAAAGGTGTGTTAATTGATAAATAAAGTTTTAACTAAATAAAGAATGTTTTCACATTTGGTATTGGTTAAAGGAAGTTTATGGTAATTTATCAATTTAACGAATTATTTTGAAAATAAGTTTTTCGAGAAACTATTAAGATATGTTCAGAAATGTATTATAATAAAAGGATATTTATCTTTGAAAAGAAATGTATCCTTTAAGTTGAGATATTTGGAAGTAAAAATGTAAAATGGTTATCTTTATAAAATATTGAAAAAAGGAACGAAATTTTATGAAATGTTTTCATAATTTTTTTGAAAGATTAATAAATACATATAAAGTATATGGATTGTTTCGTCGCATGATTTAATCTGAAATTCAAGTGCAGAACTTTGATGTGTTTGACACTTATTGGAAAAAGAATTTGTCACTCAATTCTTGACGATGAACATTGATGAGGGTTTCTGGTTCGATACTTGAGTTTTCTATCATAGTTGAGAGCTATGCATGGAGATCAAAAGTTCTAATCAGAAATCCTAGACAGAGTCTGCACTAAAGGTTCGGGGGATCAATGCTAGTTCGGAAATAAAGTTGTGAATTTGTATAGAAGATCGAATCAGATATTGTGTACGGATGATCTGTATACATCATACGGGCATAAATGAAAAATAAATATTTTGGGCAAAACATTTGGGTTTTTGTTTTAGATAATTTCGAGGACGAATTTCTTTTAAAGAGGGAAGTCTGTAACGACTCACAAATTTAACACTTTGATGATGTAACGACCCAGAATTTTAATTAATTAAAATTTGAATATTTAATTAATTTTAAATATTAATAAGTGAAATTTATAAGTCGATTAAATTTTATTTCGAATAATTAGATTTAATTGGATAATTAAATCAATAATTTAATATGTGAAATACAGAAATAATTGAAAATTGGGTTAAATATGATTGAAAATGATTTGTAAAATTTTATTTTATCATATTGAAGTTAGAATGATGTTATAGAACTTTTAAAATCGAATTAAAGGTTAATTTGTGAAAATTGAATATTTTAATATTTAATCGACTAGTGAAATTACCCGTTTTTCGAACAGTCTCAGAATTGGATGAAACTAGTTCCATTGGATCCGTAATAGTTTGTTATTATCGGATTTCAATTTTTGTGTCAATCGGAGTTATCGTTTGATCGTGGCAGCTCGAAACGCATCGAAATTGTTTTTAATATTAATTTGGCGAGTTAAAATAGCCATTTTTCAAATAGTCTCGGATTTCAACGAAACCAGTTTCATCGGATCCGTAACGTGATATTATTGTAAGGTTTCAAATTTCAAGTCAATTGGATTTACCGTTTGTCCGGTGCAAGCTAAAACGCCTAGAAAATCGTTTAATCGGTTTAATTTTAAATTGAACGTTTATTGCCATAACTCACACAGATTACCGAATTAGCTTCCGAAACATGTTCCATTGTGTCCAGAACGCGGGTTAAACCCTAGAAACACCGGTCACCACGCGTAAATCGGAGTTCGAAAATCCCGGGATGAATAGTGTTCGTTTTATTTTCTATAAAAGCACCCACACTTCTCTCATTTGCAAAAGAAAATGTCAAACCCTAAACCTAATAAGCCAGCCGCCGGCTACAAATTCTAAGGCCAGAAATTCACCATCTTCTTTCCGCAATTACTTCCAATCTGTCGATAATTAGCCAAAGTGTTCAACAGCAAAGTTGAAGAGCGCGAAGAGAGCTTTCAATCTATACGGTGATGATGGGGTATGGCGCGTCGATGAGGTGGGAAATTAGCCGCGTTCGTGGCCGTGTATCCTCGATTCGCGCGCGTATAGGGGTTGCCGAGCTGACCGTGGGTTAAGGCGTGGGTAGAGTGGGGGTAGAGCTTCCAAATGGAGGTGCTTGATCAACTTGTCGATGTTCGTGGTGGCCGAAATAATAAACCCTAATTCGAGCATAGTGGGTTATTTGTGCGTGTAATAACCTGTAGATGGAGCGTGAGGAAGATAAAGCAAGGGACGGCCTGATGATGGGGGATGAGATCCTACGGTGATGATCAGATTAGGGTTTAAATTATAAATAAATGTTGTAAATTTTATAGTTAAAAATTCGTGTAACTTCTAAAATTCATATCTTTTTCATACGAGGTCGAAAACGCGCGAAACCAGTTGCGTTGGAATCGTATGGATGAGCACTACGCTATGGAAATGGATTGGAGTCGTTTGGAGTTAGTGAGAATTTCGGATAAAATTAAACGTCCGTTTAATTTTATTCAAAATAAATCGCTAAAACGAAATTGAAATCAAGGTGAGAACTTCTCACTAAATCGAATCGGTTTCGATTTTAATTTTAAAATAGTTAGATTTAAATTTCTTGAATGCATGTTTGAATGATGATTGTTATCTATTGATTGTTAAAATAGACATAATGCGCCGTTAGTAATCGGATGTTATTTATTAAAAACATATACTGCGAATATTTCATAAACAGTGAAATTGGTATTATTTACGTACTTGGAGTTGATTTTCCCGCAGTATATAGCGGATGAGACCCTATTGCGCCGTCTATTAAGTGGATAATATTACAAATCCCATATACCGCGATAATTTCGTACTGTAACGGAATTGTTATTGTGCTAACATCTTTGGATGCAGGAAAATAGGTTGGAGGGATCCAACTGGATTCCTCAACAGTATTTATTTGATTTCAGATATTTTGATATTTGATGGATTATCATATCGATATATGATATCGTTGTTGTCGTGATTGACTATTTGGTATGTAGCATCATTGGGCCAAATTTTGGAGTTTTAAAAGGATTTTAAAATTGATTTTTTTGAAAGTATACGTTTATAAAATATTTTTGGAATCGATTCATTTTAAATAAATAAACGTATAAATTTTAATGCTATAAAAATTATGATTTTTGAGAAATATAGTTAAAAGTTGATTTTTGAAAATATGGGGTTAATGATTTTATAAAATAGTTTAAATTGGGATTTCGGAATTTATTGTGAAAAGTTTAAAGATAGGATTTACAAAATTTGATTACTTTATAAATCAATGAAAATGATGAAATTATAAAGGACTTTAAAGACGTTTTGAAATAATAATATAAATTGATTTATATAAAAGATTTATAAATTGATAATTTATAAATTAAAATATTTGAATTATAAAACGAGTTTTTATAAGTGTTGGAATGAATTGTAAATGAATTCCATAAACAGAAATGAAATTTATAGGATTATAAATGGTGGAGTTATAAATGGAATTTTATAAGCAGTAGGTTTATAAAATTTATAAAGTTATTAAAAGAATGGTTTTGGATAAATAATTGAATCTTATAAGTTATAAGATTTATAATTATGAAGTTTAAAGGAACGAATTTGCAAACACATAAATTATAAGTTTTAACTTATAATAGGAACTTTTAGTATATAATTGAGTTATAAATTGAATGGTTAATAAAGGAGATTTATAAAGGTAGTAGTTATAAAATAAATAGAAATGGAATTTATAAACGTTGTTTTATAAATCTGGAAACGACTTATTTTGATAACTAAATTGTTATAACTTATTAATGGAGTTATATTCACGTTTTTAGACTGTGAATAATCCTTTAAAATGAAATGTATAGAAATGATGAAATTGGTTAACGTAGTATATTCACGTTTTTGAATAGTGAATAATATGTTAAAGAAAATATTTTGGATGTGATGTTTTAAATAGAATTTAAATGATCTAACGATGTTTTCAAAATGTGTTAAGATTCGAAACCATAGATTTCAACATTCATTGTTGAAATAGACGTTTTCGAGAAATAGAAGGAAATGGTGGACTATAACACTGTTGTTATAGTAAATGATTTCCGAAAGGAAATGTTTTGTATAGTATTGGGATTTATATATCTATTTTAATTTCGAATCCCTATACTAGTGATTTTGGGTCGTTGTAACGATGTTTTACGTAACGTTTGTTTTGACCCAAATAAATATGTTTAAGAGAATGATTTCCTTAAAGAATGAAATATATACTTAATCTCGATTTAAGTATATTGAATATTTTCCAAATGTTGAAAATAAATAGATTTGTGAATTACTTATTAATAAGTAAGTATGGAAATGTTTTTCCAATGTGAAATGAAACGTTTTTGAGAATTTATCTTTTTGAATATAAATTGAAAATGAATAATTGAAATCGTATATTCATAGATATTTTGGAATATAAATTCACTATGGAATTTATAAAAGGAAAGGGGAATTTGTTTAAAAATAAACGTTGATTTATTTTTGAAGAGTGGGAATAAATTTACGGAATTGAAACGTAAATATAAAGTAAATCGTTAAGGATTTATTTAATTGGTTTAAATGAACCATGTTGAAATGAAAGTATTTCCGCATGAGGAAATGTTTGAAATTTGTTTTCAAAAGTGGTAAAGGTGAAAAGTGATTTGAATTTTTTTTTCAAATGATTGAAGTGTGAAAATTATATATCTTGTAAAGATATTTTTGGGAAATAAATAATTTGGAAAATTATTTGGAATCTGGTGATGTTGTGCATATCCATTGATAGTTCAATAACCTACTATCAATATTTACCTTTGAATGGGTATTTGTTGTGATTTGCTGAATTGAATGCCACACTTATTTTTAAATTATTGCGCTCGTTATTCGGATTACCCATTCCGAATAGTGATACGACGTAATGGATAGCATTGATGACCGGTGTTGAAGACCGGATATTTTTGAAAGCGAAAGGACGACTCGTCGAATGTCTTTGCATCGACTGGTCTCCGGTATAGAGACCCCATATGTGATGGGAAGTCCGGTCGTGATTAGTGAATATCCGGGTTGTAAGGACTTCTTTGTAAGTGCCTTCGGTTCTGTTCGATCCCGGAACAGACTTGTATGGATTGTATGTCTGACATTGCACTTGAGATATAAAGCAGATTTCTTTCAAATATATTTCTGTTGGTGGCGGAGAATTTATTCTCTTAGCTTAACACCCTTCTCTGGGATGTACGAGCTCAAAGGTTATGTAGTTGAAGGTTTTTAGCAATATATTCCCAATTTGATAATGTGACATGCTGAGTGTTGCTGTGAAATGATCATTGTTTGATCATTTGTGATATGATCATTTGTTTGATCGTTTATCTTTGTGATCATTTCTATGATCATTTGTTGACCCAAAGCACAGCTTTTGTATAAAGCATGGCTTTGTGGATGAGACTTCGTCGAGCCTCACACCCCGGAATGTCAAAACAGGAAAGATGCGACAAGGTTATGAGGGGTAGCTCCCTTTAGGGTATGTGCATTTCCTTCTGGAAAAGGGTGGTATCATGGTATGGAGCCCAGATACTTACTCATGTTGAAACACTTTATTTATGATTGTGTGACGTTGATTACGAGCGCTCGGATAAAGGTCCCAAAGGACCGGGGGATGGCATACTCGTGTCAGTAGTTACCCAGTTAGGGGTAACCCGGCCTTGTGTTGGCAGAGATCCGGTTTGGTTCTCGAGGACGTCCTTCCAGAGGCGTTCTCATGTGGCAATGGGAAGTTCCTTGGTCTGACCATTTGTTGGAAATCCAAAGAAACAATACGATCCTTGTACGGTTTTAGTTGTAGAACCTATCATTCACTTATGGTGGCGCCCACTGTTTGGATGGTAGCTATAGTAGGCATACGATAATGGTCGTATGTTGGCTAAGATTTATATCTTTACTTTCGAAATATTTTACTACACTATGCACTAGTAATAATATCAAATGTTCTTTTAATGTGTATCAAGCATCTTTGACTATCATAAGGAGAAATCTCCTCCGATTCTGCGTTTGCATTGTGTGTGCGTGCGGGAGGCCTTATGGTAGTCTCATTTTTAAAAGCATTGCGAATTGACTTTAAAAATATTCCTCTATTTTGATTTTAAAGAAAAATAAACTGTTTTGAGTTCTCACACCAGTCACATGACTGACTCGGAGTTTATTGTTTTCCTTCCTAAACTCTGGATGCCCACCAATTTCCACACTGGCAGTCAAGAGTTAAGGTTTATCAGGATATTCTAGAATTCAGGAGTTGCTGGAGACAAGATGGATGGCATGGCGTATTACTAGTATATAGTATTTCTTTTTCGCTGTTTGTTGTTGTTGTTGTTGTTGTACACTCTGATGATATAATGTAATGTAATGTGATGTAATGTAATAACTGATATAGTTCTTTGTTTAAAGATTATTCATTTATTTATTATATGTTGTTCCGCTGCGATTGTGAGATTCTGATGTTGTTCTGTTGTTTTCTTTCTATTCTGTTCTATTTTTCTCTCTTCTTCTACCTTTTTCTTTTCCTTAAAACCCTAAGTGTTCGGTTTTCCGGCATTCGATTGCTCGGCAATTGATACAGTGGACGTATTGATGTCGGTTTTCGGAAGTCGAAGAATCGGGTCCTTACAATGTAGTATCAGAGCTTATGGTTAAGCGAGAACCATGGTTCGGTTAAGCGACAACCATGGTTCTGTTGGGTATTACTCATTAGAGATAGAGTCAGTAGTGCTCTAGAATGAGTTTGAGTGTAATAATAGCTATGAGAGCGTATTTGTTAGTGAATATAAAATTGTTTTATATTGTGATGATTGGTTTATTGAGTGGCATATGAACCTTCGTCAGCACGGTATGCACAACTATGCCGAAGGGGTTTATAAACACTTGAATAGAACAATTCGGCACAGTATTGTTTTAAATTGGGTAAATGAAATAATTTTACCTTGATTATATTTTTATCTATAAAGGAATAATTTTTCAGAATTATTAAAGTGTATATAAGTTGATTGTTTAGTTGTTTGAATAATCTAAATAAAAGAATAATTGTATAAACAAAAGAATTATGAGAATTGAATTATAATTAAAGTGATTTACAATTGTGAAAAAAAACTTATATATATAAGAAGTGAAACTATATGAATATATTTATGAATATGAGTTGTAAATAAAAATGAATTTAAAGTTAAATGGAAATTTACTTTAGAATTAGAATCTGAATTGGATTTATAAGTTGGAATTTAAGTTAAGTAAAACCAAATAATATTTAAACGGAATATAACTTAAGAGATATTGAATGAAGTTGATTTGGTATCGAAGTAAATTAATAAAGTTAAGTAATGGATGTGAACTTGAGTTATATAAATGAAATTCAACTTTTTTAATTGAATTGAATGAATGAATTGAATGAATCAATTGAATGTAAATAATTGATATGAAATAATGGATGTAGGTGTTAATTCATTAAAATCTAAGGTTATTGAAAGTTGAATAATTGAATGAAAATCAATTTAATTAAACCAATTGAAAGTGATGGTGTTAAACCAAATTGAATGTAAGCGAAGCAAAGGAATTTGGTTGTAATTAATATACATTGGTTGTTATATGGTTGTTAATTGATTGTATATAATTCATTAAGTGTAATGAAATTGAAAGCTAAAGTAATTGGAATTCAATTGGAAGTTAAGTGAATCTTAAATAGAATTGAATTTGATTTGGAAGTGAACCAACTTGAATATAAATTAGTGAATATAAACTAATTGAAAATGAATGTTAGTAAGAACATCCACTATTAATGAATCAAATGTGATTAAATTGAAAATCATTTCATTGAATATTAATGATAATATGAATGAATATTTATTGGTTATGAATGCTAGTTGGATGATAGTTGTTTTGATGGTTGCATTTGTTACTTTTACTGCATTTGCTATGTTGGCATATATAGTTATTATGTTGCTATATGATGTATATTGATATTATTTTCATATATACATGTTCTCATGTTGTTTGTTGAGTGTTTAGTAGGTGCGGATCACGTTTGCTTCGCATTTGGAGCTCGCTTTCGCGCTATATTAGCCGTATATGCTCGCTAATAAAATATAAGGTACATATCTCGGATTAAACATCGCACATTTACACTATTTTCCCTGCGGGATGCCTCATCACTTGATGAGATGTATATTTGTGATATATATACTGTCATTTTTTTCGGATCGAGCCGCGCAAAGGAGACCATGGCGAATTTTTCCGAAAATTTAAGGCGTTAAAATATTTTTGAGAAAATATTGAAAACTTTAACTTTGATTTGGAATTGAAAGTTAAACGATAGTAGTTGTTTTTGAAAAGATAACTAAGTATGATTTTAAAACTTAGTAAAGTATTGTAAGAAGTTTAAATTTGTTTTGGAAAGTTAATAAATTCTGTAACTTTTCTTACTTGATAATTTCGAGGACGAAATTCTTTTAAGGGGGGAAGTATGTAACGACCCAGAATTTTAATTAATTAAAATTTGAATATTTAATTAATTTTAAATATTAATAAGTGAAATTTATAAGTCGAATAAATTTTATTTCGAATAATTGGATTTAGTTGGATAATTAAATCGATAATTTAATATGTGAAATACAGAAATAATTGAAAATTAGGTTAAATATGATTGAAAATGATTTGTAAAATTTTATTTTATCATATTGAAGCTAGAATGATGTTATAGAACTTTTAAAATCGAATTAAAGGTTAATTTATGAAAATTGAATATTTAATATTTAATCGACTAGTGAATAGCCGTTTTTCGAACAGTCTCAGAATTGGACGAAACTATTTCCATTGGATCCGTAATAGTTTGTTATTATCGGATTTCAATTTTCGTGTCAATCGGAGTTATCGTTTGATGGTGGTAGCTCGAAACGCATCGAAATTGTTTTTAATATTAATTTGGCGAGTTAAAATAGCCATTTTTCAAACAGTCTTGGATTTCGACAAAAGCAGTTTCATCGAATCCGTAATGTGATATTATTGTAAGGTTTCAAATTTCAAGTCAATTGGATTTACCGTTTGTCCGGTGCAAGCTAAAACGCCTAGAAAATCGTTTAATCGGTTTAATTTTAAATTGAACGTTTATTGCCATAACTCGCACAGATGACCGAATTAGCTCCCGAAACACGTTCCATTGTGTCCGGAACGCGGGTTAAACCCTAGAAACACCGGTCACCGCGCGTAAATCGGAGTTCGAAAATCCCGGGATGAATAGTGTTCGTTTTATTTTCTATAAAAGCACCCACACTTCTCTCATTTGCAAAAGAAAATGTCAAACCCTAAACCTAACAGGCGAGCCACCGGCTACAAATTCTAAGGCCAGAAATTCACCATCTTCTTTCCTCAATTACTTCCAATCCGTCGATAATTAGCCAAAGTGTTCAACAGCAAAGTTGAAGAGCGCGAAGAGAGCTTTCAATCTATACGGTGATGACGGGGTATGGCGCGTCGATGAGGTGGGAAATTAGCCACGTTCGTGGCCGTGTATCCTCGATTCGTGTGCGTATAGGGGTGGCCGAGCTGACCGTGGGTTCAGGCGTGGGTAGAGTGGGGGTAGAGCTTCCAAATGGAGGTGCTTGATCAACTTGTCGATGTTCGTGGTGGCCAAAATAATAAACCCTAATTCGAGCATAGTGGGTTATTTGTGCGTGTAATAACCTGTAGATGGAGTGTGAGGAAGATAAAGCAAGGGACGGCCTGATGATGGAGGATGAGATCCTACGGTGATGATCAGATTAGGGTTTAAAATTATAAATAAATGTTGTAAATTTTATAGTTAAAAATTCGTGTAACTTCTAAAATTCATATCTTTTTCATACGAGGTCGAAAACGCGCGAAACCAGTTGCGTTGGAATCGTATGGACGAGCACTACGCTATGGAATTGGATTGGAGTCGTTTGGAGTTAGTGAGAATTTCGGGTAAAATTAAACGTCCGTTTAATTTTATTCGAAATAAATCGCTAAAAAGAAATTGAAATCAAGGTGAGAACTTCTCACTAAATCGAATCGGTTTCGATTTTAATTTTAAAATAGTTAGATTTAAAATTCTTGAATGCATGTTTGAATGATGATTGTTATCTATTGATTGTTAAAATAGACATTATGCGCCGTTAGTAAGCGGATGTTATTTATTAAAAACATATACCGCGAATATTTCATAAACAGTGAAATTGGTATTATTTATGTACTTGGAGTTGATTTTCCCGCAGTATATAGCGGATGAGACCCTATTGCGCCGTCTATTAAGCGGATAATATTATAAATCCCATATACCGCGATAATTTCGTACTGGAACGGAATTGGTATTGTGCTAACATCTTTGGATGCAGGAAAACAGGTTGGAGGGATCCAACTGGATTCCTCAACAGTATTTATTTGATTTTAGATATTTTGATATTTAATGGATTATCATATCGATATATGATATCGCTGTTGTCGTGATTGACTATTTGGTATGTAGCATCATTGGGCCAAATTTTGGAATTTTAAAAGGATTTTAAAATTGGTTTTTTTGAAAGTATACGTTTATAAAATATTTTTGGAATCGATTCATTTTAAATAAATAAACGTATAAATTTTAATGTTATAAAAATTATGATTTTTGAGAAATATAGTTAAAAGTTGATTTTTGAAAATATGGGGTTAATGATTTTATAAAATAGTTTAAATTGGGATTTCTGAATTTATTGTGAAAAGTTTAAAGATAGGATTTATAAAATTTGATTATTTTATAAATCAAAGAAAATGATGAAATTATAAGGAATTTAAAGACGCTTTGAAATAATAATATAAATTGATTTATATAAAAGATTTATAAATTGATAATTTATAAATTAAAATATTTGAATTATAAAACGAGTTTTTATAAGTGTTGGAATGAATTGTGAATGAATTCCATAAACAGAAATGAAATTTATAGGATTATAAATGGTGGAGTTATAAATGGAATTTTATAAGCAGTAGGTTTATAAAATTTATAAAGTTATTAAAAGAATGGTTTTGGATAAATAATTGAATCTTATAAGTTATAAGATTTATAATTATGAAGTTTAAAGGAACGATTTTGTAAACAAATAAATTATAAGTATTTAACTTATAATAGGAACTTTTAGTATATAATTGAGTTATAAATTGAATAGGTTAATAAAGGAGATTTATAAAGGTAGTAGTTATAAAATAAATAGAAATGGAATTTATAAACGTTGTTTTATAAATCCGCAAACGACTTATTTTGATAAGTAAATTGTTATAACTTATTAATGGAGTTATATTCACGTTTTTAGACTGTGAATAATCCTTTAAAATGAAATGTATAGAAATGATGAAATTGGTTAACGTAGTATATTCACGTTTTTGAATAGTGAATAATATGTTAAAGAAAATATTTTGGATGTGATGTTTCAAATAGAATTTAAATGATCTAACGATGTTTTCAAAATGTGTTAAGATTCGAAACCATAGATTTCAACATTCATTGTTGAAATAGACGTTTTCGAGAAATAGAAGGAAATGGTGGACTATAACACTGTTGTTATAGTGAATGATTTCCAAAAGGAAATGTTTTGTATAGTATTGGGATTTATATATCTGTTTTAATTTCGAATCCCTATACTAGTGATTTTGGATCGTTGTAACGATGTTTTACGTAATGTTCGTTTTGACCCAAATAAATATGTTTAAGAGAATGATTTCCTTAAAGAATGAAATATATACTTAATCTCGATTTAAGTATATTGAATATTTTCCAAATGTTGAAAATAAATAGATTTGTGAATTACTTATTAATAAGTAAGTATGGAAATGTTTTTCCAATGTGAAATGAAACGTTTTTGAGAATTTATCTTTTTGAAGATAAATTGAAAACGAATAATTGAAATCGTATATTCATAAATATTTTGGAATATAAATTCACTATGGAATTTACAAAAGGAAAGGGGAATTTGTTTAAAAATAAACGTTGATTTATTTTTGAAGAGTGGGAATAAATTTACGGAATTGAAACGTAAATATAAAGTAAATCGTTAAGGATTTATTTAATTGGTTTAAATGAACCATGTTGAAATGAAAGTATTTTCGCATAAGGAAATGTTTGAAATTTGTTTTCAAAAGTGGTAAAGGTGAAAAGTGATTTGAAAATTGTTTTCAAATGATTGAAGTGTGAAAATTATATATCTTGTAACGATATTTTTGGTAAATAAATAATTTGGAAAATTATTTGAAATCTGGTGATGTTGTGCATATCCATTGATAGTTCAATAACCGACTATCAATATTTACCTTTGAATGGGTATTTGTTGTGATTTGCTGAATTTGAATGCCACACTTATTTTTAAATTATTGCGCTCGTTATTCGGATTACCCATTCTGAATAGTGATACGACGTAATGGATAGCATTGATGACCGGTGTTGAAAACCGGATATTTTTGAAAGCGAAAGGACGACTCGTCGAATGTCTTTGCATCGACTGGTCCCCGGTATAGAGACTCCATATGTGATGGGAAGTCCGGTCGTGATTAGTGAATATTCGGATTGCAAGGACTTCTTTGTAAGTGCCTTCGGTTTTGTTCGATCCCGGATCAGACTTGTATGGATTGTATGTATGACATTGCAATTGAGATATAAAGCAGATTTCTTTCAAATATATTTCTGTTGGTGGCGGAGAATTTATTCTCTTAGCTTAACACCCTTCTCTGAGACGTACGAGCTCAGAGGTTATGTAGTTGAAGGTTTTTAGCAATACATTCCCAATTTGGTAATGTGACATGCTGAGTGTTGCTGTGAAATGATCATTGTTTGATCATTTGTGATATGATCATTTGTTTGATCGTTTATCTTTGTGATCATTTCTATGATCATTTGTTGTCCAAAGCACAGCTTTTGTGTAAAGCGTGGCTTTGTGGACGAGACTTCGTCGAGCCTCACACCCCGGAATGGTCAAAACAGGAAAGATGCGGCAAGGTTATGAGGGGCAGCTCCCTTTAGGGTATGTGCATTTCCTTCTGGAAAAGGGTGGTATCATGGTATGGAGCCCAGATACTTACTCATGTTGAAACACTTTATTTATGATTGTGTGATGTTGATTACGAGCGCTTGGATAAAGGTCCCAAAGGACCGGGGGATGGCATACTCGTGTCAGTAGTTACCCAGTTAGGGGTAACCCGGCCTTGTGTTGGCAGAGATCCGGTTTGGTTCTCGGGGACGTCCTTCCAGAGGCGTTCTCATGTGGCAATGGGAAGTTCCTTGGTCTGACCATTTGTTGGAAATCCAAAGAAACAATACGATCCTTGTACGGTTTTAGTTGTAGAACCTATCATTCACTTATGGTGGCGCCCCACTGTTTGGATGGTAGCTATAGTAGGCATACGATAATGGTCGTATGTTGGCTAAGATTTATATCTTTACTTTCGAAATATTTTACTACACTATGCATTAGTAATAATATCAAATGTTCTTTTAATGCGTATCAAGCATCTTTGACTATCATAAGGAGAAATCTCCTCCGATTCTGCGTTTGCATTGTGTGTGTGTGTGTGTGTGTGTGGGAGGCCTTATGGTAGTCTCATTTTTAAAAGCATTGCGAATTGACTTTAAAAATATTCCTCTATTTTGATTTTAAAGAAAAATAAACTGTTTTGAGTTCTCACACCAGTCACATGACTGACTCGGAGTTTATTGTTTTCCTTCCTAAACTCTGGGTGCCCACCAATTTCCACACGGGCAGTCAAGAGTTACGGTTTATCAGGATATTCTGGAATTCAGGAGTTGCTGGAGACAAGATGGATGGCATGGCGTATTACTAGTATATAGTATTTATTTTCCGCTGTTTGTTGTTGTTATTGTTGTACACTCTGATGATATAATGTAATGTAATGTGATGTAATGTAATAACTGATATAGTTCTTTGTTTAAAGATTATTCATTTATTTATTATATGCTGTTCCGCTGCGATTGTGAGATTCTGATGTTGTTCTGTTGTTTTCTTTCTATTCTGTTCTATTTTTCTCTCTTCTTCTACCATTTTCTTTTTCTTAAAACCTTAGTGTTCGGTTTTCCGGCATTCGATTGCTCGGCAGTTGATACAGTGGACGTATTGATGTCGGTTTTCGGAAGTCGAAGAATCGGCTCCTTACAGATGAATTACAATTATTTTTAAATAAAAGGTTGATAATATAAATAATATTGTTTCTAGTAATAATAAGTAATGGTAATCTTACTTTGAATAAATATTTACAAAAATATTTTCCTCAAAATCTAAATCGATAAAGTGGCTGAAAATTGTTTTATCGATAACCGGCTGTATAATTGTAAAACATTATGCATGAAGCTGGATACGTACTCTTATTTTTACAACTAGATAAGAATATGAAATAAAATCAATTGATTTTTTTTAAAAATAAAATGTGTTTTTAACATTGTTAGTAAGGTCCTTAAATATGATAACTGATTTATTAAATTAAATTAAGATTTAGTGATTTAATAATTATTTTAATTATTCAAACAATTATTTTGAATGATGATAATTTATTTTGAATAGTAAAAAAGTGATAATAAATCATTTATAATAATTTTATATAGACATTTCTTTAATTTGAGAATATAAGGAAAAATCGATATCCCTTTATCAGTATAATAGCGATTTTTTTAAATAATTATTAATATAAATTTATATGGTTTATAAATGAAATGTGATCATTTTAATTCATCCAAAATGGTAAGAAAATGTTTTTCATATTTTTTTACAAATATATGTACATTAAAGTATAAGTGAAAATGTGACCGAGAATCGGTTCCCCAATTGGCAGCAGTTTATCGAACGAATGTTGTTCGAAATCAATGCTACGTCATTTATATGTCGTGCATACATATATAACATACAAATGCGTCCACTGACATGCACATGAATATATTTATACATACATATATACTTATATGTTCGTCGGCGGAGATTCTATGAAATTAGAAAACCGTCGAACGAATTTAGAAATAAAAATAACCGCAAGCGCACGGTGTACGAATGTAGCACGCGGCGAATACGGGTCGATCCGCAGGGAATTGATGATTTTAAAAATCTATTCAGTCAAATTAAAACAAATGGAGGAGGATTTATTAACTAGAAATAAAATGAGGCTAACATTAGAAAAATGTGATTCAAAAAAAAACTATTAGACTAAAGAACAATTTAGAGGCAAATCCACTCTCAAATTTTTGTAAATCAACAAACACATAATTTATGATCTCTAACTTTGATATTAAGTGAAATAATCATTGCATTTATCATAAGTATGATTTGTTTATGTTATTAGCTAACATAACTCAAACCATCAAGCTATAATACAACAATTATACCACTTATAATTCTCATGAAAAAGAAGCCAAAGCAAAAAATATTCTAAGCATGATCTATTTACTATTGTAACTAGTAACATAGATCATCAAATTTCATTTTTACTTTCATTTCATAATCAAAAATTAATAGCAAATGATGATGTAAATTGTGTTTATGTTGAATAAGAATAGCTTATTTGCATAAGCAATATAAGCTATCAAACCCACTTGTATAAACTTACATCAAAATTCACATTCATGAAGCATAAACAAAGAGATCATAAATCATAAAAATGTTGAAATTACATAAAGTTAGAGAGTTTCATCACCCCTAAATTGAAGGGGTTTAGCTACTCATTTGTGGCATTGAAGCAACATATGTAAGTTTCAACATTAAAAAGAAAAGAAAAATAGAAAATAAGTAAAGAAGGCAAAAGAGATTAGCTACTAACTACTTGCATAAATGTAAATCTAAGCTATGAACATAAGTAGAAAGAGAGCATAGAAATAAAAATTAACAATAAAACAAAGAAAAGCATGCAGAAAAGAGAGAAGAAAGAGGCTTGGAAGCCATTTTTATTTCATAGAACATTGTGCTTATACTTGATTTCTTAATTTCCTAAGTAAAATGAAAGAGTAGAAGATGCCATTTTCATGTACATAAGGGGGCTATTTATACATGCATAAAACCCTAATTCTATTTTTAGAGAGCTTTCTAAATTGCCCTTTAGGAAGTGTGGCCACCAAGTAACCATTATCCACTAATTAATCCATCATTTGTTTTGCATGAAGCTTTAACATCCACTTAGTTGTCCATTAGCTCCATATTGTACATTTAGGTAAGTGGGTGGGGTCCTCCATGTTCATGGCTTGAATTATTTCCCTCTTCTTTCCTTTGTATTCATTTGTGCATGCATATATCTTCATATAAGCCTCTTCCATATGCATTCAAATTCCTATAAAAATTATCAAAAAATGTCCAAGTAAAAATTCATATATTGACACATGCATAAAATGACTGTTTTGCCCCTGAATGAAGATGAAAATATGATGGTTGGAAATAATTGAATTTTGGTTTTAAACATGTTAAAATGCCCAAATATGATGATTATTTAAATAAAAAGAGATAAAATATGGATGTAAATGTATGCACAATTACGTGCATATCATTATACATTAAGAATACTTACATAATACAAAATCAAAGATATTTTAAGTAAAGCTTCCTCTTTAAGCTTAAATAAGTTAACACATGCATACATGAGTAGATGGAAGTGATGTGAACATGGAGGAGGGGCTTTGGCCGTGCATTTTGAAGGGGAAGTGTGCTAGAGAGGCCTTGAAAAGGTGATGTATACATGTCTTCTTTTACACTCTTCTTTTTTCCTATAAATACCCTACCATTTTCTCTTCATTTTCATTCATCTTCTTCCTTCTTCTTAAGCTTCCTAAGAGCTTCTTTAATGACTTCCATGCCTTAGGAAATAATGAGAAAATGTTGAGGCAAATATTAATAAAATATATACACATGTATATAATATCGATCCACTTCAAAACGAAGACAAATCTCCTCTTTTCCACCTCTCAAACTCATGGCCACCATTAGATCCACCCTAGGCTGAGCCTTTGCTACCTCCAAGTCATGGCCGTGACCACTCCCAAGGCTATGTCTAGCCACATCAGGGCTTCGGAGCTCGATTTCGTAGAATTTAATTCGGTCGTAGCACAGCTATAGCTGATTTTATATTAGCTTGAAGGGAAAATGATGGTGAGAACTCCTAAACTACTTTATTATATTTGTGGATGATGATATGATTTTGCAATGGATGTTTAATATGCTTTGATAATCAAGTTTGGTTGTTTTCATATGAATGTTGAATATATATGAAAGTCACAAATATATACATTGATAAACACAAAAGTAAATGTTTTATGAACATTTAAAAGTATTTTTGTGAAGTTTGAAAAGAATAGGAAATTTAGTCAAAAATAAGCGCATCGCGTAACGGTTGTAATGACTAGGAATTTCACTGCTTTGATCAGTGAATATTTAATTAATTTTACATATTCAATATATAAGCTTTATAATAAAAATAAACTCATTTTAATTTGTTAATAATAATGGTGAAATTGTTTTCAAAATTTGTTTACCAAATTAAATAGTTTGTAGAAAAACAAAAAATGTGATCGAAGAACGTTTCCCAAAATTTCAACCTTTAGACACCGAAAAGTTGTCGTGAACATTGTTCGTCTTTGTGCACTATATAAACATATATATAAGAGTTAATTAACTATATAATAATACACTTGGAAATAAATTATCTTATATTAATTTGGATTAGTAAGTGATGTGACAAGACATAGTTTTAAAATAATAAACAATTTATATAAATATATATATTAAGTAATGTCATAACTTAGATTTGTAATCATTAACCATAATAATCTCTTATTCATTTTAGTTAATTAGTAATTATATATATAAAAGAAAGTGATATGGATAAATATAATAATTATATATATAAAAAAGAAAGCGATGCAACTAAGTATAATTATATATATATATATATATATATATATATATATATATATATATATATATATAAGAAAGTGATGCGACTAAACATAATAACTATATATATAAAAGAAAGTGATGTGACTAAACATAATAATTATATATATATATAAGAAAGTGATTTGACTAAACATAATTATATATATAAGAGTGAAGTGACTAAACATAATTATATATATATATATATATATATATATATATTATAAAAGGTTTGTGATGTGACTAGATATAATTATGACAAGATATATTATTTAATTTATTTTGCGCCTATATATCCACATATTCTGCAACGACCCAGAATTTTGATTATTTGAAATTGAAATATTTAATTGATTTTTAATATTTAAAGGTTAACTTTATAGATTTAATAACTTGAATTTGAAGTATAATGATTTATTGGATAATTTAATTGCTGAATTTAATAATTTAATTTTTTTTAAACAATTTAAATCTTGGATTATTAGCTGAATAAAAATGATTTAAAGGCTTATTAAATCTGTATTAATAAGAATGAAGATAATAAAACTTTTAAAAACTGATTTTAAAAAAGTGATTTAATTAATTCTAAAAATAACTTGTTTTAATTTACTAGTGAAATTAGCCTTCCAGGGTATATTCTCGGATTTTGACGAAACTTGTTCCATTGGATCCGTAATAGTGTATTTTTATTGGATTCCAAATTTCGTAGCGTTTGGAGTTATCGTTTGGTTGTACAAGATAGAAAAGTGTTGAATTAATATCATCAATTTAATATTATAATTAGGTTCAAAATGCTATCTTCTCTATACGATTGAATTGGGGCTCGAAACTTATTCCATTACGTTCGAAATGGGGGTATAACATTAGAAATGCCAAGCAGCATGCCTCGATAGGGGTTTGAGATTTCTAGTTACTTTAAACGAGATATTTGGAATCAATTAATATTTTAAATTTTAAAAGTCAACCATCAGCTGTTATTATTTCATTTCATCCGCCCTATACTACTTTATCATTCCTCCCCTATACATACCTTTTTTCTATATATGTCATTCTTCTTTCCAGTGAAGAGAAAGAAAAATTGATTAAGTTTAGGATTTTAAATATTTATTTCTTTTTTATACTTAACAAGAAAATCTAAAACGAATTCCAAAATTCATATTTCGCATCGAGCTTCCCTCTGGTATGCTTGGTGCAAGGCGCGGCTGTCGTTTGGGTAGCTCGACAACCAGAGCCGGCCCAATGGGCAGCCCAGCAAGCCCGCAGACTGGGGCAACCCACTGGGTAGGGGCAACCAAAAAAAAGGCCCTGCGGAAAAATAAGCATCAGCCCACTTAGTAGAAGAAAGAAAAATTCACAGCCACCCAAACAAACATGTAAGCACACAGTAGCGCTCCATCTCTCCTTTGTTCAAAAAGAAAATAGGATTCTCGTTTCAACTTTCTCCAATCACATCCGCTGATCCGCGACTCTGCAGCTAACCTCCTCCATTCTCCTCCACCGAAGCTAGCATCACACTCCTCCAACAGTCTAGCACCGCCTCTCTATTCCCTTGTCCTTCTCCGATCCCCTTGCAAACTGAAATCCAGGTTAAATTTTGTGCTTTTTTTATTTTTCTAAATTTGCATATTATTCATATTGGTGAAATTGAGGTCTCTACTAATAGATTTATGAAATTTGTTTTGAATAGTACCTATAGAATAGTAAAGTTTGGAAATTGGAGCGGTTTGTGTTTATGTTTTAATTAATTAGTGAAATGGTATTTAGGAATAATAGAAATATTTGGAGTGATCCATATTTTTATTATCTAAATAACAACAAAAGTTGGAATGGTTTATTTTTCAAATTCTGAAAGGGTATATGTTTATGTTCTAGTTAGTGAAATGGTAATTGAGAATTATTGAATAAAACTTTAGGAATTGTTCTGATTTACTTGTAAAATGTTGAGTTTTTAAAAGCAATGATTATATTAATAAAACAATTTGTTGCAACTTAATTTGATTAAAATATATTATTAGATACCATGCCAAAAAATGAAGACCATAAAGATCGAGTGAGGTTTAAACTTTGGTAGAAGATTTTTCTAATTAAAGTTGATCAAAAGTTATCTTCAAACAACCATGTCATAACATAAATCAAATGGATTGCAATGATCTCAATTGAAAGTTCGTTTTCGGAGAAACTTGATTATGACACTTGAAGATTTTGCTTCAAAAAATGCAGTAAGAAATATTTTTCTTTGAACTTCTTGAAAAGTTGTAGTATTTTGTATGAGAAACTAGTATTTGACATTTTTCTTGAATCAACTATTGTTAGTCCAATTGATTTTATGTGATAATTTTTTGTTTTGTTTTAACATTGTGTTACAATGCTAAAAAATTAATAGTTATTATTATATGTATTGGAGGGCAACAGAAATCAAGTGTGGCTTGGGCATTAAATTGGTTGGGCCACCACTATCGACAGTAAGAGTCAACTGGGTTTAAGACTAGGGTTGGAGATTGATTTTGATTTAGATGTCGATTTGGGAAAGCGAGTTCAAATTCGTGATCATAGAGGGGTTTAGCACCCGGTGGCTAGTTTTTATGGCACTCGGTTGTAGATTGGGTCGAGCGGCTATTGTAGCCTGGACGAGGCACAAGCAAGTCGCGATGAAGAAGGGAAGGCATCGAGCAAAGCTAGTGGGTCAAGAACGTGAGAAATTGGAAGAGAAGCTCGTCGGCGATGTTTATTCGTGGTTACGAGGAGTCGTGCTCCGTGTGAATGAGAACGTGCACGCCATGATGATGTTCGTGCATGCATGGGGGAAGGAGCAGGCATTTGGGGAAGAAGGAATGGAAGCGGGCCAAGTTTTCTTGTTTGGCTGAGTGGTAAAGGAATTTAACTTGTGATTAAGTAAATTTAATTGTTTTAATTAATTAAAATTCTTATAAATTTCATAACTCGTTCATTTTAGATCCAAATCCAACGCGGTCAGTCGCATTGGTTTCGTATTGACAAGATCTTTGCTATGGAATCAACTTAGTTTTCAGTTCGAATTTAATCGGAATCAGAACGCTAAAGCGATAACAAAAATAAAATTGAGTTAAACTCACTCATTTGGTTAATCAGTGTATTTTTGTGGTAAACAAAATTTGTTTCTACTTCTTTGGGTTGTTGAAATTGGTGATTGTTGAAATTAATTTAGGATGACGATATAGCATCTTAAAATGCTATTAGATTGATTGAACTGGATCTAGGGTCACGATATGGCGTTATGAATTGCTATTAAACTGTTTATGTTTATTTTTAAGCTTATTTCCAGTATTGAATCATATATGTGTGAAATTTATAAATGGATTGTTTTTGAATTGTGTTGTTTAACTATAACATAAATCAAATTGGAATATATTAGTGTTATCTATTTCGCCAAATAAACACCGCTGAATAATAAACGGAGGAGTTTTCTTGTGGATGACCTTGGTTAGCAAAATAAATTCTCATTCTGCTATTAGATTAATTTGTACATTTATTTTAAGTACCAGTGGATTTGCACTGGATAATTGATATGTAAACAATTGATTGTTAATTATGGATTCGATTTACGTATATGCATGTTATTATGTCAATGCATGTAATTTAACTTAGAAAGTTAAATAGAATTTAATGGTAGCTTGTTAAGTACCATTATGATCGTTAAGTCTTTTTCTGAATATGAAAAGTTATGGTTTTTGGTTAACTTCAAATTCTAAAATTTGGAGTAAAATATTTGATTAAATTATTATATATACGAATTGTCTATTTAATTATTATTTACAATGTTTATAAAATCCTTTATTTAGGTTAATTATGTTTTAAGGTTATTTGTTTATTTGATTTTGATTAAAGAAATGAATTATATTATTTTTTGTGATTTAGAACTAGATAATTATTTCATTAATAATGGTTATTATAAAGTTAATTAATTTTTATCTAAAAGTTGATTAATTCTATTTGAAAGTTGATTTAGTTTATGTTATTAGATTTTAAAATGTTAAAGGTTAAATGATTATATTATTAATAAATATTTTAAAAGTATTTTATATCATCAAAAAGGATTAAGATATTTTTATGACGTTCAAAATCTTATTTGTTATAATTATGTAATAAATTGTTTATAAAAGAAATCTTTTATGTGAAGAATTGGTTGAAGGAGTTTACAAATGTGAAGGTGGTTTGAAATTTGAAAATGGATTTTACCAATGGTTTGAAATTTGTAAAAGAGTACTTATCTAAGTTAAACTTGAAATTTATAAAGAAATTTTATAAATAGATTTGGATATATAGAATTTTTTGGAAAGTAATTCTATATTTTCATAGCGTAATTCGAGGGCAGAGATCGCCTACAGTTTGGGATGTTTTTTGCTGGGATAGCGACATAACCGTTGTGCAAACTGCGACCTATGATTGATTGCATGGCGAAATCGGGAGGTAGAGATTGCCTAAGTTAAGTCTGGAGTAGAGACGCAACCATCGAGCTATGATCCATGTTCGATACCGAATGGCACTTCCATATCTATTTTTATTAATAGTTTTCAACTATTTTTGAAAGAAAGGATTTGTGAATATACTTATCCCGATGAAATAAGTATATGATGTTTCAATAAGGAGATTTGATTTATGGAAATAAAATTAAATCAGGCTTAGTGATTTCAGTGGGAAATGTGATCTATGGTTGAATGTTTGTTTATTTGATAGTTAAATAACCGACTTTCAAATCTTGGCTCAATTATGTAAACCTTCTTAATTTTAGTGGTCGGAAACAATTTCCTACTTAACACCGAAGGGTTTTAACTCTAAAAATATCTAGGGAAAATACATGAATTATATGGTACCGTTACCATCGGTGGTGCTATACTATATATATAAACGTTTTGTTCTTCTAGGATAAATGATAAGGAGATTCGTCCACTTAAACGGTTAAGGGGTGATCCCGCTCTTATGTATTGTTTGATTATTTCCTGAAGAACGGTATTAAGCATTCTGCAAAATGGATGATTGGTTTATAGAGCGCCCGGGAAGCGGGAGAGTGTACTCATAAGAGATGACTCGGAAATATTACCACCACTACGCCATAGATGACCTTCTGCAACATTTTTGCAAGGTGTTGCCAGGTAAAATGTTGCGATAGCTATACAATTTTGGTCCTACCGCACGTTGAATTTTTGGTGTTGCCTTATCCATAAAAATGTGTTGCTCTAGCTAAACAAGTGTAATTGATGCAACATTTTTTATAGTGTTGCTATAGCAGACCATTGCATATCTTTCGCACCGATCCGCGCCAATCTACCAAGGCAAATCCTACATTGGAGAACGTGACACCTCATTAATCCGAACACCACTCCTTGATCTTTTAGAGCCGCGAAGAAAAAACGTCCCCGCAAATAACTTTTTATTTTCATTCTTATCTGTCTTCTTACAAAGGTTCAAGCGAACATTCTTAATTTGGGGTTCAGCGATTTCAGTTCGATTAGGGCTTCGATTTGGGGGTTCAAGCTTTGTTCAGCGATTTCGCTTCGATTTGGGGGTTCAAGCATTGTTCACATCACTTTAGGGCTTCAATTTCGATTTTGAGGTATAACACTCTCTCCCATCACTTTAGGGTTTCGATTTAAAATACTTATAAATTCTTAATTCGGCCTGAATTAACAATTCGACTTGTCTAGGTTTCCTCTTGTTGGACACACACAAAATTTTAATCTTTTTGTGTTAAAATACTCATATTCATAATTGTAGTGATGGACAGCGAAAACATTTGGATAGAACTTCCAAAGTTTAGTGAAGGATATATTAGCGGGATAAGAGCCTTTATACAAAACGGTTTTTCTAAATTGGCCGTAGGCGATGAAATGACGTGCCCATGTAAGAATTGTAAAAATAGCAAGTGGCGTCGTCCAGATATAATTTATGATCATCTCATCTGTAATGGTCCATCTCCATTGTATGTGAAATGGATTTGTGAGGTTTCTCACCCAAATTTTGGAAGGAGTAATGAAGATATAGACTGTGATGCTGGTGATTTTGGAGATAATCTAGGTGAAATGTTGCGCCATACTCGTGGAAATATGCAGAACTGTGAAGATGAGAATTCAGATGCACCAAATGCCGATTCTAAAAGATTTTATCGCCTTGTCGAAGATGGAAAGCAGCCATTATATCCTGGCTGTTCAAAATTTTCGAGATTAAGTTTTATCATCAGGCTTTATTCTTTAAAATGTGTACATGGAATTACAGAGTCTGCAGTTGGGAATATACTAGAATTGTTGAGAGAGGCTTTTCCACAGGCCCACATACCTTTATCTTTTAGAGCCGTGAAGAAAATCATTAAAGATTTAGGTCTTGATTACAAAAAAATACATGCAATGTCCAAACGATTACATGCTCTATTGGGCACAAAATGAAGATAAAGATGTCTATAACTCTTGTGGTATTTCAAGGTGGGAAAAGGAAAAGAAAGGCACCCGTGACAATGATCCAGAGAAGTTGATTCACAAAGTCCCAGCAAAAGTAATGAGTTACTTTCCGCTAAAAACAAAGCTGCAAAGGCAGTTTATATGCAAGGAGTATTCACAACTTATGAGATGGCATTTTGTGGGCCGAAAAAAAGACGGAAAACTTAGACATCCATCTGATATCGAGACTTGGAAGGCGATGGATGCTATGTATCCTGATTTTTCATCAGAAAATAGAAATATCAGATTGGGTGTAGCCTTTGATGGATTCAATCCTTTTCGTACAATGAGTACAACTTACAGTACATGGCCAATTGTATTAGTTAACTACAATCTTCCAACTTGGTTGTGCATGAAGCCCGAAAATCTAATTCTTTCAACACTCATCTCCGGTCCAGAGTCTCCAAAGAATAAAATTGATGTATATATGCAACCTCTAATTGAAGAGTTGAAAGAATCATGGGATCTAGGAATAGAAACTTATGATGCCTTTATTGATCAAAAATTCATGTTACGTGCAAGTGTGTTGTGGACCATTAGCAATTTTTCGGGGTATGCAATGTTATCCGGTTGGAGCACAAAGGGTAAATTGGGTTGTCCTGTATGCCATTATGAGACTTCTTAAATGCACTTGAAACATAGTAAAAAAATGTGCTACATGAATCGTAGAAAATTTCTGGATCCGAAACACAAGTGGAGGTTTGATAAGAGGAGGTTCAATGGTGAAGTTGAAATAGGACAGATTCCGAGAAATTTATCAGGAACAGACATTGAAGAACTGTTGCGTGACTTTGAAAATAATTTTGGGAAGAAAAAGTATTCCCCTTTCAAAAAGAAGTCAATATTTTTCAATTTACCGTATCGGAGCCACAATTTATTGCGACATAACCTTGATGTTATGCATATAGAGAAAAACATATGCGACAACATACTCGGTACTTTGCTAAATATTAGTGGCAAGTATGTTGCGGAGAATGTCTTGCCAGACATTGAAAATGAAGAAGTTGAAGCAGGTACTGAATTGATGTGATAATAATATTTAATATTACAGTAGGATTAATATTTAAGTACCGAATTTACATTATGATTTATGTTATTATTTGACGGGACTTTTCATTTTAATTAAAGGTGAAGTTCCTAAAAGACTCAGAGGTCACACAAAGATGTTTAATGTTCATACAAGGGCGAATGACAAAAGAATTGTAATTATGATGAACCAGTGGTTCCAACCTATTTCATATGATGACAAAGTAATATCTGAACTGAGCAACTTTTTAGGAACATTGAAAAGGTCTATGCCACTTACGTATAAATCTTGGTCGGATGTTCCTGAAAAGTTGAAGAAATCTCTATGGGATTATGTTAAGGTAATTGATTATTAACTATAATGTTGCTAAATTTTACTTTAATAAGTAATATTGATCTATTAACTATAATGTAGCTGAATTTTGATTTATTTATTCTTTTTTATCTTTGATTTATATTTAAGCAACGGTATATTATTCCGGATGAATGTGAAAACTGGGTGTTGAAGTCTATTCGTGACTGTTGGAGGGGGTACAAGAGTCGCATAAAAACAGCTCATTATAAAGTTATAAGACTGATGAGGAGAGGCTAGATAACTAGCCGGACAACATCCCAGTGGAGGATTTTAAAGTGCTCTTGAGGTATTGGGAAGATGATGAGATTTAGGTATACGTACATATTATTTATTTCGCAAGATAAACGAGTACTTTTTTTATGAGATAAACGAGTACTTTGTTTTTTGTGTATTTTTTAGCAAAAAGCCCTGAAAAATTCTGATAGTCGTAAGTCGTATCAAGACACACACACCGCTGGTCCGAAGTCGTTCGCCCAGCTTCGTCATAAGATGGTATGTGATACTTTACATTTTTGACTGAAGAGAGTGTATGCTAAACTATCTATTGAACTTGTATCAGGAGACACCATCCGATGCATCACTTTTTCTTAAAATCCGTAAGAGAACAGATGGACGTGAGTATGTGTCTAATCCTCAAGTAATGAATTACAAACTTGTAAGTAATAATTCTGTTTTGTAATACTTTGTTCTGTTTTGCACATGCTGCACATTGTTCATGTCTTGCTCGTGTGCAAGTATGCTCATGTCCTTGAAACTGTCCTTGAAACACTTGTTGAACCTGAGTTTCGCAAACGTACTAATGGCATAGATGTTTGCTTTGGAAATTGTAATTGAGTATATTGTGAGATTTAGAATTTTGATCCCTCATCCATTTTTTTCCTTTTCTAGTCGAATGAAGAGGACTTGCTTTTGCGTTTGGCTACAAATGACACAAAAACTAGAAACGAAGAAATGAATTTGGTTAGAGGGATTACTGACTTGGTTTATATAAAAATATATGTCTATAGTAATACACATATGTGCATAAATAAAATGAATGCCCGTTTGAAGCCTCAGAATCCAGATGACGAAGCCATAGCTGGTTGTCGACGGAATTATTTTCCAGTTTTTACTAGTATATATGTTACAAATTGTTTTCTAGTTACATGCACATAAACAAATTGTTTTCCAAAATGTGGCTTTCTCTACATTTGCTGTACACAATCCATATGTAAGCATTTGCTGCATTCTCTGCATTTACTGTAGGGTAATTTTGATGTGGCTTTATTTTGTAGGACTAAGTTCAAAAGGCAATGGCCGGTGGAGAAGGAGGAAATACTGTTCAAATAGTAATTTCAAATGGAAAATCACAGGGTCATCCTTTGCTTATAAGGAGGCGTGCAAAGTGTGCAAAACAATCAACCGAGGCTCTAACAAATGCTTACGTACATGACTTAAAGCAAAGGCTTGTCGAAGAAATGGAAGCACAGCTAGAATCCAAGGTAAATCAGAAGGTACAAGAGAATTTGGCTAGGGTGCTTAAGAAATTAGATGATGCCAACCCGGAGATGAACATCAATGTAGAGGATCTAACTTCCACAATTATGTCCAGTGAGACTGATAATCTGACAGGAGGCACCAGCTCTTAAGTCTCATTTATGAATTGTTATGTGTACCGGATATTTTGGGGTAGCTTTGTAGTATTTTGGGGAAACTGGATATTTTGGGGTAACTGACATGAATTGTGATGTGTACTGCTGCATGAATTGTTATCTGTACTGTGTATTATGCTGTGTATTATGAAAGTGTTTTATGTGATACTGTACTGTGTATTATGCAAGTGTTCTATGTGATATTGTACTGT
The DNA here is from genome assembly GCA_030765085.1 of Allium cepa. Lineage (NCBI taxonomy): Eukaryota > Viridiplantae > Streptophyta > Magnoliopsida > Asparagales > Amaryllidaceae > Allium > Allium cepa. The sequence goes on from CM060938.1 coordinate 846,508,130, forward strand.
TCTATGTGCTCTTAGTGTCTCTTCAGTATAGTGTTGCAGTAGCTTCGGTACAGTGTTGCAGTAGCTTCAGTACAGTGTTGCAGTAGCTTCAGAATAGTGTTGTAGTAGCTTCAGAATAGTGTTGCAGTAGCTTCATAATAGTTTTGCCACCGGGTTATAAATGTTGCTTAAAATAATGTTGCAATAGTCATTCAAGGTGTTGCCGTAGGGATGGACCCAGTTGGGTCGTAGGCCCCACATTGTGGTCCCCACAAAATGTGGGCCCCACAACTTCAGAAAGTTAATATCTATAGCAACATTTTTGGAATGTTGCTACAGATACCGATGGGTGTTTCCATAGACCCAAATAGGGTTCTATTGCAACAATATTTCTTATGTTGCCTTAGATAGTCAAAATGTTGCCTTTGAGGTCTAAGGCAACGGCAAAAATTGCATCAACCTAAAAGTGTTGCCATAGACCTATGGCAACATTTTTCGGGCCTGAGCCAACATTTTTTTATGTTGCAGAAGGCCATTTATGGCGTAGTGCACTCCAAAACCATATACGGTTCTATGGAGGATTTTTCGTGTTTTATTGAGATGTTGAAATCCATGTGTGGTTCTGAAGCCGTTGGTTATGGGAATCCGTGTATGATTCGAAGATATATTTAAGATGTGGTAATCTGTATGCGATTCCAACCATTGTGGCGTGGGAATTCCATATGGGTTCCGTTTTCTATTTTTGGAGCGATGCATAAGTTGGAATGCCGGACTAGCCTCATTAGCGAAAATGACTAAAACCAGAGATATAAGGCATGGCCAGTAGGGTTGGTGGATCCATAGGGTGTAATCGGTTCCTTATTCTAACAATACTGATACCTTCAATTTTTTTGCCATGCCAGAGCGATGCACTCTGTCTTAGCAAGACCAGTTATGTTTTTCCTATAATACCCCGGCTAGATGGGTATGATGCTTCGGAAGGATAAATCTGATCCTTGTGTAGGAGGACCGTTCTCGAAGTACTGAGGACACCTCCTTGGAAATCCTATGCTACTAGCAATCATGCCTTATCTAATTTGATTTTATACTAGTATTGTTGTGATGTACACGGCACGAGAATCACAACTACTTGATTATTATTACTTTGACCCTTAGACATTATCATAATATCACTGTCTATGGCAATGGTTTTGTTTATCGTAAGGTAAAAACCCATCGTATTCATGTGTGGCGTGATCTTACGAGATACCTTTGTTTTCAACGAATTTTGACAACAGTAATGATTCAAATTGAGTGTGGTTTTCTCACGTTGGTTTTCCAGATTGACTCGGGTGTTATTTTATTATAATACATGGGTCAAAATGAGTATTACAGATTCAGGTTAGGATGCCATGGAGCTCAGGAGATGAGCTGGATGACAAAGACGTATGCCTGTACTTGTTTAATTTCCGCAGTGTGTGTGTTAAACTGTATATTCAATATTTGTGGGGACAAGTTATTATAACTATCTAGTATTGATTTGTTGATTGTTGTACTCTGATGATGGTATGTATAATAACAATTATAGTTCTTTTATGTATAAAGATATGTTATTATTTATTATATATTATTCCACTGCGATTATGAGATTCTATATTATTGATCAGTTAGCTATCTTCTTTCTTTTTTCCAAACAATCGGGCTTTCCGGCATTTGATTGCTTGGCCTGTGATACAGTGAACGTTTCAGTGTCGATTTTCGAGGGTCGAAAATCCTGGTCATTACAATTGGTATTAGAGCACAAGGTTAAGCGAGAACCTTGGCTTTGGTGGGGTAACTCATTAGATAGGGTCAGTAGCACCCTAGAATAAGTTAAGAGTATGTGTGTGTGTGTGTGTATGTGTGTGTGTGTATAAGCGCGTATTTATTAATGATATAAAAATAGTTTTGTATTGCGTTGGTTGATTTATGGAGTGGTTTATGGATTTTGGTCAATACGAGTAATTAACGTTATTGATAGGAATCTCTAAACACTTGAACAGAGCAATTCAACTTTGTACTGTTTTGAAATTGGGTAAATGAAATAATTTTACGTGGATTATATTTTACATATAAAGAAATAATTTTTTAGAAAATTATCATAGTATATATGGTGTTCTTGGTTGTTAGAGAATGATAATATTTGATTATCATTATTTGTTGATTGTTGTTAGTGACCGAATAAAGGTTGATACTATAAAGTAAACAAGGTAAGCAACAAAGGAATGATTTTGTATAACCAAAATGGGATTATATAACTATATGGATTATAATTATGATTTATATATTGAAAGGAAATGAAATTTCGCATGTGTATTAAAATATAGTTTATAAAAGCAGTTTATAAATTAAAAGGGTTTAAAGGTTGGAAATTTGGAAAATTTAAATTACGTTGGTTTTGAAAATGATTTTTCAAAGTTTTGGAGAATAATAATAGAATTATTTGGATAATATTTTTAAATATAAATAATGGAAATATTTTTAAAAGAATTTTAAAGGGAGTAAAAGCACTGAACTCACTTCGGTTGCTAGAAAATAATTTCGATGATGACTGCAGCATCATCGACGTTCATTTTCGAGTTTCCAAGGAAGGAATTGCTACCATTGGAGTTTTGATTTGGAAAAACTAGTTTTGATTTTTAAAACCCAAATGAATGATTTGATATACCAAGGGATTGTGAGAGTGTGTGTGTGTATGTATGGTTTCAAAAATGATTTGAAATATTTTAGAACAAGGTGTTAAAACTCTGGAATTTTCATTTCAAATGTTCTATTGGTGTTGTGAGAAAATGGGATTGATAACTTATAAAAGTTGAAGATTGGCAAGTTATGGCAATGCTTTAAATTGTTGAACATGAAGGTAAGAAATGTAGAAATTTGAAATTGAATTATGGAATGAAATTTAACTTTAATTGAGTTAAATAAAATTGGATTTGATCTACAATGGAATTGGTTAAGATTGAAATAAAAATGGGATAATTGAACTAATTAATTTAATTAGTGACTAAAATATGATTTTGGGATATGACTGATAAAATTAAATAGTGAACTGGAAGATAAATTGAGTTAAATGGTATTGAAATTGATTTTGATTAGAGATAGATATAAACTTAAGTGTGGAATAGAAATAAACATAAAAGTTTGTATAAAATATTATAAACTTATGTATGGGTTATGAAATGATCCATAAATGAATTAATATGGAGTGAAATGAGTTAAACATAAAATTTAATGGGATATATTCTTAAGTGAGATTAGTATGGAAAGAAGTATACTAAGAAAATATTTGAATGTAAATGGAATAAATGGGAATAAAGCAATGTGAATGGCGATTGTGAATAAGTGAATATAAACGAAATAAAGGCGAATAAAAAGAATTTGGAGTAACCAAGAATCAATTGTAATAAACACGTAAGTTGTATGTATATTAGCTTACTCGCGTAATGGTTTGATCCAGATTCGAGCATAGAATTTCGAGATAATTTATATCGATCCGAGTTAGGATTTTTCATTCTATTAACCCTGGATATGGAATTTTGATTGATTTTGGGATTCTCTATCATAGTATATGTCTATACAAAGAGAATGATGGTTTCTGATCAAGGAACCGGATCTGAGTCCACACTAGAGAGTCGTGCGAATGATACTAGTTCGAAAGTGAAATTGTGTGATCGAGTGAGCGATCAGATTTGATATTGCGTACGGATGATATATGTACATCGTATGGGCTTAAGTGGAGCAAATATTGGGAATTGAAAATGCAGATTAATATGATTATAAACTATATGTTTGGATATCATGGGCATATAAGATGCATATATTTAAAAGCAAGAGCAAATTTGTTGCCTTCATTTTCATAAGTAAAAATTTGATTGGCTGACCAAAAGGCACATGTGTATATTGTTGATTGATTGATCGTTTTATGATTGAGCCACTTGGCTTTTGTTTTCTTTTGCTGATTTGGGCCCATAGTGGCATTTTGTAGTTGTTCGAATCTAGCCGCGCAAAGAAGACGCTGATGAAAATTTTCAAAAATTTAAAGAATTAGAAATTTTCAATAACTAAAATTTGATTTTGAATTATCAGTTCAAGTGATTGAACGGATAATATTATTTGGAATCTGTGGATGAGTTTGGAAATTTAGCAAAGGTAATAACAAGGTTTCAACAAATTGACTTTAGAAAGTTATTTCAACTAATTGGTTTTAGAAAAGAAATGGGTTTGGGCATTTTACTTACCTTAACAATTTCGGGGACGAAATTCTTTTAAGAGGGGAAGAATGCAATGACCCAGAATTTTGATTATTTGAAATTGGAAATTGATTTTTAATACTTAAAGGTTAATTTTATAGATTTAATAACTTGAGTTTCAAATATAATGATTTATTGGATATTTAAATTGCGGAACTTAATAATTGGAAATTGTTTAAATAATTTAAATCTTGGATTTTTACCTAGATAAAAATGATTTAAAGGCTTATTAAATCTGTATTAATAAGAATGAAGATAATAAAAATTTTAAAAACTTATTTTAAAAAAGTGATATAATAAATTTTAAAAATAACCCGTTTTAATTTACGAGTGAAAATAGCCTTCAAGGGCACAGTCTCATATTTGACAAAACAAGTTCCATTGGATCCATAATAGTCTATTTTTATCAAATTTCAAATTTCGTAGCGTTTGGAGTTATCATTTAATCGTATGGGATAGAAACGCGTTGAATTAATATTGGAAATTTAATATTATAATTGGGTTCAAAAAGTTATCTTCTCCGTACGATCAATTGTGGCTCGAAACTTGTTCCGTTGGGTTTGGAATAGGAGTATAACATTAGGAATGCCAGGCGGCACGCCTCGATAGGGGTTCGGGATTTCAAGTTACTTTAAATATTTGGAATTAATTAATATTTTAAATTTTAAAAGTCAACCATCAGCCGATATTATTTCATTTCAGCCACCCTAAACTGCTTTATCATCCCTCCCCTACACCAACCTTTCTTCTATATATGTCGTTCTTCTTTCTAGTGAAGAGAAAGAAAAATTGATTAACTTTAGGATTTCAAAGTCCTACTTCTCTTATTATACTCAACAAGAAAATCTGAAATGAATTCCAAAATTTATATTTCACATTGAGCTTCCCTCTGGTATGCTTGGTGCAAGGTGCAGCTGTCATTTGGGTTGCTTGACAGCAGAGTTGAGTGGGTTTAAGACTAGGGTTGGAGATTGATTTAGATTTAGACATCGATTTGGAAAAACGAGTTCAACTTCGTGAGCGTGGAGGGGTTTAGCACCTAGAGGCGATTTTCTATGGCACTCGGTTGTAAATTGGGTCGAGTGGCTACTATAGCCTGGACGAGGCACAAGCAAGTCACGATGAAGAAGGGTAGGCGTCAAGCAAAGCTAGTGGGTCGAGTGCGTGGGAAATTGGAAGAGAAGCCCGTCGGTGATGTTTATTTGTGGTTTCGAGGAGTCGTGCTCCATGTCAATGAGAACGTGCATGGCGTGATGATGTTCGTGCGTGCACAGGGAAAGGAGCAGGCATTTGGGGAAGAAGGAATGATAGCGGGCTAAGTTTTCTTGTTGGGTTAAGTGGTAAAGGAATATAAATGGTGACCAAGTAAATTTAATTGTTTAAATAAATTCAATTCTTATAAATTTCATAACTCGTTCGTATTAGGTTCAAATCCAATGCTGCCAGTTGCACTGGGTTCGTATTTACGAGATCTTTGCTACGGAATCAACTTGGTTGAGTTTAGAGCTTGCAGAATTTTCGGTTAAATTTGAACATGTTCGAATTTAATCGGAATTAGAATGCGGAAGTGATAACAATAATAAAGGTGAGCTAAACTCACTCATTCAGTTAATCAATATATTTTTATGGTAAATAAATTTATTTCTGCTTGTTTGGGTTGTTGAAATTGGTGGTTGTTGAAATTAATTTAGGATGACGATATAGCATCTTGAAATGCTATTAGATTGATTGAACCAGATTTAGGGTCAGATATAGCATCTCAAATTTTTATTAAACTGTTTATGTTTATTAAGATCATATATGTGTGAAATTGATAAATGGATTGTTTTTGAATTGCGTTGTTTAATTATAATGCAAATTGAGTTGGAATATATTGATGTTATCTATTTGGGCAGATAAACATCGTTGAATAATAAATGGAGGAGTTTTATTGTGCATGACCTTGGTTAGTAGCATAAATTCTCTTTCAACTATTAGATTAATTTGGACATATATTTTGAGTACCGATGGACTTGCAGTGGACAACTTATGTGTAAACAATTGATTGTTAATTATGGATTCGATTTACATATATGTCTGTTTATGTAAATGCATGAAATTTAACTTAGAAAACTAAATTGAATTTAATGGTAGCTTGTTAAGTACCATTGTTCTATAAGATCGTTCAGATATGTATCATTTCAACCCATAGTGATAACAGAGATGTAGACATAAATAAACATCCAATCATCCAAAATATCAGCCAATAACATCCATCACAATTCAACGTCCAAATCAGCTAATAAATCACAACAATTAATTGGTTATCATTATCAGGTGTTTAACTAGCAATTTATATTCAATATTAATTAAATGACAATTCATTTCAATATAAATTCAAATTAAATTTAAATGACAAACTAAAATACCAAACAACAATCAATAAATTTATAATCACATAATAAATTTAATTTAACTAACATAAGATATTTTAGCATTTATGAGTGGGTTAAAATACTCGCCTTTGACTTATCGATGATTTAAAATCCAAATAAAGCCCAAAAATTCTAACAGTCTTACAATGCAGCCAAACCAGTTCCAAAATGTCCAAAATTCATAGGAATTCTAGAACACTTGATCAGAGCAAACTGACACGATATTGTTTTCAAAATTTGGTAAATAAAATAATTTTATGTATGATTATATTTTACATATAAAGGTATTATTTTCTTAAATTGGATAGTTAAATGAATTGGTTGTTAGAAATGATAGTACTGGAATATCATTTATTGTTTTGTCAACATTTCTAAACCATTAACTATTTTTGTATGTTATAAGGAGATGAAATATTATAAACATGATTTATAAATCTGATTTTCAAATGAAATGAATTTAAATTAAGGATTTGAGCATTAAATTTTCGGTGCTTTTCAAAATTTAGTTTTCAAAGTTTTGGGAAAATATATTATTTTAAAGTACTTTTAAATGGAAATTGTTTCCAAAATTTTTTGAAAGAAGTAAGTCAGTACTCTCCTTTTATATCACTGAAAAATAATTTCAGTGATGACTGCAGCATCATCAACATTCATTTTTGAGTTTCAAAGTAGGGAGACCATTCAGTAGCTTTGCTACACCTTTGTTTCTAGAAAATGAATTTTATTTGAATTTCTTTAGTATGTTTTGATGTACTATATATATATATGTATGTATATTTATTTCAAAATGGTTTGAAGTGAAATTGGAAATTTAACCCTTAAGTTTATGTTAAGTGATGGTTTTCAATTTTTGAAATGAAGCAATTTTTTGAATAATTGGATTGTCTAAGATAAGAAATGAATTTGAAACAACTTGAAACAGTTGAACTAGGACAAAATTTATTTGTATAATACTCATTTACATTCTTAAAATATATAACTTACCTGAAACATTCAAAAGGTTAAAATGTAATGTGAATATGTAATTGAAAGTTACACAAGAGGAAACTTAGGTAATAAATTAGTCAAACTAGATTTTTCTTAATAGAAATGTTGTAAATAAAAGGGTAAATTTGTATAGTGCTCGATTACATTAGGAAACATTAATAAAACTTATCGAGAAAAGTTTGAATGTTAATGTAAACATGTAATTGAATAGTATACAATATAGATGTAAGTAATAAGATGTCCAAAAATGAAATTTATATGGTTTTGAATTAATTATTGTATCTGGTGCTTTGTATTTCGAACCTATCTTTCCTTTCTGTTGCTTCTATTCTCTTATCTTGTTCCTTTTCGGGGATGAAAAGTTTTGAGCGGGGGAGAGCGCAACGACCCGGGAAATTTAATGATTTTAATAACGTAATTAACTAAAATTTACTTGCAATTAACTAATTTTTTATGAAATTAAACAATAAAATTATAGCAATGAAAATTTGATATTTGGGATACGTCTATTTAAATGTAGCAAGCGTCAGATTTTCAGTAGAAAATATGAAAGTTTGTTCAGTTGTGAAATTTTCAATTTAAAATTTAAAATTAGTTAAAAACTGATGAAAATAAAATATTTTTGAAACCTGAATATTTTTATATAAGAAAAATGTAAATCATTTTCTGAATGAGAAGTCGTATTTTGTTTCAACAAATTTGGACCGCTTTAGCCCCATTTATCTTATTTTCGGTGTTTTAGCAGCAATTTTGGCTGCGAATATCAAGTTTTGATACGACGGTCATATCGCTAATATCTATGTACCATCTTGTTATCTCATCGCGTTGATCTTCGTAGTATATTCATTTATCAATTTCGGCGTCCAATACGCGGTGAAATCTGCGAAACGGTTAGCCGTATCGGTACCTATTTCGTTCCTTTTAGGTTCTGTTCCCTTTCAATGTCCTTCGTGAGAAAGCTAATAGCCACTAGTTATTAATAATTCCCGGAATTTACTATTGGCTATTATTATTCCCCTGGTTGGATTTATATTTTTTGTTCATCGCGTTTTACTTTTTTCCTCTCTTAGTTTCTGTTGATAGCTTTGAGAAAGAAAGAAAATAACACATAATATTCAAAGCTTACATAGATTTTTGGCGTCGAAGCTTGCTCGCTCGATTTCCGAACAACAGCCTTTATTTCACCCGCCACCTTATCTCCTTCCACGCCCCATTCCCTTCCACCTTCCCAGGCAAGATGACCACCGTGCAGCCATACACGGCTCCTTCCACCAATCATGGAATAGGCCTTCCAAACCCTTCGCCCATTTCCTCCACAAGCCTTCTTCACTGCCTCCCCACCAAGTTCGGCATCACAGCACACCTCTAGTGTGCCAGACCTCCTTGGCCGTTCTCCAATAACCCAACTTTGCAACCCACTCAGACCCTCCACGTGTTGCCACACGACCCAGCCATCCACCTTTCTACCGAGCATCGAACGCGCAGCCGACCCTGTGCCATTTCGCCACCAAACATCACTCATGCCGTGCTTTACCTACCCCCCTCTCCACTGTTTAACGATGGAAATTCTATCGGATTAGAAAACCGTCGAAAAATTTCAAATTAAAATTTAACAGCAAATGCACGGCTTAATATCGTAGTACGTGGCGAGTACGGGTCAATCCGCAGGGAATTATAGATTTAAATTTCCTATTCAATCAAATTAACCAAAGTTAAAAGGGTGAAGCTAAAAATGTAGAAAAATAACAAAAGAAAAGTGATAAAAATATCAGAGTGTAGAGGCAATTTAAAGATAATTCCACTCTCTAGATCATATAGTTCAACGAAACATGAAATTATGATATCTCTTTCTTGGTCATTAGTGAATTTAAACGATGTGCTTATCATAAGTATGGCATATTTGTGCTATTCATTAGCCCAACATAAGCCATTAAACTTTAACACAGCCTTTAATCCACTATTCAAGTCTCATGAAAAATGATAACAAAGTTGAAAACGAAATCTACTTTAAGTATGACCTATTAACTATTAGTTAGAAATATAGACCATCAGATTCTAATTTCAACATTCACTTCATTACCATCATCATATGTACATGAAGAGGTAATTATTGTTTGTGATTGTTTAAGCATAGCCTATTTGTTATGAACAACATAGACCATCAAATTCAATATAAAACAATAAATCACATCACCATTCCTTTAAGCATAAAAGAGATCAAAATTATCAAAATATTGAAGCTACATGATTAGAGGCTTCATTACCCCTAAATTGAAGGGGTTAAGCTCTCATTTTTGTTATCGTATGAACAAATGTAGCATGCAACATAGAATAAATAAGAAGAAAAGAAAGCAAAATGAAAGGAAAAATTATTCTACTTGCATAAAGTAAAAGAGATCTATACTACAACATGAAAGGAAATAAACAAGAAAAGAGCAATGTAAAGTTGCATAAAAAAATTATATAAAAGAAATAGCTAAGTAGCCATGGAAAATAGAAAGTGAAGCTTTCTTCTATTTCTAAGCTAAAGCTAATGAGAAGAGGGCCTAAAGAAGAGGAGGGTTACATGAAATATTAGGGATATTTATACATGTGTTATACCCTAATTCATATTTTTTAGAAATGCCCAAAATGACCCTGAGGTAGTGTGGTTGTCAAGTAATCATTAACATCCACTAATCATCCATTAAGTGTGCATGAAGATTTAATGGCCATTAGCATGTGGATTAGCTTCTAATTTGTACATGAAGGAAGGTAGGTAGGTGGGGTCCTCCATTATCATGCCTTTGAATTATTTCCATCTTTGTTTCTTTATCTTCACTCTTGTGCACGCATATATCATGAAACTACTTGAATATGAAGCCAAATTCCTACAAAATAATATAGAAATTTTCATTTAAATTTTTTCAAATTAATATATGCACAAAAATGACTATTTTGTCCTTGGATGCAAATGAATATGTGATGATTTGAAATAATTTGAATTTGGGTTTAAACAAGTTAATATACCCAATTCGATTATTTATTTAATTTAAGTATATTAAATATGGTGGTAAAAATACACACATTTACGTGCACATCAAATACCCTCGCAATTATCTATTTATTCGTCCTCGATTAACGAAAAGCTAAGATAAATCCATTTTCGTAGGGAGCACGATTGTATTGAGCGTATGCAACAAGACGTTAAATCTCTGGGTGTCCCCAGTAGAACGAGTGTTGTCTCATAAGGGTTTTCAGTGGATACTACCCACAAAATCCAAATGTGAAGTGAAAATTCCTAAATGCAAGACTTATTTACAATGAGATGAATGCAAGTTCCTAAAAATATTTACAAATGGAGAATTTACTTTTAAATCGACAAAATTAAGTTAAATATAGGTTTTGGTTATTATCAAGAAATTTAATTCTTTTACTCGTCAAAATTTTCAACAAAAATCAAGTTATCATAACAAATAGACAATAGTTTAACTCATTGTTTCAGCTGATAACAAAGTGTAACCATGAAATAGATCCTTAGTTGATTATCAAAGTTTATCAAAGTGCTATTTTCATTTCTTTTCAATAACAATTAAAATCAAACAAGTTAAAATAGTGCTTGGATTTCAATTGCTTAATCTCTCTATTTTTTTGAAAATTCTATTGATATTAACAATATTTACATATGCTTAACTTAGATAAACTGAGGCCAGATATATTACCCATGCACTGCCTTGCGTACTGATGTGAGGGGAATACAAAGCGCGGTGAGTGAACGCACAAGGGTGAAAACTTATCGACTATAAGCGTTATTAATAAAAGAATTTTTGAATACATACACCTAACTCAGATAAACTGAGGCCAGATATACCAATCGTGCACTGCCTTTCGGGCTTACGTGAAAAGGGTACAGAGCATGGAGAGTGAACACACGAGTGTGAACATATGACTCTAGGTGTTAATAAAAATTATGTACATATATACAAATATATGTTTTTTTGTTTTTTGTTTTTTGTTATTTTTTTAAAGAGAGTTTTGCAAAATCATCTTAGAACCATTTAACTTAGAAGACAAAAAATGTTATATCTTTACTTTAAATCAACCACTTTTTAACAAAGATTTTCAATTAGGATGTATTTCATAATTTACACGTATAAATCTTCCTATACTAGTTAAACCATTGTTATTTGTAATCAAACTTCATTTTTATTTTTGTTAAGACAAATAAATTTTTAATAATTTAAATTTAATAACCAAAATCATATATTTATCCTATTGTGTTTCTTTAAAAATAAATCAAAAGAAAATTTGTTTCTGAGATTTTTTTTTTGAGTTTTTAAAAGAAAAAGCAAAAATAAACCATGAAAAATTAAAAAGAAGATGAGTCTCCCCCCATACTTGATTTTGACTGTGTCCCCACAGTCAACCCCAATGGAAGGAGAAATATAAAAGAAAATAAATACACGGGATCAGAAAGTATATTGCCAAAAAGTAAATGAAATGGTCTTCCAAAGACCGATTCATTTGTCTCGTCAAGTATGCGAGACACAACATAAGCTTGAAAAACCAAATCGTAAAAGATTTCAAAGTTGAATGTGGATTTGAAAATACGAATGTCGTTTTATTAAAAATCTTACGAGTTGTTTTATTTTCAATGATTTTTGAAGTTGATAAAAAAACTGATTGAAATTCAAGTTTTTTTTCACCAATTGAAATTCAAATTTATCATTGAAAATTCTTCAGAATTATCGATTTCAAAATCAAAATGGTGATTTAAATCTTCCCCTTTAGAATTCGACAATTCATTTTCAAAAAGTCCAAAGAGATCGTGTTCCTTAAATTCGTCTTCCTTTGTTGGATCATCAACAACTTCATTGCGTATCCCAAATTCAAAATCCACGGTTGTTGTATTCAAATTTTCAAATCGAGAAAAGGAAGATCGAATTTTAAATCGAGATTCTCACCCTTAAAAGAATTGAAATCCAACTCAATTAACGTGTTTTCAACAACTGCATTAAGATCATCATTTTCAGTTTCAAAAGTTATTGTTTGTAAATCATCGATTTGGGTAAAAGATTGATATCATTTGACTCGTCACGTGTTGGGATTTGGTTTTGTTTCTCCCATTGTTTCATATATGTTTCGAATAATAAATCCATGTGATCATTGTACATTTCGTCCATTTGTTCAACAAAATCCAATTTATAGTTATTAGCTTGAGAATCTTTGATTTGGACGTGTTGAGAAGAAATCTTTCACTCCCATCGTAGTCGAGATTATTCCCATTGCCAAAATTATTTGAAAAGTGGATCACATTTTTGTTTTGATTTTGAAATTCATTTTCGAGTTCAAAATTGAATTGGCATGGGGTATAATCGAATTCGTTTGAATTTTGAATTGAATTCAAATTTTGGTTATTTTGAAAATTTTGGTTTGAGTTATCACACAAATAAGAATTACACAAATCATTTATCATTTGATTTTGTTGTGTAGAGATTTCAAGTAGAGATGAAATGCTATTTTCGAGATTTGAGAGTTGTTCGTCATTTTGAAAGTTTTGTGGTCCAAAATTTGAATCGTTTAAACAATAGTTATTAAAATATCCATATGAATTTGGAGTGAAATCATATGGATTATATTGATTTTTATAACTAAATTCAAGTGAGTATGGAAATACGGACATTTTCAAGAATGTTTTTTTTTGTTTCTTATAAAGGAAAAATATTTACAAAAAGAATTTATCTTTCAAAAAAAGAGAAAACTGAATTTTTGTTTTGTTTTTGGATTTTCAATTTTTTTTCTTGTTTTTGAAAAGATTTTATATTTTTTTTTGGATTTTTGTTTTTCTAAAGAACAAAAACGAAATAATTTTTTATAGATTTTTGTTCTTGGTTAAAAAAAATTCAAAAGAAAGGATTTAAAAACACAATTAAGGAATATTTACAATTTTTTTAGTTTTGGATTTTGAAATTTTTTTTGCTTTTTGCTTTTTGTTTTTTTAATATGCATTAACTAATGCAACTAAATGAATGTAAGAGTTAATTACAAATTATTTATCCTATGTTAAACCAAAATTGTATAATCACACGTTGTCTTCAGTCAACAAGATAGTTCTCAGCCAAGTAACGGGTAGGATTTATCGGTGCACCACGAATCACCGAAGCAATGGAGCCGAAGGTTTAAGTACCTTCAGAGAAACAATTCAGTATAATATTTACGAATCACCATAATATTTATAACTGGTTATTGCTCTGCCGTAGCATAGACACCAAGAAATTAATTTTTTCAAAGAAGGCAATTTGTCAAAATACAATTAAGCATTATCGATGTCTAACCGTTATTAAAATTCTAGAATGAAATGCACAGCAGAAATTAAACGTGTATTAACAATGCAACTACGAATGGATGTTGTTTATTCTTTTTTGGTTTTCTGATTTTTTTTCAAATGCAAGTAAACAACAATGCAAGACAAACAAAAACAATAGATATATACAATGCAAGACAAATAAAAAGAAAATTAAAAATAAATAAGCAGTTATTTTTTGGCAAGATCTGCAAATCAAGCAATTTATCTTAGCAATCACTTCTGCTCCTTCTGCAATTCTGTTGTGTATATATATATATATATATATATATATATATATATACAGTTTTTTTATGTTTTTTTAGATGAAGAAATAAAACAAAGCAATAAAATAAAAAAAATGAAAACACCACAAAACAAAAAAGACTAAAACAATTGAAAACAGAACAAAACAATTGACTAAAGTTTTTTTTTTAAGGATAAAACAAAATAAAACTAAAAGCAAGCAACTCTTTTTTTTTAAAAGATAAACAAAGGTCAATTGCAAACAAAGGCAAACAACAACAAAATTTGATTTTTTTTTAATCTCCTTCTTATTCTTTTTTTTATATTTTGAAAGAAACTAAAAAAATAGCTTTAACAATAAAAATTTCTATGAGAATAGTAGGGCCCGGCCGAATTACAAATTTTCTACAAAACTAAACCACACAGTCAATACGAACCCCCAAACTTTCCCCACAGTATCGCATTTTCTTAACTACAGTTAACAATCGAAAATGATTGTTTTCACAGCACCGCAAAATTTCTCAGTATGACATCAGAAATTAGAAACTTAAGATGAGGTCGCGGAGTTTAATTTGGATTTGAGTTCGATTCCGTCGCACTGTTTCGGCAAAGGCGACTTTGAATTGCAGAATGATGGGCAAGTTGTAGGTAGGAGTGTGGTTGGTCGAGAAATCGATGAGGTATGGTGAAGTGAATTGTGAGTTGCGACTGAGGGTGGCTGGTTCATGATTGGGAATTTTAAGTTGTTGAGTGAAGCGCGATGTGGATTGCTGGCGATTGGGGTTGGGAGTTGCTCAGGGTGGAGTTGCTCGATACAGGCAGTTTGATTGCGAATTTGGGATGTTGAATTGTGGAGTGCGAGTTCGATTTAGCGCTTGGGGCGATTGAGGGAATTCTGGTTGCAGAGGGGGTTTGCTCTGAGATCGCAGTCAGGTTGTAGATGTTGAGGAGATTGGTGTTCGTGATTTGTTGAGGCGTTTGTGGTGGTTTTGTGAAGTGGCAGAGAGAAGGGTGGGAAAGGCTGCAATGGGGCGGTTGCGGAGGGACAACAGTGGCTTGGTGTGAAGTTTTGTGGGATGTTAGTTTATGTTAGAGAGGCATAGGTGGGTTGTGGTATCGACTGTGAAGAGTTGAGATGAGCTGCAGCTATGTGGTGGATGGTAGGACAGTGGAGAGGCAGGCACTGTGTTGAAGTTTGATGATGTGGGTGGTAATTTTGGTAAGGCAAAAATGTAGGGTTGTGAAGGATGGTTTTTGTGAAGTGTAAGGATGGTTTTGCAGGGATGATTTAATATGGTATAGTAGTGATATTAGGTACTGCAAGCAGGAAGTGGGTGAATGATGGTATTTTGGTTGATTAGTGGTTGGTCGAGGGGACTGCTGCTGTTGGGAGGAAGTGATGTATGCTTGTATGCTATGGTATGGTGGTAAGGATTGTTTTTTTTTTGTGATGTAATGAGTTTGAAGTAAGATGGCATGTTATGCTGAAGTGCGAATTGTGTTGATATAAGGAGAAGGGTGAACAGGCAAAGTCGAATCGTGTTTGTGGTCAGTGTAGTGATGGAAGTTTGCTGTGAGATGAGTGTTGTTGTTGCTTGCAGTGGAGATTGCACAGTTGTATGTGGAGTTGGCGAATGTTGTGGGGGTGAAGTAGTTTTTGTACACTAGTGGAAGTGTGAGGGGTAATGGCCGTATGTTGTACGCAGTTTGACAGGGTTTGGTTGTGAATAGGAAGCTTTCTGGTGTGTAAAGAGCAACACAGTGATGTGAAGTTTTGAAGTGTGTTTGCGGCAGAAATGAAGTATGCAGGAGTGATGGTTTGGAATGTAGTATGGTGAAGCAGAACTGACTCTGGGGGTAGTTTAGTGATGTATGTTTGGTTGCTGTATGTTCAGGTAATAGGCAGTGGCAGCGGTAGTCTTGTGCAGGGAAGTGAAATGGGCGAATGGGGTTGTTGAAATTAGGGGTGCACACAACCCATACTCAACCCGACCCAACCCACCAACCCGACCCAACCCATCTTAATTCGGGTCAGATATGGGTTACAATTTGTAACCCATACTATATACGGGTCGGGTGAAATATTTTGTTCAACCCAACCCTATATTAACCCGACCCAACTCTATATAAAAAAACTAATCTAATATCAACACATGTAAAATTAAAACTGTAACAAACCGCATATTTATCGATTTTATATTTTAAATATTTAAATATTTTATCGATACTCGGATTTTAGTCCGAAAACCTACTTTTTGCAAATAGTCGAATTGGGACTCGAGACCCCTTCCATTGAGTTCAAAATGCCGTTTGCAACCTTTTTGAGTATAAGCTTCGATATGTTTGGAGTAAGTTGAATTTTGCTACCTTTTCATTTAGGGCTTTAGGTTGGGTTCAGCCCACTAGCCAACTTAATACCTCAAACTGAACCACTTCTCTTCATTCACTCCCTCTTCCTCTACTTTTCAGTTCTAAAGAGATTAATGGTGAGTGGAATGAGAAATTAAAAATCCAAACCCTAGTTTTCTTTTGCAAATCAAGCTCTTGCTCCAAACTAATAGAAGAAACTTTGGTAAGCCTTCTCTTCATCTTCTCCAACTCTTTCTCTATTCAATTTCAGAAATTCCTAAACCTAATTTAGGAAACGTTTCTCCTTTAAGCTTATATTCTAGCTTGTTGGGTTGGAATTGAAGAGTGATTGTTCTTGTCATTGCTCTATTGCTTCCTCCTCATTGATTTTGTGAAAATGTGAGATTTTTATCTCACATCTTAGTCTATAATTATCTTCGACTGTTAGGTATGAATTCCTAACGCTTATTCTTGTGCAATTGCTTTTGGTTTGGATTGATTTGGTGAATATTCCAATTTTTAGTGGTTTGAGTTCAAATCTTTAAAAATCATAACTTTAACGTTGGAACATGTTTTTGGTGATGCATCGAGGAGCCAATAGGACCGGGTAGCCGATGGGCGTAATCTCCTAGCGTCCGTGCTTGTCCGATTGCAAATTGAAGAAGTTTGCACCTCATTTGAAATAGGTTTCAATTTGCATAACATCAGGTTCGGCCGAGAACCCCTGGGCCGGTCGACCGACCTGCTACCAAAGTGCATAAGCACTTTTCTGTTCTGGTCCGGTCGACTGGCTACAGGGCTTGGCCGACCGACCTACTTCCCGAGAATTTTTTTTGAACAGGGTCCGGTCGACCAAGCTCTGTTGCCGGCCGACCGACCTGTTGTTGTTTTGCCTATTTCGCTTATTTTGCGTGGCTTCCAAATTTAATCGATTCGTGTTATTTCCCTATTTGTTGTTATCATTTGTTATTGACTTTAATGATTTATTTTCTTCGGGAATTCTTGGAATATCCATTTCGATGGATTCGGTATCGATTTCTTTGGATTTTGTTCACGTCTTCGAACGTGAATTTTAGTGATTGATTGTTTCTACAATCATTTTTATGATTTTTCACTTTAAAAAATATTAAAGGTTTCAATACTAGTAGTAAATATCAAAACCCTTTTATCAAAACGATTTCAACTCTATTTTCAATATCAAGCTTGTTTATAAAACCGTTTTCCAATCTACTAGCATATACAAACTTTTACCTCACTCGTATGAGAAATCTAATCAAACGACTTAGTAAAACGAGTGGTATGAAACGCTTGCGTTTACTTCGTCGGTTAATTCTTGGACTTGTTCGATTGAATCTCTTGTGACAATTTTCTAGTGGAGATCTACAATTTGTTCGTAAATATTTAAGTTAAGCTGTGGTTATGGGATATGAAGCTAAGCTCATATATTTACTAGCTTAGTGTAATTGACACTTTCTTTACGATAAATGACGATCATTTTTGTGATTTAGACTAGCAATGTGCGACGTCTCTTTGTCCGCGAGGGAGACCAAACCCCGTTTTGTGGAGTTTCGACTCAAATTGGTGGGGTAACAACCCATGGTCTTGGGGCCGTTTGTGGAGCTTCGGCTCAATTTGTGATGGTTAGCAACCATGAAATTAGCGTTCCGTTTGTGATAGGCCTTCCCCCCCTTTTTGTGATTTCTGGATTTTTTGAGATGATTTGTAGAATTTGTGTTTCACCAATTTTAGTGATTTTCATTGATATGATTTATCAATTTTTGTGAATTGGTGAATTCGTGTGTCATTGACTTGTGAATACAAGTTTTGGGTATGAAACCCTTTTTAGATCTTTGAGAAGATTCTTGTGATATTGATTAATCTCATGTTGATTTTCAATTACATACTTATAGTAGTATGCGATTATGGTTATCATATGTTTATGCCATATCTCTTATTCTATATCATGTCATCTGATATTATAGCTAGACTGATCCGTTTATTATTTTCTTATTAAATAATACTCGGGTCAGACCGAGATGTTACATGTGCTTCTGCTTGACTTCACTTCTAGGATTATCATCCTGACTTTTGGCTAATTACTTAGATTAGTAGTTTTTGGTTGTATACATTTGAGACATGGACTCATAGTTGTGTACTTATTCTTTTGTATAGCGCATGTTGCTATTCTTTTGTGTCATTGTGGATCTTGTTTGACCACTACTCTGATGAACACTTTTATGTGTTATATATATTCATGTCTATTTCCGCCTTTGTGATATGAATTATCTGTGACTGATTTGTGTTATGTTTATTTCTATATTTGTTTCCGAAGATATTATAGCCACTGTGTAGTAGCTTTGAGTTTGTGTCGGTATGTCGGATTTCCTCTTGAAAAGAATGCAAGTTATATTTTATCTGGCATATCGGTACTCGCACAAAGCAATTATACAGATGGTCGCTCCTCAACAGCCTTATTCTCCGTCCTAGTTGACGGCATTACACCGTAGTGTCCATGGCTAGCGTGGGTATAGAGGTGGAGCGTCACAGCTTGGTATCAGAGCCAAAATTCGGAACTATGTAGAATAATTTAACAAGGATCATCGTTCTAAGTCCTTCTTAGGAGTCGTGCCTTAGGATTTAATTCGAGTCTTCGTACCGATTCATCCTATTTTCTTTATGATTCCTTATTTTATCTATCAAGATTGTCTGATATTCATTTGGTGAATAACCTTTTTCTTCTTCCTTCTTCTTTCTAAAGGAAGAGAAATGGTTAGACCTGGTCGTCCCAGCGCCGGTCAATATAGTGCTACTCCCCAAGATGGAGTTTTTATGTCTGTCCAGTAGCTCCTTGATCTAGTAAAGAATGCTCAAGCAGCCGGTTCTAATTCGGAACCAACTTATCCTAAGTCTGGATTTGCACGCTTGTGCAATGATTATACCAACTTGGGTGGGAAGCCATTCAAAGGTTCTGAAACTATTATCGAAGTCCAGACTTGGGTAAGAGCATGCGATCGAATCTTTTCTCGCATGAATCTTATTGATCTTCACCGAGTTCAGGTGGCTTCTAGTATGCTTCAAGGAAGAGCATTAGACTGGTACGAGCTTCTGATTTCTGAAATTATTGAAGCGGATCTTACTTGGGAGGAATTCCGAGAGCGCTTCGAGTTAAAATTCGTACCAGAAGCTGAGAAGGTGACTTTGGCTCGCCGTTTTATAGACCTTGTTCAAGGTGAATCCTCCTTGACTGATTATGTTGCATCCTTCGAGTCATTTTCCAAATATGGGGTTGAATACATCAACACCCCATTGAAGAAGAACAAAAAATTTGTCTATGGCTTAAACAAAAATCTCAAGAAGTCATTACTTCTAAAATTAGAAGTTTCTTTCGACCAACTCATTGATGTCGCTCTTCGTCTTGAAGAGGCGGATAGGGAAAGTGATGTTGAAGTGGTGGGTTCCATACCAAACTTCAACAACAACAAGAAAAGGCCTAACAAATTCAAAGGTCCTTATCCCAACAAAAAGGGGAAGCAAGCAACCCCTGTGGCAAAGACTTCTTCCTTTGGTCGTGGAGAATGCTATAATTGTGGTTCAAAGGACCATTATTCAAATAAGTGTTCGAAGCCCCTCTCTTGCCGCTACTGCAAAAGTCCCGGCCATGTTATATCTTCATGCCCCAAGCTTGAGGGCAAGAAGGAGGAAAAGTTATATGTTGCTCAAGCCCTTGGCAACACATCTCGTAATCAAGGTATGTCTCATTCTATCCTTGATGGCATTATTATATTTCGTGATCAACCTATTCGAGTTCTTTTTGATACGGGTGCATCCCATTCTTTTATATCAAAGGAACTTGTTGATACTTTTTCTTTAAGTGTTGTTGCTTTAATGACTTCTTTGAGAATTGCGAATCCGGTTGATGGATCCGCAATGATTAGTTTGCTTTGTAAAGATGTCGAGATTATTTTATGTGATTTTTCTTTCCAAGCCGATTTGCATGTCATGCGTTACTTAGGCTTTGGAATGATTTTGGAATCGATTGGCTTAACCGCTATGAAGCTCATATCCTATGTCCTGAGCGGACTATTCATCTTCGACATTCTCAATCTGTTAAGCAGATTTCTATTAACCTTAAAGATTCAGATTCCTTTTTGGTTGCATCTTTATACTCCTTAAACCCTCATGATGACATAATGATGATGAGGAAGATATTATTTCTCTTATTCACGTTGTTCGAGAATTTTCCGACATATTTGAGCCCGTTTTAGGATTACCACCTAAGCGAGCAATTAAGTTCAGAATTAATCTCATTCCTGAAGCTCAATCTATTACTCGTCCTCCTTATCGGTTGTCCAATAAAGAAAATAAAGAGATGTGCAATCAATTATCCGATTTGGAAATGAAGCAATTTATTCGCTCTAGTTCCTCGCCTTAGGGAGATTCGTCTATTTTTGTGAAGAAATCGGATGGCACACTTAGACTTTGTGTTGACTACCGCAAGCTTAATGATCTTACTATCAAGAATAAGTATCCTTTACCTCGGATTGATGATCTATTCGATAAACTTAGTGGTGCTAGAGTCTTTTCACAATCAGACTTGGCTACTGGTTTCCATCAGCTTCGTATTGCAGAGGATAGCATTCCTTTGACATCGTTCCGTACTCGTTATGGATCTTATGAGTGGCTTGTTATGCCATTTGGTTTAATGAATGCTCCGCTTATTTCGTTGACCTTATGAATAGAGTTTTCAAAGACTTCCTCGATCGATTTGTTCTCATCTTTATTGATGATATTCTTGTGTATTCTAAAAGCGAGGAGGAGCATGAAAAGCATCTTCGGATTGTGTTGGAAACCCTTAGGAGCAATCAATTGAAAGCAAAATTTTCTAAATGCCACTTTTGGCAATCTAGTGTGAAGTTTCTCGGTCATATTATTTCCGAATTCGGAATTTCCGTGGATCCTTCAAAGATTGAAGCGATTCAAGATTGGAAGAGACCGGAGAGTTTGATGGAGATTCGTAGCTTCCTTGGATTGGCAGGTTATTACCACCGTTTCATAAAGGACTTTTCTAAAATTTCCGTGCCTCTTACTAGTTTGACAAAGAAAGGTGTTAAATACATTTGGTCGGACAAATGTGAAACTTCTTTTCAGAAACTAAAAGAACTTCTTTCAGATGCTCCTATTCTTGTTATTCCCGAGGGGAATCAAGATTTCATTGTTTATACCGATGCTAGTCGCGTTGTGGGTGCCGTTCTTATGCAAAGAGAACGTGTTATTGCTTATGCTTCTAGGCAATTGAAGCCTGCTAAGACTAGATATGCCACTCATGATTTAGAGCTCACGGCTATTGTTTTCTCCCTTCGTATTTGGCGTCATTATCTTTTGGGTGAAACATTTATTCTTTACACCGATCATAAATCTTTGAAGTATCTATTTTCTCAAAAGGAATTAAATTTGCATCAACAACGTTGGCTCGAATTCCTTGCATCTTATGATTTTGATATTCTATATACTCCCGGAAAGGGAAATCGTGTTGCCGACGCACTTATTCGCAAGCAACAAGCGGTTGTTTCTATGATGATATCCGAATGGAATGATCTCGTAATTTTATCCACTTGTGAGATTCGAGATCGTATTTTCGATTTATGCTCATCTCTTGTTTTATGTAGCCTTGAGGCTCATCCTTCTCTTTTAGACCACATTCTTGAAGCTCAAAAGCTAGATCCCGAATTGGCTCTTCTTGGCCAAAATTTTAGGGATAAACTTGATATTGAAGTTTTGAAAGACTTTGATAGTGATTCTCATGGCAGTATTCGCAAATTTGGTAGAGTTATCGTGCCAAATAATATTGATCTTCATAAAGACATTTTAGAAGATTCACATCGTTCTAAATTTACCATTCATCCCGTTAGTAGTAAAATGTACGCGGATATGAAGCGACTTTATTATTGGAAGGGAATGAAATCTGATATTGCTAACTTTGTTAAGCGTTGCATGACTTGCCAACTTGTCAAGGCCGAACATCAAAGGCCCGGCGGGTTATTGCAACCTTTAGAAATTCCAATTTGGAAGTGGGACCAAATTTCCATGGATTTTATAGATGGCCTTCCCCGTTCACGTTCGGGTCATGATAGCTTATGGGTGATAGTTGATAGATTCACTAAATCCGCCGATTTTATTCCCGTTCGGTCCAATCGAACCGTACCTCTTTTGGCCAAACTCTTTATTAAAGAAATTGTTAAATCGCATGGAGTTCCTACTTCTATTGTTAGCGTTCGTGATCCATTGTTTACCTTTGGATTTTGGAAAAGTCTTCAAAAAGCTTTAGGAACGAAGTTTAATTTTAGCACCGCTCATCATCCTTAGTCCGATGGACAAACCGAGCGTGTGAATCAAACTCTTGAAGACGTTCTTCGTGCATGTGTTTTTGATTTTGGTGGAAGTTGGGAAGATCACATTTCTCTTGTTGAGTTTTCCTATAATAATAGCTTCCAATCTAGTATTGGTATGGCTCCTTTTGAGACGCTCTATGAAAGGCCATTCCGTTCTCCTTCTTGTTGGCTTGAGGCCGGTGAGAGGCTGGTTTTAGGTCCAGATTTTATTCGTGATTTCACGGAAAAGATTGATCTTATTCGTCATAGGATGAAAGAAGCCCAGAGTAGACAATAATCCTATGCCGATAACCGGAGAAGGAAATTAGAATTTTTTCTGTGGGAGATCTTGTGTTTATCCGTGTTTCACCTATGAAAGGTGTTGTGCATTTCAGTCGCTCGGGAAAGTTAGCACCTCGATATATTGGTCCATTTTCCATCACCGAACGTATTGGTTCCGTGGCTTATCGCCTTTTATTACTAGCTCAGTTTTCTGCTATTCATGACGTGTTTCACGTTTCTCAATTGCGGAAATGCCTTCGAGATTCCGATTCTATTCTTGAGCCCGGTGTTGTGGAAGAAATTGAAGTTTCGCCTAATTTAACTTATGAGAAACATTCTATTCGTATTATTGCTTCGGAAGTCAAACGACTTCGAAATAAAGATGCTCCACTTGTGAAAGTTCAATGGTCCTCAAATCCAAAGGATTGCTCTTGGGAATCTAGAGAATTCATCGAGCGAACACATCCGGACTTACTTTCTCGTGCTTTTTGAGGTGAACTTTTTATTTCAAATTTCTTTTGTATCGAATATGCTTTTATGGTTGCTACTTTATATTTTTTTCTTAAATATTGCGAGGACGCAATTTCTTTAAGGGGGGTCTGTAACAACCCGCATATTTATCGATTTTATATTTTAAATATTTTATTTAAATATTTTATCGATACTCGGATTTTAGTCTGAAAACCTACTTTTTGCAAACAGTCGAATTGGGACTCGAGACCCCTTCCATTGAGTTCAAAAAGCCGTTTGCAACCTTTTTGAGTATAAGCTTCGATATGTTTGGAGTAAGTTGAATTTTGCTACCTTTTCACTTAGGGCTTTGGGTTGGGTTCAGCCTACTAGCCAACTTAATACCCCAAACTGAATCACTCTTCTTCATTCACTCCCTCTTCCTCTACTTTTCAGTTCTAAAGAGATTAATGGTGAGTGGAATGGGAAATTAAAACTCCAAACCCTAGTTTTCTTTTGCAAATCAAGATCTTGCTCCAAACTAATAGAAGAGACTTTGGTAAGCCTTCTCTTCATCTTCTCCAACTCTTTCTCCGTTCAATTTCAGAAATTCCTAAACCTAATTTAGGAAATGTTTCTCCTTTAAGCTTAGATTCAAGCTTGTTGGGTTGGAATTGAAGAGTGATTGTTTTTGCCATTGCTCTATTGCTTCTTCCTCATTGATTTTGTGAAAAGGTGAGATTTTTATCTCACATCTTAGTCTATAATTATCTTCGACTGTTAGGTATGAATTCCTAACACTTATTCTTGTGCAATTGCTTTTGGTTTGGATTGATTTGGTGAATATTCCAATTTTTAGTGTTTTGAGTTCAAATCTTTAAAAATCATAACTTTAATGTTGGAACATGTTTTTGGTGATGCATCGAGGAGCCAATAGGACCGGGTAGCCGATGGGCATAATCCCCTAGCGTCCGTGCTTGTCGATTGCAAATTGAAGAAGTTTGCACCTCATTTGAAATAGGTTTTAATTTGCAGAACATCAGGTTCGGCCGACTGAAACCCTGGGCCGGTCGACCGACCTGCTACCAAAGTGCATAAGCACTTTTCTGTCTTTGGTCCGGTCGACTGGCTACAGGGCTCCACCGACCGACCTGCTTCCCGAGAATTTTTTTTGCCGGTCGACCGAGCTCTGTTGCCGGTCGACCGACCTGTTGCTGTTTTTCCTATTTCGCCTATTTTGCGTGGCTTCCAAATTTAATCGATTCGGGTTATTTCCCTATTTGTTGTTATCATTTGTTATTGACTTTAATGACTTATTTTCTTCGGGAATTCTTGGAATATCCATTTCGATGGATTCGGTATCGATTTCTTTGGATTTTGTTCACGTCTTCGAACGTGAATTTTAGTGATTGATTGTTTCTACAATCATTTTTGTGATTTGTCACTTTAAAAAAAAATAAAGGTTTCAATACTAGTAGTAAATATCAAAACCTTTTTATCAAAACGATTTCAACTCTATTTTCAATATCAAGCTTGTTTATAAAACCGTTTTCCAATCTACTAGCATATACAAACATTTACCTCACTCGTATGAGAAATCTAATTAAACGACTTAGTAAAACGAGTGGTATGAAACACTTGCATTTACTTTGTCGGTTAATTCTTGGACGTGTTCGATTGAATCTCTTGTGACAATTTTCTAGTGGAGATCTACAATTTGTTCGTAAATATTTAAGTTAAGCTAGTGGTTATGGGACATGAAGCTAAGCTCATATATTTACTAGCTTAGTGTAGTTGACACTTTCTTTACGATAAATGACGATCATTTTTGTGATTTAGACTAGCAATGTGCAATGTCTCTTTGTCTGCGAGGGAGACTAAACCCCGCTTTGTGGAGTTTCGACTCAAATTGGTGGGGTAGCAACCCATGGTCTTTGGACCGTTTGTGGAGCTTCGGCTCAATTTGTAATGGTTAGCAACCATGGAATTAGCGTTCAGTTTGTGATACACGTGTCGGTGAGCTTTATGCTCCCGTTTGTGATAGGCCTTCCCCCCCTTTTGTGATTTCTGGATTTCTTGAGATGATTTCTAGAATTTGTGTTTCACCAATTTTAGTGATTTTCATTGATATGATTTATCAATTTTTGTGAATTGGTGAATTCGTGTGTCATTGACTTGTTGTGAATACAAGTTTTGGGTATGAAACCCTTTTTGGATCTTTGAGAAGATTCTTGTGATATTGATTAATCTCGTGTTGATTTTCAATTACATACTTATAGTAGTATGCCATTATGGTTATCATATGTTTGTGTCATATCTCTTATTCTATATCATGTCATCTGATATTTATAGCTAGACTGATCCGTTTATTATTTTCATACTAAATAATACTCGGGTCAGACCGAGATGTTACAGGTGCTTCTGCTTGACTTCACTTCTAGGATTATCATCCTGACTTTTGGCTAACTACTTAGATTAGTAGTTTTTGGTTGTATACATTTGAGACATAGACTCATAGTTGTGTACTTATTCTTTTGTATAGCACATGTTGCTATTCTTTTGTGTCATTGTGGATTTTGTTTGACCACTACTCTAATGAACACTTTTATGTGTTATATATATTCATGTCTATTTCCGCTTTTGTGATATGAATTATCTGTGACTGATTTTTGTTATATTTATTTCTATATTTGTTTCCGAAGATATTATAGCCACTGTGTAATAGCTTTGAGTTTGTGTCGGTATGTCGGATTTCCTCTTGAAAAGAATGCAAGTTATATTTTATCTGGCATATCGGTACTCGCACAAAGCAATTATACAGATGGTCGCTCCTCAACAGCCTTATTCTCTGTGCTAGTTGACGGTATTACACCGTAGTGTCCTTGGCTAGCGTGGGTATAGAGGTGGGGCGTCACAAAAATGGTCAAAATCTAAAATAAAATGTAACAACTCGCATATTTATCGATTTTATATTTAAATATTTTATTTAAATATTTTGTCATTAATCGGATATTGGTCCGAAAAGCTACTTTTTGCAAACGGTCAAATTAGGACTCGAGACCACTTCCATTGAGTTTGAAATGTTGTTTACAATCTTTTTAAGTACAAACTTTGATATGTTTGGGGTTAGTTGAATTTCACTAACTTTTCCCGCTTTGGACTTTGGGTTGGTTTAGCCTATTAAACCTAAGTTCCAACCCCTCCTCCTCATCTCTTCATAAATTCCTACCTAACTCTAGTTTTAGCATTAATGGTGAGTGGATAGGGAAAATAAAATTCCAAGCCCAAGTTCATTAGCAAATTCAACATCCAACTCCAAAATCAAAGTAAAGACATTGGATTCAAGCTTGTAGTTGCTTCTCTATTGACTTCAAGCTTCTTCTTCACTGAATTTGTGCAAAGGTGAGATTTTTATCTCACATTCTTGTCTATAACTATCACGGATGTTTGGGAATGATTTCCTATCACTTTAGCATCTACATTTGCATTTGGTTTGGATTGGATTGGCGAAAAACTCCAATTTTTAGCGTTTTGGTGAATTTTCTGCATTTAGGTCGTTCTGGCCATTTGTGCGTGTTCGGAGTTAGGTCGCTCGCGAGCTAAGGCCTTAGGTCGCTCGCGAGCAAACGCCTTAGGTCGCTCGCGTGTTAACGCCTTAGGTCGCTCGCGTGTTAACGCCTTAGGTCGCATGGCTCGTTTAACATTAAGTCGCTTTGGCCACTAGGTCGCTCTACCTTTCTCCGTTAGGTCGTTACCATGTAGGTCGCGACATATGTTAACTCGTTTGGGCTTTAGGTCCTTGGCCTTCGTTCCTTTTTATGTCGTAAGCCCCTAGGTCGTTTCCCCCTTACTCCACTAGGTCGCGTACCCCGTTTAGGTCGCTTGACCTTGTTCTCCTTTAGGTCGCTCGGCCTCCATGTGGTTAGGTCGTTGACCCCCTTTAGGTCGCAGGACCATGACTCCAGTTAGGTCGTTCACCCCTTTGCTCCGTTAGGTCGCGACTGAGTTAGGTCGTTGACCACATTAGGTCGCGTACTTAGGTCGTGAACACCCCCTAAGTCGTAACCACTAGGTAGTTTGACCTGTTTCCTCACCAAGGTCGCGAGCAGTTAGGTCGTTAGGCCTTGTTTGAGACTTTAGCTCGCTTACCTCTGTTAACTCGCGAACACCTCTAGGTCGCAACCCCTAGGTCGCTCGACCCCTTATACTCGTAGGTCGCTCGATCCTATCCTCCCTTAGGTCTTCACTGGGTTGTACCATTTTGGACGGGCGCTGCCCCTTGGATCCCCGCGACCTGACCGGGCAGGTCGAACCCCGTAGCGGGGGTGTTGCTCTCGCATCCCCCACCTTGGGGGGTTTCCACCCCCTGGACCCCCCTCAGTAGGGAATCTTATCTGAAAAATATTCAACAGAACTTGCTTTGTTGAGATGCTGAGTTGATCATTCTTCGAGACAAGCTATCTTCGGCTTCTCAGTCGATTTTATGGTATCATGGCCTTGCTAATAAGGCGGGATACCAACTTTAGAAATATGAAGGTTTCAATACTAGTAGTAAATATCAAAAATCTTTCATTAAAACGATTTCAACACTATTTTAATATAAAGCTCTTTTTCCAAACCGTTTTCCAATCTATTAGTATATACAAACCTTTACCTCACTTGGATGAGAAACCTAATTAAACGACTTAGTAAAACAAGTGCTATGAAACGCTTGCGTTTGCTTCGTCGGTTAATTCTTGGACTTGTTCGATTGAACCTTTTGTGACAATTTTCTAGTGAAGATCTACAATTTGTTCGTAAATATTTAAGTTAAGCAAGTGGTTATGAGACATGAAGCTAAACTCATATATTTACTAGCTTAATGTGATTGACACTTCTTGATGATCATGACGATCATTTTTGTGATTTAGACTAGCAATTGTGCGATGTCTCTTTGTATGCGAGGGAGACTAGACCCCGCTCTTGTGATGTTTCACCATCGCATTTGTGTGATGTTTCGCCATCACATATGTGGGGTAGCGCCCCACGGTCTTCGGGCCATTCGTGTCTCAAAATTAATGGCTTGCCACCATGAGATAGCGTCTCGCTTTGTGTTACACGTGTAGATGAGTTTTCATGCTCCCATTTTGTGAGTTTTCATGCTCCTATATTGTGATTTCTGGATTTCTTGTGTAGTCTTCTGGAATTTGAGCTTCACCTATTTTCATGACTTTCATTGTTATGATTTTCCAGCTTTTATGTCTTGGTGAATTTGTGTGTCATCACTTTTTTTTAAGGTGAATTTGGATCTTTTAGAAGATTCTTTTGATATTGTTTGATCTCTTGATGATCTTCATTTACATGCTTATCATAGTATGTCTTTATGGTTACTATATGTTCTTGTCATATCTATTGTTTTATATCATGTTATCTGATATTTATAGCTAGACTGATCCATTTATTATTTTCTTATAAATAATACTCGGGTCAGACCGAGATGTTACAGGTGCTTCTGCTTGACTTCTCCCCCAGGGATTTACTACTCTGACTTTTGGCTGACCATTTAGATTAGCAGTTTTGTCGTTTACACTTGAGATATAGATTCATAGATGTATTCTTTTGTATAGCACGTGTTGCTATTCTTTTGTGTATGTGGTCCTTTCATGACCACTACTCTGACGTTCACTTTCATGTGTTAGTTATATATTCATATTTTTTCCGCCTTTGTGATATGGATGTCTGTGACTGATTGTGTTATGTTTATTTCTATATTTGTTTCCGAAGATTTATTTATAGCCACTGTGTGATAGCTTTGAGTTTGTATCGGTATGTCGGACTTCCTCCTTAAATGAAATGCATGCTATACTATTTGACATATCGGTGCTCGCACAAAGAAGTTACATGGATGGTCGATCCTCAACAGCTTTATTCTCTGCGCTAGCTGACAGCATTACTCCGTAGTGTTCTTGGTTAGCGTGGGTATTGAGGTGTGGCATCACATAAAATTTATGTATTCTCGAATAAATATACCGAAAAAGCATATTTGATGTCAGTCCAACATACATAGGATTGACTAAGAGATTTCGAAGAGCATTTTAATGTATTTTGAAATCGAATTCTTACTCTAATATGTAGTGATTAATTTTATATGATATATTTTATAATGAAATTCTAATAAATATGTGTTGTAGTGAATCAGTTATATTTAATTTATGCTAACTAAAATTTGACATTTTAAGCTTAATATTTTAATTTTTTTTTTATTCTCATTTTTGTATTAGATTAATGTAACACAACCCTACTAAACTCGACCCAACCCATACTTCAACCCGATCCATATCCAACTTCATATAGGGTCGGATACGGGTTGAACTACCTTTAGCCCATACCTATACGGGTCGGGTGAAGTATTTGGTCAAACCCGACCCAACCTATACTTTGTGCAGCCCTAGTTGAAATGGTGTATATGGCACTGTGATGCAGTTTGTAGGGGCAGTGTTGAGGGGAGTTTGAAGTTGTGGATGTATGAATGGGAAACCGTTTGGGATGTTATGTGAAGGAGTGCAGTTTGTATGGATGTGTAGTGTTGAGAAGAAGGCAGAGAATAGTAAATGTATGTAATTCACTGCTGTGCACAGTTTTATAAAATGAAAAATGTAATTGTAAAAGTAAATGTAAATGCAATTGAAAACGAAATGAAATTTTTTTCTTTCTTTCTCAAACGAAATTGTGTATAATTTTTTTTCTTTTTAGATAGAAAATTGCAAATGCAAATAGAACACAACAAGCACACAAATAAATGAAAACAAACTTACATAAAAACATAATTTTTTTTAATTGCAAACAAACACACACGATAAAAACACAAATAAAAACACAAAAAATAATCCCAAGAATAGAAAATCAAAATCAAAACTATTCACCGACAACGACGCCGAAAATTTATTTAACGACGAAAATTCTATAGATTAGAAAAACGTCGAAAATTTTCAAATTAAAATTTAATCGCAGTAGTACGTGGCGAGTACGGGTCGATCCGTAGGGAATTGTAGATTTCAATTTCCTATTCAATCAAATTAACCAAAGTTGAAAAGGGTGAAGCTAAAAATGTGAAAAAATGACAAAAGAAAAGTGATAAAAATTGAGAGTGTAGAGGCAATTTAGAGATAATTCCACTCTCTAGATCATATAGTTCGACAAAACATGAAATTATGATCTCTCTTTTCTGGTCATTGGTGAATTCAAATGATGTGCTTATCATAAGTATGTCATATTTATGCTATTAATTAGTCCAACATAAGCCATCAAACTTTAACACAACCTTTAATCTACTATTTAAGTCTCATGAAAAATGACAACAAAGTTGAAAATTAAATCTATTTTAAGTATGGCCTATTAACTATTAGTTAGAAGTATGGACCATAAAATTATAATTTCAACATTCACTTCATTACCATCATCATATGTAGATGAAGAAGTAATTATTGTTTGTGATTGTTTAAGCATAGCCTATTTGTTATGAACAACATAGACTATCAAATTCAACATGAAACAATAAATCACATCACCATTCCTTTAAGCACAAAAGAGATTAAAATTATCAAAATGTTGAAGCTACATGATTAGAAGCTTCATTACCCCTAAATTGAAGGGGTTAATCTCTCATTTTTGTTATTATATGAACAAATATAGCATGCAACATAGAATAAACAAGAAGAAAAAGAGAGCAAAATGAAAGAAAAAAATATTCTACTTGCATAAAGTAAGAGAGATTTACACTGCAACATGAAAGGAAATAAACAAGAAAAAAAAAGAGCAATGTATTAAAGTTGCATAAAAAAAATTACATAAAAGAAATGACTAAGTAAACATGAGAAAGAGAAAGAGAAGCTTTCTTTTATTTCTAAGCTAAAACTAATAAGAAGAGGGCCTAAAGAAGAGGAGAGTTACATGAAACATTAGAGGTATTTATACATGTATTATACCCTAATTCATATTTTTGGGGAACGCCCAAATTACCCTTGAGGTAGAGTGGTGGCCAAGTAATTATTAACATCCACTAATCATCCATTAAGTGTGCATAAAGATTTAATGGCCATTAGCATGTGGATTAGCTTCTAATTTGTACATGAAGGAAGATGGGTAGGTGGGGTCCTCCATTATCATGCCCTTTGAATTATTTCCATCTTCATTTCATTACATTCACTCTTGTGCATACATATATCATGAAACCACTTGTATATGAAGTCAAATTCCTATAAAATAATATAGAATTTTTCAATTGAATTTTCTCAAATTAATATATGCATAAAAACGACCATTTTGCCCTTGGATGAAGATGAATATGTAATGATTTGAAATAATTTAAATTTTGGTTTAAACAAGTTAAAATACCTAATATGATCATTTATTTGATTTGAATAGATTAAATATGGTGGTAAAAATATGCGCATTTACGCGCACATCATCCACCTTGTAGCAGCCCATCCTTCAGGCTGCATCCGCCTAGACGTTAGCTCGCCATTGCTGTTTCCCTCTTCTAACCCTCGCACCTGACAACTCTCCAGCCACCCAAAAGCAAAGCACCCCATCCGAACCCCACTTCTCCATGCCACCGCTTCTCTGCAACCTGGTAGCCCAGTCACCACGTTCATCCCCTCCACCGCAGACACGTTAGCCCTCAGCCATCATCGGCCTAGTCTTCCCTCACTCCTCCACCAAACATAGACAGCCACACCCCGTTTTCCACCAAAGACACAACCTTTCAGCCCTCTCCTCCTCGAAACCATGCAGCAGCCTCGCTGGCTGGCTGAACCTCTCCGTGCCTAATCACAGCGCACCTTTCTCCCATGTGATAGCATCCGCTCCTCTCTCCGCTTGCTTCCACCTCATAACCGAACTCCTTACTTCTCTTCCTTTTGTTTAAAAGAAGGAATATGCTTATGTATATTTGCTCTGGCTCCATTCTTTGTTGAGATGCCTTGCTTCCCATTGTCGAGCAACCCTAGCTCTCCTCTTCTATTGAGGTCATGGGTTCAATCTATTTAAAGTTGGATAGAAGTAGATTTCGGTAGCACGATCGATGTTAATTGAAGCGTTCAATAGTCGGATCTACACCAACACATTTCAGCCAAGCCAACATCAGGTGTGTGTATATATATATATATATTATATATATGTATATGTATATTTTGTTTTCCATTAACTCATAATTGCCTTGCTTTGCTTTGGAAATCGTCGTTTGGATTGGTCGATTATCGAGTTCGTGATTCGAAATCGTAGCTTGTTGTGTTTGTCTATTTTCTCTAGCCTCGAAAGATGAGCGATCACTCACAATTAACATTCTTATATTAAGTAAATTTATATTAACATGAAATGATGATTGAAATATGTTGTTAAACTTGAATTGATTAGTGATTAAATTGTTAATATGATATGTTATTATTTGCATTCGTTCAACTATGTTATTGACTTATTGACACCAATTACTTATTAGTGTGTGTGTGTGTGTGTATATTATATTTAAATTGTTAATTATGATCATATTTGCCATTGATATGCTATGACATTTTATGTTATTATTTTATTGTTCTCACACTGCAAGTTTCCTGTTAGTTTAGTAATTGCCTATGGGTTGAAATGATACATACCCGAGCGATATTATAGATTAGGGAAAATCGTTATGAGTTGAAATGATAAACCCAAGCAATTTTATTGATTTCGAAATCTTGGGATTGTGGGTTGAATGTTATATACTCGTAAATATTAAATTATTAGGGATTGAAATGATAAATATCAGTATCACTTGACCATAGGATATAAAATAATATACGGACATAGTTGGTCTATTTTTAAATGATTTCCAAATTTTTGAAAGGAGAAATATATATATATATATATATATATATATATGTGTGTGTGTGTGTATTGATATAAAGATATTTAAATTTAATATATATATATATATATATATATATAATTTAGATTTTTAAAACTATATGTTTTAGAAATTTTAAAATTATAAGTTAAGTTTTAAAATGTAAATTATAAAATTTTACTTATAAATTTATTGTTTTTAAAATATATAAAATAAGATATAATAATAATAAGATTTAATTTAATGATAATTAATGTAATAAAATTTAATAAGAATTTAATTTAACTTGATATATTTATAATATGCTTAAATATTTATTTAAAATTTATACTAATATTTTTAAAAAGATTTTGTAATAACTTTAATAAAATAATGATTGGGAGATAAATTAAGTTAATTTGAAATTTAATTTGTTAGAGAATTGAATGTAAATAAGAATTGATTAGAAACTTATTAATTTTGAGATGGTATGATTTTATAACTTGATTTAATTAACGGTGATTAAATGAATATTTCAAGTTTAAATAAAGTTGAATATTTAATTTTGATTTAATTTGTAATTTGAGATTTTATTTAAAGGCTTATAAAAAGTGATTAGGTGAATATTATAGAATTGAATATAATTGAAGTTAGATATTTAATTATTGATTTTACTTAAATTTGTAATTTGAAATTTTATTTAAATGTTATTAATAATTATTAGTGAATATTTTCAAATTTAAACAAAAATAAGATTGAATTTTTAAATATAAAATGAAATTTATCAAATTGAGTTATTGTAAATTATTTGAATATTTAAACTTTGAAATCTATTGAATTGGAAGTGGTTTAAATTTGTAATTCAAACTTGGAATTGAAATTAATATAAACTAAAAATGGTTTTAATGAAAAATTGAATTGAACCTTTAACCTTCATAATTGAAATTGTTGAAGTGAGATTGATTTAAATTGAATTTTGGAACTAAAGTTGATTTAAATTGTGAAACTGAAAGAAACAATTCTAATTTGAAACTAATTTAAATATAAACTCTTTTAAATTATGAACTATTATATATATATATATTATTTTAAATTTATAAACAATTTTAAATATATATATATATATTTTAACATATAAAATATTTTTGATATATAAACTATTTTAATCTATAACCTATTTTTAAATATAAACTATTTTTAATATATAACTATTCCAATATATATAAACTACTTTCAATATTCAAACTTTTTAAGTTGGAACTATTATGATTTGAAGTGGATAATGATTTCGAAAGTGAATATGATTTCGAAAGTGATATGATTTTGAAATGAATATGGTATTTTGATATGAAGTATGAACTGTTTGAAATGAAAATGACCATGGTGTGAAATAAACATTTGGCTGTTATAGAGACCAGGATAGGATATTGTCATACTCTCTGTCAATATCGAAAACCACTTTAACAACCGTGCATGTGGTGGAGAATCCAGAACGAAGTAGGATGGTTGGCGAACGTCTGTGTGGGGTATGAACGTAGCCCTGACCCCCTCAGGTCAGCTTGATGTGACTAAAACTAGAGCCACGCCGGGCCAAGTAAGGTTGCACCTCCGATCGAGCATGCTTCTTCGATACCATTCTATTACCTTTTGATTTGATTGCATGCACCTTTGATTATGGGAGTGTATCTCGAGGTAGGCGGTAGTATCTTCTATGCCTTACCACCAGTTCGAATCCACAAAATGGTAGTATCCTACCCTGGGCATTGTCTCACGTGCCTTGTAACATGCCTTATCACTCCTTCTACGAGTTTGGTTTGTACCACACCTATGGAGTGCTCCTTGAGTATCCCACCAGTTTGGTGGAGCTTACAGTACATGTATAGACTACAGGAATATATATAAAAATGTGTTAAGAGGGATTTGGGTAATGCCTTAACGCTATTTTAATAGTTTACTTTACTTTAGACATTGTATATGTAGCGTATTGTACTATGTATGTAGATAGTTACACGGATCCTTACAGGATGGGAATCCCAAACATTCTTTAAGTTATATTGTATTTCACTTGAGTTGATTCACTTGCATAAGAATGTTAATCCTGACTCGAGTGTTTTGTTTTTTTCTTTATGCTTGGGTCAGACTGAGTGCCCCAACATTTGAGACTTGCCTTTGGAGCTTGGAGCTTCGCTTGGAGATCTATCTTTATCTACTCATCTTTTCAGTTTTAAAAGTTGTTTTGTTCAGACTTGTCATTTGCTTATGTATTTGAGACTACCTTGTATTTGAGATTTTAGTTGTATCTAGTTATAGACTCTGATGTTGTAGTAGCTTCATGAACTACTGTTTATCTATTCCGCTGCTTATTTTTATATTACTCTGTGTTTGTGATTCTGTGAATGATTTATTTACCGTATATGCTAAGTTTTGCCAAATATAAATTAACAATATGTTGTCTTGAGTAATTCAAGTCCGACATGTGTGGATGATTGTTTACTTGAATGGTTCAAAATGGTTGGTCGTTATAGTGATAGTTAAGCCTCTTTCTGAATATGGAAAGTTATGGCTTTTGGTTAATTTCAAATTCTAAAATTTGGAGCAAAATGTTTTATTAAATTATTATATATATGAATCGTTTATTTAATTATTATTTTACAAATATTTATAAGATCCTTTATTTAGGTTAATTATGTTTTAAAGTTAATTATTTATTTTATTTTGTTTAAAGAAATGAATTATATTATTTTTAGTGATTTAGAACTAGATAATTATTTCATTAATAATAGTTATTATAAAGTTAATTAATTTTTATTTAAAAGTTGATTAATTCTATTTAAAGGTTGATTTAGTTTATTTTATGAGATTTTAAAGTGTTAAAGTTTAAATAATTATATTATTAATAAATGTTTTAAAAATATTTTATATTATCAAAAAGGATTGAGATATTTTTGTGATGTTTATAATCTTATTTATTATAATTATGTAATAAATTGTTTATAAAAGAAATCCTTTATTTGAAGAATTGGTCAATGAAGTTTACAAATGTGAAGGTGGTTTGAAATTTGAAAAAAGAGTTTACAAATGGTTTGAAATTTGTAAAACAGTATTTATCTAAGTTAAACTTGAATATTATAAAGGAGTTTTATGAATAGATTTGAAAATGTTTATAA
Source organism: Allium cepa (assembly GCA_030765085.1). Lineage (NCBI taxonomy): Eukaryota > Viridiplantae > Streptophyta > Magnoliopsida > Asparagales > Amaryllidaceae > Allium > Allium cepa. Next base: position 846,544,797 of record CM060938.1, read on the forward strand.
AATAAAGAAATTTTTGGGAAGAAATGGTATGTGTTCAAGCGTAATTAGAGGGTAGACATTGCTTACAGTTTGGGATGTCCTTAGGATAGCGACGTAACCATTATGCAAACAGCGATCTATGATTGATTGCATGGCAGAAATCGAGAGGCAGAGATTGCCTAAGTTAAGTTTAGTTTTTCTTGGATACAGACACAACCATCGAGCAATGATCCATGGTCGATATCGAATGGCACATTTTTACAAATAGTTTTAAAGTATTTTTGAAAGAAAAGATTTGCTAGTTATTCCGATGAAATAAGTATATGAATGTTTTAATAAGGAGATCCGATTTACATAAATCAAATTAAATGAGGCTTAGTGATTTCAGTGGAAAATGTGATCTATGGATGAATGTTTGTTTATTTGATAGTTAAATTACCGACTATCAAATGTAGGCGCAAATATGTAATCCTTCTTAATTTTGGTGGTAGAAAACGATTTCCTACTTAACACCGAAGGGTTCTAACTCCGAAAACATATATGGGAAACACGCGAATTACATGGTATAGTTACCATCAGCGGTGCTATACTATACGTATAAACTCATTGTTCTTTTAGGATAAATGATAAGGAGTTCCGTACACTTAAATGATTAGGGGTTGATACCTTCTCTTATGCATTGTCTGATTATTTCCTAAAGAACCGGTACTAAGCATTCCAAAAATCGATGATTGGTTTATGGATCGCCTGGGAAGTGGGAGAGTGTACTCGTAAGAGATGATTCGGAACCGTTACCACTTCAAAACCATATACGGTTCTATGGAGGGGTTTTCATATTATATTGAGATGTTGAAATCCACGTGTGGTTCCGAGACAATCGGGTATGGGAATCCGTGTGTGACTCAAGATCTATTTGAGATGTGGGAATTTATATGCGATTCCAAGGCCATTGTGGTGTGGGAATTCCATATGGGATTTCATGATCTATTTTTGGAGCGGTGCGTAAGATGGAACACTGGACGTAGCCTCATCAGCGGAAATGACTAAATCCATAGATATGAGGCATGGCCAGTAGGATTGGCAAACTCATAGGGCGTAATCTAGCAATACCGATACCTTGTTTGTTTTGGCATGCCGAAGCGATGCACTCGGTCTTAGCAAGACCAGTTATATTATTTTAGTCTAGGATGCTATGGAGATCAGGAGATGAGCTGGATGATAGAGACATATGCCCTTACTTGTTTATTTTCCGCTTTGTGTGTTAAACTGTATATTCAGTATTTGTGGGGACAAGTTATTATAACTGTCCAGTATTGATTTGTTGATTGTTATACTCTGATGATGGTGTGTATAATAATAGTTATAGTTCTTTTTTGTATAAAGATATGTTATTATCTATTATATATTATTCCGCTGGGATTGTGAGATTCTATGTTATTGATTAGTTTTCTATCTTCTCTCTTCTTTCTTATTCCCCTAACAATCGGGTTTTTCGGCATTCGATTGCTCGGCATGTAATATAGTGAATGTATCAGTGTTGATTTTCGAGGGTCAAAAATCCTGTCGTTGCATATTCTCTTTTATTTCTCCTTGCTTTCATTTCCTTCTTCTTCTTCCTTGTTAAAATTTCATGGCCTCTTCTTTTAGCCTTGAGAGAAGAGAGAAAAAAAATCCTTAGATAACTTTTCTAAATCACTTCTTCCTCCTTCCTACCTCTTCTCGTTTCTTTATCAAACTCACACATCTCCTAGAACATGCCATGACCAAGCTCACTTAGTAAGCCCGAACCTACTTTGGCCTTTAAGGTTACCAAACAATTCATCTTTCAAGAAGGCAAAGCATAGTTCTAACTTAGATTCAAGTGGTAGCTTTGTTTGGATGGCGTTTGGTGGGTAAACTACCTTAATTTGGAAAAGATTTTTACTTTATGATTAAGTCATTGTTATAGTTATAATATAGTGTAGAAGTTGAATGGTAATCATATGGTTTGATTATGATTTGGATGGTTTATTATTTGGTTATAGAAATCGATGTTGTATAATAAAGTTAGTAAGCACGTATATATGGATGTATACTTGCAACCTATGATGAAGGTGATTTGTGTTAGTAATGTTTCGATTGTAGAACATAAGCTAGGGCATGAGTTTTGGGAAACAAAGTTAGCTACTTCGTATAATTGCAACGGATTTGAGATCTGGTAGGAATCAGAGTTGTTTTTTTGAAGTTTAAAGTTTTGAAACGGATTGAAGATTGCAGCTTTAGTTTCAAAAGTTTTTTATTTTCTAAAGAAAGTTTAAATCATGAAAAAAAAATAGGGTTTTGATGTGGTTTGCTAAGAATATGTTAGAGCAAACTACGGCCATAGCGATAGTCGCCATGGATGTAGTTCGACGAAATCAATGGATTTTAGTTTCAAGTAGTTTTAACTTGAAATTGTTTTGTAAAATTTTTCAAAAACAAACTTAATTAATAAATAAAAAGTAATGGCAACCTCCTATTCGAACTAATGGCGACCTCCTGTTCGTCCATTTTTGGCCATTTTTGCGTAACATGTCCTTGATTTCTGGTTTGCTCAACTTCCCCCCGCCCTCCTCCCCTTCTCCTTCCCTTCATACGCCTGATTCTCCTTCCCATTTTCCACTGCTCTCCTCTCCATCCCCTTCCCTTTCTTCAACCAAATCTAGTTGTATCTTCGGCGCCACGCCGTCTTTGCAGCTTCCATTGTCACCTCTTCTCTCTGACTCTCACTTTCCTCCCTTGCCTGCCTCAAATCCTACCTCCATCGCTCCTATAGCATGCTCTAGTTTGGTTCCTGTGGTATCGAAGTTGAACCCTGCTGCTGTACCTCGACCTAAGGTTGGTGCTTCGCCTACGATTGCTATCGGTCAGGCACCCCTATCGGATGTTGTGTGCTAAGAAGTTTCGGGTATTTCTGGTAATTTGAATAGTGATTTGGGCAATACATGTTCAATTCTGAAAGTAAATGACACGAGTGTGGTTCGAGATGTTACTGATGGTATTGGTATGGAGCTTGGTCTTAATGGAAGTGCATTGCGCTTTGATTCTGTTGACTCGTCTTGTGTTATTTGTCGCTCTGATGGTGCTTGTGATAATGCCCGTGTTAATTCTAATTCCCATCCCAGTAAATCATGTTACAGATGTTCGGCCTGTTTGGTTTCTGTTGGATTGTCCCATGAGACGGTGCATCTTGGATCACCTCTTCTAAACCTACCGCCTCTTCCCTTGTTGGCAACAAGTCCTGGTCCTCTCTATTATCCACTCTTCCCTGTAATGCGGGTGACTACAAGACGATTGAGTTAGAAATTGTTGAAGAAAATGGAGTGATGATCCCTCCTCCTATTGTGTTGGAAGTCGGATAGGACTTTTGGTCAGATTATTTAGTTGGTTTCTTTTTGGACCCTAACCATTGCCTCCACGATGTGGCTTCTGTTTGTCGTAGGACCTGGAATCTTCGTGGTAATCTACGTGTTAAGTTGGTTGACTCCTTGTATTTCATTAAGTTTTCCTCCCCCGAGGAACGCCGTCTTGTGCTCGAGGCTGAGCCTTCCTTTTTTGATGGGCAACCCTTTATTATTACTCCTTGGTCCCCTACTATGGCTAGTGCGCGTGAGCAAGTTCTTTCTATTCCCGTTTGGGCCTATTTTTTCGCAAATTCCTTCTGCACTTCAACCATTGCTTGGTTTGAACTGGCTAGCTTGTAACGTCGGAATATTGAGATGTTTTGATTCAAATACACTTGCGCGTGAAAAATTGGCGTATGTTAAGGCCCTGATTGAGATTTCCCCTGATAAGCCGCTTCCATCTTCTATTCCTGTTCAGCTTGCTGTAGGGCATGTTGTGGAGTTCCGTGTTTGCTATGGTTGGGTTCCAGATATCTGTTCCACCTGTCACTCTTTTGGCCACCTGGCAATTGCCTGCATGCATTCTGTTGCTTCTGCCACTGCTCCTAGGATCCCACTGCCTTGCTCCCCGCTCAGGAAATGGGTTCCTAAGGTTTCTTCCCCTGTCTTCCCTATTGACCCTCCTCTGGCAGTTCCATTGTCTGGCTCGGGTCCGCCTCCTGCATTTGCTGCTAGCCCTCCCTCCCTATCTGCTTTGTTGGTCGCTGGTGATGTTTCTGCGATCCTTGTCGATGCCCTTGTTCCTAGTCCTCCTTGTCCCTCTATTGTTTGGGATGATGCTGAGAGGTGTTGGGTTGATTTCATTTCTGATATGAGATATAACCCCTTTGCCATATCTTTCTTTAGATTCGTTTCCGATGATCAACTAGACCTTAGATGCCTTTATTATAAACCTTCTGGTGACTCATTGGTTCTTGATTTGGACGGTCATTTTGCGAGTACAAATTCTATCATGCTTGCTGATTCATCTTGGGATCGTTCCTTTTTGTACTCTACTGATTCTGTGGCTTATAATCCTTGTCTTGCTTCCCATTTCCGCCCCTTTGCTAGTCTTTTGGGAAATGTCCCTTTGGTGTCTTTCTAGGTAGTTGTGGATGATGGTGATTCTACCTCTTCGGAGGAGTAGTTGTTTTCGATATTCATATAGTAGTTGTGATATGTCTATCACACTCCTGTGCTGTATTTCTTCTTTCTCATAGTAGTTAAGGTGCTTTTACCTTACTCCTGTACTTCAAGTTTTTATTACGTTCGTAATAAAAAGTGGACGGTCCACTATAAAACCGGTTGGCATTGTCAAAAAAGTAATTTAGTTCTGTAATTTAATTTTTTAATTAATTAGTTGAATAAAATGGTAATTAACCTTAATTAGTAATTAAGAAGGCAATTAATAATTAATTAACACTTAAGTTAAGTTAATGACTATTGTTTGTTTAGTTTTAATTAGTATTTAACATGGTTAAGAAGTAATTAATGGTTAATAATTATTTAATTAAGTTAATTAGATAATAAATTATTATTTAATTAATGGATTATTTAATTTAATAGTTAATTAATTAGGGTTTAACTTTTAAATAATTTGGTTTGGCCTCAACTAAGTTGCGTTAGTAAGTTAATTATCACTTAATCAAGTTCATTAAGCCTAATTAGAATTTAATTATGACTTAAGCTTGATTAATAAGGGTTAATTAAGGTATAATTGAGGTTTAAGCTAATTAAATCTATTTAAATCTTTTCAAAGGTGATTTTAAACTAAACCAAACGTGTTTTAAATCAACCTCTCTCTTTTCGAAGTGAACTGATTCCAAATCTGAGGATCTCTCATCTGGACCTTAAGTGACCCTATATGATTAGGAAGAATAATGATATTAGTTAGCAGAACAAAAGACCATTCTGTTATAGCATAAGTGATTTGATTTTATGAACATGTGTTAGAAGAATAAATTCCATTTCAGCTATGAATTGATTGAACTGCTTGGACATCTGTTTAGCAGGACAAATCACCCTCCTGCTAATATGTTATTTGGACATGTATATGATGTTACTTCATATTGACATGTTATTCCCTGATTTGGATATGAGTTGTATTTACATACTTGTTGCTTATGTAAATAACTATTAAGTGAACTGGAATTGAAAGTGAATGGTAACTTAAATTAGTACCATTGGAATTGGTAAGCCTCTTTTTGAATTTATAAAGTATGTATTTGAATCAAATTCAACTCTTAAATAAATTTAGATTTTAAAGTTTATAAATGATTTCCAAGTTGTGCTATTATGTGTTAAAGTTATTTATAAGTAATAACTTGTTTATAAAGGGATTTTATTGAAGGTTTACTTAAATTGTTTTACAAAAGATAATTTATAAATGATATTTGACAAAGGAAATTTTATAATGGTTTTATAAAGAAGTGTTATAAAGAGTTTTAAATTACAAAGAGATTTGTAAATCATTTTAGAGATTTCAAAGGAAGTTTAAACCTAGTTTGGAAAGTTATAAAGAGGTTTGGAATGTGAAGTAAATGGGTTTAAATGTAGGTGATGTTTTTAAAAAGGAATTATTGGCCATTTACTATGAAATTTTGAAGATGCAATTTCCAAAATGTTTTGGTAAATAATGTGAATTATTTCCATGTTCAAAGAGAACGTTAGGGGTTTAGAAATAGTGTTTTGAAAAGATCTTTAAATCAAGTTTCACAATGTATCTTTTTTAAATAAAGAGAATTAATAAAGGCTTAGTGGATCCCATATGGAAATTAAACCATGATTGGATGTTTGTTTATTGATTGTTAAATAACTAACTATCAAGTTTGACCCTATTTGACTTAGGTAGTATGAATGTAAATTCGAGTTTCCCGATAGGTTCTCGAATACTTGCTTTCAAAAGAACTAAGAATGAGCCAACCGAAAATTATCAATTATTGGTATGGAGTGATCGGGATCAGATTTATAGATCCGAAAACAACTCCAAACCAACATGTACGTTTGGGTGGAAGACATCTTGATGATGATTAAAGATGGTGCTCTTTGAAGTGCAATGGCTACTATTACTAATCACGAGGGTGATTCCAAAATGGATGTAGTAGAGTTAGTGCCTTTGGTATCGTTCAAACGCAGAACGAACTTGTATGGATGGATGCTGACATTGCATTGATGCCTAGATGAAAGTGTTATTATTCCAAGATGGATTGCTATTCAGAAGGTAAATCGTAGCCTCATGCATCATCAACCGGGAATGCCAAAATCAGGCATGCAGCATGGCTAAGTGGATAACTCCCAAGTAGGGTATGGTCATTACAAACCATGATCGGTTATTATCTCTCATCTGTATGCTTCGGGAACCATTAATGGATGGATGATCATATTTGATACTACTAGTCAAGTTGTAGGCCAGTCCTGTATGGCAAGGGTAAAAGTTGTTCTTATCACCCCCTGGTGCATTTATCTCGAGATGTACCTTCAGAAGGTAGTCCCTTATCTTGTCATAGTATTGGAATCCATTCTCCAATACGAGCTTTACTGTTTTAGTTGTATACCAAATATATTAGAACGTGAGATGCAAGCATTCCTGCAATTTTAATATTTTACTTTGAATCCTTAGACATTATTATAATGCCACTGGATTTTCTGTAAAAGTGTTTTGGTTATCATAAGGTAAACACCCGTCCATGTTTATGTGTGACGAGGTCTTACGAGATACCTTTAATTTCAAAGGATTTTTCAAGTTAATAAATCAATAATTTTTTTTGCGATTTGAGTTTACTCACGCTGGTATTCCAGACTGATCTAAGCGTTATTTCCTTATAATGCTCGAGTCAGACCAAGCATGTTTTTCAGGTTAGCTTTATATGCTTTGGAGCTATGGAATCGAGTTGGAGGCCTAGGACATACTCTCATATTTTGGACATCTTCCGTTGTGTATGTGTTATGTGTAGTTTGTCTGCTGTTGTAAAGATAGGTGTTGTAGCTATCCAATTCTGATTTTGTAAAGACTCGATTATATTATATATTATTTTGTTGCGTTGTGAGATTCCATGTTTCTTCCTAGTTCTTCTATCTTTTATCTCCTTTCTTTCCCCTAACAATCTGCCTTTCTGGCACTTAGTTAATTGGCATGTTAATACCGTGGATGTATTAATGTTGACTTCTGGGGTTCGGAAAGGTGGGTTGTTACAATATGGTATCAGAACCAGGTTAAATAAATAATGTAGTATAGTTAGTTGGGTGTTAGGAGATAATACTATGTTATTATTATCATTTAGGGTTTATTTATTCATGCTCGTTGAGCATTGACCATTGTTAGTTTGTTTCATAAATAGTGTAGTATAGTTGGTTGGGTGTTAGGAGATAATAATATGTTATTATTATCATTTAGGGTTTATTTAGTCATGCACGTTTATTTGAGCATTGACTATTGTTAGTATGTTTCCTTCTTATGATATGGGTTGGGTAAATAGGAATAGGGGAAAAAATTGAAAACGAACACCTTATGAATTAAGTTTCACAGTTTGACTATAGGGCGTTTGATGTTAATGTTGAGGTAGAATTTGGATTAAAAGTTAGAATATTTTCAAATAGATATTTAAAACGATTTAATAGAAGTGATTTATAAAATGGGTTTATAAAAATGTATTATTTAAGTTGGAAGAATTTAGGTTGAAAACTTGAGAACCTAAATCCCAGTGCTTTTGGAAAAAATGATTTTCAAGATTTTGGAAAAATAATAATAATAGTATTTGAAATCAATTTTGGTTCAAGTATGAAATTTTGGAATAAAAATGTTAAGGAGTGTTTTCTTTGGATTGGTATGGGGAACAAGTCTTGATTGTTTTGTGATGATCAGAATAATCTTCTAAGTGACGATCTAATGTTTGCCTAGTTGAACAATGTGGGGTACTTAGTAAATTATTCTCTTTATCACTTTACAGTCGGAAAAACTCATCCTAAATGAACCCAAAGTAAGTTGGAAATAGATGTTTTGTTGGAAAATGTAAAGTATTGTTTCAAAAATGAGATTTTAGAAATAACATGAATATTTTTAAGTTAACTAGTTCAAGTGGCTCAGAAATAACATAAAATTGGGGAAGAGATATGTTCGGATGGTAAACATTTCTCTTGAATATTACCCTTCTTGGTAAGAGAAAGTATTGTACTATTTGGTGATACCTAGTTCCTTAGTATCATTTTGGAGTTACTCGAGCTATACATATGTTATGTTATATGATTAAAATATAGATTTTCATTTCAAAAGTTTCTGAAATAAAAGCCGGGTATTAGGATCTTGAGTTTTCATGGGGAGATAAATGTAAGATCTAGATTAACCCTAGAGGGGGGGGGGTGAATAGGGTTATAGCAAATTTTCTCGAGTTAAACAAAAAAAAAACTGCAGATAAATAAATATGCTGAAAAGTAAATCACACACAAAATTTACCCAGCTTCGGCAACCCCTGCCTACTGCTACATTCCCAGATTTCTATTAGAATTAAACAGTCTCCCGCTTACAAACACTCTAACAGACTCGCACACCCTGCTACCGCCTATAGAGTTTTGCAAACTCGCACACCCTGCTCACTGAACTAATTCTAACTAGACAATCTGACACTACCTACAACCTAGGTGGTGATTTACCATGATTTGAACCTTAAAAGAAAAATTAAAACAAACTTAAAAACAGTTTAAAAACTAAAACCCTATTTGAAATAAAAACTAAAGCCCTCTTTTATAAAACAAGGCCGGCCCATTTGTTTTGCCCGTTCCCTTTTCTTTTGTCTTGTGAAGAAAAAATAGCGGTCGATCCTCTTTCTACAGAAATTAGGGTTTTTCTGAAATTTGATTCTCTGGTTTGTGTTGCTCTTGCTCGCGGCTTCTCTGATGATCAATTCTCTGGTTGCTTTTGCTCGCGCTCGTTCGCAACTGCTCCTCTGTTGATCGTTTTGTGAAATTAGGGCTGGGTGGCTTCGAAACGATCGAATCTGATTTGCAAATTCTGGTATGTTATTTGTTGCTTTCTGGATTGATTGCTTGAATTCGATTGTTCGCTCATGCCTATGATGATAATTGGGTGCTGGTATTTATATGAATATCGAGACACTTGAGTTTGTTCGTATCAATTCGATACTTTCCAAATTTTTTCTTTCCTGATAAATTTTTGCCTTGATGCGCACGACTTTGATTTTGAAGCGTTCAATTTATTCTTGGTTGATACGGCAAAAACTTTCCTCTTTTACTTTGTGACTTTTTCAAAGATACGCTTTTATTTTTGACAGTACACATTCACGAATCCCCTTCTCGACTTCTGTATGTTTCCATGATTTCATCTTGGACTTGAGACCATTTCTGCACTGTTGAATTTTGTTCATCCACTGTGGCTTTCGAATTTACATTATCTGATTGTTTCATTGTTTTCTCGGCATAGACATTTGTTTTATGATATTGTACTTGCTGATGTTTGTTGGTTTAGTTGTGCACTTGCCCGGCCATTTAAACTGCACTTGTACTTCTAGTTGGTCTGCATCTTGTGGTTGCCACTGCATTGCATTGAGCTTGACATTTTCATCATTATGGTGACTGACCATCTTATCTCTGTTTTGATTTGCATTGCATCACTGTATGTAGCTCATTGAAGTGTTGCGTTGTTGATGCTCTTTGAGTTGCAGTGTTTCACCATACTTTAGTTCGATTTTGATGTGGTATGTTTGTATGCTTGCCACTGACTTGTGTTCATTGCATTGAGTATATAATTTTCATTCACTTGAGCATATTGATGTTGCTGTCTACATGTTGCACTGATTTTCATTGTTGCTGTTATCTTGTACAACTTGTATTTGCACATGCTTTATTTGTAGTCTCTGGTATTCTTGTTCAAAACTGCCGTGTCATTGGTCACTGTTGCATAAATGAACTGTTGCTCCAATTGTCATTGATGTATTACTACTTGTGTAGTTTGGTCTTGCATTTGCATTTGGTTGTTGCAGTCCTATATATGATGTTTGTCACTGTTACAGTCGCTATGCAGTTGCTATGCCTTGTGTTCTTCACTATTGTCTGGTCTTTGACATTTTGTTTGCTTGGTGGCATTTCTTCTAGTCAGTTTGCATCATTATAGTGGTTTCTTGATGGTGCTTGATCATTTCTTGATTACTTGAGCTTTTGTGTAGTTTTCCTTGTTGTGTACTAAGTCTTGCCTTGTATCACTGCAAAACTGCATGTTATATTTCTTGAATTAATATGAACTTGGTTTTGCTTCATGGTCAGTAGTGCACTATACATATGAACTTGGTCTCTCATTTGGTCTGCATACATAAGCTTTTATGTTGTTTCTTCATTTGCATACTACTGATTGATCTGACCTGAACTTGATTCACTTCATGTTGACATTTGCTCTGCTTTGACACAGATGCTTCACTTGTTCATGCATTCGACATTGCCATGCTATTCACTATTTGCATCACTGGACTTCTTTGCATCCGTTCATGTTGATTTTTGAAATTTCACTTGAGTTGAATCCAGTTTCAAAACTCGGGTTTGACCTTGTGCTCGTGTCATGATTTTAAATATATTGCATGTGAGTTGAACCCGGCTTTTCATTTGGGTTTGATCTGTGCTCACCTGTTCGTAGCATTATCAAGTATATATCAATGTGCAAGGCCTTGTGGCATGTACAATGATACACTGTGCATGTCACATTGTTCGTGTTATGATGAATTCAAATGTGAATGATGACGAACAAGCCAAATAACTGAGGCAAATCATATTTTCAAAAATCATATTTTATTTTATATTGCAAAAATATTTCTTTTTCAATTTTACTGCGTTAGTGAATATTTTTTAGATTGCTCAGATGCTAGATTTTAACAGGAATGAAGTTGAAGATAAACTATGAGTGTGAGTGATATGTAGTGAGGACAACTGTAAATATGAACGAGTGATGTAATTACAATCAAAATTGTATATGTATAGTGAGAGCTTGATTTGTACTATTCAAAATTGTAATAAATATTTGTTTGAATAAAATTTCTGTTTGAATTCAAATTCTGTGTAAATTATTTTATTCAACAAATATTTATTTAATCTATGAAAAATAAAATAGTACATTAACCAATACATTTAAACGAATGTATATATGTTTATTATCATCAAACAAAAATCATATAAGCGCATATTCAACAATCTCCCCCTTTTGATGATAACAAACGTATATTTAAGATTTTGTACATGTGTTAAATGTATTTGGCCAATGATATACTCTAATTGCTCCCTCTATTTAAATGCTTCCTCTCTACATGATGCTCCCCCTACATATATGCATATAAATAGAAATATATAAATAAGCCTAGATGCAAATGGAAAATTATTTGGCCTTTGCTTGATTCTATTTGACAAAATCTTAACTTTTCTCTCCCCCTTTTGTTATCAGCAAAAGAATAATAGTGTTAGAGAAAATAGAGATAAAGTGATCAATACTAATCCAACATTAAACTCAAATTGAATATAAATGTTGAACTTCAATAAAAATCAAACAAAAATCATAACTACCCTTGTTAGGCGCATATTCCACTTTTAGAAAGAATGGAAATGATGTTCTAATATAAATCATACAATTGTATCAACTTGTGGTACATTTATATCATGAATTTGAATATCTACTAATCATGCTTAACCGTTAGGACTTTTAAATGAGATTAATAGTATTCCAATTTAATTTTAAAAAATAAAATCAAGTATCTTCTAACCACGCATGACCGTGAGGACTTTTAAGTGGGATTAGAATCAACTTGTCTATTTAATCAATTAATTTTGATATGCGTTCCATACATGCATAACCATGAGGACTTTTAAATGAGCATGAAAGCACATAATCAAAAATCCATGTAATTCACCCATGCATAACCGTGAGGACTTTTAAATGAGAGTGAACACTTTGGATATTTATTTATTTTCAAAAAAAATATGAAAAACAAATGATCCCTGATTATAGTACCACATATCGACAAACTATATTTAAGTTTTGATAAACAATGGTCGATAGAAATATGATAGATATAGAAATGGTCATGGAATCTTTACCCAACAAAAAGTTTTATAACTCTCGTTTGAATTCCTAAAGAAATTTTCCAAATATACTCTCTTGAGTAATGTATGTTAAATATCAACACTTATCACATTTTCAATCACTATTTATCTTTTTGATAATTAGTAGAGAGTCGGATTAGTCAAAATTTGTCATTTAAAATCAAATAAAAATGACTAATTTGAAAATATGGTCAATAATGATTTTCTCGAAGGGGTTATATGAGAAAAAATTTCTGCTAATTGAAAATTATTTGTAATGAAAAGTATGCAGATATTTTCTTTGAAAAACGATGCAGTTACTAAATGTCTCACCATAAATCACGTTCAACTAGTAAGTTTTCTGTCAACTAGATTACCAGTATGATCTGCATCTGAATTTCTCTTTCACTCCAAAATATCACTAACTAAATTTGATAGACCAGACCATGAAGTGTGCACAAAAACTCAAACTCATAAATTTTTAAAGCATTCTTGAATTTGAATTGAAGTCGGGTAAATAATCAGAAACTGTGAATATAGAGTTAGCCAAAAATAACCAAAAATATTATCATCCAGCAAAACACTATGTTTAATTCAAACGTATATGTAAGAAGTAATTCAAAGAATAGTGTTTTCTGCATAAATGTAATTGACGAACTATGTTGAACAAGTCAGAATCAAAAAACATCATCTTTTCAACATCTTAATACTGGCTGATTTCATTCAGAATATGGTGCAGATTATCACATTTAATATATCGATCAAATAAATATATCTTCACCTGTTTTACCTTTACGATAATTTTTTGTGGTTGCCCATTGTGATTATGTCACCTTTGTATTAGGCTAATGAACTTTGCTTTGTTGCACGTTGTGTTTCTAGAACAGCCAAAATCCAGAGAACACTGTTGTTGTTCCTTAGCCTGCCACCATACCTACACGATGAAAGATTTTTGTGACCTATTTGTTTTTATAGGTCCATGGTTGTTAGTGGCTGAAACATTGTGAATAAACAAACCCTTTGGAACCCAAACTTGTTTAGACCTTTTATTCTTGTTCCAATAGACATGAAATTTGTTTGTAGAATTCTTAGGAACCCAAACTTGTATAAATTTTGTGTTTTTGTTCCTATGACTACAATTTTCAACACGATGTCCAATTATTTCACATCTAGCAAAGACACTCTTACCTTTTGCATTACCATCAACTTGTGTTTTCCCAAAGCCGAGTCCTTTTCTGTTGTTAGCAAAAATTTGATTTCCCAATAACATGTTGAATGATTTTTCTCCTCTTGAAAAGTTATTCAGAGATTTCTCAAGATTTTGGACTTTGATTTTTAGTGTTGTGTTTTTCAGTTACAAGTGAGGTGCATCTATTTATAAAATCCTTTTTCCTAGTGTCAATGATTTCCTTAAGAATCAAGTTTTATTTTTCAAGATTCTCAGAGCTATTCTTAAGTCTTGATAATTCTGAATCTAAAATTTTACATTTTTTACATTCTAGGTTTTGAATATTTTCAAGTTCAGTTTCTAACCTAAAATTTTCACGAGCAAGTTCTTTCCTATCAGATCTCAGTTTTTCAATTTTAGATTCAAGAGTATCAACTACTTTGGTAAGATCAAGACACATAAAAACAAGTTTTTTATAAGAATAGTCACCTACCTCACTAGATTCCTCTGAGCTTGCTTCTGAATCCGATTTTGCCACAAGACACAAGTTAGCCTCCTCTGAGCTATTATTCGAAACTTCCTCTCCTTCTTCATCATCCCAAGTTGCTGCAAAGGCCTTCTTCTTCTTTTTCTTTCCTTGGTTGTTTTTGAGAAGTGGGCATTCTTATTTGAAGTGGCCAGGCTTGTTGCAGTTAAAGCACGCCAGTTCATTATCAGAATTGTCGGAATCTTTTGACCATTACCACTTGTTTTCTTCTTGCATGGCTTGAATCTTGACCATTTTCTAAGATTATTGACAGCCATTGCAAGCTCTTCAGTTGGATCTTCTTCTTCTTCATCGCTCTCTTCTTTGCTCTTTAAGACAATCGTCTTCTTCTTTGATTCGGAGTTGTTGCATCGCTCCTTTGCTTTTAGCTCAAGCTCATATGTCATCAAGTTGCCGATCAACTCCTCCATGCTTAGTTTACTCAGATCTTTCGATTCTTGTATTGCCGTGACTTTTGCCTCAAAATTCATTGGTAAAACTCGTAGCACCTTCCTCACAAGCTCTACCTCAGTGAATACCTTCCCAAGCGCTCTAGCATTGTACACCGAAGTTGAAAAGCGTCCAAACATGTCCTTTATGCTCTCGCCTTTGTCCATCACAAAGTTCTCGTATTCATTGCTGAATAGGGCTAGACGAGACTCCTTGACTTGAGAAGTTCCTTCATGTGTCACCTCCAAGGTATGACAAATTTCCTGTGCAGTTTTACAATGAGAAATTCTATTAAATTCAGTCTTATCAAGAGCAAAGATCAAAGCATTCATGGCTTTAGCATTTGTAGTTTTTAATTTCTTATCGTTAGCATCCCACCTATCCTTAGGTTTAGGAATCTCAGTATCACCAATAGTTATAGTGGGAGATTAATAGACAGTTTCAATAATGTCCCAAACATCATAATCAACAGAACTAAGATAAATACCCATCCTAACTTTCCAATAAGCATAATCATTCGCATTAAACATGGGTGGCCTAACAATAGATTGCCCCTCAGAAAAAGCATCATTTGATGGATTCACGACTCTAGAGTTAAAGAAAAATACCATGCTCTAATACCACTTGTAGGATCTAGATTAACCCTAGAGGGGGTGAATAGGGTTACAGAAATTTTCTCGAGTTAAACACAAAAACAAACTGCAGAGAAATAAATATGCTGAAAAGTAAATCACACACAAAATTTACCCAGCTTCGGCAACCCCTGCCTACTACTGCATTCCCAGATTTCTATTAGAATTAAACAGTCTCCCGCTTACAAACACTCTAATAGACTCGCATACCCTGCTACCGCCTATAGAGTTTTGCAAACTCGCACACCCTGCTCACTGAACTAATTCTAACTAGACAATCTGACACTACCTTCAATTTAGGTGGTGATTTACCAAGATTTGAACCTTAAAAGAAAAATTAAAACAAACTTAAAAACAGTTTAAAAACTAAAACCCTATTTGAAATAAAAACTAAAGCCCTCTTTTACAAAACAAGGCCAGCCCATTTGTTTTGCCCGTTCCCTTTTCTTTTGTCTTGTGAAGAAAAAATAGCGGCCGATCCTCTTTCTACAGAAATTAGGGTTTTTCTGAAATTTGATTCTCTGGTTTGTGTTGCTCTTGCTCGCGTCTTCTCTGATGATCAATTCTCTGGTTGCTTTTGCTCGCGCTCGTTCGCAGCTGCTCCTCTGTTGATCGTTTTGTGAAATTAGGGCTTGGTTGCTTCGAAATGATCGAATCTGATTTGCAAATTCTGGTATGTTATTTGTTGCTTTCTGGATTGATTGCTTGAATTCGATTCTTCGCTCATGCCTATGATGATAATTGGGTGCTGGTATTTATATGAATACCGAGACACTTGAGTTTGTTCGTATCAATTCGATACTTTCCAAATTTTTTCTTTCCTGATATATTTTTGCCTTGATGCGCACGGCTTTGATTTTTAAGCGTTCAATTTATTCTTGGTTGATACAGCAAAAACTTTCCTTTTTTACTTTGTGACTTTTTCAAAGATACATTTTTGATTTTTGACAGTATACATTCACGAATCCCCTTCTTGGCTTCTGTATGTTTCCATGATTTCGTCTTGGACTTGAGACCATTTCTGCACTGTTAAATTTTGTTCATCCACTGTGGCTTTCGACTTTACATTCTCTGATTGTTTCATTGTTTTCTTGGCATAGACATTTGTTTTATGATATTGTACTTGCTGATGTTTGTTGGTTTAGTTGTGCACTTGCCCGGCCATTTAAACTGCACTTGTACTTCTGGTTGGTCTGCATCTTGTGGTTGCCACTGTGTTGCATTGAGCTCGACATGTTCATCATTATGGTGACTGACCATCTTATCTCTGTTTTGATTTGCATTGCATCACTGTATGTAGCTCATTGAAGTGTTGCGTTGTTGATGCTCTTTGAGTTGCAGTGTTTCACCATACTTTAGTTCGATTTTGATGTGGTATGTTTGTATGCTTGCCACTGACTTGTGTTCATTGCATTGAGTATAGAATTTTCATTCACTTGAGCATATTGATGTTGCTGTCTACATGTTGCACTGATTTTCATTGTTGCTGTTATCATGTACAACTTGTGTTTGCACATGCTTTGTTTGTAGTCTCTGGTATTCTTGTTCAAAACTGCCGTGTCATTGGTCACTGTTGCATAAATGAACTGTTGCTCCAATTGTCATTGATGTATTACTACTTGTGTAGTTTGGTCTTGCATTTGCATTTGGTTGTTGCAGTCCTATATATGATGTTTGTCACTGTTACAGTCGCTATGCAGTTGCTATGCCTTGTGTTCTTCACTATTGTCCGGTCTTTGACATTTTGTTTGCTTGGTGGCATTTCTTCTAGTCAGTTTGCATCATTATAGTGGTTTCTTGATGGTGCTTGATCATTTCTTGATTACTTGAGCTTTTGTGTAGTTTGCCTTGTTGTGTACTAAGTCTTGCCTTGTATCACTGCAAAACTGCATGTTATATTTCTTGAATTAATATGAACTTGGTTTTGCTTCACGGTCAGTAGTGCACTGTACATATGAACTTGGTCTCTCATTTGGTCTGCATACATAAGCTTTTATGCTGTTTCTTCATTTGCATACTACTGATTGATCTGACCTGAACTTGATTCACTTCATGTTGACATTTGCTCTGCTTTGACACAGATGCTTCACTTGTTCATGCATTCGACATTGCCATGCTATTCACTGTTTGCATCACTGGACTTCTTTGCATCCATTCATGTTGATTTTTGAAATTTCACTTGAGTTGAATCCAGTTTCAAAACTCGGGTTTGACCTTGTACTCGTGTCGTGATTTTAAATATATTGCACGTGAGTTGAACCCGACTTTTCATTTGGGTTTGACCTGTGCTCACCTGTTCGTAGCATTATCAAGTGTATATCGATGTGCAAGGCCTTGTGGCATGTACAGTGATACACTGTGCATGTCACATTGTTCGTGTTATGATGAATTCAAATGTGAATGATGACGAACAACCCAAATAACTGAGGCAAATCATATTTTCAAAAATCATATTTTATTTTATATTGCAAAAATATTTCTTTTTCAATTTTACTGCGTTAGTGAATATTTTTGCAGATTGCTCAGATGCTGGATTCTAACTGGAATGAAGTTGAAGATAAACTATGAGTGTGAGTGATATGTAGTGAGGACAACTGTAAATATGAACGAGTGATGTAATTACAATCAAAATTGTATATGTATAGTGAGAGCTTGATTTGTACTATTCAAAATTGTAATAAATATTTGTTTGAATAAAATTTCTGTTTGAATTCACATTCCGTGTAAATTATTTTATTCAACAAATATTTATTTAATCTATGAAAAATAAAATAGTACATTAACAAATACATTTAAACAAATGTATATATGTTTATTATCATCAAACAAAAATCATATGAGTGCATATTCAACAATAAATTCAAAATGGAATAGTTGAATCAGATAGGGGTATATACTTATGCCGTAACAGGGTATTATCCAAGTTGAAACACAGAGTTGTTTATGAAATGTTTTCATAAATGATTAAGTCGAAATTGAATTGGTATTAAGGAGAACTAATTAGTAAGTGTGTAGGGTGGGCGTAGATCATTTCTCCTTTTCATATAGTTTTAATCCAAGATTCGAGTAGATCACTTTGAGGTGTTAGCACCGTTTCGCGTAAGGATCTTTTGCTCGACTTTTGATGGCGAGCACTTGATGAGGGTTCTTGGTGTGGCAATAAAGTTTTCTATCGTAGTTATAACTATGAAAGAAGAATAGAAGTTCCAAATCAAGGAGCCAGATAGGAGTCGACACTAGGAAATCGGGTGAGCGATACTAGTACAGAAGGAAAGCTAGGTATTCGAGTTGAGACAAAATCAGATTTTGCATACGAATGATCTATGTACATCATAGATGTATTGTGTTAGGTTTTCTGCGATAGGTCGAGGTGTAATTTCGAGGACGAAATTCTTTTAAGGGGGAAAAATGCAACGATCCGAAATTTCACTACTTTGATTAGTGAATATTTTATTAATTTTAAATATTCAATATATAAATTTTATAATGAAAATAAAATCATTTTAATTAACTAATAATGATGGATAAATTATTTTCAAAATTTGTTTATCAAATTAAATAGTTCGTAGAAAAAACGAAAATGTGATTGAATAATGTTTTCCGAAATTTTGACCTTTCGACATCGGAAAGTTGTCGGGAATGTTGTTCGTCTTTGTGCACTATATATACATATATATAAGAGTTAGTTAACTAGATAATAATATACTTAGAAATAAATTATCTTATACTAACTTGGATTAGTAAGTGATGTGGCAAGACATAGTTTTAAAAATAATAAACATTATATATATGTGTGTATATATATATATATTAATTATTGTCACATCTTAGATTTGTAATCATTGACCATAATAAACTCTTGTCGCATCTTAGTCAGTTAATAATTATATATATAAAAGAAAGTGATGTGACTAAACATAATAAATAAATATATATATATAAAAGAAAATGATGTGGCTAAACATAATAATTGCATATATATATATATATATATATATATATATATATAGAGGAAAGTAAGTGATGGGACTAAACTTAGTAATTAATTATATATATAAGAAAGTGATGTGACTAAAAATAATTATATATAAAAAAGAGTGATGTGACTAAACATACTTATGTATATATATATTATAAAAGATTTGTGATGTGAGTAGATATAATTATGACAAGTTATATTATTTAATTCATTTAACGCCTATATACACCCACCTATTCTCTTTCTTTTCTCCTTACTTTCATTTTCTTCTTCTTCTTTCTAGTTATAATTTTCATAGTTTCTTCTTTTATCCTTGAGAGAAGAGGGAAAAAATCCTTAGAAAACTTGTTTAAATAACTTCTTCTACCTTCCTACCTATTCTCCTATCATTATTGAGCTCACACACCTCCAAAAACATGTGATGGCCAAGCTCACTTAGTAAGGCTGAACCTACTTTGACCTTTAAGGCCACCAAAAACTTCATCTTTCAAGAAGGGAAAGCATAGTTCTAGCTTAGATACAAGTGGTAGCTTTGTTTGGTCTTGTTTGGATGACATTTGGTGAGTAAACTATCCTATTTTGGAAAAGATTTTTGCTTTATCATTTAGCCATTATTATAGTAATAATATAGTATAGAAGTTGAATGGTAACCATGTGGTATGATTATTGATTTGGATGGTTTATTATAAATTGATTTGGTTATGGAAATCGATGTTGTATGATAAAGTTAGTAAGCATGTATATATGGATGTATACTTGCAATCTATGATGAAGGTGGTTTGTGTTAGTAATGTATCGATTATAAAACATGAGATAGGGCATGATTTTTAGGAAATAAAGTTAGTTACTTTGTGTAATTGCGACAGATCTAAGATTCGGTTGAAATCGAAGTTGTTTTTCGAAGTTTAAAGTTTTGAAACTGACTAAAGTTTGTAGCTTTAGTTTCAAAGGTTTTTTTAATTTTCTAAAGGATGTTTAAACCATGGAAAAAAGTAAGGGGTTGTGAAGTGGTTCACTAAGAATATGCTAGAGCGAACTGCGACTATAGCGATAATCGCTATGGATGCAGCTCGATGAAATTTATCCATTTTAGTTTCAAGTTGTTTTAAGTTGAAATTGTTTTGTAAAGTTTTCAAAAACAAACTTAATTAGTAATTAAAAAGTAATTAAGTTCTGTAATTTAATAAATTTATTAAATATTTAAATAATTAGTTAAATAAAAAGGTAAATAGCATTAATTAGTAATTAAGAAGGTAATTAGTAATTAATCAACACTTAAGTTAAGTTAATGACTATTATTTGATTAATTAATTTTTAATTAGTATTTAACATGGTTAAGAAGTAGTTGATGGTTAATAATTATTTAATTAAGTTAATTAGTTAATTAATTATTAATTAATTAATTATTATTTAATTAATAGTTAATTAATTAGGGTTTAACTTTTAAATAATTTAATTTAGTCTCAACCAAGTTGCATAAGTAAGTTAATTAGCACTTAATTAAGTTCATTAAGCCTAATTATAATTTAATTATGACTTAAGCTTGATTAATAAGGGTTAATTAAGGTTTAATTGGGGTTTAAGCTAGCTAATTAAATCTATTTAAATCTTTTCAAGGGTGATTTTATAACCGAACCGAATGTGTTTTGAATCAATCTTTTTTTTTAAAAAGTGAACTGATTTCAAATCCGATGATCTCTTGCCTAGATCTTAAGTAACTTATATGATTAGGAAGACTAAATGACATTTGTTAGTAGAACAAAACACTATTCTGCTATATTATAAGTGATTTGATTTTGTGGAAATGTGTTAGCAGAATAAATCTTCGTTCTGCTATGAATTGATTTATGTTATTGTGTTGTAAAGCTATTTATAAGTAATAACTTTTTTATAAAGGAATTTTCCCGAAGGTTTACTTAAAGTGTTTTATAAAAGATAATTTGTAAATGATATTTAATAAAAGATAATTTACAAAGTTTTTATAAAGAAGTCTTATAAAGAGTTCTAAATTAGAAAGAGATTTATAAATCATTTTAGAGATTTCAAAGGAAGTTTAAATCGAGTTTGGAAATTTATAAAGAGGTTTGGAATGTGAGGTAAATGGGTTTAATTGTAGGTGATGTTTTTAAAAGGGAATTGTTGGCCATTTAATATGGAATTTTGAAGATCGAATTTCCAATATGTTTTGGTAAATAATGTGAAATTTTCCATGTTCAAAGGGAACGTTAGGGGTTTAGAAATAGTGTTTCGAAAATAACTTTCGATCAAGTTTTATAAAATATCTTTTAGTTAAAGAGAATTAATAACGTCTTAGTGGATCCCATATGGAAACTAAACCATGATTGGATGTTTATTTATTGATAGTTAAATAATTCACCATAAATTTTGACCCAATTTGAATTAGGAAGTATGATTGTAAATTAGAGTTTTCCAATAAGGTCTCAAATACTTGCTTCCAAAAGAACCGGGAATGAGTCAACCGGTAATTATCGGTTGTTGGTATGGAGAGACTGGGATCAGATTTATATATTTGAAATCCACTCAAACCAACATGAACGTCCGAGTGGAAGACATCTTGATGATGATTGAAGATGGTGCTCTTTGCAGTGCAAGGGCAACTACTAGTAATCCTATGGGTGATTCCAAAATGGATGTAGTAGAGTTAGTGCCTTCAATTTCTTTCAAACCCAAAACAAACTTGTATGGATGAATGCTGGCATTGCATTGATGTCTAGTGGGTAGTGTTTGCATTCCAAGATGGATTGCTATTCAGAAAGGTAAATTGTAGCCTAAGGCCCCATCAACTGAAAATGACAATAATCAGGCATGTAGTAGAGCCAAGTGGGTAGCTCTGAAGTATGGTATGGTCATTCCAGATCTAGATCAGTTATTATCTCTCATTTGTATGCTTTGGGGCCCATTAATAGAGTGATGATCATATGCAGTACTACTAGTCTGTGGTACGCCAGTCCTGTGTGGCAGGGGTATAAGATGTTCTGCTATACCCCGGTGCATTTATCTTGAGATGTACCTTCAGAAGGTAGATCCATACCATGTTATAGTATGGAATCCATTCTCGAATACGAGCTTTGCGGTTTTAGTTGTGTACCAAATATGTTGGAATGTGAGATGCAAGCATTCCAGCTATTTTAATATTTTAGTTTAACCCTTAGACATTATTATAATATCACTGGATTTTCTATAAAAGTGTTTTGATTATCATAAGGTAGAAACCCATCCGTGTTTATGTGCAGCGAGGTCTTATGAGATACCTTTAATTTCAAAGGATCTTTCAAGTTAATAAATCGATAAAGTTTTTTTGTGATTTGAGTTTACTCACGTAGGTATTCTAGACTGAACTAGGCGTTATTTCCTAGCAATGCTCGAGTTAAACTAAGCATGTTTGCCAGGTTAGCTTTAGATGCTTTGAACTATGAAGTTGAGTTGGAGGCCCCGGATGTAGTCTCATATTTTGGATATCTTCCATTGTGTATGTATTATGTGAAGTTTGTCTACTATTGCAAGGACAGGTGTTATAACTGTCCAATTCTGATATGTACATGTATAAAAAAAGAGTCTCAAATTTTGTAATGACTTGATTATATTATATATTATTCTGTTGCGTTGTGAGATTCCATGTTTTCCTAGTTCTTCTATCTCTATCTTCTTTCTTTCCCTTTAAAATCCATCTTTCTAGCACTAGTTGTTCAACATGTTAATATCATGGAGGTATTGGTGTCAAATTCTATGGTTCAGAAAGGTGGGTCATTACAACGTGGTATCAGAGCTAGGTTAAGCGAGAACCTTGACTTGGGGTTAACTTCTTAGAGATAGGGTAAGTAACACCCTAGAATGAGTTTAAGCGTATATATATATATGAGAGTTCGTATTTTTTAGTGACATAAAAATATTTTATATCGTGTTGTTTGATCTGTAGAGTGGCTTAAGAATTCCGGTCGATGCGTTTGGTCAACGTTACCGATAGGGATTTCCTAAACACTTAAACAAGTTTAATCAAAACAATTTATTTTAAAATTGGGTAAATGAAATAAATGTATCTAGAATGTATTTTATATATAAAAAAGAATGATTTTCACAAATAGTGTAGTATAATTGGTTGGGTGTTAGGAGATAATAATATGTTATTGTTATCATTTAGGGTTTATTTAGTCATGCTTGTTTAGTTGAGCATTAACTATTATTAGTATGTTTCCTTTTTAAGACATGGGTTGGGTAAATAGAAATAGGGAAAAATTGGAAACAAACACCTTGTGAATTAAGTTTCACAGTTTGACTATAGGACATTCGATGTTAATGTTGAGGTAGAATTTGATTTAAAAGTTAGTATATTTTGAGATGGATATTTAAAATGATTTAATAGAAGTGATTTATAAAATGGGTTTATAAAAATGTATCATTTAAGTTGGAAGAATTTAGGTTGAATGCTTGAGAACCTAAATGCATGTGCTTTTGGATAAAAGATTTCAAGATTTTGGAAAAATAATAATAATAGTATTTGAAAACAATTTTGGTTCAAGTATGAAATTTTGGAAAGAAAATGTTAAGGAGTGTTTTCTTTGGATTGGTAGGGGAACAAGTCTTGATTGTTTTGTGATGATTAGAATTATCTTCTAAGTAACGATCAGATGTTTTCCTAGGTGAACGTTGTGCGGTACTTAGTAAATTATTCTCTTTATCATTGTACAGTCGAAACAAGCTTATCCCGAATGAACCCAAAATAAGTTGGAAATAGACATTTTGTTGGAAAATGTAAAGTATTGTTTCAAAAATGAGAATTTGGAAATAAAATGAATATTTTTAAGTTAACTAGTTCGAGTGGCTCGAAAATAACTTAAAATTAGGGAAGAGATGTGATCGGATGGTAAACATTTCTCTTGGGTACTACCCTTCTTATTAAGGGAAAGTATGATACTATTTAGTGATACTCAGTTCCTTGGTATAATTTTGGAGTTACTCGAGGTATATGCATGTTATGTTATATGATCAAATATAGATTTTCATTTCAAAAATATTTTGAAATAAAAGCTGGGTATTAGGATCTTGAGTTTTCTTAGGGAGATAAATTCAAAATGGAATAATGGAATTAGATAGGGGTTTAGACCGTAATGAGATATTATCCAGGTTGAGATTTTTTAGGATAGGTCGAGGTGTAATTTCGAGGACAAAATTCTTTTAATGGGGGAAGAATGTAACGATCCAGAATTTCACTACTTTAATTAGTGAATATTTAATTAATTTTAAATATTATGGTGAAATTATTTTCAAAATTTGTTTAACAAATTAAATAGTTCGTTGAAAAACAGAAAATGTGACCGGAGAACGTTTTTTGAAATTTCAACCTTTCAACACCGGAAAGTTGTCAGGAACGTTGTTCGTCTTTGTGCACTATATACATGTATATAAGAGTAAATTACCTAGATAATAACACACTTAGAAATAAATTATCTTATATTAATTTGGATTAGTAAGTGATGTGACAAGACATAGTTTTGAAATAGTAAACATTATATATAAGGGCATTTCACCAGAAGGACAAACTATGCAGTCCAATTAGTTTTTAGGACGCACATTCAAAATTACTTTCAAGGCCAAAGTCGGTATAATAATTACTTTCAAGGCCAAAGTCAGCAGTCCAATTACTTTGAAGGGCATAATTACATAGCTTTTTAGGTCCTAGAAACTAATTATTTTGTGTTTTGTCCTTGAAAGTAATTATTTTAGTTGTGTGTCCTAGAAACTAATTCCACTTGCTAAAGAGGCCCTTGTGGCTAATTTCCACTTATATATATATATATTAAATATTAAATATTGTCACATCTTAGATTTATAATCATTAACCATATTTATCTCTTGTCGCATCTTAGTTAATTAATAATTATATATATAAAAGAAAGAGATGCAACTAAACATAATTATTATTTATATATATATATAAAAGAAAGTGATGTGACTAGACATATATATATATATATATGAAAGTGATGTGAATAAACATAATAATTACATCTATATATATAAAAGAAAATGATGTGACTAAACATAATAATTAATTAATTATATATATATAAGAAAGAGATGCGACTAAACATAATTATATATATATATATATATAAAATAGTGATATGAATAAACATAATTATATATATATATATTATAAAAAATTATGATGTGACTAGATATAATTATGAAAAGTTATAATATTTAATTCATTTTGTGCCTATATATACCCAACTTATTCTCTTCTTTTCTCTTTACTTTCATTTTCTTCCTATTCTTCCTTATTAAAATTTTCATGGCTTCTTCTTTTAGCCTTAAGAAAAGAGAGAGAAAAAATCCTTAGAAAACTTGTTTAAATAACCTCTTCTTCCTACCTACCTCTTCTCTATTCATTATCAAGCTCACACACCTCCTAAAACATGCCATGGCCGAACTCACTTAGTAACGACGAACCTACTTTGGCCTTTAAGGCCACCAAAACTTCATCTTTCTAGACGAGAAAGCATACTTCTAGCTTATATTCAAGTGGTAGCTTTGTTTGGTCTTATTTGGATGGCATTTGGTGAGTAAACTACTTATTTTGGAAAAAATATATTTAATTCATTATTAAGTTATTATTATAGTAATAATAATATAGTGTAGAAGTTGAATGGTAACCATGTGGTGTTATTATGATTTGGATGGTTTATATAGCTTGATTTGGTTATGGAAATCGATGTTGTATTATAAAGTTAGTAAGCATGTATATATGGATGTATAATTGCAACCTATAATGATGGTAGTTTGTGTTAGTAATGTGACGATTGTAATACATGAGCTCGGGCATAAGTTTTAGGAGACAAAGTTAGCCAGTTTGTATAATTGCAACGGATTTGAGATTCGGTTGGAATTGAAGTTGTTTTCGAAGTTTAAAGTTTGTAGCTTTAGTTTCAAAAATATTTTTTTAATTTTCTAAAGAATATTTAGACCATGAAAATAAAGTAAGGGGTTATGAAGTGGTTCGCTAAGAATATGTTAGAGCGAACTGCGGCTATAGCGATAGTCGCTATGGATGTAGTTCGACGAAATTTATCGATTTTAGTTTCAAGTAGTTTCAACTTGAAATTTTTTGTAAAAGTTTTCAAAAACAAACTTAATTAGTAATTAAAAAGTAATTAAGTTTTGCAATTTAATTATTCGATTAATTAGTTAAATAAAAAGGTAATTAGCCTTAATTAGTAATTAAGAAGATAATTAGTAATTAATCAACACTTAAGTTAAGTTAATGACTATTGTTTGATTAATTAAGTTTTAATTAGTATTTAACATGGTTAAGAAGTAATTAATGGTTAATAATTATTTAATTAAGTTAGTTAATTATTATTTAATTAATGGATTATTTAATTAATAGTTAATTAGTTAGGGTTTAACTTTTAAATAATTTGGTTTAGCCTCAACCAAGTTGCACTAGTAAGTTAATTAGCACTTAATCAAGTTCATTAAGCAAAATTAGAAATTAATTATGACTTAAGATTGATTAATAAGGGTTAATTAAGGTTTAATTGGGATTTAAGATAATTAAATCTATTTAAATCTTTTCAAAGGTGATTTATAAACTGAACCGAATGTGTTTTAAATCAAACTATTTTTTTAAGTAAACTGGTTCCAAATCCGAGGTTCTCTTGTGTGGACCTTAAGTAACCCTATATGGCTGGGAAGACCAAATGACATTTGTTAGCAGAACAAAACACTATTCTACTATCATATAAGTGATTTGATATTGTGGACATATGTTAGCAGAATATATCCCCATTCTGCTATGAATTGATTGAATTGTTTGGACATCAGTTTAGCGGGACAAATCACCCTCCTGCTATTGTGTTATTTGAACATGTATATGATATTTACTTCATATTGACATGTTATTCCTTGATTTGGATTGAGTTGTATTTACATACCTGTTGCTTATGTAAATAACTGTTAAGTGAATTGGAATTGAAAGTGAATGGTAACTTAAATTAGTACATTGGAATTGCTAAGCCTTCTTTGTTTTATATATTATGTTTTTGAATCAACTTCAATTCTTAGTTAAATTTAGAGTATAAAGTTTATAAATAATTTCGAAGTTGTGCTACTATGTTGTAAAGTTATTTATAAGTAATAACTTGTTTATAAATGGACTTTACTAAAGGTTTACTTAAAGTGACAAAACATAATTTGTAAATGATATTTTATAAAGAAAAATTTATAAAGTTTTATAAAGAAGTTTCAAAAAGAGTTTTAAATTAGCAAGAGATTTATAAATCATTTTAGAGATCTCAAAGGAAGTTTAAATCTAGTTTATAAATTTATAAAGAGGTTTGGAATGGGCAAATGGGTTTAATTGTAGGTAATGTTTTTGAAAGGGAATTGTTGGCCATTTAATATGGAATTTTGAAGAGCGACCAATATGTTTTGGTAAATAATGTGAATTGTTTCCGAATTCAATAGGAATGTTAGGGGTTTTGAAATAGTGTTTTGAATAGATCTTTTGATCAAGTTTTATAAAGTATCTTTTTAATTAAAGAGAATCAATAAAGGCTTAGTGGATCCCATATGGTAATTAAACCATGATTGGATGTACGTTTATTGATAGTTAAATAACCGACTATCAAGTTTGACCCAATTTGAGTTAGGAAGTATGAATGTAAATTGAGTTTCCCAATAAGGTCAGGAATACTTACTCCCAAAAGAAACGGAATGAATCAACTGATATTTATCGGTTGTTGGTATGGAGAGACGGGGATCGATTTTATATATCCGAAAACCACTCCAAACCAACATGTACGTTTAAGTGGAAGACATCTTGATGATGACTGAAGATGGCACTCTTTGAAGCGCAAGGGCTACTACTACTAATCCTAAGGGTGAATCCAAAATGAATGTAGTAAAGTTGGTTCCTTCGGTTTCGTTCAGACCCAGAACGAACTTGTATAAATGAATGCTGGCATTGCATTGATGCCTTGAGGGCAGTGTTAGCATTCCAAGATGGATTGCTATTTAGAAAGGTAAATCTATTGGAACTGGGCCAGCCCGCAGCGGTAATTGTGGGTGTATTGCAATTTTTTTAATCATATTTAGAAAAATAATCATTATTTCATAAATAATGTATGGTAAGTTTTACGAGAAATTTTTTCTTGATATGATGTAATTAATAAGTGCTGCATTATATGCTCCCACCATTTCCACCATTACTATAATTGCGTATTAAATTTGGAGATCCGTCTTTCACTTAATATAATTTGTTTATTTCATACACTGCAACTATTTACAATGGAGAGTTTGTTGATCAAATATCTTGAGCTCAAAGAAATATTCAACGACCCATAAATTTTAATAGTTTTAATAATATATTTAATTGGAATTTTGTGAAATTTTAATTACTTGAATTTGGAAATAAAATTTCAATATTTGGAAAACGTCTATTTAAACATAGCAAATGGTAAATTATCAATTAACAATGTGGAGGTTATGGTGTAATTTTATTTCAATTCAAATCAGTTAAAAATTGATGATGATAAAATATTTTTCAAAATCTGAATATTTTTACATAATAAATTTGTAAATCATCTTTTGAGTGAGACGTCATCTTTCATTTTCCAAAATTTGGACTGCTATTGCCCCGTTATTTTACTTTCGGCAAAATAGCAGCATTTTTTGAGTACCGATTATCGACTTTTGATAGGATGATCGTACCACTGATATCTGTATGCTATTTTGATCGTATCGTCGTGTTGATCACCAAAGTATATTCATTGGTGTGTATCGGTGTCCGATACGTGGCGGAAACCACGAAGCGGTTAATCATATCGGCACTCGTTTTTGAGTCCTTTCATTTCCTTTGTCTATTCATCTCCCAGCGTGCAAAGCTATCAAGCACTAAAATTAATTATTTCTTGGTTTTCACGTTGGACTTTCGGTTGGCTACTTTCATTTTTTATATCTATTCGTTCTCTGCTATTGCCTTCAGTTCATTTCTTTTTTCTGTGTTACTTCCCCTTCTTCCTCTTAGCTTCTCAAACCCCAACCTCTCTCCCCACAACATGATTCCACTCAACCCACACCTCACCTCCACCTTATAATCCATCAACGAGACCCTGTCCCCCTCAATCGGTCTTGCCAACCACCACATCTCTACTCTCTCGCAACCTTACATTCACGTCGGCCCACCGAACCACTGATCCACCTCGGCCCAAGCCAGCGAACCACCCTCTGACTCAATTCCCATGTCTAGCCCGCATCCTCTTTCCATCACCTTGCAGCGTCGCAAGCAAGCCTCGGCCTTGCTTTCTAGTAGTTGAACTCCCACAGCCTCAAATCAGCCATCCATCCATCTCTTTTTCTATGAGGTATTGACGTATATTGGTTTACAATTACAAGTATAGATGTTGTACATATTTCAATATATATGTGTGTGTGTTTGTGTGTGTGTTTAAAGAGTACTTGTGTGCTGTTTGTCATATATATATGTTTGTAAATCATTTTATAACTATACATTGTATTATGAAGTTCAGTCACTTGCTATATATACACCATATTTTTAACGTTCTGGAAATTTTTAAGTTTGTATTCTTTCAGTAAGATTTTTATATAAGTTACACAAATATTTGTTTACATTATATGATATGTTGTATTGAAACAGATTTCTGGTATTGATATATGTGTAAAATATAGTCTTATATATATTAGTTATGTATGCTGTTAGGTTAGTTTATATATATTATATATATAGTTTGCATTTTACTACATATGTTTATATCATGTGTTATTTATCTATGTGTAAGCCTGTACACATAATCTATGAATTACTCATACGTGTAATATAAATTTTGCTTAAAATATTTATATTAAAGGGTTATAGAAACATGTTTGTTAGTTATATACAAGGTAATGCATTAAAAAATTCAAACGGCTCTTTAATGGCTCTCGTTCTCTAAGCGATAAGCGAATTTTCTTCTCTTCGCCAATTTTACTTTTCTTTACTCCTAGCTGATTATCTCCTTCTCTCGTGTGATTTCTGAGATTGTCTTTGGGTGGAAATGTTATCGTCCTCGTGCGACGCGGAAGAATTTGTGCTTACTGGAACTTTCATTAGATCTTGCCCGCCGTTCGAGGCAATTGGCGATGCCCTTTTGGCAGTTGTGGCCGGTCCTATCTCTCTGATCTTTACTGGTCCTAAATCGGTGGAAATTAGGGTTTTTAACTTGTCCGATTTTGGGGCTATTGTCAGATCTCGGTTTTTTTGGGTTGTATTCTGTTTCCTGGAGGTGCTACCGGTCTCTGATGTCGGTTTGCAGTGTCGCCCTCCTCCCGTGTTTTGTTGTCCACAGATTGGTGATGTGCAGGAGGTGGTGGATCTTGATTGTGATGACGAGTTGGTGTTGAATAGGGATTTCACCACCCAGTTCGAACCATCGTTGTCCTTTGCTGCCGTGTCTGGGTTGGTGCCGTTCGGGAAGATTTCTGTAGTGGTGGGCTCCGTGTGTTGTGGTTCGGTTATTGACTATGATGGAGTGGACGATAGGGATTTAACCACCCATTTCGTTCCATCTATCTCGTTTTCCTTTGATGGTGATGTTCTGTCTGTTGTTGATGAGTTACTGATGTTGGATCCGGTTGGTTGTGAGTTTGGCTTTGGATCGGTGGCAGTCGCCGGAGGGGATTTCACTACCCATTTGGTTGTGGATGCGGCGGTGGCCTTTCATGCTTCTCTTGCGGTGGTTAGTGGTTCTTTGGTTTGTCCTGATGGTTTGGGTATGGTTTGTTTTGCTGATTCGGTCGGGGTTTCTGTCTGCTGTGATTTCGACAGCGTTTTTGGTGTGGGTTTGTATATTTTGGTTGATGGGGTTGTGGTCTCCTCTAGATGGGTGGTGGCTTGGTTACTCTGTGCCCCTTCCTTGGTGATTCGCTCATTTGGGGATGTGAGGCGCAGGGTTGAGGTGGTTGGTGGTGCCTTTGGTGCTGGTTCGGTTTTTTATTTGGATTGGGCAACCCCATCTTCCTCGGTGGGGATCCCCTCTCTGGTTGGTGGTTGGGGGTGCGTGCTTTTAGTATTCGTTTTTGATGATACCCATTTCTTTTTGGCGCTGTTGTCTATTGGTGCTTTGCACGGACAGGTGAGTTTCTCGCTGGTGTTTTTCCTATTATTCGTGTCTTTTGGTTATGTGGTTTTTTGCCGGGCTTTGCCTTATGGGTTGTTCTTTGAGTGTTTGAGCATTGACTCGCTTCGGAGAGTGCTCCCTGCCACGGGTTGTATAGCGTTGGTTATTGTCGTGCCAGGTCCCTTAGGCATTGTTTTCTCCGTTTGGAGCGGACAGTGTGGTTCTCTTTGTAGGTTGTTTGCTTTTAGCCATAGCGAAGTCTGGTCAGTGTCGTTTGTGGCTTCGTTCCGTCCGTCTGTTCTTTCTGTTCTGGTTGACCCCCATTGGTCTCCACGGATTTATTATTCTGTCTGGATCGATTGGCTTTGGCGGTGTTCCATTTCTGCTCGCATAGTGTACCCTGTTGCGGTCCACTATGCGGACAGCATGGAATATTACCAGTCATTTGCGATTCAAGCAGATGATAGATCTGATAGAGCCACAGTGCGAACCTCTCCCGTTTCGCGGGGCTGTCTCATTAGTGACTGTCCGGCCTGGGTTCGGTTCCTACAGGATCGTGGGTTGCGTATTATTAGCTCCCCTACATATCTCCGTTCTTCTTCTTCCGTCTCGGTTTCTTCGGTGTCTCCTTCTTCTTGTTGCTCCTCCCGTTGCTCTCTTCCTTCGTCCTCTTGTGCTTTTTCGATTGATATTCCCATGCTTAGTGTAGCCGAAATCGCATTGATTAACGAACGGCTATCTCGTCTTACCGAGAACTCGGTCCCTTCCAGATCCACTTCTTCTTCTTCGGTCTCGGAGGAGAATATTGGCGCTTCCTCGTTATCCGAGTCTAGGCGTCAGCCTCCTCGACGAGCGTCTAGTCGTTGGTCGCGTACTGCGTCCTCCATCCCCCGGACTATCCGTACTCGCTCTATAGCGGCGATTGAGCAGATTGACCGTTCTGCTCTGTCATCCTTGTATCGTTCCTGATTTGCGGCTGTTTTGTTTTCTTTGATTTGTCCTTTTCGGTCGGTTTTTTTTGGCCCTCATGTCGAATTTTCTTTTTTGGAACATTCGTGGCATCGGTAACGAAGCGTCCGCTGCTAGACTTAGGCGGATTGTCCGGAAGCATTCCATTGGCTTGGTGGCTCTTTTAGAACCTCTTTTGGGTTCTGGAGAGATTTCCAACGCTATTCTGTCGCTTGGTTTCGGTGGTGCTGTGTCTAATTGCTCGGGTAAGATCTGGATTCTTTGGTCCAAAGAATTCGCAGTTCGGCCCGTTTTTGACTCGTCTCAACTGTTATCTGTCATTGGTTCCTCTTCCGATTTCCCGCAACCGTTCATATTTTCGGCGGTCTATGCCAAGTGTGACCGGGTTGAGAGATTATCTCTTTGGGATGACATTTTATCTCTTGGTGTCCTCGGTTGCTCGCTTTCGGTGGTGGGGGGCGATTTCAATGTTGTCGCGAGCCAGGCTGAGAAGGACGGAGGGTTGGCCGTCAATAGGCTCTCGGTCTCTGATTTCAATTCTTTCATCGTGCGTTCTGGGTTTTCTGAAATCCCCTTCGTTGGATCAGCCTTTACTTGGTCTAATAATCAGGTTGGACCGAATCGGATTCTATCCAGGTTGGATAGGGTTTTTGGGTCTACTGATTGGTTGCTCCTCCCCTTCTCCTTCTCCGTTTCTCATCTTCACCGCTCCTGCTCTGATCATGCGCCGTTGGTTTTAAGGTGCGCTTCACGGTCCTTGTCAGGGCCTTCTTCTTTTCGTTTCCTTAGTATGTGGTGCTCCCACCACAGTTTTTTGCAGGTGGTGGAGGAATCGTGGTCCGCTCCGATATTGGCTGCTCCGATGCAAGCCTTCTCTCGGAAACTGCGTCGTCTTAAGTCTTGCCTAAAGTCTTGGAATTCCCTTGTTTTCCGGAACATCTTCGACCGTGTGCGTGCGGCTGAAGAATCTCTGATTATTGCCGAATCTTTGTTCGACGAGAATCCAACAGCCGACAACAAGGATTTATGGGCTGCCGCCCAACTCGCTTTTTCTTCGGAGCTCCGCATTGAAAACTCATACCTCCGCCAGAAGGCGAGGATCAAGTGGGTGGTCGATGGTGATGCTAACTCCAAGTTCTTCCATTCCTCTATCCGTAAGAAAGCTAATTTGCTTTCAATTCGTGAGATTCTGAGACCGGACCATTCTATGGCTTCGACTCCATCTGAAGTTGTAGAGGTTTTAGTTTCACATTTCCAATCTTATCTGGGTGTTCCATCGGTATCGGACCCGATTTCGGACATCCTGTCTTTTATTCCTCGGATTGTTTCAGCTGAAGGTAGTGCCAGCTTAGCTATCCTGCCTTCTCCTGAGGAGATTCGTGCCAGTGTGTTTGCTCTCAGCAAGGAGAGTGCCAGTGGGCCGGACGGTTTTAATGGCTCTTTCTTCCGTTGCACCTGGCACATCATCCAGTCGGATTTCTGCTTGGCTATTCAGCATTTTTTTTCGGGTGCCGATCTTCCCGTTAGTTGGTCTTCCACTAACTTGATACTCATCCCTAAGTGTGATCAACCGACGTTATGCTCGGAATTCCGTCCGATCAGTCTGTGTAACTTCGCGAATAAAGTCATTTCTAAGGTCCTGGCCAATCGCTTGGCTCCGTACCTTGATCGCATTATTTCTTCCTCGCAGGCTGGCTTTGTTAAAGGTCGTTTGATCACTGATAACGTCCTGTTAGCCCAAGAACTCGTTTCTCAGATAGACCGAAAGGTCAGGGGTTCAAACGTTATTTTCAAACTTGATATGGAAAAGGCCTATGATCGTATGTCATGGTTCTTCATCATCAAGGTTCTTCGTGCTTTCGGTTTTCCTGAAACTCTTATCGACTTAGTTTGGAGGCTCATTTCCAACTGCTGGTTCTCTGTTATCGTTAACGGTTCTGCCAATGGTTTTTTCAAAGCTGGTAGAGGTATCCGGCAGGGCGATCCTCTGTCCCCTTCTCTCTTCGTTATTGCGGCCGAAGCTTTCATTCGTGGTATTCACACATTGACGGTTTTTGGTCAAATTCAACGCTTTGGCATTCCGAGTAGATGTCCGCTAGTTTCTTCTCTGTCTTTCGCTGATGATATTGTCATTTTCTCTAACGGTTGTCGTTCCTCTGTTCGGCGCCTTCTTCGATTCATTCGTTTGTACGAAAGATGTTCGGGCCAATTAGTCAATTCGGCCAAAAATTGCTTCGTTCCCGCAAAGGACATGGGTCCTTCGAGAGTATCGTGGGTCGAGTCTTTTTCTGGGTTCAGGGCTGCTTCCCTCCCTCTTCCTTATCTGGGCATTGTTCTATACAGAGGGAGGAAACTTAACGCCATTTTCGACCCCCTCTCGGACAAAGTTAGGGGGAGGATTATCCGGTGGAATGCATCTCTCCTGTCCCAGGCTGGTCGATTGGTGCTTATCCGATCGGTTTTGTGCTCTTTGGGTGTTCATATTTTCGCCGCTATGACCCCAACTTCCTCCTTCTTTCGTTCGTTCCGGTCGTTGGCTTCTTCTTTCTTCTGGGGTTCTAAGGGTGACGATCGTCGTCATCATTGGGTGTCTTGGGATGTTATCTGCCGGCCAAAGTGTGAGGGTGGGTTAGGGTTGCGTAATCCGAAGGACATATGCTTGCCTTTCGCTTGCAAGTTGTGGAATAGGTTTGGGGCTAACGACTCCTTGTGGTCGCAATTTCTTCATGCTAAATACCGTAGACTGGCTGATTCTGGATTTTCCGGTACTCCTTCCTTCGCGAGTGAGACTTGGAAGCATATGCAATCGGTCAAGGTGTTTGTCGACTCTCATAACGGCCTCTCCGGATGGGATGGTGGTCCGTTCTCTATTCGGAGGGCTTGGAACTCTGCTAGAATCCCATCGCCCGTTCTTCCTTTTTTTTCTTTCATTTGGGATGTCCGTATCCCTTCTAAAGTCTCTCTTCTGCTGTGGCGTTCCTTCCATAATGGACTCTCAGTTGATGTTAACCTTCAACGGATCGGCATTCCTTTTGTCTCTCGTTGCAGATGCTGCGGAAACGGGGAGACGGAGTCCGTGACTCATCTGCTTTTCGTCGGTTGGTGTGCCAGGTCTTGCTGGAACTACTTCGGGAATGTAGTGGGGGTTCGTGGTTCCATCAACTCTTCTACTGATTTGCTGTCCACTTGGTGGTGTCGTCGTGCTGGTCGTTCCCTTCGTTCTATTTTATTTCGGTTGATTCCTAGTCTGATTTGCTGGCACATTTGGTGTGCCCGGAATAAGGCAATTTTTGACGAAACTCCTATGAACCCTATATCTGTTATTCGGAAGGTTCGAGATGATGTTTACTTGGCATTTCGGGCCCGTCCATTCCGAGGTTCTGTCAACTATCGTTCTGGTCGTCTAGTGAATTTGTTATCAATCACCTGTTCTAGATCTTCTATTAGACAAGGTATCGGTTGATTGCCTTTCCGGAGACTGGTGGTTATGACTGTCCATAATCCTTCTAAGCCTCCTCCCCCCCCCCCTTTATTTCTCATGTTTAGGTTATTGCTTGTAGGTAGAGGCATTCTGGGGGTGTGATTCTCAGTCTGATCTTTGTTTGGAGCTTGATACGAGTTTTCTGTTGCTGCTTTTCGGGTTTCGGTATTTCTGGTTTTGGATTGCTATCTGTTGTTTCCTTCTAGTTCTTCTACCGGTGGTATCTCTTTTAGTAGTCCGCTATCTATTTTTCGGTGGTATCCATTCATCGAAACCGGGCGGTGGCTTTGCCGGAGCACGTTTTCGATTTTGGTCGGACTAGGGGTTTTTGGACTTATTCGGGATTGCTTTGTGCCGGCTGGGAGACGTCTTTATGGTCCCTTTTGTTAGTGGTTTTTTTTGTATTCATATTTTGGTTATTTCTGTGATCTGGTCTTGTATTCTTTCGTCTTTGTTCTTTGTCGGTTACCTGTCAGGCTTGTTGACAGCTTTTGGTGATGTTTATATATCTCTTTTACTTAAAAAAAAAAAATGTTTGTTAGTTATATATGTGGTTACAGTTTATATACTAGTTATATATGTATTGTGTCAGTTTTTCTCGAAGTAAAGTATTTATATAAAGGGTATATGTTATTATAGTATATCATATTTTAAGTGTATTTTATATATGATATTTTGGAGGATTGTTAACACTGTTACGTATAGTACAGTTTGATACATATGGATTTATAGTTGAACATATATACTTGTTTATATATAGGTATGTTTATATAAATTATATATATATATATATATATATATATATATATATTTATATATATGTTTACAGTTTTAAGACTTGTTAGTTATATAATCATATAATGATTTATATATATGTTTACAGTATATTAATTCATTTAAACGTATATTTCAATATTGTATATATATACTTTTAGTCATACTTATTCTTTTAACCTGAGGCTATTTGTTTCTTTGTTTTACAGTTTATATTGTGAGAAAATTTAGTATATATATGCATATATAGATTTTAAATTTAATTCTGTAATAATTTTGTGTGAGTGTTGTTTTGGCTATAGTCTATATATATGTTATAATATGGAAGTTTTGATATTTTTGGCAGTAGTCTGAGTTCATTTTGTTTAATCTGTTCATCTATCTTGTTTTGTTCCATTTTTGTCTGCATAGTATATTCGTTTATTAACTATTAATTTTTTTTTTTTACATATATGGTTATTTCAAATTTTGAAATGTATATAGATTCAAATCTAAAGTTTATATATATATATATATTGTTGTTTTATGTAGTATATATACAAAGTGATATGTTTGTATACCTATATTAGTATTTATTTTAAATTATATATTATGCATATATGTTAGACTTTAATATATGTGTTTGATTTAAACGTTGATTTTGAAATACATATATAATTAATTTAATATGCGTTTGAATTTAGTATACAATAAATATATATATATATATATATATATATATATATGTAGTTATATACAGTTATATATAAGTTCACTTATAACTGATCTCCATCAATCCAGCTTTGATTTGATTTCGTCAATTTCTATTTATTAGCTTCATTTGTCAATTCGATTTCAATCTTGCCTTGCTTTGAAATTCGTGCCTGGATTCGTATCTCAATTCCTTGTCAAATCTACCTAGCCTCGAAAGGTGAGCAATCACTCACGATTACCGTTCTTATATTTATTAAATTGGATTTCAATTGAAAAGAAAATTGAAATATGCCGTTGTTAGTTATTTACATTTGCTATTTATATGCTATTATCTGTAACTGTTCACCTGTGGGATATGATACCATATCCTGTTGTTTATATTTTATTTAATCACTGATGATATATGCATGTTATATTTTATCATATATGTTCTCACTATGCAAGTTCCCCGTTATAATGGAATTCCCTATGGGTTGAAATAATACATATCTAAATGATCTGTAGAATAGGAGAAAATCGTTATGGGTTGAAATGATAAACCCGAGCGATTTTCATTGAATTGAATTTGGGATTGCGGGTTGAAATGATATATACCCGTATATATTTAAATTGCGGATTGAAATGATAAAGATCCGTATCACTTGACCATAAGATATAAAATTATATACAGACACCGTTGGTCTATATATAATATTTTGAAAAATATTTCTATAGTTTTAAAAAGGAAATATATGGTTTATTATATATCGATTTGAAGATATATATATATATATATATATATATATATATATATATATGAAATCATCTTTAAAGTTTTAAAATTTAGATTTATATGTTTTGAAAATTGTATGGTTATAAATAAATTTTGAAATATAAATTTTATAATAAAATTGGTTTGAAATTATATTTATTTAAGAATTATACTTAAATAGGTTGATTTGAGATTTATTAAATTTGAGATTTTAAAGATATGATTTTATAACGTGAATTTGATTAAAAGAGACTTAAATGAATATTTCTAATTTACATAAATTGAAATGGTATATTTTGTTTTATTTAAAATTTAAAAATTAAGGTTTATATAAATGATATTGGATTTATTAAGTGAATAATTCAAAAATAAACAATAATGAAGTTAAAATTAAGAGATATATGAAATTATTAAATGTAGTTTTGAATTTGTGGAATATTTAAAGTTTGAAATATATTGAAAAATAAATGGTTTATTTGGTGGTTCAAATCTGTACTTGAAATCGATTAAATTTGAAATGGTTTATTAAGAGACTGAATTGAATTAAAAATTGATAAATTGAGATTAAATTTGAATTTTGGAGTTTGAGTTAATTTGAATCGATTTGTGAAATTTGAGGAAGCTATTTTATTATATAAAGTATTTTTAAATTATATTTAAAACTATTTAATTATTTTACTTTATAAATTATTTTACTTTATAAACTATTTTAATATAAATCACTTTAATATTAACTATTTTTAAAATATAAACTATTTTAACTTATAACCATTTTATATAAACTATTTACTGTTTAAAATATTTTATTATTAATATCTAAACCGTTCAAGTGGGAAGTTATGTTTCAGAGTGTTACAATTTCCAAAGTACTATATTCTCTAAGTTTTATAATCTCTAAATTGTTATAACTATGAAAGTGCTATGATCTTGGAAATGGATATATTTGGAGAGACAATTTATATCATATTGATATGCTTTTGAAATGGATATGATATTTTAGTTGTGAAGTATAAATTATTTTGGAATGACTACGGTGTTTTAATGACGTTTGGTTGTTAATAGTGTATATTTCTACATTGTGGATAGTTCCACGGATCCATAGAGGATGGGTATCCCAAACACCCTCTAAGTTACTTATATTTCAGTTGATATTTCACTTGAGTTGAATTTATTGATATAAGAATGTTAATCCTAACTCGAATGTTTTGTGTTTTGCTTTACGCTTGGGTCAGACTGAATGTCACAACATTTGAGACTCACCTTTAGAGTTGGAGCTTCGATTTGAGATCCATCTATCTACCCAGCTTTCAGTTATTCAGTTGACTCCAGTGTTATATTCAAATTTTGTATTGATTATTGTATTCGAGACTTCTATTGTATTCTGTTTAATTTTTTTATATATATAATTGCTTTGTGAACCACTATTCATTTGTTTCCGCTACTTATTTCATATTACTTTGTATCTGTGATTCGGTAATTTATTTACTGTATATGCTGAGTTTTTGCTAAATTTAAATTAACAATCTGGTATCTTGAGAAATTCAAGCGCGACATGTGCAGATGCAAATGGTTGAAAATACCAGGATGTTACATGTGGTATCAGAGCTCTGGTTTTAGGCAAAACTTTGCATATATGGTAGAATTTAATTACAGAATCACCTTCTTTCGAGCTTGAATCTCTTTCTCTTTGACTCGGTTTCCTTTGAATTTTGGAACGTTCCCCTCGGTTCCAAAATCCATCCTTGTCTCTCCCTATTCGTGTTTTCTTGCTTCCAAAGAACCACATAGCTCCATTGAATGATTTGTAAAGGAGTAAAACTCCTTTACAAGAGGCATTAATTCACCAAAGTTTTCTGTATCGTCGGTTTAGATGCTAATGTCTCTTGTTATGCCTGAATTCTATCTCTTGCGATCAAATGCTGATTTGCCTCAGAAATTCTGCATCGATCTTATTCTCAAAGTAAAGGTTGACCCGGTTAAGGTCACCCACGATTAATATAAGGCTATCCATCTTCCTCGTTTGTAATTTAATTATCATATCTTCCTACCGAGTCTATTTTCATGATTTGAGTTTTCTTCGATTAGGACTCCTCTAATTTTGGAAATTGTATGGCATTTCATAAAGTGAAATTGATTTTTGAAAATTTTCGTTTCTTGTATAAGATGGACTTTATATAAGTACAAGTGACTTTGAAACTATTAATTTTGGAAGGTATTCGATCTGAAGAGATAAATCTAATATATAGCAGAATTTATATAAGAATGATTTGATATATTTGAGATTTTAAACTACTTTATTTGAAAATGAAATCTTATATATAATTGACTTTATATAAGTATGAAATTTGAAATTGATTTGCAGGGGTACTATATGATACATATTTTCGAAATAAAGATATGGAAAGTGCCTTCTGCTTGATATCCTCTTTGTAGCCACATTTTGGATTCATTCTATCGATATTATTCTCTTTGATTTGGGTTTTTCGAATATGATACTCGAGTGTCCTTCGAATTACATGGCGTTACCCATGGTCTTACGAACTTGACTGCATAGCGTAATTCGCAGGGCCGTGACGGCTTACGGATGCAGATGTTTCCTAGGGGATCCAAGCGTAACCATTGTGTATCTGCGATGTATGATCATTTTATTAGCGTAATCCATAAGGCAGAGATTGCTTAAAGGTTATGGATGTTTCTAATGGATCCAAGCGTAACCATTGTGTATCCGCGGTTTAAGGGTTTTTGGTTATCATGGCAAAATTCGCAAGGCAGTCAT
Source organism: Allium cepa (assembly GCA_030765085.1). Lineage (NCBI taxonomy): Eukaryota > Viridiplantae > Streptophyta > Magnoliopsida > Asparagales > Amaryllidaceae > Allium > Allium cepa. The sequence continues at coordinate 846,585,582 of CM060938.1, forward strand.
TGCTTAAAAGGTATAGATATTTCTTGGGGGACCCAGGTGTAACCATTGTATATCTGCGATCCATGATTTCCGATTCGGTTGATTTGTTGGATGTACTTTCCATATCGGTTTTGAAGCCTTTTCAAGTATTATTCGCTGGGTGTTAAAACAGGTCTACTAAGTACTTAGAGAATTCTACTTTTCGCCTGATCAACGCATGGCCAGAGTTTGCAAGAACGAGGATAAACCTGTTAAGACATCGAGTTATAAAAGTATTTTGATCATTTTTCTATCTAAATAATTTAAAATGTTTAAAATATTGTTTATTTATATATTACATGGTTTAATAGTAAATTATTAGTGTTGTAAATATTTTAGAAGTTATTAATTAAATAAAACATATTAAAGAAAATGATTATTGATTTATTAATAATGTTTGAAGAGTATCTTGAGATAAATTAATAAATTTATGAATTATGGATTTACTGTTTTTAATAGCTTCTTTGTAAATATAAGTAATGATGTAAATAATTGTTTTCAAATAGTTTACATATATTTATAAAGGTATTATTTAGACATATAAATGGTATTTATAAAGGAAGCAAGAAATTTTACAAATGAGTTTTGAAAAGTATTAAAGTATTAAGGATAATTGATTTGCAAATGAAGCTTTCAAATGAATATTTCAAGCAAAATTTATATAAGTTTCTTCTAATGTATAATTTAAAGATATTATATAAATGGAAACATTTGATTTGCGAAGTTTATTTATAGTAATATACTTTACAAATAAATTTGAATCTCTATTTTGGAAGTAGTTTGGAATATTCACTTGATTTCAAAGTATTAAGAGTAAATTTATTGGTTTATTTACTATTTGAAATTTTGCATTAAACCATAATAAATGTTTTACCATGATTTGAATATTCATTTTAAACGAGTGTGTAAAATTAGTTATGAAGATATGAAATTTTACACCTTGATCTAGAAATTTAATGTAAGATTGAAGTATATTATTAGTTTTAGTTTAATAATCTTGAGTTTGTACTTATACAAATAATAATAATAATAACGAGTCTAATAAATTATCAAATTTAAGGAACTTTATTTTAAAGCTTATGATAATGTGTTGATATAAATTTCTAACATTGTTTTAGACTTTTGAAATTTTTTGCATAATGCTATGGGGATGTTTTAAATATATCTTAAATTTTACTAAGTGAAATTGAATTTTTGAAATAATTCTTTTCTCTTCAAAGGCGAATGCCAAAAACTTAAATTTTTATTCAATAACCGAAGTAGGTTATAAACTTAAGCAAGGCAATATAAGCTTAAGTAATATTTTATGAAATGATTCATTTATGACTTAGATTTTTAATGGAAGACATATTATGTAAGTGATTGATCTTTATATAAATAAGTGAATGGAAATCAATTCAAAACTAAATGAAATTTTTATGATCTGAATTTATAGTTTGAACTAACAAATTTGAATCGAATGACTATTTATGGAAATAATAAATGGGTTTCACCAAATTATTTAATATTAATTAATTTAAACTGAAATTTATGTAGTTTTAAATTAATTGTTTATCCTTATCTTTCAATCTATTTTTCTTTCTGATTGTTTCTATTCTCCTACCTTCTTCCTTTTCGGGGACGAAAAGTTTTGAGTGGGGGAGAGTGTAACGACCGTAAATTTTAATAGTTTTAATAATATATCTAGCTGGAATTTTGTGAAATTTTAATTACTTGAATTTGGAAATAAAATTTTAATATTTGGAATACGTCTATTTAAACATAGCAAATGGAAAATTTTCGATTAATAATATGGAGGTTTCTTTTATGGTGTAATTTTATTTCAATTCAAATCAATTAAAAATTGATGTTGATAAAATATTTTTCAAAATCGGAATATTTTTACATAATAAATTTGTAAATCATCTTTTGAGTGAGACTTCATCCTCCGTTTTTTCAAATTTGGACTGCTATTGCCCCGTTTATCTTATTTTCGGCAAAATAGCAGCATTTTTTGGGGTAATTATCGACTTTTAATAGGATGAATGTACCGCTGATATCTATATGTCATTTTGATCATCTCATCGTGCTGATCTTCACAGTATATTCATTGGTGTGTTTCGGTGTTCGGTACGTGGCGGGAACCACGAAGCGGTTAATCGTATCGGTACTTGTTTTTAAGTCCTTTCGTTTTGAGTCCTTTTGTTTCCTGTGTCTATTCATCTCCCAGCGTGCAAAGCTGTCAACCACTAAAATTAATTATTTCTTGGTATTCACGTAGGACTTTCGGTTGCCCACTTTCATTTTTTATATCTGTTCTTTCTCTGCTATTGCCTTCTGTTCATTTCTTTTTTCTATGTTACTTCCCCTTCTTCCTCTTATCTTCTTAAACCCCAGCCTCTCTCCCCACAAAATGATTCCACTCGACCCACACCTCATTTCCACCCTGTAATCCATCACCGAGACCCCTTTCCCTTTCAATCGGTCTTGCCGAGCTCCTTATCTCCACTCTCTCGCAACCTTACATCCACATCGGCCCATCGAACCACCGATCCACCTCGGCCCAAGCCAACGAGCCACCCTCTGCCTCAATTCCCACGTCCAGCCCGCATCCTCTTTCCATTACCTTGCAGCGTCGTAAGCAAGCCTTGGCCTTGCTTTCTGGTAGCCGATCTCCCATTGCCTCAAACCAGCCATCCATCCTTCTCTTTTTCTATGTGGTATTGATGTATATTGATTTACAATTACAAGTATAGAAGTTATACATATTTCTACATATACATATATATATATATATATATATATATATATATCTGTGTGTGTGTGTGTTTAAAGAGTACTTGTGTGTGTGTTGTTTGTTATATATATATATATATATATAAAGCATTTTATAACTATACATTGTATTATGAAGTTCGACCTCTTACTATATATACTATATTTTTAAAGTTCTGGAAATTTTTAGGTATATATTCTTTTAGTTAGATGTTTATATAAGTTACATGTATATTGTTTACATTATATGATATGCTGTATTAAAACAGATTTCTGGTATCGATATATTTGTAAAATATAGTCTTATATACATTAGTTATGTATGCTGTTAGGTTTAGTTTATATATTATATATATAGTTTGCATTTTACCACATAAATTTATATCATGTGTTATTCATTTATGTATAAGCCTATACATATAATCTATGAATTATTTATATGTGTAATATAAATTTTTCTTAAAGTATTTATATTAAAGGGTTATAGAACATATCTGTTAGTTATATATGTGGTTACAGCTTATATACTAGTTATATATGTATTGTGTCAGTTTTTTTCGAAGTATTTATATAAAGGGTATATGTTGTTACAGTATATCATATTTTAAGTTTATTTTATATATGATATTTTAGAGGAATGTTAACACTATTACGTATAGTACAGTTCGATACATATGGATTTATAGTTGAACATATATACCTGTTTATATATATATAAGTTTGTTAGTATAAATTATATATATATATATATATGTTTACAGTTTTAAGACTTGTTAGTCACTTAATCATATAACGAATTATATATATGTTTACAGTATATTAATTCATTTAAACGTAGATTTCGATATTATATACACACACACACTTTAGTCACACTTATTATTTTAACCTTAGGCTGTTTGTTTCTTTGTTCCTTTATTTCTTTGTTTTACAGTTTATATCATGATAAAATTTAATATATATATATACACACACACATATATAGATTTTGAATTTAAGTCTATAATGATTTTATGTAAGTATTGTTTTGGTGTAACGACACGATTATTTTCGATGCTCGAAAATCGATATCAATACGTCCACTGTATTAAATGTCGAACAATCGAATGCCAGAAAACCGAACCATTAGTGTTAAAGAAGAAAGTGGTAGAAGAAGAAATAGAAAACAACATCAGAATCTCACAAATGCAGCGGAACAATATATAATAGATAAATGACTAATCTTTAAACAAAAAGAACTATATCAATTTATACATTACATCATTAGAGTTCAACAGAATCCATAGCACACAACTAGACAGTTATCATAACCTGTTCTCACAAAACTAACTATGCAATTAATCATAAACGATGGAATATTCATCAAATACGAGTGATACGTCTCGCCATCTAGCTCGTCTCCTGAGCTCCATAGCATCCCATCCTGTATCTATAATACTCGGTCTGACCCGAGCATTATAGTCAAATAACACCCAAGTCAGTCTGGAAAACCAGCGTGAGAAAACACACTCAATTGGATTATTAAAGATTTCAAAATCCTTTGAAATCAAAGGTATCTCGTAAGACCACGCCACAAATAAACATGCCGGGTTTTACCTTATGATAACCAAAACATTTCTTATCAAATCCTCTGATATTATAGTAGTGTCCATATATAAATACTTATTCAAATAGCTGAAATTGTTACATTATTAAATCCAGCAATACTAGGATTTACAATCAAAACAATAAAGGGCACATAGGGAGAATGGATTTCCATCAATGACAGGTCTACTGGGGTACCGCCCGTCACAGTACGTGGTTTAGATCACCATACCGAGGATCCACTGTGACGACCCGGGATCTGACGTTCGAAAATCAGCATCCAATACATCACCCGTATTCGAATGCTGGAGATTCAGACGCTGGAGTCCGGTATGCCGGAGCTTATAACACATTAGGTGAAAACAACACAGTGAAACATAGAAAAGAATTATTTTATATTAATACGCAAATGGGTACAACATGGATACGATATCTGATAACAAATGCCCAACATATATCAGAGCCAATATAGATACAACATCGGAAAAGAATAACAGAACTGGGAGCAAGAGCAACAACAGCGGAAAGATATCTTCAACAGAGCTCCAAAGGTCAAGCCAAAATGCTCAAAACCACCATCATGCTGCAATGAAGCAAAATACGATCCCCAAATCCACAGACTTCAAAAACTTCCAAAAGCTAAATCTACTATCTGACTATCTGATAACCTAACTCAAGGCTGCCCGTGTGGAAAATTATTGGCACCCAGAGTTTAGAAAGGGAACAATAAACTCCAGGTCAGTCATGGAACTAGTGTGAGCAAACAAAAATAGTTGTTTAAAAAAAAAGAAATAAAAAGAAATCCATATGCTTTTTGGAAAATGAAACTACCATAAGGTCTCCCGGCACACACTCAATGCAATCGCACACGTAGGGAAGGTTTCTCCTTATGGTAGTCAAACATGCTTGATACGCGAAAATCCTTTTGATATTATTATTAGTGCATAGTGTGGAAAACAATTCGAAAGTATAATGTTAATCTTAACCAGCATACGTACCATTAAAGTATGCCTACTATAGCTACCATGTTAAATGGCAGGTTATACAACAAAAACTGCACAGGGCTCATATTTGGTGATTGGATTCCCAACAAATGGTCAAGGCTAAGGAACTTCCTTTCCGAATGGGTACGCCTCTAGAGGGACGCCCCGAAAACCTAATCGGATCTCTGCCAACGCAAGGCCGGGTTACCTTTGTAACTATGTAACTAATTGTCACGAGTATGCCATCCCCCGGTCGTAACCGACCTTTACCAAGGCGCCAACAACAAATTCCAACAACCACATAAGTAAAATATTTGAGCCACATACCATGATACAACTTTTTATCCAGAAGGAAATGCATATACGCTAAGGGGCGCGACCTCCATAACCTTGCTTCATCCTTCCTGTTTCGACCATTTCCAGGGTGTGAGGTTTGATGAAGTCTCGCCCCATAAAGCTACGCTTTTCACAAAAGTCGTGCTTCGATCAACCAATGATCAACACTTAGCATGCCACATTACCAAATTGGGAATATATCACTAGTAACCATCAACTACATAACCTCTGAGCTTGTACGTCTCATAAAAGGGTGTTAAGCTAAGAGAATAAATTCTTCACAACCAAACATAAATGTATTTGATAAAACTAGCTTTACATCTCAAAGTGTAACGTCAGACATACATCCATACAAGTCCATCCTAGGTCTAAATGGAACCGAGGACACTTCGTCCAATTAGGGAAAGTCCTTGCAAATCCAGATATTCCCTAATCACGTCCGGACTCCCCATCACATAGGGTAATCTAAATGTCTATATCGGGGTCACTCGTTGCAGAGACATTCGATAGGTAATCCTTTCGCTTTCGAAAATACCCGGTTTTTAACCACCGTCTTCAAATGCTATCTCATTTCGTCGTATCATTATGCGGAATGGGTTTTATGATTCAATGTCCTCTCCCAACTTAACCGGATAATGAGTGCTTATTTTAAAAACATATGGATACAGTCACAACAAATTTCCATTTTTAATATTTTAAACGAAAGATCCATCTTTAGGATTCGATGTGGTTTTTGGATAACCATTTGGAATCCGACCCCCGGTCGCATCGAAATTCAAATGCCATTTTAAAGCTAAGTTGTTTGAGCAAACAATTATATTCAGAAGTTCATATTCACACAGCAATATAAACAGATAAATATTTATCACAGCTCAATCCAAAGCAATTCATATCATAGAACATCACATATCAGAGATATCAAACAATTCAAGGCATTCAATATAATCTAATCATCCATAAGCAAGATTAGTTGTTTAATCCCTAATTACTTTTAATTCCTGCTTAATTAACATTAATTAGTTACAAACCATTGGCTATTATTCTAATTAATTAATTATCTTTAATTAATTAATTATCCTTAATTATTCACATAAATATTTAACCTTAAGTTAATCACAGTAATCAATCCTTAATTAATTACATTAATTAACCCTTAATTATTAATTAGTTAACCTTTAATTACTAACTATCTTTTAATTACTTACATTAAGTAATTAGCCATTAATAATTATTAACCTTTAATTAATCTCATTGATTAACCATTAATTAATTAATTAATAAATTAACCCCCTTTAATTACTTACGTTAAGTAATTATTATTTAATCACTTGATTAATTAACCTTTAATCATTAATTAATTATCGTTAATTATCTTCATTTAGTAATTTACCTTTAAGTTATTAATTACCCTTAATTACTTATATTAATTAACCTTTAATTAATTAATTATCCTTTAATTAATCAAGACCTTAATTAATTTAAAGATAAATCCTTTATCTTAATTAATTACATCATTTGTACCTCATTAAATTAAATGCTTGAATTTAATTATTCAAAATTACTTGTGATCCTTTGATTAATTAAAGTTCAATACATTTATCTTAATCACCTACCCATTTACATCATTAAATTATATTTGAAAAACACCTAGGGATTTAATTATATAATTATCCCAATATATAATTTATTTAAAATCAAATTGATTGATTTTTTAAAACAATTAACTTTCAAAATTTTAACCCTTGAAATAAATTTATTGTTAACCCATAAATTAACTTAGACCTTTAAGTCAATTGACAATTTAAAAACATCATTATCTTTTTAATTAACTTCTTAATTAAGTTATTTGATTTTATTTAAAATAAGCTTAAGAATTAGTTTAAAATAAAGGTTACATATTAAAACATTTTAAAATTTATTTATTTAAAATAGATTAATTTAAAACATATATTATATCAAGAATTAGTTTAAGAAAATTGTTGAAATTTGATTTATTCAAACTTTTCAAACTTGTAAACATACTTTAGTGTTTTGACCGGAGACAACTTCGGGTATCAACCCGAGCAATTTGCAGATTCACCCGAGCAAACCCCGAGCCATCCCTTTTTCTTCTCTTTTTAACTTTATTTTGTTTAAGTTTTAAAACCCTGTTACTTACGCACGTACCTACCCGATATAATACTCAAGCCAAAGAAAGTTTTCCCCGAGCTTCTACTCGAGACAATTTCGTCTCCAGTCCAACAGCATCACCCCTGACACACAGATGCACGTGCACGTGCACAAACGATCGCCGACGATCTTATCATCGCCACCACCTCCAACTTGTCGTCGGTTACCTCGCCGATGAACCCGACCACCTAGATCTTCGATCATTCGGCCGAACAAAATCGAGCTACACAAGCACTTGGAAACCAAATCTTGATCATCGAAAAATGCCTTGTGCTGCCACCTATGGTCGCTAGAAGTTCAACATTTTGACCAAACCTTCGCCATGGACCTACGCTCCTATTCCGCCTACTCCGACCCAGTCCGATGCACCCTCATCGTCGTGATGAGCCCGAGAATATCGTCTAACCCATCAGTGCTAAAAACCCTACTTGCCATTTTTCAGCCACTATGGTGGTCGAGAATTCCATCCTCCATTTTTTCCTGGAACCCCTGGCCTTCGAGCTAGCTATGGCCATGATCCCGAGACCCACCCCTACTCCGATCACAATAATTTTCCAAAAAAACCCTTTCCGTTCAACTTGCAAGCTCTCTCAATTTATCAATTTAAAAATCATGAATTTTCTTTTAAAAATCATATGTTTCAAAAACAAACCAGGTTATATAATTAAATCAAGAAATCAAGACTTTCGAATTATGAAATACTTCTGATTTTTACTATATTTTCTGATTTTTCTGGAAAAACTTTAACCAATTATACCTGAAAATATATTTAAAAAATTCAAACATTTTTTGTTTGAACATCAAAGCCTGAAAAGGATAAGGGAATAAGATTTTATATTTGAACTAGATTTTCAAACCTGTAAACTGGAACAAAGGCATATTTGCCTGTACACAGATATGCACAAACATTACTTCATATTTTTTATATACATGCAAGCATATTTATATCTATACAAACATTTTCACAATGTTCTTTCAAGTATCAATCACAAACACCCAGGTATATAACAAATCCAAGAAGTTTACTCACCTGGCTAATGATGAACAGATAGCGGGACAGAGCCTGGAATGTTTATTTTTGAAAATATGGAAATAGATCTTGCTTGTTTGATTTAGTGTTGAGTTGAACTTGCATGCTTTTAATTTTGCAACTGAACTTATTTTGATTCATTTTGAATTGATTCCGTATATTTTCTTTGCTTTAGATTCTTTTCTGGCCTTTTAGTTTCCAGGTTTGAATTTTGAATTTTGATATTGCTTTTAGGTTTTAAAATTTGAAGAGATTGGTTACTTTGATCTTTAATATCTGGTTTTGCTTTTCTTTCTCAGGTTTTAGTTTTAGTTTTTGAATAGAATGAAAGAAAATGAAAGAGAAGGGGAAGTAGATGTGTTTATAAATCTTTTTTTATTGTTTTTGAAAATAAAAAGAAAATTAATATTTGACAGTTTTAAGTTAAAATCAAGCTCACATTTGTTAAATTACATGCTATATGGTTTACACTTGTTAGTCTTCTTGTTAAAATACTTACAAATGTTTATTTACATGTATTTAATGTTTTTATTAATTTAGGTATTATATTTTTCAATTAGTTATATATATATATGTTTTATGTTTTTATATTTAAACTTTTCCTTTTTATATTAACATATGCTTTATATATATATATATATATAAACTAAATTTAGCACATGTATAATTTTAAAAAGAAGGTATATCAAATCTTTTATCAAATCTTACTTTAACTAAAGATGTTATACTTTTTATTTTTATTAAACGCATTTCCTTTTATAAATATTTATATAACCTTAAAGAAAACGATTTTTAAAATTAAATTATACATTAATAAATAAAAACATGTATATATTATAATTTAACCCTTAGTTAGCTCTTAAAAATTATTATACTTAATTCAAAACATAACTTCCCAATTATAATATATGTATACACACATATATATATATTAGAATTTTTTTTATTAATTTTAGAATATAGAGTTTTTAAATCCAATTTATTTTTTAAATATTTATTTTTGAATTTCAAATCCAAAATTCTATTTCCAATATATATATATATATATATATATATATATATATATATATATATATAACAAACACATATCTTAATTTATTTTTGGAAAAATTCAAATTAATTCACAATTTAATCCAAAAATTTATATTAATTATTAAATTAAATTTGGCTTAAAATCGGGATCGTTACAGATCCCCCCTTTAAAAAATTTCGTCCTCGAAATTTGCTAGACAGGAAGACAAAGAAAGAAAACATGATCACATAGAAAGATAGAGAAATGACTCACCAGATCAAGCTAAAATATCTATTCTATATTTGGGATAATTAGAATATCAACAATAATATGAGAATGAACTTATTCAATTTTTATGAAATACTTGGGTCATCAGGTCTACAAAATATGCAGGGGCATTTATTAGTCCGAAGGGCATAACTAACCATTCGTAGAATGTATCGAGACCCCAAAAATAGACAGATGGATACAATCTTTCGCAATTCTCAGCTGATATAATCCTTGGGCTAGATTCATCTTGGAAAAGAATCGAACGCCATACAATTAATCGAACCGATAGTCAATTCAGAACAAAAGAAATTCTTGAACAATAAATATGGATTCTAAACTTGGGTCGGAATATCCCAAAGTGTACATTAGCTTGTCCTTCTTCGGACTTGGATCCTCACAAGAAATCACAACAAAATTTCAAAGTTTGGTTTTGATCGAAATTGTTTTATAGATACAATTTAATTTAGCTTACTATTTTGTTAATCAATTAATTTCAAAGTAAAATTTCACTTTCATTAAAGTTAAAAACGAAAAAGCTGATAGGAAACTAATGATGAGAATACGAAATATGAACTTTTTTCTACAACGTAAACAAAGATTCGCAGAGTCTCATACCGGATTCTTCACACAATTAGGTTCGTTTACGAATTCGGGATCAAGATTTAACTCTTCTATGGTTGCTAGGAAATAAAACTATGCATGGCTCCAATGTTGAATAAAACTCTATCAATTTTATATCATAGATAAGAAAATTAGAAGTAAGGTAATTTATTGATACATCCTGGAAATACTAATGAAAGGCATATAACGCTGCTACTTACTTGAATCTATCTCATGTAAAACATCCTTCGACTTGGCCAAAGTAATAGTCTCACACTGTACCAAAGCTTCTTCCTGGAACTGCCAGGAAGCCAACAAAGAATTGAAATTGGATGATGATCAAAGGAGATTGATGAAAAAAATTGTTCCTTGTTGCTACAGGGACTTGACCATTTGTAGTGGTACTCCTCTGTCCCCTACCTCATCCTCTTCTTGCACTCATTCTCACTTGAAAGTGTGTAGGATCGAGTAATATGGAATATACTTAAATCAAAATGTGGAAACAGATGATAATAGCAAAGTAAATGGAAATAAGTAAAATAGAACAAGCACATCAGGAATTTTTATACTGGTTCGAACTTTCCGTTCTACGTCCAGTCCCAGACTCCTTCTGGAATTTCAACTACAATAATCGTCACTTAACCCGTAGGAATAGGTATATACAGTCTGAGCAGCAGAATAGACAACCTGAGCAACTGAATAGAATTTTCGTCTCAGCAGTAGAAGAGGACTTTACTAATACAAAATAATATATGACACTATGTGTTCTTGATAACACTGAATTGTCACTGATAGCACAAATATCCTATAATCAAATCCTCAAGTATATGAAGTGTATGTGAAGATATGAAGAGAAGGTAATGCTAAGAATCGAAGATTAAGAAAGTTAGTTTGTTGATTCAAAGCAGTAAAAACGTTTGTTCACTGTTTGAATGCAAATATTAAAGCACAAGAAGAATAGTAGAGAGTTAGAATGAAATTCGGTGAATATGAAGTGTTTGAGAGTATCTATATATAGTAGTTGAAGAGTTACTGCCATTGGTGAAGGGTTCTGACGAAGAAGAGCATCTATTTTCGTTCAGAGCAGGGTTGCATCCTTTCGGAGAAGAAGATGTCTTTTCGAAAATATGGCAGTTGGTCTCGGGTCAGTCGACTGGTCGTTCATTGTCAGTCGACTGACTATACGAAAGATTTAAAAAATAAATAGTGCATATGTATATGTACACGGTCAGTTGACTGGATGGTTTATGGCCAGTCGACTGGCTGTGACAATTTTACACAGTATGCTTCTGTTTTGATTTTTTATGTGAAATATGAAGTGCGGACTACTTTAGGGTAGATTTAAACAAATTTCTAAGACTCAATCAAACATACTAGATAGTGAAAGCATAGATTAAAAGTCTTTGATATAGCCATAGTCCGTTGATTATTTCTAATTCTCTTTTTCTTCTAACTTGCTTTGTCATGAATCAAAAACTAGTGATTCAACATCACTATCAGTGAATAGTAAGAGAATTGACTGAGGCATACAGACAAGATATCTTAGGGAATATACTCATTCTAGGGCATTTTTAACCCTATCTCTAATGAGTCACCTAATGAGTTATACTCCAAAGCTAAAATTATTGCTCAACCTTTAGCTCTGATACCAGATGTGACGACCCGGGATGTGACGTCTGAAAATAGGCATCCGATACATCACCCGTATTCGAATGCCGGAGATTCAAACGTTGGAGTCTGGTACGCCGGAGCTTATAACACATTAAGTGAAAACTACATAGCGGAAAATAGAAAAGAATTATTTTATATTGATACACAAATGGACACAATATCTGATAACAAATGACTAACATATATCAGAGCCAATATAGATACAACAACGGAAAAGAATAACAGAACTGGGAACAAGAGCAAAAACAGCGGAAAAATATATTCAACAGAGCACCAAAGATCAAGCCAAAATGCTCAAAAACACCATCATGCTGCAATGAAGAAAAATGCGATCCCCAAATCCACAGACTTCAAAGACTTCCAAAAGTTATATCTATTATCCGACTATTTCATAACCTGACTCTAGGCTGACCGTGTGGAAAATTATGGGAACCTAGAGTTTAGAAAGGGAACAATAAACTCCGGTCAGTCATAGGACTGGTGTGAGTAAAAAAACAATTGTTCGAACAAAAAGAAACAAAAAGAAATAAAAATAAATCCATTATGCGTTTTGAAAAATGAAACTACCGTAAGGTCTCCCGGCACACACTTAATGCTATCGCACCATGGGGAAGGTTTCTCCTTGTTATAGTCAAACATGCTTGATACACGAAAATCCTTTTGATATTATTATTAGTGCATAGTATGGAAAACATTTCAGAAGTATAATATTAATCTTAGCCAGCATACGTACCATTATAGTACGCCTACTATAGCTACCATCTTAGATGGTAGGGTATACAACTAAAACCGTACAGGGATCGTATTTGGTGATTGGATTTCCAACAAATGGTCAGGGCTAAGGAACTTCCTTTCGGAATGGGTACGCCTCTGGAGGGATGAGAACCTAACCGGATCTCTGCCAACACACGGCTGGGTTACCTCTGTAACAAGGTAACTAACTGTCACGAGTATGTCATCCCTCGGTTGTAACCAACCTTTACTGAGGCGCCAACAACAAATTCCAACAACCACATAAGTAAAATATGTGGGCTCCATACCATGATACCACTTTTTGTCCAAAAGGAAATGCACATATCCTAAAGGGTGTGACCCCCGTAACCTTACTGCATCCTTCATGTTTCGACCACTTCCATGTGTGAGATTCGATGAAGTCACGTCCCACAAACCTACGCTTTTCACAAAAGCCATGCTTCGATCAACCAATGATCAACACTTAGCATGCCACATTACCAAATTGGGAATATATCACTAGTAACCATCAACTACATAACCTTTGAGCTCGTATGTCGCAGAGAAGGCTGTTAAGCTAAGAGAATAAATTCTCCCCCACCAAACAGAAATGTATTTGATAGACCAGCTTTATATCTCAAAGTGTAACGTCAGACATACATCCATACAAGTCCATTCTGGGTCTGAATGGAACCGAAGACACTTCGTCCAATTAAGGAAAAAGTCCTTACAAATCCGGATATTCTCTAATCACGTCCGGACTCCCCATTACATAAGGTAATCTAAATCTCTATACCGGGGCCACTCGGTGCAGATACATTTGATAGGTAATCCTTTCACTTCTGAAAATACCCGGTCTTCAACCACCGTCTTCAAATGATATCCCATTTCGTCGTATCATTATTTGGAGTGGGTTTTATGACTCAATTTCCTCTCCCGCCTTAACCGAATAATGAGCGCTTATTTTAGAAACATATGGATATAGTCACAACAAATTTCCATTTTTAATCTTTTAAAAAAAAGATCCATCTTTAAGATTCGATGTGGTTTTCGGATAACCATTTGGAATCCGACCCCTGGTCGCATCGAAATTCAAATGCCATTTTAAGCGCTATGTTGTCTAAGTAAAAAATTCAATTCAGAAGTTCATATTCACATAGCGATATATCACAGATAAATATTTATCACAGCTCAATCCAAAGCAATTCATATCATAGAACATCACATATCAGAGATATCAAACAATTCAAGGCATTCAATATAATCCAATCATCCATAATCAAGATTAGTTGTTCAATTCCTAATTACTTTTAACTCCTGCTTAATTAACATAAATTAATTACAAGCCATTGGCTGTTATTCTAATTAATTAGTTATCCTTGAGTAATTAATTATCCTTAATTATTCACATAAATTAATTAACCTTAAGTTAATTACATTAATTAACCCTTAATTAGTTACATTAATTAACCCTTAATTATTGATTAATTAACCTTTAATTAGTTAACCTTTAATTACTAATTATATTTTAATTAGTTACATTAAGTAATTAACCACTATTAGTTAATCTCATTGATTAACCCTTAATTAATTAATTAACAAATTAACCCCCTTTAATTACCTACATTAAGTAATTATTCTTTAATCACTTGATTAATTAACATTTAATCATTAATTAATTATCCTTAATTATCTTCATTAAGTAATTTACCCTTAGGTAATTAATTACCCCTAATTACTTACATTAATTAACCTTTAATTAATTAATTATCCTTTAATTAATCAAGACCTAAATTAATTCAAAGATAAATCCTTTATCTTAATTAATTACATTATTTGTACCTCATTAAATTAAATGCTTGAATTTAATTATTCAAAATCACCCGAGATCCTTTAATTAATTAAAGTTCCTAATCACCTACCCATTTACATCATTAAATTATATTTGAAAAACACTTAGGGATTTAATTATATGATTATACCAATATATAATTTATTTGAAATCAAATCAATTGATTTTTTTTAAAACAATTAACTTTGAAAATTTTAACCCTTGAAATAAATTTATTATTAACCCATAAAATAACTTAGACCTTTAAGTCAATTAACAATTTAAAGACATCATTGTCGTTTTAATTAACTTCTTAATTAAGTTATTTAATTTTATCTAAAATAAGCTTAAGAATTAGTTTAAAATAAAGGTTACACATTAAAACATTTTAAACTTTATTTTTTTAAAATAATTTATTTTAAAACACATATTATATAAAGAATTAGTTTAAGAAAATGGTTAAAATTTGATTTATTCAAACTTTTCAAACTTGTAAACAAACTTTAGTTTTCTGACCCGAGACAACTTTGGGTGTCAACCCGAACCATTTGCAGATTTACCCGAGCAAACCCCTAGCCATCCCTTTTTCTTCTCTTTTTAACTTTATTTTGTTTAAGTTTTAAAACCCTGTTACTTACGTGCGTACCTACCCAATATAATACTCAAGCCAAAGCAAGTTTTCCCCGAGCTTCTACCTGAGACAACTTCGTTTCCAATCCAACAGCATCACCCCTGACACATAGATGCACGCACACATGCACAAGCGATTGCCAATGATCTGATCATCGCCACCACCTCTAATATGTCGCCGGTCACCTTGCTGATGAACCCGACCACCCAGATCTTCGATCAATTCTGCCAGACGAAATCGAGCTACATGAGCACCTGGAACCCAAATCTTGATCATCGAAAAACGCCTCGTGTTGCCACCTCCGACCACCAAAAAGTTCAGTACTCCGACCAAACCTTCGTCGTGGACCGGAGCTCCTATTCCACTTACTCCGACCAAGTCCTATGCACGCTCATAGTCGTGATGAGCCCGAGAACATCGTCTAACCCATCAGTGCTAAAAAACCTACTTTGCCTTCGTACGGCCACTACGGTGGTTAAGAATTCCACCCACCATTTTTCCTAGAACCCCTGACCTCCGAGCTAGCTATGGCCATGATCCCGAGACCCACCTCTACTCCGATCACCAGAATTTTCCAAAAAAACCCCTTTCCGTTCAACTTGCAATCTCTCTCAATTTATCAACTTAAAAATCATGATTTTTCTTTTAAAAATCATATGTTTCAGAAATAAATCAGGTTATATAATTGAATCATGAGATTAAGACTTTTGAATTTTGACATGCTTTTGATTTTTTACTGTATTTTCTGATTTTTCTGGAAAACTTTAACCAATTATACTTTTAAGTATTTTCAAAACTTAGGTTATATTAATTCAAACATTTTTTGTTGGTACATCAAAGCCTAAAAAGGATTAGGGAATGAGATTTTAAACTTGACTTGATTTTCAAACCTGTAAACTAGAACAAAGGCATATTTGCCTGTACACAGATATTCACAAACATTACTTTATATTTTTTATATAGATGCAAGCATATTTATATCTATACAAACATTTTCACAATATTCTTTCAAGGATCAATCACAAGCACCCAGGCATATAACAGATCCAAGAAGTTTACTTACGTGCTTGATGATGAACAGAGAGAGAGATAGAGCCTGGAATGTACATTTTTGAAAATCTGGAAATAGATCTTGCTTGTTTGATTTAGTGCTGAGTTGAACCTGCATGCTTTTGATTTTGCAACTGAACTCATTTGATTCATTTTGAATTGAATCCATATATTTACTTTGCTTTAGATTCTTTTCTGGCTTTGTAGTTTCCAGGTTTGAATTTTGAATTTTGATAGTGCTTTCAGGTTTTAAATTTCGAAGAGATTGCTTGCTTTGATCTTTAATCTCTGGTTTTGCTTTTCTTTCTTAGGTTTTATTTTTAGTTTTTGAATACAATGAAAGAAAATGAAAGAGAAGGGGAAGTAGATATGTTTATAAACCTTGTTTTATTATTTTTGAAAATAAAAAGAAAATTAATATTTGACACTTGTAAATATATGTCAAAATCAAGCTAACATTTGTTAAATTACATGCTATATGGTTTACACTTGCTAGTCTTCTATTTAAAATACTTACACATGTTTATTTACATGTATTTAATGTTTTTATTAATTTAAGTATTACATTTTTCAATTAATTTAACATATATATATATATATATGTTTTATATTTTTATATTTAAACTTTTCCTTTTTATATTAACATATGCTTTGTATTATATATATATATATATATATATATATATATATATATATATAAAACTAAATTTAGTACATGTATAATTTCAAAAAGAAGGCATATGAAATCTTTTATCAAACCTTACTTTAACTAAAGATATTATACTTTTATTTTTATTAAACACATTTCCTTTTATAAATATTTATATAACCTTAAAGAAAATAATTTGAAATTCTAATTATACATTAATAAATAAACACATGTATATATTATAATTTAACCCGTAATTAGCTTTTAAAAATTATTATATTTAATTTAAAACATAACTTCCCAATTACAATACACACACACACACATATATATTAGAAAACAATTTTTTATTAATTTTAAAATATAGAGTTTTTAAATCCAATTTATTTTTTAAATCTTTATTTTAGAATTTCAAATCCAAAATTCTATTTCCAATATATATATATATATATATATATATATATATATATATATATAACGAACACATATCTTAATTTATTTTTGAAAAAATTCAAATTAATTCACAATTTAATCCAAAAAATTATATTAATTATTAAATTAAATTTGGCTTAAAAACGTGATCGTTACATCCATCGTTAAATCTTTATTGAATTATTGAATGTTATGGCTTGGTTGAATATATTGGTATTTGAGAGAATGTAAAAAAATAAGATTGGATTTTTAAAGGACATAAAAAGGGAAATTTTTAAGTAAAATAATATAGTGAATTTGGGAAAATTAAAGATTTAATTTGGGGAAAAAAATAAAAAATTTGATTTTTAAATTCTATTAAATAAATTTGAGTATGGAAATAAAGATAGAGATTTTAAATAAATGAAAATAAAAGAGTTTTGGAGACTTATGTGATATTTTCTAAATTTTAAAGGATTTCATTTTCAAAATTTTAGATTTAAATGTTTGGGAAGAAATTTAAGGGTAGAATTTTGAATGAGGTATGAAGTGATATTTCAGTTTTAAATAAGATTTTGTTTTCATAATATAGAAGTAAATATAGAATTAATGGGTTTTAAAATAAATTTGGATAAGTAAAAAAATTATTTTTAAAATGGAGTAAATTTTGAAAATCGATTTGAAAACTGATTAAGTGTTTTGAATTGGGATTAAAGGAGAATGGAATTGTGAAGTTTATAAACAGGGTTTATAAATAAAGTGAAATATTTATTAAAGGATAATTTGGAAGTATAAATTCAGGATGGGAATTCATAAAGGATGGGTAATTTGTTTTAAAAATAAATAGTAGTTTATTTTTAAAGGTGTGGAAAGGAAAGTGTATTTCCTTGGAAAGCCAAGTATATTTTTAAAGAAAGATTTCCATGTATAACTTAGAGGTTTTAAAAGAATGTTTTAGAAAGAAATTATTATTTAGTGGTTTTAAAATTTTTAAAAGCAAATTTTTATTAAGTTAATTATATAAGTAAAGTATTTTAGAGGTTTAACTAGTTTTATGATTTAAAAGATAATTATTTAATATTTATACCTTACAGAATAATTTTTAATTTTTATTTGTTTTGGCTTAAGTTTTTACATGAAAAATTATTACTAAATTTCATAACTAGTATTTTAAAGAAAATGTTTTAAATAATTTTTGTTTTAAGTTTTTTAAAGTATACATTTTGGATAAAATGATTTAAATTTATTTTAAATCTAGGTATTAAGACTTGATGATTTCCGGTTGAAATAAAACAATTGTGTGGGAATTTATTCCGCGTGAGAAGAAGTGATTTGAAAACTATTTTCAAAAGGGTGGAAGTGTAGAAAAATATCTTGTGAAGATATTTTGAAATAAATAATTTAGAAAATTATTAAGGCCTGATGGTTGTTTGTGGATGTTATTTGGTACTTAAATAACCGACTATCAATACTGGCCAATGCGCTGATCGTTTCGAAGAGACCAGTGTAACGACCCGACTTCCTATGCCCAGGAAGACGTATCGTTTTTAAGAAAAGAAAGAGGTGAGAAAGTAGAAAAGATAGAGAAGAAAGAACAACATCAGAATCTCACAGCGGAACGAATAAAATATAATATATCATATAAGTATTTACATAATATACAACATCAATCAGAGTTATACAGATAATGCATCACATACTAGACAGTTATAATCACCTGTCTAGTTATACAACTCAATACAATACAGGTCAAACAATAAGACTCAGAGATACCAACACAGCAGAACTATATATATATCTACAACGCTGAAGCCACCTGCTCCATTGCTCCTCCAGAATGCGTCAAAAGCTAACCTGAATCCCTTGGCTACCCGTAAAAATTTGGGTACCCGAGAGTTTATGAAAAACAAAAATAAACTCCGGGTCAGACATGGGTCTGGTATGAGTAACAGGTTAAAAGTTGCTTAATTTTGAAAAATCCTTTGAAAATAAAAGGTATCACGTAAGACTCCCCACAAATAAACATGGGTAAGTTTTTACCTTACGCTAACCAAAACATTTGATAGGAAATTCTGTGATATTATAATAGGTCTAGGGTTTTCAAGTAAATAGAAAATAGCCGAAATTGTTACATCTATTAAATTCCAGCTACTAGCCACAAAAGTGGGTAATACAATCAAAACCGTTGGCACTTATTGGATTGTGGATTCCATACAATGGCAGGGCTACTGGGGTACCGCCCGTCACAGTACGGGGCCTGGATCACCGTACCGAGGATTACTCCCTTCATCCCCTGCAACACAAGGCCGGAACCATTCCTTACTGAACAGTCCCGAACAAGATAAACCCCGGCAGTTGTCATGACCAACCGCCCACACAGCCGAAAATAAGGGACATCTAGACAGGGGAATATCCTTGTCCTGCTTGGGCATGACCCTCCTAATATTGCTGCACCTCCCCTGTTTTAGCCATTCCCGGTTGATGAGGCTTGAGGTTACGATTACCTTTAGAGAACATAATTCTTAGAATGCTCATCGCCCACCTGACGATGTGTTGAAAGCATTCAATCCATACAAGTTCGTTCCGGGTTTGAACGAAACCGAAGGCATTATCTCGTTACACTCATTTTGGAATCACCCTCAGAGTTAACGACGATAACCCTTGCATTCTGGACCTTCATCTTTACTTCAGCTTCAAGACCTATCGTTAATTTGGAATCGATGTGGTTTTCGGATGTTCCAAATAAGGAAAACCGATCCCGGTCTCATCGAAATCCAAAACGTGTCTTTTAGGGCCAAGTTGTCTATTTAGCCTTAACAGTTTAATTCAATATAATTCAATATACACACAGATGGATATAATATCACAATAGATAATCACAGATAATCTCATAAACAGATAATCAATAATTTCATTCAAACAGATAACTAGAGATTATCATATTTAAACTAAGCATCCATACCAGATAGATAGTATTTATGTCATGTCTAAATTCAACATCATCAAATGAGATATCAATATCATATATCCATAAGCAATGGTTTATAATCATACCATTTGTAATTAATTTAAAATGAATTAAATTAACTACTTCTATCACTAATTAATTTAAAGTAAATTAATTCTTTATCTATAAATCCTGCTTATACAACCCTTAATTAATTATAAATCAAATTAATTAATCATCTTCTAAATATTCATCTTGATTAAACACCTTGATTAATCAATCTCTAATTACAATCAGTAACTATTCTTTAATTAATTTCACAAATTAATTATCCTAAATTACTCATAGTAATTAACATTAAATTACTTCATTTTTGGATTAACTAAAATTAAGTACATTTATTCTTAATCACTTACATTATTTAAATATTTCTTAATTATCCCATTTCTTAATTTACATTATTAATTATATTAATTCATGATCTTTAATTTATATTAAAATTTAATTACTTTAATTAAATTAATTACATTAAGTAATTAATCTCAAATTAAACACCATTATTAATCATCCTTGATTAATATCAACCAGTAATTAATCACCCCTAATTTCTCATATAAATAAATTAATTATTCCCATAATTAATTGTCTCCACTAATTAATCCCAAGATTAATTATAAAAGTAATTATCCAAATTACTTTATTATCTCATTATTTTTCAGTAATTGATATTAATTACTTCCTTAAGTAATTGTGCTCCATTGCATACACTAAGAAATTACACTTATCAATTATCAAATGACTTTCTTAAATTAATTAAACTAAATTAATTAACTTAAATTAATCATTTATCAAAATTAATTACGATAAGTAATTAATCTCTTAATTACTTTTATCAAGTAATTATATTTAACAATTTTACAATAGATTATCTAATTAATCTGATTAATTATCAAAATTAATCTCATTAATAAATTACTTAGTAATCTTTAGTTAATTATCTTTATTAACTAATAGCATTACTTAAATTACATTTGTAATTAGTTTCTAATTATAAATTGATCTAAATTTTAATACATAAGTCATTTCTTCATCAACCTATTATTCTTAAGATAATTTATTTCTTTATTAATGAATTTATTAACATTACATTTTAAATTCAAAGTCAAGTATCTTTTGAATTTTAAGATTCAAAATGACTATAATTTAAATTCAATTTAAAATCCTTTAAATAAATGTAAATAACACTTATTATTTACATATATGAACTTGTAAAAGAAAATCTTTAAATTAAATTAATTGAATCTTAATTTAAATTTCCAAAATACATTTATATTTTAACTTGCAATTTTCAAGTTAAACAATTTTATTTAGCATCCATTCAAAAGAACTTGTAAAAACCCAATTCAAATATCTATTTGCAGACAAATTCTTTTTCAAACGAACTAATTGAATTTATCCTTGATTTATACATTTAGATTTTAGCACTGACTTATATTTTCAGATTTTGATGTCATTAGTTTAACTTAAATTTTAAAACTTGGTTTTTAACTTGCTTTGAAAAAACTTGATTTTTTTTTGATTTAAGATCCAAATATGTTTCTAAAAACTTATAGTCAAAAATTCACTTGGATCTATATTTGAACTTCCAAATTTTCAAACACAATTTAAGTTTGATTCGGATTTTAAATTTATTCTAAAATCTGAAACTGTCAGGTTGTACACTTGACATGAAACCCATATTTTATTTGTTTTAAGTTTTATTTTAATTTAAATTTGAATTCAAAAGTAAACTTGAATTCGAACCTAAAACTGTTTTTAACATGCTCCAATTTATTACTTACTTTAGGATTCATTTAAATTTAACACAGAACACTGTTTCCAGTTTTAACAAACCTGAAACAATACAACACCCATCCCCTTTCCATTTACTTCGGGTTTTCCCCTAGCCTTACTTCGAGTCACATACTCGATTTACTCGAGTTCTCCCCTAACCAGAAACCTGACACAGCAACAACTACCCAGTTTTCCACTGCACGGTGCACGTGCACCGTGACTATGGCCATCTCCGGCCATCCACTCAGGCTTCAACACATCACCGGCCACCACCAGACCCAAACACGATCATCCATAGCCACCTCACTTGCTTGAAACAAAATCGAATTCGTCTCACAAAACCTGGAACCATAAACAGTTCTTCCCCTCGAAACCTGTCAACACTTCGCCACTCCTCCTCCGACCTCTAGAGGACGACCACCACCGGCAACTGCTTTGATTTTCACCCCTCTACCCATTCCCAATTCCCTGTTTAACTCGATGCACCAAGGGAATCGAACAAGCCCGAACTTCAACCCAGTTTAAAATTAGGTTTACAGAAGGAAACTCGTTGCTGTCGCCACCACGCCAAACTGCACCACCTACCACCATTTTTCCCATCACCGGGGTAAGCTCCTCCATCACCTCACACAACCCCGACCACCCTCGACCTCGTGATCACCGGAAAAACTCGAAAACAAGATTTCCAGACAAACTCAAATGACACTTTCAATTCTACATTAAAAATTGTGAATTTGATTTTAAAAATCTTATCTTTTATATACAATTCCAGATAGGTATTTAAATCAACAAATTACAAGATTTGATTTTTTATCATAGTTCAAGTTTCTCTGTGTTTTCTTCTACCAGACAAATGTTTCTAACTAAAATTCTTGCAACTTATTCTTCTAAGCATAGTTAATTTAAAACAACTAACTTTGTTATAAATACTTAAGCCAAAATGAAATTAGAGTGTGAAGTATTTTTGAAGTTAGATTTAAGTTTAAATCCCTGGAACATTAAAACAGAGATGGTCACACGGTCATCTGAGTTTGTCTTAAGCATTGAGTATGTTAGATAATCCTTGGAACATTAAAACAGAGATGGTCACAGGCATTGAGTATGTTAGACAAACTCAAATGACACTCTAATTTAATGTTCCAAGGATTTAAACTTAAATCTAACTTCAAAAATACTTCACACTCTAATTTCATTTTGGCTTAAGTATTTATAAGAAAGTTAGTTGTTTTAACTTAACTATGCTTAGAAGAATAAGTTGCAAGAATTTTAGTTAGAAACATTTGTCTGGTAGAAGAAAACACAGAGAAACTTGAACTATGATAAAAAATCAAATCTTGTAATTTGTTGATTTAAATATATATCTGGAATTGTATATAAAAGATAAGATTTTTAAAATCAGATTCGCAATTTTTAATGTAGAATTGAAAGTGTCATTTGAGTTTGTCTGGAAATCTTGTTTTCGAGTTTTTCCGGTGATCACGAGGTCGAGGGTGGTCGGGGTTGTGTGAGGTGATGGAGGAGCTTACCCCGGTGATGGGAAAAATGGTGGTAGGTGGTGCAGTTTGGCGTGGTGGCGACAGCAACGAGTTTCCTTCTGTAAACCTAATTTTAAACTGGGTTGAAGTTCGGGCTTGTTCGATTCCCTTGGTGCATCGAGTTAAACAGGGAATTGGGAATGGGTAGAGGGGTGAAAGTCAAAGCAGTTGCCGGTGGTGGTCGTCCTCTGGAGGTCGGAGGAGGAGTGGCGAAGTGTTGACAGGTTTCGAGGGGAAGAACTGTTTATGGTTCCAGGTTTTGTGAGACGAATTCGATTTTGTTTCAAGCAAGTGAGGTGGCTATGGATGATCGTGTTTGGGTCTGGTGGTGGCCGGTGATGTGTTGAAGCCTGAGTGGATGGCCGGAGATGGCCATAGTCACGGTGCAGTGCACCGTGCAGTGGAAAACTGGGTAGTTGTTGCTGTGTCAGGTTTCTGGTTAGGGGAGAACTCGAGTAAATCGAGTATGTGACTCGAAGTAAGGCTAGGGGAAAACCCGAAGTAAATGGAAAGGGGATGGGTGTTGTATTGTTTCAGGTTTGTTAAAACTGGAAACAGTGTTCTGTGTTAAAATTTAAATGAATCCTAAAGTAAGTAATAAATTGGAGCATGTTAAAAACAGTTTTAGGTTCGAATTCAAGTTTACTTTTGAATTCAAATTTAAATTAAAATAAAACTTAAAACAAATAAAATATGGGTTTCATGTCAAGTGTACAACCTGACAGTTTCAGATTTTAGAATAAATTTAAAATCCGAATCAAACTTAAATTGTGTTTGAAAATTTGGAAGTTCAAATATAGATCCAAGTGAATTTTTGACTATAAGTTTTTAGAAACAAATTTGGATCTTAAATCAAAAAAAAAAATCAAGTTTTTTCAAAGCAAGTTAAAAACCAAGTTTTAAAATTTAAGTTAAACTAATGACATCAAAATCTGAAAATATAAGTCAGTGCTAAAATCTAAATGTATAAATCAAGGATAAATTCAATTAGTTCGTTTGAAAAAGAATTTGTCTGCAATTAGATATTTGAATTGGGTTTTTACAAGTTCTTTTGAATGGATGCTAAATAAAATTGTTTAACTTGAAAATTGCAAGTTAAAATATAAATGTATTTTGGAAATTTAAATTAAGATTCAATTAATTTAATTTAAAGATTTTCTTTTACAAGTTCATATATGTAAATAATAAGTGTTATTTACATTTATTTAAAGGATTTTAAATTGAATTTAAATTATAGTCATTTTGAATCTTAAAATTCAAAAGATACTTGACTTTGAATTTAAAATGTAATGTTAATAAATTCATTAATAAAGAAATAAATTATCTTAAGAATAATAGGTTGATGAAGAAATGACTTATGTATTAAAATTTAGATCAATTTATAATTAGAAACTAATTACAAATGTAATTTAAGTAATGCTATTAGTTAATAAAGATAATTAACTAAAGATTACTAAGTAATTTATTAATGAGATTAATTTTGATAATTAATCAGATTAATTAGATAATCTATTGTAAAATTGTTAAATATAATTACTTGATAAAAGTAATTAAGAGATTAATTACTTATCGTAATTAATTTTGATAAATGATTAATTTAAGTTAATTAATTTAGTTTAATTAATTTAAGAAAGTCATTTGATAATTGATAAGTGTAATTTCTTAGTGTATGCAATGGAGCACAATTACTTAAGGAAGTAATTAATATCAATTACTGAAAAATAATGAGATAATAAAGTAATTTGGATAATTACTTTTATAATTAATCTTGGGATTAATTAGTGGAGACAATTAATTATGGGAATAATTAATTTATTTATATGAGAAATTAGGGGTGATTAATTACTGGTTGATATTAATCAAGGATGATTAATAATGGTGTTTAATTTGAGATTAATTACTTAATGTAATTAATTTAATTAAAGTAATTAAATTTTAATATAAATTAAAGATCATGAATTAATATAATTAATAATGTAAATTAAGAAATGGGATAATTAAGAAATATTTAAATAATGTAAGTGATTAAGAATAAATGTACTTAATTTTAGTTAATCCAAAAATGAAGTAATTTAATGTTAATTACTATGAGTAATTTAGGATAATTAATTTGTGAAATTAATTAAAGAATAGTTACTGATTGTAATTAGAGATTGATTAATCAAGGTGTTTAATCAAGATGAATATTTAGAAGATGATTAATTAATTTGATTTATAATTAATTAAGGGTTGTATAAGCAGGATTTATAGATAAAGAATTAATTTACTTTAAATTAATTAGTGATAGAAGTAGTTAATTTAATTCATTTTAAATTAATTACAAATGGTATGATTATAAACCATTGCTTATGGATATATGATATTGATATCTCATTTGATGATGTTGAATTTAGACATGACATAAATACTATCTATCTGGTATGGATGCTTAGTTTAAATATGATAATCTCTAGTTATCTGTTTGAATGAAATTATTGATTATCTGTTTATGAGATTATCTGTGATTATCTATTGTGATATTATATCCATCTTTGTGTATATTGAATTATATTGAATTAAACTGTTAAGGCTAAATAGACAACTTGGCCCTAAAAGACACGTTTTGGATTTCGATGAGACCGGGATCGGTTTTCCTTATTTGGAACATCCGAAAACCACATCGATTCCAAATTAACGATAGGTCGTGAAGCTGAAGTAAAAATGAAGGTCCAGAATGCAAGGGTTATCGTCGTTAACTCTGAGGGTGATTCCAAAATGAGTGTAACGAGATAATGCCTTCGGTTTCGTTCAAACCCGGAACGAACTTGTATGGATTGAATGCTTTCAACACATCGTCAGGTGGGCGATGAGCATTCTAAGAATTATGTTCTCTAAAGGTAATCGTAACCTCAAGCCTCATCAACCGGGAATGGCTAAAACAGGGGAGGTGCAGCAAGGTTAGGTGGGTCATGCCCAAGCAGGACAAGGATATTCCCCTGTCTAGATGTCCTTTATTTTCGGCTGTGTGGGCGGTTGGTCATGACAACTGCCGGGGTTTATCTTGTTCGGGACTGTTCAGTAAGGAATGGTTCCGGCCTTGTGTTGCAGGGGATGAAGGGAGTAATCCTCGGTACGGTGATCCAGGCCCCGTACTGTGACGGGCGGTACCCCAGTAGCCCTGCCATTGTATGGAATCCACAATCCAATAAGTGCCAACGGTTTTGATTGTATTACCCACTTTTGTGGCTAGTAGCTGGAATTTAATAGATGTAACAATTTCGGCTATTTTCTATTTACTTGAAAACCCTAGACCTATTATAATATCACAGAATTTCCTATCAAATGTTTTGGTTAGCGTAAGGTAAAAACTTACCCATGTTTATTTGTGGGGAGTCTTACGTGATACCTTTTATTTTCAAAGGATTTTTCAAAATTAAGCAACTTTTAATCTGTTACTCATACCAGACCCATGTCTGACCCGGAGTTTATTTTTGTTTTTCATAAACTCTCGGGTACCCAAATTTTTACGGGTAGCCAAGGGATTCAGGTTAGCTTTTGACGCATTCTGGAGGAGCAATGGAGCAGGTGGCTTCAGCGTTGTAGATATATATATAGTTCCGCTGTGTTGGTATCTCTGAGTCTTATTGTTTGACCTGTATTGTATTGAGTTGTATAACTAGACAGGTGATTATAACTGTCTAGTATGTGATGCATTATCTGTATAACTCTGATTGATGTTGTATATTATGTAAATACTTATATGATATATTATATTTTATTCGTTCCGCTGTGAGATTCTGATGTTGTTCTTTCTTCTCTATCTTTTCTACTTTCTCACCTCTTTCTTTTCTTAAAAACGATACGTCTTCCTGGGCATAGGAAGTCGGGTCGTTACACTGGTCTCTTCGAAACGATCAGCGCATTGGCCAGTATTGATAGTCGGTTATTTAAGTACCAAATAACATCCACAAACAACCATCAGGCCTTAATAATTTTCTAAATTATTTATTTCAAAATATCTTCACAAGATATTTTTCTACACTTCCACCCTTTTGAAAATAGTT
This sequence comes from Allium cepa, assembly GCA_030765085.1. Lineage (NCBI taxonomy): Eukaryota > Viridiplantae > Streptophyta > Magnoliopsida > Asparagales > Amaryllidaceae > Allium > Allium cepa. The sequence continues at coordinate 846,613,671 of CM060938.1, forward strand.
TTCAAATCACTTCTTCTCACGCGGAATAAATTCCCACACAATTGTTTTATTTCAACCGGAAATCATCAAGTCTTAATACCTAGATTTAAAATAAATTTAAATCATTTTATCCAAAATGTATACTTTAAAAAACTTAAAACAAAAATTATTTAAAACATTTTCTTTAAAATACTAGTTATGAAATTTAGTAATAATTTTTCATGTAAAAACTTAAGCCAAAACAAATAAAAATTAAAAATTATTCTGTAAGGTATAAATATTAAATAATTATCTTTTAAATCATAAAACTAGTTAAACCTCTAAAATACTTTACTTATATAATTAACTTAATAAAAATTTGCTTTTAAAAATTTTAAAACCACTAAATAATAATTTCTTTCTAAAACATTCTTTTAAAACCTCTAAGTTATACTTGGAAATCTTTCTTTAAAAATATACTTGGCTTTCCAAGGAAATACACTTTCCTTTCCACACCTTTAAAAATAAACTACTATTTATTTTTAAAACAAATTACCCATCCTTTATGAATTCCCATCCTGAATTTATACTTTCAAATTATCCTTTAATAAATATTTCACTTTATTTATAAACCCTGTTTATAAACTTCACAATTCCATTCTCCTTTAATCCCAATTCAAAACACTTAATCAGTTTTCAAATCGATTTTCAAAATTTACTCCATTTTAAAAATAATTTTTTTACTTATCCAAATTTATTTTAAAACCCATTAATTCTATATTTACTTCTATATTATGAAAACAAAATCTTATTTAAAACTGAAATATCACTTCATACCTCATTCAAAATTCTACCCTTAAATTTCTTCCCAAACATTTAAATCTAAAATTTTGAAAATGAAATCCTTTAAAATTTAGAAAATATCACATAAGTCTCCAAAACTCTTTTATTTTCATTTATTTAAAATCTCTATCTTTATTTCCATACTCAAATTTATTTAATAGAATTTAAAAATCAAATTTTTTATTTTTTTCCCCAAATTAAATCTTTAATTTTCCCAAATTCACTATATTATTTTACTTAAAAATTTCCCTTTTTATGTCCTTTAAAAATCCAATCTCATTTTTTTACATTCTCTCAAATACCAATATATTCAACCAAGCCATAACATTCAATAATTCAATTTCAAATATAATCAATAAAATCATCATAGATTATCACATAATTCACATTGCTGAATATAAAATAAATTAAACGTTTTGAGGAATCCAGTTAGATCCCTCCAACATGTTTCCCTTCATCCACAGATGTTAGCACAATATAAAATACGAATTCCACTTAAAGGTTGAATATCGTGGTATATGAGGTCATCTGCTATTATGCGGGGAGCATAGGGTCTCATCCGCTATATAATGCAGGAAATCACACACACACACACACTATTATATAGAAATATCACATCCAGTCAATTCAATCATTCAACCAATAATTTAATTTTAACTATTTAAATTTAAATGGAAATCCAAATGAGTGAGATGAACTCACCTTTGCTTTTATTTGCAATCCACTTCAATCTTGACTTGATTTCTTCATAATTATAGACCTTGTACAACATTATAGACTAATTAATATTTAAAAAAATCGAATAATTAATCGCCTTTTAATAAATTTAATTTAAACTAATGATTTAATTTTAACTAATGATTTAACTTATTCTTTTAGTATCTAAACTAATTAAATAAGTTAATCGAATAAATTAATCATCAAATCCATTATTTGAAAAAATATATCTAGTAAATTAAAATTGGTATATTTATTTTTTTTCTTTTGAAACGTCATATATATTCATAAAATAATCTATATAGATTTCGAAAATCTAATTTATATCAACTCTTACATTTTTTTGAAATCTTATATATATATATACACATATATATACTTTTTTACCAACATATATTTAAATTAAATTAGGATTAGATTAAAATTTAAAAGCTTCTTAACATATACATCCTTTTTTCTTTACTATAAATTATATATATATATATTTTTGTATAAACCAAACATATATATCTATGGATTCTGTATATGTATATAAATATAAATCTGCATATGTATATATATATATATATATATATATAAACTTGACCTTACTGTACAAAATTTTATTTTCTGCAAAGTTCATATATACCTTTTTTTAAAAAAAGAAAACAGCTCGAAATGAATAGGGAAAAGCCAAACCTAAACCTAAGCGCAGCCTCCCGTTGCCATTACCATGCAAGCGCCACCCCAACCCAGCTAGTGCCTTCCCCTTACACCATCACCGCCACCTTCGTTGCCACTGAGCTCGAGTTTCCTCCGCCTTTAGTTTGCAGCTTCCAGCTTCCATGAAACGCTACACCCTTCGAACATCGCGAGCCCAAAATCGAACAGCAATCCATCGCTTCGTCGAAGACGTTGAACTCCATAATCGCGAGCTCCTTGCCATCATCCTCCTCCTCGACTTCACTTGCTGCTCTCTGTTTGAACGAATCGAAATCGTTTCCCCCCATCTCGTATCAAATACGTGGCCTCTCCCCGTGCTTTGAATTTGGATCGAGATTTCCTCGATCTGATTTGGTTGATCGAATCGAATTTGATATTCTTTTGAATGCTTTGGAAGAGGACTCGATTTAACTGAAAAGGGAAGAAAGGAATAAGATATCGGAAAATGCTCAGCTGTTTGTTTTGGTTTTGAATGAATTTGAAATGTTTCAGCCATTCTTGATTTTTTTTCTTTTGAACGAGATGAAGTATTATTGTTATTAACGAAGATGCGTGTCTTCAGGGAGAACACGTGCTCGAAAAGGCAAGATATATGTTGAATCACAAGCTACAATGATTTTTTTTTACTGGTCACAATATACACTTTAATTTAAATTTGAATTCAACGTATCGAAATCGAGCTAAAAATCCTGACCTCCTATCGTGGCATGCCGCTAGGCGTATATAATGTTCTACCCCTATTACGAACACGATGGGTAAGGTTTCGAGTCCTAATTTGATCATATGGAGAAGATAGCTTTTTGAACCTAGTTATTATATTGAAATTTGATATAGATTTCAACATGTTTATATATCATACGATCACACGATAACTACAAATGCTACGAAACATGAAATCCGATAATAATACAATATTACGGATCCAATGGAACTGGTTTCGTCGAGTTTCGAGATTGTGCCTCGGAAGGCTATTTCTAAATGTCAATTTAAACTATATATTTTTAAAACTGAACAGATCAACTTTAAATTAAATTTTGACACTTCTATTATCTCCAATATTATCAATATAAATTTTATAAGCTTTTGAAATATTTTTAACAAGCTTAGAATTCTAGATTCAACATTTCACCCAATTTCCAATCATTAAATTAAATAATTAAATTGCCAAATAAATAGTGATATTTGAAATTCAAGTTAAACTAACTTTCAAATATTTAAAATCAATTAAATATACCAATTTCAAATATTAAAAAATTTCGGGTCGTCACATTTGGCTATAGTCTATATATATGTTATAATATGGAAGTTTTGATATTTTTGGCAATATATAGTTTTGGCTATAGTGTGAGTACATTTTGTTTAATTTGTTCATCTATCTTGTTTTGTTCCATTTTTGTCTGCATGGTATATTCGTTTATTAACTATTAATTCTAAACACCATTTACATATATGGTTATTTTAAATTTTGAAATGTATATAGATTCAAATTTAAAGCTTATATATATTATTATTTTATGTATTATATATACAAAGTGATATGTTTGTATATCTATATTAGTATTTATTTCGAATCATATGTTATGTATATATGTTAGACTTTAATATATCTGTTTTGATTTAAACGCTGATTTTGAAATACATATATAATTAATTTAATATGCGTTTGAATTTAGTATATGATTTATATATATATATATATATATAGTTATATATAGTTATACATAAGTTCACTTATAACTGATCTCCATCAATCCAGCTTTGATTTGATTTCGTCAATTTTTATTTATTAGCTTCATTTGTTAATTCGAGTTCAATCTTTCCTTGCTTTGAGATTCGTGCCTGGATTCGTAGCTCAATTCCTTGTCAAATCTACCTAGCCTCGAAAGGTGAGCCATCACTCATGATTACCATTCTTATATTTATTAAATTGGATTTCGATTGAAACGACAATTGAAATATGCTGCTGTTAGTTATTTACATTTGCTATTTATATGTTATTATCTGTAACGGTTCACTTGTGGGATATGACACCATATCCTGTTGTTTATATTTTATTTAATCACTGATGATATATGCCTGTTATATTTTATCATATATGTTCTAACTCTACAAGTTCCCTGTTACATATTCCCTATAGGTTGAAATGATACATACTCGAACGATTTGTAGAATAGGAGAAAATCATTATGGGTTGAAATGATAAACCCAAGCATTTTCATTAAATTGAATTTGGGATTACGGGTTGAAATGATATATACCCATATATATTTAAATTGCGAGATGAAATGATAAATATATGTATCAGTTGACTATAGGATAGAAAATTATATACAGACACCGTTGGTATAGATATAAATGTTTTGAAAATGATTTCTATGGTTTTAAAAAGGAAATATATGGTTTATTAAATATCGATTTTAAGATACACACACAACACACACACACATATATGAAATCATCTTTAGAGTTATAAAATTTGGATTTATATGTTTTGATAATTGTATGGTTATAAATAAAATTTGAAATTATATTTCAAATATAAAGTTTATAATAGAAATTGGTTTGAAATTATATTTATTTAAGAATTATACTTAAATAGGTTGATTTGAGATTTATTAAACTTGAGATTTTAAAGATATGATTTTATAACGCGAATTTGATTAAAAGCTATTTAAATGAATATTTCAAATTTACATAAATTGAAATGGTATATTTTGTTTTATTTAAAATTTGGAAATTAAGTTTTACTTAAATGATATTGGATTTATTAACTGAATATTTCAAAACTAAATAATAACAAAGTTAAAATTGAGAGATATATGAAATTGTCAAATGTAGTTTTGAATTTGTGGAATTTTTAAAGTTTGAAATATATTGAAAAATTAAATGGTTTGTTTGGTGGTTCAAATCTATACTTGAAACCGATTAAATTTGAAATGCTTTATTGAGAGACTGAATTGAATTAAAAATTGATAAATTGAGATTAAATTTGAATTTTGGAGTATGAGTTAATTTGAATCGATTTGTGAAATTTGAGGAAGCTATTTATTATATAAAGTAATTTTAAATTCTATTTAAAACTATTTATTTATTTTACTTTATAAACTATTTTACTTTATAAACTATTTTACTTTATAAACTATTTTAATATAAATCATTTTGATATAAACTATTTTAACTTATAACCATTTTATATAATCTATTTATTTTATAAACTATTTTATTATTGATATCTAAACTGTTCATGTGGGAAGTTATGTTTCAAAGTGTTACAATTTCCAATGTGCTGTAATCTCTAAATTTTATAATCTCTGAAGTGTTATAACTTTGAAAGTGCTAGGATTTTGGAAATGGATATATTTGGAGTGAAAATTTATATCGTATGGATATGCTTTTGAAATGGATATGATATTTTGGTTGTATAGTATAAATTATTTTGGAATGACCACGGTGTTGTAAGGACTTTTGGTTGTTAATAGCATACATTTCTACATTGTAGATAGTTCCACGGATACTTAGAGGATGGGTATCCCAAACATCCTCTAAGTTACTTGTATTTCAGTTGATATTTCACTTGAGTTGGATTTATTGACATAAGAATGTTAATCCTGACTCAAGTGTTTTGTGTTTTGCTTTACGCTCGGGTCAGACTGAGTGTCACCGCATTTGAGACTCACCTTTGGAGTTGGGGTTTCGATTGGAGATCCATCTATCTACCTATCTTTCAGTTATTCAGTTGACTCCACTATTATATTCAGATTTTGTATTGATTATTGTATTCGAGACTTTTGTTATATTCTGTTTAATTTTGTTATATATATATATATATATATTGTAACTTCATGAACTACTATTCATTTATTTCCGCTGCTTATTTCATATTACTCCGTGTCTTTGATTCTGTGATTTATTTATTTACTATATATGCTGAGTTTTTGCCAAATTTAAATTAACAATCTGGTATCTTGAGTAATTCAATTCCGACATGTGCGGATGCGAATGGTTGAAAATACCAGGATGTTACAAAAAAAATCTCATAGAAAACAATGTTCTACATTAAAATACATTTCAGAATAGCATTCATATTTCTTATTCCAATAGTAAGTATAATTATTGATTACAATTCATATTTCCAATGTTTCTTTATGAAGCAGAAGTGAGTATTCTTTCTCTTCATTTCGACTACACCTTAAATTACATCTATTCTTACACGCTCATTTTCCTTTCAAATGGCCAAACTATTCAAAAGAAAACCTTACTGAAATATCATAATAAACTCTTTACAAAAGTGCATTAGATTACCCTTAAAATTTAAGGATGTCAAATATGTTGCACTTTTCGTAAACCGATCAAAATGACATTTCAGCGATCGAGTTCTTATATCTATCTTGTAGTTTTTGGTCTTGTGTTACATTAACATAATATGATCTCTTTTATAATCAATCAAATTGAATACTCAATCTCGCACAAAGGTTTATTCTGTTTTTTGGATGAACTAATTTCATCGAAATATTTTACATTACAAACTTTGACCATTCACCATATAACATTTATATGCAATCATATATGGATCAAATATTCATAGTCTTGTATTGTTTAGAATTTGAAACTCATAATGCAATACATGGTCTTGACCAAATAAAATGCATAAGTGACCAAACCATGAATATATTCAATAGTTGTAAAATTAGGCACTAGCATGGGTGTTGAAACGTTTGCATGCAATAAGAATTTGACAGTGAGTATCATATTTCCATTTGTCAACTTTCAATTCAGTTCATTTGTATATCTTAATTGATAAATATTTTATCAATCATATTAAATGCACAAATTTATCATTGTAGATAATTATAACATTATTTAGCATATGTTCCGACAATATTAGAAATGTTAAATGTTACCATTTCATTTTTCTAATAAGGCTCCCACTAGTCTTTTTCGATTCTCCAAATCCTAAGATGAAACACAGAAGTCTTTCGACTTCACTAGCGAGTGTTAGGACTCGTCTCTCTTGGTATTCAGATCTTGAGTTTGCTCAACAAATCATAGCCCCATAAACGATGGATAACTCCTTATCGGTTGTATCACATACAACTTCTAACCCATTTTTCCTTGTCCTAATCTCATTTTGACATAGAGTTTGCTCAACAAATTGAAAGAGATTACTCACTCATACCTACCATATCGTGATGGCTTAAGTATAGTATATGTACCTTGAGTTTGCTCAACAAATACATATAGTTATCTAGCCTCATCTGTTCAATATATTTAATAATACCAACAACTAAGGAGTATGCAAGAAATTTATTAATATACATATGGTAGATGACAACATTATATTGAAGATTCATAATATTCAATGTATTATATTGAGTGATATCGACTTATGGAATAATGTATTTCTTATGAAATACCCACATGATTCAAGTGTAAGACACATTAGAAATCACAGTATACGTACATTTATGTATGTATTTATTCCTTAATTCTATTTAGGTTTCTTTAATGCTCCACTTTTTGTTTATACATTCATATCATATGAGTTTTGTTGTTAAATAACTTTTATATTTCATATTACTTATACGGTAGTCTTACGTATAATATTTCATTAATTAAATCTTATTTAATTAATTTTAATTAATTAACTTTTTAATTGATTTTACATTAGTATTCCAAAACAACTTTTATATTGGACATATCTACTATAACCTTTAAAGTGTAACACATATATATTATGTGTATTTTTTGTGATAACTCGAATTTTGAGTATTTGTAAATTGAGAAGTAACTGGGTTAATTAATAGAAATACTAAGTTTTAACTATTAAAATACTGATTGTTATGAATGAAACAAATAAATCTAAAAATTAATATTCATATCTGGGAAAATAATTATTTAATAATCTCATAATATGATTATTTAAAAATGGGAAAAACTTATTATCTTCAACATAAATTTAATAATATGTTTGTTTAAATCAATATATACATATTTATTTGAATTGATTTTAAGTTGGATTGGATTTGAAGTGGAATTTAAAATTGAATTGAAAGGAATATATATCTTAAAATAGAAATAATAACATGGTTTGGAAAGTATTTATTAATAGGAATAAGTACAAAAGCTTTTAATTAGCATTTAATAATGGATTAAATAATTTTATATGATTAGTTTTCATTTTATTTTCTTTTAAAAAGTTTTATTTATTTAAAATTAGAAAAGTATTTCTTAATTTATAAACGTACTTGTTATTAGGAAATTCAATAAGAAAAGTTTTTTTAAAAAAATCATTTAAAAATAATGTAAATATGAATCATTATAAGTGTTAAGATCTAAAACTCCTTAAAAGAACATGTGTAGTTTTATAAGACTTCTAATAACATGTGTAATTTAAACAAGCTAGGAAAGCGACAAATATTGGAATAATTTACAAGTGGCATCTTTAAAATTTGATTTTCCTTTTATTTTATAGAATCAGAAAATTAGCCTATATAAGTATACATCATTTAATACTTATTTCTTTTTCTCATTTTCAAGTTCAAGGCTTGTATCATTTTCCAAAACCCTGTAAACAAATCTTCAAACTAAAATCAGAATTTACAAACTCAAGATCAAAAGCCAACATCTTATTTCAAACAACCTGTAGCCTGAATCAAGCCTTAATATTTTCAACAATAAAAGAATTTCAGTAACAAACTTTGGACCTCTAGCATCATCATCTCTGTTTCAGCTAAAAAAGAAATTCTCAGCAATTACCATTCTGTTTTGTAAGCAAGATTCATTAACATGCATTCTTCAACACCTCAGTTCAGAGCTAAATCAAAATAAGAAGGGTCTGTCTCTGTTTTAAATTCCTCAGGTGAGTAAACTGCTATTCTTTAGATGCTAATTTCTTTTTGAAACTTTATACTCGTGAGTAAACTTAAAATGTGAAACTTAGGCAACAAGTATCTATTGCAAGTGATATTTATCTGCGAATGATTGATTTGCATGTATGTGTTTATGCAAGTCTTTATGTGTTGATAAGGTGCTTATCTGTTGATATTAAAGTCTGTTCTTAGTCTAAGTCTCTGTTTTAAAAACTGCAAGTAAGAATAACTTCAAATTTGATGCATATGATTGAAGTAAACTAGAGATGTATATTTGCATGATGGTTTCAAGTTCTGAAAACATATTTATATGTATGAAATTGTGGTGCATGTCTGAAAAATCAGACATATGAGAATTTTTTTTCAGGTTACAGGCATATACCTGTTAAAAAAAACAAAAAAAAACCATTTCCCATTTCTCTGATTTATTTCAGGAAATAGTTCTAACAAAACTTGTTAGTTTTTAACTAGACTTAAAGTCCAAAATGGTTTTAAGTAAATTAAGTAATATTTCTCTAGGAATTTGGAAATTACAGTAAAAGTTCAAAATAAGTTAAAAATTTAAACATCATAATTTGATGATTCAATACTATAATTCGAATCCATTTAGAAAGTTGTGTTTTTTAAAACAAAAAGCAAGATTTTTAATAATGTATTGGGTTCGAAATTTGGGATTGCCTGGGATCTGATTTTGTGGCAATCTCTGGCGATCTCGAGGGTGAGGGGTCACGAATTTTCTTCTGGTGATGGAAGAAGTTGCGAGGTACTTGGGAAAAATTCCTGGAAGAGTTCTAGAGCGTCGAGGCGATGAGGAGGGGAAGATTTAGTTTTTTTAAACCTAATTTTAGCATGATTGGAATCAAGATTTAAGCGACGTCTTGGATGCATCGAGTTGCATCAAAGTTTGTGATGGGGCAATGTGGATGGTTAGCAAGTCAGGGCCGGAGTCGCAGCGAATTCTGGTGAATGACGTCGTGGTTTCGAGGCGTTTCTCTGGTGATGGGTAGCTTCTGGATCGATTGTGGCAGCTTGTTTTTGGTTTGGATTATGTGATGACGTAGGGATGATCGGGGTCGATTGAGTGTAGCACCGCCGATTTGTTGAGGGAGGTCAGAGGCGCCGGAGTTGACGCCGGCATTGGTGCACATACACGGGAGTCTTGCTCGTGTCAGTAGTTTGCAGGGGAAGTTTGTCTCGAGGAGGTATTCGTGCAGTTTGGCATATGACTCGAGTGTATATTCGAGTGAGACTTGGGTAGTCCAGCTTGTTAATTGTTTTGAGTGTTACAGGTTTTAAATTTTGAAACTTAACTAAACTAAAGTTTTGGAAGAGAAAGAACTCGGGTTAGACCCGGGTGAACTTTGGGTTTGACCCGAAGCTGGAGTCAGCAGCATTTAAAAGTAAGTTGGGTTTTGAAACTTTTAAATTATTAAGTTGATTAAGTATTTTAAACTTAATTAATGGATTAATTAAGTAATTTGTTTTTAAATAAAATGTTTTTAAATATAATTTAAGATAATTAAGAAATTTACGTGTAATTAATTAACTTGATTAATTTAAGGATGAAAGGCTAATTAAGCAATTAATTAAGAATAATTAATTAATTTAATTAACCAATGATCAGGGATTAATTAATATTTAATTCAGGGTTATAATTGATTAACTTAAAGTTTAATTAATTGTAATTAAGGATTATTAATTAAGTAATTAAAGGTTTATTAATTTTTAATTAGTAATTAATTAACAAGTAATTAAAGGTAAATTAAATGGTAATTAAGGAATGCTTAATTAAGTTTTATTTATTAATAATTAAGTTTTATTAATTAATAATTAAGTTTTATTAATTAATAATTAAGAAATAAATTAATCTATAATTAAAAATTAATTAAGAATTAATTAACTGTTAATTAAGGATTACTTTTTAAAAAAAATTAAATTAATTAATTTAGGATTGGTTAGTTAATTGAGAATGGTTAATTTAATGGCAAATGACTTGTAATTAACTAATGTTAATTAAGTTAAGTTGAATAACTAATTCGTAATAAAGTAATTAAGAAATTAATTACTTAATTAGGTTTAATGTGATAAGTTTAGATTAATTGATTAAGTTTAATTAATTTAAACACTTAGCGATTGATGAATAATTGCTTAATGTAGTTATGGAAGTGTAATTACTTAAGGAAGTAATTAATAGTAATTACTGAATGGGATTAATCGAGGGATTAATTAGAATAAATTAAGGAGTAGTTTATTCAATGAAGTAATTAAGGGTAGTTAAATTCTGGATGTTATTAATCAAGGGTGATTAATAATTATGGTTAATAATTATTAATGAAGTACTTAAAGGTTAATTACTGTATTTGGTTAAGGATAAAAATTAATTTGGTGAAAATTAATTGAGGAATAAATAAAATGATATTGGAAGCCTTTGTTTAGTTGTTATCTCTAATATGAGGTTCGTGATGCTATGTGATAAGATATGTTTGATTTAAACTGTGATGATGTGGTTATCTATTGGTGATGAATTACCATGACATCCTGTATTTGATATTGAATGGTATTTCACTTGAATAAATTGGATAACTTGGTTTTATATGACATTGGATTTGAAGAGACCGGAGTCGGGTATTAGTTAATACCCGAAGCCACATCGATTCTGTATAAATTTGATATGTGGAAATCAATGTGCTAGTTTGGAATGATTTACGTGTATTTTACCATTTAATCTAAGTTTTGAACACTTAGAAATTTATGTGTGATATAAGTGATGTCGATAATAACTCGTGGAGTTGTAAATTGATATAAATTACCCTGGGTTTATATAAGATGTGTGCTTTTGTATTCCTGGTTAGTTGGGTTTACTCACGCTGGTTTCCAGCCTGACCCGGGTGTTACTTTGATGTAATGCTCGGGTCAGACCGAGTATTACAGATTTTCAGGTAAGGACGTTCTGAAGCTCAGGAGTCGAGCTGGATGACAGGGACGTATGGAGAGTTCCACTATGATATTGTATATATCTGAGACATGTTAAATTGTATCAATCCAATGTTGTATAAAATTGATGTAACTCTGATATAGTGATGTAAATTGATTGATACAATTTTCTTTGGTATAATTATTATTATTGATATTATATTTTATCCGCTGCGAATGTAAGATTGCGTGTTTCTTTTCTGTTTTTCTTCTTTCTCTTTTCTTCTTTTCTCTAACTATCTGGAATTTTCAGGGTCGAAAATTCCGGGTCGTTACATTTGGTATCAGAGCAGAAGGTTAAGCAAGAACCTTGGCTCTGGTGGAGGATTACTCATTAGGGATAGGATAAGTGGTACCCTATAATGAGTTGAGTGTATATATATGAGAGAGCGTACTTTTTATTTTCTTATATAAAGGTTTTTAAATGATTTCAAAAGTAAATGAATCTTATATAAGAAATAAATTATCTATTATATAAAAGGGAATTGGTTGCAGTATTAATTAAATTAATAGTAATAGTAAGAATTAAGTGGTAATAGAATTACAACCAAATTGAAATTAAATTAAAGACAAGTTTGAAATGGATTCAAACTGGAATTAAATCTTAAAAATTGGGAAAGGTTTCAGGATAAGAATAATTAATTAATTTATGTAATTAATTAAACTTTGTGGGATTAATTAGTGGATAATAATTAGAAATGATAAATAAAGAAGGAGTTACTTAATGAAGTAACTAGAGATAAGTAATTTAAAGAACTACTACTTAATGCAGGTAATTAAGAAATAAGTTAATTACCGAATGTGATTAATTGGAATTAATTAATGATGTAATTAATTTAAAGAAATAAAAAATAATATTATTTAATGCATTTGAATGAAATGGTCCTATTTAAAACAAGAGTTGTTTGAAAATTTAAAAGGAATTTGTTTGGAGTGAAAAACAAAGGTGGTTTAAAATTTTAAAGTATAACCTGGTATGTAGAAGAAATTAATATGTATATAGGTGGATATACATAGTATCAAAGGTAGTTTGAAATAAACTCTAAATATTGAGTTTTCAATTTGGAATGAGAATGATACCCAAAGTGATAAGTTTTGAACTTAATAGGTGGGAAGATTATTTATGTGAAGTTTAAAGTTTGAAAAGGAAGTTCAATTTGGGTAAAGTTGACTGGATTAAGTGAATTGAGTTTAACTTGGGAGAAAGTTAAATAAGTTCGAGTGATTAACATGAATTGGGAGTTTGTGTGATCTCAAATGGGTTTAAGATCTGGAATTTGGAAAATGAATGGATGTTTTAAAATAAGTTAGATAAAGGGAAAATTAAAATATAATTTGAAAACTAAGGGTATGGAATTACCTTGAACTAAAAATTTGAGTAATTAAATTTGTAAATTAAAATTGTTAAAAGCTTTTGATAAAGGTTAACTTGGTTTAAGGGGTTAAACCAACCTTAGTGAATTTAACTCGAATTTATATAGTTCGAAATGGTTTAAATTTGGAATTTGAATTGAAATTAGTTCAAATTGAATTTTATTTGAATTAATTGAAATTGTGATTGAAGATATATGAGTATAAGATTCAAATGGAAAATTTGAATTGGATTGATTTAAATAATTTGAAGTTGTAATTAAAGTTGAATAATTTTAAATTCAAATGGAATTTGAATTGAATTTGGGAGGATGTTAAGAATAATTTAACTTGATTTGGAAATGGAGTTTGAAATTGGAATTAATTCAAACTGGAGTTGAAATGAATTGAAATTGGAACTAGTTTAATGAAATTTATATGTATTAGTAGAATTTGAGATCAAGGTTGAATAAAGTTAAATTTGGAAAGAACTGAGGTTAATTCAACTTGAATTGGGGTTGAATCAATTTCAATGGAAATTGAAGTTATTTAAATTGGAACTGGGTCAATTTAAATGATAGAGGAAATTTAAATTGAATTAATGAGAATGGAGATTGGGAAGTGAACGGTTTTGACTCTGGACTATTTTTAATTATTTTAATATAAACCTATTTTTTCCAAGCTATTTATTATATATACAACCTTTCTTTTAAAAGCAAACTATCTTATACTTGTTTTACAATTATTTTTGAAACTGTTTAACAATTTTCCAACTGTTTTCTAAACTAATTACTATATTTTAACTATTTTATAAACTAATTACTATTTTCAATTATTAATTACTATTTTATGGCTATTTTGCAATTATCTAAAATTTCTATAATTATTAAACTATTTTCTAACTATTTTACACCTATTTTACAAACTAGTAATTATTTTCCAATTACTTATCTACTTTACAAGCTATTTTCTCAATTTAAACTGGACAAAGTTCAAACTGTTATTGGTTAAATACCCAATCAAGATAAGAATAAAGGTGATAATCCAATGGGTTGAAGCAATTGTGAATAAGTGAATGAAAATTAAAGTGAATATGAATAGAAAGAGAATTCATTTGGCTAATAACCAATAAAGATAAATACGTGGGGTGTACGTATGTTATTCTATTCGCATAGTGATTTGATCCAGATTCGAGCACAGAATTTCGAGATAGTTATATCGATCCGAGTGGGGTTTTTCACTCGATTTTCGACGGCGAACCTGGATATGGATTGTTGATTGGTTCTGGATGTTCTCTATCATAGTTATGACTATGCAAAGAGAATGACGGTTTCTGATCAAGAAACCAGATCTGTGTCCGCACTAAGAAGTCAGGTGGACGATACTAGTTCGGAAGTGAAATTATGTAACAACCCGCATATTTGTCGATTTTATATTTAAATATTTTATTTAAATATTCTATCGTTAGTTGGATTTTAGTCCGAAAAGCTACTTTTTGCATACGGTCGAATTAGGACTCGGGACCCCTCCAATTGAGTTTAAAATGCCGTTTGCGACCTTTTTGAGTATAAGTTTCGATATGTTTGGAGAAAGTTGATTTTTGCTACTTTTTACTTTGGGTTTGGTTTATGGGCTCAGCCCTATGTTAACTTATACTCCAAATCCGAGCCACTTCTCCCCATTCTCCCTCACTTCTTTCTCTTTTCAGTTTTAGAGCATTAATGGTGGGAGAGATTGGAAATTAAAACTCCAAAACCCTAGTTCCTCTTGCAACTTCAAATTCCTAGCTCCAAACTCAAGAAGAACCCATTGGTAAGCTTCTCTTCTTCTTCTCCAACTTATTCTCTTACCAATTTCAGAAATTCCTAAACCTAATTTTGGGAATGTTCTTGTTTTGAGCATAGATTCAAGCTCATTTGGGTTGTGTTGAAGAGAGGTTGATTCTCCATTTTGCTTTCAAGCTTCTCCTTGTTTGATTTTGTGAAAAGGTGAGATTTTTATCTCACATCTATGCTTATACTTATCTTCGGATGTTAGGTATGAATTCCTAACACTTATTCGTGTGTATTAGCTCTTGGTTTGGATTGATTTGGTGAAAATCCTAACTTTTGGGGTTTTGGGTTCAATTCCTTAAAAATCATAGCTTTGAGGATCAAATGTGTTTTTGGTGATGCATCGAGGAGCCAATAGGGCCGGGTAGCCGTTAGGCATAATTCCCTTGCGTCCGTGCTCGTTCGATTACGAATTGATGGAGGTTTCATATCAATATATGGGCATAAATAGGCAGAGCATCAGGTTCGGCCGACTGACCTGATGCCAAGTGCATAAGCACTTTCTGTTTTAGGGTCCGGTCGACCAGGGGTTCGGTCGACCGACCTGATGCCGAGGAGTTTTTCAATACAAGGTTCGGTCGACCGAGCACTGTATGTCGGCCGACCGACCTGATGATTTTTGCCTACTTGGCCTTATTGCTTGAATTTCCAACTTAAATCAATTCGTGTTGTTTCCTATTGATTGTTATCAATTATTATGACTTTGATGACTCCTTTTTAGAGATTTTTGAATATCCATTTCGATGGATTCTTTATCGGTTTCGTTGGATATTTATTCACATCTTCGTGTGTGAATTTTAGTGATTGATTGTTCCTACAATCTTCTTTGTGATTTGTCACTTTAAAAATATAAAGGTTTTCTATACTAGTAGTAAATATCAAAACTCTTTCTTCAAATGATTTCAACACTATTTTATTACAAAGCTCGTTTTCTCAAACCGATTTCTAATCTATTAGTATATACAAACCTTTACCTCACTCGTATGAGAAATCCAATTAAACGACTTAGTAAAACAAGTGGTATGAAACGCTTGCGTTCACTTTGTTGGTTAATTCTTGGACTTGTTCGATTGAATCTCTTGTGACAATTTTATAGTGGAGATCTACAGTTTGTTCGTAAATATTTAAGTTAAGCAAGTGGTTATGGGACATGAAGCTAAACTCATATATTTACTAGCTTAGTGTAATTGACACTTCTTTTTTATCATGACGATCATCTTTGTGATTTAGACTAGCAATGTGCGATGTCTCTTTGTCTGTAAGGGAGACTAAACCCCGTTTTGTGGAGTTTCGACTCAATTTGTGATGGGGTAGCAACCCATGGTCTTCGGGCCGTTTGTGGAGCTTCGGCTCAATTTGTGATGGTTAGCGACCATGGAATTAGCGTTACGTTTGTGATACACGTGTTGGTGAGCTTTATGCTCCCGTTTGTGATAGGCCTCCCCCCTTTGTGATTTCTGGATTTCTTGTGTAGATTTCTAGAATTTGTGTTTCACCAATTTTTCGTGATTTCCATTGATAAGCTTTATCGATATTTGTGCATTGGTGAATTTGTGTGTCATTGACTTTAGTGATTTCTGGATTTCTTGTGTAGTCTTCTGGAATTTGTGCGTCATTGACTTTTGTGATTTACATTGATATTATCGTCAATATTTGTGGTTTGATGAACGAAATAAAGAGTATGACACTTCTTTGATTCTTGTGTAGATTTTGTGATATTGATTAATCTCTTGTTGATTATCAACTACTTATATATCACAAGCTTGGCCTTGTGATTATTATGTGTTTAGTCATAACTCTAATTCTATATCGTTTCATCTGATATTTATAGTTAGACTGATCCGTTTATTATTTTCTTATTAAATAATACTCGGGTCAGACCGAGATGTTACAGGTGCTTCAGCTTGACTTCTCTCTTGGGATTGATTTCTCTGACTTTTGGTTGACTACTTAGATTAGTAGTTTTTGTTGTATACATTAGATATATAGACTCCATAATGTATACTTATTCTTTTGTGTAGTTCGTGTAACTATTCTTTTGTGATATTGTGGATCTTTCTGACCACTACTCCGATGTACACTTTTATGTGTAGTATTCATATCTTATTCCGCCTTTGTGATATGAATTTTCTGTGACTGATTTATGTTATGTTTATTCCTATATTTGTTTTTCCGAAGATATTTATAGCCACTGTGTAGTAGCTTTGAGTTTGTGTCGGTATGTCGGATTTCCTCTGGATAAAGCATTGCATGTTATACTATCTGACATATCGGTGCTCGCGCAAAGAAATTACATGGATGGTCGCTCCTCAACAGCCTTATTCTCCGTGCTAGTTGACAGCATTCACCGTAATGTTCTTGGCTAGCGTGGGTATAGAGGTGGGGCATCACAGCTTGGTATCAGAGCCAAACTTCAAAACAATATGGAATATTATAACAAGGATCATCGTCCTAAGTCTATCTTAGGAGTCGTGCTTTAGGATTTAATTCGAGTCTTCGTACCGATTCATCCTATTTTCCTTATGATTCCTTGTTTATCTATCAAGATTGCTTGATATTCAATTTGGTGAATAACCTTTTTCTTCTTCTTCATTCTTTCTAAAGGAAGAGAAATGTCTAGACCAGGCTGCCCCAGAGCCGTGCCATCTAGCACTCCACCCCAAGATGGAGTTTTTATGACTGCTCAACAGCTTCTTGATTTGGTAACTAATGCTCAAGCAGCTGGAGCTAACCCGGAACCTACTCACCCAAAGTCGGGATTTGCATGCTTGTGTAGCGATTACACTAATTTGGGTGGGGAGCCATTCAAAGGTTCCAAAACTGTTATTGAAGTACAGGCTTGGCTAAGAACATGCGATCGCATCTTTTCACGCATGAATCTTATTGACCTTCACCGAGTTTAGGTGGCCTCTAGTATGCTCCGAGAAAGAGCATTGGACTGGTACGAGCTTCATATTTCTGAGATTAATGAAGCGGATCTCACTTGGGAGAAATTCCGAGAACGCTTCGAGTTGAAATTCGTACCGGAAGCTGAGAAAGTGACATTGGCTCGACGATTTATAGACCTTGTTCAAGGTGAGTCCTCCGTGACTGATTACGTCGCCTCCTTCGAGTCGCTTTCCAAATATGGGGTTGAATACATCAACACCCCTCTGAAGAAGAATCAAAGATTCGTTTATGGCTTAAACAAAGATCTCAAGAAGCCATTACTTCTAAAATTAAAAATTTCTTTCGACCAACTTGTTGATATCGCTCTTCGTCTTGAAGAGGTGGATAGGGAGAATGATGTTGAAGTGGTGGGTTCCAAACCAAACTTCAACAAAAAGAAGAGGCCAAACAAATTCAAAGGCCCTTATCCCAATAAGAAAGGGAAGCAAGCAACCTCCGTGGCAAAGACTTCTTCCTTTGGCCGTGGGGAATGCTATAATTGTGGTTCGAAGGACCATTATGCGAACAAGTGCCCAAATTCTCTCTCTTGTCGCTACTGCAAAGTTCCCGGTCATGTTATATCTTCGTGCCCCAAACTTCAAGGCAAGAAAGAGGGAAAGCTTAATGTTGCTCAAGCCCCTGGCAACACATCTCGTGGCCAATGTATTTCTCATTCTATTCTGGATGGAATTATTTTATTTCGTGATCATCCTATTCAAGTTCTTTTTGATACGGGTGCGTCCCGTTCTTTTATATCAAAAGAGCTTGTTGATACTTTTTCCTTGGATATTTTGTGCTTAATGACTTCTTTGAGAATTGCGAATCCGGTTGGTGGATCCGCAACAATCAGTTTATTGTGTAAAGATGTCGAGATTATTTTGTGCGATTTTTCTTTCCGAGCCGATTTGCATGTTATGCGTTATTTAGGCTTTGGAATGATTTTGGGAATGGATTGGCTTAACCGTTATGAAGCCCATATCCTATGTCCTGAGCGGACTATTCATCTTCGACATCCTCAATCTGTTAAGCAGATTTCTATTAATCTTCAAGATTCAGTTTCCAGCTTGGTCGCATCTTTATATTCTTTAAATCCTCGTGATGACGATGATGATGATGAGGGTGATATTATTTCTCTTATTCACGTCGTTCGTGAATTTTCCGACTTATTCGAGCCCGTTTTAGGATTACCACCTAAGCGAGCAATTGAGTTCAGAATTAATCTTATTCCTGCAGCTCAACCTATCACTCGTCCTCCGTATCGTATGTCCAATAAAGAAAATGAGGAGATGCGTAAACAATTATCTGAATTGGAGACGAAGCAATTTATTCGCTCTAGTTCCTCGCCTTGGGGAGCTTCGGCTATTTTTGTAAAGAAATCCGATGGTACACATAGGCTTTGCGTTGACTACCGCAAGCTTAATGATCTTACTATCAAAAATAAATATCCTCTACCTCGGATTGATGATCTATTTGATCAACTTAGTGGTGCTAGAGTCTTTTCGCAATTAGACTTAGCTACTGGATTTCATCAGCTTCGTATTGCAGAGGATAGTATTCCTTTGACATCGTTCCGTACTCGTTATGGATCTTATGAATGGCTTGTCATGCCATTTGGTTTGACGAATGCTCCGGCGTATTTCGTTGACCTTATGAATAGAGTTTTCAAAGACTTCCTCGACCGGTTTGTTCTCATCTTTATCGATGATATTCTTGTGTATTCTAAAACCGAGGAGGAGCATGAAAAACATCTTCGGATTGTGTTGAAAACTCTTAGGAGTAATCAATTAAAGGCAAAATTTTCTAAATGCCACTTTTGGCAATCTCGTGTGAAGTTTCTCGGTCACATTATTTCCGAATCCGGAATTTTCGTGGAACCTTCAAAGTTTGAAGCGATTCAAGATTGGAAGAGACCGGAGAGTGTGACAGAGATTCGTAGTTTTCTCGGATTGGCGGGTTATTACCGGCGTTTTATCAAAGACTTTTCTAAGATTGCCGTGCCTCTCACTAGCTTAACGAAGAAAGGTGTTAAGTACATTTGGTCGGACAAATGTGAAGCTTCTTTTCAGAAACTAAAGGAACTTCTTTCTGATGCTCCTATTCTCGTTATCCCCGAGGGAAATCAAGATTTCGTTGTTTATACCGATGCTAGTCGCGTTGGTTTGGGTGCCGTTCTTATGCAAAAAGAACGTGTTATTGCTTATGCTTCTAGGCAATTGAAGCCAGCCGAGACTAGATATGCCACTCATGATTTAGAGCTCGCGGCTATTGTTTTCGCCCTTCGTATTTGGCGTCATTATCTTTTAGGAGAGAAATTTGTTCTTTATACCGATCATAAATCCTTGAAGTATTTATTCTCTCAAAAGGAACTTAATTTGCGTCAACAGCGTTGGCTCGAATTTCTTGCACCATATGATCTTGATATTCTTTATACTCCCGGTAAGGGTAATCGTGTCGCCGATGCTCTTAGCCGTAAACAACAAGCTGTTGTTTCTATGATGATATCCGAATGGAACGATCTCGAGATATTATCCTCTTGTGAGATTCGAGACCGTGTCTCCGATTTATGTTCATCACTTGTGTAATGTAGCCTTGAGGCTCATCCTTCTCTTTTTGACCGCATTCTTGAAGCTCAAAGGCTAGATCCTAAATTGGCTCTTCTTGGCCAAAATATTAGGGATAAAATTGATATTGAAGGTTTTAAAGACTTTGATATCGATTCTCGTGGCGGCATTCGGAAATTTGGTAGACTTGTCGTGCCAAATATTGGTGATCTTCGTAAAGATATTTTAGAAGATTCACATCGTTCTAAATTTACCATTCATCCCGGTAGTAGTAAAATGTACGCGGATATGAAGCGACTTTATTATTGGGAGGGAATGAAACTTGACATCGCTAACTTCGTTAAGCGTTGCATGACTTGCCAACTCGTTAAGGCCGAACATCAAAGGCCCGGTGGGTTATTGCAACCTTTGGAAATTCCGATTTGGAAGTGGGACAGTATTTCCATGGACTTTATAGATGGCCTTCCCCGTTCTCGTTCGGGTCATGATAGCTTATGGGTAATTGTTGATAGACTTACTAAATCCGCCCATTTTATTCCCGTTCGGTCTAACCGAACCGTTCCTCTTTTGGCCAAAATCTTTATCAAAGAAATTGTTAAATTGCATGGGGTTCCTACTTCTATTGTTAGCGATCGTGATCCATTGTTTACTAGTGGATTTTGGAAGAGTCTTCAAAAAGCTTTAGGAACGAAGCTTAATTTTAGCACCGCTTATCACCCCCAGTCCGATGGACAAACCGAGCGTGTGAATCAAACTCTTGAAGATCTTCTTCGTGCTTGTGTGCTTGATTTCGGTGGAAGTTGGGAAGATCATATTTCACTTGTTGAATTTTCCTATAATAATAGCTTCCTATCTAGTATTGGTATGGCACCTTTCGAGGCACTCTACGGAAGGCTATGCCGATCTCCTTCTTGTTGGCTTGAGACCGGTGAGAAGCTGGTTTTAGGTCCAGATTTTATTCGAGATTCTACAGAAAAGATTGATCTTATTCGTCATAGGATGAAAGAAGCCCAGAGTAGACAAAAATCCTATGCCGATAACCGGAGAAGGAAGTTAGAATTTTCTGTGGGAGATCTTGTGTTTATTCGTGTTTCACCAATGAAAGGTGTTGTACGTTTCAGTCGATTGGGAAAGTTAGCGCCTCGATATATTGGGCCATTTTCTATCACTGAACGTATTGGTTCCATGGCTTATCGCCTTTTGTTGCCGGCTCAATTTTCTGCTATCCATGACGTATTTCACGTTTCTCAACTTCGAAAATGTCTTCGAGATTCCGATTCTATTCTTGAGCCCGGTGTTGTGGAAGAGATTGAAGTTTCGCCTAATTTAACTTATGAGCAACATCCTATTCGTATCATTGCTTCGGAAGTCAAACGACTTCGAAATAAAGATGTTCCGCTTGTTAAAGTTCAATGGTCTTCAAATCCTAAGGATTGTTCTTGGAAATCTAGAGAGTACATCGAGCGAACACATCCGGACTTACTTCCCGTGCTCTTTAAGGTGAACCTTTTATTTCAAATTTCTTTTGTGTTGAATATGCTTTTATGGGTGTTACTTTATGTTCTCTTCTTAAATATTGCGAGGACGCAATTTCTTTAAGGAGGGGAGTCTGTAACAACCCGCATATTTGTCGATTTTATATTTAAATATTTTATTTAAATATTCTATCGTTAGTCGGATTTTAGTCCGAAAAACTACTTTTTGCATACGGTCGAATTAGGACTCGGGACCCCTCCCATTGAGTTTAAAATGCCGTTTGCGACCTTTTTGAGTATAAGCTTCGATATGTTTGGAGAAAGTTGATTTTCGCTACTTTTTACTTTGGGTTTGGTTTATGGGCTCAGCCCTATGTTAACTTATACTCCAAATCTGAGCCACTTCTCTCCATTCTCCCTCACTTCTTTCTCTTTTCAGTTTTAGAGCATTAATGGTGGGAGAGATTGGAAATTAAAACTCCAAAACCCTAGTTCCTCTTGCAACTTCAAATTCCTAGCTCCAAACTCAAGAAGAACCCATTGGTAAGCTTCTTTTCTTCTTCTCCAACTTATTCTCTTACCAATTTCAGAACTCCCTAAACCTAATTTTGGGAATGTTCTTGTTTTGAGCATAGTTTCAAGCTCATTTGGGTTGTGTTGAAGAGAGGTTGATTCTCCATTTTGCTTTCAAGCTTCTCCTTGTTTGATTTTGTGAAAAGGTGAGATTTTTATCTCATATCTATGCTTATACTTATCTTCGGATGTTAGGTATGAATTCCTAACACTTATTCGTGTGTATTAGCTCTTGGTTTGGATTGATTTGGTGAAAATCCTAACTTTTGGTGTTTTGGGTTCAATTCCTTAAAAATCATAGCTTTGAGGATCAAATGTGTTTTTGGTGATGCATCGAGGAGCCAATAGGGCCGGGTAGCCGTTAGGCATAATTCCCTTACGTCCGTGCTCGTTCGGTTGCGAATTGATGGAGGTTTCATATCAATACATGGGCATAAATAGGCAGAGCATCAGGTTCGGTCGACCGACCCCCTGGTCCGGTCGACCGACCCCCTGGTCCGGTCGACCGACCTGATGCCAAGTGCATAAGCACTTTCTGTTTTAGGGTCCGGTCGACCGACTACAGGGGTTCGGTCGACCGACCTGATGCCGAGGAGTTTTTCAATACAAGGTTCGGTCGACCGAGCACTGTATGTCGGCCGATCGACCTGATGATTTTTGCCTACTTGGCCTTATTGCTTGAATTTCCAACTTAAATCGATTCGTGTTGTTTCCAATTGATTGTTATCAATTATTATGACTTTGATGATTCCTTTTTAGAGATTTTTGAATATCCATTTCGATGGATTCTTTATCGGTTTCGTTGGATATTTATTCACATCTTCGTGTGTGAATTTTAGTGATTGATTGTTCCTACAATCTTCTTTGTGATTTGTCACTTTAAAAATATAAAGGCTTTCTATACTAGTAGTAAATATCAAAACTCTTTCTTCAAATGATTTCAACACTATTTTATTACAAAGCTCGTTTTCTCAAACCGATTTCTAATCTGTTAGTATATACAAACCTTTACCTCACTCGTATGAGAAATCCAATTAAATGACTTAGTAAAACAAGTGGTATGAAACGCTTGCGTTCACTTTGTTGGTTAATTCTTGGACTTGTTCGATTGAATCTCTTGTGACAATTTTATAGTGGAGATCTACAGTTTGTTCATAAATATTTAAGTTAAGCAAGTGGTTATGGGACATGAAGCTAAACTCATATATTTACTAGCTTAGTGTAATTGACACTTCTCGTTGATCATGACGATCATCTTTGTGATTTAGACTAGCAATGTGCGATGTCTCTTTGTCTGCGAGGGAGACTAAACCCCGTTTTGTGGAGTTTCGACTCAATTTGTGATGGGGTAGCAACCCATGGTCTTCGGGCCGTTTGTGGAGCTTCGGCTCAAT
The DNA here is from genome assembly GCA_030765085.1 of Allium cepa. Taxonomy (NCBI): domain Eukaryota; kingdom Viridiplantae; phylum Streptophyta; class Magnoliopsida; order Asparagales; family Amaryllidaceae; genus Allium; species Allium cepa. Next base: position 846,637,846 of record CM060938.1, read on the forward strand.
TTGTGATGGTTAGCGACCATGGAATTAGCGTTCCGTTTGTGATACACGCGTTGGTGAGCTTTATGCTCCCGTTTGTGATAGGCCTCCCCCCCTTTGTGATTTCTGGATTTCTTGTGTAGATTTCTAGAATTTGTGTTTCACCAATTTTTCATGATTTCCATTGATAAGCCTTATCGATATTTGTGCATTGGTGAATTTGTGTGTCATTGACTTTAGTGATTTCTGGATTTCTTGTGTAGTCTTCTGGAATTTGTGCGTCATTGACTTTTGTGATTGACATTGATATTATCGTCAATATTTGTGGTTTGATGAACGAAATAAAGAGTATGACACTTCTTTGATTCTTGTGTAGATTTTGTGATATTGATTAATCTCTTGTTGATTATCAACTACTTATATATCACAAGCTTGGCCTTGTGATTATTATGTGTTTAGTCATAACTCTGATTCTATATCGTTTCATCTGATATTTATAGTTAGACTGATCCGTTTATTATTTTCTTATTAAATAATACTCGGGTCAGACCGAGATGTTACAGGTGCTTCAGCTTGACTTCTCTCTTGGGATTGATTTCTCTGACTTTTGGTTGACTACTTAGATTAGTAGTTTTTGTTGTATACGTTAGAGATATAGACTCCATAATGTATACTTATTCTTTTGTGTAGTTCGTGTAACTATTCTTTTGTGATATTGTGGATCTTTCTGACCACTACTCCGATGTACACTTTTATGTGTAGTATTCATATCTTATTCCGCCTTTGTGATATGAATTTTCTGCGACTGATTTATGTTATGTTTATTCCTATATTTGTTTTTCCAAAGATATTTATAGCCACTGTGTAGTAGCTTTGAGTTTGTGTCGGTATGTCGGATTTCCTCTGGATAAAGCATTGCATGTTATACTATCTGACATATCGGTGCTCGCGCAAAGAAATTACACGGATGGTCGCTCCTCAACAACCTTATTCTCCGTGCTAGTTGACAGCATTCACCGTAATGTTCTTGGCTAGCGTGGGTATAGAGGTGGGGCGTCACAAATTATGTGATCGAGTGAGCGATCAGATTGGTATGACGTACGAATGATATGTGTACATCGTACAGATTTGAATAAAATTGATATTGAAAAGAGTAATCAAATTTAAATATTTGATTTTGGATAAATAAAGTTAGATATCTTTGTTATATAAGATAAAACTCCCTTGATGAATCTATTGCCGGAAGGAAAGAATTTTGAAAGTGTTTGAAGTATAAAAAGAGTTTTATATAAGTTTGAAATGATCCAAAGTTTTAAAAAATTGTATATATCTGTATATATATATATTTATAAAAGATCTTATGAGGATTTTGGAAAAGGTTTTGGGAACCTTTAGATTTGGAAAGGCTTTTGATTTTTGGGTAAAATCAATATTGAGTTTGGAAAGCCTAGTTTGAGAATTAGCAATTTGGGATAATCGATTTTGGTATAAAAGAGCTTTGTATAAGATCATACTAGGTGTATGATTTGAAGATACTATATATGTATAATATAAAATGTTTTGATGATGGCTCTGAGGAAAAAGGCGCTCCCTTGAAATGAACTTCTCAGGAGTACCACCGGGTGGTGCTGCCTCGAGCCCCAAGGGGGGGTTCTAAAGTTGATCCTGTGAGGAGTCCGGACAAAACTAGTTCCTGGGGATCTTGAGTAGAGGTTACCATAGCGAAAGTCATGTGTCTCGCTGAGAGCCAATAGTCTGCGTTCGATTTTATATCGGCAGACTGCGACCTGTGATAACATAGCGGAAGTCGTGTGCGTCGCTGAGAGCCAACAGTCTATGTTAGATTTTACATCGGTAGACCGCGACCTATGTTGGAGTGGAGAAGTTTCATTTTGACAGCGAAAATCAGAGGGCCGCTGAGAGCCTGCAGTTACATGGACTTTTGCTGTGACGGCAACGTAACCCTAGGTGTAACTGTGATCTGTTGTGTGTGGGATCCATGGCGTAATCGAGAGGCCACTGAGAGCCTGCAGTTACATGGACTTTTGCTGCGACGGTAACGTAACCGTGGATGTAACTATGACCATGGATGGGGGTGATGATTTCCAGAGCATTCTCACCAAAAATATATCCTTTATTTTCAAAAACTATTTTCAATATTTTCAATAAAACTATTTTTCAAAGTATTTTCACTGGATGTGGAAAACGGGTCTGCTAAGTACTTGTAGATTTTCAGTCTTACGCCTGATCAACGTATGACCAAATTTCTGTGAGAACAAGGGTGGACTGGTTGAGACATCGAGTTATAAAAAAAATATTTTTATAAAACTGTTTGTAATGTTATATAGATTTTAAAAGTGTTTTAAAATGATCAAAGAATATTTTAACTGGTTCTGAATATTTAATAAATTCTGGCTTTTGTTCCTTTTCGAGGACGAAAAGATTCAAAGGGGGGAGGAATGTGATAACTCGAATTTTGAATATCTGTAAATTGATAAGTAACTGGGTTAGTTAATAGAAATACTTTTAACTATTAAAATACTGACTGTTAAGAATGAAACAAATAAATCTAAAAATTAATATTCATATCTGGAAAATAATTATATAATAATCTCCTAATATGATTATTTAAAAATGGACAAAACTTATTATCTTCAACATAAATTTAATAATATGTTTGTTTAAATCAATATATACATATTTATTTGAATTGATTTTAAGTTGAATTGGATTTAAAGTGGAATTTAAAATTGAATTGAAAGGAATATATATCTTAAAATAGGCTTTAGATGCTTGTGACATAAGTGGTGCAGTTTGTGGCAGTCAAGCTGTTCGATTAAATGCCATTGTCGATGTTGGCACTGCGCTCACTGTTTCATCTCCTGGTGTCAATATGCACACGTTCGCTTCTCACAGTGTGAATCCTATCCCCATTCCTGTTGCTACATCTGGTGTCGTGGAGAGCCTTCCTAATGCCCCTTGCCTCCCTAGCTCTGCGGTTCCTAGATCTTGGTCTTCCCTCTTTACATCCATGCCCCGTAATGCGGGCTTATATGAACCGGTTGACTTTGAGATTGTTGAGGTAGACGGAGTTATGATCCCGCCCCCCTGTGTTATGCAAGCAGGAATGGATTTTTGGTCTGAATACGTTGTAGGATTCTTTTTGGACCCAAAGCATCGATTCCGTGATGTAGCTGCTGTTTGTCGTAGGGCCTGGAGATTGCAAGGTGGTCTTAGAGTTAAGTTGGTCGATTCATTGTACTATCTTTTGTTCTCCTCCCCTGAGGATCGTAGACGTGTTCTAGAGTCTGAACCCTCCTTTTTTGACGGCCAACCTTTTATACTTACCCCCTGGTCACCGACGATAGCAAGTGTTCGTGAGCAAGTTTTTTCGGTCCCTGTTTGGGTTTATTTTTCCCAAATTCCTTCTGCTTTGCAGCCGTTGCTTGGCTTGAATTGGCTTGCGTGCAATATTGGAAAATTGAAATGCTTTGATACTAATACGGTTGCGCGTGACAAGCTTGTTTTCGCCAAAGCCTTGATTGAGATTACTCCCGACAAGCCTCTTCCCACCTCTATTCCTGTTCAGCTAGCTGTTGGTCATGTGGCCAATGTTCGTGTTCGTTATGGTTGGGTCCCTGATATTTGTTCCTCTTGTCATTCCTTCGGTCATACTGATGCTGTATGCGTGCGCTCTGAGGTTCCTGCTGCTGCTCCAAAAATTCCACTGCCCCGTCCTCCCCTTAGGAAATGGGTTCCCAAGGCCTCTCTTGTAGCTGCTGTCTCTAATTCTCCCCCTTCCTTAGTGCCTCCTTCCCCGGATCCTGGTACTGATCCATCCGCTCCCCCTTTGGCTCCAGTCCTCTATCCGTCTCACGTTGTTTGGGCCAAATCTGAGTTCTCTTGGGTTGATTGTCGTACTGATATGAGATACAATCCAGTGGATAACACATATTTTTGATATATATCTGATGACTTATTGGATCTTCGATGTCTTTTCTATTGCATTTCTGGTGATTCCTTGGTTCTTGACGCGGATGGTGCATATGCTTTGTCGAATTCTGAGATTCTTGCTGACCCTACCTGGGAACGATCTTTTGTCTACTCTTCATGCAGTGACTGTTATGACCCAACCCTTGCTGTTCTTTTCCGCCCCTTTATTGGACGTCTGGATGGTGGACCTATGATTTCTTCCAAGGATGATAAGGGTGTGACTGATTCTTCCTCAGCTGAGGAGAACTAGCGGTGATATATATTTATAGTAGATGTGACGTATCTGTCATGCTCCTGTTCTGTATTTGTTTTACATATTGTAGTTAAGGTGCCTTTGCCTTACTCCTGTACTTCAACTTTATTACTTCTGTAATAAAAGTGGTCGGTCCACTATAAAACCGTCGGCCATGCCAAAAAAAAAATAGAAATAATGATATGGTTGGGAAAGTATTTATTAATAGGAATAAGTACAAAAGCTTTTAATTAGCATTTAATAATGGATTAAATAATTTTATATGATTAGTTTTCATTTTATTTTCTTTTAAAAAGTTTTATTTATTTAAAATTATAAAAGTATTTCTTAATTTATAAATGTATTTGTTATTAGGAAATTCAATAAGAGAAGTTTTTTTAAAATCATTTAAAAATAATGTAAATATGAATCATTATAAGTTTTAAGATCTAAAACTTCTTAAAAGAACATGTGCAGTTTTATAAGACTTCTAATAACATGTGTAATTTAAACAAGCTAGGAAAGTGAAAAATATTGAAATAATTTACAAGTGGCATCTTTAAAATTTGATTTTCCTTTTATTTTATAAAATCAGAAAATTAGCCTATATAAGTATACATCTTTCAATACTTATTTCTTTTTCTCATTTTCAAGTTCAAGGCTTGAATCATTTTCCAAAACCATGTAAACAAATCTTCAAACTAAAATCAGCATTTACAAACTCAAGATCAAAAGCCAACATCTTATTTCAAACAACCTGTAGCCTGAATCAAGCCTTAATATTTTCAACAATAAAAGAATTTCAGTAACAAACTTTGGACCTCTAGCATCATCATCTCTGTTTCAGCTAAAAAAAAAATTCTCAGCAATTACCATTCTGTTTTGTAAGCAAGATTCATTAACATGCATTCTTTAACACCTCAGTTCAGAGCTAAATCAAAATAAGAAGGGTTGTCTCTGTTTTAAATTCCTCAGGTGAGTAAACTGCTATTCTTTAGATGCTAATTTCTGTTTGAAACTTTATACTCGTGAGTAAACTTAAAATGTAAAACTTAGGCAACAAGTATCTGTTGCAAGTGATATCTATCTGCGAATGAATGATTTGCGTGTATGTGTTTATGCAAGTCTTTATGTGTTGATAGGGTTCATATCTATTGATATTAAAGTCTGTTCTTAGTCTAAGTCTCTGTTTTAAAAACTGCAAGTAAGAATAACCTTCAAATTTGATGCATATAATTGAAGTAAACTAGAGATGTATATTTGCATGATGGTTTCAAGTTCTGAAAACATATTTATATGTATGAAATTGTGGTGCATGTCTGAAAAATCAGACATATGAGAATTTTTTTTTCAGGTTACAGGCATATACCTGTTAAAAAAAAACCATTTCTCATTTCTCTGATTTATTTCAGAAAATAGTTCTAACAAAACTTGTTAGTTTTTAACATGATTTAAAGTCCAAAATGGTTTTAAGTAAATTAAGTAATATTTCTCTGGGAATTTGGAAATTAAAGTAAAAGTTCAAAATAAGTTAAAAATTTAAACATCATAATTTGATGATTCAAGACTATAATTCGAATCCATTTAGAAATTTGTGTTTTTTAAAACAAAAAGCAAGATTTTTAATAATGTATTGGGTTCGAAATTTGGGATTGTCTGGGATCTGATTTTGTGGCAATCTCTGGCGATCTCGAGGGTGAGGGGTCACGAATTTTCTTCTGGTGATGGAAGAAGTTGCGAGGTACTTGGGAAAAATTCCTGGAAGAGTTCAAGAGCATCGAGGCGATGAGGAGGGGAAGATTTAGTTTCTTTAAACCTAATTTTACCATGATTGGAATCAAGATTTAAGCGACGTCTTGGATGCATCGAGTTGCATCAAAGTTTGTGATAGGGCAACGTGGATGGTTAGCAAGTCAGGGCCGGAGTCGCAGCGAATTCTGGTGAACGGCGTCGTGGTTTCGAGACGTTTCTCTGGTGATGGGCAGCTTCTGGATCGATCATGGCAGCTTGTTTTTGGTTTGGATTATGTGATGACGCAGGGATGACCGGGGTCGATTGAGTGTAGCACCGCCGACTTATTGAGGGAGGTCAGAGGCGTCGTAGTTGACGCCGGCATTGGTGCACGTACACGGGAGTGTTGCTCGTGTCAGTAGTTTGCAAGGTAAGTTTGTCTCGAGGAGGTATTCATGCATTTTGGCATGTGACTCGAGTGTATATCCGAGTGGGTCTTGGGTAGTCCAGCTTGTTAATTGTTTTGAGTGTTACAGGTTTTAAATTTTGAAACTTAACTAAACTAAAGTTTTGGAAGAGAAAGAACTTGGGTTAGACCCGGGTGAACTTTGGGTTTGACCCGAAGCTGGAGTCAGCAACATTTAAAAGTAAGTTGGGTTTTGAAACTTTTAAATTATTAAGTGGAGTAAGTATTTTAAACTTAATTAATGGATTAATTAAGTAAGTAATTTTTAAATAAAATGTTTTTAAATATAATTTAAGATAATTAAGAAATTTACGTGTAATTAATTAACTTGATTAATTTAAGGATGAAGGGTTGATTAAGTAATTAATTAAGAATAATTAATTTAATTAACCATTGATCAGGGATTAATTAATATTTAATTGAGGGTTATAGTTGATTAACTTAAAGTTTAATTAATTGTAATTAAGGATTATTAATTAAGTAATTAAAGGTTTATTAATTTTTAATTAGTAATTAGTTAACAAGTAATTAGAGGTAAATTAAATGGTAATTAAGGAATGCTTAATTAAGTTTTATTAATTAATAATTAAGTTTTATTAATTAATAATTAAGAAATAAATTAATCTATAATTAAAAATTAATTAAGAATTAATTAACTGTTAATTAAGGATTACTTTAAAAAAAATTAAATTAATTAATTTAGGATTGGTTAGTTAATTGAGAATGGTTAATTTAATGGCAAATGACTTGTAATTAACTAATGTTAATTAAGTTAAGTTGAATAACTAATTCGTAATAAAGTAATTAAGAAATTAATTACTTAATTAGGTTTAATGTGATCAGTTTAGATTAATTGATTAAGTTTAATTAATTTAAACACTTAGAGATTGATGAATAATTGCTTAATGTAGTTATGGAAGTGTAGTTACTTAAGGAAGTAATTAATAGTAATTACTGAATGGGATTAATCGAGGGATTAATTAGAATAAATTAAGGAGTAGTTTATTCAATGAAGTAATTAAGGGTAGTTAAATTCTGGATGTTATTAATCAAGGGTGATTAATAATTATGGTTAATAATTAATTAATGAAGTACTTAAAGGTTAATTACTGTATTTGGTTAAGGATAAATATTAATTTGGTGAAAATTAATTGAAGAATAAATAAAATGATATTGGAAGCCTTTGTTTAGTTGTTATCTCTAATATGAGGTTCGTGATGCTATGTGATAAGATATGTTTGATTTAAACTGTGATGATGTGGTTATCTATTGATGATGAATTACCGTGACATCCTGTATTTGATATTAAATGGTATTTCACTTGAATAAATTGGATAACTTGGTTTTATATGACATTGGATTCGAAGAGACCGGAGTCGGGTATTAGTTAATACCCGAAGCCACTTCGATTCTGTATAAATTTGATATGTGGAAATCAATGTGCTGGTTTGGAATGATTTACGTGTATTTGACCATTTAATCTAAGTTTTGAACACTTAGAAATTTATGTGTGATATAAGTGATGTCGATAATAACTTGTGGAGTTGTAGATTGATATAAGTTACCCTGGGTTTATATAAGATGTGTGCTTTTGTATTCCTGGTTAGTTGGGTTTACTCACGCTGGTTTCCAGCCTGACCCGGGTGTTACTTTGATGTAATGCTCGAGTCAGACTGAGTATTACAAATTTTCAGGTAAGGACGTTCTGAAGCTCAGGAGTCAAGCTGGATGACAGGGACGTATGGAGAGTTCCACTATGATATTGTATATATCTGAGACATGTTAAATTGTATCAATCCAATGTTGTATAAAGTTGATGTAACTCTGATATAACGATGTAAATTGATTGATACAATTTTCTTTGGTATAATTATTATTATTGATATTATATTTTATCCGCTGCGAATGTAAGATTGTGTGTTTCTTTTCTGTTTATCTTCTATCTCTTTTCTTCTTTTCTCTAACTATCTGGAATTTTCGGGATCGAAAATTCTGGGTCGTTACATTTTTATTTGAGTAGTTAACCTTTAATTAATTTAGCAATTAAACAATTTTTATTAAATTATATTAATTTCAATGTTTTATCTTATATACATACATGTATGCTTATGTTATCTTAAATACTTTAACATAACATAGCATATATCAACTTATATGATACATGCTTATATATTAATTTATTAACTCATTTAATTAATTTATATGATTAATCTTATTAATAATTTTAAATTTTGAAATTAATATTTACATAGTTTCAAACATTTTGAACTTTTTCATTACATTTTCAAACATTTTTGAAAATTTATGTTATATTATAACCTTTTAGAATAAACATTTTTTTATTTTAAATTTAATTTTTAAAAATAAATCATGTCTAATTTTCCCAAGGCCCAATTCAAACTGGACCTTTTTTGTTAGGGGCAACCTTTAGGCTCACATCACCTTTCAGGCCAGATAGGTAATCAGGTAGAACATGGTACTTGATTAACTAATTCCAATCTTAGACATCACATTTCTAGACACCGTACAAAGTGCACAAGCTTAATTAGTTAGCCCTAACATTACTAATTTAGACCATATAGGCTGTTGGGCTCTGATACATTGTTGAAATTGGGCCAACCCGCAGTGGTAGTGGTGGGTGTGTTTCAATTTTTTTATCCTATTGGATCTTTATTGGGCCTATGAAGTCTAATTCGTTTAGAACAATTCTAAATTTGTTTTAAATAAAATTATGTATTTTTATTTAAATTTAAGTGTTTTGTAATGTAAAGTTAATTTGAATGATTTAATTTATATATATACATGTATCATATACATATACATATGTGTGTGCATGTGTAACATAATAATTCGTGAAGGGTATAACATGCCTGTATATAGATGTTGGGATTTAGATCGCAAGGGACACATTAGCTCATTTCATATATATTGTATGTTGTCTAAATATGTGCATAAATCTATAATGCAAAGTATATTTATATAAATGCTTATACATATATTTAAAATATATTTTATAACTAAAATCCTTAAAATTAAATATATATAATTAAACACATTTATATAAATGTATAAACATAATTAAACATATAAAGTTATACATACATATATATATAATAATTAAAATTATATATATAAAAGGTTAAATAAAATGTATATATATGAATAATTAATTACATTCAAATACTTAATATATATATATATATATATTAAAATTATTTCCAAATCGAAATTAGCATAACAAACATAAAATAATAATTTTATAATTTTATAATAATTATATATATATACAATAAATAGTTTTGATCATCATAATTAAAAATATTAAAAAAATCAAATTTTAAAATTTACAAAAATTTCGGGTCATAAAATAAAGGTTCAAAAATTTCTACACGATTTTTTGAAATAAAATATTATTTTTGATAAATAAAAAAATGTTCAACCGAAGTAATTTAATTGTTAAAATTATTAAATATTATCAAAAAATTATAAAAAAATATTTCGTGAGTTATACTACATAGGTGTAGTAATTAAAAAAAATATGTAATCGAATTTTTAGTACAATAATTGTTTTAGATACAATAAACAATTCAAATTATGTATAAATAGGTGTAAGGAAAAATTCTAAGCTATTTTTACATTATAATATATATATATATATATATATATAATTATATGTTTAAAATATACATTAGTCCATATGTAAATTAATATATATATATATATATACACATAAAATAATTAATAATGAAAAAATTTAATATTTTACACCAAATTAGATTTGTTTATATATAAATTATAACATATAATAATATAACCATGCACATAACCAAACTAATTTGTGACAACTACATATACCTACGAAAATCTCACTTAACTTGATATACAACTTTAATATATATACAGATTTGTGATTAATCAATATTAAAACATAAAATATGATATGATTACTATAATATATAAATAAAATACAAATCGATGATGCCTTTGAGTCCACTTGAATCAATGAATTCCCTTCTCTAGTTGTGCTCGATCCATCATGTTGCAAGTCTGGAATTGTCGTTCTTTTCTATAAATAGTGCTTTTACTTAACTTGAATTGATTTGAGATTATTAGTACTGATATGGGGATTAATTTCGGCCAGCAAACTTGATAATTATGATAGCCAAAAGTTGTTTTTTAATAAGGGTTTAGAGATCCATATATATAGCCTTGTACAAGAGAGATATTAGGACAATCTCGTTATATATTCTCTCTTAATCTTAGCCATCCATTTCTAGGTCTAATCCTAAGTTTTAGCCACCTCCAATAACTTGTCAATACCGAAATTTGTAGCCCAAGTGATGGGCTTTGAACCCTTTTAAGGCCAAGCCAAAATGCTATGCAATTAAATCTAATTTAATCGCTTATCGGTATCGTACATCGATTGGTACATTTATAACTATTATAAATATATAACAATTTTTATTTCTCAAACCATTTTAAAATTTTGTAATTAATATTTCATAAATATTAATTAATTTAATCATAACAATTATAAACAATTTAAACCATTCGGTCATAAGGGAATTCATCATTTCAGTTGTGTAACTCTTGGGTGTAAATTTGGTCAGCGATTAGCATCAAACTATTCTAATGTTAACGTTCATAGGTCACTTAGCAGGTGGTGTGACGTTATGGCCAAAATTATCGCTTACTCATTTTCGGTAATAATTCAATTTTAGTTTAGTAAGCATTACCCAGCTGTGGCATTTGTTTACACCAATTCTCTTAGCCATAATTATATCCCTTTGGACTTATGGAATTTGGTAATGATCAAAATTCCAACCTCATCCACATTCAACTTTATAGTCCAAATACAAAGTCCTTCGTTCAATAATAACAACTTTTATTAAAAGAAATGCTCTGCCCAGAGACTTTGACTTTCAGTTGATTGTGATACTAACCACATATAACCGAGGAGACGAATACTCTACTAGAATAGTGCTTCACTTCCAATACTTCCACTCGACCCAACTATAGTCACTTGATGGACGCCATGCCACCATTTGGATATTATCAAAATTGGGCTTTCATATTAAAGATCCGAAGTATTCTCAAGTCGAGAGAACTATGTAAATCAGTCAAATTGATATTTTCTGTTTGACCTTAGTTATATTAACCAACAGAAAACTATCGAGTGAGTCGTTCCATAGTTGTCCAATAAATATTAGTACGTAACCCCTATTTTCCCCCCAGCAGTCATGAGTAATACACTGCCCAACATTTGGAGAGCAATACGTACTCCAGTCTCAACGGATACATCGATATCCAGTCTCGATGCATCTTGACTAGAAACATTTAAAATGGTATTTTTCTTTCGTTGTGATAAATTACTCGCAGTTATAACACTTTGTAACTTCTATCACAAAATATACAATTTATGGATTTTTCTATTAAATATACTTAATTAAGTTAATTATTTAACATAATCACATTATATCAAGTATATAATACGAAGAAAATATCTTTTATTTTGAACAAGATTGGTCAACAAGTTAGATATATGTAACAAATTACATAATTTCCCCTAGGGCATACCCCTAACTCTATCAATCTTCCACTTGCATTTGGGGTCAATTATGGAATCTAATTCCAACTTCCCCAATTAGTTTTCTCGAAACCAATTAGGCAGTCCCTTAGTGAATGGGTATGCTATTATGTTTTAATTATCTACTTTGTCGATTAACTCTCTTTGACATTGACAAACTACCTTTATCATGTGGAACAATTCGAAGTATGTGTTTTGACTTCTAGTGAGTTTTAAGTTCTATCATGACCAATTTCATGATATTGTTATCTTATAACAGTATTATGGGATTCTCAATGTTTGGAATCACCTTTGGCTCAATTATAAATTTATGCATTTATATCTATATACATTAGTTTATTGTTGCGCTAGTCATGTTAATGTTCTCAACATTTCATTGAATCGACCACAATAAATTTTATTTTGAAACATTTCAAATTAAAGATTTTAACTTGAATTTTATCATTGACATGTTATACTTAATATCACTTATAAATGTTTGTGTCCAAACGTAACATCATAATGAGTTTGTTGTTTATTATAAACAATTTTCTATTATTTCATAAATACAAGAGAACACCTCAAATAACCATTTCGTGATATCAATTTGGATTTTATATTTGCTCCATGTATCAAATACATAAATAAAACACAATATCATACATAACATTATCTGTACGATAATTCCTATTGCTAATGCATAAGAAATCCAACTTACATATTCTCATTTGAATAGGGTGCTCTTGTATATCGTTTTGGGACAATCCTTATATCTTTTATACTCACCATAAAAGATATCGTTTACAATCCAAAATTGAGTATTAAAACAACTAAAGTTGATTTTAACACAAGCATATTGTTGAAATCAACAACGTGTTGTTTACTTATAGTTTAGAAATATCAATGTACCTTTTAACGTTCTTTCTTATGAACATCCTCTACACTTTGATTGAAAATCAAACTATTTGATATTTCTATCAAAAATACTTATTCAATCTTGATGCTTATAAAATAATACATTTGTATCATTTCTTAGATCATTTCCAAAGACTCACAAACTCAGTACCACTCCCACTGACTTCGAGGCATTTTTGGTTGATATGTGTAAACGGCTTACTCTAAATCATTATATAGAATTTTTTGTTTCAATACATAAGTACCAAACATTAAGTCTTATCGAGCGATAATTTTGTGAGTAAATCTGAATTAACTTGAGCATGCTGAATACCGGATCTGTTATGCTAATTTCAATAATTGAAATTTACGATATTACTCCATCAGCATCGCTCATTTAATTCCAACCACATTAGTCCTTCCATTAAAGACACAATCTCGGTCGATGGATCACATCTCTTTTGTTACGACCACCAAAATCACATTTTGATAGCATACTTGAAATTCTTTCAGATTTGCACATCATACCATATATAGTTAATAATCTTAATGGTTTAATTAGACAACCGTGGGTAATGTATATTTTCGACATTAATAAGCAACTCATAGTTTCTCTATGATGTATGAGAGTACTCATTAGACATTCCAATGCTATGTGTTTATTTAGGTTAGTTAATTTCACTTTATCCCATATAATCAGTTCTGTCTTTGGATCGGATCCAATTCCATTTTAGTACCAATAATTTCTCAAGGAAATTCTTCACAATGAAGTTGGTATTTCTTGAAATGTTTCTCAGCGCAATAGAATAGGTATTCATAAATGTTTTATGAATTTCCATATTCATTAAACTGATTTGGTTTTAGTTTACAAAAGTTATGTTCAAAACATAAATATGTCATCCATGATAGTCTTTTCAAAATCCTTTTGGGAAGATTCATACAAGGTCATTTATGAAAAATTATTACGTGTAATCTTTCGAACTCACGCAACCTACCGACTCCTTAGCCTAGGATATGTTGGAGTTTCTTATAAAGCCTTATTTTGTTTGATTTTGTAAACCGTTATTTAGATAAATAATATTAACCTTGTGTACTACTCTTGGGTACATGACCTTATAGAAAGAAACTAACTCAACTTCACTCACAATTAATCGCACATTGTTCAACAAACCCCTTATCGATGCATCATTATGCATCACATAGAGGAGTGACTTTTGAGATTGAATCTTTATTCATTTTTAGGTACATTCAGACCTTTTTCCAATATACTCACTCATTCAATCAAATAGAATCATATTTGTTGCATATTATTTTATCTACTTTTGTTTTATACTCTATGAGTTTACCGTAGATATACTACATGTGTCTCAAACACACACTTACATGTCGACGATAACCCATCAGTGAATACGATAAAGTACAAGGAATTGTTTTAGTATTTATAGAATTATGATTGCATACATCTGTATGTGTCAATCTGAGGAGTTCATCAACTCTTATGATACTCCCACTGGATGGGTGCATATTCCTTTATTGTTTGAGATATAATTAACACGTATCATATGATTCGAAATCATACAAAAAAATTATTTCTCAAAACCATGGCTTAGTCTATAATTCCAAAATAGCCATAAATAATATTAGATACTTTCGTTTTCCAATGCATCGCTTTTCTTATAAGAAAGTTACCACATTATAGTTTTACTTCACAAAGAATATTCATAAAATTCATACTGAAATATAACTATGTCTATTTTTTTTAGTCGATATCGAAAAATAATCATTATTTCATAAATAATGTATTGGGAGTTATACTAAACCTATTTTAGTACTATGATGTAATTAATAAGTGCTATATTATATGCTCCCACTATTTCCGCCATTACTAAAATAACGTATTAAATTTGAAGATCTGTTATTCACTTAATACAATTTGTTTATTTCATACATTGCAACTATTTACAATGGAGAGTTCGTTGATCAAATATCTTGAGCTCAAAGAAATAAATGACATAGAAAATAATTTTCTATACCAAAATACATTTTAGAATAGAATTCATATTTCTTATTCCAATATTAAGTATCAATTATCGATTACAATTCATATTTCCAATTTTTCTCTATGAAGCAGAAGTGAGTATTCATTCTCTTCATTCCAACTATACCATAGATTACATCTATTCTTATACATTCGTTTTCCTTTTAAATGATCAAACTATTCAAAAGAAAACCTTACTACAATATCATAATAAACTCTGTGCAAAAGCGCATTCGATTATCCTTAATATTTAAAAACATTTGAATATGCTGCACTTTACGTAAACTGATCGAAATGACATTTCAACGATCGAGTTCTTATATCTATCATGTAGTTTTTGGTCTTGTGTTACATTAACACAATATGATCTCTTTTTAATCAGTCGGATTGAATACTCGATCTTGCACTAAGGTTTATTTGGTTTTTCGGATGAACTAATTTTATCGAAATATTGTACATTAAACTTTGACCATCACCGTATAACATTTATATGCAATCGTATATGGATCAAATATTCAGAGTCTTGTATTGTTTTAGAGTTCGAAACTTATAAAATGCAATACATGGTCTTAACCAAATAAATGCATAAGTGACCAAACCGTAAATGTATTCAGTAGTTGTAAAACCATGAACTTGCATGGGTGTTGAAATGTTAACATCAATAGGAATTTGATAGTGGGTATTATATTTCCATTTGTCAACTTTCAATTCAGTTCGTTTGTGTGTGTTAATTGATAAACATTTTATCAATCATACTAAATGCAAAAATTTACCATTGTAGATAATTGTAACATTATTTAGCATATGTTCTTACAATATTAGAAATGTTAAATGTTACCATTTCATTTTTCTAATAAGGCTCCCACTAGTCTTTTATGACTCTCCAAAACCTAAGAAACATAGAAGTCTTTCGACTTCACTAGTGGCTGTTAGGACTCGTCTGCAACGATCCAAAATCTTGGTTATTTGAAATTGGAATATTTAATAGATTTTAAATATTTGAAAGTTAATTTTCAACCTGAATTTCAAATATAGTGATTTATTGGATAATTTAATAATTGGAATTTACTTAAATAATTGAATCTTGAGTTTAAAAGCTTGATAAAAATAATTTCAAGGCTTATTTAATTTTTATTTATAAGAATGTGTTAATGGACGGAAATTCTATGGAATTAGAAAACCATCGAAAAATTTAAATTTAAAGATAACCGCAAGCGCACGGTGTACGAATGTAGCACGTGGCGAATACGAGTCGATTCACAGGGAATTGATGATTTTAAAATTCTATTCAATCAAATTATACCAAAGTCGAGAGTGAATAGCTAGAATGTAAGAAGCTAAGAAAAACTAGTAAAAGAAAAACAGATAAAAATATGAGAGTTAAATGACAATTTAGAGATAAATCCACTCTCTAGATCATATAATTCAACAATTAATGAAATTGTGATCTCTTTTTTTGGTCATAAGAGAGTATAAATGATATGTTTATCATAAGTATGGCTCATTTGTGCTATTAATTAGCTCAACATAAGCCATCAAACAATAACACAACCTTTAAACCACTTACGAAGTGTCATGAAAATGACAACAAAGTTGCAAATGAAATCTATTTTAAGTATGGCCTATTAACTATTAATTAGAAATATAGACCATTAAATATGAATTTCGAATCATTTTCTTATGCCATAATCATATTTTGACGAAGAGGCATTTGTGTTTGCGATTGTTTAAGGATAGCCTATTTGGTGTCAACAATATAGGCTATCAAATTCAAAGCAAGAACAACAAATTAAACCACTTCAAGCATTGTCATTAAGCACAAAAAGAGAGCTATAATTATCAAAATATCGAAGCTACATGATTAGAGGCTTCATTAGCCCTAAATTGAAGGGGTTTAGCCTTTCATATTTGTTACCAAAACAACAAATATAGCTTGCAACATGAAAGAAAAAAAAAGGAAAAAGAGATCAAAGTAAATAAAAAAACTATTCTACTTGCATAAAAAATAAATCTACACTACTAACATGAAAGTAAATAAACAAAAGAAGAAAAGAGAAATATATTAAAGTTGCATAAGAAGAAATTACATTAAATTAAAATAGCTAAGTAGCCATGTAAAGAAAAGAGAAGCTTTCTTTTATTTTGAGCCTAAAATTAATTAAGAGGAAGAGGGGTCTAAGTAAGAGGGTTACATGAAACATAAGGGGTTATTTATACAAGCATGAAACCCTAATCCATAATTTGGGGAATGACCAAACTACCCTTGAGAAAGTGTGGAGGCCAAGTAACCATTAGCTTCTACTAATCATCATTTAAGTGCACATGAAGCCATTAGTTCCATAAGCATATGCATTAGCCTTTAATTTGTACATTAAGGTGGTGGGTAGGTGGGGTCCTCCATGATCTTCACTTTGAATTATTTCCATCTTCATTCCTTCATATTCATGCCGTGCATGCATGTATCTTCATGAAACCACTCATATTTGAGATTAAATTCCTACACAAATATATATAAATTTCCAATTAATTTTTCTCAAAGAAATATATGCACGCAAATGACCGTTTTGCCCCTATATGAAGATGGATACGTGACAATTTAAAATTAATATGGATTTTGGTTAAAACATGTTAAAATACCCAATATGATAATTTATTTAATTTAAATAGATTAAATATGGTGGTAAAAATATGCATATTTACGTGTACATCAAATACCCCCACACTTATCTTTTTATTCGTCCTCGAATAAACTAAAACTAAGATAAATCCGTTTTTGTAGGGAGCATGATTGCATTGAGCATATGCAACAAGCCGTTAAACTTCTGGGTGTCCCCAATTAGGACGAGTGTGGTGTCGTGATGTTTTTTTCAGCGGATACTACCCACAAAATCCAAATGTAGGATGAAAATATTTACAAAATGCAAGATTTATTTACAAAGAGATGAATGCGAGTTTTTGAAAATATTTACAAATAAAGGATCTATTTTTAAATTGACACGAATAAGTTAAGCATAGGTTTTGGTCATCATCTTGAAAATTTATGCCATTTACTCGTCAAAATTTCCAACAAAAATCAAGTTATCATAACAAATAGACTATAGTTTAACTCGTTGTTTTGGTTAATAACACAGTGTAACTATGAAATGGATCCTTAGTTGATTATCAAAGTTTATCAAAGTGGTATTTTCATTTATTTTCAATAACAATTCAAATCAAATAAATAAAAATAGTGCTAGGATTTCAATTGCTTGCTCTCTCACTATTTGCAAGAAAAATTACACACCTACTCAGGTAAACTGAGGCCAGATATACCACCCATGCACTGCCTTTTCGGGCTTATGTGAGGGGAGTGCAGAGCATGGCGAGTGCACACACTTTCGTGCATACACCTATTGACCATAGGTGGTTTTTATTACATATGTTTTTTTTACATGTGTTCCATACATTCATAACCATGAGGACTTTTAAATGAGTATGAAAGCACATAATTAAAGATTCCAAGTAATTCACTCATTCATAATTATGAGGACTTTCAAATGAGAGTGAATACTTGGATGTTATTATTGTTATTATTTTAAAGAGAGAGAGAGAGAGTTTTGCAAAATCATCTTAGCATCTTTTAACTTAGAAGACAAAAAAATGTTATATCCTTTACTTTAAATCAACCACTTTTTAAAACAAAGATTTTCAATTAGGATATACTTCATAATTAACACTTATAAATCTTCCTATATACTAATTAAACCATTACTATTTGTAACCAAATTTCATTTTTATTTTTGTTAAGACAAATAAATTTCCAAAAATTTCAATTTAATAAACCAAAACCATATAATTATATTATAGCGTTTCTTTTAAAAATAAATTAAAAGAAAATTTGTTTTTGGGATTTTTTTATTTTTTTTTTGAGATTTTAAAGCAAAAATAAACCATGAAAAAAATAATGAAGACGAGTCTCCCCCCACACTTGATTTTGACTGTGTCCCTACGTCAACCCAAGTGGAAGGAGAAAAATAAAAAACATAACCTTTATTTAAATGAAAATGAAAAGATGATTATTTACATGACATCAGAAAGTATGTCGTTAAAGAGTAAATGAATCGGTCTTCCAAAAACCAATTCATTTATCTAGCCAAGTATGCGAGACACAGCTTAACCTCGAAAACCCAAATCGTCAAAGATTTCAAAGTTGAATCTTGATTTGGAAAAACTAATGTCGTTTTGGAAATCGTACGAGTTGTTTTATTTTCGATGATTTTTGGGGTTGATAAAACAAATGATTGAAGTTCAAGTTTATTTCACCAATTTGAAATTCAAGCTTATCATTGAAAATATTTTCAAAGTTATTGATTTCAAAATCAAAATGGTGATTTTCATCTTCCCCATCGGAATTTAACAACTCGTCATCCAAAAGTCCAAAAAATTCGCGTTCATTAAATTTGTCTTACTTTGTTGGATTATCAACAACTTTGTTACATGTTTCAAGTTCAAAATCCAAAGTTGTTATATTCAAATTTTCGAAATTGAAAAAAGGAAGGTCGAATTTTAAATTTGGTTCTACACCCTCAAAAGAATTGATATCAACTCAATTACCGTGTTTTCAACAACTTCATCAAGATCATCACTTTCAGTTTCAAAAGTTGATATTTGAAAATTGTCAATTGTGGTTAAAGATAGATTATCACTTGACTCGTCACACGTTGAAATTTGATTTTGTTTTTCACGTTGTTTCATATATGTTTCAAACAACAAATCCGTGTGATCATCGTAAATTTCATTCATTTGTTCAACAAAATCAAATTTGTAATTATTAACTTGAAAAGTTTCGATTTGGACTTGTTGAGAACAAGAATTGTCAATTTCGATAAATGGTAGATTATTATTTGATTCTTTGCAAGTTGAGATTTGATTATGATTTTCACGAATTTTTTTTTCAAGTAATAAATCCCCGTTTTCTTTTTCCATTTGGTCAACAAAATCAAATTCTTGATTATTAATTTGAAATTTTCATTTTCAATTTGTTGATAACCAAAGTTTTCAATCGTATCGTTATTGAAACTATTCTCATTGCCAAAATTATTTGAAAATTGGTTCACATTTTCGTCTTGATTTTGAAATTCATTTTGAAACTTGAAATTGAATTGGCATGGGTTACACTCGAAATCATTTAAATTTTGAAGCGAATTAAAATTTTGATTATTTTGAAAACATTGATTCGAGTCATAGCACAAATATGAATTGCACAACTCATTTATCTCTTGATTTTGTTGCGTAGAAAGTTGAAGTAACGACGAAATGCTATTTTCAAGAGTTGAGGGTTGTCTATTATTTGGAAATTTTGTGGTTCAAAATTCGAATTGTCTAAACAAAAGTTGTTGTTAAAATATCCATTCGAATTTGGAGTGAACTCATATGGATTATATTGATTTCACAGCTAAATTCAAGTGAGTAAGAAAAGGAACCTCGGACATTTTCAAGATTTCTTTTTTGGCCTTTTTATAAAAAATATTTACAAATAGAATTTATTTTTCTAAATGGAAAATTGAATTTTGTTTTGTTTTTTGTTTTTTGATTTTGATTTTTGTTTTTTTTGAAAAGATTATATATATTTTCTTGGATTTTCTAAAAAAAGTAAGTAATTTTTTTTGTATTTTTTAGAATTTTGATTTGAAAATTTTCAAAGGAAAAGGAAAAAAATAAGTTAAGAAATATGTACAATTTTTTGTTTTGTTTTGGATTATGAATTTTTTTTAAATATGCATGAACTAATGCAACTAAATGAATGGAAGGTTTTAATTGCAAATGATTTATCCTAAATTAACCCAAAATTGTATAATCATAAATTGTCTTAGATCAACAAGATAGTTCTCAGCCAGGTAACGGACAGGAGTTATCGGTGCACCACGAATCACCGTAACAATACAACCGAAGGTTTAAGTACCTTTAGAGGAACAACCACTATAATATTTATGAATCGCCGTAATATTTATAAATAGTTTTTACTCTGCCGTAGCCTAGACACCAAGAAATTAAATTGTTCAAAGAAGGCAAATTGTCAATATACAATCAAGTGTTATCGATTTCTAACCGTTATTATTAATCAAAATTCTAGGATGAAATGCAAAACATAAATTAAACATGTATTAACAATGCAACTAAGAATGGATTTTTGTTTTGTTTTTGGTTTTTTTATGAAATGTAAATAAAAGCAAACAACAATGCGATTCAAATAAAACTAGAGATCAAAGCAGCATTTTTTCTGTTTAATTGTATGCAAGCAGCTATTCGACATCGGCTCCTTCCTTTATCTGCTTTGGCAACCTGAAATAAAAACAAGATATATACAAAAAAATTTAATATTAAAACCAATAAACAAACCAAAACAAAATGAAATCTTTCTCACAATTTTTTTAAACGTATAGGGCCCGACCCAAACTATACTTATTACAGAACATTCCCAAATAAATCGAACACAAGTTTAATTAGCCGAACAATTAAAAATCAAAATCTCGAGCAGAAATAAAAAAAATCAAAGCCTCGAGCAAAATTAACAACGAATTTCAAAGTCAACTTTCAATCCACGATTGTTGCAGCAGTGGTCTTGGATGATTCGCGATTCGATACGTGTTGCTGCGAATTGCGTTCAGTGGTTGGTTGCTTTGGTTGGCGAGGAGTGATTGTCGATTTGCGTGGAGGAGAACGGAAGGTTATTTGGAAAGAGGAGCTGCTGAGATTGATTGGTTCTCAGTAGTGATTAAGAAGAGATAACAAGTAGTAGGTAAGCAATGGAGGAAGGTGTTGAATGGATGTTTTGAATGGACGTGGTCTATGGGTTGCGGTCTGTTGAAGGAGGAGTGAAGTTTGGTGATAAGGCGTATGTACAGGAAATGAAAGGCAAGAATGGTGATGCACTGAATTGTGTGCTTTGAAGGAAATTGTAGATGTGAAGAGAAGTGGCAGTGTCTATGGGGTGGTAGCACTGTGCTGCAGTAGTGAATGATATCGTGGATGGTTCGATGTCGAGGAGTGGAAGCTTTGGAATATGTTTGAAATGTATATATGCAAGGTTGGCTTGGGTGTTGTAGGAAGTGAAGGTTGACAGTGTTCAGTGCACTGATGGTATGGTATGGGGTGCACTGTGGACTGAAGGAAGAGCATATGGTTGTGGGGGATGACTGTGGCAGTCACTGATTTGTTTAAAGTGAATGGAAAAATGAAGCGCACAATTTAAGGGTAGGGGATAGTTTCTTTGTTGCACTGTTGAATGATGTAGGGGTGATGTTTTGTAGATGGGGGGAGGATGATGTTATATGGTGGCAAGGCTGGATGATGTATATAGTGGCAGCAAGAGTTTGAAATGCAGAGGACTGATGATTAGGTGGTGGTTTGTTGACAGAACAGAGATGAAGAGGTGTGTTGCAAAATGTTGCACTGAAATTGGTAAGTTGGAAGGGTTGCAGTGGGTATGAGCGGTCTATGGTGATGAGTGGTTGTGAACGTATGGAATTGGTTGATGGTGATGAGGAAGGGTGGTTAACAGGGAGTAGTTTGTGGATGTTGCTATGAGCAGTATGTTGTGTATTTTGATGTTTGGGTAAGGCAGTGAAGAAATTTGTAGATGTTAAGACAGAGATGAGACGATGAACGTGTAGGAAGATGAAGGAGAGTGGAATGGTAGAAATTCAAAGAGGAAAATGAGACTGTAGGCAGAAAAGCAATAGAGAGAGGGAAATGCGACAGAGAGGGATAAATGTCACTGCACAGTGAAATGAATAGTGAACCGTGTTGTTCTTTTTTTCCCCTTTTTGTAAATGTAAAGAAAAAAAAGGAATTGAACTGTAAATTGTAAAGAAAATGAATAGGAAATAAAATATTTTTGTTTTGAATTTTTTAATTTTTTAATGGAAATAGAAATGCAAAATGAAATACAAACACACAAACAAATGTAAGCACAAATCAAACACACACAACAATTTTTTTTAAAATGCACTCGACACACAAAACAAACGCACAATATAATCAAAAGAAAATAATTCGAAGAGTAGAAAATAAAATCAAATCAATTCCCCGGCAACGGCGTCAAAAACTTGTTAATGGACGAAAATTCTATGGAATTAGAAAACCATCGAAAAATTTAAATTTAAAAATAACCGCAAGCGCACGGTGTACGAATGTAGCATGTGGCGAATACGGGTCGATCCGCAGGGAATTGATGATGTTAAATTCTATTCAATCAAATTATACTGAAGTCGAGAGATAATAGCTAGAAATGTTAGAAGCTAACAAAAACTAGTAAAAGAAAAACGGATAAAAATACGAGAGTTAACTGACAATTTAGAGACAAATTCACTCTCTAGATCATATAATTCAACAATTAATGAAATTGTGATCTACTTTTTTGGTCATAAGTGAGTATAAATGATGTGTTTATCATAAGTATGGCTCATTTGTGCTATTACTTAGCTCAACATAAGCCATCAAACTATTACACAAACTTTAAACCACTTACTAAGTCTCATGAAAATGACAACAAAGGTGCAAGTGAAATCCATTTTAAGTATGGCCTATTAAATATAATTAGAAATATAGATCATCAAATTTGAATTTCAAATCACTTTCTTATGCCATAATCATATTTTGATGAAGAGGCATTTGTGTTAGTGATTGTCTGAGCATAGCCTATTTGGTGTCAACAATATAGGCTATCAAATTCAAAGCAAGAACAACAAATTAAACCACCTCAAGCATTGTCATTAAGCATAAAAAGAGAGCTATAATTATCAAAATGTTGAAGCTACATGATTAAAGGCTTCATTACCCCTGAATTGAAGGGGTTTAGCCTTTCATATTTGTTATCAAAATACCAAATATAGCTTGCAACATGAAAGAAAAAGAAAAGAAAAAAGAGATCAAAGTAAAGAAAAAAACTATTCTACTTGCATAAAAAATAAATCTACACTACTAACATGAAAGTAAATAAACAAAAGAAGAAAAGAGAAATATATTAAAGTTGCATAAGAAGAAATTACATAAAATAAAAATGGCTAAGTAGCCATTAAAAGAAAAGAGAAGCTTTCTTTTATTTTGTGCCTAAAACTAATGAAGAGGAAGAGGGGGCTAAGTAAGAGGGTTACATGAAACATAAGAGGTTATTTATACGAGCATGAAACCCTAATCATAATTTGGGGAATGACCAAACTATCCTTGAGAAAGTGTGGAGGCCAAGTAATCATTAGCTTCTACTAATCATCATTTAAGTGTACATGAAGCCATTAATTCCATAAACATGTGCATTAGCCTTTAATTTGTACATTAAGGTGGTGGGTAGTGGGGTCCTCCATGATCTTCACTTTGAATTGTTTCCATCTTCATTCCTTTATATTCATGTTATGCATGCATGTGTCTTCATGAAACCACTCATATTTGAGATTAAATTCCTACAAAAATATATATAAATTTCCAATTAATTTTTCTCAAAGAAATATATGCACACAAATGACCGTTTTGCCCCTATATGAAGATGGATACATGACAATTTAAAATTAATATGGATTTTGGTTAAAACATGTTAAAATACCCAATATGATCATTTATTTAATTTAAATAGATTAAATATGGTGGTAAAAATATGCATATTTACGTGTACATCAAATACCCCCACACTTATCTTTTTATTCGTCCTCGAATAAACTAAAACTAAGATAAATCCGTTTTTGTAGGGAGCATGGTTGCATTGAGCATATGCAACAAGCCGTTAAACTTCTGGGTGTCCCCAATTAGGACGAGTGTGGTGTCGTGAGGTTTTTTTCAGCGGATACTACCCACAAAATCCAAATGTAGGATGAAAATATTTACAAAATGCAAGATTTATTTACAAAGAGATGAATGCGAGTTTTTGAAAATATTTACAAATAAAGGATCTATTTTTAAATTGACACGAATAAGTTAAGCATAGGTTTTGGTCATCATCTTGAAAATTTATGCCATTTACTCATCAAAATTTCCAACAAAAATCAAGTTATCATAACAAATAGACTATAGTTTAACTCGTTGTTTTGGTTAATAACACAGTGTAACTATGAAATGGATCCTTAGTTGATTATCAAAGTTTGTCAAAGTGGTATTTTCATTTATTTTCAATAACAATTCAAATCAAATAAATAAAAATAGTGCTAGGATTTCAATTGCTTGCTCTCTCACTATTTGCAAGAAAAATTACACACCTACTCAGGTAAACTGAGGCCAGATATACCACCCATGCACTGCCTTTTCGGGCTTATGTGAGGGGAGTGCAGAGCATGGCGAGTGCACACACTTTCGTGCATACACCTATTGACCATAGGTGGTTTTTATTACATATGTTTTTTTTACATGTGTTCCATACATTCATAACCATGAGGACTTTTAAATGAGTATGAAAGCACATAATTAAAGATTCCAAGTAATTCACTCATTCATAATTATGAGGACTTTCAAATGAGAGTGAATACTTGGATGTTATTATTGTTATTATTTTAAAGAGAGAGAGAGAGTTTTGCAAAATCATCTTAGCATCTTTTAACTTAGAAGACAAAAAAATGTTATATCCTTTACTTTAAATCAACCACTTTTTAAAACAAAGATTTTCAATTAGGATATACTTCATAATTAACACTTATAAATCTTCCTATATACTAATTAAACCATTACTATTTGTAACCAAATTTCATTTTTATTTTTGTTAAGACAAATAAATTTCCAAAAATTTCAATTTAATAAACCAAAACCATATAATTATATTATAGTGTTTCTTTTAAAAATAAATTAAAAGAAAATTTGTTTTTGGGATTTTTTTATTTTTTTTTGAGATTTTAAAGCAAAAATAAACCATGAAAAAAGTAATGAAGACGAGTCTCCCCCCACACTTGATTTTGACTGTGTCCCTACGTCAACCCAAGTGGAAGGAGAAAAATAAAAAACATAACCTTTATTTAAATGAAAATGAAAAGATGATTATTTACATGACATCAGAAAGTATGCCGTTAAAGAGTAAATGAATCGGTCTTCCAAAAACCGATTCATTTATCTAGCCAAGTATGTGAGACACAGCTTAACCTCGAAAACCCAAATCGTCAAAGATTTCAAAGTTGAATCTTGATTTGGAAAAACTAATGTCGTTTTGGAAATCGTACGAGTTGTTTTATTTTCGATGATTTTTGGGGTTGATAAAACAAATGATTGAAGTTCAAGTTTATTTCACCAATTTGAAATTCAAGCTTATCATTGAAATTATTTTCAAAGTTATTGATTTCAAAATCAAAATGGTGATTTTCATCTTCCCCATCGGAATTTAACAACTCGTCATCCAAAAGTCCAAAAAATTCGCGTTCATTAAATTTGTCTTACTTTGTTGGATTATCAACAACTTTGTTACATGTTTCAAGTTCAAAATCCAAAGTTGTTGTATTCAAATTTTCGAAATTGAAAAAAGGAAGGTCGAATTTTAAATTTGGTTCTACACCCTCAAAAGAATTGATATCAACTCAATTACCGTGTTTTCAACAACTTCATCAAGATCATCACTTTCAGTTTCAAAAGTTGATATTTGAAAATTGTCAATTGTGGTTAAAGATAGATTATCACTTGACTCGTCACACGTTGAAATTTGATTTTGTTTTTCACGTTGTTTCATATATGTTTCAAACAACAAATCCGTGTGATCATCGTAAATTTCATTCATTTGTTCAACAAAATCAAATTTGTAATTATTAACTTGAAAAGTTTCGATTTGGACTTGTTGAGAACAAGAATTGTCAATTTCGATAAATGGTAGATTATTATTTGATTCTTTGCAAGTTGAGATTTGATTATGATTTTCACGAATTTTTTTTTCAAGTAATAAATCCCCGTTTTCTTTTTCCATTTGGTCAACAAAATCAAATTCTTGATTATTAATTTGAAATTTTCATTTTCAATTTGTTGATAACCAAAGTTTTCAATCGTATCATTATTGAAACTATTCTCATTGCCAAAATTATTTGAAAATTGGTTCACATTTTCGTCTTGATTTTGAAATTCATTTTGAAACTTGAAATTGAATTGGCATGGGTTACACTCGAAATCATTTAAATTTTGAAGTGAATTAAAATTTTGATTATTTTGAAAACATTGATTCGAGTCATAGCACAAATATGAATTGCACAACTCATTTATCTCTTGATTTTGTTGCGTAGAAAGTTGAAGTAACGACGAAATGCTATTTTCAAGAGTTGAGGGTTGTCTATTATTTGGAAATTTTGTGGTTCAAAATTCGAATTGTCTAAACAAAAGTTGTTGTTAAAATATCCATACGAATTTGGAGTGAACTCATATGGATTATATTGATTTCACAGCTAAATTCAAGTGAGTAAGAAAAGGAACCTCGGACATTTTCAAGATTTCTTTTTTGGCCTTTTTATAAAAAATATTTACAAATAGAATTTATTTTTCTAAATGGAAAATTGAATTTTGTTTTGTTTTTCGTTTTTTGATTTTGATTTTTGTTTTTTTTGAAAAGATTATATATATTTTCTTGGATTTTCTAAAAAAAGTAAGTAATTTTTTTTGTATTTTTTAGAATTTTGATTTGAAAATTTTCAAAGGAAAAGGAAAAAAATAAGTTAAGAAATATGTACAATTTTTTGTTTTGTTTTGGATTATGAATTTTTTTTAAATATGCATGAACTAATGCAACTAAATGAATGCAAGGTTTTAATTACAAATGATTTATCCTAAATTAACCCAAAATTGTATAATCATAAATTGTCTTAGATCAACAAGATAGTTCTCAGCCAGGTAACGGACATGAGTTATCGGTGCACCACGAATCACCGTAACAATACAACCGAAGGTTTAAGTACCTTTAGAGGAACAACCACTATAATATTTATGAATCGCCGTAATATTTATAAATAGTTTTTACTCTGCCGTAGCCTAGACACCAAGAAATTAAATTGTTCAAAGAAGGCAAATTGTCAATATACAATCAAGTGTTATCGATTTCTAACCGTTATTATTAATCAAAATTCTAGGATGAAATGCAAAACATAAATTAAACATGTATTAACAATGCAACTAAGAATGGATTTTTTTTTTGTTTTTGGTTTTTTTATGAAATGTAAATAAAAGCAAACAACAATGCGATTCAAATAAAACTAGAGATCAAAGCAGCATTTTTTTCTGTTTAATTGTATGCAAGCAGCTATTCGACATCGGCTCCTTCCTTTATCTGCTTTGGCAACCTGAAATAAAAACAAGATATATACAAAAAAATTTAATATTAAAACCAATAAACAAACCAAAACAAAATGAAATCTTTCTCACAATTTTTTTAAACGTATAGGGCCCGACCCAAACTATACTTATTACAGAACATTCCCAAATAAATCGAACACAAGTTTAATTAGCCGAACGATTAAAAATCAAAATCTCGAGCAGAAATAAAAAAAATCAAAGCCTCGAGCAAAATTAACAACGAATTTCAAAGTCAACTTTCAATCCACGATTGTTGCAGCAGTGGTCTTGGATGATTCGCGATTCGATACGTGTTGCTGCGAATTGCGTTCAGTGGTTGGTTGCTTTGGTTGGCGAGGAGTGATTGTCGATTTGCGTGGAGGAGAACGGAAGGTTATTTGGAAAGAGGAGCTGCTGAGATTGATTGGTTCTCAGTAGTGATTGAGAAGAGATAGCAAGTAGTAGGTAAGCAATGGAGGAAGGTGTTGAATGGATGTTTTGAATGGACGTGGTCTATGGGTTGCGGTCTGTTGAAGGAGGAGTGAAGTTTGGTGATAAGGCGTATGTACAGGAAATGAAAGGCAAGAATGGTGATGCACTGAATTGTGTGCTTTGAAGGAAATTGTAGATGTGAAGAGAAGTGGCAGTGTCTATGGGGTGGTAGCACTGTGCTGCAGTAGTGAATGATATCGTGGATGGTTCGATGTCGAGGAGTGGAAGCTTTGGAATATGTTTGAAATGTATATATGCAAGGTTGGCTTGGGTGTTGTAGGAAGTGAAGGTTGACAGTGTTCAGTGCACTGATGGTATGGTATGGGGTGCACTGTGGACTGAAGGAAGAGCATATGGTTGTGGGGGATGACTGTGGCAGTCACTGATTTGTTTAAAGTGAATGGAAAAATGAAGCGCACAATTTAAGGGTAGGGGATAGTTTCTTTGTTGCACTGTTGAATGATGTAGGGGTGATGTTTTGTAGATGGGGGGAGGATGATGTTATATGGTGGCAAGGCTGGATGATGTATATAGTGGCAGCAAGAGTTTGAAATGCAGAGGACTGATGATTAGGTGGTGGTTTGTTGACAGAACAGAGATGAAGAGGTGTGTTGCAAAATGTTGCACTGAAATTGGTAAGTTGGAAGGTGTAACATCCCGCCTTTTCGCACACTTTAAACGACACACGTGCCGATTCAAAGCATACGCAAGGGAGGAGTGTTATGGGGTAAATAAGAAAAATAGAGAAGAAATAAAACGAAAATAGAATCTCACAGCGGAAGGATAAAATATAGTAACAAGTATACAGTTCATAAACAGTTTACAAAAGCTTGATTTTTCTTATACAATGAATATCAGAGTTACACATACCAAATACAACAATGCAGCGGAATAGAAAGAGTGTGTAGTGCAATACTATATATAAAATAATACTGAATCTTCGTCTTCGTCCTCCAAAGCTAAAACCTGCTATCCTGAAACGCTCGGACTGACCCGAGCGAATTTGAAAAGACAAAAACACTCGAGTCAGACTAGAATATCTTATGTGAGTTAAATAAACAGAAATAAATATGAGTACAGTAACTCAAGAGATGCTCGGGATTTACATCTCCTAAGGATCCGTTAAACTATTTACTATGTAGTATATTGCGTTATTATAATAGTGTCTATTTATAAAATAAACTTACTTTTTAATAGCGTTAAGGGGTTACCCATATAGCCCTTAACACGTAATAGTCCCAGTAGTCCATCCAATATCATAGTCCCTCCTGATCGGGAAGCCACTAGAGGATACCACACGGGCTACGGGAGAAAACCAAACTCGTACAAGGCGCGATAGGGTAGGTGACACGGCACAACTAGGCAATGCCAGGGTAGATATACCAATTACGCTTCCGGGCCGATGGTAACGCGAAGCCGCAGCAACCGCCCACCTCGAAACAACTCCCCAAATCAAAAAAATAGAAGTGGCCACTGAATCAATCCAAAGTCATAGTATAATATCGAAGAGGAGTGTCCGATCAGAGGAATGACCTCATTAACCCGTCGATCGCTCCTGTTTTAGCCACCTTATGCCAACTCACGGGAGTCGGGTCCACGTATTTACCTTACAGGAATCGTCGCCACCAACCTACTTCATTCTGGAATCTCCACCGCGTACACGGTTAGTCAAAGTGGTTTTCGGTATCGACAGAGAGTATGTCCATATCCGATCCCGGTCTCTTTGCCAACCCATCGTTATTATAACACCGCGGTTATTTAAAACAGTTTATACTTTTAAAACCAGAATATAATCCATTTCAAAACCATAATATTACGATATCATTCCAAGACCCAAAACCATATTTTACCACTTATCCCAAATATAATTTCTTTCCAATAATAAAAAGGCTTTAACTTCATAATATCTGAAAATCGAATATTTTCAAAGCATAATATTTTTGGAAATCCATAATTTCAACCATAACTTTTAAAACTCAAATGGTTTGGATATTCAACGGTATATGAATTTCAAGGGCTTAACTTTACTGTCACCTTGTAAAGAAATAAGTTATATGGCTTTATGGAAATATTTCTTTATCTAAAGTTAAGACCATAATTTAGATATCACTCTTAAGTTCCAAAACCATTTCAATTTCCATATATATAAATCCATTGGAGTATTAATATTCAAAAACTAAAATTGGAATATATTCTTTCAACAAATTAAATGTTTTATTATTTAGTTTGAATATTCACATAAATCCTTAAACAACTCCAATTTCTAGTAATAAAACATATGTATTTTTCGATTCCAATTTATATTAGAATATTTTTCCAATTCAAATTCATATTAGAATATTCATTTCAATTTTTTCTTGGGAAAAATCCAATTATAAATATCATATCTTAAATTTCCAAACTTAACATTTAAACATATGATATAAATTTATCCAACTCCATTTTCTAAATTTTCTTCCATTTTACTAAGGGAATTTATACACCTTTTTATTTCAAAATTTCCAACTTTTCATGTACATAAATACGGAAGAAAAATATTTATACAGTATAAAATTTAAGATTATTATAAACCGTATTCCATCCAAACCATAGAAATCACATTAAAATAGTTATATATAGACCGCGGTGCCTGTATATAATTTTCTATCCTATGGTCAAGTGATACGGATATTTATCATTTCAATCCGCAATTTAAAAATAAAACTTTGCGGTTTTATCATTTCAAACCACAATCCCGAAAAATGAAATATGCATGATAAATTTGCAAATTTAATGATATACAATAAACATTCATTCATCAACAACATCCATCATCCAATCGCAACCATCAACCAATTTCAATCAATAACAGTATATATCTATGAACATATACAACAGGTAATAACTGTCAGTTTTTTTTTTCCAAATTAAATTTATCAACTATTTATCTAACAGTTTACTCAATAATAATTTACATAACTGTTAACTAGCAGTTCTTATGCAACAATAATTTCTAACAGCCAATTAATATGCAATCAATCAATTTAAATTAACAGCTAAATTCAAAAAAATGCAATTCAACAGATATGGATGAAATAACATGCCCAAAAGCTCATAAATAAATTTCTATTCATTTCTAAAATTTATTTAACAAACATAAAAGCTTCTAGTAATTGTGAGTGGGTTAAAACACTCACCTTTGGAATTTAAATTGAATTTAAACCCGATTTAAACCCAAAAATTCGCCCGTCTCAGAATTTGTCCAAACCAGCGTCATCAAGTCCGGAATTAAATTACGATCCTAACGCAAAAAAAATCGTGTGAATCCGAATTCGTATGAGAAAGTTATTGGATAAAACGTGATCGAAATTCAAATTTAAATTAAAACAAAACAAACCACTCATAAACTGCCACGTCATCCCTGCATCATCCTCTCTACCTCACAGAACGCGGCTACAGGAACACGAGACCCCAACACCACCTACAGCCGCACCTTTGACCGCCTCCCCTGGCCACCACCGGCCGCCATTCGCCTCGGCACCATGGCCGTTGACTCCGCCTTGACCCCTGCTATCGGCCGCCCCCATCCCGGTTGCCTGAAATGGCCGCCGCCGCCGCCTAGAAATAGGGTTTCGAAACCCTAAAACGCCAAATTTGACCACCACCGGTCACTAAACTCCACCAGACCAACGTCGTTGAACTCCCCACAAGAATCTCCACCAAACCCATATCTTGATTTTGCCGATTTGATGAAAAATCAAAAACCCCTAAATCAAACCTTAGGGTTTTCGAATTTCTGACCTTTGACTGAGTTTCCAGGACGATTCGAGCATCGATTGCAAAAACAGATGTCACATATAGATTCGTATTGAAGAAATCTACAACATATAAATTTTTGGGAATTTTCTGAAGACTTTGAATTTTCACTTTGTTTTGCAATTTGAAATTGGATCTGAGGAGCATCCATTGAGGAAGAAAGAATGGTTGAAGAATGAACGTACAGCATAAGCAAATAAAATGGGGCTAGGGTTTATAGCCATGCTTATATAGGTAGGCTAGAGATAGAGAAGATGGACTGGATAAGCGAACGTACGGAATAAAACACGGCCCAAAAAGCCCGCTATGCCTCCGGAATCGAATTTGTTAAAACTATATATCCAAATAGGTGTTTTAAAATATTCTGAACGCGATGGAAAAAGTTTCACGTCCAAATTTGGTCGTATGAAGAAGTTATGCTGAAAACAAGATTTCCAAATTGATTTCAAATTGATTTTAATAAAATTGATTTCAAGGCGTTTATCGTCCGTACGATCAAACGACAAGTCCGATCGATACGAAATTTGAAATCCTATAATAATTCACCGATACGGATCCGATGAAACTGGTTTCGTCGAAATCCGAGTCCGTGACAAAAATGGCTATTTTTAATATTATTAAATCAATTTAAATAAATCATAAAAAATCAATTTTTATGTTTCAACTCCTATTATTGGCCAAATTTCATTACTTAGATAGTTCAATTAATCCCAATAAATTTAACAAGCTTGGATGTGAGTAAAAATTTATAGGTATATAAATTTGCAATTTTAATTCCTGCACTTTCTTATTAATTGGGAATTATAAATTTATTCTCACAAATTACCTAATCTTATACTTATACACTCTCATCTTAAACCAAATTAAATAAATAACTTGATTTCCATCTCAACTTACTTTTAATTGCAGTTAACCCTTTTCACCGTAATTAAAATTCCAAATTATAAATAAATTTTTATTCCCATTCCCTTAATTTTCTTAACTATTTATTTATTCAAATTTTCAATATTCAACATAAAATAGTTTGGTTAAGTTCATTTATTTACCTTCTTCCTATGATTCACAGTTATGGATGTCAATATGATGAAGTTTACATTAGTTAAGATTTCACTCAATTGTTCTCTAAGTCAAATGTTTACAGCTTTCATTTAACTTTAATAACGTACTAATTTACGTTAAATTCCATTTTTAAATGAAGTAATTACCATTCGTTGAATCAAATACTCAATTCATAAATAAAGTCTTGTTTTCAAAAAGTTATATCACAAATGGTCAACTGAAATTTGAATAAGCTTTACTAAATTCTATGGTATTAAATGTTGCAATAAATCCAAATTGCCATGTCTTAAATCCAAATTACTAATTAAGTCTTGATTCCTTTATTATTCCTTTGGTTTTCAAATAAGTTTTTTTTTTTTTATGATGAATGTGAATTCAAATGAACAATGGAAACCCATTCCCATTTGATTTCACTATTCCGTTAAATATCTTCATATTCCAGCTAAATCAACTAACGTATGAATTAGCTATTTCAATCTTCATTAAATTGCGGTTTTTATACAATAGAAATTAAATCCCCTTTAACATATAAATAAAGGTTGATACCCATCTATTTACATTATATCACACTTGTGCTTCTATTTAGCTTTGTATAAATGTATGAATGCGGAGTCTTGCCTATTAACGTATTAAATAAGCCTTAAAATCAATTAATGCCCCTCCTTAGTTTAACCTCTTTTTATCCGTATTTATTTTTAGAGTAACCCTTGGATTAAATTCCCCAAATCACCAATTCAATTAATCATACCTTTCAATCCAAATGTAAATCTTCCACCTTTGAATTCTTATATTAAATGAATTTTATTCTAGGCAATAATTCTCTTAATTAAATTAGAGGTTTTAATTTATTTATTACTTAACCCCTTTTTTTTTCACTAACATAATTTTAAACAATTTATTAATGGAAATTTAAGAATTTAATACCGGGTCAAATTTCAAAATTACTTTAAAATAATAGATAATATAATTTCTTACAACTCTTATATCTCCAATTATCTTTAAACAATTAAAATTTCAAATAAATTCAAAACAATTCTGTAGTAGTATTTACTACAGCGGCCTTTCCCCTTCGAAACTCGAAAATGAAAGTCGATGATGCGGCCGTCATCACCGAATTTATTTTCCAGCGACGGAGAGAAAAGTACATAATTTAATTTAGCGTTTATTTAAATCTTCGTTTATCGTTTAGAATTTCTACTAAATTGAAATGCACAACTTATGAACTTTAACCAATTTAGTCCACCTAATAAATTTTCAAATGTTTGTGTGTATGTAATCCAATTCAGTTATTGTTACATTAATACCATTAAACCAACAAATTAAGACTTATAACTACAACACAACTTTCAGTTATTTTCAAATCTATATCATATAACCTTCTAAATCTCTACCTGTAATTACAGTTACTATCTAACTCCTACATTCATCCTTTTAAAAATCCTAAGACTTTAATTTTATACTGGATTAAATTAGCAAACATATAAATTAAATTTATATAAAAAAAATCATAAATTTATCAGGTCGTTACAATCTCCCCCACTCAAAACTTTTCGTCCCCGAAAAGGAAAGAAGGGAGGAGGAAGAATAAACAGTACTTTTTATTTCAATTTTTAATTTATAAACAATATTTTCCTGGATTAATCCTCCTAAATGAAATATTCCTGTTTTATAATCATTATATCCTTTAATACTTGAGTTATTAAAGTTGGAAAAATATTTTAACAAAATTCTAAGTCCAAAATTTTCGAAAATTTTTGGCAGAGTCTCCTTTGTACGGAGGGACTCTGGAGAAAATATAATATCCAAATAAATTCGGTGATGACGGCCGCATCATCGACTTTCATTTTCGAGTTTCGAAGGGGAAAGGCCGCTGTAGTAAATACTACTACAGAATTGTTTTGAATTTATTTGAAATTTTAATTGTTTAAAGATAATTGGAGATATAAGAGTTGTAAGAAATTATATTATCTATTATTTTAAAGTAATTTTGAAATTTGACCCGGTATTAAATTCTTAAATTTCCATTAATAAATTGTTTAAAATTATGTTAGTGAAAAAAAAGGGGTTAAGTAATAAATAAATTAAAACCTCTAATTTAATTAAGAGAATTATTGCCTAGAATAAAATTCATTTAATATAAGAATTCAAAGGTGGAAGATTTACATTTGGATTGAAAGGTATGATTAATTGAATTGGTGATTTGGGGAATTTAATCCAAGGGTTACTCTAAAAATAAATACGGATAAAAAGAGGTTAAACTAAGGAGGGGCATTAATTGATTTTAAGGCTTATTTAATACGTTAATAGGCAAGACTCCGCATTCATACATTTATACAAAGCTAAATAGAAGCACAAGTGTGATATAATGTAAATAGATGGGTATCAACCTTTATTTATATGTTAAAGGGGATTTAATTTCTATTGTATAAAAACCGCAATTTAATGAAGATTGAAATAGCTAATTCATACGTTAGTTGATTTAGCTGGAATATGAAGATATTTAACGGAATAGTGAAATCAAATGGGAATGGGTTTCCATTGTTCATTTGAATTCACATTCATCATAAAAAAAAAAAAACTTATTTGAAAACCAAAGGAATAATAAAGGAATCAAGACTTAATTAGTAATTTGGATTTAAGACATGGCAATTTGGATTTATTGCAACATTTAATACCATAGAATTTAGTAAAGCTTATTCAAATTTCAGTTGACCATTTGTGATATAACTTTTTGAAAACAAGACTTTATTTATGAATTGAGTATTTGATTCAACGAATGGTAATTACTTCATTTAAAAATGGAATTTAACGTAAATTAGTACGTTATTAAAGTTAAATGAAAGCTGTAAACATTTGACTTAGAGAACAATTGAGTGAAATCTTAACTAATGTAAACTTCATCATATTGACATCCATAACTGTGAATCATAGGAAGAAGGTAAATAAATGAACTTAACCAAACTATTTTATGTTGAATATTGAAAATTTGAATAAATAAATAGTTAAGAAAATTAAGGGAATGGGAATAAAAATTTATTTATAATTTGGAATTTTAATTACGGTGAAAAGGGTTAACTGCAATTAAAAGTAAGTTGAGATGGAAATCAAGTTATTTATTTAATTTGGTTTAAGATGAGAGTGTATAAGTATAAGATTAGGTAATTTGTGAGAATAAATTTATAATTCCCAATTAATAAGAAAGTGCAGGAATTAAAATTGCAAATTTATATACCTATAAATTTTTACTCACATCCAAGCTTGTTAAATTTATTGGGATTAATTGAACTATCTAAGTAATGAAATTTGGCCAATAATAGGAGTTGAAACATAAAAATTGATTTTTTATGATTTATTTAAATTGATTTAATAATATTAAAAATAGCCATTTTTGTCACGGACTCGGATTTCGACGAAACCAGTTTCATCGGATCCGTATCGGTGAATTATTATAGGATTTCAAATTTCGTATCGATCGGACTTGTCGTTTGATCGTACGGACGATAAACGCCTTGAAATCAATTTTATTAAAATCAATTTGAAATCAATTTGGAAATCTTGTTTTCAGCATAACTTCTTCATACGACCAAATTTGGACGTGAAACTTTTTCCATCGCGTTCAGAATATTTTAAAACACCTATTTGGATATATAGTTTTAACAAATTCGATTCCGGAGGCATAGCGGGCTTTTTGGGCCGTGTTTTATTCCGTACGTTCGCTTATCCAGTCCATCTTCTCTATCTCTAGCCTACCTATATAAGCATGGCTATAAACCCTAGCCCCATTTTATTTGCTTATGCTGTACGTTCATTCTTCAACCATTCTTTCTTCCTCAATGGATGCTCCTCAGATCCAATTTCAAATTGCAAAACAAAGTGAAAATTCAAAGTCTTCAGAAAATTCCCAAAAATTTATATGTTGTAGATTTCTTCAATACGAATCTATATGTGACATCTGTTTTTGCAATCGATGCTCGAATCGTCCTGGAAACTCAGTCAAAGGTCAGAAATTCGAAAACCCTAAGGTTTGATTTAAATAAATTCGGTGATGACGGCCGCATCATCGACTTTCATTTTCGAGTTTCGAAGGGGAAAGGCCGCTGTAGTAAATACTACTACAGAATTGTTTTGAATTTATTTGAAATTTTAATTGTTTAAAGATAATTGGAGATATAAGAGTTGTAAGAAATTATATTATCTATTATTTTAAAGTAATTTTGAAATTTGACCCGGTATTAAATTCTTAAATTTCCATTAATAAATTGTTTAAAATTATGTTAGTGAAAAAAAAAGGGGTTAAGTAATAAATAAATTAAAACCTCTAATTTAATTAAGAGAATTATTGCCTAGAATAAAATTCATTTAATATAAGAATTCAAAGGTGGAAGATTTACATTTGGATTGAAAGGTATGATTAATTGAATTGGTGATTTGGGGAATTTAATCCAAGGGTTACTCTAAAAATAAATACGGATAAAAAGAGGTTAAACTAAGGAGGGGCATTAATTGATTTTAAGGCTTATTTAATACGTTAATAGGCAAGACTCCGCATTCATACATTTATACAAAGCTAAATAGAAGCACAAGTGTGATATAATGTAAATAGATGGGTATCAACCTTTATTTATATGTTAAAGGGGATTTAATTTCTATTGTATAAAAACCGCAATTTAATGAAGATTGAAATAGCTAATTCATACGTTAGTTGATTTAGCTGGAATATGAAGATATTTAACGGAATAGTGAAATCAAATGGGAATGGGTTTCCATTGTTCATTTGAATTCACATTCATCATAAAAAAAAAAAAAACTTATTTGAAAACCAAAGGAATAATAAAGGAATCAAGACTTAATTAGTAATTTGGATTTAAGACATGGCAATTTGGATTTATTGCAACATTTAATACCATAGAATTTAGTAAAGCTTATTCAAATTTCAGTTGACCATTTGTGATATAACTTTTTGAAAACAAGACTTTATTTATGAATTGAGTATTTGATTCAACGAATGGTAATTACTTCATTTAAAAATGGAATTTAACGTAAATTAGTACGTTATTAAAGTTAAATGAAAGCTGTAAACATTTGACTTAGAGAACAATTGAGTGAAATCTTAACTAATGTAAACTTCATCATATTGACATCCATAACTGTGAATCATAGGAAGAAGGTAAATAAATGAACTTAACCAAACTATTTTATGTTGAATATTGAAAATTTGAATAAATAAATAGTTAAGAAAATTAAGGGAATGGGAATAAAAATTTATTTATAATTTGGAATTTTAATTACGGTGAAAAGGGTTAACTGCAATTAAAAGTAAGTTGAGATGGAAATCAAGTTATTTATTTAATTTGGTTTAAGATGAGAGTGTATAAGTATAAGATTAGGTAATTTGTGAGAATAAATTTATAATTCCCAATTAATAAGAAAGTGCAGGAATTAAAATTGCAAATTTATATACCTATAAATTTTTACTCACATCCAAGCTTGTTAAATTTATTGGGATTAATTGAACTATCTAAGTAATGAAATTTGGCCAATAATAGGAGTTGAAACATAAAAATTGATTTTTTATGATTTATTTAAATTGATTTAATAATATTAAAAATAGCCATTTTTGTCACGGACTCGGATTTCGACGAAACCAGTTTCATCGGATCCGTATCGGTGAATTATTATAGGATTTCAAATTTCGTATCGATCGGACTTGTCGTTTGATCGTACGGACGATAAACGCCTTGAAATCAATTTTATTAAAATCAATTTGAAATCAATTTGGAAATCTTGTTTTCAGCATAACTTCTTCATACGACCAAATTTGGACGTGAAACTTTTTCCATCGCGTTCAGAATATTTTAAAACACCTATTTGGATATATAGTTTTAACAAATTCGATTCCGGAGGCATAGCGGGCTTTTTGGGCCGTGTTTTATTCCGTACGTTCGCTTATCCAGTCCATCTTCTCTATCTCTAGCCTACCTATATAAGCATGGCTATAAACCCTAGCCCCATTTTATTTGCTTATGCTGTACGTTCATTCTTCAACCATTCTTTCTTCCTCAATGGATGCTCCTCAGATCCAATTTCAAATTGCAAAACAAAGTGAAAATTCAAAGTCTTCAGAAAATTCCCAAAAATTTATATGTTGTAGATTTCTTCAATACGAATCTATATGTGACATCTGTTTTTGCAATCGATGCTCGAATCGTCCTGGAAACTCAGTCAAAGGTCAGAAATTCGAAAACCCTAAGGTTTGATTTAGGGGTTTTTGATTTTTCATCAAATCGGCAAAATCAAGATATGGGTTTGGTGGAGATTCTTGTGGGGAGTTCAACGACGTTGGTCTGGTGGAGTTTAGTGACCGGTGGTGGTCAAATTTGGCGTTTTAGGGTTTCGAAACCCTATTTCTAGGCGGCGGCGGCGGCCATTTCAGGCAACCGGGATGGGGGCGGCCGATAGCAGGGGTCAAGGCGGAGTCAACGGCCATGGTGCCGAGGCGAATGGCGGCCGGTGGTGGCCAGGGGAGGCGGTCAAAGGTGCGGCTGTAGGTGGTGTTGGGGTCTCGTGTTCCTGTAGCCGCGTTCTGTGAGGTAGAGAGGATGATGCAGGGATGACGTGGCAGTTTATGAGTGGTTTGTTTTGTTTTAATTTAAATTTGAATTTCGATCACGTTTTATCCAATAACTTTCTCATACGAATTCGGATTCACACGATTTTTTTTGCGTTAGGATCGTAATTTAATTCCGGACTTGATGACGCTGGTTTGGACAAATTCTGAGACGGGCGAATTTTTGGGTTTAAATCGGGTTTAAATTCAATTTAAATTCCAAAGGTGAGTGTTTTAACCCACTCACAATTACTAGAAGCTTTTATGTTTGTTAAATAAATTTTAGAAATGAATAGAAATTTATTTATGAGCTTTTGGGCATGTTATTTCATCCATATCTGTTGAATTGCATTTTTTTGAATTTAGCTGTTAATTTAAATTGATTGATTGCATATTAATTGGCTGTTAGAAATTATTGTTGCATAAGAACTGCTAGTTAACAGTTATGTAAATTATTATTGAGTAAACTGTTAGATAAATAGTTGATAAATTTAATTTGGAAAAAAAAACTGACAGTTATTACCTGTTGTATATGTTCATAGATATATACTGTTATTGATTGAAATTGGTTGATGGTTGCGATTGGATGATGGATGTTGTTGATGAATGAATGTTTATTGTATATCATTAAATTTGCAAATTTATCATGCATATTTCATTTTTCGGGATTGTGGTTTGAAATGATAAAACCGCAAAGTTTTATTTTTAAATTGCGGATTGAAATGATAAATATCCGTATCACTTGACCATAGGATAGAAAATTATATACAGGCACCGCGGTCTATATATAACTATTTTAATGTGATTTCTATGGTTTGGATGGAATACGGTTTATAATAATCTTAAATTTTATACTGTATAAATATTTTTCTTCCGTATTTATGTACATGAAAAGTTGGAAATTTTGAAATAAAAAGGTGTATAAATTCCCTTAGTAAAATGGAAGAAAATTTAGAAAATGGAGTTGGATAAATTTATATCATATGTTTAAATGTTAAGTTTGGAAATTTAAGATATGATATTTATAATTGGATTTTTCCCAAGAAAAAATTGAAATGAATATTCTAATATGAATTTGAATTGGAAAAATATTCTAATATAAATTGGAATCGAAAAATACATATGTTTTATTACTAGAAATTGGAGTTGTTTAAGGATTTATGTGAATATTCAAACTAAATAATAAAACATTTAATTTGTTGAAAGAATATATTCCAATTTTAGTTTTTGAATATTAATACTCCAATGGATTTATATATATGGAAATTGAAATGGTTTTGGAACTTAAGAGTGATATCTAAATTATGGTCTTAACTTTAGATAAAGAAATATTTCCATAAAGCCATATAACTTATTTCTTTACAAGGTGACAGTAAAGTTAAGCCCTTGAAATTCATATACCGTTGAATATCCAAACCATTTGAGTTTTAAAAGTTATGGTTGAAATTATGGATTTCCAAAAATATTATGCTTTGAAAATATTCGATTTTCAGATATTATGAAGTTAAAGCCTTTTTATTATTGGAAAGAAATTATATTTGGGATAAGTGGTAAAATATGGTTTTGGGTCTTGGAATGATATCGTAATATTATGGTTTTGAAATGGATTATATTCTGGTTTTAAAAGTATAAACTGTTTTAAATAACCGCGGTGTTATAATAACGATGGGTTGGCAAAGAGACCGGGATCGGATATGGACATACTCTCTGTCGATACCGAAAACCACTTTGACTAACCGTGTACGCGGTGGAGATTCCAGAATGAAGTAGGTTGGTGGCGACGATTCCTGTAAGGTAAATACGTGGACCCGACTCCCGTGAGTTGGCATAAGGTGGCTAAAACAGGAGCGATCGACGGGTTAATGAGGTCATTCCTCTGATCGGACACTCCTCTTCGATATTATACTATGACTTTGGATTGATTCAGTGGCCACTTCTATTTTTTTGATTTGGGGAGTTGTTTCGAGGTGGGCGGTTGCTGCGGCTTCGCGTTACCATCGGCCCGGAAGCGTAATTGGTATATCTACCCTGGCATTGCCTAGTTGTGCCGTGTCACCTACCCTATCGCGCCTTGTACGAGTTTGGTTTTCTCCCGTAGCCCGTGTGGTATCCTCTAGTGGCTTCCCGATCAGGAGGGACTATGATATTGGATGGACTACTGGGACTATTACGTGTTAAGGGCTATATGGGTAACCCCTTAACGCTATTAAAAAGTAAGTTTATTTTATAAATAGACACTATTATAATAACGCAATATACTACATAGTAAATAGTTTAACGGATCCTTAGGAGATGTAAATCCCGAGCATCTCTTGAGTTACTGTACTCATATTTATTTCTGTTTATTTAACTCACATAAGATATTCTAGTCTGACTCGAGTGTTTTTGTCTTTTCAAATTCGCTCGGGTCAGTCCGAGCGTTTCAGGATAGCAGGTTTTAGCTTTGGAGGACGAAGACGAAGATTCAGTATTATTTTATATATAGTATTGCACTACACACTCTTTCTATTCCGCTGCATTGTTGTATTTGGTATGTGTAACTCTGATATTCATTGTATAAGAAAAATCAAGCTTTTGTAAACTGTTTATGAACTGTATACTTGTTACTATATTTTATCCTTCCGCTGTGAGATTCTATTTTCGTTTTATTTCTTCTCTATTTTTCTTATTTACCCCATAACACTCCTCCCTTGCGTATGCTTTGAATCGGCACGTGTGTCGTTTAAAGTGTGCGAAAAGGCGGGATGTTACAGAAGGGTTGCAGTGGGTATGAGC
The DNA here is from genome assembly GCA_030765085.1 of Allium cepa. Lineage (NCBI taxonomy): Eukaryota > Viridiplantae > Streptophyta > Magnoliopsida > Asparagales > Amaryllidaceae > Allium > Allium cepa. The sequence goes on from CM060938.1 coordinate 846,680,721, forward strand.
GGTCTATGGTGATGAGTGGTTGTGAACGTATGGAATTGGTTGATGGTGATGAGGAAGGGTGGTTAACAGGGAGTAGTTTGTGGATGTTGCTATGAGCAGTATGTTGTGTATTTTGATGTTTGGGTAAGGCAGTGAAGAAATTTGTAGATGTTAAGACAGAGATGAGACGATGAACGTGTAGGAAGATGAAGGAGAGTGGAATGGTAGAAATTCAAAGAGGAAAATGAGACTGTAGGCAGAAAAGCAATAGAGAGAGGGAAATGCGACAGAGAGGGATAAATGTCACTGCACAGTGAAATGAATAGTGAACCGTGTTGTTCTTTTTTTTCCCTTTTTGTAAATGTAAAGAAAAAAAAGGAATTGAACTGTAAATTGTAAAGAAAATGAATAGGAAATAAAATATTTTTGTTTTGAATTTTTTAATTTTTTAATGGAAATAGAAATGCAAAATGAAAAAAATACAAGCACACAAACAAATGTAAGCACAAATCAAACACACACAACAATTTTTTTTAAAATGCACTCGACACACAAAACAAACGCACAATATAATCAAAAGAAAATAATTCGAAGAATAGAAAATAAAATCAAATAAATTCCCCGGCAACGGCGTCAAAAACTTGTTAATGGACGAAAATTCTATGGAATTAGAAAACCATCGAAAAATTTAAATTTAAAAATAACCGCAAGCGCACGGTGTACGAATGTAGCATGTGGCGAATACGGGTCGATCCGCAGGGAATTGATGATGTTAAATTCTATTCAATCAAATTATACTGAAGTCGAGAGATAATAGCTAGAAATGTTAGAAGCTAACAAAAACTAGTAAAAGAAAAACGGATAAAAATACGAGAGTTAACTGACAATTTAGAGACAAATCCACTCTCTAGATCATATAATTCAACAATTAATGAAATTGTGATCTACTTTTTTGGTCATAAGTGAGTATAAATGATGTGTTTATCATAAGTATGGCTCATTTGTGCTATTACTTAGCTCAACATAAGCCATCAAACTATTACACAAACTTTAAACCACTTACTAAGTCTCATGAAAATGACAACATAGGTGCAAGTGAAATCCATTTTAAGTATGGCCTATTAAATATAATTAGAAATATAGATCATCAAATTTGAATTTCAAATCACTTTCTTATGCCATAATCATATTTTGATGAAGAGGCATTTGTGTTAGTGATTGTCTGAGCATAGCCTATTTGGTGTCAACAATATAGGCTATCAAATTCAAAGCAAGAACAACAAATTAAACCACCTCAAGCATTGTCATTAAGCATAAAAAGAGAGCTATAATTATCAAAATGTTGAAGCTACATGATTAAAGGCTTCATTACCCCTGAATTGAAGGGGTTTAGCCTTTCATATTTGTTATCAAAATACCAAATATAGCTTGCAACATGAAAGAAAAAGAAAAGAAAAAAGAGAGCAAAGTAAAGAAAAAAACTATTCTACTTGCATAAAAAATAAATCTACACTACTAACATGAAAGTAAATAAACAAAAGAAGAAAAGAGAAATATATTAAAGTTGCATAAGAAGAAATTACATAAAATAAAAATGGCTAAGTAGCCATTAAAAGAAAAGAGAAGTTTTCTTTTATTTTGTGCCTAAAACTAATGAAGAGGAAGAGGGGGCTAAGTAAGAGGGTTACATGAAACATAAGAGGTTATTTATACGAGCATGAAACCCTAATCATAATTTGGGGAATGACCAAACTATCCTTGAGAAAGTGTGGAGGCCAAGTAATCATTAGCTTCTACTAATCATCATTTAAGTGTACATGAAGCCATTAATTCCATAAACATGTGCATTAGCCTTTAATTTGTACATTAAGGTGGTGGGTAGTGGGGTCCTCCATGATCTTCACTTTGAATTGTTTCCATCTTCATTCCTTTATATTCATGTTATGCATGCATGTGTCTTCATGAAACCACTCATATTTGAGATTAAATTCCTACAAAAATATATATAAATTTCCAATTAATTTTTCTCAAAGAAATATATGCACACAAATGACCGTTTTGCCCCTATATGAAGATGGATACATGACAATTTAAAATTAATATGGATTTTGGTTAAAACATGTTAAAATACCCAATATGATCATTTATTTAATTTAAATAGATTAAATATGGTGGTAAAAATATGCATATTTACGTGCACGTCAGAATGATTGATAATAAAAATTTAGAATTTAATCTAAAAGTGATTTAATCGATTATTAAAAGCAACTTGTTTAAATTAACAAGTGGAAATAGCCTTTTGAGGCACAAGATCGGATTTCGACGAAACCAGTTCTATTGGATCTGTAATAGTGCATTATTATTGAATTTCAAATTTCGTAATGTTTGGAGTTAGAATTGGTCGTACGAGATATAAACGTCTTGAATTTATTATCGAAAATTCAATATAATAATTGGGTTCAAAAAGTTATCTTCTCCATACAGTCGAATTAGGACTCGAAACCTTTTCTATTGCGTTTGGAATAGGGGTATAACATTATAAACGTCTAGCGGCACCCTCGTTAGAGGTTCGAAATTTTGAGTTACGTAACCATGTCGATTTGAAAATTTAAATAATATATTTATATGTTGACTCGACCATTTTATTCACAGCTTCTTTTATTTTCTTCCAGTCACTGTACATAGCCCCTACATGTTGAATATGCGCTTTGCGCTATATGATTTTTGTTTGATGATAATAAACATATATACATTCATATAAATGTATTTGGTAATGTACTATTTTGTTTTTCATAGTTTAAATAAATATTTGTTGAATAAAATTAAATTACACAGAATTCGAATTTGAATTCAAACAGAACAAGTTAAACAGATTTTGAATTCAAACAGAAATTTTATTCAAACAAATATTTTGAATAGTATGTATTTGGTTAGATAAATATCTGTTGAATAAAATTAAATTACACAGAATTCGAATTTGAATTCAAACAGAACAAGTTAAACAGATTTTGAATTCAAACAGAAATTTTTATTCAAACAAATATTTATTACAAACTTGAATAGTACAAATTCATGCTCTCACTATACATATACATTTCTGATTACATCACGATTACATCACAAATATTTTTACATTGATAACCTCACTACATATCACTCACACTCGTATTTTGTCTTCAACTGCATTCCAGTTTGAATCCAGCATCTGAGCAATCTGCAAAAATATTCACTAACGCAGTAAAATTGAAAAAGAAATATTTTTGCAATATAAAATGAAATATGATTTTTGAAAATATCGTTTGCCTCAGTTATTTGGGTTGTTCGTCATCATTCACACTTGAATTCATCACAAAGTCGTGCACATAGATATTACAGGGACAGGTAATCATAAGTGGCTGCAATACACACGTGTACATTCATACACGTGTGCACTGCCTCTCCAACTCGTGTGCGCAGCCAAAAATAGCAAGCGTGCAAGCACAACATGAAAGGAATCGAGTCAGTAAGGCAATGCGCAAAATCAAGACAGCATCAAACAGCAACAGTGAAGACTGCATAAGTGCTACAAGCCAAATCATCACAATGAACACCACTGACCAGTGAATACAACGTCAAGTTCAGATCAAACAACTCAAGACCAAGTTGCAACAAAGTTCAAAAGTGCATCAAAGGCAGTTCAATGTGGATAGCAACAGCAAAAAGGGACTGCAACAAACATATATGCAGCATCAAGTCAAAGTATGCAACTACGTGACATAAATGCAACTACAACGATGCAAGCGAAGAACCAAAGTCAGTGGCAAGCTTCAAACTGCATAAGTGACCATGAAACTGACTCGAAGCAGTAGTGACAGTAAGCATGAATCAAGCTCAGTGGCAAATGCATAAACAGCTCAGAGTACATGCATGAAACAGTGCAAGACCTCAGTGACACAGTGAAAGTAGCACAAGTACAAGAAACTTGAATACTGCAACAACAAGTATGGTGAAGCACTGACTCAAATAAACAACTACAAAGACCAGCTATTCAATGCAACTCAGTGGCAAATGAGCACAACATGACCAAAAGTGTATGCAAACAGTCAAAGGCAAGACACATGGAACAATGCAAACAATAGACACAAAAGAATATGGATTGCAACAAACATGAAAATGAACCAAAGTAGTACAGCAGCTCCATGACCAAGTGATACAACAGATACTACCAGTGAAACAGCAAGTCAGTGGCAAGACACAAACTACAGTGGACAGACCAGAGTGCAACAGTGCACAAGTACAAGAAACTTGAATTCAATTGCAACAACTCAATGGACCAAACTGCAAGTACAGGAGGCAACTCAATAAAAACATGCTCAGGTCAGAGACAACACAGTGAAAGTTCACAAGTGCAGACACATAGAGCAGTCATAATGAAACTGCAGTGAAGACCTGAAGGCAACATGAAGAAATATACATGCACCAGTGATGAAAGCTACAAGATACACAAGTTTTCCAGTGATACAAATGCAACACAGAGAGAACAACAATGAATACTGCAACATGACCAATTGTCAAAACTGCATCAATCACAAATGCAATGCAAGTGGAGTAATGGGTGATACTGTAACAACTAATGCATCAGTAACCGAGCAACAGGGAATCACATGAACAAATAACCAAACAACATCATGATTGAAAATTTTAAAAAAAAGGTTGAAGACTACAAGATGAACGAGTCAAGGCCGAAGCAGTAGAAATCAACATCGTGGTCATCACGAAAATGAATTAAAGCCGTGACCAACCAAGCAAGAAATATGAACAAGTCAACATCAAAGCCGTGGGACGCAAGAATTAAAATTATACGCATATGAAAAAGTCAGAATCGATCTCAATCATTCAAGCATCATCAAGTGGCTGAGATAAAGAATTTGACAAATTCAATCAAATTTATACGAACGCAAATATAGGAATTCAACCTATATAAATGCCCTAATCATCGTCGGCAAAAAATTATCGAGTTCAAGTATCAATTTAGAAAAGCAAAAGGAGACAGTACATACCGAATTCACAAGCAACGAACTCGATCGAGCAACTGCAAAACGAGCAATAGTCAACCATCAGAGAAGCAGCAAGCTAGGGCAACGTATAACAGATTAATTGAAGAATTCGAAGCCCTAATTGGAACAAAGAGCCGAAGCCCTAACTGGAACAAAAGGGAACGAAGCAAGCCGCCATTATTCGCACGAACGAAACAAAAGGGGATCGGGCTGGAGATAACAAAGAAAGGAACGGGTTTAAGTGGGCCGGTCTAATTAAAATCAAAAGGGGGTTTTGTTTTAATTTGAGGCTTTATTATATTAATTAGTTTTTAGGGTTATTTTTTTATTGTTTCTTAATTACTGTTTTTTATTTTACGAACCAAAGAATCTTGGTAAATCACCACCTAGGTTTAGGTAGTGTCAGATTGTCTATTTTGAATTAGTTCAGTGAGCAGGGTGTGCGAGTTTGCAAAGCTCTATAGGCGGGAGCAGTGTTTGCGAGTGAGCGAAACTCTATAGGCGGGAGCAGGGTGTGCAAGTCTAGTAGAGTGTTTGTGAGCGGGAGCAAAAGGGTCTGCGAGTCTAGTAGAGTGTTTGTAAGCGTGATACTGTTTAATTCTAATAGAAATCTGTGAATGCAGCAGTAGGCAGGGGTTGCCGAAGCTGGGTAAATTTTGTGTGTGATTTACTTTTCAGCATATTTATTTCTGCTATTATATTTCTATGTTTAATTCGAGAAAATTTGCTATAACCCTATTCACCCCCCACCTCTAGGGTTAATCTAGATCCTACAAGTGGTATCAGAGCATGGTATATTTTTTATTTAACTCTAGAGTCATGAGTCTACAAAATAATGCTTTTTCTGAGGGGCAATCTATTGCTAGGCCTCCCATGTTTAACGGGAACGATTATGCTTATTGGAAAGTTAGGATGAGTATTTATCTTAGTTCCGTTGATTATGATGTTTGGGATATTATTGAAACTGGCTATAAACCTCCCACTATAATCGTTGGTGGTACTGAGATTCCTAAACCTAAGGATAGGTGGGATGCTAACGATAAGAAATTGAAAACGACAAATGCTAAAGCCATGAATGCTTTGATATGTGCTCTTGATAAAAATGAATTTAATAGAATTTCTCATTGTACAACAGCACAGGAAATATGGCATACTTTGGAGGTGACACACGAAGGAACTTCTCAAGTCAAGGAGTCTCGGCTAGCCCTATTCAGCAATGAATACGAAAATTTTGTGATGGACAAAGGCGAGAGCATAAAGGATATGTTTGGACGCTTTTCAACCTTGGTATACAATGCTAGAGCGCTTGGGAAGGTATTCACTGAGGTAGAGCTTGTGCGGAAGATACTACGAGTTTTACCAATGAACTTTGAGACAAAAGTCACAGCAATCCAAGAATCGAAAGATCCGAGCAAACTAAGCATGGAGGAGTTGATTGGCAACTTGATGACATATGAGCTTGAGTTAAAAGCAAAGGAAGAACGCAACAACTCCGAACCAAAGAAGAAGACGATTGCCTTAAAAAGTAAAGAAGAAAGCGATGAAGAAGATCCAATTGAAGAGCTTGCAATGGCTGTCAATAATATTAGAAGATGGTCTAGATTCAAGCCACGCAAGAAGAAAACAAAGGGCAATATGTCAAAAGATTCCGAAAATTCCGATAATGAACTGACATGTTATAACTGCAACAAGCCTGGCCACATCAAACCAAAATGCCCACTTCTCAAAAACAACAAAGAAAAGAAAAAGGCGAAGAAGGTATTTGCAGCGACTTGGGATGATGAAGAAGGAGAGGAAGCTTCGGATAGCAGCCCAGAGGAGGCTAACTTGTGTTGCATGGCAAAATCAGAATCAGAAGAAACCTCCGACGAATCTAGTGAGGCAGGTGAGTTTTCTTATAAAGAACTTGTTTTTATGTGTTCTGATCTTACTAAGGTAGTGGATACTCTTGAATCTAAAATTGAAAAACTGAAATCTGATAGGAGAGAATTTGCTCGTGAAAATTTTAGGTTAAAAACTGAACTTGAAAATTTTCAAAACCTAGAATGTAAAAAATGTAAGATTTTAGATTCAGAATTATTAAAACTGAGGAATAACTTTGAAAGTCTTGAAAATGAAAACTTGAATCTTAAGGAAACCATCGACACTAGGAGAAAGGATTTTATTAATCGATGCACCTCACTTGTCACTGAAAATTCAACATTAAAAACTAAAGTCCAAAATCTTGAGAAATCTTTGAATAACTTTTCAAGAGGCGAAAAATCTTTCAAAATGTTATTTGGAAATCAAATTTTTGCTAACAATAGAAAAGGACTAGGTTATGGAAAATCACAAGATGATGGTAAAGGTAAAAGTGTTGCTCGATCTGAAATAATTGGAAATCATGTTGAAAATCATAGTCATAGGAACACAAAATTTAATCAAGTCAATTTAATGTGCACGTTTTGTAGAGAATTTGGACATAATCGAAATAATTGTTGGTATAGACCCAAACACGTGAAAACTATACCAATTTGGGTTCCAAAAGGCACAAATATAAAATCTTTGAAAGTCAAACAAATTTGGGTGCCAAAAGGAACATATATAAATAGTTTTGAGTCTCCAAAAACATATTTTTCATATTCTGCCACTAACAACAATGGACCTATAAAAACAAATAGGTCACACAAATCTTTTATCGTGTAGGTGTGGTGGCAGGCTAAGGAACAACAACAGTGTTCTCTGGATTTCGGCTGTTCCAGAAACACAACGGGCGAGAAAGCAAAGTTCCTTAGCCTAGTATAAAGGTGACAGAATCACAATGGGCAATCACGAAAAATTATCGTAAAGGTAAAACAGGTAATTGTTTTTAAATATGATTATCTGCACCATACTCTAAATTAAAATCGGCCAATATTGAGATGAACAAAAGATGATGATTTTGATGCTATGATTTTTTTTTGACTAACCATCTTTAAATAGAATTACTTGAAGTAATTATGATGGTTGACTGATTCAGACTTAATTGATATGATTTTTTGACTTGTTCTTATTTATGACATTAATTTGTGCTTAATTGATGACCAATCAGATTCTCAATTTTGAACTAATTTATATAAATTTGTTCGGTCAAATGCTGGTTACTCATGCTACACGTAGATACATTGGTTCTGACATTTTGATCACTGCTTGTAAATTTGCACGATTTCAAATTCATGAGAAAAAGGATTTTAAGAAATTGTTTTTGTAATAATTATGATGTTGATTGACTGTTGATTACTCATGAAAATAATTGTTTATCCTCTGGTTTCTGAAATTAACATCATGATATTTGTTTGAGTGTTAACACGGCTTAAATTCAAATTCAAAAGAATGATGTTTTGAAATTTTTGGTGCACATCTCATGGTTTGATTCAACAAATGAATATTGAGTGAAATTTAAATTCAGATGCGGATTACACTGGTAATATAGTTGATAGAAAAATTATTAGTGTAACGTGATTAATTTTTGAAACATTCATTTGCTGCATCGTTTTTTTTCAAAGAAAATATCTGCATATTTTTCACTTGAAATAATTTTCAAATAGCAGAAAATTTTCTTATAAAACTCCCCTCAAGAAAATCATGTTTGACCATATTTACAGCTTAATCACTTTTTGAAAAATTGATTTTATAATTTTTAATTTGATTTTAAATGACAAATTTGACTAATCTGACTCCCTTTGATTATCGAAAAGATAAATAGTGATTGAAAAAGAGATAGGTGTTGATATTTATCATATATTATAACTCGAGAAAGTATAATTAGAAAATTTCTTTAGAATTTCATAACAAGAGTTATAAAAACTTTTTGTTGGGTAATAATTCCATGACCATTTCTATTTCTATCATCTTTCTATCGAACGTCACTCATCAAGATCATATTTAGTATGTAAATTTGTGGTAGTTTACAAAGGAAATCATTTGTTCTTCAATATCTTTAAATCAGTGAAGGAAATTATTTGTGCTTCAATTTATTATATTCAGCAATTAAAAATAAATATCCAAAGTATTCATTCTCATTTAAAAGTCCTCACGGTCATGCATGAGTGAATTACTTGGATTTTTGATTATGTGCTTCCATGCTCATTTAAAAGTCCTCACGGTTATGCATGTATGGAACGCATATTAAAAATAATTGATTTAATAGACAAGTTGATTCTAATCCCATTTAAAAGTCCTCACGGTCATGCGTGGTTAGAAGATACTTGATTTTATTTTTTAAATTAAATTGGAATACTACTAATCTCATTTAAAACTCCTAACGGTTATGCATGGTAAGTAGATATTCAAATTTCCAGAAATAAATATACCACAAATAGACATATCTATATGAATTTTTGATGATTCTATCTCCATCACTTCTGAAAGTGGAATATGCGCTTGACAAGGGTAATTATGATTTTTGTTTGAGTTTTATTGAAATTTGATATTTATATTTAATTGAGTTAAATGTTTGATTCATGTCTATCACTTCATCCCTATTTTTATAACACTGTTATTCTTTTGTTGATAACAAAAGGGGGAGAGAAAAGTTAAGATTTTGTCAAATAGAATCAAGCAAAGGTCAAATAACTTTCAATTTGCATATAGGCTCATTTACATATTTTTATTTGTATGCATATATGTAGGGGGAGCCATATATGTAGGGGGAGTATCGCATAAAAAGGAAGCATTCAAATAGGGGGAGCAAACGAAATTATCAAATACATTTAATATATTCAAAATCTTAAATATATGTTTGTTATCATCAAAAGGGGGAGATTGTTGAATATGCGCTTTGCGCTATATGATTTTTGTTTGATGATAATAAACATATATACATTCATATAAATGTATTTGGTAATGTACTATTTTGTTTTTCATAGTTTAAATAAATATTTGTTGAATAAAATTAAATTACACAGAATTCGAATTTGAATTCAAACAGAACAAGTTAAACAGATTTTGAATTCAAACAGAAATTTTATTCAAACAAATATTTTGAATAGTATGTATTTGGTTAGATAAATATCTGTTGAATAAAATTAAATTACACAGAATTCGAATTTGAATTCAAACAGAACAAGTTAAACAGATTTTGAATTCAAACAGAAATTTTTATTCAAACAAATATTTATTACAAACTTGAATAGTACAAATTCATGCTCTCACTATACATATACATTTCTGATTACATCACGATTACATCACAAATATTTTTACATTGATAACCTCACTACATATCACTCACACTCGTATTTTGTCTTCAACTGCATTCCAGTTTGAATCCAGCATCTGAGCAATCTGCAAAAATATTCACTAACGCAGTAAAATTGAAAAAGAAATATTTTTGCAATATAAAATGAAATACGATTTTTGAAAATATCGTTTGCCTCAGTTATTTGGGTTGTTCGTCATCATTCACACTTGAATTCATCACAAAGTCGTGCACATAGATATTACAGGGACAGGTAATCATAAGTGGCTGCAATACACACGTGTACATTCATACACGTGTGCACTGCCTCGCCAACTCGTGTGCGCAGCCAAAAATAGCAAGCGTGCAAGCACAACATGAAAGGAATCGAGTCAGTAAGGCAATGCGCAAAATCAAGACAGCATCAAACAGCAACAGTGAAGACTGCATAAGTGCTACAAGCCAAATCATCACAATGAACACCACTGACCAGTGAATACAACGTCAAGTTCAGATCAAACAACTCAAGACCAAGTTGCAACAAAGTTCAAAAGTGCATCAAAGGCAGTTCAATGTGGATAGCAACAGCAAAAAGGGACTGCAACAAACATATATGCAGCATCAAGTCAAAGTATGCAACTACGTGACATAAATGCAACTACAACGATGCAAGCGAAGAACCAAAGTCAGTGGCAAGCTTCAAACTGCATAAGTGACCATGAAACTGACTCGAAGCAGTAGTGACAGTAAGCATGAATCAAGCTCAGTGGCAAATGCATAAACAGCTCAGAGTACATGCATGAAACAGTGCAAGACCTCAGTGACACAGTGAAAGTAGCACAAGTACAAGAAACTTGAATACTGCAACAACAAGTATGGTGAAGCACTGACTCAAATAAACAACTACAAAGACCAGCTATTCAATGCAACTCAGTGGCAAATGAGCACAACATGACCAAAAGTGTATGCAAACAGTCAAAGGCAAGACACATGGAACAATGCAAACAATAGACACAAAAGAATATGGACTGCAACAAACATGAAAATGAACCAAAGTAGTACAGCAGCTCCATGACCAAGTGATACAACAGATACTACCAGTGAAACAGCAAGTCAGTGGCAAGACACAAACTACAGTGGACAGACCAGAGTGCAACAGTGCACAAGTACAAGAAACTTGAATTCAATTGCAACAACTCAATGGACCAAACTGCAAGTACAGGAGGCAACTCAATAAAAACATGCTCAGGTCAGAGACAACACAGTGAAAGTTCACAAGTGCAGACACATAGAGCAGTCATAATGAAACTGCAGTGAAGACCTGAAGGCAACATGAAGAAATATACATGCACCAGTGATGAAAGCTACAAGATACACAAGTTTTCCAGTGATACAAATGCAACACAGAGAGAACAACAATGAATACTGCAACATGACCAATTGTCAAAACTGCATCAATCACAAATGCAATGCAAGTGGAGTAATGGGTGATACTGTAACAACTAATGCATCAGTAACCGAGCAACAGGGAATCACATGAACAAATAACCAAACAACATCATGATTGAAAATTAAAAAAAAAGGTTGAAGACTACAAGATGAACGAGTCAAGGCCGAAGCAGTAGAAATCAACATCGTGGTCATCACGAAAATGAATTAAAGCCGTGACCAACCAAGCAAGAAATATGAACAAGTCAACATCAAAGCCGTGGGACGCAAGAATTAAAATTATACGCATATGAAAAAGTCAGAATCGATCTCAATCATTCAAGCATCATCAAGTGGCCGAGATAAAGAATTTGACAAATTCAATCAAATTTATACGAACGCAAATATAGGAATTCAACCTATATAAATGACCTAATCATCATCGGCAAAAAATTATCGAGTTCAAGTATCAATTTAGAAAAGCAAAAGGAGACAGTACATACCGAATTCACAAGCAACGAAGTCGATCGAGCAACTGCAAAACGAGCAATAGTCAACCATCAGAGAAGCAGCAAGCTAGGGCAACGTATAACAGATTAATTGAAGAATTCGAAGCCCTAATTGGAACAAAGAGCCAAAGCCCTAACTGGAACAAAAGGGAACGAAGCAAGCCGCCATTATTCGCACGAACGAAACAAAAGGGGATCGGGCTGGAGATAACAAAGAAAGGAACGGGTTTAAGTGGGCCGGTCTAATTAAAATCAAAAGGGGGTTTTGTTTTAATTTGAGGCTTTATTATATTAATTAGTTTTTAGGGTTATTTTTTTATTGTTTCTTAATTACTGTTTTTTATTTTACGAACCAAAGAATCTTGGTAAATCACCACCTAGGTTTAGGTAGTGTCAGATTGTCTATTTTGAATTAGTTCAGTGAGCAGGGTGTGCGAGTTTGCAAAGCTCTATAGGCGGGAGCAGTGTTTGCGAGTGAGCGAAACTCTATAGGCGGGAGCAGGGTGTGCAAGTCTAGTAGAGTGTTTGTGAGCGGGAGCAAAAGGGTCTGCGAGTCTAGTAGAGTGTTTGTAAGCGTGATACTGTTTAATTCTAATAGAAATCTGTGAATGCAGCAGTAGGCAGGGGTTGCCGAAGCTGGGTAAATTTTGTGTGTGATTTACTTTTCAGCATATTTATTTCTGCTATTATATTTCTGTGTTTAATTCGAGAAAATTTGCTATAACCCTATTCACCCCCCTCTAGGGTTAATCTAGATCCTACACTACATTCCACCGTCTTATCTTTGACCTCATCCCTCTTCTATTTGAAACCAGAGCACGCAGGCTACAAAATGAAGAAAATAAAATCATGGAAACTTCAGAAAAATCCTTTTCTCGTCATATACTCAATGATAAATTCTGAAATTAGTTTTAAAATTCAAGTTATGGCATGGGCTTCAAGACAGTATGCAGTTTGTAGGGTGTGGTATTGATTTATGGAGATCGACATTTATTGGGTTCTACTACGGTGGGCTTTTTCCGCTGATTTAATCGGCGAGAGGGCGCGTCGATTGTTCCATGGGACTCATGACGTCGAGGCGCACCGGGATGTAGAGTTTGAGGAGTGCGGTGGGGGTGAGGTCGTGCGACATTGGCTATCGCGTGTTCGAACATGAACAGGTCTGACTTCCACTGGTAATTGAGCCTAGAATGGAGGGGTCGGGGAAGAAGAACCTGCGAAGGGAGAGGCGTTAGTGAATTCAGTTTTCGATTTCGATGATCGGAGCACCGTATCATGGGTGGGGAGTACACGGCTTTGTGGGTTTTGTTTTCTCATGCACGTACAAGCGAGAAGAAAGGGGGAGGAAGAAGAAGGGGCTGGGTTCATTTGCTTTGGGCAGAGTCTTAAGATTGCTTTGGATATTATTTTTAAAATTTAAGTTAATTTATATAAATTGTTAATTAAAAATTCCAATTCTTATAAATAACATAACTCATTTGTTTTACGTCCAATCGACACGTGCTTTATTGCGTTGTGTTCTTATTGGCAAATATGACGCATATGAATTGGATTGACTAAATTCAGAGCTTGCTGAATTCTGAGAAAAATTCAGACGCGTTCGAATTAAATCGAAAACAGAATGCGAAAGCGACAATAAAAATTAAAGTGGGTAAATCTCACTCATTTTGGATCGCTGGTTTGATTTTAAATGTTGAAAATTTAAAATTATTGGATGATTGGATGATGCTGATAAACTTTTATCAGTTGAATGTTATAATATATATAGTAGTATATATGTTAGTAGTTGGATTGATATTCTCGCATATTTTTAGCGATTGAGACCCTATACACCCCGCATAATAATGGATGACCCTATATTACCGCGATATCCTGCCTCAAAGCGGGATTAGCATTTTTATGCTGTATTAACATATGTGGATGCAGGAAAACAGGTTGGAGGGATCTAACTAGATTCCTCAAAAATGTTGAATTAAATTTCATTTATAGTGATATATGATATGTTTGAATAATTTATGGAATATTATTGTGTGATTTGAATTTATTGGATGCTATGGTAGTTGTAGCCTAGATTTTGGTATTTTTAAATACCAATAATATATGTTTTGAATTTGAAAAGAAATTTAAAAGGGATTTTGGAAGTGAAGTGTTTATATAGAGGTTTGAACTAGTTAAAGGAAATTGATTGGCATAAAATAAATGTTTGGACTTTAAATTTGTACTTAACTATTTCGTGTTATTGTAAATAAAAATTTGGGAAAAAGCTGTGCAGTTAAAGCGCTCGGTAGATTCGAAGCGGTGGAGGTGCAAAAAGTCATAGCGGGGATACAGCGAGGATATAGCGAAACATAGCAGATGACTCTGAAATAGCATACAAAAATCGTACTTAATGTTTTTACAAATGTATAGATGGTAATTAAATAAAAAATTATCATTCAATTGAATAATGATTAATAAATAATAATTTTAAACAAAAAATATGTGTGAATATACTTTAAATAAAATTAAAACTGTTATATAATATAATTGAATTTAGTAGAATATTATAGTATTTTCATTTATGAAAATATATTAAAAATTAAAACAAATAAATTAGTTTCATAATTTTTATAATGTATAAATGCAATTTTTTAATTCATTTTATTAAAGAAGATATAGCGGAAATAGCAAAATATAGCGGGAATGATGGGATATAGCAGAAACAGCGGGGATTAAAGCGGAAAAGCTATATTTTGGGGCTATATGGAAAAATTGTAGCGGTAGAAATCCGCTATGAGATATGGTGGGGTTATAGCGTGGTAATAGCGGGGCATTAACTACACAGGGAAAAAGTATATAAAGGATTTTAAATAATAATTCTTAAGTGATACTTGTTTAAATACAAAGGTTTTTTAAAATCGAGATTTAAAATACAATGGGAGAATAAAAGGGAATTTTGGAAATAAATATGAAATTGGTTATACTAGATCTTAAATAAGGTTCTTAAGTTTGTGAAATGAAAGCAGAATCGAGATTTTGTTAGTTTTTGGAATATAGTTTGGATTATTTAAGAAATTGATTTATAAATGGATTTTAAGTTAGAAATCTATTTATAATGGATTTAAGTGATGTGAGACCGTTGTAAACTAGAAATGGGACTATGGGATTTATAAACAATGTTTATAAATAAAGTGAAATGATTTTCAATGGATAAACTAAAGTTATAAACTCACGGTAAGAATTTATAATGAGATGGGTAAATCGATTTAAAAATGAATGATAGATTTTTTTCTTTTAGAAATGTGAAAAAGGGATATATGAAATTGGGGACGTAAATCGATTGGTGATAAACTGAGAGAGAGATTTATAAATATTAGATTGGTTATATTGGAGTTGAAATTTTTTTTTTTATTGAGTAGTTGAGTTTGTTTAAAAAGAGGGTTTTTAATTATTGAACTAGGCAATCTTAAAAATGTTTTAGCATAAAAAAAATTGATGTTTCAAAGTTAAGTAATTATTTAAAATTGTTTAAAAGTGTATTTAATTATTAATTAAAGTTATCTTATAATGATTTGTTTTAAAGTTAATTATTATTTAAGAATTAATCAGTATTATTATTTTAAAAGGATAAATTATTCAATATTAACATTGTTTTATACAATAACTTTTATTAAAATGTATTTGTCGAAAATAATTTGTAAAGCCATTATGGAAACGTATAAAATATTATTTTGAGATAATTATTAAAAATGTTTTTGGAAAGTAATGGTATACATTCACGGGGAAATCGGGAGGCAGAGATCGCCTATAGTTAAGTTTGGATTTCTATGAGATAGAGACGTAATCATTGAGGTGTGAATCCATGGTGATACTACAGTGGTGCTTTTCATATTTATTTTAAAAAGTTTTCAAATATTTTTGAAAAGGATGGTTTGTGAACGTACTTAAGTATATACCCTTTGGATAAAGAGATTTAATTTATTAAAATATAAATTAAACAAGACTTAGTGATTTCAGTAGGAAATGAAAATCTTTAGTTGAATGATTGTTTATTTAATAGTTAAATAATCAATTATCAAATCTGGACCCAAAACATAACTTTGGAAATATCTAGGAGAAACACGGGGATTATATGGTATAATTACCATCGAAAGGTGCTATACTATACATATAAACTTGTTTCATTCTTCTAGGACGATGATAAGGAAATCTATCCACTAATGGTTAGGAGATGATCTCCAATCTTGTTTTCATCTGTTTATTTCCTAAAGAACCAGGGTTGACTTTACCAGAAATATCGAACGTTGTTTCATGGAGAACAGGATCAAATATGTTACCTAAAAGCCATTTCGATCCAATGAATACGTTTTCGAAGTGAAGACAAGAGCATGGAATCGAAGATGGAGCGTTGAAGTGCAAGGGCTAATCGCTACTAATCATAGGGACGATTCCAAAATAGATGTAGTAGGAATGTGCCTTCGGTTTCTTTTAGTCCCAGAATGGACTTGTATGGATGAATGTTTTCAACATATTGTCATTGGAGGACAACGAACATTCTAAGTGAAAATTCCTTAAAAAGGAAATCGTAGCCTCAAGCCTCATCAACTGGAATGAATGAAAATCAACGGAGATGCAGCAAGGCTAATTTGGTCGCATCCAATTCGGATATTATAAATACGTTGCATGGAAAGAGAGCTTGATAAAAGTGGGAACATCTAGGAAGGTAACATATTCGGTTCTATCTTGGTTAGGGGTAGGGCTAGTCTTGCGCTGTTGGGGATCCTGGCAAGGTCCTCGGTACATTTTTCTACATGTGTACCGTGATAGGTAGTACCCTAGTGCCTAGTCACTGTATGAAAATCCATTCTGCAATACAGACAATTACGATTTTGGTTATAGAGCCTTGCATGTTGGAATTTAATGAATGTAATAATTTTGGCTATTTGAATAAGTATTTGTATTTAAGCACTATTATAATATCAGATAATTTTGATACAAAATGTGTTGGTTATTGTAAGGTAAAAACCTGTCATTTTTATATGTGACGTGGTCTTACGAGATACCTTTGTTTTTCGAAGGATTCTGAAACAGTAATAATTTAAATTGAGTGCGTTTTCTCACGCTGGTTTTCTAGACTGACTCGGGTATTATTTTATTATAATGCTCGGGTCAGACCAAGAATTACAAATTCAGGTTAGGGTGCTATAGAGCTCAGGAGATGAGCTGGATAACGAAGATGTATTACACGTACTTGATTATATTCCACCGTGTGGGTTAGTCTGTGTAGTCAGCACTGGTGAGGACAAGTCATTATAACTGTCCAATATTGAGTTAATGATTTGTTGTACTCTTATCATAGCCTGCAATCCCGTACCCCATTGAGTCGACAATATTCTCCATTAGTTCAACTCAAATTGGACGGAAATACGAATCATTAGGCAAAAAGAATAAGGAGGTAGAAGAAGAAAATAAAAAACAATATCAGAATCTCACAATCACAGCGGAACAATATATAATAGAAACAACTGATCTTTATACAAAGAACTATAGCTGTTTATACATTAGATCATCAGAGTACAACACAATCAATAGCACAAAACTGGACAGTTATAATAACTTGTCCTTACAAAACTGACTATACATCTTACACTGCACAACGGAATACACACCAGATACGTGATATACGTCTCGCCCTCCAGCTCGTCTTCGGAGCTCCACAGCATCGTATCTTGTATTGTAATACTCGGTCCGACCCAAGCATTATAATCTGGTGAGGACAAATCTTTACTTTAAAATTTTAAAACAACTAAATAATAATTTATTTCTAAAACATTTTTTTAAAACCTCTAATTTATACTTAAAAATCTTTATTTGAAAATATACTTGGCTTTTCAGGAAAATACACTTTCCATTCTAGCATAACCATCTAATCATTTAAAAATCCTACTCGACTTACTCTAGTTAAATTTACGTTCCAAACCAGTAAATTTTCTTTTCCGCATTTTTAAAAATAAAACCACTCTTTTATTTTTAGAACAATTTACTCATTCCTTTGTAAATTCCCATCGTGAATTTAAAATATCAAATATCCACTGATATTTATTTCACTTTTTTTATAAATCCAGTTTATAAATTCCATATTCTCATTCTCCTTCTGATCACTATTTTCAAAAACACTTAGTCAATTCCCAAATTGATTTGCAGAATTATATTCCCTTAAAAATTTATTTCTTGCTTTATCCAAATTAATTCCAAAGTCCTTTAATTCCGGATTCACCAACTTATTTTGATTTAAAACTTATTTAAATTTGATATACTTATTTCATACTTTATTTCAAAATTCTTCCTTTATTTTTTCCTAACTCATTTAAATCTTGAATTCAAAAATAACTTGTGATGACCCGAACTCGATGTCCGACAAACAACATCAAATTCATATCGCCGGAGCTTGCAACACCCATTAGATGATAAATAACATAGTGGAAATAAAAGATGATATCACCGATACAACATGAATACAATATCCAATACATCTGTTTGATACAATGATAATCATCAGCATCAGAGAATATACAACACAAAATGCAACGGAACACGAGAAAAAATGATACGAGTCTTCAAAAGAATCCAATACTGCAACTCCACTCCAAAACTCCAAAACTAGAGCTCCAAAACTTCAAGCTCGATCCACCATCACGTGTCACCTAAACAAGCAAGTTCAGTCGTCCAAGGACTGAACTAGCTTCAGATAATCTACTAAACCTAACTATCTGAAAAACCAAACTCTAGACTGCCCGTGTGCAAAATTATGGGCACCTAAAGTTTAAAAATGGAACAATAAACTCCGAGTCAGTCATGAGACTTGTATGAGAAAACAAAAACATTTGGTCTTTAAAAACAATCAAAAGAATTTAAATTTGAAATACGTAATGCTTTTTGGAAAATGAAACTACCATAAGGCCTACCGCCACACACACCATGCAAACGCAGAATTGGAGGAGATTTCTCCTTATGATAGTCAAAAATGCTTAATATGCGAAAACCATTTTGATATTATTATTAGTTCATAGTGGAAAACATTTCGAAAGTACAATATTAATCTTAGCCAGCATAGACATTTCAAACTATGCCTACTATAGCTACCATCCAAACAGCGGGGCACCACCATAAGTGGATGGCAGGTTATATAACTAAAACCGTACAAGGCTTGTATTGGATAAATGGATTTTCCAACAAATGGTCAGGCTAAGGAACTTCCTATTTCCACATGGGAACGCCTTTGGTGGGACGCCCCGAGAACTTTCCCAGCTCTCTGCCAAACAAGGCCGGTTATCCCCTTCCCGGGAAGTAAAACATCAAATATGCCACCCCCGGTCCTTTGGGACCTTTATACGAGGTACCTCTACACCAACAAAATCACTCAATTATAAATATACTACAGTGCCCACATAAGTAAGTATCTAGGCTCCATACCATGATACTACCCTTTTCCAGAAGGAATGGTCACACCCTAGGGGAGCTACCCCTGAAACCTTGCCGCATCTTTCCTGTTTCGACCATTACCGGTTTGTGAGGCTCAATGAGGTTTCGTCCACAAAGCTACGCTTTACACGAAAGCTATGCTTTGATCACAAATGATCAACCAATGATCAACACACATCCGCACTTAGCATGCCACACTACCAAATTGGGAGTATATCGTTGATAACCTTCAACTGCATAACCTCTGAGCTCGTACATCTCAGAGAAGGGTGTTAAGCTAAGAGAATAAATTCTCCGCCACCAACAGATATGTATTTGAAAGAAATCTGCTTTATATCTCAAAGTGTAATGTCAGACATACAACCATACAAGTCTGTCCCGGGTTCGAACAGAACCGAAGGCACTTCCGAAGAAGCCCTTACAATCCGGGTATACACAATCCTGATTGGACTTCCCATCACTTAGGAAAATCTCTATACCGTAGCTACTCAGTGCAGAGACAATCGATAGGTCATCATATCGTTCTCGCAAATACCCGGTCTTCACCATCGGTCTTCAATGCTATCCATAACGACGTATCATTATTCGGAATGGGTTATATGACACAAAATCCTCTCCCGGCTAAACCGAATAATGAACGCAATATTTAAAACATATGGATATGGGATTTTAATTGAGTCAAAACTTTAAAATTCAACTTCCTTTCAAATGGTTTAAACCAATTACCATTTCAAACCTTTTAAACAAAAAGATTTATTTCACAAAGTTCACTCAGTTTCACAAGGATCCATTTACGTATTTCAAAACAATTTCCATTTCAATTGGATTAATTTATTAAATCTTTAAATCAAGGTTTATTTCATAGCTTTCAAAACTCGTTTACAAAGATTCACCCATAATCTGGAAAACTATTTCAATTCAAACTTGAAATCCCTTTAATACAAATTGGAAATTCATTCCTTATATGAAAGCTTTTCTCATTTGAAAACAAACTGTTTTCATTTCGGAAAATCTAATTTCATTTACACAAGTTGAAACCTTTGGGTTAGTTCAAATCCTAAAACGACACTTTAAAAATGGGTTTAAAACTCATATAAACTTTTATACTGTTTTTTAAATCATAAATACCAAATACAGGATTCAATTTCAGATATTGAACTCCGATTTAAATCTAATTATTCAAATTTCAAATCTTTATTAAGTTATTCAAAATAACTTTTATTTTAAAACAGCTTTTTGAAAAGCTTTTCACTTTAAACCCAATCCATTTCCAAAACCATTTGGATTTAAAATCCAAATTCAAAGCTATTTAAAAATCTGTGACTTAACTGATTTCCACGTGCACTCCATATTTGTGTGTGTATAGTGTGGTCCAGGGTTTTACACAATAGTGCACAACATCAATCACCACAGATTCAATCATATCAATCTCGATAAGCGATATAATCCATAACGCTTATCTTCATCTATAGATTCACAGATTAAATAAATTTATCAATCACAAAGATTCATCATTACAATTCGATGTGGGTTTTGGATAACTAACTGGAATCCGACTCCCTGTCGCTTCGAAATTCAAATGCCGTTCTACGGGCAAAGGAGTTTTCACATACATACAGGAACAAATCACAATTCACAGCACAACATAAGGCAATTCACATCACATAGCATCACAATCACAAACAGAAATATCAATCCAGTACACAAAATTTTGATGATAGTCAATCATCTTTAATTTTAGGCGAAGGTGATTTAAACGAATTAACCACGTAACTATTTTTATTGATTTATTTAAATCAATGATTAACGTTTCTTAATGATAAATTAATTAGATTTTTAATTTATTATTCCTTAGTCAATTATCTTAATTAACTACTAATTATAAATTTATCAACTTTAATCATCTAGTTTACAACTCCTAATTACAAATAAATTAAATACATAATTGTTAATTAACCAAATCTTTAATTACAACTAGAAATTAATCATTCTTAATTAATTTTCAAACAATTAATTAATAGTAATTATTTATCTTAATTAACATGTAAAAATCTTTCTTACACTTTGAAAATCAATTATAAAAAGCTTTAATGTTAATTAACTTAAATCCTTATCTTTAGGTCAGCCATTCAATTAAAATATTAATTAAGATTAAAATGATGTTAAGTATTTACTTAAGTGATTTAAAAACTTAGAATAGTTTCTTAGCTTAAATTTTTCAAATATTAATTACTTCATTAGTACTAAATTTTTGTCCACAACATTTACTTTAAATTTAATTAGGCTAAATCCTTTCAAAAATAGAACCCGGGCTTTACCTAGATTTTACTCGAGTTGAACTCGAGTTTCTTCCATCCTCCCCCGAGTCATCTTTCTTTCTCTCGCGTACACTTCTTCTACCAGTAAGTTAATTTAAATTTTAAACGAACGTATCAGGTAAGTATGCTCTCGTACTTACGTACTAACCCGAAGCGATCACCCTTTCTTCTCGAGTGACGGCTCGAATTGCTCACCCCACAACAATTCTGACACCCCTCACTGCCGTGCACGTGCACGGCACTTCGCCGTCGCTCCGGCGAACACCAACATTTACGGCAAATCGCAAATCACTCCAATATAAGAAATCGAAACTCGATTCATCTCTAAATTGTCCAAATCAAAATTAAGCATCTTATTGAAAACCTGTGACTTGAACACCCCCGCAAAATGCTTCGCCTCAGTCGCTCCCACCACCGGAATTGCCACAACTTCGGCCATGCCTCCATCTATGTCTCCAGTACACCCCCTCCAAATTTGGCCACGCTCGATGCATTGATGAGCGTGCACGAGCTCGAAACCCAGACGCCACTTTTCACAATCCTTAAACCCTAGTTTCACTTCATCCAATCATTGATTGCAATAAAATAATTATTTAACGTTTTTCCTAACTCCATTGATGACCAAGCAAGCTTCAAGCAAAATTTCACCGTTCAAAGATTCTTCGATTATCAAGAATCGATCAAGAAGCATTTCCAGTTCATCTATGAACTGCTTCTAATTTACACCACCAAAAATCACCAACTTAGTTTTAAAAATCCTATTTTTAGCTGTTTATCCAAGTTACATCATCAAACCCATAATTTAAACTACTCTAATAAATCACATGATTTCTTATTTGACTGAAAAATGAGTTTACAATGTCAGATTCCTTCATTTTCAAGCTAACAAAATTCTGGACCCTACTTTGAGTTTAAACAAACTGATTTTTGCTTAAAAATCCTAAGTTAAAGATGTTTATATGAAAATTTATAAAATTCTTATTATTTATGTTCACGCTGTAACCAAAAACAAGAAGAACAGAATCATACAATGAAACAAATCACAATCATATATATACACAGGATTTCTTAATTAAAAATATAAAGTAGAGCATGAATCAAATACACAAGTTTAAAGGCTTAAAACAATATGTTTACCCACTTCAATTGAAAAGCAAAAGGCAGATCCGTATTTTGGAAGCCCGCGGTAATGATTTCCTTTGGATTGAATGATTTTAAGTTTGCAGATGATGATGTTTCTTTTCTTTTCCTTTGGTATGCTTAATTTTTTTTTTGAATGAACTAGAATAAGATACAATGCATACATATATATTGTGATGACCCGGAATTTGAAAGCAATACCAATTTAATAATCTGAAATAAAAATTAAATTGAATTGATAATCTTTGTGATAAGATTTGAATTAATTTAATAATCCAATTAAAATAAATATTTGATTGATAAGATTTTATCTTTTTAAATCTAATAATCGTTTTATATTTACAATCTATATATAGAATATGTATATATTGTAAATAAATCTTGTTTTAATCTAATAAATAAATAAATCCCATTTTTATAAAAATATATATATTTAGTAAAATTGGGAATTTTGATTTTATTTAAAAGTTAAACGTTTAAAAAGTTATTTAATAAATAAATATGGTTTTAAATTGATAAGATAAAAATTTAATTTGTTTAAATTAATTTGTTTGATATTAAGTTTTTAAAGGTATATAATAAATAACAATATGATTTTAAATACCTAAGGTAAAATATTGAAATGATTTAAAATATGTTTAACTCAAGTTTAAATTTAAATAAACAACAATAAGGTTTATTTTGATATAATTGAATAAAATAAATAATTCATTAATAAGAAGACAATTTCTTTTATAAATTATTTATAGTTGTCAAATGTTGTTATTTTTTTCAAAAATATAATAATACATTGTTTTAACAAATAAAATTTTAATAAAAATAATTGTTATTTAAAATTTAAATTGTGTAGTTATATTTGTAAATAAACTGGATTTCAAAATTTAATTTGAACTTGAATTCAAAGCTTTGAAATCTAAAGTATAAATGTTTTTAATTTGTTTTGATTTTGAAATATTTGTATAAGTTTCATTTTATAAATAAAATTTGATTTATTCATTTTAAAATTTATCTACATGTTAACTAATTAATTAAACAAAGATTCACTTTTATCTTATATCAACTTGTTAACTAAATAACTAATTAGCATTAAACTATAACTAAATTACATAATTATAACAAATTATCATTTCAAAACAAATGTAAACATTTTACAAATTAAATTAACATGTGTTAGGATAATAATCTAGGTGCATGACAAATGTTATATTTAGGGACATGTGGCATTTTAAATTTTGTTTTTTTCTTTTTATATTTATTTCAGTTTTTATAAACAAATTCTCTTCCATTTTATTTCTTTTCAAAATCTAAAGCTATGAAGACAATGAAAACAAATCTGAAATAAATCAAACACTTCTCTTAAAACCCAAAATTTCTGAAATCATCTCTAACAAATCCCGTAACCTCTATAATCAAAGCATGCATATCCATTTACTTTCTGAAAATCCACTTCTCAAATCAAATTTGTAAACCTGAGACTTTCCTCAAACCAAAATCATGCAAATCAAATTTCAAAAGAGCATACAAACCAGATGCAAGAAATCAAGCAAGAAATTCTGCATTTCTTATTCAAGCAAACCTGCAATTTCAAATTTTGAAGCCTGCATTTCTTATTCAAGCGCCTGCATTTCCTTCTATCTGGAGTTTCATATAGCATGCATGCAAGTGTTCAGTATCAAGCCTTCAAGCTTTTAACTCAAGCAAACAAAGCACTCAAAGTTTTAATCAAAAACAAGAAGGAACTGCAAATTTCCTGTTTTAAAAAGCCAAAGTTTTTTTCAAAAACTGCTCTGTCTTCCAATATAGATGGTGAGAACATCTCTATTTCTAAAAGATTCAACTTATAAATAGGTTGCATGTTAAATCTCTGTGATAAAAATGTATTGTATGCATATATGAATGAATTCTGCAGTGACTATAATGGGTGTATTATATGCTTGTGATTTCCAAAGATTCTGTTTTAGAGATCATAAATTCAGGTTTTGATTTAAATCCAAAATCTATAGATGGTGTCTCTGCTTAAACTGTAGATCGAATCAAACATGTTTGTTTAATCCTTATACTTTAGTTTAAGATTTTAGTTAAGTTAAAATAACTTGTAAACATCTCTGTAAACCAAAATTGGTTGATCAAGTTTTAAATATATAAAAATTCATATTGAATAAATTATAAATTCAGTATTAAGAGTTAAATGCTATGACAAAAACTTGATTTTTAGAATAAAAATTTGAATTTTTAGTTAAGAGTTTTGGGTACTGTTCTGTGTTTAATTGTAGAGGAAAATTTTGGGTTTTTGGGGGATCTAGGCAAATTTAAGTGTCGGGATTCATCTGGTAGGTGGAGGAGTAGCCATTAATGTCGGGAAAAATATGTAATGGTGATGCTAATCAACTTGGAAGCGGCGGTGATGATTTACTTCCTGTAGCCCTAGTTTAAGCTAGGTAATTAGCTTTGGTCAGTTCTACCTGAAGAGATGATCGAGTTGAATGAGATTTTAGGGGATGTTAGTAGGTTGGTTGTTGAACATGTGGCCGGAGTCATTGCCATTTCGGTGGTCAGAAGGTGGAGGATGAGGCATGTTAAAGGTTTGGGTGAAACCTGTTTTCTTCTGTTCCAGGTTTGGAATGCAACTCGAATTCAAATTCGAGTTGAATAGGAGCGAGGTGATGATCGTATTGAACTGAGAGGATGATCGTTGATATTTGGAAGTCACTGGAGAAGGATGATGATGGCTGGAGGCACGGTGCAGGTGCACCATGCACTATTGGGTTTCTGGTGAAATCTGGGAGGCTGCAGCGTTTTTGTCTTGAGTTTTTACTCGAGAAATTGGGTTGTTTGCTCGAAGGGATGGGTCTGATGACTCGAAGTATTTTTAGGTCAGATCGGGTATTTGTAGTATTACAGTTTTTCTATAAAAGTGTCGATAGGTTTTAAATTTAATCAATTTAAAAGAATTTTTAAGCTGTTATGATAAGATTTAAACAAGTTTTAAACTACAGTTTGTATTATAGTTTTAAAGGGTTTTGAAGTCTTATAAGTTTTAAATTTTTGGAAGTGGTTTTCAGTTTTAAAAAAAAAAGTGGAAAGAAAACCTGACAGTTTTGTGGAAATTGAATTTCATTTTGAAATCTGAAAACTTAATTTAAAACAGAAGTTTGAATTTAAATTTTAAGATCAGTTTTCTTAAAACCTTTGAATCTTCAGGTTTTTAAAAATGAATTTGTATTTTAAATAAAAAGTTTTAAAATCAAGGTTTAAATCAAAAGTTCAATTCAAGTTTAAATCAAATGATTTAAAATGGGTTCTAGTATATCGAATTTAAATCTGGATATTTGAATAAGTTTCAAAATTTTGAATGTTTTCAAACAAGTTTAATTTAAATTGTTTGTTAGAAGTAAATTTTTTCCAAACAAATATTTAAATTTGATTTTCCTTTTGAATGAAGTTATTTATAAAAGGTTTATAAAAGTAAGTTATATGATTTGTTAACTGGAATTTGCAATTCAAATGGTAAAGTACTTTAAACTTAATTTTAAAATAAATTAAGTAAATTAAGACTTATCTTATATAAGTTTTGAATGAAAGTAATAAATGTCATTTACATTTATTTTAAAGGATTATAAATGAAATTTAAATTGGTTTATGCTTAAATAAATATCATTTTGAATTTTAGATTCAAAATGGAATTTGAATTTAAAATTTAAAAATGCAATGTTCTAAGTACACTTTAATATTTATAAATCACTAATAAGAAATGGTCTTTCTTAAAGATTATTAAAGTATTAAAATTATCATATAAGTAAGGAATGTCTTATTTATTTAATGTATAAATTAATAATTTAGATTAGTTATAATTAAGAAGTAAATTAGGAAAAGTAATTAAAGAAAGATAAATAGTTAATGAAGGTCATTAACTAATAATTATTTAGTAATAAACTAATATGATTAATTTTTAATGATTAATTAGATTAATTAATTAATGATAATAATTGTGAAATTTATTTAAGTTTAATTAAAAAGAAAAATAATTAAGACATTAATTACTTAATGTAATTAATGGAGTTTGTTGAGTTTGGTTTAAATTAATTAATTAATTTTAATTAATTTTAAACGTTGGATTTGATAATAATTACTTGATGTAATTAATAAAGTAAAATTACTCAGTGAAGTAACTAAAGATAATTACTTGATGCAATTAGTGGATGATGTTGGGATTGTGAATGTAATTTGAATTAAATTATTTTGTATAATTAATCAAGGGATTAATTAAAGGAATTAATTTAGGGGTAATTAATTTGATAAGTAATTAAGGTGGTTAATTACAGATTGAGATTAATCAAGGTGATTAAGAATTATGGTTTAAATTAAGATTAATTACTGAATGTAATTAATTTTAAATAAGTAATTAATTAAATATAATTAAGGATCATTAATTAATATAATTAATGATGTAATTAAGATTGATTAATTAAGATTAATTAATCAATAATAAACGATTAAGGGTAATTAATTAATTTTAATTAATTAAAGTTAAATGTAATTAATTATAGTTAATTAATTAATGAAGAAATTAAATGATAGTTACTGTATTTAGTTTAGAGTAATTAATTTTGTGAAATTAATTAAAGTATAATTAATCAAGGTTGATTAATTAAGATGATAAATTAGAGGTTAGTTAATTAATTAAGTTGTAATTAATTAATGGTAATGTAAGCAAGATTTATATTGATGAAAGTAGTTAATTTAATTCATTTTAAATTAATTAGAGATGGTGTAATTAATTTAATTCATTTTAAATTATATAGATGATATGATTATAGATTATTGCTTATGAATGGATGATATAGTTTGTCATGAATGGTTTGAACCTTAGCTATGAGATTAGTAATGTTGAGTGATATGGATGCATTGGTTGCATTGTCATGATGATATGGATTACCTTTGATAATGATAATGTGGATTATCTGTGGTTATGATAATGATAATTATCTGTTGTGGATATGTGAATTATCTATCTGTGTGTATATAGATAATGTAATTGAATTGCTTTAAACTCTAAAACAACTTGGACCTAAAAGACATGCTTTGGATTTCGATGAGACCGGGATCGGGTTTCTATATTTGGATATCCGAAAACCACATTGATCCAAATTAACGATAGGTCGTGAATCTTATGTGAAGAGTGAAGACTCGAGGTGTAAGGACTATTAGTCAGTATAACTCGGGGGTGATTCCGTGATTAGTTTGATGGAAATAGTACTTACAAGCTCGAGAAGATGATTCAGAGTGCAAGGGTTATCGTCGCTAACTCTAAGGGTGATTCCAAAACGAGTGTAACGAGATATTGCCTTCGGTTTCGTTCGAACCCGGAACAAACTTGTATGGATTGAATGCTTTCAGAAGATCGTCAGGTGGACGATGAGCATTCTAAGTGATGTGTTCACTAAAGGTAATCGTAGCATCAAGCCTCATCAACCGGGAACGGCTAAAACAGGGAAGGTGCAGCAAGGATTCGTGGGTAGCTTCCACTGGAGAGCGAGATTTACCCCTGTCTAGAGGTCCCTTTTTATTCGGCTTAGTGGGCGGTTGGAATTGCACACCAACTGCGGGGTTGTCTTGTTCGGAACTGTTCAGTAAGAATTGGCTCCGGCTTTGTGTTGCAGGGGAGCGGGCATACTCCTCGGTACGTTAATCTAGGCCACGTACTGTAACCGGCGTTACCCCAGTAGCCCAGCCATTGTATGGAATCCAAAATCCAATAAGTGCCAATGGTTTTGATTATATTACCCAGTTTTGTGGCTAGTAGCTGGAATTTAATCATGTAACAATTTCGGCTATTTCATATTTACTTGAAAACCCTAGACCTATTATAATATCACTGGATTTCCTATCAAATGTTTTGGTTAGCGTAAGGTAAAAACTTTTCCATGTTTATGTGTGGGAAGTTTTACGTGATACCTTTCTTTTCAAAAAGGATTTTGAAAGTTAAGCAACTTTAACCTGTTACTCACACCAGACTCATGTCAGACCCGGAGTTTATTCTTTGTTTTCATAAACTCTTGTGTACTCAAATGTTTTTACGAGTAGCCAAGGGATTCAGGTTAGCTTTGATGAGTATTGGAGGGGCAATGGAGTAGGAGGCTTCTGCATTGTAGATATATAGTATTCCGCTGTGTGTACTGTGTTATCTCTGAGTTGTATTATGTTGTAAATACTAGACAGGTGTTTGTATTATCTGTGTACTCTGATAGTGGTTGTAAACTATGTAATATTTTATGTTATTAATATAATTTATTCGTTCCACTGTTTAGATTCTGATGTGTTGTTTCTTCTTTCTTCTCTTTATTTCTCTTTTCTATCCCTCTCTTTCTTATTAATGATGCGTCATTCTGTGGAGACGGATGGCAGGTCATTACAGTGGTATCAGAGCATTAGGTTGAGTGAATACCTAGGCTCTGGAGTGTTGTCTATCTTGAGAGAGCGTATTTGTTATTTTAATATATATATATATATATATATATATATATATATATATATATATATATATTTCTACCTATCTGTTGGGTTACCTGTTCTGGTTTACCAATATAAGATATAAAGGTAGATAAGGTAGTGGTGTGTGTGTAACATGATTACTACCATTGGTTGAAGATTGATGTTGAGGTTGGAAGTGTATTAGTCGAGACTGTAGACCTAATACCGTCTTGAGTGAGCTTTGCAGCTGGATGTAAGTATTTCATTGATCTCTGAAGGAAACCTGTTAAGGTTCGGTGTCATCTTTGAAGTGCAGAGTTTGGTGAGTAGAGTTTGATCTGTTCGGTTGGGCTGGAGCAATTGATGGTATTTTGATACCTTAGGAGTGTAAGTGCGTGATGAGATGCAATGACTATGGATATGTCCGAAGATATTTCTTTGGAACAAGTTTTGGAAGTATTCTGCTTCGATGTTGTGGTTGAAGTTAGCAGGATGTTGTGGTGTTTCTGTTTGCTTTGAAGTCTGAGTTTCTCGAAGAGCTTTGGATCAGGAAGTTTGGAATTGGTATCAGAAGTGCAGCTCGGAGTGTTCTGTGTGCCGACAGGGAGGTTTTAGCCGAGTAGTTTTTCTAAGGATGGAGTTCAGAAGCTGTTGAGTGAATCTGTTTCTTCAATGGATTGACAAGACCAGTGTAAGCTGTTTTGTTTAGTGTAGAGAGGACAATTTTCTTTGGAAATTGATCTGGGTTGATCGCAAAAGTGACTTGAAATTGTTTGAGTGTTCTCTTGGATTGTTGAAGATTTTCTGAATGTCTTCTGGGAAATCAGAGGTTTGTCCACATCTAGAGATTGAGTTTTCTGATTGACTAGATTCCAGGAAAGGAACCGGTGGTTCTGTATTGTGAAGAATGATTCCTAGAGATAGAGTTCGATGAAGCAACTCAGTTTTGGAGGAATTTCTGAGTTTTTCTTTTATGGATATGTAGAACCATATTTCTGGGAAGTGATGCTCGGTTTGTGCTCGTGTTCTTCATCAGCATTTTCTTATCTACTTCGGATCAGAGTTGTGCAGCGGAAGCAGTTAGGAAGTGTTTCCGATTGTCTTTTTCCGGACTAGGAGGAGTTTGTTGTCTTCTGCTGTTTATGGGGTAGAGTTGTGTTTTTGGTTTTGGATTGATCTTGAGGAGATCATTGGGTTGGGTTGTTTCTGGTTCTGTTCATTCTAGAGGGATCAGCAAGGGTTGAGCTGATTAGTTTGAATATTGGCAGCCTAGGATCGTCCGAAGACTTTTGTGGATAAGGGACGAAGGAATTTGGATTCTGGAGTCAGAGATTTGTTTTGGATAAGTTTTCTCTGATTCAGGAGCCATAAGTTTTGGTAAGACTGGAAAAGCTAGCTCCGAGATGTTTGGATCTCATCTGTGTTTTGGTTTGATCAGTATTTGGCTTTCAGGATTAAAATTGCCAGTTTGTATAACTGGTATTCGATGAGTTTCACGTATCTCTGAGGGAGTACGTGTATGGTCTATCTCTGGTTTTGGAACCGGCTGTTCAGAAGGTTTGGTTATTGAGTCAGACTCGCCTGTAGTCTGATATGCTGTCTATTTCTGTAGATCTAGATGAGTGGGAGCTCTGTAGCTTAATAGTATTGATTGTTTGGAATCTTTAGAGCGAGTATCCCGATATTTATACCGGGGAAACTCGTGGAAGTTCTATCCAGAATTTTTCTGGATAATTAGATTTGTTTGATTGGGTGAATTGATTGCTATGGTTGTTAGCATGTCATTGGTATATGCTTGTGTTTTAAAATTAAATTTTTAAATAGATTATTAAATTACTTTTGTTTTAAATTTCAGGGATGAAATTCTTTTAAAGGGAGGGGGGAATGTGATGACCCGGAATTTGAAAGCAATATCAATTTAATAATCTGAAATAAAAATTAAATTGAATTGATAATCTTTGTGATAAGATTTGAATTAATTTAATAATCCAATTAAAATAAATATTCAATTGATAAGATTTTATCTTTTTGAATCTAATAATGGTTTTATATTTACAATGTATATATAGAATATGTATATATTGTAAATAGATATTGTTTTAATCTAATAAATAAATCCTGTTTCTATAAAAAAAATCTTTAGTAAAATTGGGAATTTTGATTTTATTTAAAAGTTAAACTTTTCAAAAGTTATTTAATAAATAAATATGGTTTTAAATTGATAAGATAAAAATTTAATTTGTTTAAATTAATTTATTTGATATTAAGTTTTTAAAGGTATATAATAAATAACAATATGATTTTAAATACCTAAGGTAAAATATTGAAATGATTTAAAACATGTTTAACTCAAGTTTAAATTTAAATAAATAACAATATGGTTTATTTGGATATAATTGAATAAAATAAATAATTTATTAATAAGAAGACAATTTCTTTTATAAATTATTTATAGTTATCAAATGTTGTTATTTTTTTAAATATAATAATACATTGTTTTAACAAATAAATTTTTAATAAAAATAATTGTTTTTCAAAATTTAAATTGTGTAGTTATATTTGTAAATAAACTGGATTTCAAAATATAATTTGAACTTGAATTCAAAGCTTTGAAATCTAAAGTATAAATGTTTTTAATTTGTTTTGATTTTGAAATATTTGTATAAGTTTCATTTTATAAATAAAATTTGATTTATTCATTTTAAAATTTATCTACATGTTAACTAATTAATTAAACAAAGATTCACTTTTATCTTATATCAACTTGTTAACTAAATAACTAATTAGCAGTTAACTATAACTAAATTACATAAATATAACAAATTAACATTTAAAAACAAATGTAAACATTTTACAAATTAAATTAACATGCGTTAGGATAATAATCTAGGTGCATGACAAATGTTATATTTAGGGACATGTGGCATTTTTAAAATTTGGTTTTTTTTCCTTTTTATATTTATTTTAGTTTTTATATACAAATTCTCTTCCATTTTATTTCTTTTCAAAATCTAAAGCTATGAAGACAATGAAAACAAATCTGAAATAAATCAAACACTTCTCTTAAAACCCAAAATTTCTGAAATCATCTCTAACAAATCCTGTAACCTCTATAATCAAAGCATGCAGATCCATTTACTTTCTGAAAATCCACTTCTCAAACCAAATTTGTAAACCTGAGACTTTCCTCAAGCCAAAATCATGCAAATCAAATTTCAAAAGAGCATACAAACCAGATGCATGAAATCAAGCAAGAAATTCTGCATTTCTTATTCAAGAAAACCTGCAATTTCAAATTTTGAAGCCTGCATTTCTTATTCAAGCGCCTGCATTTCCTTCTATCTGGAGTTTCATATAGCATGCATGCAAGTGTTCAGTATCAAGCCTTCAAGTTTTCAACTCAAGCTAACAATGCACTCAAAGTTTTAATCAAAAACAAGAAGGAACTGCAAATTTCCTTTTTTAAAAAGCCCCAAAGTTTTTTTCAAAAACTGCTCTGTCTTCCAATATAGCAGGTGAGTAACATTTCTATTTCTAAAAGATTTAACTTATAAATAGGTTGCATGTTGGAAGCGGCGGTTCTACCTGAAGAGATGTTGGGAAAAATATGTAATGGTGATGCTAATCAACTTGGAAGCGGCGGTGATTATTTACTTCCTGTAGCCCTAGTTTAAGCTAGGTAATTAACTTTGGTCAGTTCTACCTGAAGAGATGATCGAGTTGAATGAGATTTTGGGGGATGTTAGTAGGTTGGTTGATGAACATGTGGCTGGAGTCCTTGCTATTCCGGTGATCAGAAGGTGGAGGATGAGGCATGTTACCGGTTTGGGTGAAACATGTTTTCATCTGTTCCAGGTTTGGAATGCAACTGGAATTCAAATTCGAGTTGAATAGGAGCGAGGTGATGATCGTATAGAACTGAGAGGATGATCGTTGATGTTTGGAAGTCATCGGAGAAGGATGATGATGGCTGGAGGCACGGTGCAGGTGCACCATGCACTATTGGGTTTCTTGTGAAATCTGGGAGGCTGCAGCGTTTTTGTCTTGAGTTTTTACTTGAGAAATTGGGTTGTTTTCTCGAAGGGATGGGTCTAATGACTCGAAGTATTTTTAGGTTAGCTCGAGTATTTGTAATATTACTGTTTTTCTGTAAAACTATCTGTAGGTTTTAAATTTTTGGAACTGCAGTATGTATTATAGTTTTAAAGGGTTTTGAAGTCTTATAAGTTTTAAATTTTTGGAAGTGGTTTTCAGTTTAAAAAAAAAAGGAAAGAAAACCTGACGGTTTTCTGGAAATTGAATTTCATTTTGAAAATCTGAAAACTTAATTTAAAACAGAAGTTTGAATTTAAATTTTAAGATCATTTTTTTAAAACCTTTGAATCTTTAGGTTTTTAAAAATGAATTTGTATTTTAAATAAAATGTTTTAAAATCAAGGTTTAAATCAAAAGTTCAATTCAAGTTTTAATCAAATGATTTAAAATGGGTTCTAGTTTCTTGAATTTAAATCTGGATATTTGAATAAGTTTCAAAATTTTGAATGTTTTCAAACAAGTTTAATTTAGATTGTTTGTTAGAAGTAAATTTGTTTCCAAACAAATATTTAAATTTGATTTTCCTTTTGAATGAAGTTACTTATAAAAGGTTTATAAAAGGAAGTTATATGATTTGTTAACTTGAATTTGCAATTCAAATGGTGAAGTACTTTAAACTTAATTTTAAATTAAATTAAGTAAATTAAGACTTATCTTGTATAAGTTTTGAATGAAAGTAATAAATGTTATTTACATTTATTTTAAAGGATTGTAAATGGAATTTAAATTGGTTTATGCTTAAATAAATATCATTTTGAATTTTAGATTCAAAATGGAATTTGAATTTGAAATTTAAAAATGCAATGTTCTAAGAACACTTTAATATTCATAAATCACTAATAAGAAACGGTCTTTCTTAAAGATTATTAAAGTATTAAAATGATCATATAAGTAAGGAATGTCTTATTTATTTAATGTATAAATTAATAATTTAGATTAGTTATAATTAAGAAGTAAATTAGGAAAAGTAATTAAAGAAAGATAAATAGTTAATGAAGGTCATTAACTAAGAATTATTTAGTAATAAACTAATATGATTAATTTTTAATGATTAATTAAATTAATTAATTAATGATAATAAATTGTGAAATTTATTTAAGTTTAATTACTAAAGAAAAATAATTAAGACATTAATTACTTAATGTAATTAACGGAGTTTATTGAGTTTGGTTTAAATTAATTAATTAAGTTTAATTAATTTTAAACATTGGATGTGATAATAATTACTTGATGTAATTAATGAAGTAAAATTAATCAGTGAAGTAATTAAAGATAATTACTGGATGTAATTAGTGGATGATGTTGGGATTGTGAATGTAATTTGGATTAAATTATTTTGTATAATTAATCAAGGGATTAATTAAAGGAATTAATTTAGGGGTAATTAATTTGATAAGTAATTAAGGGGGTTAATTACAGAATGAGATTAATCAAGGTGATTAAGAATTATGGTTTAAATTGAGATTAATTATTGAATGTAATTAATTTTAAATAAGTAATTAATTAAATATAATTAAGGATCATTAATTAATATAATTAATTATGTAATTAAGATTGATTAATTAAGATTGATTAATTAAGATTAATCAATCAATAATAAATGATTAAGGGTAATTAATTAATTTTAATTGATTAAAGTTAAATGTAATTAATTATAGTTAATTAATTAATGAAGTAATTAAAGGATAGTTACTATATTTAGTTTAGGGTAATTAATTTTGTGAAATTAATTAAACTATAATTAATCAAGGTTGATTAATTAAGATGATAAATAAGAGGTTAGCTAATTAATTAAGTTGTAATTAATTAATGGTAATGTAAGCAAGATTTATATTGATGAAAGTAATTAATTTAATTCATTTTAAATTAATTAGAGATGGTGTAATTAATTTAATTCATTTTAAATTAATTATAGATGATATGATTATAGATTATTGCTTATGAATGGATGATATAGTTTGCCATGAATGGTTTGAATCTCAGCTATGAGTTTAGTAATGTTGAGTGATATGGATGCATTGGTTGCATTGTGATGAAGATATGGATTATCTTTGATATTGATAATGTGGATTATCTGTGGTTATGATAATGATAATTATCTATTGTGGATCTGTGAATTATCTATCCGTGTGTATAGAGATAATGTAATTGAATTTTTTTAAACTCTAAAACAACTTGGACCTAAAAGACACGCTTTGGATTTCGATGAGACCGGGATTGGGTTTCCATATTTGGATATTCGAAAACCACATCGATCCAAATTAACGATAGGTCGTGAATCTTATGTGAAGAGTGAAGATTCGAGGTGTAAGGACTATTAGTCAGTATAACTCTAGGGGTGATTCCGTGATGAGTTTGATGGAAATAGTACTTACAAGCTCGAGATGATGATTCAGAGTGCAAGGGTTATCGTTGTTAACTCTGAGGGTGATTCCAAAACGAGTGTAACGAGATAATGCCTTCGGTTTCGTTCGAACCCGAAATGAACTTGTATGGATTGAATGCTTTCAGAACATTGTCAGGTGGACAATGAGCATTCTAAGTGATGTGTTCACTAAAGGTAATCGTTGCCTCAAGCCTCATCAATTGGGAATGGCTAAAACAGGGGAGGTGCAGCAAGGCTTCGTGGGTAGCTTCCACTGGAGAGCGAGATTTACCCTTGTCTAGAGGTCCCTTTTTATTCAGCTTAGTGGGCGGTTGGAATTGCGCACCAACTGCGGGGTTGTCTTGTTCGGAACTGTTCAGTTAGGAATGGTTCCGGCTTTGTGTTGCAGGGGAGCGGGCGTACTCCTCGGTACGTTGATCTAGGCTACGTACTGTGACGGGCGGTACCCCAGTAGCCCAGCCATTGTATGGAATCCAAAATCCAATAAGTGCCAACGGTTTTGATTGTATTACCCACTTTTGTGGCTAGTAGCTGGAATTTAATCATGTAACAATTTCGGCTATTTCATATTTACTTGAAAACCCTAGACCTATTATAATATCACTAAATTTCCTATCAAATGTTTTGGTTAGCGTAAGGTAAATTTTTTCCATGTTTATGTGTGGGAAGTCTTACGTGATACCTTTATTTTCAAAAAGGTTTTCGAAAGTTAAGCAACTTTAACCTGTTACTCACACCAGACCCATGTATGACCCGGAATTTATTCTTTTTTTTCATAAACTCTTGGGTACTCAAATTTTTTACGAGTAGCCAAGGGATTCAGGTTAGCTTTGACGAGTATTGAAAGAGCAATGGAGCAGGAGGTTCTTCGTTGTAGATATATAGTATTCGGTTGTGTGTACTGTGTTGTCTCGGAGTTGTATTATGTTGTAAATACTAGACAAGTGTTTATAACTGTCTAGTATGTGTTGTATTATCTGTGCACTCTGATAGTTGTTGTAAACTATGTAATATTTTATGTTATTAATATAATTTATTCGTTCTGCTGTTTAGATTCTGATGCGTTGTTTCTTCTTTCTTCTCTTTCTTTCTCTTTTCTATCCCTTTCTTTCTTATAATGATGCGTCATTCTGTGGAGACGGATGGCGGGTCATTACATATATAGAAAAATAATTTGTACAGTGGAAGGTAGTATCTAGTTAGGCTTCTTTTATTTTGAATAGATTTTTTTGTTTTCATTGACTAAAGATTTTTTCTTTGTTTGGAGGCTGAAATGTTTCTTACTATTTCGGCTGAGATGATAGTGTATTAAGTGCAATGTCTCTATTTTGTTTACAGCTTATGCTATTTTAATTATGTATATACAGTTTTGCTTTGTAAACATTTTTGTTTGTTTGTTTATTTATCTTCTTTTGCAAGCCTTCCTTTCTTTTATACTTGCTTGCCTAATTCAGGCAAATTTGTATGTATTTTATTTTTGTTTCTTCTATTTGCTTTGTACATAGATGTTTTTATCTATCTTCTTGTCTTGCTTATTCACATACAATAAATTGTTATAGTATTTTTTATATATACTTTACACTTATATTCAATATTGATAGGGTAATTTGATTTTAAACATTTTATGACCTTCTAAAGAAAAATGGATTAAAACACAATCTATACATTTAACAAATAATTATACATAACATTTCGAATACATTTTGAATTTCCAAATCAAAATTTTATTTATAATTCAATTCAATTTATTTTGAGTTTCAAATCCAAATTCTAAAACAAATAAGTATATATTTCTTATTAAATTTGAAAAATTCAAACAAATCCCCATTTTAACCCAAAAATCTAATTTAATTACAAAATTAAATTCGTCTTTAAACCATGATCGTTACAGATTCCCCCTTAAGAAATTTCGTTCCTGAAATTTGCCAAGGATATAACAAAGATAGATAAAAGATATAAAAATATCTTTCCAGATCAAACCGAATGTTTATTCTGCATTTGGCTTACCGAAGCAGAATATCAACAACAGATATGAGAACAAACTCAAATAATTACGAGACATTTGGGTTATCTGATCTACGAAGTACACAGGGGTATTGGTTAGTTCGAAGAGATAACTAACCATTCGTAGAATATATCGAAACCCATTGAAATAAACAAAAATAGATTCAATTACGATCTCAGATTCAAGAGTTAATTCATTTATGAATTGCTGAGAAATAAAACTAAGGGTAGTTCTCATGTCGAACAAATTCGAATAATTTATTCATAAACGAGATAGTTACCTTATAAAATTTCTTTTCCTTAATTAGCTTTTGAGGTTGAAGAATCGTCTCTTATTGCATATACCTTCTTTACTAGAGTTTGCTTATGAGCTGGACAGTTGTTGATCCTATGCCCTGGCTTGCGGCAGTAATAGCATCCCGTAGATTCTTGAGCTGGCCTCATAAATGGCTCTCTCATTCCTGGCTTCCAAGGATTCTTGCATTTATCCGAGTAGTGACCTTTCTCCAATCTTTGAGACAAGTAACATCTTTCACCTTTTTCTTCTGTATATTCTTCTTTCCTCTATCTTTCCTCGATTTCTTTCCACCAAACTTCCTTTTCCTCCAATTAAAATTACTTGTATTTCCATTCTCCTTCGGATCTTTCTACTTATCCAGAGTATCGTATCTATAGCCCATATCAATTAATTCAGAAAAAGATTCCTTTACGCGAGTAGTCATCCTTTCCTGAAACTCCTTGTTCATTCCCCGAATAAACTTTTCATTCTTCTTTAACGGTGTATTCACCAATTCTGGACCAAATCAAGATAATTCATTGAATTTTTTTAAGCACTCCTCAAATGAAAAAATTCCTTGCTTCGATTCTATAAACTCTTGGTACATTCTAGAGATACCAGCAGACGGCATATATCGCTACTCGAACACTTCCTTAAAATGAC
Organism: Allium cepa; assembly: GCA_030765085.1. Lineage (NCBI taxonomy): Eukaryota > Viridiplantae > Streptophyta > Magnoliopsida > Asparagales > Amaryllidaceae > Allium > Allium cepa. The sequence goes on from CM060938.1 coordinate 846,719,685, forward strand.
TCCAAGTAAATTCATCCGCCGGCTCTTCCAATGTAAATGTTTCCCACCAAACTAAAGCCTCTTCCTGGAGTTGCCAAGAAGCTATCAATCGATCTGATCATCTTCTAACTTTAATCCCTTGAAAATCCTTTCGCACGATCGAATCCATGCTTGTGCTTCAATAAAAGATTCTTTGCCCGTGAATGGCTTTCCACCAAGTCTAGAAAAGCTTCCATATAAATCAGCTAGAGTTGGTTGAGATTGAATAGGAATATCTGTCGCTGTAGGGCGTTGACCAGCTGAAGTGGTACTTCCCTGTCCCCTATCTCGTCCTCTTCTTCCACTCATTCTTACTATCTGTAAATAGTAAGAAGACCGATTTAGGCATTTGGATGAAATATCTTGGAGAATAGCTATGGATAAAAAGAATAGACTAAGAAATTTGGATTTTTGGTTCCACTGGTTGTACTCATTCTAGGGTATACTTCACCCTATCTCTAATGAGCCATCTAATGTGTTACACTCCGTAGCTGAAGTTCTTACTCAACCTTTAACTCTGATACCAAATATGACGACCCAAACTCGATGTCCGACAAATAACATCAAATTCGTATCGCCGGAGCTTGCAACACCCATTAGATGATCAATAACACAACGGAAATAAAAGATGATATCACTGATACAACATGAATACAATATCCAATACATCAGTTTGATACAATGATAATCATCAGCATCAGAGAATATTCAACACAAAATACAGTGGAACACGACAAAATATGATATGAGTCTTCAAAAGAATCCAATACCGCAACTCCACTCCAAAACTCCAAAGCTAGAGCTCCAAAACTTCAAGCTCGATCCACCATCATGTGTCACCTAGACAAGCAAGGTCAGTCATCCAAGGACTGAACTAGCTCCAGATAATTTGCTAGACCTGACTATCTGAAAACCCAAACTCTAGACTACCCGTGTGTAAAATTTTAGGCATCCAGAGTTTAGAAACGGAACAATAAACTCCGAATCAGTCATGGGACTGGTATGAGCAAACAAAAACATTTGGTCTTTAAAAACAATCAAAAGAATTTAAATTTGAAATCCACAATGCTTTTTAGAAAATGAAACTACCATAAGGCCTCCCGCTACACACACTATGCAAACGCAGAATTGGAGGAGATTTCTCCTTATGATAGTCAAAAATGCTTGATACGTGAAAACCATTTTGATATTATTATTAGTGCATAGTTGAAAACATTTCGAAAGTATAATATTAATCTTAGGCAACGTAGACATTTCGAACTATGCCTACCATAGCTACCATCCAAAAAGTGAGGCGCCACCATAAGTAGATGACAGGTTATACAGCTTAAACCGTACAAGGCTCGTATTGGATGAATGGATTTTCCAACAAATGGTTAGGCTAAGGAACTTCCTATTGCCATATGGGAACGCCTCTGGCGGGACGCCCCGAGAACTTACACAGCTCTCTGCCAAACAAGGTTGGTTACCCTCTTCCTTGGAAGTAAAACCTCAGATATGCCACCCCTGGTCCTTTAGGACCATTATACGAGGTATCTCTACACCAACAACATCACACAGTAATAAATATACTACAGTGCCCACATGAGTAAGTATCTGGGTTCATACCATGATACTGCCCTTTTCCAGTTGGTCACACCCTAGGGGAGCTACCCCTGAAAGCTTGCCGCATCTTTCCTCTTTCGGCCATTACCGGTTTGAGAGGCTCGATGAGGTTTCGTCCACAAAGCTACCCTTTACACGAAAGCCATGATTTGATCACAAATGATCAACCAATGATCAACACACAGCAGCACTTAGCATGCCACACTACCAAATTGGGAGTATATCGCTGATAACCTTCAACTACATAACCTCTGAGCTCGTACGTCTCAGAGAAGGGTTTTAAGCTAAGAGAATAAATTATTCGCCACCAACAGATATGTATTTGAAAGAAATCTGCTTTATATCTCAAAGTGTAATATCAGACATACAACCAAATAAGTCTGTCCCGGGTTCGAACAGAACCGAAGGCACTTCCGAAGAAGCCCTTGCAATCCAGGTAGTTACAATCCCGATCAGACTTCTCATCACTTAGGAAAATCTCTATACCGTAGCTACTCAATGCAGAGACAATCGATAGGTTATCCTATCATTCTCGTAAATACCCGGTCTTCACCACCGGCCTTCAATGTTATCCATAACGACGTATCATTATTCGGAATGGGTTATATGACACAAAGTCTTCTCCCAGCTAAACCGAATAATGAATGCAATATTTAAAACATATGGATATGGAATTTCAATTAAGTCGCAACTTTAAAATTCAACTTCCTTTCAAATGGTTTAAACCAATTACCATTTCAAACCTTTTAAACAAAAAGATTTATTTCACAAAGTTCACTCAGTTTTACAAAGATCTATTTACGGATTTCAAAACAATTTCCATTTTAATTGGATTAATTTATTAAATCTTTAAATCAAGATTTATTTCATAGATTTCAAAACACGTTTCCAAAGATTCACCCATAATCTGGAAAACTATTTCAATTCAAACTTGAAATCCATTTAATACAAATTGGAAATTCATTCCTTATATGAAAGCTTTTCTCATTTGAAAACAAACTGTTTTCATTTCGAAAAATCTGATTTCATTTATACAAGTTAAAACCTTTGGGTTAGTTCAAATTCCTAAAACAACACTTTAATAATGGGTTTAAAACTCATATAAACTTGTATACCGTTTTTTAAATCATCAATACCAAATATATGATTCAATTTCAGGTATTGAACTCCGATTTGAATCCAATTATTCAAATTTCAAATCTTTATTAAGTTATTAAAAATAACTTTTATTTTAAAACAACTTTTTCAAAAGCTTTTCACTTTAAACCCAATCCATTTCCAAAACCATTTGGATTTAAAATTCAAATTCAAAGCTATTTAAAAATATGTGACTTAACCGATTTCCACGTGTACTCCATATTTGTGTGTGTATAGTGTGGTCCAGGGTTTTACACAATAGTGCACAACATCAATGACCATAGATTCAATCATATCAATCTCAATAAGCGATATAATCCATAACGCTTATCTTCATTCACAAATTCACAGATAAAATAAATTTATCAATCACAAAGATTCATCATTACAATTCAATGTGGGTTTCAGATAACCAACTGGAATCCGACTCCCTGTCGCATCAAAATTCAAATGCCATTTTACGGGAAAAGGGGTTTTCACATACATACAGGAACAAATCACAATTCAGAGTATAGCATAAGGCAATTCACATCACATAGCATCACAATCACAAACAGAAATATCAATTCAGTACACAAAATTTTGATGATAATCAATCATCTTTAGTTTTAGGCGAAGGTGATTTAAAAGAATTAACCACGTAACTATTTTTATTGATTTATTTAAATCAATGATTAACTATTCTTAATGATAAATTAATTAGATTTTTAATTTATTATTCCTTAGTCAATTATCTTAGTTAACTACTAATTTTAAATTTATCAACTTTAATCATCTAGTTTACAATTCTTAATTACAAATAAATCAAACACATAATTGTTAATTAACCAAATCTTTAATTACAACTAGAAATTAATCAGTCTTAATTAATTTTCAAACAATTAATTAATAGTAATTATTTATCTTAATTAACATGTAAAAATCTTTCTTACACTTTGAAAATCAATTATAAAAAGCTTTAATGTTAATTAAGTTAAATCCTTATCTTTAGGTTAACCATTCAGTTAAAATATTAATTAAAATTAAAATAATGTTAAGTATTTACTTAAGTGATTTAGAAACTTAGAATAGTTTCATAGCTTAAATTTGTCAAATATTAATTACTTCATTAGTGCCAAATTTTTGTCTACAACATTTACTTTAAATTTAATTAGGCTAAACCCTTTGGAAAATAGAACCCGGGCTTTACCCAGATTTTACTCGAGTTGAACTCGAGTTTCTTCCATCCACCCCCGAGTCATCTTTCTTTCTCTCGCATACACTTCTTCTTGTTTTTTCTTCTTCTACCAGTAAGTTAATTTAAATGTTAAATGAACGTATCAGGTAGGTAGGCTCTTGTACTCGCGTACTAACCCGAAGCGATCACCATTTCTTCTCGAGTGACAGCTCGAATTGCTTACCCCACAACAGTTCTGACACCCCTCACTGCCGTGCACGTGCACGGCACTTCGCCGTCGCTCCAGCGAACACCAACATCTGCGGCAAATCGCAAATCACTCCAACGAAAGAAATAGAAACTCGATTCATCTCCCGATTGTCCAAATAAAAATTAAGCATCTAATTGCAAAACCTATAACTTGAACACCCTCGCAAAATGCTTCGCCTCAGTCTCTCCCACCACCAGAGTCGCCATGACTTCGGCCATGCCTCCATCTATGTCTCCAGTATACCCCTCCAAATTTGGCCACGCTCAACGCATTGATGAGCGTGCACAAGCTCGAAACCCAGACGCCACTTTTCACAATCCTTAAACCCTAGTTTCACTTCGTTCAATCATTGATTGCAATTGAAAAATTATTTAACATTTTTCCTAACTCCATTGATGACCAAGCAAGCTTCAAGCAAAATGTCACCGTTTAAAGATTCTTTGATTATTAGGAATCGATCAAGAAGCATTTCCAGTTCATCTATGAACTGCTTCTAATTTACACCACTAAAAATCACCAACTTAGTTTTAAAAATCCTATTTTTAGCTGTTTATCCAAGTTACATAATCAAATCCATAATTTAAACTACTCGAATAAATCACATGATTTCTTATTTGATTGAAAAATGAGTTTACAATGTCACGTTCCTTCATTTTCAAGCTAAAAAAATGCTGGACCCTACTTTGAGTTTAATCAAACTGATTTTTGTTTAAAATCATAAATTAAAGATGTTTATATGAAAATTTATAAAATTATTCTTGTTTATGTTCACTCTGTAACCAAAAATAAGAAGAACAGAATCATACAAGGAAACAAATCACAATCATATATATACACAGGATTTCTAACTTAAAAATATACAATAGAGCATGAATCAAATACACAAGTTTAAAGGCCTAAAACAATATGTTTACTCATTTCAATTTGAAAAACAGAAAGCATCTCTGTATTTTGGAAGCCTGCAATATTGATTTCCTTTGAATTGAATGATTTTAAGTTTGTAGATGATGATGTTTCTTTTCTTTATCTCTGGTATGCTTAAAAGAAATTTTGAATGAACTAGAATAAGATACAATGCATACATATATATAGAAAAATAGTTTGTACAAAGGAAGGTAGTATCTAGTTAGGCTTCTTTTATTTTGAACAATTTTTTTTGTTTTCATTGACTAAAGAGTTTTTCTTTATTTGGAGGCTGAAATGTTTCTTACTATTTCAACTGAGATGATAGTGTATTAAATGTAATATCTCTATTTTTGTTTACAAGCTTATGCTATTTTAATTATGTATATGCAGTTTTTCTTTGTAAACAATTTTTTTGTTTGTTTATCTTCTTTTGCAAGCCTTCCTTTCTTTTATACTTGCATGTCTAATTCAAGCAAATTTGTATGTATTTTATTTTTGTTTCTTCTATTTGCTTTGTACATGGATGTTTTTATCTATCTTCTTGTCTTGCTTATTCACATACAATAAATTGTTATAGTATTTTATTTTTGTTTTATATTTTACACTTATATTCAATATTAATAGGATAATTTAATTTCAAACATTTTATAGCCTTTTAAAGAAAAATGGATTAAAACACAATCTATACATTTAATAAATAATTAGACATATTATTCTTTTCCAAAGTATAATTTTTATAATCCAATTCATTTTGAATACATTTTGAATTTCCAAATCAAAATTTTATTTATAATTCAATTCAATTTACTTTGAGTTTCAAATCCAAATTCTAAAACATATAGGTATATATTTCTTATTAAATTTGAAAAATTCAAACAAATCCATAATTTAACCCAAAAATCTAATTTAATTACAAAATTAAATTCGTCTTAAACCGGGATCGTTACATAACTCCTTTCATTATTTAACAATATCGCTTAAGTCCTCAAGTCTCCTTTATTTCCATATATTTAAAGTCTCTATTTTTCCCCATGTTCGTAATTTATTTAATCAGATTTAAAATCAAACTTTTTATTCTTTTCTAAATTCTTTCTTTTAGTTTATCCGAATTCACTAGAATTATTTTACATAAAATTCTCTCTTTTATTTTCCTTCAAAAGTCCAATCTTTATATATTTTTCTCATATCTCAAAATTCCTAAATATATTCAGCCAAACCATAACATTCAATAATTTCAATCCTCAATATAATCTATACATACTATCAAATAATCACATCACTGAATATGAAATAAATTCAACATTTTTGTGGAATCCAGTTGGATCCCTCCAAACTGTCTCCTGTGTCCACAGATGTTAGCACAATATAAAAATCCAATCCCACTTAGAGGGGGATATCGTGGTATAAAGGGTCATCTGCAATTATGCGGGGCGCATAGGGTCTCATTCGCTATATAATGCGGGAATATCAATCACTCCAATACACACACACACACACACTATAATATATCACATCCAGACTAATAAAAATTACCACATTCAATAACCAATAATTTAAATTTAACTATTTAAATTAACGGTAATCCAAATGAGTGAGATTAACTCACATTTGACTTTAATTTGCAACCCACTTCCATCTCGACTTGGTCTCTTCACGATTTTAACCTTGTATAAACATTACATGGTTTGTTAACATTTTAAATAATCGAACAGTCAATTTCCATTTAATAAACTTAATTAACTAATAATTTAATTTTAAACTAATTTTCCTTTAATAAATTATTTTTATTAACTAAAATAATTAAATAGGATAGTTAGACAAATTAATCTCCATAACACATTATATTAAAACTAACCAGCACGTGAATATATATATATATATGTAGATAATTTATATTTATACATATTTTCTATGAAATCCATACACTTATAAAATTAATTTATATAGATTAAAAATCTAATTTTGATACAAACAAACTCTTCAGCATTTAAAATTTCTATTTTTTTTTTGCAAAACCTTATCTACAAATACTCTCTTTATATATATATATATATATATATATGTTTAAGTTAAAATAGGTATATGTAGATATGCATATATACAGAATCAAAACTAGAATAGGCTAACCTTACTATAAATTTCTTCCTAATATATATTCATATTTGTATTTATTAAATAAGCTTTAAATTGGAAGAAATGGATTGCGCAAACCTCACTAACTCGATCGATTTCGAGACGACCAAGCCCTCATCACCACGCCTGACCACCACCCCAAGCTTCATCGTCGCTCACAACTCGCGACACCCCAGAATCGAGCATTCACCTGACAACGAACGCGAACCTATCCCCGAGCCCTAATTCACCAAGATCGATGATACTCCCAAAACCGCACACCACATACTTCATCGCGATCGTCGAAACTCACCGCCATCGCCTCGTTCAGGTCGAGCATACTATTTCTCGAATCCCTCCAAAACCCAAAACAGTCATGCGTTCCCCTCCATGTCGAAGAGGACGAGTTCGCTTGCGGTTAAGCAGTGAGTTAGATTGGCCGCGATTTGATTTATTAAAGGGAAGAAGAAATCACAGGATTTCGAACCAAAGTAGAATCGATTCATTTTTATATATATGTTTGATACTCTAAGTTGTATATAAGAGGGAAACTTCAATTTTTAGATTGGAGATGGAGGAAGAGAATTTTGCAGGCCATTTTTTTTGGTTTTGTATTTTGTTTTATCTCGTTAGAAAAGTATGAACTTCGGTTGTTAACATAAAGAAGATGGAGATACCTTGCATAAAAAATTTGCCTTGCTATAGTGACCCAGAGATGAAAGCAAAAAGGTCTGATGTGAATGCCTTTTTGACCAGTTAAACAAAACAATATATATTATTTAAATTTAAATTGTCTCGATACATGCAACTTAAAAACTTGACCTCCTATCGAGGCGTGCCGCCAGGCGTTTATAAGGTTATACCCCTATTTCGAATGCAATGGAGAAAGTATCGAGCCCTAATTCGATCGTATGGAGAAGATAGCTTTTTGGACCCGGTTGTTATATTGAATTTTCGATATAAATTTCAGCGCGTTTACATACCATATGGCCACACGACAACTCCAAACGCTACGAAAATTGAAATCCGACAATAATACACTATTATGGATCCAATAGAACTGGTTTCTTTAAATTCCGAGACTATGTCTTGGAAGACTATTTTTAAATGTCAATTTAAATGATATATTTTTAAAACTGAACAAATTACTTTTAAATCCGCCTTTAACATTTTTATTATCTTTAGTATGATAAATACAAATTTCACATGCCTTCAAACTATTTTTAACAAGCTTAAAACTCAAGATTTATATTTTACCCAATTTCAAATCATTTTTTTGGAGAAATGTGTGATCCTCTAATGAAAGAGGAGAGCACAAATGAATCTAAATATATATAACACATAAAAAGGAGCTGCCAACATGCCTCGCAGGTGGCAAGTCCAAATAATAGAAATAAATAAAGAAAAAGGTACCCCTATAATGAGCTCCGGCAAAGCCACCGCCCATTACACCTTAATACCGAGCTCCGACAAGGCCACCGTCCGATAATAAGTTGTTGGAGGTACCTATAAAACTGAACAAGCAACAAAATCCGGAGAAACTGAAAGCCAGCACCATCAAAAAAGAGACTCTATAAAACCGCCTCAGAAGAAATAGGCAAGTCTCGAAAAAGAAATGATCCATAAATAAGAACTCCAAAAAATGATCCATAAAGAACTGCACTTTGAAGACAGGGAATATCTGAAAGTAAAGCCCGACGCCATCAGAACTCTTGGGAATAGCTATCCTGCACATCTATATAATGATGCTAGCAATCCTGCAAACCTGAAACAAAACTAGGAAAAAAGTTAGTATGAAACTCATATATGTATATAAATAGAATTTATATACCTATATGCGAGAATAAAATCTAATGAAAAAAATAAAGAAAATATAAAATAGTACCAATAACTAACAATTCTAAAAGTAAAGGAAATATGAAACAAATAGGAAAAGGTAAACAAGAAAAGAAAAAAAAACTAACAATACTAGAAACAACTTTAAGGACCTATGACAGGAAGAAAATTAGTATGCATCATGTAAACATCTTTTAAATTAGAAAAGGCATTAATATAATTATTATTGGAGTCAAAATTAGTAATGTTATTTTTGAATATATTAATATTATTACTAACCTTGTTAAGATAAACCTTAAAACAATTATTTTTGGCTAATTTATATTTAAGATTTGAGACCCAATTTAAGCAAAATGATAAAATCAAAAAGATTAAATTATTACAGTGAATATAGTTATTATTATATATTCTTTGATTTCTCTCAAACCAAATGTACCAACTAGATATAGTCAAAAGAGTATCAAGCAAGTATCTACTATCCTTGTTAAACTTAAATCAAAAAGTATTCCAATAGAAAAAAATAGTAACTCTAGAACTAATTTTGTACTCAAACATATTAAGGGTATTCATAAGAATAAAATGAGTATCCATGCATTCGTAATAAATATGATTAATATCTTCAAAATGAGTATTAAAAAAATAACATTTATTATCAATGTGAATATTTTTTATTTTCAAAAATTCTATTGTATTTAATTTACCATGAATAATAAGCCACATGTGAATTTTAGAATTTGGAGGAGCATTAGATTTCCAGATAAATTTAAAACAATTATCAGTAACACCTGAAAAGTTAATAATTTTGTACAGGGAATTTGTAGAATATTTCTTACTCTTATCCCACTCCCAACTGATACAATCATTATCATTGTCAATATTATAAAGATTCAATCTAGCATAAAGCAAATTAAGCTGTCTAAGGGTTAAACCTACTAAAATTCTGTTAAAACCGAAGATCCACGGAGGATCATTGTTGAAATTAAAAACATCAGATATAAATGCATATTTATAATTACAAATATCATACAATTCTTTGAACTCATTCCTAAGAGGAGTAGCTGAAATCCAACTATCATGCCAAAAAGATGTATTATTACCTAAGTAAACAATAATATTAACTCCTAAGTTAAAAATCTTACTATATTTTAAAATGGATTTCCAAAAATAAGATTGTTTTCGAGTAATCAAAGGACTAATATGATAGAAATTGTTACTACCCTTGTAGTAAAATTTAGAAATAATCTCCTTCCAAATGGAATTATCATTGGTATCTTTGAATTTCCATAACCATTTACCAAGAAGAGACAAATTCATGTTACGAAGATTAGTTACTCCCATTGGTATCTTTGAATTTCCATAACCATTTACCAAGAAGAGACAAATTCATATTACGACGATTAGTGACTCCTAAACCACCATCTTTTTTGGACTTACAGACACTTTCCCAATTTACTAAGCATTTAATGCTACTGTTTGGATTTTCACCACTCCATAGGCAATCTCTTCTAATTTTATCTATTTTATCAATCACCCAATCAGAAAAAAGATGCATAGACATCCAATAGATAGGGAGAGCTGATAAAACAAAATTAATTAAAAACCAGTCTACCTGCTCTAGATAATAATCTCCCATTCCAGTTAGTAATCCTATTTTTGATTTTATCTATGATTATTAACCAATCGTCATGTTTAAGTTTTGTAGGTCTTATAAGAAAACCAAGATAGTCAAACGGAAAATTCCTAGTTTTACAATTTAAAGTATTTGCAACTAAATTTTCAACTTTTTCAAAATCATTTAAAACTTAAACAGAACTTTTATTAAAATTTATTTTTAAACCCGATAAAAGCTCAAACTATGAAGAATAAACTTAAGAGCAATTATGTGTCTAGGAAGATGAGAGGAAAAAAGCAAAATATCATTTGCAAATTGAAGGATTGACAAACCATAAATTGAAATATCATTACCAATATTACCTAGAAAATTATTGTTAACAACATTTTTAATAATCTTAGAAAAAACATCAGCCGCAAAATTAAACAGAAGGGGCGATAAAGGGTCCCCTTGCCTTAAACCTGTCTTAGATTGGATTTTATTACCTAAAATACCATTTACCATAATACTAGAGTTATCAGTTTTAAGCAAGATCATGATCCAGTTAATCCATCTATTACTAAAGCCACTGGCATGAAAATATCTATAAGAAAACCCCAATCAACCGAATCAAAAGCCTTAACAAAGGCTAATTTTAAAATAACGCAAGTGACATTATCCTTACAACAGTGATTAATATATTTTTGAACAACTGCTACACCATCTATGATACTTCTACCTTTTATGAAAACTGATTGAGAACAATCAATTAGATCATTCATTTTTAAACTAAGTATATTAGCTAAAACTTTAGAAATAATTTTAATTAAGCAATTAATCAAAGAAAGGGTCTAAAATCTTTTAAAGTATAACACCTACTTTTTCGTGTAATAAAATAACATTAGCAAAATTAATTTTACCTAATTGGAGATTTCCATTATAAAATTCATTAAACATACGAATTAAATCTAATTTTAAAATTTCTCAAAATTTTTATGAAAGAAAAATGGAAATCCATCAGGACCTGGGGATTTATCACCCGGTAAATCCAAAATGGCTTTTTGGATTTCCTCTTTGGTAAAAGGAACATCTAATTCAGAAAGATTAGTATTAGAGACAGTCGGATAAAGTTCATTCCATCTAACACTAATTCTATGCCTATTTTTATTGCCAAAAATATCTTTATAATAATCTGTGAAAGCCTTATTGAGGTCACGTTGATCAACTAATTCCACATTATTAACTAAAATGGAATTAATTGTATTACTACGTTTTCTACTATTAGCCATATTATGAAAAAATTTAGTGTTATTACCACCTTCATTGATCCACTGAATTTTCGATCTTTGTTTCCACATAACTTCCTCTTTTTCAAGAATAGAATTAAGTTCTTCTTTTAAGTTATTAAGAACATTTCGCTTACCTAAACTTAAATGTCTAATTTCTTCTATCTTATTTAGCTTAAGCATCTCATTAAGAATATTTTCTTTTTTAATTTTAATATTACCATAAATATTTTTATTCAATTTTTAAGAAAAATCCTAAGTTTTCGATGTTTGAACACTAGCTTTAGCAGAATTATCACTATACTTAACACTATAATAACTCAAGACAACCATTTATTGATAATTAAATTTGAAAAACATGGTTCTAGGAGCCATATTTTTTCAAATTTAAAAGATCTACTAATAATTCTATGGTGATCGCAAGTAAGGATAACGGGACAATGGTCTGAAAGGGTATAAGGCAAACCTAACACTCTACAGATAGGAAATTTATCCTCTATTTCATCGCTAACGAAAAATCTATCTAAGAGAGCCAAGGAGGGAGACTCCCTATTATTACTCCAAGTAAATTTTCTATTGGATAGAGGAATTTCAATCAAATTAGAATGAACAATAAATTGATCAAATTCCTCCATGGCAGAATAATCTCCCTCCCGAGGAGAACGCTTCCCAATAAAACGAGTAACATTAAAATCACTCCCAATATCCAAGATTCGGGAGCAAAAGATCTTAACTCGAGGCATTCATTCCAAAGAATCCGTCTATCTATTTTTGAGTTATGCCTATAAAAATTAGAAATATTTAAAAAAGAATTATCAATTAGATTAATTAAAATAATGTGTAAAGAGTACTATTTGTGAATACACTGAAGTATTTAAAAAGATCATCCCTCCAACCAATCATTAAACCCCCAGAAGAGCCCATAGAAGGTAAAAAACCCATTTTCTAAAATGAAAGCCTCCAAGTCTTCTAAAAAATGAAAATCGGGACACTCTATTTTAGTATCTTGTAGGAAAGCAATGTCAATAGAATAGTCTTTAAAAAAGATTCTAACTTTATCACATTTATTTAAGTCATTCAAACCACTAATGTTCCAACCGATGATCCTCACAAACCCATAGACCTAGCCCTATCCAATTCCTTACTTCTAATAAACTCGCAATCTAACTCAATATCAGGGAAAATAAAAGCAGTGCCACTGGCTAACTAACTGTATTCAGAAGCTGACAATTTACCTAGAGCATAAGATGAATATGTGCTACCCAAATCAAAATGCATACTTGAGCCTGACTCCGTAACACCGCTCACGGTGTTCGAAGCTGGAAACTCACCCAAAGACTGAGATCGACTGCCTCGAATCTTGACAATACGACGATCCATTCCGCTAGAAGCTGAATACTTTCTTCGTCTAACACTCTTCAAAGAAGTAAAAAAAGGCACTAAATTACCACCAAGACCCGACGAATGAAGCTTAGATTTCCTATCCAAACAACCAGTTTCATAAGAATCAACAAAACCCAAAGGTGCCACTACCAGATTATCATGCCCATCCGAATGATCAACAGGGGATACTACTTTATCTTCACCAATATCACAAGCATCACTACCAATAAAGGTGTTAGGAATAACATTATTACCTTGGCGACTCAGCATAGCTTGATTAATCAAACTCAAAGAAGAAATTGAAGAAATATTATAAACAACAATAGCCTAAACCCGTGCATCATGCACAACAGAATCATTGTGCATATCATCAAAAGAGGAACCAAACAAATTTAAGAACTCATCATCAACATTGTTCTTAGGATCAACAAAATTCTCAACCTCATTATGTGGATCCAATGAAAGAAACCAATCACGAAAATCATCTAACTCATAACTATCTGAAGAAGCAGATACATTAGGTTCTATTAGTACCTCCAATTCATCCATCAACTCACTGTTTCTATTACAAGATTCCAACTGTATGATCTGATCGAATTGATCTAATTCAAATGGCAGATTAACTGCTGACAATGATGACCATAAGTCGTTACCCAGAGTGGAAACCTGATTCACCTCCAAATGAATATCCTTTTTGACATTAATCAAATTAATTTGATGATCCAGGTCTTGGTCGAGCAAGAATTCACTAACAAAATAGCAATTCTTAAGACTATCACCTTGACTGCCACCATCATTATCAACAGAGACTTCATTACAAACAGTCTCTGTCAAATGATTATCCAACAAACAATCAGATAAGGAATGAATATACATATCTCTATCCACTACTCCATCAACAAGCTCAATGAAAGATGTCGAATCAAGATACTTGAATCTATTCGCAGTAGGTATCACAAAGTTGTCCAATTTTCTGTTATGATAATTACCTTTTTTTGGACTTAACTTGAGTAAAATTATCTTTCAACTCGAATCTAGATTTTGAAAAAGACGATTGATGAAGAGCAACAACAACTTGATCGATCAACATAGGTCAAAACTTGAATAATCCTCATATATGACAGAGTTAGTAAGATCTTTTCCTGATACACCAACAAAATTTTCCATTTTCGAATCATTAGAACGAGAAGCAGTCTTTCCAAAATATAATTCAGGATCCCCAAATTTATTCCAATAACCTTCACCAATGTTCGGCTCATTTACAAAATTGAAATGATATAGGAAATCCTTCAAATACTTGATAACTTCATAACGATTTTGCCAAAGATGATCGATAAGAATCCCCTGCAGTAACATACACTTTAAGACGAATTGGAAGCTGTGCTCAACCAACGAATCAGTAGAAACATATTCATGCGATCTGGACGAACAAGCATTTTTCTTGTGCCCTGATTTGTCGTAGGCAAAGCAGATGATAGGCTCGCGACATTGAAAGGCCAAGTGATTATATCCACCACATCTAAAACAGAAAATCTTGCTTTTTCTTGAATCGATCCTATTCTTTTTATTTGGAACATGCGAAGAAGATCTTTGGAATCGGCAAGAAGGCTGACCATCTTTTACTACTTGCGCATAAGAACGATAGAGATGAGATTTTCGATGGAAAAGATCTGAAAAGAGGGAAGAAGATGGATGGAGCGAGGAAGAAGAATCACGAAAGATAGATGCAGATGCCATTGATAAATTTGAATACTCACCTTATATCATTCAATTTGGAAATAATGCAAGGAATCTTCAAAATAAAAATTATTTTTAACCAAGATGTATTAGCTGAAGTACAGAAACCAACAAAAAATTATTACCCAATTTCAAATCATTTAAATTCAATAATTAAATCACCCAACAAATAGCCATATTTGAAATTCAAGTAAATCAAATTTTTTAATATTTAAAATCGATTAAATATTCCATTTTTAAATGTTCATAATTCCAACCTGTTACAACTCTGATGATGTAATGTATAAATAACAGCTGGAGTTATTTTTGTATGAAGACATGTTGTTATCTATTATATATTGTTACGCTGCGATTGTAAGATTCTATGTTATTATTTCTCCTTTCTTCTACCTCTTCTTTCTCTAAATTTGAAACACCCTACAACCCTTAGTATACCCAAAAAGGGCACACTAAAAGATGTGGTGCGTTGTAGGTATAGCTAAAACTTTACAGAGACTAAGATTCACAAGAAAAAATAAATAAAACAGCGAAAACATTTAAAATAATAACTTATTTACAAATCAAACTTCATAAAATAAGTCATAAGCAAAATAAGTCTCTAAATCCCAAATACATATGGCTTATGAAAAAACGCCATCTCAGTCGCAATATCAGAGTACATAAATAAAACATCCCTCTCAACAGTGCCAGTACTTCCAAACTAAATAAAAAGAAAACTAGAACAGAAGAAGAAGAATACATGAAGAATCACCAAGAATGTCACTCCTATTATAAAAGGAAATAAAGGAAAAGATAAAGCTGGAATCAAAAACGGTTTAACAGTTTGCTTTGCTTAGACGGTTCGATTAGATTGTTTGCACTTGTCTTAGATAACTACTTTGATTAGGCTAAATTCCTAATCCTACTTTAGTTAGGCTAAAATCCTAATTCTATCCTTTGATCGGTCTTCTATCTCTGCTATGCCCACTATGGACTAGACCCATTCAATTGGTCCCTATGCAAAAGACACCTACTACTTCGGACTAGACCCATCATGTTGGTCCATACGCAAAAGACACCTACTATTACGGACTAGACCCATCCAGTTGGTCCCTACGCAAAAGTCACATACTAAGTGCTTGGAACTCAATAACGACTTATCAGCCTGCACTGAGGCCGGACACTCGACCACCATTAGGCTCGTACTATCTGCTGCTCCCTCTTTTGACCTATTATTTACCATAGCTCTTGCATAAGCATGCCCTAGCCTCACCTCTGCTATTGTGAGACCACCTATGTCTGACTGAAGGGAATGTTGTTGGTATGGGTCGTAACAAAAAAAATCTAGTTGCGTCCCTTGCCCAAATCCCCTTGATTTGAGTTTCTATTTATTGACCACTTATTTACCATCACTTCAGCATAAGCGTATCCTAAGAGAAATGCTGCCGGTTCGAGTCCTACTTTTATCTTCGTTTATTAACTTAGTATAAGTTTGTTTAAATAAGCCTCTGCTGTTATATTGCTATATTTTCTTATTAACTTATTCTAAATATTAAAAATAAGCCTTTTCTGTTTTCTCTAATTATAACATGTATGTTATAATTTTGCTTATTTACTTTACCTAAGGTCTAGGTTTAAAAATAAGCTACTTCTTGCTATTTCTTCTATTTTCTCTTATTAGTTATAATTACATGTTATAAGTATGCTTGCAAATATCTTCAATTTTCCTATTTCAGGCTAAGTCCAATTTATTACAATTCTTCTTGTTTTACATCCCATTTTTGTAAATTCAGTGTTCTTATAATTTTAGTCCATATTAGCATCTTATTTTCTTCTATTTATTCAAATCGCGTAAAAAGGGAATTAAAAAGAAATTGACATTTACAGAATAAATTCCAACGTAGAATAGATGTAAATAAAATGTAAATAACAGTAAATAACTATAAATATCGTAAGAAACTGTAAATAATTGGGAAAGCTATAATTAATAGTAAATAATTGCAAATAACTAAAATAGAATAGCTAAACGAAAGTAGATTAGAAAACAAGTCTAATATTTACTTAAAAATAACTGTAAATAAACTTGCATAAATGTTATCCCGAAATTATAGAAAAACTATAACTATTGGATACCCCATTATTTTAAATTACTTAAACTCTAAAAGAATTACTTAAACACTACCTGTGGTCATTAGCTCTTTCCTTTGGCCTTCCTGGATCCACTTGAGGGGTATAAAATATTTTAATTAAAAAGATCTTCTCCTCCGAAAAATATTCCTTTTTGGGTCCAGCCTTAGGCAATGAACCCAGATGGAGAAAATCTGAATGAGAAAAATAGCTAGGCCTAGGGTCATATTTATGCGTGACGTGTGGATCTCAGACCATTGGGTTTGGAGATTAAATCTGGCGCAACCACATTATAGGCTCGATAGGAACCGTCGGATGAAAGCACGAACACACGAGATGAAGGAAAATAGAAAAATGACGTGTTCGAACGAAGTTCCATAAGAGAATGCATTCTTGGGTAGGCAGGTCGACCTACCTGTTGATCATCACAAGGGTCGACCTATAGGTCGACCTTGCCAATGTGAGGGTCGATCCTACGGTCGACCTAGCTCCTTATGTGTATATATATATATATATATATATATATATATATATATATATTATCTTTCTAATTCTCTCATTTCCTCATTAATTCATATCTTCTACATACTAGCTTGGATTTTGATGTTCTATACATGGAAATTGATCAGAAAATTATCATGGACACAATGAAGCCACTCCTATGGCTTAATTCTGATAATTTCAAAATTTTATTTTATTATTTAATTCATTCGTTAATTAATTAATATAACTTAAATTTCGAGCTGTTACATTCTTCCCTCCTTAAGGGATCTCGTCCCTGAAACCTCTAAGGGTAGAAGAATGAAATAAATGTTTTCATCCAAGTTCTACAACCAACTACTCAACCGTCATCCATTACATCCATTGTCCTTAAGTTTTTCTAATGCGATTTATGATATATATGCAATTAGTGTAGTGTCAATGTCCATTGCTAATGCAAAATATTAGATGGTATACTGATTCAGTTGACCACCTTTTATGCAATTATATCTGTGTCATGTATCCAAATTAATGCAAATTCCCTAATGATAATCGATAGTTCTATATTCCAAATGCAACAATCATATGATAATCATCCATTTATAGCAACCATGGAATAAAATAAAAATAAAAATAAAAATGCAAATGCGCACACATCCATATGCATATGCCCTAATGTCCTAGTTAGGCCGAACCCTAAGAGATAATAGTGCCTAGTGTAAGTATACGTGCCCATTAGCATCCACTGGCAACCACTTGCAACCACCAGTATCCAACATACATAACATGTTCTAATAACATGTTTACATCAAATCCTACCATCCATGGGTTAAATCCTAAGTTCTACCCTCTCAAAGATTAATAAAGGAAAAAATCTATTCAAAACTAAAGATGGAAAGGAAATTCTAAAACTTACTATCAAAAAGATGCGGATAAGAGGTACGAACCTTCTCTTCAGCTTCCCATGTAGCATCTTCAACAATATATCCCTACTGCACCTTCACTAACAGGACTTCTTTATTCCTAAGCTTCTTGATGTCATGACCAATGATCTTGGTAGGAATACGACGAACCGATGCTTCCCTTTCTACCTCCACTTCCTCCAATTGACTAGGCTCCATAATCTCTGCCGAGTCATGTAAGCACTTTCTCAAATGCGAAACATGAAATAAATCATGAACTACCACATGCCTCACCAGTAGCTTTACTCGATACGCTATCTTCCCTACTCTCTTTACAATGGGGAATGGTCCTACGGATATGGGAGCTGGTTTTCCATTTGATCCAAATCTCACCATCTTCCTTAGCGGGGATACTTTAATGAAAACTAAGTCTCTCACCTCAAACGCAATGTCCCTTCTCCGCTTGTCTACATAAAATTTCTCTCTATCTTGGACTGTCTTCATCCTCATTCTAATCCAATCTACCTTCTCTGAAGTATCCATAACCATGTTAGGACCAATGAGCAATCTCTTCGTAGACTCTACCCAACATGAAGGTGACTTGCATGGTCTCCCATAAAGAGCTTCGAAAGGTGCCATCACAATGCTTTCTTGAAAACTGTTATCATATACGAACTCCATCAAAGGAAGATGCTCCTCCCAAGTTCCTCCAAAATCAAGAATGCACATCCTCAACAAATCCTCAAGCACTCTATTAACTCTCTGTGTTTGGCCATCCGTCTGAGGGTGATAGGCCGCACTCAATCTAAGTTGTGTTCGTAAAGCCTCTTGCAAGCTCCTCCAAAACTCCTAGTAAAAATAGGGTCTCTGTCACTCACTATGCTAGAGGGAAATCCATGAAGTCGGACTACCCCACAAACATATAACGATGCCAAATAAGGTGTCATCCACTTACTCTTGACCGGAATGAAGTGGGCACTTTTAGCCAATCGATCTGTAATCACCCAAATGCTAGTATTCCCTATCCTAGACCGGGGTAAACCATCTATGAAGTCCCTCAAAACACTATCCCACTTACATTCTGGTACATCTAATAGCTGAAGTAATCCACCGGGCTTCTGCTACTCTGCCTTAACTCTTTGGCACATAAGACACTTAGCTACGAACTCGGCCACATCCTTTTTCATGCAACTCCAATAAAACATTCTCTTCATGTCCCTATACATCCTATCACCACTCGGATGAATAGTCATTCGAGAATGGTGTGCTTCCTCCAGAACTTCTCTCAACAAATCACTAGCGCAGGGGACACAAAGTTTTCCATCTCTCCTTAGCCACTCTTTGCTATCTATGGAATAGCATTAGAAATGTCTAAAGACCTCTCCTATGCTAATCCTCTCTAAAATATCCATAAGCTCCAAATCCTCTAGCTACCTCGAGCCAATCTTATCTATGAGGGTAGACTTAACCTGAAGTGCTGCCAACAACCCTGGGTTAGTGTCCGTGGAGGGCTTAAAATCAAAGGTGGAAATAAACTTGGCTCTTCCACTCTATGAACATTGGACTAAGGGTTTCTTTCTTCCTACTCAACGCATCCGCAACCACGTTTCCCTTTCCAGTGGTATAAGCTATCTCAAAGTCGTATGATGCCAAAAACTCCATCCTGTTGAATATGCGCTTATATGATTTTTTGTTTGATGATAATAAACATATATACATTCGTTTAAATGTATTTGATAATATACTATTTTATTTTTCACAGATTAAATAAATATTTGCTGAATAAAATAAATAACACGGAATTTGAATTCAAACGAATATTTTATTCAAACAAATATTTATTACATCTTTGAATAGTACAATTTCAAGCTCTCACTATAACTATACAACTTTGATTACAATTACATCACATTTCACATTTACAATTCACATTTCACATTTACAATTCACCTCACTACATATCACTCACACTCGTATTTATCTTCAACTGCATTCCAGTTTTGAATCCAGCATCTGAGCAATCTGCAAAAATATAAACTAACGCAGTAAAATTGAAAATAAAATATTTTTGCAATATAAAATAAAAGATGAATTTTTGAAAATATGATTTGCCTCAGTTATTTAGGTTGTTCGTCATCATTTAAATTTGAATTCATCATACACGAACAACTTGTGACATACACAGTGTATTACTGTATATGCCACAAGGCCGTGCACGCCGATATATAAACTTGATAATGCTACAGGGACAGGTGAGCACAAGGTCAAACCCAAATATACGGACAGGTTCAACTCAGGTGCAATAAATTCAAAAATACGACATGAGCACAAGGTCAAATCCGAGTTTTGAAACTGGATTCAACACAAGTGAACATGACAAGAAACAGTTCAATATGAAATGATGAACATGCAGTCAACAAGTGACCAACCAGAAACTACTGAAGCTCAAATATCAAATTCGAGTCAGACCAACATAATGCAATAGCAACATGAAATCAACATCATCACGGAATGAATCAAAACAAAGACCAAGTGCAATTTGAACCAACATGACAGCAATGCACCAAGTAAATACAAACAAGCATGCAACAACAAGCATGCTACAGGAGGAATATGCAGTAGGTTGTGATACAAGGAAAGATCAACAAAACTAGAGGCAACTGGCAAAAATTACTCACAACATCGACAAACCCAAATGTCCAGACCAACAACAACCTGAATACTGCACCAACCAGAATGGATGCAGAGATACAAGTCATAGCAAATGCATGCAACAATGTGCACAGGACAGAAACAATATAGTAATGACAGCAAACATGAAGTGAAGAGAATATCAGTCAACAATATCAAGTGACAAGTTGAAGCAATAGTGTCACAATATCAAAGCACAGAACAACCTTGTATCAATAACAATGCAACACAGTGACAATGCATCATTTAGAAGTGACTCAATACAAGCAGTGCAGACCACAAAAGTGCAACAAGTATTGCAGTAATAAACAACATCAGAAAATCAAGTTCAAGGCAACAGTGACAAATGCAGACACAACTGAAATGAGACAGGTGCAAGTGAATCAGAATGAAGCAGTGCAACGTCTACGACAGCAAGCACATGAATGCAAACTACTAGTACAGGTTCAAGGCCAGAATGAATGAAAAGAACCAGACACAACAGTGCACAAGTACAGGGAACAACTAAATCAATTGCAACAACTCAAGTGCTACCAGTGAAACACAAATGAACTCGACCAGTAACCAAGTACTACAAAGACCATGTCGAACACAGTGACAACATTAAGTATGCAATATGGTGAAGCAGCATGTAATGACATTGTATACAAATGTAAAGAACAATGGTGATGAACTGCAAATATCCAAGTACAGCATGAACAAGTCAATTACTACATAACACAGCAGTGCAAACACTTTGAGTATGACACAGCAACAGTGAAGTCGAAATCATGTAAAGGACACAGCTGTATACAAGTACAAGCCACAATATCAAAGCTGTGCCGTGGATAGCAAGAATTTCAATGTTGAACAAGTCAAAATCGAAACCGTGTCAACCAAGCATCAAAAATACGAAATTGACAAAGTCAGATCAATCCCAAGCATCAAAACATAATCAAGCGGTCAGAGAAATGAATTTGACGAATTCAATCAAAAATATATGAACGCAATTCTAGGAAATCAACTCCTACAAATATCCAAAATCATCATCGGCATAGAGTATCGAGTTCTAGAATCAACCAGCAAAGCAAAAGGAGGAAAATACATAGCGAAAAAGCAGAACGAATTCGATCCAAAATTGAAGAAGCCGTAAGCAAATCAAAAGCATCGAAGCTTACTATCGAACGAGATCGAGCGGCGCTTCAATTTTGCACAACCCTAGTTTAAATCGCAAGGAGCAAAAGCAAATTACCAGAAGCCCTAATTCACAAAGAGGAACAAAGAGGATCGGCCATACTTTCACAAAACAAAAGGAACGGGTTGAAGAAATGAATAAGGGGCCGGCCTGTATTAATTTGGGCTTACTTTAAGGGTTTAAATTTAAATAGGGTTTTGTTATTTAAAATTGTTTTTAATTTGTATTTTTTTTAAACTGTTTTTTTTTTTTAATTTTCTAGTCGTGTGACCAGGGGACAAACTACGGTGTGTAGTTTGGGAATTCGCAACTCGGTGGTTGAGTTGTGGTCAGGGTTTTGAGCGTAGAGTTAGATTAGTCAATAGCGGGTATAGCGAGTTTACGTGTGTAAGCGAGGGACTATCTAATTTCTAGTAGAAACCTTGGGGGCAGCACGTAGGCAGGGTTTTGCCGAAGCTGGGTAAATTCTGTGTTGTTCTGTTATTTATATTCTGCAATATCTGTGCTGCTATTCTGTGATCTGAATTGAATTTAATTCATAAGCTTCCGCGATTAATTTTTATAATTTACACTATCACCCTATTCACCCCCCCTCTACGGTGAAATCGATCCTACAAGTGGTATCAGAGCTAGGAACAAAAGCCATTTTTGTTTTAAAATTTTGATTTTACAAAAACCAATTTTCGTTTAAAAATTCGTGTTTCAAAAATCAATTTTTGTTTTAAAAATTCGTGTTTCAAAAATCGGTTTTTGTTTTAAGAATTTGAATTTTTAAAATGGCTTCTTTTAATAATGCTTTTGCAGAAGGGCAATCCATAGTTAGACCACCAATGTTCAATGGTGAATATGCTTACTGGAAAAATAGAATGCATATTTTTCTGAAAACCATTGACGCTTGGAATATTGTTGAGACAGGTTATAGTATACCAACTATAACTGTAGATAATCAGGAAATAGAGAAACCAAAGGAACAATGGACAGAACTAGAAAATAAATTACAGAATACTAATGCCAAAGCTATGAATTATATTATCTGTTCATTGGATCAATTTGAATTTAATCGTGTCTCACATTGTCTAACTGCGCAGGAAATATGGCACATACTAGAAGTGACTCACGAAGGAACATTTCAAGTCAAAGAATCTCGCCTTGCAATGCTAAGCAGCGAATACGAGAACTTCAAAATGGCGAAGGAAGAAAATGTCAAACAGATGTACGGACGACTCTCCAATATCGTATACAAATCAAAAGCTCTCGGAAAAACATACACCGAATTAGAAATAGTCCGAAAAATCCTCAGAGTCCTTCCACGAAGCTTTGAAGCAAAAGTAACTGCCATACAAGAATCGAAAGATTTAAAATAACTTAAAGTTGAAGAACTCATCGGAAATCTCACCACTTATGAGCTAGAAATGAAATTCAAAGAAGAGCGTGAAGGAGGTGACACTCAAAAGAAATCAATAGCTCTCAAAGGAACAACCAAAAGTGATGATGATAACGATGAAGATGATGGAGCAGCAGAATTGGAGCTGTTGATAAGGAAATTCAAAAAATGGAATCAAAAACATGGTAACTCAGCTCGAATTCAAAAAGCAAAAAGCAGAATAGCCAAAGCACTAGACTACTCGGAAGAACAAAAGTTTATTTGTTATAATTGCAACAAACCCGGCCATATCAAGCCCGATTGTCCACAAATTAAATCCATCCATGGAAAGAAACAGAAAAAGAAAAGTTTTGCAGCCACTTGGGATGAAATAGACGAGAATGATCAAAGCACTGGCAGTGAAAGCGAAAAGGCAGAATTGTGTCTTCGAGGAGATACAACTGACAGTGACGATGACGAGCCAAGTGAGGTATCAAAACTTACCCATTCTGAGTTGCTTATATATTTTCATGAAGTAAACGGTTGTTTTGAACGACTTAGGGAAAAATACGCCAAACTTGAATCTCAAAAAGATACTTTGATAGAATGTAATAAACAACTCGATCAATTAGTTAAAACCTATCAAAGTAGGATCCCTAAGTGTGATAAGTGTCCAAAACATTTGATGAAGAAATTAAAAAATCAGAAATTAAAATAAAATCGCTTGAAAATGAAATTCTGATTTTAAAGGAGAATGAAAATACTAGGAGAGAGAATTCTATTAAAAAGTGCACACAGTTGTTAAACAAAAATGAATCTCTCAAATTACAAGTCCAAGAATTGTCAACGACTTTAGATAAATTTTCAAAAAGTGAAAAATCGTTGAATATGCTATTAGGAAAGCAAACTGTTAATACGGTTAAACAAGGACTTGGATATAATAGTTCGAAAATTGTTGAAAACAAGATTAATCTAGAAAATTCAATGTGCGCGATTTGTAGAAAATTTGGACACGATCACAATAATTGTTGGTATAGACCCAAACATGTGAAAACTATACCGATTTGGGTTCCAAAAGGCACAAATATAAAATCTCTCAAAGTTAAACAAATTTGGGTGCCGAAGGGAAAAATTATAAATAGTTTTGGGTCTACACAAAATTATTCTTCAAAATTTTCTGCCACTAACAATCATGGACCTATAAAAAAAAATAGGTCACATAAAACTTTCATCGTGTAGGTGTGGTGGCAGGCTAAGGAACAACAATAGTGTTCTCTGGATTTTGGCTGTTCCAGAAACACAACGGGCGACAAAGCTAAGTTCCTTAGCCTAGTATAAAGGTGACAGAATCACAACGGACAACAACGAAAAATATCATAAAGGTAAAACAGGTATGGTATGTTTTAAACGATATATTAAATGTGATAATCTGCACTGTATTTTGAATTAATTCAGCCAATATTGAGATTGATGAAAAGATGATGATTTTTGATTCTGATTTATTCAAAATAGTTAAGCAAATTATATTCTTATGCCAAAAACACTATAAAAATCTCTAAATTCTTTGAATTACTTCATATATATCATTTTGGATTAAAAATAGTGTTTTGTTGGATATTACAATTGGTTATAATATGACTGACTCTATATTCACGGTTTTCGATTATTTACACGGCCTCATTTCAAATTCAAAAGAATGTCATTTAAATTGCTGAAAAAATTGAGTTTGAAATTTTTGATGCACACTTCATGTTTTGGTCTATAAAATTCAATTGATGATAATTTTTGAGTGAAAGAGAAATTCAGATGCAGATTACACTGGTAATCTAGTTGATAGAAAAATTACTAGTGAAACGTGATTTTTTTTGAGACATTTAGTAACTGCATCGTTTTTCAAAGAAAATATCTGCATATTTTTCATTTCAAATAATTTTCAAATAGCAGAAAATTTTCTTTTTAAAACCCCCTGGAGAAAATCATTTTTGACCATATTTTCATATTATTCATTTTTGAAAAATTAATTTCATAATTATTTTTGAATTTGATTTTAAATGACTATTATGACTAATCTGACTCCCAAATGATTATCGAAAAGAAAAATAGTGATTGAAAAAGTGATGAGTGTTGATATTGATTATATATTATAACTCGAGAAAGTATAATTAGAAAATTTCTTTAGAAATGTAAACAAGAGTTATAAAAATTTTTTGTTGGTAAAAAATTCCATGACCATCTCTATGTCTATCATGTTTTCTATCAACCATCACTCATCAAAATTCTATATAGTTTGTCAATATGTGGTACTTTAAACAGGAATCGTTCGTTTTTCATTTTTACATTTTTTAAAATAAAAAAATTAAATAAATAAATAAATACCAAAGTATTCACTCTCATTTAAAAGTCCTCACGGTTATGCATGGGTGAATTACTTGGAATTTGTTATGTGCTTCCATGCTCATTTAAAAGTGCTCGCGGTTATGCATGTATGGAACGCATATCAAAAGTTGATTTGTAAAATAAACAAGTTGATTCTAATCCCATTTAAAAGTCCTCACGGTTATGCGTGGTTAGAAGATACTTGAATTCATTTTTTTTAAAATAAAATTGGAATACTACTAATCTCATTTAAAAGTCCTAACGGTTATGCATGGTTAGTAGATATTCAAATTCTTGATATAAATATACCACAAATAGACACAACTGTATGGTTTTATATGATGATATCATCCCTATCATTCTAAAAGTGGAATATGCGCCTAACAAAATATTTATAATTTTTGTTTGATTTTTTATTGAAATTTAATATTCATATTCAATTGAGTTTTAATGTTGAATTGATATCGATTACTTTTTCTCTATTTTCCCTAACACTATTATTCTTTTGCTGATAACAAAAGGGGGAGAGAAAAGTTAAGATTTTGTCAAATAAAATCAAGCAAAGGACAAATAATTTTCTATTTGCATATTTTTATTTGTATGCATATATGTAGGGGGAGTTTTGTGTAGAAATGAAGCATTTAAATAGGGGGAGCAATTAGGATATATCAATGATCAAATACATTTAACATATTCAAAATCTTAAATATATGTTTGTTATCATCAAAAGGGGAGATTGTTGAATATGTGCTTATATGATTTTTTGTTTGATGATAATAAACATATATACATTCGTTTAAATGTATTTGATAATATACTATTTTATTTTTCACAGATTAAATAAATATTTGCTGAATAAAATAAATAACACGGAATTTGAATTCAAACGAATATTTTATTCAAACAAATATTTATTACGTCTTTGAATAGTACAATTTCAAGCTCTCACTATAACTATACAACTTTGATTACAATTACATCACATTTCACATTTACAATTCACATTTCACATTTACAATTCACCTCACTACATATCACTCACACTCGTATTTATCTTCAACTGCATTCCAGTTTTGAATCCAGCATCTGAGCAATCTGCAAAAATATAAACTAACGCAGTAAAATTGAAAATAAAATATTTTTGCAATATAAAATAAAAGATGAGTTTTTGAAAATATGATTTGCCTCAGTTATTTGGGTTGTTCGTCATCATTTAAATTTGAATTCATCATACACGAACAACTTGTGACATACACAGTGTATTACTGTATATGCCACAAGGCCGTGCACGCCGATATATACACTTGATAATGCTACAGGGACAGGTGAGCACAAGGTCAAACCCAAATATACAGACAGGTTCAACTCAGGTGCAATAAATTCAAAAATACGACACGAGCACAAGGTCAAATCCGAGTTTTGAAACTGGATTCAACACAAGTGAACATGACAAGAAACATTTCAATATGAAATGATGAACATGCAGTCAACAAGTGACCAATCAGAAACTACTGAAGCTCAAATATCAAATTCGAGTCAGACCAACATAATGCAATAGCAACATGAAATCAACATCATCACGGAATGAATCAAAACAAAGACCAAGTGCAATTTGAACCAACATGACAGCAATGCACCAAGTAAATACAAACAAGCATGCAACAACAAGCATGCTACAGGAGGAATATGCAGTAGGTTGTGATACAAGGCAAGATCAACAAAACTAGAGGCAACTGGCAAAAATTACTCACCACATCGACAAACCCAAATGTCCAGACCAACAACAACCTGAATACTGCACCAACCAGAATGGATGCAGAGATACAAGTCATAGCAAATGCATGCAACAATGTGCACAGGCCAGAAAGAATATAGTAATGACAGCTAACATGAAGTGAAGAGAATATCAGTCAACAATATCAAGTGACAAGTTGAAGCAATAGTGTCACAATATCAAAGCACAGAACAACCTTGTATCAATAACAATGCAACACAGTGACAATGCATCATTTAGAAGTGACTCAATACAAGCAGTGCAGACCACAAAAGTGCAACAAGTATTGCAGTAATAAACAACATCAGAAAATCAAGTTCAAGGCAACAGTGACAAATGCAGACACAACTGAAATGAGACAGGTGCAAGTGAATCAGAATGAAGCAGTGCAACATCTACGACAGCAAGTACATGAATGCAAACTACTAGTACAGGTTCAAGGCCAGAATGAATGAAAAGAACCAGACACAACAGTGCACAAGTACAGGGAACAACTAAATCAATTGCAACAACTCAAGTGCTACCAGTGAAACACAAATGAACTCGACCAGTAACCAAGTACTACAAAGACCATGTCGAACACAGTGACAACATTAAGTATGCAATATGGTGAAGCAGCATGTAATGACATTGTATACAAATGTAAAGAACAATGGTGATGAACTGCAAATATCCAAGTACAGCATGAACAAGTCAATTACTACATAACACTGCAGTGCAAACACTTCGAGTATGACACAGCAACACTTGCAACAGTGAAGTCGAAATCATGTAAAGGACACAGCTGTATACAAGTACAAGCCACAATATCAAAGCTGTGCCGTGGATAGCAAGAATTTCAACGTTGAACAAGTCAAAATCGAAACCGTGTCAACCAAGCATCAAAAATACGAAATTAACAAAGTCAGATCAATCCCAAGCATCAAAACATAATCAAGCGGTCAGAGAAATGAATTTGACGAATTCAATCAAAAATATACGAACGCAATTCTAGGAAATCAACTCCTATAAATATCCAAAATCATCATCGGCATAGAGTATCGAGTTCTAGAATCAACCAGCAAAGCAAAAGGAGGAAAATACATACCGAAAAAGCAGAACGAATTCGATCCAAAATTGAAGAAGCCGTAAGCAAATCAAAAGCATCGAAGCCTACTATCGAACGAGATCGAGCGGCACTTCAATTTTGCACAACCCTAGTTTAAATCGCAAGGAGCAAAAGCAAATTACCAGAAGCCCTAATTCACAAAGAGGAACAAAGAGGATCGGCCATAATTTCACAAAACAAAAGGAACGGGTTGAAGAAATGAATAAGGGGCCGGCCTGTATTAATTTGGGCTTACTTTAAGGGTTTAAATTTAAATAGGGTTTTGTTATTTAAAATTGTTTTTAATTTGTATTTTTTTTTAAACCGTTTTTTTTTTAATTTTCTAGTCGTGTGACTAGGGGACAAACTACGGTGTGTAGTTTGGGAATTCGCAACTTGGTGATTGAGTTGTGGTCAGGGTTTTGAGCGTAGAGTTAGATTAGTCAATAGCGGGTATAGCGAGTTTACGTGTATAAGCGAGGGACTATCTAATTTCTAGTAGAAACCTTGGGGGCAGCACGTAGGCAGGGTTTTGCCGAAGCTGGGTAAATTCTGTGTTGTTCTGTTATTAATATTCTGCAATATCTGTGCTGCTATTCTGTGATCTGAATTGAATTTAATTCATAAGCTTCCGCGATTAATTTTTATAATTTACACTATCACCCTATTCACCCCCCCTCTAGGGTGAAATCGATCCTACACATCCATCGCTATTGCCTCAAGTTCAAATCCTTCTGTGAGAATGTGTACTTTAATGACTTATGGTCAGTGAAAAGCTCAAACCTCTCTCCTAGAAAGTGATGCCTCCAAGCCTTGAGTGTGAAAACTTTAGCAGCTACTGCAAATCATGGTTAGGGTAGTCCTTCTCATGCATCCTCAAATGTCTACTTCTGTAAAATACTACCCTCCCTTCTTGCATCCACACTGCTCCTAGACACGTCCCACATGCTTCAGTGTATACTGTAAAAGGCTTAGCTCCACCAGGTAAAACTAACATTGGTGCACTAATAAGGGCTCTCTATAGCATTGTCAAGGAATCCTCACAATTCACGTCCCACACGAATGCTTTATTCTTCTTAGTGAGGCGAGTAAGCGGTGCTAAAATCTTAGTAAAATCTCTGATAAACTTCCTATAATAGTTGGCCAAACCTAGGAAGCATCTAACTTCGGTAATGTTCTTGAGGGCCTTCCAATCTTGCATTACAATTACTTTAGTGGGATCAACAGCTAAAACCTCTCTTGAGACTACTTGCCCTAAGAAACGTACCTCCCCTTGCCAAAAGTGACACTTCGAGAACTTTTCCCTCAACTGATTAACACGAAGTGTACGAAGAACCTCCTCCAGATGAACAACATGCTCCTCCATACTCTCGGAAGACACCAAAATGTCGTCCACAAACACTACTACGAACTTATTTAGGACATCTCGAAAGACACGGCTCATTAAATCTACAAAATATGCTGGGGCATTTCTTAGCCAAAATGGCATAACCAACCACTCAAAGAATCCACCAGGTGTCCTAAATATCGTCTTATCAATGCTATCGTCAGTGACCCTAAGTTGATGAAATCCAATGGCTAAATCAAGCTGAGAAACTACTAAAGAGTCAACCAACTAATCGAATAGGTCATCTATCCTAGGAAGTGGATAATGGTTCTTCTTTGTGAGCTTATTCAACTCTCTATAATCTATGCAAATTCGAAGGGAACCATTCGCCTTAGTAGCGAAGACGATTGGCATTCCCCATTATAATATGCTCCTTCTGATGAAGCCTTTCTCCAATAGCTAACGAATCTTCTCGCTAGGTTCCATGTGTCTCAAGAGCAATGCCACTGGCTTAGCATTGTCATTCAAATAAATTCTGAAGTCGATCTCACTCTTAGAGGGTAGTCCCCTAACCTCCTCAAAGATGTCCAGGAAATCTTTGACGACCGAAACTGAATCTAAATCTGTTGATGACGAATCGAGGGAATAAAGGAAGCTCAACATGACTGACCCTTATGGGTCGCAAGAAACCTCGAGAGTCCTACCGTTGCATGTCTCTAGTCTAACGACTCTCCTCTCATAATCCAATATCCCTCCATATATGGATAGCCAATCCATCCCCAAAATCATCCCATACCCCAAAAATCCCAAAAAGTAGGCGTTACAATCAAAATCTACGCCTAGGATAAAAAATTTCAACCCCTACAAATAATAGATAAATGTGCCGATCCTCCTATAGGGCTTGAAACAACTATGGGGTCCACTACTAAAGAGATATTTAAGTGCAAACAATCAACCAAAGAACTAGAGACGAAAGAGTGTGATGCTCCAGAATCGAAAAGGGTCCGAATGGGAAAATCAAAAATAGAACTCTAACCTTCCATGGTGACATTCCTACCACTATCAGGTCTGCTGCTGGAAGGTACTGCATCCAAATCCCGAATCTGTGCTACTGGTGCACCCGCCTCTGCTCCGTCTTCTGAGGGTAAAATCTACCAATGTGATCGGGCTATCCAATATTATAACACTTTTCCTTCATCTTCTCTTTCCTGCAGTATTTTGCGAAATGACCAACCATCCCACAACTATTGCACTTCCCTCCTTTCTTAATCTACTTCTGAAAGTCTTCTCATTTCTTCTTATCTTTATTGTTCTTTCACCATTTCTTCTTAGAACCTTCTGACTTAGGGACTTCTTTAGACTCTCCCACCTTAGCTGAACCAGACATAAGCACCATCTCCACCAGTGATCATAGGTTGCTCCCATGGTACGTGAGTCAATTACAACCCTTGAAGGGGCTAATTCAATCCTTTCGTGAACTTCATCGCCTTCTTGTGCAGTGTATTCACTGACTCCATCCCAAACCGCAACAACTCTTTAAATTGGTTGACATACTCCTTTATTGAAAAACTTCCTTGCTTCAAGCTAATAAACCTTTCAAACTGCATACTCTCTTCTGCTTGTGACAAAAACTTCCTCTCAAACCTCTCTCAAAATCCAAACCATCCAACGTCTCTTCCCTCTAACTCAACAACCTCCCACTAATAAGAAGCCTCTCCTTTCAGCTGTTGAGATGCAAGCCGAACTCTCGGCTGTCCTCCAGTCCTAGTAGCCCAAATATCCTGTGACGACCCAAAATTTTTAACAATTTATATTGGAATAAGTAATTGATTTTACTTATTTAAAAGTTAATTTTTAACTTGAATTCAAATATTATTATTAATAGCAATTAAGTTATTAGATTTAATAAACCGAAATTGGGTAAAATGTTGAATATGGAGTTTTAAGCCTATCAAAAATAATTTAAAGGCTTGTGAAATTTATATTGACAATACTAAAGATAGTAAAAGCGTTAAACTTGAATTCGGAAGAATTTTTTGTTAAGTTTTAATAATATATCGTTTAAATCGATATTTAAAAATAGCCTTCCAAGGCACGGTCTCGGAATTCGACGAAAGCAGATGCATTGGATCCGTAATAGTTAGTTATTATCGAATTTCAATTTTCATAGCAATCAGAGTTGTCGTTTGACCCTGGCAGCTCAAAATGCTTAAAAACTTTTTTAATCGATTTAATTTAAAATTGATCATTTTCTTCTGTAACTCGCGCATATGATTGAATTAGCTTCCCAAACCCGTTCCATTGTGTTTGGAATGCGGATAAAACCTTATAAACGCCTAGCGGCACGCCTCAATAGGAGTTTGGAATTGTAAGTTGCATTTGAATTTAAATTTGAAATTTATAAATATATATGTGGTTGACTGGTCAACGAAATTCACATCAGCTGTTTTATCACCTCATAAAAACACTGTAGCAAGTGTATTCAACATACTTCCTTTGCCTTCTCAAATACGCGATCCTCTGTCTTTCTTCCCTTTTAGAAACATGAGTCCCATTTCATTTGGAGAAAAAAATCCAACTTCACGAAAATAAAAATGGCAGAAGAGGTCGCATCTACCCCCCTCCCCCGTTCTTTCAATTCGATTTCAAGCACCTTTCTCTTCTTCGGCCCTAGTTCAAAATTGAAAAAAAATTAATTAAATCAATGGCCGAAGCAACAAAATCGCCATGGGAAGGCAAACACTGCCACGTTCGATTGGGCGAAGGGAAAGGACGCGCAACCCCACACACGCGTGAGGAGTTCTCGATTGGAGGATCGTCTTTCTAGTTTGGGGGTTTTGGGCATGTAGTCGTATTCGACTCGATGTAGGGGGGATTGGCGAGTGGCTCGCGATCGAGGCAGATAGGGCTTCGCATTCATGATGGCGGCTTAAGTGGAGTGCGTGCACGGGGTTTGGGTGAAACCGAGGTTCTGGTGGTGTCGACGTTCGGTCGTCAAAGCTTGGACGCGATTTTATTAGGGTTGGATATCGTGGATGCCGCGTTGATCTGGAGGCAATTAGGTATAGCCTATTTTATTAGTTTATTCATTTAAAATTTACTGAATATGTATATTCAGATTTGGGAAGAAAATACGTATAGCTTAAAAATAGTTTATATAAATATAAAAATGAAAAGTTTTATAGTAAAAAAAAATACCGTCTTTATTTATACAGATATGATATATACAGATAGGATTTGAAGAATTTTTTCTTTTTATATAACAGTGTAATATAAAAACTACTTCTGTTTGTGTTTTAGTATATATGCTAAAATAAAATAAATAAATCTATACATATTTTAAATCCACTAGTTCAAATTTTAAAAAATGTATTATTGGAGAATTATTTGTTTAACTAGCTTGTAATTATTTTAGAATTGTAAAAAGGAAATTAGTTTAAAACTAAAACTATTTGTTAATCAAAATTTCAAAATAGAAACTAAATTTTTCGATTTGTCCAAATATTAATAAAATCATCTAATGCTTTTTCAAGGTCCAATTGTGGAAAAATTAATCGAGATCGGATTTGGATTGTAAAATCAAAGGTTAATAAATCTCACTCTGTTGGATTTTATTTAAATTTGAATGGTCAAATTTATGTATTTGGTTGCATGATTAAACTGATTGATGTGCACTGTGAATCGATGATCGGGTGACTTTGGCTTTGGTTGGTTCTCGAGTTAATTATTGCTTGACTCGAAGTATTCGAGTTTTAAATTGTTTTAAACTTAAATCATAAATAAGAAAATGTTTTCATTTTAATGTTAATAAAGAATTAATGATTTGTGATTCATTAAATTAGCAGGGTAATTAAAATGGATGATTAATTAATTCAATTAATTAATGATTTGGGTTAATTAATTTAGTAATTAAGGGTTTGAATTAATTAATCGATTAAGTTTTAAGTTAAATAAATTAAGTGTAAGTAATTCAGAATAATCATTGGATGGTTTGATAAGTAATTACTTAATGTAATTATAAAATATAATTGCTTTGTGGAATTAATCAAGAGATTAATTAAGAGGATTAATTAAGCAGAAATTGATTTATTTAATGAAATAGATAAAAAGGTAGATAATTACAGGATGAGATAAATCAAGAGTGATTAATATTTGTGGTTTAATTAATGACTAATTATTAAACGTGGTTAAGTTAGGTTAGGATAAATTGAAATGTAAATGAGAAATCATTAAATTATATAATTAATGATGTAATTAAACATTGATTAATTAAGATGAAGAAATCAATGATAAGTGACTTATGAGAAATTAATTAATATAGGTAATCAAGGATTAATGTAATTAAAATAGTTAATTAATTCATGAAGTAATCAAGATTACTTATTGATTTTTGGTTAAGAATAATTAATATTGTGAAATTAATTAAAGTTAATTGCTTGAATGTAATTGAAAGACAATTAATCGAGAGTGATTAATTAAGATGAATAATGAAGGGATGATTGATTAATTGATTTGAAATTGATTAATGTTAAATGAAGAAATCTAAATGATTGAGGTTAGAAATTCAATTAGAAATTGTTAAATTAATTTTGGTAGCGATCAAGCTTCGCTTATGGATGATTGAATGGCATTGGATGCTTTGAATGAGTTGATATCTCTGATATGAAATGTTGTGTATTTCATTTGGATAATTTGATTAGGATGACATGAGAGTCAAAGAGATTGGGATCGGGTATTAGGAAATACCCGGAACCACTTCGAATTTTATAGATTGATATGTAAAATCTATAGGCTGGAATGAAGTGATTTAAAGGAATTGGACTACTTAAATCTAAATCTTGGTATTTAGAAAATGGATATGTGGAATAAGTGATGTCTATAATAAATTGTGGCTTTGTGAATTGAACCGAGTTACCCTGGGTTTTATATAAGTTGTATGCTTTGTATTCCATGTTAGATGGGTTTACTCACGCTGGTTTCCAGCCTGACCTGGGTGTTACTTTGGTGTAATGCTTGGGTCAGACCGAGTATTACAAGATTTCAGGTAAGGACGTTCTGGAGCTCAGGGGGTGAGATGGATCGCAAGAATGTATGGAGTGTTTCCACTGTATTATATTGCTGTTATCTGTGACACGATAATTCTGTATATTCAATGTCTGTATATATATATGTAACTCTGATGTATTAAAATGTAATTGACAGATATAATATTCTTTGTAAACTGTTATTATTTATTGTTATATTTTATCCGCTGCGAATGTGAGATGTTGATATTTTCTGATCTTCTTCTTCTCCTTCTTCTATCTCTTTCTTCTTTTCCATAACTATTTGGAATTTTCTGGATCGAAAATTCCGGGTCGTTACATATCCTCTCTATGTTCCTTAACCAAGCTCGTGCCTCCATAAATTTTCCATACCAGAGAATGTCTTGCCTTCTAGGTGGATGAAATCCTTGCTTAGCTTAGAGAAATTAGTTGCTGCAGGTGGGTTGATGGGATTCCTACCCACTGGTGCTGGATTGGGCACTTGCCGTTGCACCTCTGGAGTCGTAGCTTGTAGGTATCTACGAAACCAGCCTAGGACTTAGACTCCCTCTGAAAGATTAGGGGCATTCACCATTCAATGCAAAGAAAAATAAAATTTAGGCTAAAAAGAATCGAAGGAAGATTGATCTGGACTTTGAGGGGATTTTTATAAAAACTCTTTTATACTTGAAAATTATTTCTAAGAGTTTCTTTCTGAAAATTACTTTTAAAGTAAGTTATTTTGAGAAATAGTTTACTTTTAAAACATTGTATCTGGGGGACAATAGACATTCTAATTGAAAATTCCTTAAAAAGGTAATCATAGCCTCAAGCCTCATCAACCAGAATGACTGAAAATTAGGGGAGATGCAGCTTGGCTAAGTGGGTCGCACCCAATTAGTGTATGTTATCACCTTTCTCGATACGCTTGGATATTATAAATACTATGCATGGAAAGAGAGCTCGATAAGGGTGGGAACACCTGGGGTGGTAACATATTTAGTTCTATCTAGTTTAGGGGTAAGGCCAGTCTTGTGTTGTAGGGGATCCCAATAAGGTCCTCGGTATATTTTTTAGACGTATACTGTGGTAGGTGGTACCCCAATGCCTAGTCTTTGTATGGAAATCCATTCTCCAATACGTACCTTTACGATTTTGGTTGTAGAGCCTAATATGCTGGAATTTAATGAATGTAACAATTTCGGCTATTTGAATAACTATTTATGCTTAGACACTATTACAACATCAGATGATTTTTGTATAAAATATTTTGTTTATCGTAAGGTAAATTATGTGTGACGTGGTCTTACGAGATACCTTTGTTTCTCAAACGATTCTAAAACAGTAATAATTCAAATTGAGTGTGTTTTCTCACGTTGGTTTTCCAGACCGACTTGGGTGTTATTTTATTATAATGCTCGGGTCAGACCGAGTACTACATATTCAGGTTATGGTGTAATGGAGCTCAGGAGACGAGCTAGATGTTGAAGGCGCATTACACATACTTGATTTATTCTGCTGTGTGGGTTAGGCTGTGTAGTAAGCAATAGTGAGGACAAGTTATTATAACTATCCAATATTGAGTTATTGATTTGTTGTACTTTGATGATGTAATGTATAAACAACAGTTGGAGTTCTTTTTTTATCACATGTTATTATCTATTATATACTATTCCGCTGCGATTGCAAGATTCTGTGTTGTTGTTTCTCTCTTCTTCTACCTCTTCTTTCTCTTAGTTATTCTTCTTTTCGTACCATTTGTGTTGGACAAGTGAGACGAAATGTTAGCTCAAAGGGTACGGAATGACGGGTCGCTACATTGTCTGTCTTGGAATTCTGTCGTTGAGTTTGCTTAACAAATCATATCCCCACAAATGATGGATAACTCCTTATGGGTTGTGTCATATACAACTCCTAACCCATTTTTCCTTGTCCTAATCTCATTTCGACCTTGAGTTTTCTCAACAAATTGAAAGAGATTATTCACTCATACCTACCATATCATGATGGCCTAAATATAGTATATGTAACTTGAGTTTTCTCAACACATACATATAGTTATCTTACCTCATCTGTTCAATATATTAATAATACTACACATAATATCCTCGGCTTGAGTTTGCTCAACAACTAAGGAGTATGCAAGTAATTTATTAATATACATATTGTTAACACCTCTTTTATTCATGACTCAACGACCTAAGGGAATAAGCGATTTAACTACCTAAAGGCATAAATGACCTAACGACCTAAAGCACAAAGCGGCTCAACATGGCACAACCTAGCGACATAAAGCATAAAGCGACTCAACGACTTAAGGAGCTCCAGTGACCTAAAGACTCCTACGAATCAACGGGTTAACGACCTAGCAACTCAATAAAGACAACGACCTAACGAGTTAAGGAAAGAGCGACCTAACGAGTTAAGGAAAGAGCGACTTAATGACCTAGCAACTCAGTAAAGGCAATGACCTAACAAGTTAAGGAAAGTGCGACCTAACGAGTTAAGGAAAGAGCGACCTAACGACCTAGCAAGTTTCAGAGTAAAGCCGCATGCACACTACCTTTTCCATTAGATCGCTCACGACCTAAGCAAGCCGAGATAACTCATGTGCCACACATACTAAGTCGCTCACAGCATATATCTCGTCCAGGATGGCTCCATTAAGTCGCTAACGACTTATGCTACCTTGGGATCACTCTTAGGTCACAATTCCCTAGGTCGCTCACGACCTATGACCTCACACGACCTAACTCCAAAACTCCCTTATAAATACTCCACCTACTCCACTTTGGGGAGGGGACTTTTGGGACCTTTTTCGAACGCCAAGACTCTGCTGTTTTCATAACTTCTACAACACTTCAAACACCAAAGACACTTCAAAGCCCTTGGAAAAGATCGAGTTCATTCAACATGAATTCATAGAGCTTTTCTGCATCAAAATTCTAACTTCTTGCTTTAATGGTGTTGTAATTGAAGAATTATTGTGAAACTTGTAATCAAATCGATAATAGAAGAGATTAAGTGGATGTAGGCTTGACTTTGAGCCGAACCACTGTAAAAACTGTTGTCTCTTTGCTATTTTCCGTTTGCTTTTAGTTCCCATACCAACCGGTGGTGCTTTTGCTATATCACAACTCTCACCGGGGTGTTAGCGTCCACTTTTAGCGTTAACATTTTTGGTGCTTTCATTGAGAACATCGAACTCAGGAGTGCTCTCATCATTGCTTCACAAAGATTTGTTGAAAGACTCTCCTTAAGAACCAAAAGTGTATCCGAAATTATGGCTCCTTGAAGAAAAAGTAGATCTACTAGATCTAGAAATGCTTATGACAACACCGCCACTTCTCCCACATCAAATCAAGCGGCTCCTAGTGTTGGAATCACAAGGGCCGAATTGGATGTTGTAGTGTCTAGGTTGTATCAACAAATGGAAGCCCAGATCACTTTGATGTTGGACAGGTTGAATGCTTTTCTTGGAGTTAACCAGCAACCAGAAAATAACGAAGAAACCTTTGCTAAGGATACTCATGATTCCCAAGGGAAAGTATTCCTCAGAGGGCAGCTGGCATCGCCGAAGGGGCACCTCCCCAAGCTGGAGGTTCAAGGCCGCAGCCAACTCTTCGTGAACGTTTGTCCAGGCAAACTTCCGAAAAAGTAGCTAATGTCTGTCCCGCGGTGCCTCTAAACGATGAGGAGTACCTCTCGGGAATGATTTGACAAATTACGAAGGAGAGCATGCGAAGGGAGGAAGATGAAAGTGACTGGGGATTTTCTCCAAGCAAGACTCCTTTTACTGAAAGAATTCTGAAGGCTGAATTTTCGAAGAAGTTTGTTCCCCTCACTATTCCAGCTTATCGGGGGACAAGCGATCCTAGCTAGTTCTTATACAAGTATGACTGGCATATGACAGGTGCCAGAGCAACAGACGAGATCAAGTGCAGATACTTTCTTGTGTACTTATAGGGAGTGGCCCTGCTTTGGTTCACAAAGCTGCCAGTTCGATCCGTGGATCAGTTCTCCGACCTGACTCAGAAGTTCAAAGATCAGTTCAGGTTATATGCTTCGAAGGCCAAGGACATAATGTCTCTATCTAGCATCGAACAATGCCCCGGAGAGTCTATCTAATTTTGAATTAAACATTTTAATATAGCCTTGGCCGATGTTGACAATGCAGAGCCTCGGATGATTCTGACTTACTTGATGCGAGCTATTGACAAATCAAGTGAATTCGGAAAATGGCTGAAGATGAAAGAGCCAAATTCACTTGAGAAGTTATACAAGAAGGTCGACGAATTTATGCGCTTAGAAAGCCTTGCTGCACCAACAAAAGTAGTCGTGACTGAAGTTGAGAATAACAACGTTGCTTCTAACAAAAAGGAATCTGGTGGCCAGAAGAGGGAGAATGACGGTGGAAAAAAGAAGAAAGATGCAAAGAAAACTCGCCACTTTAGACCTTCAGATTTTACTCCCTTAACTGATACTCCAGAAAATATCTTTTTCGCAACCAAGGATATTGTTGAATACCCCAAACCACCTAAGATGATGCTTGGGAAAAATGTTGTGCATAATGGGAGATTCTGTCGGTTCCATAGTTAACCTGGCCATGACACTAATGAATGTCGCCATTTAAAGAATTTGATTGAAGAGCTGTTGAGACAGAATAAACTACAACAATATGTGAAGAGAAAAAGAAGTGACCCAACCTCATCTACTCAGGGACAACAAGTTCATGCTCATCAATCCGGCTCAGGTGAGAGGATTGCAGCGCAGGAATCTGAGAGGTATGTCATTAATGTTATCACAGGGGGTCCTCACCTAGCGGGCGGAAGTTGGGGTGAGATGGAGAGATATGCTCACGCTTTGAGATATGCCCCGGTGGAAGAAAATGTTTTTGTCTTGGAAGATGTTGCACCTTTAAAAAAGCAAAGAACTTTTAATGATGACATCATATTCCGGGCTAGAGACTCTGTTGGTGTGGAGGCTCCCACCATGGATCCCTTGGTGATATCTGCAAGCATCGGACCAGCAATTGTAAGAAGGGTGCTTGTTGACTACGGCGCCTCTTGCAATGTTCTCTTGAGAAAGACATTCGATCAGATGAAAATTCCCATGGCTGAGGTCCAAGATTCCTCACAGAAAATTGTTGGGTTCACTGGAGAACCAAAATAACCTATAGGAACTATTGACTTATTTGTAGAGATTGGAGAAGGGGAAAAGAAGGTGGTCCGAAAACAAACTTTTGTTATTGTTGATGAATCTTCCGCTTACAAATCCTTCTTGGGTCGACCGGCTCTTTCCGCATTCAAGGCCATTCTCGCCCCATGGTGCCTGACTATGAAGTTCCCCACTAATAATGGCGTCGGTGTTGTGAAGGGGGACCAAAATGCCAGGCGAGAATGCTATGTCATAGAGTTACGGGAGGCAAAGAAGAGAGAAATAGGTAAGGGAGCAGCAGCTCCGCTCCGCATCAAAGAGCCCACCTTGTAGCAATTACGGGGTGGAACCTGCACTAGTGAGCATAGTGGTGCACGAAAAGAGATTGATCTCAGAAAAACCAGTGCAGGGGAGAATAGAGTGGTGCTGGTGGAAGTGACGGTGTCAATACCTGTTGACCTGAATGATCCAAACAAGGTGCTGAATGTGTGTTCACAACTCGGTATGACAGTTCAGAATATGTTGATATCATTCTTGAAAGCAAACCTGGATGTATTCGCTTGGAGTCATGCCGACATGTGTAGAATATCTCCAGAACTCGCAGTGCATGCTTTGAATATTGATCCAAAATTCACACCAGTAGAGAAAAAAAGAAGAACCCATGGTCCTGAAAAGTCCACAGTATTAAAAGAAGGCAGTAGACCACATGGATCATTTGGCAGAAATGTTCGCAGTCCTCCGAAAGTATGGTATGAAGCTAAATCCTCTGAAATGTTCTTTCGGGGTAGAGTTCGGAAAATTCTTGGGTTTCATTGTGAGTGAAAAGGGCATCATAGCTAATCTTGCTCAGATTACTGCTTTAAGAGAAGTCAAAGCCCCTATGACAAAGAAGGAATTGCAAAGCCTCAATGGAAAGTCGCTGCTTTGAGTCGGTTTATTTCCAGAGCCATTGATAAATGTATTCCCTTCTTTGACGCTCTGAAGAGAGGAAAGAAAACGTTTGAATGGACTCCTGAATGTCAGAAAGCCTTTGATGAACTGATTTGCCACACGGAAACACCTCCAATACTTTCTAAGCCCAGCAATGGTGAAGATCTTTTCATGTATTTAGAGGTTTCATCTCATGCTCTCAGTGCAGCATTGGTACAGGAAGACGCAAAAGTTCAGCGCACAGTTTATTACATCAGCAAAAGATTCACTGGGGAAGAGGTGAATTATTCAAAGCTGGAAAAGCTTGCCTATTGTCTATTAATTGCATCCAGAAAGTTGAGGCCATATTTTCAAGCTCATCCTATTAAAGCCCTCACTGATCAACCTCTAAAGCGAGTCCTATTTCGCCCTGAAACTTCGAGTCGTCTTCAGAAGTGGAACATTGAACTCAACCAATATGATATCACATACCATCCTCAAAGAGCAATCAATGGACAAGCTTTAGCGGATTTCATTGCAGAATACATAGATAAAGGTGAAAGTGAGGAAGAGGTGACTAATGACATCACGATCCGATGGAAATTATATGTTGATGGTGCAAGAAATGACTATTGTTCCAGAGCTGGGGTTGTGCTTGAAACCCCCAAAGGGCGATCATTGTGTTATGCGTTGAGATTAGAATTTCCTTTGACAAATAATGAAGCAGAATATGAAGCTCTTGTTGCCGGCTTGAATATTGCTGAAGAACTGAACATCAAAGTATTGCAGATCTTCAGTGATTCCCAGCTTATTGTATGCCAAGTCAATTTCAAACTAAAGGAGGAAATCTGACTGCTTACTTTTCAAAGGCCTGAGAGCTTCTCGATGATTTTGATCATTATACAATAAGCCATATACCCTGGGAAGAGAACATGAAGGCAGATTCTCTCGCAAAATATTTGAGCTCTGGCCAAGCCCAGTTATTAGGATTGGTCCCTGTGGAAGTCTTGTTAGCTCCAAGTACTGATGAGATGGATACTGACTGGATTATGGCTGTATCTCAAGAGCAAGAGTCGTGGATGACCCCGATCAAGGAATACCTACTCAACGGC
This sequence comes from Allium cepa, assembly GCA_030765085.1. Taxonomy (NCBI): domain Eukaryota; kingdom Viridiplantae; phylum Streptophyta; class Magnoliopsida; order Asparagales; family Amaryllidaceae; genus Allium; species Allium cepa. Next base: position 846,762,205 of record CM060938.1, read on the forward strand.
TCCTTGCCAGAAAACTCAAAAGAGCGCCAGAAGCTGTTAAGAAAAGCCCCGAGATATGTAATTCAAGACGGCCGGTTGTACAGTTGGGGATTCTCGATGCCATTACTCCGATGTGTAACCAAGGAAGAGGCTGAGACAATTTTAGCTGAGGTGCACGGAGGAGAGTGTGGGGATCATTCAGGTGGCCAAACTCTAGCAAAGAAAATTCTCCATTATGGGTACTTTTGGCCAGATATTAATCGAGATGCTGCTAGCTACTCCCGAAAGTATGACAGATGCCAGAGATTTGCAAAAATCCCGAGAGCACCTTCCACCAAGCTAACACTGATGGTCAGTCCATGGCCATTCGCCATTTGGGGGATAGATCTCATTGGGCCTTTGCCGGTTGCCATGTCCGGAATTAAATATGTTATTGTTGCTGTTTATTATTTCACTAAATAGGCTGAATCTGAACCGTTAGCCACTATTACCTCCAAAAAGATGATAAAATTTATGACTAAGAATATCATTTGCAGGTATGGTGTGCCTCAGAAGATAATCACAGACAATGGAACCCAATTCGAAAGCGAAGAATTCGGGGACTTTTGCAAGCGATTCAAATCCAAAAAAGCTTCTCAGCAGTGGCTCATCCACAGGCAAACGGGCAAGTGGAAGCAGTGAACAAAATTATCAACTCAACCATCAAAAAACAGCTGGATAAAGCAAAAGATGGTTGGGTCGATAAGCTGCCACTAGCACTTTGGGCGTACAGAACTACCCACATGACTGCGACTGGGCACATTCCATTCTCATTAGCATATGGATCGGAAGCAATGATTCCGGTGGAAATAGAGGTCCCCTCACACAAGAGAATTCATTTCAACCAAGCTGAAAATGAAAAGCTGCAACTTGAAGCACTTGACTTGCTTGATGAAAGAAGGAAAGAGGCTGAGCTCAGAGTTGCAGCCCATCAGCAAAGGATAGCCAGGCACTTCAATTCTAAAGTTCGCCAACGCAGCTTTGAAATTGAGGATCTAGTCTTGAAAAGGGTCATGATAGCAACAGGAGTGTTTGGGCCAAACTGAGAAGGACCATACGTCATAGGAAAAAAAACTTCTCGATGGCACTTTCAAGCTCACAACTGTTGAAGGAGATCCAATTCCGAGAGCCTGGAATAGCAATCACTTGCATCCATATTTTACTTAGAAGCAATGCTTAAATTTGTAAAATGATTATGGATTTATCATTCTTGTGTTGATTCACACTGATTTTACAATAAATCTTGTGTTCTCTACTACTATAAAATTCCTGTCTCATTTCGATGTGAAAGTACCTTAAAATATATTGCTAAAATGTCGATTTAATATTGCTGGCTATCAAAGCTTGCCTATTCAACACATCACAAGGCCAAGCGATTCCTACAAATCACTCAACAAACAAATGTCAAGCCACAAAAGTTCCAGAATCAATTCCTACATAAGAAGTGCTTCTCACAAACAGTTAATGATTCCACCAAAGGGGCACCTTCCCAAAGTGAAGGTTCCAGGCCCTCGCTATTTAATTGTGATCGTTTGTGCAAAGAAACATCTAGTTAGGTAGCTTGCGTCTGCCCCGTGGGTTCACTTAACAATGAAATACACTTCTCTGAAAAAAAGAAAAGCAAACAACTTGCAAAAGAAAGGAACATGTACTTGTAAATGATAACGAGGAATCGCTGAGGGGAAGATGGTGAAAAGACATGGGCAAGCAGATAAAAAGCAGCCAAAATGGAATTTTGTCTCTCAACAAAAAAGGTTGGTGGAACCACCAAAGGGGAACCTTCCCGAAGTGAAGGTTCCAGGCCCTTGCTAGTTAATTATGATCGTTTGTCCAAACAAACATCCAGTTAGGTAGCTTGCGTCTACTCCGTGGATCCATTTAACTGCGAGATGCAACCTTCCTGGTGAGCCAAACAAAAAAGCCCTCTTCGGAGGCACAAATTAAAAAGCCCTCTTCGGAGGCCCACTTCTACTCTCAAGGGAGAAGTGCCAAAAAAGGCCTCTTCGGAGGCCCACTTCTACTCTCAAGGGAGAAGTGCCAAAAAAGGCCTCTTCGGAGGCCCACTTCTGCTCTCAAGGGGGAAGTGCCAAAAAAGCCCTCTTAGGAGGCCCACTTCTACTCTCACAGGAGGTGCCAAAAAAGCCCTCTTCGGAGGCCCACTTCTTCTCTCAAGGGAGAAGTGCCAAAGAAAGCCCTCTAACGAGGCACGTCCAAAAATGAAATGCTTCTCAAAAAAGGTTGGTGATTCCACCAAAGGGGCACCTTCCCAAGATGAAGGCACCGGACCTTTGCTAACAAATTGTGATCGTCCGTACAAACGAACATCCAATTACGTAGCTAGCGTCCACCCCATGGATCCATTTAATTGTGAGAAGTAACTTTCTGGCAAAGAAATCAAAGCCCTCTTCGGAGACCCGCTTTACCGCGTAGGGGAAACTACTTCTCAAAAATAAAAGTGACCATCTCTGAAAGTGAAGTGTAAAAACTTTTTCAAAAAAGAAGAAGAAAACTTCTCCAATACAAGGCACACTCTACTAAAGCAGAATGATATTTCCTCAAAATGGAAGAATTATTCTCCAAAGTAAGAGTACAAGTCTCCTCAAAATGGAGAAGATTGCAATGAGCCGGGGGGCAATATAATATAGCTACATTAATAAAAGCAACGCTCAAGCAGCATACCACGAGCTCACTGCAATATCATACAAAGAAAATAAGGAAACTTGTGTGAAAATAAGGAATAAATGCATTTACAAATACAGACAAAAGTTTGTACAAGTAAAAAGAGTCATTTTATTCCATACTATAAAAGATTTATATACATATGTAGGTTTCAAAAAGCGGGGGCCAGTACCCGCACAATCTCCGATCAATACAGGTCTTTAAATACAAGTAAAAAGCAAAAAAAAAAAAAAGCTAAACAAGAAGGATAAAACCAGGCCCGTTACTTCTTCTTCCTACCGCCTTTGGAGCCCTCGCCTGGCCAAATGGTTAGCTTCTTGAGTCGGCCTGAACGAGTCGGGGAAGAAGGAGAAAGAGGTGCAATTGGGTCCTCTTTCGCTTTCTCATCGCCAGCAGAAGTGCCCTTCTTTTTCTTTGAAATTCCATGCTTTCCCCTCTTCTTTGAAGAAGATTCGCTGCCCGGAGTGATAAGATCAATCAGCTTTGTATCATTGGCAGTAAATTTCTCCGGGGTCCTCTCACCCTCCTTAAGCTCTTCAGCTTTCTACTCTTGTGAAGAGGCCGGGTCATCTAAGCCTTGAAGAGCTTCTATTTGTTCTTCTTGCAACCCCGGTTGAGAAGCAAAAGAAGGAGTAACTTGAAGAGGGAGAGGGGCAATGGTTGGAGGAGGTGAAGCCTGTACAACACTTGTTGTTTTCACTACATAAGAAGAAAAGTTAAACATCGATGTTTCTCGCAAAGAGAGGGGATAATGGCACGTCGAGATTTAAGTAATAAGTAAGAAGTTCATCGAGCTCATGTGAAGCAAACGAGTAGTCCACTTGAGCTGGATCAGTATTGAAGTTACCTGAAGAGGTTGGCTTTATCACGTCAATTTCAAAATCTTGGGCTTCGGCGCCTTCTTAGGCCTCGTATTAGGCATGAGCAGTTGAAGTTTCCGTTTTGGATTTGGCAGGAGGCGGAGAGTGGGAACTGGAGCCAATAATATCGATGTCAACCGAAGCCAAAGGACGAGTTGGGTTGGTCGAAGGTGCTTTCCCTAGATGCTCTCCTTCTGCCGCTTCGGCTCGTTCTTTGGCAAGTTGGTCTTTCCCTCTGGCAAGGGCGGCACGACCCTCATCATCCAAATAATAAGCCTCAAGATCCTCCTCAGCGTAACCGGCATCTCTAAGCATTTCAACTGCTGCCTCCCACACTTCAGCCAGGGTAATCTCATACTTTGGGCCCAAAAATGAAAGACTGCCACGCCCCAAGACACTTTGAATATAAAACTCGAATAGAGTGGAGCTGATGTTGGCCTTAGTCGCCTCATGCGACTGTTCAGCTGCTGCTTTTCCAGCAATGGGCTCGTCACACTCCTTTTCAGCCGAGAAAGCTAGGCCTTTAACATTGCAATCTCCAAATCTTAGGAGCCAGTCTTTTCCCGCAGCTAAGCAACATCATTGCTGTTAACGCTAAAATTTGAACGCTAACACCCCGGTGTGTGAAGTGTAGTTGTGAAAGCACCACCCGATGATTCGGGAACAGAGTATAAGCAGAAAACCACAGAAAAAGCAGTAAACAACAACGATTTTATAGTGGTTCGGCTTAATAGTTTGCCTACATCCACTTTGAATATCTTTATTGATGATTTCGTTACAAGTCGATACAATTCTTTCCAAGTACAATACACTTTGAATTACTAAACACTTTGAACGAGTAGCTTAAACTTCAATGTAAGTGAAAGTCTTCAAATCCATGTCGGATGTACGGGATTCCTTCTTGAAGCTGTTGGTAGCGCTCAATGTGTCTTGAAAGCTTTAAGTGTCGAGTTGGTTTGGAATGCAGCAGAGTATCGGTGCTTTAAAAGAATGAGCCCCCAAAAGTCCCCTCATGCTTGTAGTAGGTTGGTATTTATAGGAAAATTTTACCCTTAAGTCGTAACTCGAGACCGAGTTAAGGTAGGTCGTGGCCGACTTATTGAGTCTAGCTCGTAGCTTGGTAGAAATTTGCCCATCTTCTTGAATCCATGTCAAGTTCTAAGTCATGCACGAGTTAACCGGACGCGGCTTCATTCGTTTACATAAGTCGTGTACGACTCATCATAGATCGTAGGTCGTGAATGAGTTAACAGGATGCGGCATAAGTGTTGTGGCAGAGGATTATAGCTTAGCGACTTTAGGTCATGGACGACTTAAGCTAAGTCGTGAGTTACGGCTTAACTGGTAAGCTTGTGTATTTCAGATAGAAACACAAATCTTAACTCGTTCACGAGTTAGGAGGCTATGTTTAACGAGTATCAGCGCTTTGCTTGCCTAAGTCGTTTACGACACATGCTAGGTCGTAAGTCATAGACAGCTTTAGGTCGTTAACTTATTTCCTTCTTGAGTCAGGCCATCTCTTAAGTCGTAGATTTCCTTAAGTCGTAGACTTCTTGGTCCGTTTCAATTCTTAAGTGGTCTGGACCTTAACTCGTTAACTCGTCCAGACCCTAAGTCGTGTACCCTCCTTGATCCATTGAGTTGCTGTTTCCCTCGAGTCGTTGATTCGGCCATTTCTTTAACACGTTAAACCGTTAAGTCGTACCATTCATAAGTCGTAGATCGTCCATAACTTGAGTCCTTAACTTGTTAAGTCGCAGAGTGCTTTAAACTGTTAGATCATGGTGGCCCCAAGTCATAGGTCGTTTACGCTTTATCTCGTTAAATCGTCACGCATCTTAAGTCGTGAGGTTTGCTAAGCCATAGATTTCTCTTAATCCGTTAAGTACCTTATGTCGTAGATCGTCCCAGGCCTTAACTCGTTGTCTTAACGGGGTTAACATTTTCCCCTCGAAGCACACGCCTAAGTCGTAGGTCGTGTGCTTCGACTTTCCTTAACTCGCTTGTGCCGTTTCAAGTTCCGCTGTCTTGGTGTATAAAAGACTTGAGTCGTTTCTCTTATTTCTTTCTGCTCACTATCAATTTCCTAAGTCGCATCCGCCATTAACATCTCTCCAAGCTTCCTGTCATATTCGCCATCAGCATTTCTCCGAGCTTCCTACGGCGATTCTGACTTGATTTACTTCCAACCATCCCCAGCTTCATATCACGTGAGCAATTTTCCCCCCTTTAACTGTGCGAGTATTGTTGCATTGGTCGTCGAAGAACTCAAAGTTTGTTTGATTTGACTTAAGACGACTCGTGATTTGCGGCGATTCGGTGGTGTGGCAGAACTGGGGTTGTTGTTGATTGAGAGGTTATTGGGCTAACGGGTTAAGTGAGATGTTGTGAGATTTTCACAACTCTGCCGATTTGCACAATTCTCGAAGTAACTGACTTAAGATCCCTTACGACCTTAATTACGCATGACTTAACCCTTCAGGTTGTGTTTGTTTCTGGACGACTTAAGACTTAGCTTCATTTGTACTCCATTGCTTTGTCTTGATTTGAGATTTTCATGACTTGGCATCAGGGTTGTGAACAATTTAGTCCTGAGTCGTAGCCGAGTTAAGACCTCGAGAGATCCACTCCATTTCAAACCGAAGCCTTTTCTTCCCAACACGTCTTGCGGCTTATAGGACCAACGATTCAATGAGCCAACGACTTAACTTGCAGGAAGTCTTGTAAGTCGTGGGCGACTTAACCTTTAGATCATGGACGACTCAGCACTTAGACAATCTTTTACGGCCGAATTATTTCCTTTAGCCTAAGCCAATTTCATCCCTCTGTTAGGTTGTGAACGACTTAGGGCTTAGAGGATTTTTGGACTGTGACTAAATGGCTTGAACAAAAATTTGAAAACTTCAAGATGTCGTCAAAACTTGATTGTACTTCCAATCTGAATTGCCAGAATATACTGCTTGAACTTTGTTGCGTTTCTTTACAGATTATTCTAACTTTAACGCTATCAACCTGTTAAACACAACACTTGTAGAAAAATGGGACAAATATACTGCCACTGACTGCCCATATCAAGTGACAGCTTAGTCAACATAGAGTAATCAACTTAAACATACTGTATGAAATGCCGTGAACCAATCAACTAAAGTGAAATATTAATGCAAAGCACTGCTATCTTGAACTGGTTTGTTTGCATTTACATTTCTCTTTCGTATTTTAAAACAACGAACCCTGGACTTCATAACTGACAAATGCTTGCTAGTTTTCATTCCAGTTTTATTCGCTTATTATTTTGTTGATTTTACACAACACTTCACACATTTTAGGAAACGTGCACCTTCATATTTGAATATCCAGTTGCTTGTGTAGAATGACTTCTCAGCAAGAGGATACAACAGCCCAGGTTGGAGAGGCCACTCTTATTCCAGCTCCATTAGTCAATCCTCCAGAAAGAGCCCCTACCACCTTATCGTACAAAGCTTTTCGTCAGTTGTGTGGTCAGTTTGGCATTGCTGAAGCATATGCCAATCTCCCTGAAAAAGGTGACACCGCTGATGTGGCGCCTACTGGCTTCGTAGCTGTTAACCGGCAAATGTGCCTAAGCGGGGCCATTCCCCCTTTCAACAACTTTCTCCAGAATCTACTTCTTCGATTAGCTATCTCCCCATTCCAGCTACACCCCAATGGCTATGCCATTCTGATGGGGTTGTGCGTGCTATTTAGGAGAACATTTGACCGGCTTCCAAGCTTTGACGAGATCTGTTTCCTATGCTCCTTTACTAGGACTAAGGATCATCCTTCTATTACCGTCGTGAGAAGCGCACGAAATCGTAAATTGATCGTTGGCCTCCCTGACACTGCCCATGGGTTCTTAACTCAATTCTTCTATGTCCGTTGCCCCCGGGGTTTTATGCTGTGTGGAGAGAAGGAAGTAAGATCATCTACCTTTCCCTCCTCTATACTCTGAGTTTTTTTTTTGAAGTTCGAATTGCCAAGTGTTAAATTCATCATCATTTTTTTTATTTCAGCGCTTCCCCCTCCTTATAGAGATCCCAGTCACAAGCCAACTCTGGAGAGGCTTGTAGCTGTACCGGTTGAAGAGCGGGATATGAAATTTTTGCTGAACGACGAATTCCTTCACCAGTTCGGACTTCTTCACCCTTCTCGCTCCACACACCCCTGCGAGGTTCCAGACTCCCCACCTAAAGCATCAGATGCCCCGGTTTCTTCTGACGTACCTGTACCAAAAGATCCCGCTCCCGAAGCTTCTCTAGTGAAGTGCTCCACTTCTGTTGATGTCGCGGGGTCATCTGGCAAACTTGCCCCGGTCACTAAAGAAGAAGAGCCTCGAGATTCTCCTCTGCATTCAAAGAAGTCTGGTGACGTAGAAGTCGAGAAAACCAGCCCTGTTAAGCAGAGCAGGGACGACAGTTTCGAAGGACTGAGTGACCTCTTTGCCACCTCGCAAGAGATCTTTAAAGATGATCCTATTACTACCGGTGTTTCTTCTTCAGTAGTCGAGGCGACTTCTATTCTGCAACAGACTCCGTCAACTCAAGAGTTGATGTTAACTTCTACACCCATAACTACTCCACAATTAAAGAGTGGTTCGTAGTTTGATGCGCGTAGTTTGCACATTGCACTCACTTAGAATCTTTCAGCACTTTTATGCTTCTGACTTTTTGTACTTTGAAGAATTCTAAAATTTAGCTCTTTTTATTTCAGATCCTCCGATGGGACGCAGCGGATCCTACTATGATGACTTCCAGCACTACGGGAGGCGTAGCCAATATGATTATCGGCGTTACCTCCCCTCTTACAGAGAATCCGATGAAGAAAGAGCCGCCCGAAAGGCTCAAGAGAAGAGGGCTCAAGAGGAGCGTTATGAAAGAAGAGAGAGGGAGGAGCGCCACGATTCTTCGCAGAGAGGCGACGATTCCCACAAAAGAAAATCCCATGATGACCGAGGAAAAAGTCATATGGTTGAGGATTCAAGCAAGCGAGCCCGACATGGTGAGAAACATAGCTCTACAACTCCTGAAAAGGTTACTGTCCCCGTCTCGCTTGACATTCCTTCCGGCTCTCCCGCTCTCGGGAAGACAGACATCCAAACAATAATTAGCAGGCCCAAATTCCAAGTTGGACTGGGCCCGGCCACTTTGCAAAGTCGGTTTCCGCAGTGGTGTCTTAAGGGAGTAAGGTTCGACCTTGACTTGGCCCCCATTGACAAGTCTTCCATGTTACGAAACCTCGATGCTGTCAAGCTCGATATTGAGAGGATGTCGAACTGGCAAAAACTTGTTGACGAGCTCCAAAGGTTAATCGTGCAAATATAGAGGCCATGCTCACTATGCAAAATGATAAAGCCGAATGGCAAAAGGTTCTTGAGCAACATGATACTGAAATGAGGAGCATCGCTTCTTACAATGAAGAGCTACAAGCAAAAGTTGAGGAACTGAAACAAGAGCTTGCTACTTCCTCTACTTCCTATTCTCAAAAAGAAGAAGTGCTCCTAAAACAAGTGAGAGATGCTCATGCCAGCCAAAAAGATGCCGAAGACAGGCTTGAAGTGCAAAAAAGAATTAGTGAGGGCTATGTTGCTGATATGGAAGAGATTCGGAAGAAAAACAGCTCCCAAGAGGCGGAGATTCAAATGCTTAAGCTTCAACTTTCCAAAGCTGAAAGGGAGCGTGATGAGGCCGTTGCCGATAAAATTGCAGCTGAAGAATCTCACGAGGCAACGAGGACCAACATCAGCTCAACATTATTTGACTTCTACCTGCATAGCATCTTGGGGCGCGGTAGCCTCGCCTTTCTAGGCCCTAAGTATGAAATTACTCTGGCTGAAGTTTGGAAGGCCGCACTCGATATGCTTGGCGGTAAAGGCGCTGGCTATGCTGAGTCATCTCTCGAGGAGCATTATCTTGATGATGATGCTCGCGCCGCTCTCGCCAGGGGGAGAGAACAGCTTGCAAAATTAAGGGCCGAAACAGTGGCAGGAGAATATTCGGGAAAAACTATCTCAATTGTTCCAATTCAGCCTTCTCCTTCGGCCGAAATTGATATTATCGGTTCTAGTTCTCATTCTATATCTCCTACCAAAGTTACCACCAAGATCACAAGCATACAAGGTGGAGATGAAGGCGACGAGAGTGCCGAGGCACATGCTTACGAAGTTGATGTCAGGAAACCGACTTCTGCAGGTAACCCTACTGTTAATCTTGCCCAAGTAGACTGCTCATCTGCTTCTTACGAGCTTGATGAGCTTCTTGACTACTTCTTGAACCTCAGCGAACCTTTATCTCCGCTTTTTACTGACTTGAACTTTTTTCCTTCTGTAGAGAAAACGTCGGGCATCGTCCAAACTTCCCCACCTCCAATTATTCCTCCTCCATCTATTCAGGTGACTCCTCCTTCTACCTCGCAACCGGGATCACAAGAGGAGCAAATAGAAGCTCTTCAAGACTTGGACGATCCCATTACTTCACAAGAACACAAGGGAGAAGAAACTGAAGGGAGTGAGAAGACTCCAGAAGCAACTGGTTTCGACGATGAACCATTAGCTAAACTTCTTTCTCCAGGGAGTGGGTCTTCCTCCAAGAAGAGAGGAAAGCAGGGAGTTTCCAAGAAGAAGAAGAAGGGATCCTTAACCGGCGAAGAAAAAACGGAAGAAAGTCCGACTGAGCCCCTTTCTCCTTCATCCCCTACTCTTACAAGCGGGCCTAAGAAGTTGGTTATCCGGCCGGGTGCGGGCTCAAAAGGTGGAGGGAAGAAGAAATGATGACTCTGGTTCTGTGGTTTTCATATCGTTTTTTACTTTTTGCATGTACTGACCGGAAATTGTGAGGGTACCGGCCCCCGTTTTCTTTATTTCGAAACTTGTATCTATAAGAAATTGTAATAGAATTAAATAAAATGATCCTTTATTTGTACAAACTTCTTGTTTGAATTTGAGAATGCATTTATTATTCACTTTTGTACAAGTTTCTTTGCACGATATTGCAGTGAGCTTGTGGTATACTGTTCGAGCGCAATTTTACCGATGTAGTTATACCATGTTGCCCCTATACCATAAGCTCATTGCAATATTTTATTTTTTCTATTTTTTAGAGAATAATTATTCCAGACTTGGAGGAATATTATTTCGTTAAAAAACAGAGTACAAATACGTTTTTACGCTTCATCCTTCGAAGATATCATTCTTTCTTTTGTGCATATACACATTTTACTGAATGAATTCTTCTATGTGGTAAAGCGGGTATCTGAAGGGTACTTTAACTTCTTTTTAAGGAAGTGAATTTTCCAGAATAGGTGGATCATTCTTCCTTTGAGAGTTAAAGTGTGCCTTTGAAAAATTAAACCTCTGAGGGGGGGGGGGGGGCTTTCTCACGTTTCAACACTTGGAAGTTTTATTTCAATCTTGGTGAAACGTGTGCCTCCGAAGAGGTTTTTCTGCTTGCTTGTGCCTCCGGGAGGAGGTCTTTTCATTTCTGCCTCTGGGAAGAGGTCTTTTTGTTTTTGTTGTGCCTCGGGGAAGAGGTCTTTTTGGTTTCTGCCCCATGGGAGAGGCTTTTATTTTTCCCTGTTCGCTGGGAAGCGGGCCTCCGAAGAGGGCTTTTCACATTTCATTTTACGGGAGTGTATCGACCGATGATGAAATGTATGCCTCTGAGCTGGGTTACTGCCTAGAAGTTTGGAGTTTCTTTCTCTCGGTTGGACGGATTGACGGGAGTGTATCGACCGATCATTCCGCAACTTTGTATCGAGAAAGATCTCTCTTTTTCTAGTTGGACCCGCTCGAGGTCTTTGATTTGGACTCTAAAGAGTAGCTTGGACTCTGAAGAGTAGCGTTGGACTCCAAAGAGTAGCATTGGACTCTGAAGAGTAGCGTTGGACTCCAAAGAGTAGCGTTGGACTCTGAAGAGTTGCGTTGGACTCCAAAGAGTAGCATTGGACGCTGAAGAGTAGCGTTGGACTCCAAAGAGAAGCACTTGGACTCTGAAGAGTAGCGTTGGACTCCAAAGAGAAGCACTTGGACTCTGAAGAGTAGCGTTGGGTCTTTATACCCTGCGCTTCTTAGCAATCCCTCACCATAACTTCAAGCACATGTCCCATTCTTTTCATTTGTTCTTTGCTGGAGAAATGTGCCTTATTGCTGAGTGGGTCCATGGGGCAGATGCATGCTGCTCCGCCAGATGTTCGTTTACACAAACTATCGTGGTCGGTTAGCAAAGGCTCATAATCTCCCTATTAGGAAGGTGCCCTCTTCGGTGGAATCCTCAATAGTTTGCAAAGTGCAATTCTTTCGAAATACTCGAATTCGGAGCATTTGTCACTTGTCATTTGTTTACTCCGTGATTTGTAGGGATCACTTCGCTCTTGTGATATGTTGGATGAGCAAGCTTTATCCTGATAGCCTGCAATACTAAATCGATATTTTTTAGTAATATTTGCATATCGAAATGATACAGGCATTTCAATGGTATTAAAGAATACAAGATTTATAATTGCTCATTATTGATTCTCATCAAATTCACAGTGGTTAACAGCACAGGAGTTATACTTCCATGATCATTTTACAAAGTTAAGCAGCGCTATTAAGTAAAATATGGATGTAAATGAATGCTATTCCATGATTTTGTGATTCATATGTTAGTCAATGACTAGCTTCTCGAATTCCTGCTCTGTAGTTCTGTTGCCTGAGCTGGACCGATAAGCAAGACATGGTTGTCCCTGAGTGGACGAGGTTGGATCAATTCCGTCTTTCTTCGCATACTGTTGAAGTTTATTCTGCACCTCTCCCCATTTCAGGTGGTTTAGGGTATTTGACAACATCTTTTGTTGCCAAGAAGATCTTTTCCGGTGTATCAGTTAAGGGGGTGAAATTTGAAGGGTTAAAACGTTGAGGTTTTTTCTTATCTCCCTGCCATTTCCTTTCATCACTCTCCCTTTTCTGGTTTCTAGATCCTTTCTTGTTAGTGATGTCATCGTTATTCTTGATTTCGGCTACCACTGCTTTTACTGGCATCGAGAGGGTTTCTAGGCGTATGAATTCGTCGGCCTTTTTATAAAACTTTTCGAGTGAGTTTGGTTCCTTCATTTTGAGCCACATCCCAAATTCACTCGACTTGTCGATGGCCGGGACTAAGTATGTTAAGATCATTCGGGGTTCCGCGTTGTCCACCTCGGCTAAAGCTATTTTAAAACGGTTCAAAAAAGACTTGACGGGTTCTCCGGGTGCTTGTTCTAGGCTAGACAATGACATTATATCTTTTGCCTTTGACGCATACAATCTGAATTGTTCTTTAAATTTCTGGGTTAAATCGGAGAATTGATCTATGGATCGAACCGGTAGCTTGGTGAACCAAAGCAAAGCCACCCCTTCTAAATATACTGGAAAATACCGACATTTAATCTCATCCGATGCTCGTGCCCCGGTCATATGCCAATCGTATCTGTATAGAAATTGGTTAGGGTCACTTGTCCCTCGATAGCCGGGATAGTAGGAGGCACAAATTTCCTGGGAAACTCCGCCTTTAAAATCCTTTCGGTGAACGGAGTCTTGTTCGGAGCGAACCCCCAATCGCTTTCATCCTCATGCCTCCGCATGCTTTCTTTCATGATTGACCGAACCATCCCTGATAGATACTCCTCGTCGTTTTGAGACTTTGCCCTTAAGAAGTTAGCTTCCCTTTCGAAAGTTTGAAAGGTTGGTTGTGGCCTTGACCCTTCAGCTTGAGAAGGTGCCCCTGCAGCGGTGTTGTCTGGTCTGTGAGGAATATCTTTCACTTGGGGGTCATGGGCATCTTCAGCATAGATTGTTTCATTATCCTGTCGTTGGTGACTTGCCTCAAGCAGGGCGTTTAACCTATCCATAATCAAGGCATTCTGGGCCTCTAATTGTGCATTTTGAGCATTTAGCTGTTGATTCAATCCCAAAACCACAGCGTCTAATTCCGCCCGTGTAACTCCCACGGTTGGAGTTGTCTGACTCAGAGGAGGAGAAGTGGCGGTGTTCTCTTGAAAATCTTCAGATCTGGCAGATCTACGTTTCCTTCCGGGAGCCATAATTCTGTTAAACTTCTGGTCTTAACGGAGATTCTTTCCTCACAGTTTGGTGAAGCAATGATGTCAATACCCTGAGTTCAATTCTCAGTGAAAGCACCAAAAATGTTAACGCTAAAATTTGAACGCTAACACCCCGGTGTGTGAAGTGTAGTTGTGAAAGCACCACCCGATGATTCGGGAACAGAGTATAAGCAGAAAACCATAGAAAAAGCAGTAAACAACAACGATTTTATAGTGGTTCGGCTTAATAGTTTGCCTACATCCACTTTGAATATCTTTATTGATGATTTCGTTACAAGTCGATACAATTCTTTCCAAGTACAATACACTTTGAATTACTAAACACTTTGAACGAGTAGCTTAAACTTCAATGTAAGTGAAAGTCTTCAAATCCATGTCGGATGTATGAGATTCCTTCTTGAAGCTGTTGGTAGCGCTCAATGTGTCTTGAAAGCTTTAAGTGTCGAGTTGGTTTGGAATGCAGCAGAGTATCGGTGCTTCAAAAGAATGAGCCCCCAAAAGTCCCCTCATGCTTGTAGTAGGTTGGTATTTATAGGAAAATTTTACCCTTAATTCGTAACTCGTGACCGAGTTAAGGTAGGTCGTGGCCGACTTATTGAGTCTAGCTCGTAGCTTGGTAGAAATTTGCCCATCTGCTTGAATCCATGTCAAGTTCTAAGTCATGCACGAGTTAACCGGACGCAGCTTCATTCGTTTACATAAGTCGTGTACGACTCATCATAGATCGTAGGTCGTGACCGAGTTAAAAGGATGCGGCATAAGTGTTGTGGCAGAGGATTATAGCTTAGCGACTTTAGGTCATGGACGACTTAAGCTAAGTCGTGAGTTACGGCTTAACTGGTAAGCTTGTGTATTTCAGATAGCAACACAAATCTTAACTCGTTCACGAGTTAGGAGGCTATGTTTAACGAGTATCAGCGCTTTGCTTGCCTAAGTCGTTTACGACACATGCTAGGTCGTAAGTCATAGACAGCTTTAGGTCGTTAACTTATTTCCTTCTTGAGTCAGGCCATCTCTTAAGTCGTTGATTTCCTTAAGTCGTAGACTTCTTGGTCCGTTTCAATTCTTAAGTGGTCTGGACCTTAACTCGTTAACTCGTCCAGACCCTAAGTCGTGTACCCTCCTTGATCCATTGAGTTGCTGTTTCCCTCGAGTCGTTGAGTCGGCCATTTCTTTAACACGTTAAACCGTTAAGTCGTACCATTCATAAGTCGTAGATCGTCCATAACTTGAGTCCTTAACTTGTTAAGTCGCAGAGTGCTTTAAACTGTTAGATCATGGTGGCCCCAAGTCATAGGTCGTTTACGCTTTATCTCGTTAAATCGTCACGCATCTTAAGTCGTGAGGTTTGCTAAGCCGTAGACTTCTCTTAATTCGTTAAGTACCTTATGTCGTAGATCGTCTCAGGCCTTAACTCGTTGTCTTAACGGGGTTAACAATTGCGGTAGATTTCCACGATTTTTTGCCGTGCCTCAAGTTTAGCCTCAGCATCTCGTTGACTAGAGTGGGCATCTCTTACTTGCTTTTGAAGAACCTCTTCCTTTTGAGTATAAGAAGTGGAAGAGGTGGCAAGATCATCTTTAAGCTTCTTGACTTCAGCCTCAAGTTTCTCATTATAGGCAGTGATGCTCTTCATCTCCGCATCATGTTGATCAAGAACTTTTTGCCACTCATACTTATCGCTCTCCATGGTCAGCATAGCCTTGAGATTTAAATGGTTTACTCTTTGAAACTCATCAACTAATTTTTTCCAGCCGGACATTCTTTCAATATCAAGCTTGACAGCATCGAGATTTCTCAGCATGGCCAGTTTGTCAATGGGAACCAAGTCCAGATCAAAGCGTACTCCCTTCAAACACCAATGTGGAAATCGGCTTTGGAGTGCAGGCGGAGGTTTCTCAACTTGATAAGGAGGCCTATTAATGATTGCTTGAATGTCAGCTCGTTGAAGGGCAGGAGAGCTAGAGGGGATGTCTAGAGAGATAGAAGCAGCGGGCACTTTAGAAATTTCCGATGAAGACTTTTCGCTAAGCTTGGCTCGTTTTCTTGAATCTTCAGCTACAAGACTCTTCCCCTTATCATCATGAGACTTTCTTTTATGGGACTCATCATCCCTCTGGTGAGAGTCACGTCGGTCATCTCTTCTTCCATAACGCTCCTCATAAGCCTGCCTTGCGCGAGCTTTCCTAGCTGCTCTTTCCTCATCAGTTTCTCTAGGGGCAGGAAGATGGCGCCTGGGGTCATAAAAATCACGCCTCGCATAGCGTTGAAAGTCATCATAATATGAGTCGCTGCATCCCATGGGAGAACCTGAAAGTGAAGAAGAGACAAAATTTAGAAATCTTCAAAATAAAGAAGCTAAGTGCGCATAATTGCCAAAAATCCTAAGTGTGTGTGGCATGTGAACTACGCGCGTCAGGCTACAAACCACTCTTCGGCTTAGTTCGGCTTAGGAGTGATGTCGGCTTTTGCAACAGGAGTCAACCCTGGGTTGATGGAATTGATCGCAAAATGGATGTTGCTTCGATTGCTGGAGAAACAAGCTTAGAGGTGATGGTGTCATCTTTAAAAAGCTCTTGGGAAGTAACCATAAGGTCGCTCAGTCCCCCAAAGACATCATCACCATCGTGCCCAATGGAATGGGTCATATCAGCAGTGCCCTCTTCAGCACGCTTTGCACTCTTTGTAACAGAACTTTCTTTCTCAGCTCCCTCATCAGCTCTTCCAATAGCCTTCCCATAATGTTGAAATTCCTCTCCTTCAATAACAGGGGGAAGTTTAGATTTTCCAGATAATCCCTCACCACCAACAGAACTGGAGAATTTCACTAATGAAGCCTCCATAATAGGTTCCTTTAGTATGAATTCCTTTGCGGAGGCTAGGGCATCTGACGCTTCTGCTTGAGAACTGGGGGCATCACGGGACTGAGTGGATCGGGAAGAGTGCAAGAGTCCGAATTGGTGCAAAAATTCGTCCTTTAGTAGAAACTTAACACTTCTCTCATCGACAGCCACGTCACTCAATCTGTCGAAAGTCGGTTTATGACTAGAATCTTTAGATGGAGGAGGAAGTGCTGCAAAAGTAAAGAATGAAGTTAGCACTTGACGACTCGAATTTTAAAAGGCTCAGAAATGAAGTGAACAGAGATAGGTAGTCTTACTTCCTACTCTCCAGATACCGTAGAATCCTGGGGGGCAACGGACAAAGAAGAACTGGTTTAAAAACCTGTGAGCGCTCTTGGGTAGATCCGTAATCAACTTACGGTTTCTTGCACTCCTTACAAGAGTAATAGAAGGGTGATCTTTCTTCCCCCCGAATGAACACAAATAGCATATCTCCTCGAAGCTTGGGAGGCAGTTGAGCGTCCTCCTGAATAGTACGCACAACCCCATCAAAATGGCATAGCCATTAGGGTGCAACTGGAATGGAGAAATAGTTAGTCGAAGGAGGAGTTCTAAGAAAATCGTTGAAGGGGGGAATGGCTCCATTCAAACACATTTGACGATTGACTGCAACGAAGCCAGGAGGTGGTATATTGGCGGTGTCATTTACCCCAAAGAGCAGAACATCCGCTTCAGCAATGCTGAATTGAATACATAGCTGGCTGAAAGCCCGTTGGTTCAATGTAGTTAAAACTCTTTCCGAAGGATTCTCTAAAGAGTCAGCTATTGGGAAGACCTCATCGGCTCACTCTACTATCTCTTCTTGCATTTGTTGAGAAGTCATTCTACACAAGGAACTGGATATTCAAATATGAAGGTGCACGTTTCCTAAAAGTATGAAGTGTTGTGCAAAACTAATAAAATGACAAGCAAATATAACTAGAATTAAACTAGTTGGCGTTTGTCATTTATAAAGTTCCAGGGCTTTTTATTTTAAGTCCAAGTACACTGTTGATGCAAACAGATCAACTTTAGTTGATTAATTTAGTTTTTCTTTAATACTTCACTTGAACTTGTTAATTCATCGCATTTCGTTCACACAAATTCCCTTAAGTTGATTATTCTTTATCGACTAATCTGTCATTCGATGTGGGCAGTCAATGGTAGTATATTCGTCCTAATTTTTTGCAGATGTTGTATTTAACAGGTTGTTAACTTAAAAGTTAATACAATATGTAAAAGAGTGCAACAAGTTCAAGCAGTTCATTCTGGTAGCTCAAGTTGGAAATTCAATCAAGTTCTGTCAATTTCTAGCAATTCATCAGTCATATTCCTACAAGTTAAGGCTATGCTGCGAGTTAAATTAGGTCGTGTTGATTCTTTAAGTCTATCTGCTTTAAGTCATGTGCTATTATGGCAAGATAAGTCGCAATTCATTTGGGTCGCAGTCCCTTATGTTGTTCAGGGTTTGAATGTTAAGTCGTTCACTGAGCTAAGTCGTGCGATTCACGTCCAAACTGCTAAACCCTAGGTCGTTCGAAGCTCCTAAGCCGGGCACTTCCTAACTCTCCTTAACCCGCTAACTCCTCTTCAATCAACAACTTTCCTAACTCGCTAACCCGTTAACTTGTAACCGGATAACCCGTTAGCATCTCCACAATGAAATCCATCATCTTTCCACACCTCCAAATCATCCAAGACCGATTCAAATCGCCTCATATCCATCATAGATCCGATACATTACTGTGTTCTCATGAATTACAACAACAACATGTCCAATGACAATCGAAGATCGGTCGTAACGTGACTTGTGGTGAAACGTGGCACATGGAATCGGATTAGGTTCGGGAAATAGGGGATTCAGGATTCGACGATGATCGTGGTTGGATAACGATCGGATTCACTTGCGTAAGGTGATGGTGAAGATGATCAACGACTGGTTAGCTTGAATTCATCTTCGAGAGCTCGAAGATTCTTTAATGGCGGATTAAAGTGTTAGAGCAGGTGAAGAGAAGAAGGAGCGGTCGAAGCGACTTATATACAGGGGCAATGAAACTCGAATCGGCACGAACGACCTAGCTCTCTCGTAAGTCGCTCATGACTTAGCGACTCAGGATGGTGTGAGTTAAGAGGTATCAAAGCACATGACCTAGCCCCTAGGCGTATACTTCGAGGGGCAAGTATTAACACCTCTTTTATTCACGACTGAACGACCTAAGGGAATAAGCGACTTAACTACCTAAAGTCATAAACGACCTAACGACCTAATGACCTAAAGCACAAAGCGGCTCAACATGGCACGACCTAGCGACCTAAAGCATAAAGCGACTCAATGACTTAAGGAGCTCCAACGACCTAAAGACTCCTACGACTCAACGGGTTAACGACCTAGCAACTCAGTAAAGGCAACGATCTAACGAGTTAAGGAAAGAGCGACCTAACGTGTTAAGGACAGAGCGACTTAACGACCTAGCAACTCAATAAATGCAACGACCTAACGAGTTAAGGAAAGAGCGATCTAACGACCTAGCAAGTTTCAGATTAAAGCATCGTGCACTCTGCCTTTTCCATTAGGTCGCTCACGACCTAAGCAAGCCGAGATAACTCCTATGCCACACATACTAAGTCGCTTACAACATATATCTCGTCCAGGATGGATCCATTAAGTCGCTAACGACTTATGCTACCTCGGGATCACTCTTAGGTCGCAATTCCCTAGGTCGCTCATGACCTATGACCTCACATGACCTAACTCCGAAACTCCCCTATAAATACTCCACCTACTCCACTTTGGGGGGGACTTTTGGGACCTTTTTCGAACGCCAAGACTCTGCTGTTTTCATAACTTCTACAACACTTCAAACGCCAAAGACACTTCAAAGACCCTTGGAAAAGATCAAGTTCATTCAACATGAATTCAAATAGCTTTTCTGCATCAAGGTTCTAACTTTTTGCTTTAATGGTGTTGTAATTGGAGAATTATTGTGAAACTTGTAATCAAATCGATAATAGAAGAGATTAAGTGGACGTAGGCTTGACTTTGAGCCGAACCACTATAAAAACTGTTGTCTCTTTGCTATTTTCTGCTATTTTCCATTTGCTTTTAGTTCCCGTACCAACGGGTGGTGCTTTCGCTATATCACAACTCTCACCGGGGTGTTAGCGTCCACTTTTAGCATTAACACATATGGTAGAGGACAACATTATATTGAAGATTCATATCTTCAATGTATTATATTGAGTGATATCGACTTACGGAATAATGTATTTCTTATAAAATACACTCATGATTCAAGTGTCAGACACATCAGAAATCATAGTATACGTACATTTACATATGCATTTATTCCTTAAGTCTATTTGGATTTCTTTAATGTTTCGCTTTTAGTTAATACATTCATATCATACAAGTATTGTTGATAAATAACTTTTATATGTCACATTACTTATATGATAGTCTTATGTATAATATTTCATTAATTAAATCTTATTTAGTTAATTTTAATTAGTTAACTCTTTAATTAATTTTAATTAGTTAACCCTTTAATTAATTTTATATTAGTATTCCAATACAACTTTTATATTGGACATACCTATTATAGCCTTTACAGTGTAACACATATACCTTATATATATATATATATGTATATTTATTTAATTAATTAACCTTTAATTAATTTATTAATTAAATAATTCTAATTATATTATATTAATTTCAAAAATTTATCTTATATACATATATGTATGCTTATGTTATCTTAAACACTTTAAAATAACATAAAATATATCAACATATATAATAAATGCAAATAAGTATTAATTAATTAACTCATTTATTAATTTATATTATTAATCTTATTAATAATTTTAAATTTAGAAATTAACATTTACATAGTTTCAAACTTTTTGAACCTTTTCATTACATTTTCAATAATTTTGAAAATTTATATTATATTACAACCTTTTATAATAAACATGTTTTTATTTTAAATTTAACTTTTAAATTTAAAATCATGTCTTAATTTTCAAACCTATTTCGAAAATTAGCCCAAGGCCCAATTCAAACTGAGCCTTTTCTGTTAGGGGCAACCTTTGGGTTTACATCACCTTTCAGGCCAAACAAGTAACCATATAGGACAGGGTATTTGATTACCCAATTCCAATCCTAGACATCACCTTTTTAGACACCGTACTAAGTGCACAAGCTTAATTAGTTAGCCCTAATATAACTAATTTAGACCGCATAAGCTATTGGGCACTAATAACATTGTTGGACTAGGTCAGCCCGTAGCGGTAGTGGTGGGCGTATTTCAATTTTTTTCCTATTGGATCTTTATTGGACCTATGAAGTCTAATTCATTTAAAACAATTCTATTTTTTTTAAATAAAATCATGTATTTTATTTAAATATAAGTATTTTGTAATGTAAAGTTAATTTGAATGATTTAATTCATATATATATGTATATCATATGCATATACATATGTGTATGCATGTATAACATAATAATCTGTGAGGGTATAACATGCATGTATATATATGTTGGGATTTACATCAAAACGGACACATTAGCCCATTTCGTATGTATTGTAAGTTGTCTTAAAATGTGCATAAATCTATAATGCAAAGTATATTTATATAAATGCATATACCTATATTTAAAATATATTTTATAACTTAAAGTCTTAAAATTAAATATATATAATTTAAAACATTGGTATAAATATATATACATAATTAAACATATAAAATTATACATACATACATACATACTGTCAGGACCCGATTCTTCGTCTTCCGAAAATTCAACATTGATACTCACTTTATCGACTGCCGAGTAATCGAACGACGGAAAACCGAACACTGAGGGTTTTAAGAAAAAGAAAGACAAAGAAAAAGAGAGAAGAAGATATAGAAGAGATAAGAAGGTAGAAAAAAGAGAGGAAAGAAAAATAAAACATTTTAAAATAGAAGAAAAAGAGAACATATAGAAAATAGAACGGAACAGAAAACAACAGAACAACATCAGAATCTCACAATTCGCAGCGGAACAACATATAATAATAAATGAATAATCTTTAAAACAAAGAACCATATCAGTTATTACATTACATCACATTTCATTACATCATATCATCAGAGTGTACAACAACAATATACAGTGCAGCGGAAAAAGAAATACTATATACTAGCAATACGCCATGCCATCCATCTTGCCTCCAGCAACTCCAGAATATCCAGAATATCCTGATAAACCTAACTCTTGACTGCCCGTGTGGAAATTGGTGGGCACCCAGAGTTTAGGAAGGAAAACAATAAACTCCGAGTCAGTCATGTGACTGGTGTGAAAACTCAAAACAGTTTATTTATCTTTAAAATCAAAATAGAGGAATATTTTTAAAGTAAATTCGCAATGCTTTTAAAAATGAGACTACCATAAGACCTCCTGCCACACACACAATGCAAACGCAGACTTGGAGAAGATTTCTCCTTATGATAGTCAAAGATGCTTGATACGCATTTAAAAAGAAACATTTGATATTATTATTAGTGCATAGTGTAGGAAAAAATCATTTCGAAAGTAGAATATAAATCTTAGCCAGCATAGGTACCATTATATTATGCCTACTATAGCTACTTCCTGAGGAAGCAGGTTCTACAACTAAAACCGTACAAGTCACGTATTGTTTCTTTGGATTTCCAACGAATGATCAGGCCAAGGAACTTCCCATTGCCACATGAGAATGCCTCTGGATGGACATCCCCGAGAACCAAACCGGATCTCTACCAACACAAGGCTGGGTTACCCCTAACTGAGTAACAACTGACCGAATATGCCATCCCCCGGTCCTTTGGGACCTTTCACCGAGCGCTCGTAATCAATTCACACAATCATAACAAAGTGTTTTCAACATGAGTAAGTATCTGGGCTCCATACCATGATACCACCCTTTTCCAGAAGGAAATGCACACATCCTAAAGGGCGCTACCCCTCATAACCTTGCCGCATCTTTCCTGTTTTGACCATTCACGGGGTGTGAGGCTCGACGAAGTCA
This sequence comes from Allium cepa, assembly GCA_030765085.1. Lineage (NCBI taxonomy): Eukaryota > Viridiplantae > Streptophyta > Magnoliopsida > Asparagales > Amaryllidaceae > Allium > Allium cepa. The sequence goes on from CM060938.1 coordinate 846,784,789, forward strand.
CGTCCACAAAAACATACTTTATACAAAAGCCATGCTTTGGGTCAACAAATGATCATAGAAATGATCACCAGGATAGGCGATCAAATAAACGATCCTATCACAAATAATCAACACAATGATCATTTACAGCAACACTCAGCATGTCACATTACCAAATTGGGAATATATCGCTGATAACATTCAACTACATAACCTCTAAGCTCGTACGTCTCAGAGAAGGGTGTTAAGCTAAAAGAATAAATTCTCCGCCACCAACAGAAATATATTTGAAATAAATCTGCTTTATATCTCGATTTGTAATGTCAGACATACAATCCATACAAGTCTGTTCCGGGCTCGAACAAAACCGAAGGCACTTCTTACGAAGCCCTTGCAAACCGGGTATTCACAATCCCGATCGAATTTCCCATCACTTAAGGAATCTCTATACCAGGAGCTACCCAGTGCAGAGACAATCGATAGGTCATCCTATCGCTTTCACAAATACTCGGTCTTCAACACCGATCTTCAATGCAATTCACAACGACGTATCACATATTCGGAATGGGTTATACGACCCCATGGTCCTTTCCCGGTTAACCCGAATAGTGAGCGCTTATTCAAAAATAAGTGTGGCATTCAAATTCAAACAAATCACATCAATTACCCATTCAAAGGGAAATATTGATAGTCGGTTATTGAACTATCAATCGATATGCACACATCACCAGATTCCAAATAATTTTCCAAATTATTTATTTTCCAAAATATCTTTACAAGATATATAATTTTCACACTTCAAAAATAAATCAATATTTATTTTTAAACAACTTCCCTCTCCATCCATAAATTCCATAATGAATTTATATTTCACAATATCCATGCATATACGATTTCAATTATTCATTTCAATATTCCTTTTCAATTTATCTTCAAAAAGATAAATTCTCAAAATATTCACTTTATATTGGAAAACATGTCCATACTTATTTATTCATAAGTAATTCACAAATTTTATTTATTTTCAACACTTAGAAAATATTCAATATACTTAAATCGAGATTAAGTATATACTTCATTCTTTAAGGAAATCATGCTCTTAAACATATTTATTTGGGCCAAAACGAATGTTGCGTAAAACATCGTTACGACGTCCCAAAATCACTAGTATAGGGATTCGAAATTAAAATAGATATATAAATCCCAATACTATACAAAACATTTCCTTTCGGAAATCATTTACTATAACAACTGTGTTATAGTCCACTATTTTCTTTTATTTCTCGAAAACGTCTATTTCAACAATGAATGTTGAAATCTATTGTTTCGAATCTTAACACATTTTAAAACATCGTTAGATCGTTTTAATTCTGTTTAAAACATCACATTCAAAACAATTTCTTTAACATATTATTCACTATTCAAAACGTGAATATACTACGTTAATCAATTTCATCCTTCTTGTAACGACCCGGAATTTTCTAGCAATATCAATTTAATAATCTGCATTAAATATTAAATTGATATGATATATTTTTATTAATTAAATCTGAATTTGATACTTTTCTTTTAATAAATATCTAATGGATAAATTTAATCTGTTAAAAATTAATTGTTTGTTTTCTATTTATATATGTATATATTTGTATACATTGTAAATAGACGAGATTTGTTTTAAAGTTTAACTAATAAATTATGTTTAAATACTAATATATATTTTAGTGAATTAGAAATTTGTGTTTTATTTAATATAAACTTTTCAAAAGCTAAATAAATAAATACAAGGTTTTAAATACATAAGAAAATGTTTAAATAGATTGGAAACTTATTTGAACTTAAGTTTAAAATTAACATTTATTAACAAAAAGATTTGTTTTCTTTTCTTTTAGTATAGTTTGAGTTAAAATATGAATTTAAAATGATACATGAGTTTTAAATATATTTTTGTCAATAAATACATTAACATACATAATAAAATACGTAGTTTATAATAAACAGATAATCTATTCTATCTATCATTTCAAAGTGATAAATATGTTTTTATAAAATAAATAAAATTAAAATATGCATATAGAAATATAAGTAAGTACATAAGTTAAATTATAATAACTTAACAATTATAAATTCATTTAGTTTGCAAATAACAAAACAAAAATAACAACATGCATTTCAAATTTACAATAACAAGACAGCAATAAAAACTAGAAAACAAATAAGTTTTTAAGTTTGTAAACTATCACATATGAACTGCAGTATATACATATAAGTATAAGCATCAAGAACAAAAGTTGAACCTGAAAGTAAAGACAGTAACAAAAACTTTTGTAAATAAATTGGTCAGTAAACATACTAAGTATAAATCATTATGAATACATTTAACATTCTGCTTACATATTAACAGTAAATATGTTCAAACAGAGGTCTGCAAATATGAAATGACTGAAAACAGTCTAGTACAAAACAAAACTGCAATATCTTTATACAAACAAAATGAAGAGATAAAAATATATAAGTGTGCAGGCCTAATTAAATGAGACAAAGACAGAAACAAAATAAACAAACTGCATATGTGAAGCTTGTGAAGGAAGATAGTATTAAATATCTTTAAGCTAACAAACAAAAAGTAATTAATGTATAAATCTTTTAGTACATTAAGTATTCATATCAACCACCATTTCTAAAATATCTCTGGTTTAAAGACTGCACAAGCAAGATTTTTGGGTTATATTGTACAAATATTGTCTTAGTTACTGAAACATAATTATAACCCTGTTTCTTTTCTTTTTATAAATCTGCATATTCAGTCGAACTAGGGATAAACTAAAATAAAACTTCATTTCAACTAAAACATGAAAGTAAAACTATTTCATACTTAAACAAAAATTCAAGAAGCAAAGTTGAATGAAGTTGCAAGCCTGTTAAGGCTCTGTTCTTCCACTATCCAAGGTGAGTAACATTTTTAAGTCAAAACTAAATAAATGGTTTTTCATTGTTTGTAAAGCTCTGTGATGATGATTACTTGTTCACATATATATAGTGATAATTCAGTGTTAAGAATTTCTGTAAACATGTATGTTTGCATTGCATCATTGGGCATTGATAGCCTCTGTTCTTTCACCAGTGCAAGAAGTAACTTATATTTTTAACAACTTAAATTTAAATCTAGTTGAGGATTAAAATCTGAAGCTTTACCTTGTGAAATAGACACTTATATTGGTGAATATGTTGTGCATGTTTGCAGAATCAATAGGGTATAGGTGAAACTGAATAAAGAATGTATATGCTTGCTCTCTGATACTTTGTAAACAAATCTTACTTTCTAAAATCATTTACTTTTTTTTTTTGGTTTAAACTTAAGATTTATGTCTGTAACAATATAAACTAAGTTTAAGAATTTAGTTAAAATAAAAACATCTTAAAAACTTTGTCTCTGGAAACAGAAAAAGGAGCTGAGCATCTCAATAACATCAAAAATTGGAATATCTTATTTTATCAATTCAGGTACATAAATCAAATAGTTAAATCGAATCATGATTTTTAAAATTAATATGGTGAATTTTAGTGAGGGGGGTAAGGTGCAGTTCGAGATAATCAATTTTAGGCATTTTAAGTTGCCGTGGGTGATCAAGTGGATATGGGGGGTCGAGACTCTGACAAGGGGTAGAGGAGGTTGCCGTGGTGATATGAAAAATAGTGGGTGGCAGCAAATTTGTTAGTGGAAGCGTCGGCAATGGTTTTAAGTTCCTAAACCTATTTTATACTGAGTTTTAAGTTTTGGTCGCTGCGGCCACCACAGGGGTTCGAGTGCCACGTGTCTTTGGGTTTAGGTAGGGGAGTGATAGTAGATGTGATGACCGGAGTTTGGTGGCCTCCGGTGGTGGGACCGCTGCGTGCGTGGAGTTGACAGGTTTAGGGCTGTTGTGTTTGTGTTATTTCCAGGTTCTGTAACTTGATTCTTTTGCGCGCATGGAGTAACTCGAAGCAGGTGGTTAATTTTCTCGGGGAGGTCTCGCGTATAACTCGAAGCAAATTAGTGGGGGGTCGGGTTATTAGTTTACAGACTTGTAAACCTGTAACAGTTTTTTCCCAACAGTTTTGTGAATTTTGTTTTAAATTTAACTAAAAGCCAAGTCTAATTTTAAATCAAGTTTAAAACATGAATTTAAGTTAGTTTTGAAATGTGGTTGGAAAAAAATAAAGTTTTCAAAATTTAAATTATTTTAACTTAAAAGTGCTTAATGCAAGTGTATTCAAAGAGTTGAATTAAAAAAAAATGAAATCTAAAGTGTTAAGAAAAGTTTAGACAAGTTAACTCCAACTTGGAATCTAGAGTTTGGATTTGAAATCCTAGATTTGGAATAAAATAAAGTTTTATAATTTAAATGTATTTAAATAAGTTTAAGTGCATTTGAACATGTAGGTTTACAAAGAGGTTTGAAAACAATAAAATAAATTAGTTTTAAAACTTTATTAATGATAAATGGGTTTTTAATTAGAAAGTACATTAAAATAAATGTTTTAAAACATATTGGAATTTTACTTTAATTCATGAAGTTTTGGAATCTTTATATGCATTAACTCTTAAGTTGATTAAGTAAGCTAGTAATTATAGTGTAAATGTAGTAATTAAAGTTAATTAATGAATTAATTAACTAATATGTGATTTAGAACTATAGATTAGATTTTTAAATTAATAATGGTTAATTAACTTATAATTGATTATAATTAATATAAGTTGATTATGTTAGAAGGAAATAATTAAATAATTATTAATGAAGTTCATTAACCAAATGATGTTTTAATTAATTAATATGATTGATTGTGAAATAAATTAATTAGATTAATTAATTCAATAGTTTAAATAAAAAATTATTTATTAAGAAGTAATTAAGAAATTAATTACTTATAAATTGTGTAAATTAATTTGAGTTAATTTATTTAGTTTAATTGACTGATATTTTGAAATTGAATTACTTAGAGAAGTAATTGAAGGATAATTACGGAATGTAATTAATTGGGTGATGTTATTAATGGAAGTAATTGAAATATAATTACTTAAAATTAATCAGGGGATTAAGTGTTATTGAGAAGTAATTAATATTGAATGATTAATTACTGTTTGTTATTAATCAAGAGGATTAATATTTATGATTTGAAGATGTGTATTCTTAATATAAATTAACAAGTGAAGATGTAATTAGAAATCATTAATTAATAATTAATGATGATATTGATTTATTTGAGAATAATAAATCAACAAGATAATTAGAAAGGTAATAAATCTATATAAATGTAATTAATTAATGGATTTATTCAAGATTTATTTTTGTAAATAAATTAAGGAAATTACTGGAATGTTGCAAAAGATATTTAAAGCAAAGATGATTAATTTGAATATATATAAGTAATGGATAATAAGATTAACTTAAGAAATTACTTTGTGTAATTAATGGAGCATAATTACTTAGGAAAGTAATTAGATGATAATTACTTGATGAAATTCATACAAGATGATTTGTAAGTAAAGTAATTTGAGTAATTTCTTTTATAATTAATCAAGGATTAATTTATGGGAATAATTAATCATGGAATGATTAATTTGTTAATAAGTAATTAAGGATAGTTAATTACTGGTTTGTTATTAATCAAGGGGGTGATTAATAATTGTGTTTAAGTAAAGATTAATCACTTAATTAATTTAAATAAGTAATTGAATATAAATCGAAGATCATAATTACTATAATTAATGATGTAATTAAGAATTATTTAATTAAGGAATAATTAATAGGAAAGTAATTAAATGTTAAATTGCTATGAACGATTTATAATAATTCATTTTAATTAAACAAAGACTAAATTATTCTTGTAATTAGAGAATGATTTAGTAATTTGATTTATAATCAATTATTGATTATGAGAGCGGGATTTATGGAATGAGTAATTAATTTAATTTATTTTAAATTAATTAAAATTGGAAGTAGTTAATTTAGTTCATTTTAAATAACTATAGCTTATGATTCATAAATCATTGCTTATGGATGATATGGATATTTCACTGATTGATTGTAACCTCAGGAATGAGATGGGTAATGTCTATGTGATATGGATGTATGTTTTAAGTATGATAATGTTTAATTATCTGTTTGGATGATAATATTAATTATCTGTTTATGATGATGATGTATTATCTATTATGAGATGTGAATTGTCTATCTGTGCATATTGATGATATTGAATTCACTGTTAAGACTAAATAGAGAACTTGGCCTTAAAAGACACGCTTTGGATTTCGATGAGACCGGGATCGGGTTTTCCGCATTAGGAACATCCGAAAACCACATCGTTTCCAAATTAACGTTAGGTCGTGAATCTGAAGTGAAGATGAAGGTTCAGAATGCAAGGGTTATCGTCGTTAACTCTGAGGGTGATTCCAAAATGAGTGTAACGAGATAATGCCTTCGGTTTCGTTCGAACCCGGAACGAACTTGTATGGATTGAATGCTTTCAACACATCGTCAGGCGGACGATGAGCATTCTAAGAAATATGTTCTATAAAGGTAATCGTAACCTCAAGCCTCATCAACCGGGAATGGCTAAAACAGGGGAGGTGCAGCAAGGTTAGGTGGGTCATGCCCAAGCAGGACAAGGATATTCCCCTGTCTAGATGTCCCTTTTTATTCGGCTTAGTGGGCGGTTGGTCTGCAGCCAACTGCGGGGTTTATCTTGTTCGGGACTGTTCAGTAAGGAATGGTTCCGGCCTTGTGTTGCAGGGGATGAAGGGAGTAATCCTCGGTACGGTGATCTAGGCCCCGTACTGTGACGGGCGGTACCCCAGTAGCCCTGCCATTGTATGGAATTCAAAATCCAATAAGTGCCCACGGTTTTGATTGTATTACCCACTTTTGTGGCTAGTAGCTGGAATTTAATCATGTAACAATTTCGGCTATTTTCTATTTACTTGAAAACCCTAGACCTATTATAATATCACAGAATTTCCTATAAAATGTTTTGGTTAGCGTAAGGTAAAAACTTTTCCATGTTTATGTGTGGGAAGTCTTACGTGATACCTTTTGTTTTCAAAGGATTTTTCAAAATTAAGCAACTTTAACCTGTTACTCATACCAGACCCATGTCTGACCCGAAGTTTATTTTGTTTTTCATAAACTCTCGGGTACCCAAATTTTTACGGGTAGCCAAGGGATTCAGGTTTAGCTTTGACGAATTCTGGAGGAGCAATGGAGCAGGAGGCTTCAGCGTTATAGATATATATATAGTTCCGCTGTGTTGGTATCTCTGTATTGTTCGAGTTGTATTGTTTTTTTGAGTTGTATTAACTAGACAGGTGTTTATAACTGTCTAGTATGTGATGTATTATCGGTATAGCTCTGATTGATGTATATATTATGTAAATACTTATGTAATTAATATATTTTATTCGTTCCGCTGTGAGATTCTGATGTTGTTGTTCTTTCTTCTCTATCTTTTCTATTTTCTCACCCTTTTCTTTCTTATTAACGATGCTACTTCTTGGGAGTAGGAAGTGGGGTCGTTACACTTCTATTACATTTTATTTCAAAGGATTATTCACAGTCAAAAACGTGAATATAACTCCATTAATAAGTTTCAACAATTTACTTATCAAAATAAGTCGTTTGCGAATTTATAAAACAACGTTTATAAACTCCATTTCTATTTATTTTATAACAACTTCCTTTTATAAATTCCTTTATTAACCTATTCCAGTTTATAACTCAATTATAAACTAAAAGTTCATATTATAAGTTAAATACTTATAATTTATTCGTTTACAAAAATCGTTCTTTTTAAGACTTTCTAAATTATAAATCTTATAACTTATAAGATTCATTTATTTATCAAAAATCCATTCTTCAATTAACTTTTCAAATTTTATAAACCTACTGCTTATAAAATTCCATTTATAACTTCACCGTTTATAATTCTATGAATTTCATTCACTTATGAAATTCATTCACAATTCATTCTAACACTTATAAAAACTCGTTTTATAATTCAAATATCTTTAATTTATAAACTATCAATTTATAAATTCTTTTATATAATCAATTTATACTATTATTTTAAAAACATCTTTAATCTCCTTTATAATTTCACCATTTTGATTTATAAAATAATTAAATTTTATAAATCCTATATTTAAACTTTTCACAATAAATTCTAAAATCCCGATTAAACTATTTTATAAAATCATTAACCCTTATTTCTCAAAAATCAGCTTTTAACTATATTTCACAAAAACCATAATTTTATAACTTTGAAAATTATAACGTTTATTTATTTAACATGGATCAATTCCAAAAATATAGCATATTTTCAAAAATCACTTTTAAAAATCATTTTAAAATTCCAAAATTTGGTCTAGTGATGCTACACACCAAATAGTCAATCACGACAACAACGATATCATATATCGATATGATAATCCATCAAATATCAAAATATCTGAAATCAAATAAATACTGTTGAGGAATCCAGTTGGATCCCTCCAACCTGTTTTCCTGCATCCACAAACATTAGCACAATACCAATTCCGCTCCAGTACGGAATTATCGCGGTATATGGGATTTAAAATATTATCCGCTTAATAGACGGCGCAATAGGGTCTCATCCGCTAAAAAAAATGCGGGAAATCAACAACTCCAATATATACATATGCCAATATATATATATATATATATATATATATATATATATATATTGCTATTATATATAATACCAATTTCACTGTTTATGAAATATTCGCGGTATATGTTTTTAATAAATAACATCCGCTTACTAACGGCGCATGATGTCTATTTTAACAATCAATAGATAACAATCATCATTCAAACATGCATTCAAATATTTTAAATCTAACTATTTAAAATAAAATCGAAACTGATTCGATTGAGTGAGAAGTTCTCACCTTGATTTCAATTTCGTTTTAGCGATTTATTTCGAATAAAATTAAACGGACGTTTAATTTTACCCAAAATTCTCACTAACTCCAAATGACTCCAATCCAATTTCATTGCGTAGTGCTCGTTTATACGATTCCAACGCAACTGGTTTCGCGCGTTTTCGACCTCGTATGAAAAAGATATTGATTTTACAAGTTAATACAATTTAAACTATAATTTAATTACAACTTTTAATTAATTTTTAAACCCACACTTATTCAGGCTGTTAGATCCATCATTTCTTCATCTGGACCGTGCGTGCAAACCCCCCCCCTTCTTCCTTTCGTTCATATCTTCCAGGTGATAGCCGTGCTCAAACAACCCATAGCATAGAACTAGGGTTCCAAATTACTCCGCCTATACTCGACTATACTCGATCATACCCTCACCATCTTGAAGCCCTCCACCACCACAACACTCGGCTGCAGTAGCATAGAGCTCGGCCTCATCATGGCCTGGGAATTCGTGCCCAAACGCAGCGCCTTCTCGAACGATTTTCCGTTGATCCGTAGCTCCAATCTCGATCTCCACCGTTGAATAAAAGGATCTTGCCATGCTCTACAATATTGTAGTTGAGGGTTTTGTCTAAAAGCTGATGGATTGAGAGATCGGAGGGGAAGAATGTGGGAGTTTTCTGGCCGTGCATGACAATGGAGGCGGCTAGGGTTTCAATTTCTTTTTTTTTTTTTAATTTATGAAGGTGTTGGGGCTATTTATAAGGAAATATCGAACACTATTCATCCGGAAATTCCGAACTCCGATTTACGCGCCGTAACCAGCGTTTCTAGGGTTTACCCCGCGTTCTGGACACAATGGAACAGGTTTCGGAAGCTAATTCGGACATCTGTGCGAGTTATGGCTATAAACGTTCAATTTGAATTAAACCGATTTAAGCGATTTTCTAGGCGTTTTAATTTGTATCGGACAAACGATAAATCCAATTGACACGAAATTTGAAACCTTACAATAATATCACATTACGGATCCGATGAAACTGGTTTCGTCGAAATCCGAGACTTTTTGAAAAATGGCTATTTTAACTCGCCAAATTAAAATTAAAAATAATTCGATGCGTTTCGAGCTGCCACGATCAAATGATAGCTCCGATTGACACGAAATTTGAAATCCAATAATAACTAACTATTACGGATCCAATGGAACTGGTTTCGTTCAATTCTGAGACTGTTCAAAAATTGACTATTTTCACTAGTCGATTAAATATTAAAATATTCAATTTTCACAATTTAACTTTTAATTCGATTTTAAAAGTTCTAAAATATCATTCTAACTTCAATATGATAAAATAAAATTTTACAAATCATTTTCAATCGTATTTAACTCAATTTTCAATTATTTCCATAATTTAACATATCAAATTATCGATTTAATTATTCAATTAAATCCAATAATTCAAATAAAATTTATTCGACTTATAAATTCACTTATTAATATTTAAAATAAATTAAATATTCAAATTTTAATAAATTAAAATTCTGGGTCGTTACACATACATACATACATACATACATACATACATACATACATACATATATATATATATATATATAATAATTAAAATTACATATATAACAATAGTTTTTCATTTTTTCTTATTTTCTATGTTGTATTGATTAATGGCACTAATAATAGCTTGTAATTGGGTCGGGCCGACCTTGTTTGGGATTCTTTAATAAAGCTTTTACCCATTTTTAAAAAAGAATTATATATATATATAAGGTCAAATAAAATGTATACATATGAATAATTAATTACGTTTAAATACTTAATATATATATATATATATATTAAAATTAGTTCCAGATCGAAATTGGCATATCAAATATAAAATAATAATTTTATAATTTTTTCATTGTTATATATATAATAAATAGTTTTGATCATAATAATTAAAAATATTAGTAATAAATGTCAAAAATCAAATTTAAAAATTTTAAAAAATTTAGGGTCATAAATTATAGGTTCAAATTTTTTTCATGACTTTTTGAAATAAAATATTATTTTTAATAAATAAAAGAAAGGTTCAATGAAAGTAATTTAATTATTAAAAATAATAAATGTTAACAAAAAATTCTAAAAAAATTCCATAGGTTACTACATAGACGTTGTAATTTAAAAAATATATATTAAATGGAATTTTCAGTCCGATAATTATTTTAGATATAATAAAAAGCTCAAATAATAAATAAAAGATAATTTAAAATTATTTATATATATAAAAAAAATTATTTCGAATTTGATAATTCATATTATGTATAAATAGGTGTAAAGAAAAATTCTAAGCTGTTTATAGATTATAAATATACATATATGTAATTATATGTTTAAAAATACACATCAGTCTATATTTAAGTTAGTACAGAAATACACATAAAATAATTAATAATGACAAGATTTTATTTTTTTATAGCAAATTAGATTTGTTTATACATAAATTATAATACATAATAATATAACCATGCGCATAACCAAACTAATTTGTGACAACTACATATACCTATGAAAATCGCACCTAACTAGATACACAACATTAATATATACACAGATTTGGGAGTAATTAATATTAAAATATGATATGATTACTGTAATATATAAATAAAATACCAATTAATGATGCCTTTTCGTCCACTTGAATCAATGAATTCCCTTCTCTAGTTATGCTCGATCTGTCAGATTGCAAACCCTTTCTATCAAATAGTTATTTTACTTAACTTGAATTGATTTGAGATTCTTAGAATCGATATGGGGATTAATTTCTGCTAACAAACTTGATAATTATGGCAGCCAAAATTATTTTTTGATTAAGGGTTTAGAGATCCATATATATAGCCTTGTACAAGAATGATATTAGGACAATCTCATTACATATTTCCTCTTAATCTTAGCCATCCATCTCTAGGTCTAATCCTAAGTTTTAGCCGCCTCCAATAACTTGTCAAAACCGAAATTTGCAGCCCTAATAATGGGATTTAAACTGATTTAAGCCCAAGCTAAAATGCTATGCAATTAAATCTAATTTAATTGCTTATCAACATCGTATATCGATTGGTACATTTATAACTATTATAAATATATAACAATTTATATTTCTCAAACCATATTCAAATTTTATAATTAATACTTCATAAATATTAATTTATTTAATTTATTTATAACAATTATAACTAGTTAAATCATTCGCTCTTAAGGGAATTCACCATTTCAGTTGTGTAACTCTTGGTTGTAAATTTGGTCAGCGAATAACATCGAACTATTCTAAAGTTAACGTTTACACGTTACTTAGCAGTTGGTGTGACATTATGGCCAAATTTATTGCTTATTAATCTTCGGTAAAAATCCAATTTTAGTTTAATAAGCGTTACCCGATTGTGACATTTGTTTACACCAATTCTCTTCGTCAAAACTATATCACTTTGGACTTATGGAACTTGGCAATGGTCAAAATTTCAACCACATTTCAACTTTATAGTCCAAATACAAAGTCCTTTGTTCAATAATAACAATTATTACTAATCGAAATGCTCTGGCCAGAGACTTTGACTTTGAGTTCACTTGTGTTGACTGTGATACTAACCACATAAAACTGGGGAGATGAATCCTCTCTTGAATAGTGCTTCACTTCCAATACTTCCACTCAACCCAAATATGCTCACTCGATGGACGCCATGCCATGATTTGGCTATAATCAAAGTGGATCTTTCATATTGAAGATCCATGGTATTCTCAAGTCGAGAGAACCACGTAAATCAGTCACATCGATATTTTCTATTTGACATTAGTTATATCAACCAACAGAAAACTATCGAGTGAGTCATTTTATAGTTGTCCAATAATTATTAGTACATAACCCATAGGTTCCCCTAGTAGTCATGAGTGATACACTGCCCAATATTTGAAGAGCGTTACATACTCCAGTCTCAACGGATACATCGATATCAAGTGTCGATGCAACTTGACTAGAAACATCTAAAATGGTGTATTTTTTTCGTTGTGATAAATTACTCATGGTTACAAACACTTTGTAACTACTATCACAAAATATACCATTTATGGATTTTTCTATTAAATATACTTTTAATTAAGTTAATTAATTGATATAATCACATTATATCAAGTAATAATAGGAAGAAAATACCTTTTATTTCGAACAAGATTAGTCAACGAGTTAGATATATGTCACAAATTACATAATTGTCCCTAGGGCATACCTCTAACTTAATCAAAATCATAGCCTTATGCCTCATCAACCGGAATGACAAAAATCAGGCATGCAGCAGGCCCACATAGGTAGCTCCGAAGTAGGAAATAGTCATTTTAAATCTTGATCAGTTATTATCTCTCATTTGTATGCTTCGGGGTCCATTAACGGAGGGATGATTTGTAACACCCCACCTTTTATACCACGATTAACAAGGAACATTATGAATAATATCCTCTGCAAATTCGAAGAATTAGGCTTTGAAAGGAGCGACCATCATGAAATTACTTCGAGCTAATACTGACATGTCTCATATACCTCAACAAATAATAAAATGATGCGAGCAGTATAACACACAGCAATAACATGAAGGCTCAATATATCCACAAAAATATAAAATATAATGGATATCCAAGATATATCATAGATCACAACAAAAGGATAAATGTCATAACATTGCAGTGAGTCTACAAAAGTACAAGTCTAGGCTCAAATAATAGCATAATAATACAACACCATCAAGTACTACTAGCTAGCCAAAATATACATGTATAATGTGTCTCTAACTCTACAAAATCAAAACATATACATGCATCTATCACAAAAGTATAACAAGTCTAACATCTGCTCTCCCAAGTCCAAAAGCTAAGCCCTAATACCTGCATGGTCTCGGCCTGAGCTAGTATTTTATAAAAAATATAACAAACGGGTCAGGTTACAACTAATCAAAAGGGTGAAAGACATCATGATGATAATAATAATAATATGACATGCATCAAAAGAGAACCAACAATTTGCCCAAAACAATCACAAGCAAGGCATAAAGCAAATCACCATGTCATAAACCATATCAAGTCCTTGGTAGATTGTCATCTCAAAATATGGTGGAAATCATCTAAAAATATTCCCAAAACAATCACATGCAAGGCATAAAACAAATCACCATGTCATAAATCATATCAAGTCTTGATAGACCATCATCTCAAAATATTGCGGAAATTATCTCAAAATTTTCGAAGCCATAAACAAATATCAAAATCAAGATGCTTCAATGAATAATGGGTATGATTACCCGAACACTAAACAAATCTATAACGATGGCCTCCCATCTCGATCAAAGTGCAGCAGGACGAGACCTAAACCGGTGCCCACTATGTAGATTTCATGAGTGCGAAAACTAGACGGCACTCACTAGTCCAAAACTACCGATAATCAAAATCTAGGCGGACCAACAAGATCGATGGGTATGCAAACACTGGAAATCTAAACGGGCTATAACTCATATAAGACGGAGGCCACCAGAAAACTAAACGGGCACGCCTCATAATCATGAATAAGTCACCGAAAAACTAAACGGACTTTCCTATCAAAATATAAATTCCAATATCATATCGACGAGGGTTTGGACTGTGATATGAAAATCGACCGAACGTCCTATAAATATCTGGCATTATTCGAATATTTACTAAAAGTTAATGAATTCCACTAATTTCTCTATTCGATAAGTTATAGAATATCCGAACTAGATTTAACTACCATCCCATAACCAGTTGATAATTCTAATTCATTTTTAATCAATTCTTATCTCATAGAATGAAAAATAATCAAAATTTATGAACAACTGTATGTATAAAAGCATTGTAGAAAATCATTTAATCTCAGGGCTGCGGTATATTTAGCCACTTCAACCCTTTAAAACTCAAAATTTGGTAAAAATCAAAACATGAAAGTTGAAGATGATAACTTTATATTGAATTCAAAAAAAGGATCACTTAATTCTGACTAAAAGATCAAAAGATATTGCCATTGCATTTTTAGGTTTTAAAAAATATCAAACGTAGAAAATTGACAACCATATGGTTGAGGCATTCAATTGCCATTTCGACAATCTAAATCTCAAAATATTATAAAACTTAAAACATGAAAGTTTAAGATAGTAGCCTTATCTTGAATTCAAGAAAAGAATCACATATTTTTGATGTACTGGTCAAAAGATATGGAGATTTCATTTATAGGTCTTGACATTACAAAACTCTGAGTATATTTAAATTTCATAGGGTTGCGGCTTAAAAAGCTAGTTAGACCCTTTAAACTCCCAAACCATGTAAAAATAAAAATGCAAAAGTTAAAGATGGTAAGCTTAGCTTGAATTTAGGTTTTAAAAATATCAAACTTAGAAAATTGATATTCACTGAGACGAGGCATTCAATTGTTGTTTCAACAATCTAAATCTCAAAATATAATAAAACTCAAAACATGAAATTTTATGATGGTAAACTTCTTTTGAATTCAAAAAAAGAATCACCTAATTTCAACTTACAGATCAAAAGATACATCCATTTCAATTCAAGTTTCAAAAATTTCAAACTCAGAATTGATATTCACAGGCCTGAGGCATTTAATTGCCATTTCAACAATATAATCTCAAAATATTATAAAACTCAAGACATCAAAGTTTAAGATGGTAAATTTATCTTGAAGTAAAACAAGAATCGCCTAATTTCGAATTACAGATCGAATGATATGGCTATTTCATTTTCAGGTTTAGGAACATTGATATTCACAGGGATGAGGCATTCAATTGCCAATCTGATAATCTATCTCTAAATATTATAAAATTCAAAACATGAAAGTTTAAGATGGTAACATTTTCTTGAATTCAGTAAAGGAATCACCTAATTCTGACTTACAGATCAAAAGATATGGCCATTTCATTTTCAGGTTTTAAAATTACCAAACTCACAAATTCACAGGGATGGGGAATTCAAGACAATATAAATCTCAAAATATTATAAAACTCAAAACATTAAAGTTTAATATGGTAAACTTATCTTGAATTCAAAAAAAGAATCATGTAATTCTGATTTGCAGGTCAAAAGATATAGCCATTTCATTTTCGGGTTTTTAAAAATATCAAACTCGAAAAATTGATATTCACAGGGCTGAAACATTTAATTACAATTTCGACAATCTAAATCTCAAACAAGCAATACTTGAATTTACTAATCTCATATTAGTTGTATTTATGAGGAGAACTCACCTCCAATTGATGCCATAGCTTGCTATATGGCTTCTAAACTTTGTTATGACCTCTCTAACTCCCAAACCCCCCTTCTTTCCTCACTAAATTGAAATTCATGGAATCATGAAAAATCCAAAACACAACATAACTTAGTTTTGATTAATCTAAGGGATGTAATAGGGACTAAAGAGCTTACCTTTGATTTTTCTTGAATTTGTTGGGTTTTATTGGAATTAAAATTAGAAGATTTGCATCAAGGTCTTCATGGAGTAAATGAAAGCAACAAAGAAGTTTTGAATATGATTTTTTTATTTATTTTTAATGAGGGGAGAAGAGGCTGGTGGGATGTTTAATGAGAAGGTCTTTAAAAATGAGTAGGTGGGCTTTGCTCATGAACAATACTTAGATAATTTTCCCTTTTTACTTCATTTACTCTCATTTTCTCCATTTAAAGCTACATGATTAAATTCTAAAAGAATTCAAATACAAAAATAAAAATAAAAATACTTTTATAACTCTCATGTCATTATTTAAATTATTTTAAACCCATTTTAACAAAAATTCCAGTAATAAACAATTTATTCAAAATTCCCAATGTTAAGGGTAAACCCAAAATTATTTGTTTCTTGTCTTTATAATTTCCATAAAAATATTCCGGACTTGTGACAATAATTTATTCTATATTTAAACGTTTACTTAATGCTAAAAAATTGATTTTATTCCTCTAAAAATATCAAAATTAAATTTTAAATCCCAAATTGACGTTTTATAATTCCAAGCTTATATTTCGAAAACTCAAATAAAATCACTTATCTCATTTAATTAGCAAGCTCTATTAACCAGGTTGTTACAAAACTCCCCCACTTAAGAAAATTGCGTCCTCACAATTTCTCCTTAAAGAGGAATTTATAACGTGTTATACTAGCATTACATCCGTCTATTATTTACTCACACACTACAATGCACGATGCACACAACAATCATAGCCAAGCAACCATACAACAAATACGAAAGAACCTACCTAAGATATTCGCTAATTAAGACTTCTACCTGCTGTATTGAGTATAAATGTTTTTTGAAGTATCAAAAATTCTAAAAATTTTGGCAACCTCCTTTGCATGGAGGATATTTAAGAATATCAAAATACATAGGAGTATCTATACATCTCCAAAGAGGCATCCCGATCATGGGGAATACAATTAACTATATAAACAATGGCATATAAATTAATGTTTACCTCATTATACCCCAAAGGCAAGCAACACCTCTCCGAACATGGCATTTCTATCATTTCTCCTTGCCTAAAACCACCCATTCACTTATGCCATTCATAATTATAAAGTTTTACATACAGAAATAACTGCTATGTACTATACATCCATTACAAAAACACACGCATATAAAGGTTCAAATGCATCAACGAAAACCAAAATCCTCAAAAAACTCACAGTCAACCTGGTTATCCAAAATTTAATTTTCAACCTCATAAACTTCAAAATTTCTAAAATTTTAAAACATGACAGTTGTAGATATGATTCTTAGCTTTCCATCATGATAAAGACCAATAAATTTAGATTTATGGATCAAAAGTTATGGCCAAAACAAGTTTTAGATTTTTAAATTCCGGACTGAGATTAATCATCACATTTAAACACGATTTCAGTTTATCCTTTATAAAAGTGACTCGACAAAGAGGAGTTATAAAATCAATCCAAATTTATACATATACCATAAGCAAATAATTTCCTTTTAAGTTTTACCTCTAACAATATTATACCACTTTTTAAATTAGAGTTTACTTACTTAATATTCAATTTTACCCAAAATTTCAGTTAGAAGTTATATAATTTTTTTTATAAAGCTAACATGAATTCTACTTAAAGAACTGGGCTAGCCCACGGTAGAAGAAATGGGCGAATTTCAAAAAATTAAGTCATTTTGGATCTTTAATGGGCCTATGAACTCTAAATATATTTGGAACTTTTCAAAGTTTTCTCTTAAATATAATCTTTATTTTGTTTAATTTTATAAATGAAGTTGAAATTTAATTTAGTGTGTATGTAAATTAGAGTATCAAATATACTCTTATGTAAGGTAACTTATTAAATTTATTTAGAGAAGGAAACATTTCATTTCCTATCTCTTAAATCATTGAATTAATGAGGGGGAATAAATTTATTTGAGAATGAAACTTTTCATTTCCTTCTTTTAACTTATTCAGTTAATGAGGGGCATATTATTTATAAGGAGAAAGAATGTGACGCCCCACCTCTATACCCACACTAGTCAAGAACACTACGGAGTCGTGCTGTCAACTAGCACGGAGAATAAGGCTGTTGAGGAGCGACCATCCACGTAATTGCTTATCACACGGTGGCTATAAATAATCTTCGGAAACAAAACATAGAAATAATCATAACGTAAATCAGTCACAGACATCCATATCACAAAGGAGGAAGAAGATATGAATATATAACTAACACATGAAAGTGTACATCAGAGTAGTGGTCAAAAGATCCACAATAATACAAAAGAATAACAACACGTGCTATACAAAAGAATACAACTATGAGTTTATATCTCAAGTGTACACAACAAAAACTGCTAATCTAAATAGTTAGCCAAAAGTCAGAGTGCCGAATCCCGGGAAGAAGTCCAGCAGAAGCACCGGTAACATCTCGGTCTAACCCGAGTATTATTTAAAAAAATAATAAACGGATCAGTCTAGCTATAAATATCAGATGACATGGTATAAAATAAAAGATATGGCATAAACATAAAATATCCATACTGACATACTACTATAAGTATGCAAATGATGACCAACAGGAGATCAATCAATAAGAGATAAATCGATATCACAAGAATCTTCTCAAAGATCCAAAGAGGGCATCATACCCTAAACTTGTACTCATAACAAGTCAATGACATAAATTCCAGAAATCAACACGAGAAATCCAGAAATCATAAAAAGAGAAAGAGGCCTATCACATGAAGGTCCGGAGACCATGGGGAGCTACCCCATATGTGTGAGTCGAAATCACACAGATTGAGGTCTAGACTAACCAAGAAGGCAAAAAGGTATGTGTGAGTGGAATCACACAAGTGGTGTCTAGTCTAACCTCGCAAACAAAAAGATATGTGTGAGTGGAATCACACAAGTGGTGTCTAGACTAACCAAGCAACCAAAAAGGTATGTGTGAGTGGAATCACACAAGTGGTGTCTAGTCTAACCAAGCAAACAAGAGACATCGCACAATTGCTAGTCTAAATCATAAGAATGATCGTCATGATCAACGAGAAGTGTCAATTACACTAAGCTAGTAAATATAAAAGTTTAGCTTCATGTCCCATAACCACTTGCTTAACTTAAATATTTACGAACAAACTGTAAATCTTCACTAGAAAATTGTCACAAGAGGTTCAATCGAACAAGTCCAAGAATTAACCGACGAAGCAAACGCAAGCGTTTCATACCACTTGTTTTACTAAGCCGTTTAATTAGATTTCTCACCCGAGTGAGGTAAAGATTTGTATATACTAATAGATTGGAAAACGGATTAAGAAAAGAGCTTTGTTATTAAAAATAGAGTTGAAATCCTTTTATTGAAAGAGTTTTGATATTTACTACTAGTTTTGAAACCTTTATAATTTAAAGTGACCAATCACAAAAGCGATTATAGAAACAATCAATCACAAAGATCACATTCGAAGATGTGATAAAAATCCAAGGAAATCAGTTCAGCAAGTTCTGTTAAATGTTTTTCAGATAAGATCCCCTATGGAGGGGGGTCCAGGGGGGTGGCAACCCCCCAAGGTGGGGGTGCGGGGGCAACGCCACCGCTACGAGGTTCGACCTGCCCGGTCAGGTCGCGGGAGTCCAGGAGTAGAGCCCCATCCAAAACGGTACGACCTAGTGA
Organism: Allium cepa; assembly: GCA_030765085.1. Taxonomy (NCBI): domain Eukaryota; kingdom Viridiplantae; phylum Streptophyta; class Magnoliopsida; order Asparagales; family Amaryllidaceae; genus Allium; species Allium cepa. The sequence goes on from CM060938.1 coordinate 846,804,904, forward strand.
AGACAAAATGAGGTCTAACGACCTAAGGGGGATAGGGTCGAGCGACCTAATGGTTGCGACCTAGGGGTCTTACGACCTAACGACCTAAGTCAAGTACAAGGTCACGCGACCTAAAATGGTAAAGAGCCGTACGTGTTAACGAGTTAACGACCTACGACCTAGGTCCATACGACCTATGACCTAAGGTCCCTACGACCTACGACCTAAGGTCCATACGACCTACGACCTAAGGTCCATACGACCTACGACCTAAGGTCGAACGACTTAACACCGAACAAGCATTTAGATGGCCCAGCGACCTATGGTACTAACTCGCGAGCGACCTAACGAGTTAACTCGTGAGCGACCTAATTCCGAAGTGCCAATTCTTCCAGAATGACCTAATGTTAACTCGTAAGCGACCTACGACCTATGGACGAGCGACCTAACTCCGAACGAGCTAAAAATGGCCAGAACGACCTAGTAGCAGTTTTTCACCAAAATCACTAAAATTTGGAGTTTTTTGCCAATCCAAACCAAATGCAAATGTGCATACTAAAGTGATAGGGAATCATTCCCAACAGTCCAATATAGATATGGACTAGATTTGTGGGATAAAAATCTCACCTTTGCACTAAAATTTATGAAGATGAAGCTTGAAAGCAAGGAGAAGCATCAAAAGCTTGAATCCAATATCTTCTACTTGAATTTGGAGTTGAATGTTGGAGTTGCAATTGAATTTGAGCTTGGAGTTTTAATTTTCCATTCTCTTCACCATTAATGCCAAAGCTTGGGTTAGTTAGGAAATTTATGAAGAGTGAGGAGAAGAGGGTTGGAACTTGGGCTTAATAGGCTAAACTAACCCAAAGTCCAAAGCGGGAAAAGTTAGTGAAATTTCACTAACTCCAAACCTATCGATGTTTATACTTAAAAAAGTTGTAAACGGCATGTCGAACTCAATGGAAGTGGTCTCGAGTCCTAATTTGACCGTTTGCAAAAAGTAGCTTTTCGGACCAAAATCCGATTAACGATTTAATATTTAAATAAAATATTTAAATATAAACTCGATAAATATGCGGGTTGTTACAGACTGCCCTCCTTAAAGAAATTGCGTCCTCCTAATATATATATAAGATGGAAATAAAAAGTAACAACCATAAAAGCATATTAACACAAGAGAAATTTGAAATAATAAGTTCACCTCAAAGAGCAGGAGGAAGCAAGTCCGGATGTGTACGCTCGATGAATTCTCTGGATTCCCAAGAACAATCCTTAGGATTTGAGGACCATTGAACCTTCACAAGCGGAACATCTTTATTTCGAAGTCGTTTAACCTCAGAAGCTATAATTCGAATAGGTTGCTTCTCATAAGTTAAATTCGGCGAAACTTCAATTTCTTCCACAACAGCAGGCTCAAGAATAGAATCGGAATCTCGAAGGCATTTCCGTAATTGAGAAACGTGAAAAACATCATGCATAGCAGAAAACTGAGCCGGCAATGCAAGGCGATAAGCCATGGAACCAATACGTTCAGTGATAGAAAATGGCCTAATATATCGAGGCGCTAACTTCCCCGATCGACTGAAACGTATAACACCCTTCATAGGTGAAACACGAATAAAAACAGGATCCCCAATAGAAAATTCTAATTTCCTTCTTCGATTATCGGCATTAGATTTTTGTCTACTCTGGGCTTCTTTCATCCTATGTCGAATAAGTTCAATCTTTTCCGTGGAATCACGAATAAAGTCTGGACCTAAAACAAGCTTCTCACCGGCCTCAAGCCAACAAGAAGGAGATCGACATGCCTTTCCGTAGAGTGCCTCGAAAGGTACCATACCAATACTAGATTGGTAGCTATTATTATAGGAAAATTCAACAAGTGAAATATGATCTTCCTAACTTCCACCAAAATCAAGCACACAAGCACGAAGAAGATCTTCAAGAGTTTGATTCACACGCTCGGTTTGTCCATCGGACTGGGGGTGATAAGCAGTGCTAAAATTAAGCTTCGTTCCTAAAGCTTTTTGAAGACTCTTCCAAAATCCACTAGTAAACAATGGATCACGATCGCTAACAATAGAAGTAGGAACTCCATGCAATTTTACAATTTCCTTGACAAATAGTTTGGCCAAAAGAGGAACGGCTCGGTTAGACCGAACCGGAATAAAATGGGCAGATTTAGTAAGTCTATCAACAATCACCCATAAGCTATCATGACCCGAACGAGAACGGGGAAGGCCATCTATAAAGTCCATGGAAATTTGATCCCACTTCCAAATTGGAATTTCTAAAGGTTGCAATAACCCACCAGGCCTTTGATGTTTGGCCTTGACAAGTTGGCAAGTCATGCAACACTTAACAAAGTTAGCAATATCAGATTTCATTCCCTCCCAATAATAAAGTCGCTTCATATCAGCGTACATTTTACTACTACCGGGATGAATGGTGAATTTAGAACGATGGGAATCTTCTAAAATATCTTTACTAAGATCTCCAATATTTGGTATGATAAGTCTACCAAATTTTCGAATGCCTCCACGAGAATCAATATCAAAGTCTTTCAAACCTTCAATATCAATTTTATCCTTAACATTTTGGCCAAGAAGAGCCAATTCAGGATCTAGCCCTTGAGCTTCAAGAATGCGGTCTAAAAGAGAAGGATGAGCCTCATGGCTACATAAAACAAGCGATGAGCATAAATCGGATACGCGCTCTCGAATCTCACAAGTGGATAAAATCTCGAGATCGTTCCATTCAGATATCATCATAGAAACAACTGCTTGTTGTTTACGGCTAAGAGCATCGACGACACGATTACCCTTACCGGGGGTATAAAGAATATCAAGATCATAAGGTGCAAGAAACTCGAGCCAACGCTGTTGACGTAAATTAAGTTCTTTTTGAGAAAATAAATATTTCAGAGACTTATAATCCGTATAAAGAATAAATTTCTCTCCCAATAGATAATGACGAATCCGAAGGGCGAAAACAATAGCCGCGAGTTCTAAATCATGTGTGGCATATCTAGTCTCGACCGACTTAAATTGCTTAGAAGCATAAGCAATAACACGTTCTTTTTGCATAAGAACGGCACCCAAACCAACGTGACTAGCATCAGTATAAACAACAAAATCTTGATTCCCCACAGGAATAACAAGAATAGGAGCATCAGAAAGGAGTTCTTTCAATTTCTAAAAAGAGGCTTCACATTTGTCCGACCAAATGTATTTAACTCCCTTCTTAGTCAAGCCAGTAAGAGGCACGACAATCATAGAAAAATCTTTAATAAAACGACGGTAATAGCCCGCCAATCCGAGAAAGCTACGGATTTCAGTCACACTCTCAGGTCTTTTCCAATCTTGAATCGCTTCAATCTTTGAAGGATCCACGGAAATTCCGGATTCGGAAATAATACGACCGAGAAACTTCACACGAGATTGCCAAAAGTGGCATTTAGAAAATTTCGCCTTTAATTGATTACTGCTAAGAGTTTCCACTACAATTCGAAGATGTTTTTCATGTTCCTCCTCGGTTTTTGAATACACAAGAATATCATCAATGAATATGAGAACAAACCGATCGAGGAAATCTTTGAAAACTCGATTCATGAGGTCAATGAAATAAGCGGGAGCATTCGTTAACCCAAATGGCATAACAAGCCATTCATAAGATCCATATCGAGTACGGAATGATGTCAAAGGAATGCTATCCTCTACGATGCGAAGCTGATGGAAACCGGTAGCCAAGTCCAATTGTGAAAAGACCATAGCACCACTAAGCTGATCGAATAGATCATCAATCCGAGGTAAAGGATATTTATTTTTAATAGTCAGATCGTTAAGCTTGCGATAGTCAACGCAAAGCCTAAGCGTACCGTCGGATTTCTTCACGAAAATAGCCGAAGCTCCCCAAGGTGAGGAACTAGAGCGAATAAATTGCTTCGTCTCCAATTCGAATAATTGTTTACGCATCTCCTCATTTTCCTTATTGGACAAGAGATAAGGAGGACGAGTAATAGGTTGAGCTCCAGAAACAAGATTAATTCTGAACTCAATTGCTCGTCTAGGTGGTAAACCTAAAACGGGCTCGAATATGTTGGAAAATTCACGAACAACGTGAATACGAGAAATAATATCATCTTCATCATCATCATCGTCATCACGAGGATTTAAAGAATATAAAGATGCGACCAAACAGGATTCTGAATCTTTAAGATTAACAGAAATCTGTTTAACAGATAGTGGATGTCGGAGATGAATAGTCCGCTCAGGACATAGGATATGGGCTTGATAGCGGTTAAGCCAATCCATTCCCAAAATTATTCCAAAGCCTAAGTAACGCATGACATGCAAATCGGCTAGGAAAGAAAAATCACATAAAATAATCTCCACATCTTTACAAAGCAAACTAAGAGTTGCGGATCCACCAACAGGATTCGCAAGTTTTAAAGAAGTCATCAATGCAGTAACACTTAAGGAAAAAGTGTCTACCAGTTCCTTTGATATAAAAGAATGGGATGCACCCGTATCAAAGAGAACTCTAATAGGTTGATCATGAAATAAAATAATACCATCAAGAATGGAATGAGAAATACCTTGGCCACGAGATGTGTTGCCAGGGGCTTGAGCCACATTCAACTTTCCTTCCTTCTTGCCTTTAGGCTTGAGGCATTGATGTATGTAATGATCCGGGCTCTTACAATAGCGACAAGATTTGGGCTTAGAGCACTTATTCTCATAATGATCCCCAGACCCACAGTTGAAGCAACTCGCACCACTAGGAGAAGGAGACTTTGCCGCAGGGGTTGCCTGCTTACCCTTTTTGTTGGGATAAGGACCCTTGAATTTGTTTGGCCTCTTCTTGTTGTTGAAGCTTGGTTTAGCGCCTTCCACTTCAACATCACTCTCTCTATCATCCTCTTCAAGACGAAGAGCGATATCGACGAGTTGATCAAATGCGACTTCTAGTTTCAGGAGTAGTGGCTTCTTAAGATTCTTATTTAAGCCATAAACGAACCTCTAGTTCTTCTTCAATGGGGTGTTGATGTATTCAACCCCATATTTGGAAAGCGACTCGAAGGCTGCGACGTAATCAGTCACAGAGGATTGACCTTGAACAAGGTCTATAAAACATCGAGCCAAGGTTACTTTCCCAGCTTCTGGTACAAACTTTAACTCGAAGCGTCCTTGAAATTGCTCCCAGGTGAGATCCGCTTCATTAGTTTCTGAAATAAGGAGTCCGTACCAGTCCAATGCTCTCTCCTGGAGCATGCTGAAGCCACCTGAACGCGGTGGAGATCGATAAGGTTCATGCGAGAAAAGATTCGATCGCATGATTTTAACCAAGCCTGGACCTCGATGATATTTTCCGAACCTTTGAAGGGCTTCCCACCCAAGTTGGTGTAATCGCTGCACAAGCGTTCAAATCCCGACTTTGGGTGAGTAGGTTCCGGGTTAGCTCCAGCTGCTTGAGCATTAGTTACTAAATCAAGAAGCTGTTGAGCAGTCATAAAAACTCCATCCGGGGGAGCAGCACCAGATGATCCAGTTCTGGGACGGCCTGGTCTAGACATTCTCTTCCTTTAAGAAAGAAAGAAGAGAAGGAAGAAGGTTATTCACCAATGAACATCAAGCAATCTTGATAGATAAAACAAGGAATCATAAAGGAAATAGGATGAATCGGTACGAAGACTCGAATTATTCCTATGGTATGACTCCTAAGTTAGACTTAGGACGATGATCCTTGTTAATTTATTCTACATTGTTCCGAAGTTTGGCTCTGATACCAAGCTGTGACGCCCCACCTCTATACCCACGCTAGCCAAGAACACTACGGAGTAGTGCTGTCAACTAGCACGGAGAATAAGGTTGTTGAGGAGCGACCATCCATGTAATTTCTTATCACACGGTGGCTATAAATAATCTTCGGAAACAAAACATAGAAATAAGCATAACGTAAATCAGTCACAGACATCCATATCGTAAAGGCGGAAGAAGATATGAATATATAACTAACACATGAAAGTGTACATCAGAGTAGTGGTCAAAAGATCCACGATAATACAAAAGAATGGCAACACGTGCTATACAAAAGAATACAACTATGAGTCTATATCTCAAGTGTATACAACAAAAACTGCTAATCTAAATAGTTAGCCAAAAGTCAGAGTGCCGAATCCCGGGAAGAAGTCAAGCAGAAGCACCTGTAACATCTCGGTCTGACCCGAGTATTATTTAAGAAAATAATAAATGGATCAGTCTAGCTATAAATATCAGATGACATGGTATAAAATAAAAGATATGGCATAAACATAAAATATCCATACTGACATTCTATTATAAGTATGCAAATGATGACCAACAGGAGATCAATCAATAAGAGATAAATCAATATCACAAGAATCTTCTCAAAGATCCAAAGAGGGCATCATACCCTAAACTTGTACTCATAACAAGTCAATGACATAAATTCCAGAAATCAACACGAGAAATCCAGAAATCATAAAAAGAGAAAGAGGCCTATCACATGAAGGTCCGGAGACCATGGGGAGCTACCCCATATGTGTGAGTCGAAATCACACAGATTGAGGTATAGACTAACCAAGAAGGCAAAAAGGTATGTGTGAGTGGAATCACACAAGTGGTGTCTAGTCTAACCTCGCAAACAAAAAGATATGTGTGAGTGGAATCACACAAGTGGTGTCTAGACTAACCAAGCAACCAAAAAGGTATGTGTGAGTGGAATCACACAAGTGGTGTCTAGTCTAACCAAGCAAACAAGAGACATCGCACAATTGCTAGTCTAAATCATAAGAATGATCGTCATGATCAACGAGAAGTGTCAATTACACTAAGCTAGTAAATATAAAAGTTTAGCTTCATGTCCCATAACCACTTTCTTAACTTAAATATTTACGAACAAACTGTAAATCTTCACTAGAAAATTGTCACAAGAGGTTCAATCGAACAAGTCCAAGAATTAACCGACGAAGCAAACGCAAGCGTTTCATACCACTTGTTTTACTAAGCCATTTATTTAGATTTCTCATCCGAGTGAGGTAAAGATTTGTATATACTAATAGATTGGAAAACGGGTTAAGAAAAGAGCTTTGTTATTAAAAATAGAGTTGAAATCCTTTTATTGAAAGAGTTTTGATATTTACTACTAGTTTTGAAACCTTTATAATTTAAAGTGACCAATCACAAAAGCGATTATAGAAACAATCAATCACAAAGATCACATTCGAAGATGTGATAAAATTCCAAGGAAATCAGTTCAGCAAGTTCTGTTGAATGTTTTTCAGATAAGATCCCCTACGGAGGGGGGGTCCAGGGGGGTGGCAACCCCCCAAGGTGGGGGTGCGGGGGCAATGCCACCGCTACGGGGTTCGACCTGCCCGGTCAGGTCGTGGGGGTCCAGGGGGCACCGCCCCGTCCAAAACGGTACGACCTAGTGAAGACAAAATGAGGTCTAACGACCTAAGGGGGATAGGGTCGAGCGACCTAATGGTTGCGACCTAGGGGTCTTACGACCTAACGACCTAAGTCAAGTACAAGGTCACGCGACCTAAAATGGTAAAGAGCTGTACGTGTTAACGAGTTAACGACCTACGACCTAGGTCCATACGACCTACGACCTAAGGTCCCTAAGACCTACGACCTAAGGTCCATACGACCTACGACCTAAGGTCCATACGACCTACGACCTAAGGTCCATACGACCTAAGGTCCATACGACCTACGACCTACGACCTAAGGTCCATACGACCTACGACCTAAGCCCGAATGACTTAACACCGAACAAGCATTTAGATGGCCCAGCGACCTATGGGACTAACTCGCGAGCGACCTAACGAGTTAACTCGTGAGCGACCTAATTCCGAAGTGCCAATTCTTCTAGAACGACCTAACGTTAACTCGTAAGCGACCTACGACCTAACTCCGAACGAGCTAAAAATGGCTAGAATGACCTAGTAGCAGTTTTTCACCAAAATCATTAAAATTTGGAGTTTTTTGCCAATCCAATCCAAACTAAATGCAATGTGCATACTAAAGTGATAGGGAATCATTCCCAACAGTCCAATATAGATATAGACTAGATTTGTGGGATAAAAATCTCACCTTTGCACTAAAATTTATGAAGATGAAGCTTGAAAGCAAGGAGAAGCAATCCAAAGCTTGAATCCAATATCTTCTACTTTAATTTGGAGTTGAATGTTGGAGTTGCAATTGAATTTGAGCTTGGAGTTTTAATTTCCCATTCTCTTCACCATTAATGCCAAAGCTTGGGTTAGTTAGGAAATTTATGAAGAGTGAGGAGAAGAGGGTTGAAACTTGGGCTTACTAGGCTAAGCTAACCCAAAGTCCAAAGCGGGAAAAGTTAGTGAAATTTCACTAACTCCAAACCTATCGATGTTTATACTTAAAAAAGTTGTAAACGGCATTTCGAACTCAATGGAAGTGGTCTCGAGTCCTAATTTGACCGTTTGCAAAAAGTAGCTTTTCGGACCAAAATCCGATTAACGATTTAATATTTAAATAAAATATTTAAATATAAACTCGATAAATATGCGGGTTGTTACAAAGAAACATTATTTATCTCTCTTTAATTAAACTGATTAATTATATGAATGTCCTAAATTAGCAACGTATATATGTCATGAATATGAGTGTGTACATATATATATATATATTATAGTGTAAATTCTATAAGAGCAACATATGATGGGTACTAACACATAAAAGAAAATATGGGAAATAGATAAAGGGTAAGGAAAGATGATTGATTTAATTTCCGTTTGGTAAAGTTAATTAATACAATATATAAATGAGAATCAATAGACATCATGATATAAGGTTATAAACAGTCAATAACAAATGTATGTATTATTAACTAATTATGTGTGTGTGTATATGTTTAAATATACTTATATATGTATTGTTTAATAAATCATCCAAATACACTAAATTAATTCGGCCAAGTAAACTACCATCAATTCAAGATTTATTACCAAACATGTAGTGATCTGATTTAGTAAATTAATTTGAAAATAGATCTTAATCAATAAATCGAAATGTAACCAATATGCATATGTTAATAATTTAAAATAGAATCAAACATGGATATTAAAAAAAATTTCCAAAGTATATTTTGTATAATAATAATATTATATTGATTCATGTTTATTTATACATAAATACAGTGTACGTATATGTATGTGTGTGCATGTATACATATATATATATATATATATATACATACATATTTAAAATATTCATATATGTATTGTTAATGAATCCTTTAAATTAATAAATCAACTCAATCAAATCAATTATAATCAATTTAAGATTTATTACCAAACATGTAGTAATCAAATTTAGTAAAACAATCTGATAACAGTCTTAATCAACAAATCTAAATATAATTTATATGTATATGTTAATATAAAAAAAATCTTAAAACCTTTGAAAATATTTCGAAACTATTTTAGCACACACACACACACCCCTATATATATAAGTATTAATTTATCTTACATACATGTATACTTATCTAATCTTAACACTTTAAAATAACATAGCACATATCAACCTATATAATATATATAAGTATTAATTAATTAACTCATTTAATTAATTTATTTTATTAATCTTATTAATAAATTTTTATATATCAAAATTAATATTTAAAAAAATTCAAACATTTTGAAGTTTTCATTACCTTTTCAAACATTTTGAAAACTTATGTTCTATTATAACCTTTAATAATAAACGTGTTTGTTTTTAAATTTAAAATCATGTCTTAATTTTCAAAACTATTTTAAAAATTAGCCCAAGGCCCAATTCAAATTGGGCCTTTTCTATTAGAGGCAACCTTTGGGTTCACATCACCTTTCAGGCCAAGCAGGTAACTATGTGGGACATGGTACTTGATTACCCAATTCCAATCCTAGACATCACCTAGACACCGTATTAAGTGCACAAGCTTAATTAGTTAGCCCTAACATGACTAGTTTAGACCGCATAGTCTATTGGGCTCTGATACCATTGAAGGAATAGGGCCAGCCCGCAACGGAAGAAATGGATGAATTTCAAAAGATTTTGCCATTTTGGATCTTTAATGTGCATACGAAGTCTAAATATACTTGGAATTTTTCTAAGTTTTCTTTTAAATAAAATCTTTATTTTATTTAGTTTTAAAAATAAAGTTCAAAATTTAATTTAATGTGTATGTAAATTAGAGTATATCAAATATACTCTTATGTTAGGTAACTCAGTAAATTTATTTAGAGAATGAAACTTTTCATTTCCGATCTCTTAGGTTATTGAATTGATGAAGGGGAATAAATTTATTTGAGAAGGAAACTATTCATTTCCTTCTTTTATCTTGTTCAATTGATGAGGGACATATTATTTATATGAAGAGAGAAACATTTTATTTATCTCTCTTTAATTAAATTGATTAATTATATGAATGTCCTAAATTAGAAACGTATATATGGCATGCATATGAGTATAAACAAACATATATATATATATATATATATATATATATATATATATATATTGTACTCTAAATTCTATAAGAGCAACATATGATAGGTGCTATCAATTGATGACAATGTGTAGACATATAACTAGAAATAAATCGATAGCTAAACACATAAAAGAAAATATGGAAAAAACATAATGGGTAACAAAAGATGATTGATTCAATTTCCATTTGGTAAAGTTAAATATCATATAAATGAGAATCAATAGGCATCATGATATAAGGATATCAACAGTCAATAACGAATGTATGTATTACTAGCTAATCGTGTGTGTATATGTTAAAATATATTTATAGATGTAATGTTTAATGAATCCTCCAAATACACTAAATTAATTCAGCCAAGTTAACTATCATCAATTCATGAATTATTACCAAACATTTAGTGATCTGATTCAATTTGAAAATAGATCTTAATCAATAAATCCAAATGTAACCGATATGCATATGTTAATAATTTAAAATAGAATCAAACATGAATATTAAAAAAATTGTCTAAATTATATTTTATATAATAATAATATTATGTTGATTCATGTTTATTTATACATAAATACAGTGTACATATATCCATGTGTGCATGTATACATAAATATATACACATATACATATACATATACATACATACATACATACATACATACATACATACATATATATATATATAATATTCATATATGTATTGTTAATGAATCCTTTAAAATTAATAAATCAACTCAATCATATCAATTATGAGCAATTTAAGATTTATTATCAAACATGTAGTAATCTAATTTAGTAAACAATCTAATAACAGATCTTAATCAACAAATCTAAATATAATTTATATGTAAATGTTAATAAAAAACCTTAAAGTATTTTAAAATATTTCAAAATTATTTTAACATACATATTCATATATACACACACAAACGCATTTATGTATATGTATGAATCTTTAAGTAGAAATACAAAATTGGAATCAATGTAAACTATTGTTAATAATTAAATATAATAAAGTTAATTAGAATAATAAGTTAATTGCCAAATCTATATCTAGATCAAAATCAATAGAAATTAACATAGAAAATCAAGAATAGAAGTTACCAATTACAACGAAAAACCAATACTAATGATAACAAGTTATACTACTTTAAGATCTGTATTTGTATACATATAAGGGACAACAAATATATATATATATATATATATACACACACACATAATGTTCAAAATGAGTTAACTACTAGATCTATAATATCATGGAATGAATAAATAAATAAGTAATGGAATTTACCTTGTTGATGTTGCCTATGATTCGTTCCATGAATGATAAATGCTTCTAGATCTGATTGAATCACCTCTAGAAAATGCAATAATCTGAAGCACCACTTTTGTATTTACTTTATTTTATTTGTTCTGATTTTGTTTTGGGAATTTTTTGTGGCTCGGAAGCCATGGAATTTTGGCCAAAAAGCTAGAAAAATGAATATGGAGGCTATGGTTTAGAAGGAGAGCGATTAAGAGAGGCATGTGACTGGAAAATAACATTTTTATAGACGGATCCTTCCTTAACCTCCTCCCTTCATTTCCTAGATCCAACCATTGGATTTTAAGTCTCCTTTTCTTATTCCTTCTATGAATAAGATTATATAGGCCTCAAAATATTCCCATACCCATTTAGTAATTAATCTATTTAAATCTAATTCAAATATTTTATCAATACCATATATCGATACGCATCCATAAATTTTATGTACGTACCTTATGAAATAAAAATGGATTCAAACAAATCAAATAAATAAACAAAAATTTAGTAATTAATATTTCATAAATATTAATTAATTTACAAAAGCTATCAATTAATCTAATCATGTGGTTTTTGAATCATTCATCATTTCGGTTGTGCGACTCAAATGTGTAATTTCAATCAGCGATTATATTGAACAATTCAAACATTAACGTTCACACTTCACTTAGCAGTTGGTGTGACATTTTGGCTGAATTCAACACTTACACATCTTTTGGTTAAATCTAATTTTACTTATTATAAGCGGTAACTAATAGTGACAATTATTTACACCAATTCTCTTCGTCAAAACTATATCACTTTGGATTTATGCAATTTCATAATGGTCAAAATTACAATATCATCCACATTCAACTTTATAGTCCAAACACAAAGTCCTTGGTTCAATAACAACAATTATTATTAACCAAAATGCTCCGGCCAGTGACTTTAACTTTGAATTGACTTGAGTTGACCATGATACTAACCCCATATAACTAAGGAGACGAATCCTCTCTTGAATAGTGCCTCACTTCCAATACTTCCACTCGACCCAACTATGGTCACTTGATGGAACGCCATGCCATAATTTGACTATAATCAAAGCGAAACTTTCATATTGAAGATCCATAGTATTCTCTAGTCAAGAGACTGTGTAAATCAGTCACATTGATATTTTCTGTTTGACATTAGTTATATTAACCAACAGAAAACTATCGAGTGAGTCGTTCCATAGTTATTTAATAACTATCAGTACGTAACCTCTGGGTGCCCCCAACCGTCATGAGTAATACACTGCCTAACATTTGGAGAGCGTTACATACTCCAGTCTCTACGGAAACACCGATATTCAGTCTCGATGCATCTTGACTTGGATCATTTAAAATGGTATATTTATTTTATTGTGATAATTTACTTACAGTTACAACACTTTGTAACTACAATCACAGAATATTCCATTTATGGATTTTCTATTAAATATACTTTTGATTAAATTAATTAATTAATATAAATACATTATAAGCATATAATAGAAAGAAACACCTTTATTATGAACAAGATTGTTTAACGAGTTAGATATATGTAACAAATTACATAATTACCCGTAAGGCATACCCCTAACTCTATCAATCTCCCACTTGCACTTGGGGTCAATTATGGAATCTTATTTGAACTTCTCCAATCGGTTTCTCAAAACTAGTTGGATTAGTCCCTTTGTGAACGAGTATGCTATTATGTTTTAATTATGTACTATGTCAATCAACTCTCTCCGACGGTGATAAACTATTTTATCATGTGGAGCAATTCGGAGTATGTCTCTCGACTTCGAGTGAGCTATAAGTTCTATTATGAACTATATTACGACATTGTTATCATATAACTTTGTCATGAGATTCTCAACATTTGGAATCGGCTCAGTTAAATTTGTGCACTTATATTTTATATACATTGTTTTGATTACGACGCTATTCAAGGCGATGTACCTAGCCTTTTTTCATTGAATCAGCCATGATCTTTTATTAGGAACATTTCTAATTTAACAAATTGTCATTGACATATTATGCTCAAAATTACTTGTGAAAGTTTGAGTATGAACATTCCTTCATAAGAATTTATGTTTCTGTAAACAATTCCCTAATATTTCATAAATACATTAGAACACTTCAAATACCATTTAGTGACAGCAATTTGGATTTGATATTTGCTTCATGTATCAAATACATAAACAAACCATGATATCATAAACGATATAATATGTATGATAATTCCTATTTCCAATGCCAAGGAATCATCTTACATGTTCCGTATTAAATATTTTAATAAGGTATCCTTGCATATCATTTGGGACATCCCCAAAATCTTTTATACTTACTATAAAAGACATCATTTATTAATCCAGTTTTGAGTATGTAAACAACTAAGGCTGATTTTGACACAAGTACATCAATAAAATCAACAAAACATGTTATTTACTTTTAGTTTAGAAATATCAATGTACCTTTTATCGTTCTTTCTTATGAACACATGATGTCTCTACACTTTGAATGAAAATTAAGCTATTTGATATTCCTATCAAAGTAATTATTCAATCTTGATGCTTACAAAATGATACTTTCGTATCATTTCTTGGATCATATCCAAAGATTAACAAACTCAATATCTCTTCCACCGACTTTGAGACATTTTGGTTATTATATGTAAACAGTTTGCTCTAAATCATTGTTTATAATATTCTGTTTCAATACATATGTATCAAACATAAAGTCATATCAAGTGGTAATTTTATGAGTAAATATGAATTAAGTTAAGCACGTTGTATACCAAATCTATTACGCTAATTTCAACACGTGAAATTTGCGATATTATTCTAATCAACTTCACTCATTTAATTCTAACTGCATTGGTCTTTCTCATAAAGACACCATTCGACCGATGGATCACATCCCTTAGGTTACGACTACCAAAATCATATTTTGATAGCGTACATGGAATTCTTTTAGATTTTCACATCATACCATATGATAGAGTCAACACTCTTAGTGGTTTAATTAAAAAATTGAGGATTCTATATTTTCGACATTGATAAGAAACTTATATTTTCTCTTCAGTGAGCGAGAATACTTATTAGACATTCTAATGCAATGTGTTCGTTTAGCTTGGTCAATTTTAATTCATCTTATCTAATCAGTTCTATCTTTGGATCGTAACCAAATCCTTTTTAATACCAATAATTTCTCAAGGAAATTCCTTCATAATGAAGTTGGTATTTCTTGAAACGATTTTCAGTGCAATAAATTGAAATACTCTGATTGACCTGAGCATTATAATAAAACAATACCCGAGTCAGTCTGGAAAACCAGCATGAGAAACACACTCAATTGGATTATTAAAGTTTTCAAAATCCTTTGAAATCAAAGGTATCTCTAAGACCACGCCACAAATAAATATATCGGGTTTTTACCTTACGATAACCAAAACATTTCTTATCAAATCCTCTGATATTATAGTAGTGTCTATATACAAATACTTATTCAAATAGCCGAAATTGTTACATTCATTAAATTCCAGCATGATAGGTATACAAACAAGTTTGAAGGCACTTGTTGGAGATTGGATTTCCATTAATGGCAGGGCTACTGGGGTACCGCCCATCACAGTACTGGTCTAGGTCACCGTACCGAGGATCCACCTTGATCCACTGCTACTCAAGATCGGAGCTACCCCTTACTGGATGGTCTGAATAAGATAACCCCGCAGGTGGGATCAGCAACCGCCCACACAACCGAATAAAAAGGGACATCCAGACAGGGATGACCTTACCCTAATTTGTTGCTAGCCACTTAGCCTTGCTGCACCCACTGTTTTAGCCATTCCCGGTTGATGAGGCTCGAGGCTATGCATTACCTTTTTAGAACACATCTCACTTAGAATGCTCATCATCCCCTGACGATGTTCTGGTAGCATTCTTCCATACAAGTCCATTCCCGGTCCGAACGAAACCGAATGCACTACTCCTACTTCTTCCATTTTGGACTCACCCTCAGGATTAGTAACGATTAGCTCGTGCACTTAACTTCTCAATCATCGACTCCAAGCTCTTGTCTTCCTCACGAAAACGTTACCAGATCGAAGTGGTTTTTGGAAAATATCCCGATCCCAATCTCTTGAAACGATCGGCGCATTGGCCAATATTGATAGTTCATTATTTAACTATCATATAACATTCACAAACAACCATCGGTCTTAATAATTTCCAAATTATTTATTTCAAAATATCTTCGCAAGATATTTTTCTACACTTCAACCCTTTGAAAATAATTTTCAAATAACTTTTCTCTCGCGGAATAAATTTCCACCCAATTGTTTTATTTCCACTAAAAATCACCAAGTCTTAATCCTTTAGATTTTTAAACAATTTAAATGAATTTATTTATAAATATATACTTTAAAACATTTAAAATAAAAACTACTTAAAATACTTTATTTAATACACTAGTTATGAAATTTTATAATAATTTCTCATGTAAAACTTAAGCTAAACAAATTTTAAAATAAAAGTTATTCCATAAGGTATAAACATAAAATAATTATCATTAAAATCATAATACTAGTTAAACCTTTAAAATGGTCTACTTATATAATTAACTTAATAAATATTAACTTTTAAAAAATTTAAAACCACTAAATAATAATTTCTTCTAAAACCATTTTTTAAAACCATTTTAAAACTTCTAACTTATACTTGAAAATCTGCTTTGAAAATATACTTGGCTTTTCAGGAAAATACACTTTCCATTCCAAAATAGTCCATTTAATTAGTCAATAAATCCTTCTCGATTTATCCCAATTTAATTTACGTCTCAAATCCATAAATTTCTTTCCCCAAACCTTTAAAAATAAAACACTATTTATTCTTAAAACAAATTACCCATTCCATTATAAATTCCCATCGTGAATTTATACATCCAAATATTCACTTCTATCTTATTTCACTTTATAAACCCAGTTTATAAATTCCATAGTCTCATTCTCCTTTTAAAACACAGTTTCAAACACTAAATCAATTTCCAAATTGATGTCCAAAATTTACTCCATTTTAAAATAAATTCCTTTGCTTATCCAAATTTATTTCAAAACCCATTTATCCCATATACACACCTTTATTTATGATTTAAATTCTTATTTAAATCGAAAATACCAATTTCATACTTTATTTTAAAATTCTCCTTTTATTTTTCCTAAACTCATTCAAATCTTAAAATTTAAAAATATATTTCTTCGTACTAAAAAACAATATTTCTTAAGTCCTTATTTCAAATAAAAATCCTTTTTTACATTTATTCATCATCCTTATTTTTCCCATCCTGGAATTTATTATATAGGATTTAAAATTAAATTACTACGCTTTTCCCAAATTCATTCCTATAATTTATTTGATTTCAATATAATTATTTACTTCAAAATTCCCTTTTATTTCCTTTAAAAATGAAAACTTAATATATATTTCATTTTTCTCAAATACCAATATACATTCAACCAAGCCATTGCACTGAATGATTTTAATTCCCAATATAATCCATCACAGATTATCACATAAATCATATTAATGAATATAAAATAAATTCAACATTTTGAGGAATCCAGTTGGATCCCTCCAACCTATTTCTCTACATCCACGGATGTTAGCATAACAATTTAAAATGCCAATCCTGTAGGATCGATTTCGCCCTAGAGGGGGGGTGGATAGGGTGATAGTGTTAATATAAAAATTAATCGCGGAAGCTTATAAAATATTCAATTCAGATCACAGAATAGCAGTATAGATATCGCAGAATATAAATAACAAAAAAACAGAACAACACAGAATTTACCCAGCTTCGGCAAAACCCTGCCTACGTGCTGCCCCCAAGGTTTCTACTAGAAATTAGATAGTCCCTCGCTTACACACGTAAACTCGCTATACCCGCTATTGACCAATCTAACTCTACGCTCAAAACCTTGCCACAACTCAACCACCGAGTTGCGAATTCTCAAGCTACGCCACGTAGCTTGTGCCCTAGTCACACGACTAGAAATTTAAAACGGTTTAAAAAGAAAATACAATTAAAAACAATTTAAATAAAATAAAACCCTATTTAAAAATAAACTAAAGCCTTATAATAAAACAAGGCCGGCCCCTATTCACTTCTTCAACCCGTTCCTTTTTCTTTTTATTTGCTCCGTTCGTTGTTTTGAGATAGCGGCGGCTTTGTCCTTCAATCCAGATTAGGGCTTTCGTTCATGATTCAAATTAGGGTTTTTTGCAAATTGAAGCGCCGACCTTTGATGCTGTTCGACTTCGATGCTCTTTAATTTGTTCACCGCGGCTGCTTCGTTGATCGAATACCGGTATGTAATTATATCCTTTTGTTTTTCTGATTTTGTGCTTTCTGGAATTCGATGATGATGCCGATGATGTGAATTTGATTATATAGGGTTTGTAACCCTAGATTTGCGTCATATATTCTCTATTTCAATTTGTCATCTTATTCACCTCGGCCACTTGATTTTTTATTGATGATTGAGATTGTATTGACTTGTTCATAAACGTATATACTTCGATTGCTTGATTGACATGATGATGACCACGGCTTTAATTTGACTTTGTCATATTTGATTTCTTGGCTACCACGGTATTTTGTTTTCTGGCTTTTTTTGACTTGTTCAATATTGACATGGTGATTTCACTGTCACTTCGGCATTGATACTGAGTGTTTACTTCGGCTAGAAATTTGTTACTTATTTGGTGTATACCACTCCACGACTCTGCATTACTTTGACCATCACTGTTTTTCATCCCTGCGAGCTTTGTCTCTGGCCTTGTTTGATTTTGTTTTGTGTCTGGTCGACATTTGATGTTTGTAGCTTGTGATTGCCACTGTGTTGCATTGTTATTGATACATGGTTGTTCTGTTGGTTCTTCTCAAAAATTGCTGTGTCACTTTCCATGTGTTCATGTGTCCACTGATGCTTCGAGTCTGCAACTTGTAGCTGGACTTGTGCACCTGTTTCATGTTTGAGACTGGAGTCTTTGTGGTCTGCACTTGGTTTATTCACTGTATTGCATTGACCATAACATTTTCATCATTTGCATTTGTGTACATGTTTACCATGTACTTGAGTCTGATTCTTGTTGCACTTCACCTGTTATGTCTGCATTTTTGCCGCAATCTTCATGATTGCACTGTTCTCTGCATTTACTTGGTTGTCGACACTGATCTGCATACATGTGCTTAATTGCCGGTTTGCATTGATATTTATTTGGTTGGGCATCTTGTACCTGCTGATGTTTGTTGCAGTCTTGAGTCACTTTGTTGTCGGGCTCACTGTACACTGATGCATTCTGGTTTGATTTGCTAGTTGATGTAGTTGCACTTGTGTACTTCATATATGCACTGTGTCTTGGTTTGCACCTTTTCTGGTTGGTCTGGCCTGATGCATACTGCCTGACTATTGTTGCTGTGTTGATCATGTTTCTGGTTGTTGTACTGGTGCTTTGTTGTAACTGGACATGTTCAAGCTTTCATGCGAGGTTCTCTTGACTGACCATTGTATATTTGTACTGTTGGCATTCTTCATTTTTGCTGTATGCATTGTTAAGTTTGTGGTCATCTTGCTTTGCCTGGATTGTGTGCATTTGTGCACTTGTTGTGTCACTCTGTATACTACGGCTCTGACCATCTTTTTCTTTGATCTTTTGTTCATGCTGTTGCACTTGGTGTTTTGGTTTGAACTTGCAGTTAAGAACATTTGCTTTTGATCTGCATACTTGATTGTTGCAGTCCATTATGTTTGATCTGACTTGAACTTTCATTGAGTTTTGTTGCACTATTTTTGACTTGTGACCTGCCCTGTGTTGAATCCAGTTTTTTTTTTAAAAAACTCGGGTTTGACCTTGTGCTCGAGTCATGATTTTTATGTTATTGCACTTTTTATTTGGGTTTGAGCTGTGCTCACTTATCCCTGTAAATCAATCAAGTGTATATCGGTGTGCACGGCCTTGTGGCATATACAGTGATACACTGTGTATGTCACAAGTTGTTCGTGTATGACGAATTCAAATATGAATGATGACGAACAACCCAAATAACTGAGGCAAATATTATTTTCAAAAACCATATTTTTATTTTATATCGCAAAAATATTTTATTTTCAATTTTACCGCGTTAGTAAATATTTTTGCAGATTGTTGAGATGCTGGATTCAAACTGGAAGGAAGTTGAAGATAAATACGAATGTGAGTGATATGTAGTGAGGTGCTGATGTAAATGTGAAATTATATTGTATTGTAATCAAAGTTGTATATGTATAGTGGGAGCTTGAAATTTTACTATTCAAAATTGTAATAAATATTTATTTGAATAAAATATCTGTTTGAATTCAAATTCTGTGTAATTTATTTTATTCAACAAATATTTATTTGAACAGTGAAAAATAGAATAGTATATTAACAAATACATTTAAATGAATGTATATATGTTTATAATCATCAAACAAAAATCATATAAGCGCCTATTCAACAATCTCCCCCTCTTGATGATAACAAACATATATTTAAGATCTTGAATGTATTAAATGTATTTGATCGTTCAATTTGCTCCCCCTATTTGAATGCTCCCTCTCTACACAATACTCCCCCTACATATATGCATACAGATAGAAATATATAAATGAGCCTAGATGCAAGTGGAAAATTATTTGACCTTTGCTTGATTTTATTTGACAAAATCTTAACTTTTCTCTCCCCCTTTTGTTATCAGCAAAAGAATAATAGTGTTAGAGAAAATAGAGATAAAGTAATCGATATCAATCCAACATTAAAACTCAATTGAATATAAATATTAAATTTCAGTAAAAAGTCAAACAAAAATCATAAATATTTTGTTATGCGTATATTCCACTTTTAGAATGATGGGAATTATGTCATCATATAAAACCATACAGTTGTGTCTATTTGTGGTATATTTATATTAGGAATTTGAATATCTACTAACCATGCATAACCGTTAGGACTTTTAAATGAAATTAGTAGTATTCCAATTTTATTTTTTTTAAAATGAATTCAAGTATCTTCTAACCACGCATAACCGTGAGGACTTTTAAATGGGATTAGAATCAACTTGATTATTTTAAAAATCAACTTTTGATATGCGTTCCATACATGCATAACCGTGAGGTCTTTTAAATGAGCATGGAAGCACATAACAAATTCCAAGTAATTCACCCATGCATAACCGTGAGGACTTTTAAATGAGAGTGAATACTTTGGTATTTATTATTATTATTATAATTTTTGTTTTTTGTTTTTTTATTAAAAAAAATGTGAAAATGAAAAACGAACGATTCCTGTTTAAAGTACCACATATTGACAAACTATATAGAATTTTGATGAGTGATGGTCGTTAGAAATATGATAGATATAGTGATGGTCGTGGAATTTGTACCAACAAAATTTTTTATAACTCTTGTTTAAATTTCTAAAGAAATTTACTAATTATACCGTCTCGAGGCATAATATTTGATCAATATTAACACTCATCACTTTTCCAATCACTATTTTTCTTTTCGATAAACATTAGGGAGTCAGATTAGTCAAAATAGTCATTTAAAATCAAATTCAAAAATAATTATGAAATTAATTTTTCAAAAATGACTAATCTGAAACTATGGTCAAAAATGATTTTCTCCAAGGGGCTTTAAAAGAAAATTTTCTGCTATTTGAAAATTATTTAATGAAGAATATGCAGATATTTTCTTTGAAAAACGATGCAGTTACTAAATGTCTCAACAAAAATCACGTTTCACTAGTAATTTTCTATCAACTAGATTACCAGTGTAATCTGCATCTGAATTTCTCTTTCACTCAAAATTATCATCAATTGAATTTTATAGACCAAAACATGAATTGTGCACCAAAAATTTCAAACTCAATTTTAACAACAATTTATATGACATTCTTTTGAAATTGAATTGAAGCCGTGTAAATAATCAGAAAACCGTGAATATAGAGTTAGCCATATTATAACCAATTGTATTATCCAACAAAACACTATTTTTAATCCAAACTGATATATATGAAGTAATTCAAAGAGTCTAGAGATTTTTATAGTGTTTTTGGCATAAGAATATAATTGGCCAACTATTTTGAATAAGTCAGAATCATCATCTTTTCATCATATCAATATTGTCTGATTTTAATTCAGAATATGGTGTAGATTATCACTTTTAATATATCATTTAAAACATACCATTACCTGTTTTACCTTTACGATATTTTTCGTTGTTGTCCGTTGTGATTCTGTCACCTTTATACTAGGCTAAGGAACTTTGCTTCGTCGTCCGTTGTGTTTCTGGAACAGCCAAAAATCCAGAGAACACTATTGTTGTTCCTTAGCCCACCACCACACCTACACGGGAAAAAATTTATGCGACCTATTTGTTTTTATAGGTCCATGGTTGTTAGTGGAAGAATAATTATAAAAATAATTTTGTGGAGACCCAAAACTATTTATAATTGTTCCTTTCGGCACCCAAATTTGTTTAACTTTGAGAGATTTTATATTTGTGCCTTTAGGAACCCAAATCGGTATAGTTTTCACATGTTTGGGTCTATACCAACAACTATTGTTATTGTGTCCATATTTTCTACAAATTGTGCACATGGATTTAGCTTGACTAATATTGCTTTCAACAATTTTCGAACAATTATATCCAAGTCCTTGTCTAACCGTATTAACAGTTTGCTTTCCTAATAGCATATTCAACGATTTTTCACTTTTGGAAAATTTATCTAAAGTAGTAGACAGTTGTTGGACTTGTGATTTGAGAGATTCATTTTCGTTTAACAATTGTGTGCACTTTTTAATAGAATTTTCTCTCCTAGTATTTTCATTCTCCTTTAACATCAGAATTTCATTTTCAAGTGATTTTATATTGATTTCTGATTTTTTAATTTCCTCTTCGAATGTTGGACACTTATCACACTTAGGGATCCTTCGTTGATAGTTCTTAACTAATTGATCAAGTTGTTCATTGCATTCTATCAAAGTATCCTTTTGAGATTCAAGTTTGGCGTATTTTTCCCTAAGTCGTTCATAACAGCCATTTACTTCATGGAAATAAATAAGTAATTCAGAGTGAGTAAGTTTTGATACCTCGCTTGGCTCGTCATCGTCGCTATCGGTTATATTCCCATGAAGGCACATATCTGCTTTCTCACTCTCACTGCTATCGCTTTTATTCCACGTGGCTGTAAAACATCTTCGTTTTGATTTCTTTTCTTTGTCGAGTTGAAATCGGGGATAATTGGGCTTGATATCACCGGGTTTGTTGCAAATGATCCCGTGTTCTTCTGAGTTGTCCAGTGCTTTGATTATTCTGCTTTTTGATTTTTTATTTAGAGCTGGATTTCCGTATTTTTGATTCCACCTTTTGAATTTTTTCATTATTAATGCTAGCTCGGCTGCTCCATCATCATCATCCTTATCACAACTGCTATTTATCAATCCTGTCAAACACATTTCTTTAACCGAGTCAGTTGTGGAGGACTTCTTATTGCTGTTGACTTTTGCACCATATATTGCATCGAAAGTATTCCAGATTTCCTGTGCATTTTCACAATGAGAAATGAAATTAAAATTATCTTGATTAATATGAGAATATAATATATGCATAGCAAGAGCATTAATCGAGATAATTTTCTTATCTGTTATGTCACACCCATTTTCAATAATATCCCAACATTTAATATTAACAGATTTTAAATAAAATTCCATTTTTAATTTCCAATTCAAAAAAATCTATTCCATCGAAAATAGAAGGAATAATATTGGAACGACCCTCAAAATTATTATTAAAAGAAGCCATTTTAAAAATTCAAATTTTTTTTAAAACAAAAACCGATTTTTGAAACACGAAGTTTTAAAGCAAAAAAAATTGATTTTTGAAACACGAATTTTTAAATAAAAATTGGTTTTTGTAAAATCAAATTTTTAAAACAAAAAAAACGGCTTTTGAACCTGCTCTGATACCACTTGTAGGATCGATTTCACCCTAGAGGGTGGGTGAATAGGGTGATAGTGTTAATTATAAAAATTAATCGCGGAAGCTTATAAAATATTCAATTCAGATCACAGAATAGCAGCACAGATATGGCAGAATATAAATAACAGAAAAAATAGAACAACACAGAATTTACCAAGCTTCGGCAAAACCCTGCCTACGTGCTGCCCTCAAGGTTTCTACTAGAAATAAGATAGTCCCTCGCTTACACACGTAAACTCGCTATACCCTCTATTGACTAATCTAACTCTATGCTCAAAACCTTGCCACAACTCAACCACCGAGTTGCGAATTCTCAAGCTACCCCACGTAGCTTGTGCCCTAGTCACACGACTAGAAATTTAAAACGGTTTAAAAAGAAAATACAATTAAAAACAATTTAAATAAAATAAAACCCTATTTAAAAATAAACTAAAGCCTTATAATAAAACAAGGCCGGTCCCTATTCACTTCTTCAACCCGTTCCTTTTTCTTTTTATTTGCTCCGTTCGTTGTTTTGAGATAGCGGCGGCTTTGTCCTTCAATCCAGATTAGGGCTTTCGTTCGTGATTCAAATTAGGGTTTTTTGCAAATTGAAGCGCCGACCTTTGATACTGTTCGACTTCGATGCTCTTTAATTTGTTCACCGCGGCTGCTTCGTTGATCGAATTCGGGTATGTAATTATATCCTTTTGCTTTTCTGATTTTGTGCTTTCTGGAATTCGATGATGATGCCGATGATGTGAATTTGATTATATAGGGTTTGTAACCGTAGATTTGCGTCGTATATTCTCTATTTGAATTTGTCATCTTATTCACCTCGGCCACCTGATTTTTTATTGATGATTGAGATTGTATTGACTTGTTCATAAACGTATATACTTCGATTGCTTGATTGACACGATGATGACCACGGCTTTAATTTGACTTTGTCATATTTGATTTCTTGGCTACCACGGTATTTTGTTTTCTGGCATTTTTTGACTTGTTCAACATTGACATGGTGATTTCACTGTCACTTCGGCCTTGGTACTGAGTGTTTACTTCGGCCAGAAATTTGTTACTTATTTGGTGTATACCACTCCACGACTCTGCATTACTTTGACCATCACTGTTTTTCATCCCTGCGAGCTTTGTCTCTGGCTTTGTTTGATTTTGTTTTGTGTCTAGTCGACATTTGATGTTTGTAGCTTGTGATTGCCACTATGTTGCATTGTTATTGATACATGGTTGTTCTGTTGGTTCTTCTCAAAAATTGCTGTGTCACTTTCCATGTGTTCATGTGTACACTGATGCTTCGAGTCTGCAACTTGTAGCTGGACTTGTGCACCTTGTTTCATGTTTGAGACTTGAGTCTTTGTGGTCTGCACTTGGTTTCTTCACTGTGTTGCATTGACCATAACATTTTCATCATTTGCATTTGTGTACATGTTTACCATGTACTTGAGTATGATTCTTGTTGCACTTTACCTGTTATGTCTGCATTTTTGCTGCAATCTTCATGATTGCACTGTTCTCTGCATTTACTTGGTTGTCGACACGGATCTGCATACATGTGCTTAATTGCTGGTTTGCATTGATATTCATTTGGTTGGGCTTCTTGTACCTGCTGATGTTTGTTGCCTGGATTGTGTGCATTTGTGCACTTGTTGTGTCACTCTGTATACTACGGCTCTGACCATCTTTTTCTTTGATCTTTTGTTCATGCTGTTGCACTTGGTGTTTTGGTTTGAACTTGCAGTTAAGAACATTTGCTTTTGATCTGCATACTTGATTGTTGCAGTCCATTATGTTTGATCTGACTTGAACTTTCATTGAGTTTTGTTGCACTGTTTTTGACTTGTGACCTGCCCTGTGTTGAATCCAGTTTTTTTTATTTAAAAACTCGGGTTTGACCTTGTGCTCGAGTCGTGATTTTTATGTTATTGCACGTGAGTTGAACCCGGCTTTTTATTTGGGTTTGACCTGTGCTCACTTGTCCCTGTAAATCAATCAAGTGTATATCGGTGTGCACGGCCTTGTGGCATATACAGTGATACACTGTGTATGTCACAAGTTGTTCGTGTATGACGAATTCAAATATGAATGATGACGAACAACCCAAATAACTGAGGCAGATATTATTTTCAAAAACCATATTTTTATTTTATATCGCAAAAATATTTTATTTTCAATTTTACCGTGTTAGTAAATATTTTTGCAGATTGCTCAGATGCTGGATTCAAACTGGAAGGAAGTTGAAGATAAATACGAGTGTGAGTGATACGTAGTGAGGTGCTGATGTAAATGTGAAATTATGTTGTATTGTAATCAAAGTTGTATATGTATAGTGAGAGCTTGAAATTGTACTATTCAAAATTGTAATAAATATTTATTTGAATAAAATATCGGTTTGAATTCAAATTATGTGTAATTTATTTTATTCAACAAATATTTATTTAAACTGTGAAAAATAGAATAGTATATTAACAAATACATTTAAATGAATGTATATATGTTTATTATCATCAAACAAAAATCATATAAGCGCATATTCAACAAATCCCGCTTCAAGGCGGGATTTCGCGGTATAAAGGGTTATCCGCTATTATGTGGGGCGTACAGGGCCTCATCCGCTATATAATGTGGAAAATCAATCACTCCAACATATATATGTGTGTGTGTGTGTATGTGTGTATAACATATCATATCCAAGATGATAATAAATTATCAATTTAAGCAACAACCAATAATTTAAATTTAACTATTTAAATTTAAAAGGTAATCCAAATAAGTGAGATTAACTCACTTTTAATTCGTTTGCAATCCACTTCAGTCTCGACTTGGTTTTCATGATTTCTGACCTTGAATAAACATTATACGATTTATTAACAATTTAAATAATCGAATTATCAAATTACAAATTTATTAATTTAATTTTAAACTTATTTTTTCTTTAAAAATCTGTTAGAATTTAAAATAATTAAATAGGTTAATTTAAACCAAACTAGTAAATTTAAAATGTATATATGTATTTTTTTTCTTTCGAAACTACATATATGTATATACACTTATTTACTGTATATTAAAACTTACCGATTTATATATTTATTTTCGTTTAACACGGTTATAGGGAAGAAAATTGTTATGAATAGAATTACCTCAAACGCTGATCAAACCTAGCGAACAATGTCACTGCCTCTACGTTCGAATGGTTGACACGGTCGCTGCATCTCCATGGCGATGACTGCCCCTTTGAGTCGTAGAACTTCTGTGACGTTGAGCCCTGCCTACGGCGACCACACACCTCACCACCTCGCCGAAGATCGACACCCCCAAACATCCCTACGAGTTGTCGAATCAACCATGCATTCGCTCGACTTCGACCAACCCCTCGACGACACACCCACTGTCGAAACCTCCAGGCATCGGCCCCTACCAAATCGACTACCCCCCTTCGCCACGAACAACCTTCCCAACGCGCACCACATCATGACTTGCCATCGACATGCGCCTATCCTCAAAATCAAACCCTTGGTCGCTGCCCTCTAGGCAATTTTATCCCTTAATTCTTGTTGTGAACCCATGCAAGTCGATCTCGAATCGAAGAGAACAAGCAGGTGAATCGATTCAAAATTGATTCTTATTTCGCTATTCAAATCAATTGAATAGAGAGGAGGTGGAAATCTATAGTTGCGAATGCGAATTCGTTGTTTTTTCCTTGGTGTATCTGCCATGGCGAAACCTTTAAGTGGGAAGGAAAAAAATTTAGTAAGGGCGATCATTTCTTCCAAGCAAACCATGTGGTGAATACAAATATAAAAATTTCTCAAACCGTTTGCATTGTTAAAAGAGAGAACCGAGGGGACAGAAAGAGATGTTTACGTGCTTCAAACAGCTTTCTACAGTGACAACAAAAAGCTCTGATGTGAAGTTTATTTGACGAGTCCAATAAAGTATATTATATTTAAATTCAAATTTAAATCGCGTCGCATTCGTAGCTTAAAATCTTGACATCCTATTGAGGCATGCCGCTAGGCGTTTATAATGTTATACCCTTATTTCGAACGCAATGGAAAAGGTTTCAAGTCCTAATTCGATCGGATGGAGAAGATAGCTTTTTGGACCCAGTTATTTTATTAAATTTTCGTTATAGATTTCAGTGCGTTTATATACAGTACGGCCACACGATAACTCCAAACACTATGAAATTTGAACTTTGATGATAATACAATATTGTGGATCCAATAAAACTAGTTTCGTCGAATTCAGAGACCGTGCTTCGAAAAGCTATTTTTAAAAGTCAATTTAAACAATGTATTTTTAAAACTGAACAAATAACTTTCAAATTCAATTTTAAAGGTTCCGTAATCTTTGGTATTATCATTATAAATTTTATAAGTCTTCAAATTATTTTTAACCAACTTAGAATTCCCGATTTAGGAATTTAACCAATTTCCAATTACTAAATTCAAAATTTAGTTATCCAATAAACGGTGATATTTGAACTTCAAGTTAAAAATTAACTCTTAAATATTTAAAATCAATTAAATATTCCAATTTAAATATCCAAAAATTTCGGGTCGTCACATTCCTCCCCCCTTAAAAGAATTTCGTCCCCGAAATTGCTAGTTAAGAAAAATGATTCAGAACCCGTTAACTATTTTCCAAATCCAAATAGTTTTTAACAACTTCCTAAAACCAAACAGTTCCAAACAATTTTCCAAAACAATCCTTTTATTAAAGACACACTAACACCCTTACTAACTTTCCAAACTCATCCATAGGTTCCAATTAATCTTATTAACTCAATAATTCAAATTACAGTTTAAACCAAATTTTAAACTTTTCAAAATTTTCTCAAAAAATTTTCTGACTCCCTAAATTTTTGAAAAATTCACCAGCGTCTCCTTTGTGCGGCTAGCTCGGTACAACTACAAAATGCCTCTACGGTCCCACAAATTTCAAAAGCAAACGAATAGCCAAAGTGGCTAGTTCAGAAAATCGTCAAATTTCATATGCCAATTTAAATACATACCTATATGTTGGGCAATACAAATTTATCTTCTGAAATCAAAACACCAATTTCCTTTTTGCTTTTAAATACCAGTATATCCTACTTAGCAATAATATCCAATCACAAAATCCAAAATTATTTTATTCACTTCCTTTAAAATTTCAATATCTATTTCATTCAAGCCTATACGATGCACATATATCATCCTTATGCAATACCAAATTCGATCGCTCACTCGATCACACAATTTCACTTCCGAACTAGTATCGTCCACCCGATTTCCTAGTGTGGACTCAGATCTAGTTTCTTGATCAGAAAACGTCATTCTCCTTGCATAGCCATAACTATAACAGAGAATTTCCAGAATCAATCAAAAATCCATATCTAGAGTTCACCGTCAAAAATCGAGTGAAAAATCTCAACTCAGATCGATATTACTATCTCGATATTCTGTGCTCGAATCTGGATCAAATCGTTATGCGAATAAAATAATATATATACATCCTACGTATTTATCTCCATTGATTATTAGTTATATCAATTCTCTTTTTTATTCTCATTTATTTTGATTTTCATACACTTATTCACACTTATCATTTTACACATTTTTATTAAATCTTCATTCAACTGCTAGCTCGATATATTTCTTAATTCCACATCTACTTAAGAATTTCATCACTCATTACTTAAGTTCAGTATAAGTATTTTATCCACTTCTTATATTTATTTCACTTCGCTACTTAAGCTTTTATATCTATTTTCATTTAACTTAAACTTTTAATTCCATTTTGAATTCAATTTTATCTTCAATTCTTAATTTATTTCAAATCAAATTAAATATTGAATTCTATTCACCTTATCTTAAACCCATTACTTTAATTAGTTCCACTTACTAATATATTTTTAAATCTCAATGGATTTTATTCCCAAACTTTAATTATTTTTATATCAATGATCATCCATCAAGCCCACTCAGATTTCCCTCAAATTCATTTTTATTTTACATGATTCAGTTACACTTCAATTAAATTCAAAATTTTAACTTCTATAAGTTTCTCAACTTATTTACATTCTATTTACTAATCTCTTTAATTCACTTCATTTAATTGGTTTACTTACTCCTGCATTTTGTTGTCACACTTTTCTTACTTGACTCTTTCCAAGTTAAATTTGATTCCAGCCCATTTTTCTTCACAAATATTTTTAAATAAGATTTTAGAGTTCAAGTTATTACTTAAACATTCAACATCAATTTTGAAAAAATATATATCCAAATCAATTTATTTCAAAATCAACCCATATTATTTCTTTGAATTTCAAATCCAAACCTAGTTTTGCAAACAACTCCAATTTAAAACATTTTGATAACTATTCCTCTCTTGGAAACTCAAAAATGAACATCGATGATGTTGCAGTCATCACCGAAGTTATTTTCCAACGGCCGAAAAGAGTTCAATGCTTTTACTCTTTTAAAAACCCTTTAAAATATTTTTAGATCCCAAATATCACCAGATTTCAAATCCAATTCACAAATATTTCCGAAATAATACTATTATTTCTCCAAAAACCTTTGAAAACCATTTCAAATCAAAGGAATTTAAACTTTTCCCACAATTTCAAATTTCAAATCCTTTCAATCTATTTTCAAATATTTATCTGGAATTCTATTTCAAATTATAAATCATATTAACAATTCGCATTTACAAATCCCATTTATATATGAATTTATTTCTTAGCTTTTAGTTATGGTTTACAATTTCTTATTCAATTTCCATGCAACAGTGATAATAGTATAATATTATCATTCCTTAACAACCAAGCAATCAAATGCTATAATAATTTACAAAAATTATTTCTTTTATATATAAAAATCATTTGGGCAAATTTATTTCATTTACCCTATTTAAAATAATACGTGTCGAATTGTTCTATACAGGTGTTTGGAGATCTCTATCAATAACGTTAATTACTCGTATTGACCTGAATCCATAAACTACTCAATAAACCAATCAACACAGTATAAAACAATTTTATATTCACTAACAAATACTCACTCATATCTATTAATACGCTCAAACTTATTCTAGAGTACTATCGACTCTATCACTAATGAGTAATCTCACCAGAGCCAAGGTTCTCGCTTAACTTACAGCTCTGATACCAAAAGTAACGAACCGATTTTTCAACGCACAAAAATCGACATCAAAACGTCCATTGTATTAAATGTCGAACAATCGAATGCCGGAAAACCAAACCGTAAGGGAAAGAAGAAGAAGGTAGAAGAAAAGAAAAGAAAACAACAACAAAATCTCACAATCGCAGCGGAATAGCATATAGTAGATAGCAACAGAATTTTATTCAAAGAAACTATAATTGTATTATATATTGCATCACCAGAGTGCAACATCAAACAAAACACAACACTTGACAGTTATATTAACTTCTCCTCACAGAAACTGATTATGCATAAACCATACACAGCGGATAATACATCTAATGCGTGTGATATGATTCTCCATCCGGCTCGTCTCCTAAGCTCCTCAGCATCCTTTTCCTGTATCTATAATACTCAGTCTGACCCAAGCATTATAATAAAACAATACCTGAGTCAGTCTGGAAAATCAGCGTGAGAAAACGCACTCAATTGGATTATCAAAGTTTTCAAAATACTTTGAAATCAAAGGTATCTCGTAAGACCACGCCACAAATAAACATATCGGGTTTTTACCTTACGATAACCAAAACATTTCTTATCAAATCCTCTGATATTATGGTATTGTCTATATACAAATACTTATTCGAATAGCCGAAATTGTTACATTCATTAAATTCCAGCATAATAGGTATTCAAACAAGTCTGAAGGCACTTAATGGAGATTGTATTTTCATCAATGGAACGGCTACTAGGGTACCGCCCATCACAGTACGTGGTCTAGATCACCGTAACGAGGATCCACCATGATCCTCTGCTACACAAGACTGGTGCTACCCCTTACTGGATAGTCCGAATAAGACCACCCCACGGTTGGGATCAATAACCGCCCACACAGCTGAATAAAAAGGGACACCTAGACAGGGATGACCTTACCCTAATTGGTTGCTAGCCACTTAACCTTGTTGCACCTCCTCTGTTTTATCCATTCCCGGTTGATGAGGCTCGAGACTATGCATTACCTTTTTAGAACACATCTCACTTAGAATGCTCATCGTCCCCCTGACGATATTCTGATAGCATTCATCCATATAAGTCCGTTCCCGATCCGAACGGAACTGAAGGCACTACTCCTACTTCATCCATTTTGGAATCACCCTCAAGATTAGTAGCGATTAGCCCTTGTACTTCACTGCTCCAACTTTAACTCCAAGCTCTTGTGTTCCTCACGAAAATGTTCAAACCAGATCGAAGTGGTTTTCGGGAAATAAATCTCGATCTCGGTCTCTTCGAAACGATCAGTACATTCGCAAATATTGATAGTCGGTTATTTAACTATCATATAACATTCACAAACAACCATCAGCCTAAATAATTTCCTAAATTATTTATTTCAAACGCAAGATATTTTTCTACACTTTAACCCTTTGAAAATAGTTTTCAAATCACTTTTCTCTCACGAATTTGTTTCCACTGAAAATCATCAAGTCTGAATACTTTAGATATTTAAACTATTTAAATCATTTTTTCA
The DNA here is from genome assembly GCA_030765085.1 of Allium cepa. NCBI lineage: Eukaryota > Viridiplantae > Streptophyta > Magnoliopsida > Asparagales > Amaryllidaceae > Allium > Allium cepa. Next base: position 846,837,464 of record CM060938.1, read on the forward strand.
AAAATATATACTTTAAAACAATTAAAATAAAAACTACTTAAATTACTTTATTTAAAATACTAGTTATGAAATTTTATAATAATTTCTTATGTAAAACTTAAGCCAAAGAAATTTTAAAATAAAAGTTATTCCATAGGGTATAAATATTAAATAATTATCTTTAAAATCATAATACTAGTTAAACCTTTAAAGTAGTTTATTTATATAATTAACTTAATAAATATTTACTTCTAAAAATTTTAAAACCACTAAATAATAATTTCTTCTAAAACAATCTTTCTAAAACCATTTTAAAACTTCTAACTTATACTTGAAAATATGCTTTGAAAACATACTTGGCTTTTCATGAAAATACACTTTCCATTCCAAAATAGTCCATTTAATCAGTTAATAAATCCTTCTCGATTTATCCCAATTTAATTTACATCTCAAAGCCATAAATTTCTTTCTCCAAACCTTTAAAAATAACACCACTATTTATTCTTAAAAAAATTACTCATTCCTTTATAAATTCCTACCATGAGTTTATACTTTCAAATACTCACTAATATCTTATTTCACTTAATAAACCCAGTTTATAAATTTCATAGTCTCATCCTCCTTTTTAAACACAGTTTCAAACACTAAATCAATTTCCAAATTGATTTCCAAATCGATTTCCAAAATTTACTCCATTTTAAAATAAATTCCTTTACTTATAGAAATTTATTTCAAAACCCATTTATCCTACATACACACCTTTATTTGTGATTTAAATTCTTATTTAAATCGAAAATACTAATTTCATATTTATTTCAAAATTCTCCTTTTATTTTTCCCAAACTTATTCAAATCTTGAAATTTAAAAATATATTTCTTTGCACTAAAAAAATAATACTGCTTAAGTCCTTATTTTAAATAAAAATTGTAACGACTAGCATTTCATTCCACAGAAAGATGCATCATTAAGAAGAAATAAAAGGATAGAAAAGAGAAAAGATAGAAAAGATAGAAAAGAAAGAACAAAATAATATCAGAATCTCACAGCGGAACAAATAAATTATATTATATCACATAAGATATTACATAGTATTATATACATCAGAGTTATATAGCTAATTCAACACAAACTAGACAGTTATAAACATCTGTCTAGTAATTACAACTCAAGTAAATCATAGAAAAACTGATACAACACTAGCACAACGGAACCACTATATATCTACACGCTGAAGCCTCCTGCTCCATATCTCCTCCAGAAACTCGTCAAAGCTAACTTGAATCCCTTGGCTACTCGTAAAAAAATTGAGTACCTAAGAGTTTAATAAAACGGAAAATAAACTCCGAGTCAGACATGGGTCTGGTGTGAGTAAACGGATTAAAGTTGCTTAACTTTAAAAACCTTTCGAAATAAAGGTATCACGTAAGACTCCCCACACATAAACATGGGTAAGTTTTTACCTTACGCTAACCAGAACATTTGGTAGGAAATCCAGTTATATTATAATAGGGTCTAGGGTTTTCAAGTAAAATACAGAAAAAGCCGAAATTGTTACATTTATTAAATTCCAGCATACATAGGTATACAATCAAAACCGTAAAGTGCACGTAGGAAGAATAGGTTTCCATCAATGGCAGGGCTACTAGGGTACTTCCCATCACAGTATGGGGCCTAGATCACTGTACCGAGGATCCATCCTAAATCCCCTGCAACACAAGGTTGGAACCATGCCTTACTGGATAGTCCCGAACAAGACAACCCCGCAGTTGGCCTTCGCCAACCGCCCACTAAACCGAATAAAAAGGAACCTCTAGACAAGGGTAAATCTCATCCTACTTGGGTGCTACCGACTTAGCCTTGCTGCACCTCCCCTGATTTAGCCATTCTCGGTTGATGAGGCTTGAGGCTACATTTACCTTTATAGAACACATCTATCTTAGAATGCTTATCGTCCACCTGATGATGTTCTGAAAGCATTCAATCCATACAAGTTCGTTCCGGGTTCGAACGAAACCGAAGGCACTATCTCGCTACACTCATTTTGGAATCACCCTCAGAGTTAACGATAATAGTCCTTGCACTCCGAATGTTCATCTCGAATCTGAAAGTACTACCCCCGTTAAACTAAAATTGGAATCACCCTCCGAGTTTTAATGACGAATAGTCCTTACACCTCGAGTCTTTACTCTTCACCTGAGATTCATGACCTAACGTTTAATTTGGATCGACGTGGTTTACGGAATTCCAAATTTAGAATCTGATCCCGGTCTGATCGAAATCCAAAACGCCATCTTAATGTCCAAGTGATTTAAGTTTGAACAATTTAATTCAATTTATAATATTGAATTCACACAGCATCATTCACAGATAAATATCACACATTTATCATAGTTATAATCAATAGCACATCACAGCGCATCACAAGCTATCAAACTATAAGCATCAACCAAATCCAGACATTCCACTCAATCAATCATCCACAAACAGGAATCATTAATCCAAATTAATTTAATCCACTGAAATCAAATTTGTTATCCCATTTTTTGGTCAAAACTAGCATATCCATGTCGAGCGCGTCTCCACCACGATCGAGCCAAGAAGAAGCAAGCAAGCGTATACAAGTCGAAGATTTCATTCATAGCCCCAGTGCAAAAGCTCATTCGGTAATAGGAAGTTTAAGGTTTCATTCGGCAGAGCCTTATTCGGCACTCCAAACATGAAGTTCCATTCGGCATTCCCAAGGCAATTCTCATTCGGTGGTCGCAATTCTCATTCGGTGGTCCGAGCACCCATTTCCATTCGGCACTCCCATATATGGAAGTTCATTCGGCATCCCTCTCACCACAGTTCATTCGGCGTCCCTCTCACCACCGAATCTCTTCTACCGAACCATCTCTTCCATCCACTACCGATCCAACGCCACCGGTCCCTCCCAACCTCCATCCTCCTACCGAATCCAAGCTCCACCGGTCCACCACCATACTCCTACCACCGAACCAGGTGACAACCGAACCAGATGTGCCAGTCCAGATTGCATTAGCCCAGGCCCACCAGCAGCTATATACTTCCAAGACCACTGCCCCCTACCTCATTCTATAAATAGAGGGGCAGGGGTACAACAATGGAGACAAGTTTGAGAGCTCAAGCCTGGAAGGAACTCTCAAACAACTTTAGATACTTGTAATCAAAGCTTTGTACTTGTAATCTGAAGAGAAAAAGGAGAATAACATATAAAGTGGACGTAGGCACGTTCTGGCCGAACCACTATAAATCTGTGTGTCTTTTACAGTTTAGTCCCTGCTTTTCATATATTTGCATAAATCACCCAAATCACTAAACACAACATAAAATCAACCAACTCATACGACTTTGGGTGTTTGCGGCCATTTTTTACGCAAACATTTTGGTGCTTTCACTGAGAAGAACCAGCTCCCGCTACAACGGATAGAAGTTGAATTTGAAAGTCTAAGAGTTCAGATCTAAGAGTTATGACGAGACAAACAAGTAGAAGGCAAAGGCCAGAGAGAAGTGAACACCAAGGAAGTCAAGAGGCTTCCTCAGGAGGGAATCAAGCGTCGATCTTCATCACTAGGGATGAGATGGAGGCCATGATGAGAAGACAAGAAGAGATGATCCAGAACTTACTTCAACAAATTGGGCAAATTGGAGCACAAATCCAAGGAGCAACCGGAGTTCAGAACGGAGCAGGACCATCTGGCACAGCACCAGAGCTAGGGGGCACTCACGCAGAGCATGTTGATCCGACCCCAGGAAGAGAGATGGGGGCATCCGAGCCACTTGATAGCAATAGAGGAATGAACGTTCAGCCAGAGAGGCATACACATGAAAACTCCCGCGGACTTGGGGGGCAGGTCGAAGGCAGTGAACGAGAACTACAGCTTGGAGACAATGACAGATTAACAGAGATGGTTAGAAGAGCTATGAGAGGCGGTTTAGTAAACAGAGACTTGGAAGATGTAAACAGGAGTCCTTTTTCTTCTGCGATTAGGATGGCTAGGAACCCACCGGAATTCAAGTTACCATCATTGGACATGTACAACGGGAAAACGGACCCCACGGTCCATCTAACGAAGTATATGAGACATATGGAAGTGCTGGGGGCATCAGAGGAGGTTATGGCCCGGTGCTTTCCACTGTATTTGACGGACATTGCAGCGTTATGGTTTAGGCAACTGGAGAGCGGCTCCATAGGAATGTGGGCAGATTTAACTGAGAGATTCATGAGGCAATTCAAGGTTCATATTGCGAGACCCAAGAATGTGATGACTTTGGCAACCTTGAAACAAAAAACTGGAGAGACTTTGAGAAGCTTTCTAACGCGATTTAATGCGGCGGCAGCATCAGTGGATCGACCAGATCCATCTATGGTCATGATGGCGGCTGTATCTGGAATAGCTGGTAATACAGAGTTCAAGAATTCATTAACGAAGGACCCGCCTATGAATCTGGGAGAGTTCTATCATGAGGCTGAAAAGTTTCTGCGTTTGGAAGATGCTAGTGCAGAAAGAGAGGAAGAAGATGACGTTTACACAATCAAGAACGGAAACCTACCTGGAAAGGGTGCGGAGACTAGCAAAGGAAAAAGAAAGGCTGAGGATAATGATGACAGGACAAAGTGGCTACGAAGAGAGCCACGATTCACCACCTATTCAGAGCTGAATGAGAGTTTGGAACGGATTTATCAGGATACCAAGGGGCAGATTCCGTATCGTAGACCAATGCGAAGGGATCCAACCTCTGACGAAAGAAAATCAGATAAGTTTTGTGTATTTCATGAATTGAATGGTCATAACACTAATAATTGTAGGCATTTGAAGGACGAGGTGGAAGGGCTTATCAGGGACGGTATGCTCCTTCAGTATGTGAGGAGGCGAACTCCAACGGTGGAGCCAGAGCGACCACCCTCTACATCAGCTAGAGGTGACCCTGGATCAGGGCAACATTTGATTATCCATTGATTGCTTGATTAAAATAACGATGAACAAGTCGTAAGCTCCCACTAACGCAATTAAATCATTTACACATGTACGAGATCGCGAACGATCTCCAGGCATGCTCTGAATGATCATTGACTGCTTCGGAGTGGGAACTTACACTTTGACATCCTTACTTTGCTTTTGTTTCGATTTGAACATTTGAATTCTTCCTGTTTGGACATTTCTGCTGTAAGGTACTATTGCTTTAACATTTACAGTTCTATGAAAAAATTATTTACTTATATGCCCGTTGGATCGCGAACGGTCCACGAGCACCTATTACATGGCAACGAACTGCCGAAGTCTTTGATTCGAAAACTCCCCCAAACAATAACTCCAACACTGATAATATTAAGTCCCCCCCGGGCACACTCATTTGCCTCGAACGGCACCCGACTTCGAACAGTCACAACTCGCCTCGAACGGCACCCGACTTCGAACAGTCACAAGTCGCCTCGAACGGCACCCGACTTCGAACAGTCACAATTCGCCTCGAACGGCACCCGACTTCGAACAGTCACAACTCGCCTCGAACGGCACCCGATCGCGAACGATCACAACTCGCCTCGAACGGCACAACTCGCCTCGAACGGCACAACTCACCTTACCTCAAATGGCTCGATCGCGAACGGTCGTCACTTGAGGTCCGCCACATGATCACTGACTGTTACACCTCACCTCAAATGGCTTGATCGCGAACGGTCGTCATTTGAGGACCACCACTTGACCGCACACTGTCGCACCTTACCTCGAATGACTTGATCACGAACGATCGTCATTTGAAGTTGGGCGCTTGACCTTGAACGGTCACATTTCACCACAGATGGCTCGATCCCAAACGATCGACGCATGGACTTACAACTCGACCGCGCACTGTCGCACTTTACCTCGAATGACTCGATCCCGAACGGTCGTCATTTGAAGTTAAGCGCTTGACCTTGAACGGTCACATTTCACCGCAGATGACTCGATCCCGAACGATCGACGCATGGATTTACGCGCTTGACCGCGCAGGGTCGCACTTCACCTCGAATGACTCGATCGCGAACGGTCGTCATTTGAAGTTAGGCGCTTGACCATGAACGGCCGCGCTTCATCCCGAATAGCTCGATCCCGAACGGTCGTCATTTGGGGCCATATAAACTATCAAATTCTTTATAGGTTGATGACAGGATATGAACATCCAGCTCATGGCATTACAAAACACGCCTTCCTACCGCAAGGCATATTTTGGGGGGCAAAGTGTTATCCCATTTTTTGGTCAAAACTAGCATATCCATGTCGAGCGCGTCTCCACCACGATCGAGCCAAGAAGAAGCAAGCAAGCGTATACAAGTCGAAGATTTCATTCATAGCCCCAGTGCAAAAGCTCATTCGGTAATAGGAAGTTTAAGGTTTCATTCGGCAGAGCCTTATTCGGCACTCCAAACATGAAGTTCCATTCGGCATTCCCAAGGCAATTCTCATTCGGTGGTCGCAATTCTCATTCGGTGGTCCGAGCACCCATTTCCATTCGGCACTCCCATATATGGAAGTTCATTCGGCATCCCTCTCACCACAGTTCATTCGGCGTCCCTCTCACCACCGAATCTCTTCTACCGAACCATCTCTTCCATCCACTACCGATCCAACGCCACCGGTCCCTCCCAACCTCCATCCTCCTACCGAATCCAAGCTCCACCGGTCCACCACCATACTCCTACCACCGAACCAGGTGACAACCGAACCAGATGTGCCAGTCCAGATTGCATTAGCCCAGGCCCACCAGCAGCTATATACTTCCAAGACCACTGCCCCCTACCTCATTCTATAAATAGAGGGGCAGGGGTACAACAATGGAGACAAGTTTGAGAGCTCAAGCCTGGAAGGAACTCTCAAACAACTTTAGATACTTGTAATCAAAGCTTTGTACTTGTAATCTGAAGAGAAAAAGGAGAATAACATATAAAGTGGACGTAGGCACGTTCTGGCCGAACCACTATAAATCTGTGTGTCTTTTACAGTTTAGTCCCTGCTTTTCATATATTTGCATAAATCACCCAAATCACTAAACACAACATAAAATCAACCAACTCATACGACTTTGGGTGTTTGCGGCCATTTTTTACGCAAACAAAATTAATTACTTGATAATTAATCGCACAATCCTGCTTAAATCAATCATTAATTAATTAATTACAAACCATTTAATTAATTAATCAACCTTTAATCACTTTATAAACCAATTAATTAATCTTTAATTATAGATTAATTATCTTCCGTAATTAATCTTCCTTGATTAATTATTACTTAATTTCATTAATTAATTAGCCTTTAAATTAATTACACATATTAATTATATTTTAATCACTTAGTAATTAACCGTAATTACTTTAATTAATTAACTGTAATTAATTACATTGATTCTTAATTAATTACATTAATTAATTATACTATAATCACTTCATTGACTAATTATAATCACATTTATTAGTCAATTTAACCTTTAATTATTTTCATTAATTACATTAACTAATGATCCTCTAATTACTTTCGTTAATTAATTATTCTTCTAATTACATTTAACAATTAATCTTTAACATACTTACATTCATTAATCAATTTTGATTAATCACAATCAGTAATTAACTTTCCTTAATTACGTACATCAATTAAGTCAATTCCTTGATTAATTACATTAACTAATCTTTAATTACACTGAGTAATTATCACTTAATTACTTCCACCAAGTAATTATCCTTTAATTACTTCCCTTAATTAATTTCCTTTTAATCAATTACATCCAGTAATTGTCTAATGATTACTTCACTAAGTAATTACACTCCATTAATTACATCAAGTAATTATACTTAACCCATCATCAAATGTTTACCTTTAATTAGTTAAACTTAATTAATTATTTAAAACTAACCACATTAACTTAATTAATTACACTGAGTAATTAATTCCTTTAATTACTTCATTAAGTAATTATCTTTAATAATCTTCTTAACATTAAGTAATTAACCTCTTAATTACTTACGACTTAATTATTTCTTAATTGATTAACCTTGATTAATCAATCCTTAATTAAGTGATCATTTACACTTAATTAATTTCACAAATTAATTTATCTTAATTAAATTACCCAAATTTCTTATCTATTAATTAAGTAATTGTACTTTAATTACTATTATTACAAAACTTGATTAAATTAAGATAAATCATTTATTACATTAACTCTTAACTTCCATTTTAAAATAAATTAAATTTTAAAACTTGAATTTGATTTATTTAAAATCATCATCCCTTTATTAAAGTTAAATACTTTTTACTTAAATCTTAATTATATTTCAACAATTATATTTAAGTTGAAAACATTTGTAAACTAATTACAAAACTACTCTAATGTAATATTTATATAAATCAAAATATTTTAAAACAGGATTTAAAACTTTAAAAATCCATACCTTTAAAATTTAAATTTGTTTAAAACATCATTTTCTAACTTTAAACATCTCATACTTCCTTTAAAACTAGTTAAAATTTGTTTAAAATTCAAGTTTTGCTTTTAAAATTTGAAAATCATTTTATTTTTAAATATGGACAAGTTTTAAAATCCTGGAAATGAAAATGACTCGAGCAAACATAGCCAAAATTCCGAGACAAGTCCGAGAAAAACATAGCATCACACGCGAGCTTTCTTCCCCGAGACAACAAAATGAAGCTACCCCTCTTCGTCATCTTCGAGTCATACACTAGGAAAAACATGAAAACCCCTGAGCCAAAACGTTCTTCCCTAAACCCAAAACTTTGATGCACGCGATGGCCACCGTGCACATGCATCACGACGCCGTCCAACCCTCCGATCTTTGCCAACCCACATTCGACCTCAACAAGCACCTCGATGAAGCAGATCAACGAAACACGAAAGCAAACTCAAAATCGACATTTGCACAAAACTGGAAGATGCAAGAGATCAGAAAACCACCGGCCGCCGCGAACCACGCCTCCTGCACCCAAACTGCTATAAGCGTAGATGCCTCTTGAGCAACCGAGGCCATTCCCCTCCTATGCCACCTATACCGATGCGCCACCGTCGCCGTTCTCACCTCGTCAAACCCAACCATCGAAACTCACCAGAAAACCCTACTTCTCCCTACTACGGCCACCACGGCCAATAGAAAAATCAATCCCTGTTTTTCCAGTGACCCTCGTCTCCTCGACCACCTTCTGGCCGAACCCCAAGCTTTCCCTCGCCTTCGATCGTTGGCAAAAGACCAAAATCCCAAAAACGTTCAACATCGAATAACTCCTCGAATCCCAAACTGAAAATCACAATTTAACTTTTAAAATTACTAATTTTCGAAGGCAATTCAGACTATATAAGTGAATTCGAAAATCATTATGTTTGAAATTTACCCATTTTCTGATTTCCACTGTAATTTTATTTTTTACAGAGTATTAACTATATATATTTACTTGAAATTATTTATTGAACTTTGAAACTCTTGTTAGTTGAATTTTCTGTTGAGAAGATTACTTTGATTACAGGCTTTGCTTTACAGATTTTTGAACTTCAAACTTGAAAAATGCTTGCGGATTTGTTGTAAATCTTCATTTTGCAAGACTACAGATTTTGAAGATTTTTGAACTGATTTTAGATTTGGGTTTTGAACTTTCTTTTAAAATCTGATTTTGAATTTTCTTTTAAAAATCAAATTTTCAGTTTCTTTTCAGAAGAGAAGAAAGAAAATGGTTTGTTCAAATGATTTTGCCAAGTTTCTCTTATTACATTTATTTTTAAATGTTTCGAAAATAAATTAAAACATTGCTAATTGTTACATTAAGCTGTTAAAATGTTTACAAGTGTTTCTGCATGGTTTAAATGTTTTACAAATGTAAGAAACAAGAAATTTTGTGTTTAGCACGTTATTTAAATTTTACTTATATTTTTATGTTAACATGTTTTAATGTTTATTTTCAATTAGCCTTAAATGTTTACATATATAAATTACCTTTACACAATTACATACTTTTTATGATTTATTTGTACATTTTAAAAATATATTTTCAGAGCTAAATTTTAAAGAAAGAAAAGTTAAAAAGAAAAGAATAATGAATTAAACCTTATTTTAAAGTTTCAAACTAAAAATATAGTTCTTAAATGTATATAAACTATATTTATTTTGAGAACCAATTTTGTCTAAAGAAATGCAAATTAAACTTTTATTATAATATACTATTTAAGCTATTATAATTTTAAATAAAATAAATATTTACTTTAATTACTTGTGAAGATATAAGATAGAATTTTAAATAAGCTTTTGAAAAGTTTTATTAAATTCAATCACAATCTTTCAAATTCACAATATATATTCATGTGTATATATATATATATATATATTATAGATTTGAAAACACTATTATCAAATTTAAATTAAAATCAAACTTCCTATTCACAATGTATACACTCATATATACATTATAAATAGTATATATCTTAATTAGCTTTCAAAGATAAATTTTATCAATAAAATATTTTTAACTTTGAAAAGAAAAATTTTTGCCAAATTAAATTTATTACTATTATAAATTTTGAAAAGATAGCATTTGTCAAATTAAACAATTATTAGTTTTAAGAAGATAAATCCTATAAAATCATAATACTAAATCAATATTACACATTTTAAAATAATTATTAATGGAACTTATTAAATAAATATTGCCCAAATTTCCGGGATATCAGAATAATCCTTTTTTTTTCATTTATTCAAAATCCCTATTTTTTCCATCCTTGAATTTATTATATAGGATATAAAATCAAACTTTTGCCCTTTTCCCAAATTCATTCCTTTAATTTATTTGATTTCACTATAATTATTTTACTTAAAAATTTCCCTTTTATTTCCTTTAAAAATCAAAACTTAATATATATTTCATTTTTCTCAAATATCAATATATATTCAACCAAACCATAACATTCAATGATTTCAATTCCCAATATAATCAATATAATCCATCATAGATTATCACATAAATAGCATTAATGAATATAAAATAAATTCAACATTTTGAGGAATCGAGTTGGATCCCTCCAACATGTTTCCCTGCATCCACAGATGTTAGCACAATAATTTAAAATACCAATCCCACTTCAAGGCAGGATATCGCGGTATAAAGGGTCATCCGCTATTATGCGGGGCGCATAAGGTCTCATCCGCTATATATGCGGGAAATTAATCACTCTAATATATATATACACACACACACATACTATATATGACATATCATATCCAAGCTGATAATAAATTATCAATTCAAGCAACAACTGATCATTTAAATTTAACTATTTAAATTTAAAATGCAATCCAAATGAGCGAGATTAACTCACCTTTAATTCGTTTGCAATCCACTTCAATCTCAACTTGGTTTACACGATTCCTGGCCTTGAATAAACATTATACGATTTATAAACAATTTAAATAATCGAACAGTCAAATTACAACTTTATTAACTTAATTTTAAACTAATTTTTTTCATTAAAAATCTTTTAGAATTTAAAATAATTAAATAGGTTAATTTAAACCAAACTAGTAAATTTAAAATGTATATATGTATATTTATTTTTATTTTGAAACTACATACATACATACATACATATATATATGCACACACACTTATTTACTGTAAATTAAAAATTATCTATTTATATATTTATTTCCGTTTAACACGATTATAGGGAAGAAAATTGTTATGAACAGAATTACCTCAGACGCCGATCAAACCAAGCGAACAAGGTCACTGCCACCACGTTCGAAAGTCTGACACACTCGCTGCCTCTCCACGGCGATGACTACCCCTTCGAGTCGCAGAACATCTGTGACGTTGAGCCCTGCCTACGACGACTACGCACCTCACCACCTCACCGAAGATCGACACCCCCAAACATCCCCACGAGTTGTCGAATCAACCATGCAGCCGCTCACTTCGACCAACTTCGGCGGCACGCTCACTCTTGAAACCTCCAGGCATCGACCCCTACGAAATCAACTGCCTCCTTCGCCACGACCAACCTTCCCAACGCACGCCATATCATGACTTGCCATTAACATGCGCCTATCCTCAAAATCGAACCTGAGGTCACTATCCTCCAGGCGATTTTATCCCTTAATTTTTGCTGCGAACCCATGCCAAGTCAATCTCGAATCGAAGAGAACAGGCTTGCGAATTGATTCGAAATCGATTCTTATTTCGCTATTCAAATCAATTGAAGAGGGAGGATGTGGAAATCTACAGTTGCAAATTCGAATTCGTTGTTTTTTTGGTGTATTGACCATGGCCAAACTTTTTAGTGGGAAGGAAAAAAAATAGTAAGGCCGATCATTTCTTCCAGGCAAACCATGTGGTGAATATAAATATAAAAATTTCTCAAATCATTTGCATTATTAAAGAGAGGACGGAGGGGACCGGAAGAGATGTTTACGTGCTTAAAATATCTTGCTACAATGGCAGCAAAAAGCTCTGATGTGAAGTATATTTGACCAGTCCAATAAAGTATATTATATCTATATTCAAATTCAAATTTAAATTTAAATCACTTCGCATTCATAGCTTATAATCTTGACATCCTACTGAGGCATGCCGCTAGGCCTTTATAATATTATAGCCTTATTCAGAATGCAATGGAAAAGGTTTCGAGTCCTAATTCGATCGTATGGAGAAGATAGCTTTATGGACCCAGTTATTATATTAAATTTTCAATATAGATTTTGGCGCGTTTATATACCGTACGGCCATGCGATAACTCCAAACCCTACGAAATTTGAAATTCGATGATAATACAATATTATGGATCCAATGAAACATGTTTCGTCAAATTCCAAGACTGTACCTCAGAAAGCTATTTTTAAAAGTCAATTAAATGATGTATTTTTAAAAATGAACAAATAACTTTCAAATTCAATTTTAAAGGTTCTGTTATCTTCAGTATTATTAACATAATTTTTATAAGTCTTCAAATTATTTTTAACCAGCTTAGAATTCCCGATTCAGGAATATACCCAATTTCTAGTTACTAAATTCAAAATTTAATTATCCAATAAATGGTGATATTTGAAATTCAAGTTAAAAATTAGATCTTAAATATTTAAAATCAATTAAATATTCCAATTTCAAATATCCAAAAATTTCGGGTCGTCTCAATAAATGTTTTATGAATTTCCTTATTCATAAAACTGATTTGGTTTTAGTTTACAAAAATAATGTTCGAAATATACATATGTCATCCAATGACAGTCTTTTCGAAATCCTTTTGGGAAGATTCATACAAGATCCCTCATAAACAACTATTACGTGCAATCTTTCAACTCACACTACCTGCCAACTCCTTAGCCTAGGATATTTTGGAGTTCCTTAAAAACCCTTATCTTATAAAATTTTGTAAACTATTATTTGGATGAAATAATATTAACCTTGTGTACTACCATTAAGCGCATTATCTTATTGAAAGAAATTTACTCAATCTCACTCACAATTAATCGTACATTGTCCAACAGAGTTCGATTACTCCATATCGATGCATCGTTATGTATCACATATAGGAGTAATTTCGAGATTGAATCTTTATTCATTTTAGTTACGTTCGAAACATTTTCCAACTCACTCGTTCGATCAAATCAAATCATTTCTATCGCATGTTATTTCATTTACTTCTATTTTATATCCTATAAGTTTACCATAGACATGTTATATGAGTATCAAATACACATGTCATGTTGACGATAACTCATCGGTGGATATGATCAAATACATGGAATAGTTTTGGTGTTTATAGAATTATGATTGCATACATCTATATGCATCAATCCAAAGAGTCATCAACTCTTATGATACTCCCACTAAATGGGTATGAGATATAATTAACAAATATCATACAATTCAAAATCATATACTAAAATTATTTCTCAAAACTACGGCTTAGTCTATAATTCCTAGACAACCATAAGTAATATTAGATACTTTTGTATTTTCAATGCATCACTTTTGTTATAAAAAACCACATTATAGTTTTATTTCATAAAGAATATTCATAATATTCATATTGAAATATAGCTATATCTTATTTGTCAATTGATACCAAAATATAATCATTATTTCATAAATAATACATGGTAAGTTTTATGAAAACAATTTTCATAGTATGATGCAATTAATAAGTGCTATATAATATGCTCCTACTATTTCCGCAATTACTATAATAGCGTATTAAATTTGGAGATCCTTCATCCACTTAATACAATTTGTTTATTTCATACACTGCAACTATTTACAGTGGAGAGTTCGTTGATCAAATATCTTAAGGTCAAAGAAATAAATCTCATAGAAAACAAGTTTCTGTATGAAAATACATTTCAGAACAGAAATCATATTTCGTATTCCAATATTAAGTATCAATTTTTATTACAACTCTCGTTTCCAATCTATGAAGCTTAAGTGACCATTCATTCTCTTCATTCCAACTGTACCTTAAATTACATATATTCTTATACCTTCGTTTCCTTTCAAATGGTTAAACTATTCAAAAGAAAACCTTACTACGATATCATAACAATCTCTTTAGAAAAATACATTCGATTATCCTTAACATTTAAGGACATCAAATATGTTGCACTTTACATAAACCGATGAAAATGAAATTTCAACAATCGAGTTCTTGTATCTATCTTATAGATTTTGGTCTTGCGTTACGTTAGCATAATATGATCTCTTTTGTAATCAATTAGATTGAATACTCGATCTCGCACTAAGGTTTATTCAGTTTTTCGGATGAACTAATTTCATCGAAATATTGTACATTTCAAACTTTGACCATTCACCATATGACATCTCTTTTGTAATCAATTAGATTGAATACTCGATCTCGCACTAAGGTTTATTCAGTTTTTCGGATGAACTAATTTCATTGAAATATTGTACATTACAAACTTTGACCTTTCACAATATAACATATGTATATGGATCAAATATGCATAGTCTTGTATTTCTTTTAGAGTTCAAAACTAATATGATGCAATACATGGTCTTGACCAAATAAATGCATAAGTGACCAAATCGCGAATGTATTCAGTATTTGTAAAATCAGGCACTTGCATGGGTGTTGAAACATTAACATGCAATAGGAATTTGATAGTAGGTATTATATTTCCATTTGTCAACTTTCAATTTGATTCATTTGCATATGTTAATTGATAAACGTTTTATATTGAATGCATAAATTTATCATTGCAGATAATTATAACATTATTTAGCGTACGTTCTTACAATATTAGAAAGGTTAAATGTTACCACTTCATTTTTCTAATAAGGTTCCCACTAGTCTTTTATGTTTCTCCAAACCCTAAGATGAAACACAGAAGTCTTTCAACTTCACTAGTGGTCGTTAGGACTCGTCTGTCTTGGTATTCTGACCTTGAGTTTGCTCAACAAATCATTACCTAACTAACGATGAATAATTCCTTATCAGTTGTATCACATACAACTCCTAACCCTTTTCCTTATCCTAATCTCATTTCGACCTTGAGTTTGCTCAACAAATCGAAAGAGATTATTCACTCATACCTACTTTGTCGTAATGGCCTAAGTATAATATATGTACCTTGAGTTTGCACAACAAATATATATAGTTGTCTTACCTCATCTATTCAATATATTAATAATACTAAACTTAACATTCCCAGCTTGAGTTTGCTCAACAATAAGGATTATGTAAGTAATTTATTAATATATATATAGGGTAGAGGACAACATTATATTGAAGATTCATAATCTTCAATATATTATATTGAGTAATATCGACTTATGGAATAATGTATTTCTTATGAAATACCCTCATGATTCAATTGTCAGACACATCAGAAATTACAGTATATGTACATTTACGTATGTATTTATTCCTTAAGTCTATTTGAGTTTCTTTAATGTTCCACTTTCAGTTAATACATTCATATCATATAAGTTTGTTGTTAAATAACTTTTATATGTCATATTACTTATATGATAGTCTTATGTATAATTTTTTATTAATTAAATCTTATTCAATTAATTTTAATCAATTAACTCTTTAATTAATTTTAAATTAGTCGTAACGACCCACAAATTCATAACCTTTGAATAGACAATAAAGCACACATGTCCGACCCAAAAAGCACAATGATGGAAAGTTATAGGAAAGAAGAGGGAGAGTGAGAAGAAAGAAAGAAGAGAGAAGAAGAGAACAGAAGAAGAGAGAAACAGAACAATAACAATACATAATCTCACGTCATAGCGGAATAACATATAATATAGATGAATAATCTTTACAAAAAAGAAACTGTAATATACATAGATCAATTCGAATACATGAATAAATAATTATCAGCTTGGATAGTTATAACAACCTGTCCTCACGAATGCTAATAATTTACAACAACAATGCAGCAGAAAATAAACGGATATGTGTATACGACATGAAGATCTCCAGCTCGTCTACTGAAGTTCCAAAAGCATCAAATCTGAACCTGTAAATATACTCGATCTGGCCCGAGCATTAAAAGGGAAGAACGCTTGGATCAGTCATGTAAAGCAGCGTGAGAAAAACACATCTCAACTGAATCTATTTTAAAGTTATGAAGTCGTTGTTTTGTCAAAAGAAATGTATCTCATAAGACATGCCACACATAAACACGGACGAGTTTTTACCTTACGATAACCAAAATATTTCATATCAAATCATGTTATATTATACTAGTGTCTAGTATATAAATAATAATCAACATAGGTGAAATTGTTACATTATTAAATGCCAGCATAGTAGGTTTGCAAACAAAATGGCAGGCATGTAGTGGATATTGGATTTCTATACAAATGACAAGGTCATGGACTACCTACCGACTGTACACCTCTAGAGGGATGCCCTAGGGTCCAGATATTGGGCGCCTAAACCAACACAAGATCATTTTATCCCTTCCTGGATAGTACCGAATATGTCATCATCCCGGTCGTTACCAACCTGTAACGAGTACCCGGGTCATACATTCGCCACATACTCAGACATGTACAGAGTAAATCTGGAAGGATGATGACATCTCCTAATGGGAGCGACCCACTTAGCTTTGCTGCTTCCACCCTGTTTTAGTCATTTCTTGCGTATGAGGCTAAAATAGGTATCGAATACCTTTCACATTTCACATCATCATCATCTTTGAATGCCACATTGCTATTTCCGTTGACTACTAATTGCCTTCCACAAAAATACAACCCTTGAGATCGTACGTCTCAAGGAGGGTGTTAAGCTAAGAGAAGTTGCCTTCTCCGCCACTACAGATATATGTTTGTAAAAACCAATGAATGTAATCTTAGAAAATGCACTGTCAGACATCCATCCATACAAGTTGTCCAGGAACAGGACAAACCGAAGGCACTTTCTTACCGCATCCTATCGAAAAATCCCTAGGATTAGTAGCGAGTAGTCCGTGCATTGGATATTTTATAACAAAATGACTACTTCTATTATATGTATATTGGGATATTAACCCCAAACGATCAACAAGCATTCCTTCACTATGAAAATCCTAAATATCAATACCAACAACAAACTTTCACAATCGTTGCATATTGGTTAGTCCGAAGTGGTTTTCGGATAAACCGATCCCGGTCTCTTCGCACCAACACTGCAAAAGCGTTACTCAACCTCATATAGAAACCAAATCTCGTAAACTTATCATGTTTCCAACTTTCAACTTGCTATCCTTTCGCCAAGAAGAAAGCTCGATAGATAGGAGTAATCACTCCACGCCACTCGAATCAACATCCTTTATGCCAAACGGTAATCAAGACAACACAGATGCCTACGTACTAAGTGTACGTCTAAATAGTTTCCATATCAAGTCGACAAATTAGCGGCCAAAAATATAATTTAGCATTTAAACAGTTACTGGGCCTGATTAATTAAATCATTTATTGATTAAATCACTTTCCAATTCATTTACTTTAAATTATCTTTAAAGTATATATTTCCAAAACCATTCAATCTTTCAATATTTGGAAAACCTTTCCATATGCTTATTTTAATAGTAAGTGAATTCATAATTCATTTCATTTCAACACATAGAAAATATTTCATATACTTAAATCGATGATTAAGTATATATGCTAAATCTTTAAGGAAAACATTCTTAAAAACACACTTTATTTGGGTCAAAAAAATGTCACGTAAAACATCGTTATGACAACCCAAAAATACTAGTATAGGGATTCAATTAACTATTTTAAAATATATTTTTTCGAAAATCATTTATTATAACAATAGTATTATAGTCCATGCCTTCCTTAATTCACATGAAAACGTCTATTTCAATAGTAAATGATGAATATAAAGGGTTTATTCACTTTAAAAATGTGAACATAATTCCATTATAAACTTTCATATTTTACTTATCATATTAAATTGATTTCAGATTTATAAACAATGTTTATAAATTCCATTTATATATTTTATAAAAACTTCCATGTGTAAAATTACTTTATTAATAATTTTCATTTGTATCTCATTTATATGTTAAAATCCCACTATAAGTTTATTTGCTTATTTATTTACAAATT
Source organism: Allium cepa (assembly GCA_030765085.1). Taxonomy (NCBI): domain Eukaryota; kingdom Viridiplantae; phylum Streptophyta; class Magnoliopsida; order Asparagales; family Amaryllidaceae; genus Allium; species Allium cepa. The sequence continues at coordinate 846,856,061 of CM060938.1, forward strand.
AATTCTTTTTCAAATCTTATTATTTATAAAGTCTATTATAAATTCATTTCTAAATTTTAATTACAAATCCATACACAAATATGTTAACAATTCCATTTCTTATAATTATAAGATGCCATTTATAAAATTTATTTCATTAAATTTCTTTATTAATAACATTCCTTTTATAACTTCCTTACTTTATAAATCTTATTTACTTATAATATTTCATTATAACTTCACTTTAACACTTATAAAACTCGTTTACAATTTCATTAATTTTATTTATAAAATATCAATTTTATAAATCTTATATAAACCATTTATAATAAGTTCAAAATTCTCAATTTAACTTATTTTACAAAATAGTTAGCTTCATATTTCAAAGATCATATTTAAGTATATTTCACAAAACCATAACTTTTATAACATAAAAATTATAACTTTTGTTTATTTAAAATAAATCCATTTCTTTAATTATTTGAATTTTTTTAAAACATATATATTTTAAAATCACCTTGAAATCCTTTTTAAATTGAAATCATCATTTCTATATTTTAAATTCCAAAAATATGGCCCAATGCTGCAAAAGTACTAAATAAGAGGATTCACATCAATAATAGCAATCATGACATCCATCACATCAAATATCACATAATACAACATATATAACAATATGTGTAAATAAACATCAACCATAATGAGGAATCCTGTTGGATCCCTCCAACCTATCACCTGCAACAAAAATACATATGAGAAAAAAATATATACAATGTCTGCTTCGAGACAGATGCACGTGCAAAAGATCATCTGCTTATACACAGTAACGTATAGTGTCTCATCTTCTCCAATCTGCAGGAATAAATCCGACAACTAATAATATAGTATAACATCCAAATAATCATCAAAAATCATATAATAGATTTATTCCCACATATACAAAAATATAAGTGGGCCAGAGAAAGTGAGTTTTACTCACATTGGTTGCAGTCGTCATTGCAGCGTTTTATTTCAACTAAAAACGTCAGGCGATCGAATTTTAAAAAAATTGCTGCTAGCTCTAAATCCATCCAAACCAGCTCTAAATTGTAGTGCTCGTTAATATGATTCCAATGCAATTCTCATGCGAAACAGAGCTCGTATGAAATAGTTATGTAGTTTATAAGTTATTCAAATTATAATATAATTAATTACTTCATTAATTAAATTAATCATCGAATTAATTAACCTTAATTACGTTTTAAACCATCCTCTTGAATCATTCACCTACATGAAATAAACCCATAACCGTGCAAACATTCATCAACCGCCGCTCCTTCTATGTTCACCATGAACCCCATTCAGCGATGCCACTCGAAAGCTGTGACCCCTCCCCCTTTGACCACGATCCAGTCGTCACTCGTACTACCGTCACTTAGAAATCACTCCCGATTCGCACGCCAAATGCAGCCAAATTTCTGGTGATCCACCACATGAAACTCCATCATAGCCGTTGTAATTATAGAGCTTGACAAGCTCTTCATTTTCCATTTGGGATCAAAGCTTGAAAATTAACGGATTGAAAGAGATTGAGAGAAGAAGTTCATGCAATTCTAGCCATCCAAGATTTAGTGGCGGTTGAGAATGATTAGGGTTAGGGTTTTTAGTTTAAGGGTCCTTTTATAGCCATTTACAAAACACTATTCACCCGAAAAAATTCCGACTCCAAACGAAATGTGCCGCCTGGTGTTCATAATGTTTTACTTTTATTTTGAACACAATGGAATATAAACTAGAGGCTAATTTCATCATATACAGAAGATAGATTTTCCAAAATTGAATTATTTTAATTAAATTTACTTAATAAATTTCTATGTGTTTCAGCTTCGCACAACCAAACCGTAAGCCTGATTTCCATGAAATTTGAAATCATATAATAATATACTATTATGTATCCAATGAAATAGTTTTCGTCGAAATCTGAAATAGTGTCAAAAATGACTATTTTTATACGTTAATTAAATCAAATAAATTTCCAATTTCTATTTATTCACTTAAATGCTTACTAACTTCATTCTAATTCAAATAGAATTTATATCAACTTAATAAATCATTTTCACTTATTTTAAATACAACATTCAATTATTTCCACAATTTCAAATATTAAATTAACAATTTAATTATCCAATAAATCACTATATTCGAAATATGAGTTATTCAACTTATAAAATTTACTTTTGAATATTTAAAATAAAAAAATATTCCAAATTCGAATGACTGAAATACTGGGTCATTATATCAGTATTCCTATACAACTTTTATATTGGACATATCTATTATAACCTTTATAGTGTATACTACAACCTTTATAGTATAACACATATGTCTTATATATGCATATTTTTTTATTTAATTTAACAATTTTAATAAATTATATCAATTTCAAAATTTACCTTACATACATGTATACTTATGTAATCTTAACACTTTAAAATAACATAGCATATATCAACCTATATAATACATGTATATAACTATTAATTAATTAAGTCATTTAATTATTTTATTTTATTAATCTTATTAATAAATTTTTAAATATCGAAATTAATATTTAAATATTTTCGGACATTTTGAAGTTTTCATCACCTTTTCAAACATTTTGAAAATTATATTCTATTATAACCTTTTATAATAAACATGTTTTTATTTTAAATTTAACTTTTAAATTTAAAATCATGTCTTAATTTTCAAAACTATTTTGAAAATTAGCCCATGGACCAATTCAAATTGAACCTTTTCTATTAGGGGCAAGCTTTGGGCTCACATCACCTTTCAAGCCAGGCAGGTAACCAGGTAGGACATGGTACTTAATTACCCAATCCTAATCGTAGACATCACCATTATAGGCACCGTACTAAGTGCACAAGCTTAATTAGTTAGCCCTAACATGAGTAATTCAGACCACATAGGCTATTAGGCTTTGATACCATTGAAGGAACCGGGCCAGCCCGCGGCGGAAGAAATGGATGAATTTCAAAAAATTTAGCCATTTTGGATCTTTAATGGGCCAATGAAGTCTAAATATACTTGGAAATTTTCTAAGTTTTCTTTTAAATAAAATCCTTATTTTATTTAGTTTTAAAAATAAAGTTTAAAATTTAATTTAATGTGTATGTACATTAGAGTATATCAAATATACTCTGGTGTAAGGTAACTTATTAAATTTATTTAGAGAATGAAACTTTTCATTTCCTATCTCTTAAATTATCGAATTAATGCGGGGAATAAATTTATTTGAGAAGGTAACCTTTCATTTCCATCTTTTAACTTACTCAATTAATGACGGGCATATTATTTATATGGAGAAAGAAACATTTTATATATCTCTCTTTAATTAAATTGATTAATTATATGAATGTCCTAAATTAGCAACGTATATATGGCACGAAGATGATATTAACAAACATATATATATATATATATATATATATATATTATAGTGTAATTCTATAAAAGAAAAATATGATAGGTTATATCAGTTGATGATAACATGTAGACATATACTAGAAATAAATATATAGCTAAACACATAAATAGGAAATATGGAAAACAGATAAAGGGTAACAAAAGATGATTGATTTAATTTTCATTTGGTAAACTTAATTAATGCAACATATAAATGAGAATCAATAGGTATCATGATATAAGGATATAAACAGTCAATAACAAATGCATGTATTATTAACTAATTGTGTGTATATATATGTTTAAATATATTAATATATGTATTGTTTAATGAATCCTCCGAATGCACTAAATTAATTCAACCAAGTTAACTATCATCAATTCAAGATTTATTACCAAACATGTAGTGATCTGATTTAGTAAATCAATTTGAAAACTGATCTTAATCAATAAATCCAAATGTAACCAATATGCATATGTTAATAATTTAGAATAGAATCAAACATGGATATTAAAAAAATTGTCCAAATATATTTTTATAATAATAATATTATGTTGATTCATGTTTATTTATGCATAAATAAAGTGTACATATATGTATGTGTGTGTATGTATACATAAATATATATATATATATATATAATATTCACACATGTATTATTAATTAATCCTTTAAAATTAATAAATCAACTCAACCAAATCAATTATAATCAATTTAACATTTATTGCCGAACATGTTGTAATCTAATTTAGTAAAACAACATGATAACAGATCTTAATCAACAAATCCAAATATAATTTATATGTATACGTTAATAAAAAATCTTAAAGCTTTTAAATGAAACGACCCAATTTTTCGACTTTCGAAAGTCGACATTAATACGTCCACTGTATCAAATGCCGCACAATCGAATGCCGGAAAACCGAACCGTTAGTGTTAAAGAAGAAGAAGATAGAAGAAGAAATAGAAACAATAACAGAATCTCATATTTCACAGCGGAACAAATATAATAGATAAAAGAATAATCTTTAAAACAAAAGCACTATATTAGTTTATACATCACATTATTAGAGTTTACAACGACATAATACAAACACTGGCAGTTATCTTAACTTGCTTACATGAAAACTTAATTTGCACCAACCCAACGCAGCGGATAATACATAGTATAATGATACGCCTCGCCATCTAGCTTATCTTCCGATCTCCACAGCAACTCCTTGACTTCGCTCCCAAATAACTGATAACCTGACTCTAGGCTGCCCGTGTGGAAAATTATGGGCACCCAGAGTTTAGAAAAGGAACAATAAACTCTAGGTCAGTCATGAGACTGGTGTGAGATCATAAAAACAGTTATTTTCACAAAGGAAATAAAAAGAAATCCGCTATGCTTTTGGAAAATGAAAGTACCATAAGGCCTCTAGCCACACACACAATGCAAACGCAGAATTGGAGGAGATTTCTCCTTATGATAGTCAAACATCCTTGATACGCCAAATCTCTTTTTAATATTATTAGTAGTGCATAGTGTGGAAAACATTTCGAAAGTATAATATTAATCTTAGCATAAACATTTCGCACTTATGCCTACTATAGCTACCATGTTTAATAGCAGATTACCACCACATTCCATGGCAGGTTATACAACTTAAACCATACATGGCGCATATTGTTTCTTTGGATTTCCAACAATGGTCAGGCAAAGGAACTTCCTACACCGAAATGGAACGCCACTAGAGAGACATCCTTGAGAACCTAACCGAATCTCTACCAACATAAGGCCGAGTTACCCCACGCTATAATACAACTATAACATGAGTAACTACCACAAGTATGCCATCACCGGTCGTTATCTGAGGATCCTCAACCACAAAGCAATAACCACAAAGCAATAAATTTGTAGTAACCACATAAGTTAAGTATCTGGTTCCATACCATGATACCGCCCTTTCCAGAAGGAAATGGACATACCCTGAGGGCGCTACCCCCAAATTGTCTTACTGCAACATTCCTATTTCGACCATTTCCGGGTTGTGAGGTTCGACGAAGTCTTGTCCACAAAGCTACACTTTTCACAAAGCCATGCTTCGATCAATAAATGATCAACAGCACTTCATATGCTACATTACCAAATTGGGAATGCAACACTAGTAACCATCAACTACATAACCTCTGAGCTCTTATGTCTCAGAGAAGGGTGTTAAGCTAAGAGAATAAATTCTCCGCCACTAGCAGAAATGTAATTGATAGAAACCATCTTTACATCTCAAAGTGTAACGTCAGACACACATCTGTACAAGTCCGTTTCAAGAACGAACAGAACAGAAGGCACTTCAAAGAAGCCCTTGCAATCCGGGTATTCACTAATAACGTCTGAAATCCCCATCACAAAGGGTGATAAAATCTATATAACGGAGTAACTCGGTGTAGAGACATTCGACAGGTAATCCTTTCGCTTTCGAAAATACCCGGTCTTCAACACCATCTTCAAATGCAATTCCATTTCGCCGTATCATTATTCGGAATGGGTTTTAAGACACAAAGTCCTCTCCCGGCTAATTCGAATAACAAGCACTTATTTTAAAAATAAGTGTTACATTCAAATTTCAAACAAATCACAACAATTTCCACTTTGACCTTTTAAATAAAAGATCCATCACAAAGATTCGATGTGGTTTTCGAATATCCATTTGGAATCCAACCCCTGATCGCATTGAAATTCAAATGCCATTTAAAGGCCAATATTGACAGTCGGTTATTTAACTATCAATCAACATTCACAACAATCACCAGATTTCAAATAATTTTTCCCTCAATTATTTATTTTTAACATATCTGTGACGACCCAGAATTTTGGACAATTTAAATTGGGATATTTAATTGATTTTAATATTTAAAAGTTATTTTGTAACTTAAATTTCAAATACCACCATTTTTTGGAAATTTAATTTTGGATTTAATTACTGGGAATTGGGTAAAAATGTTGAATCTAGAATTTTAAGCTTGTTAAAAATAATTTGAAGGCTTGTAAAATTTATATCCATGGTACTGAAGATAGTAAAAGTGTTGAGATTGAATTTGGAAGTGTTTTGTTAAGTTTTGAAAATATATCGTTTAAATTGAATTTAAAAATAGCCTTTCGGGGAACAACCTCGGAATTCGACGAAACCCATTCTATTAGATCTGTAACAGTTAGTTATTATCGAATTTCAATTATTGTAGCAATCGGAGTTGTTGTTTACCCCTGGCTACTCAAAACGCATAGAAACTATTTTAATCGATTTAATTTAAAATTGATCGTTTATTTCCATAACTCGCGCATACGATCGATTTAGCCTCTGAAACACGATCCATTGTGTTTGAAATGTGGGTAAAACCTTATAAACTCCTGACGGCACGTGCGACTTGGAGTTCTTTTGTAAAAGTTCATTAAAATTGAGAATATTAGTAAAATACTATTTATAAACGTATTTATGTACGCGTTTTTTAGAGAAACCCTAGTCTTCTTTTGTTCGGCTGTCGCTTATATAATTTTAATGGCCAAAAACTAATCATTTTCATCAACCAATCTTCCTCCATCCATCGACCTTTAGCCAAAATCATCAACTAGAGAATGATAGAGCTCGACAAGCTCTAAAGATCCAACAGTTGTGATTGGATTTAGGTGAAGGAATCGTCGGCCCTTGCGTGATGAAGTAGGGCGGTTCGTTCATGTTTTTCGAAGGAGGGGTTGCGTCGAGTTTGTTGAACTTCTGGCCATGGGAAGAGCTTGCATGGGCGCACGTTTGGACGAAGGCCGATCGCTAGTTGCGACATTTGGGTTTCGAAACTCTGGTAATTCGCGTTTTGAACGAACAATTTAGGGAAGAAGGTCTTCGCGGCTTTGATCTTCTGATGTTTGTGTGCGACATGATTTCATTTTGGCAATTTGTTTAAAAATTTATATACAAACTTTATAAGTCCATAACTTGAGCATGCGTGATTAGATTCAAATGAAACAAGAAGCGCTGGAATCTCAGCAACACGGTCTATGTGCTGTAGCGGATCCATAAATGTTTGGAGCAAGCGACAATTTTGAATTAAATCGAACAGTTCGATTTAATTTAAAATTTTAACACTCGTCGAAACTCAAGGTGAGTTTATCTCACTCACATCTGGAATACTTGTTAGTTTGAATAGTTAGTATTTAAATTATAGATTGGTTGTTTAGTTGTATGTGATCATTATTATCAGATTTGATCGATATTTATTGTTGTTCTAACATCTGTGGATGTAGGGAAACAGGTTGGAGGGATCTAACGGGATTCCTCATAATATAGAGATTATCTTTATAATCTGTGTTGTATTTTATTGGTATTCCATGATGAAGTAATTTGGAAATTCAGTTATGTCGCGTTATGTTTGGATAAATAAAATTTGGTATTTTAAAAATATCAGTAAATGAATTGGGATTTAAGGAAAATGAGAAGAATTTTTAAGTAAGGAATTTAAGGAAATTAAATTCAGGAAATTGATTTGGAATTCAAGTTTTGTTTGAATCTCAGTTTTAAAGATAAATAAAGTTTTTAAATTTAAATTGTTTTGACTACTTTAAACGGTTAAATGGTTTGGATTTAAAATGAAATTTAAAATGTAAGTAAAGTTTTTTTTTAATGTCTAAGTTAAATCTGGGATCAAAATTTAAATCTGTATTCCAGTTTGAAATGAAAGAAAATTTAAAGTAGTTTGTTCCTAAATGCTTTGTTAATGATAACTTGATCATAAATAAGAAAAATGTTTTTATCTTTAAATAAATGAAGTTTTAATGATTTGTAAATCATTAAATTAATAAGTTAATTAAAATGGATAATTAATTTATTTAATTAATCAAAGTTAAGCACTTAAATAATTGAGTAATTAGAAATTAATTAATTGGTTAATAAGAATTAATTAATTTGGATTAAGAGATGATTAATTAAAGTTTAATTTCTTAGAGAGTAGTTAAAGGATTGTTATTAGTTAATGAAGGATCTTTTACTAAGGATTATCAAATGATTAATTAGATTAATTAGTTAAAGATAATCAATTTATGGAATTATTCAAGTATAATTACTTAATTGAAGAAGTAATTAAGGATCATTAATTAATGTAATAAATGAGAGTAATTAAAGGTTAATTACTGTAAATATTAAGGATAGTTAATTTGTGAAATTAATTGAAGGATAATTACTCTATGTAATTGAAGATAATTAATCAAGGTGATTAATTAAGATGGATATTTGAAGAACGACTGGCTAATTAAAAGGTTGTAATTAATTAATGTTTGATTAAGCAAAGTTAGGTGATTTATTCTTAAGTAATTGATTTAATTTAAGTTAATTAAATTAATTATAATAGGGATTAACAATGATGGATTATGAATGATTGTTTGAGTAAAATATCTGAATTGGATGAAATCTGTTGGATGATATGCAGTGTTATTCCATGATATGAAATGTTTGGGTGGACATTTATAATGTGGTTATTAATGATGAATTTCTGTGTAAAAAGTGACATCTTGTATTTAAAGTTGAATTGTGGTTCACCTAAATAACTCGGGCTAAGATGGTATTAAATTCGAAGAGACCAAAGTCAGGTATTAGTAAATACCCGAAACCACTTCAATTCTTTATCAATTGATATGTGAAATCAATAGGCTCGTGTGGAATGATTTAAGTGAATTGGACTATTTAATCTAACTTTTTGGTACTTAGAAAATTGATGTGTGAATTAGTGATGTCTATAACAACTTGTGAAATTAAAAATTTGACACGAGATACCTTGGGTTTAAATAGGTTTTATGCTTTGGTATTTCATGTTAGATGAGTTTACTCATGCTGGTTTCCTGCCTGACCCGGGTGTTACTTTGATGTAATGCTCGAGTCAGACCAGGTATTAAAAGTTTTTAGGTAAGGACGTTCTGGAGCTCAGGAGGCGAGCTGGATGGCAAGAACGTATGGAGTATTTCTGCTGTATTATATTGTTGTATATCTGAGACATGGTGATCGTGTATATTTAGTGTCTGCATATATGTGTAACTCTGACGTATTATAGATGTATTTGACAGATACAGAATTCTTTTTGTAAACTGTTATTATATTTTATCCGCTGCGAATGTGAGGTGTTGGTGTTTCTGATCTTCTTATTCTTCCATCTCTTTCATCTTTTTCCTAATTATCTGAAATTTTAGGATCGAAAATTTTGGGTCGCTACAGTTGGTATCAGAGCTGAAGGTTAACCGAGAAACTTCAGTTGGGATTACTTATTAAGGATATGGTCAATGGAACCCAAGAATGAGTTGAGTGTGTGTGTGTGTGTATGAGTGCGTACTTGTTATTTTCTTATATAAAGATTTTAAATGATTTTATATAAGAATATATTTTGATATATAAATCAGTATTTCTATCTAATAAATATTAAGGTAATTGGTTGTTATATTATTTGAAAATTTAATAATGAGAATTACGTGGTAATAGAAATACAACCAAATTAAAATTAAATGAAGATCAGTTCGAAATGGATTTAGAATTAAATGGTTTAGAGAGATAAGTTGATTTGATTTAAAGGATTGAATCAACATTTAAAAATTTAACTCGAATTTATATAATTTACGATGGTTTAAATTTGAAATTTAAATTTGAATTTAATTCGTTCAAATTGAATCTGATTTGAATAAATTGGATTTGTGATTGAAGATGTATAAGTTTAAAAGTTTAAATGGTAAATTTGAATTGGATTGAATTGAAATGATTTGAAATTGAAGTGGGTTCAATTGATATTAGTCCAAATTGATTGGGACAATTTGGAATTGTAATTAAAGTTGAATAGGTTTAAAATCAAATGGAATTTGATTTGAATTTGGAAAGAAATCAAGACTAATTCTACTTGAATTGGAGTTAAATCAATTTCAATGGAAACTGAAGTTACTCAAATTGGAATTGGTTATGTAACAACCCGCATATTTATCGATTTTATATTTAAATATTTTATTTAAATATTTTATCGTTAATCGGATTTTAGTCCGAAAAGCTACTTTTTGCAAACAGTCGAATTGGGACTCGAGACCACCCACATTGAGTTCAAAATGACGTTTGCGACCTTTTTGAGTATAAGCTTCGATATGTTTGGAGAAAGTTGAATTTTGCTACTTTTCACTTAGGGCTTTGGTTTGGGCTGAGCCCACTTATGTATTCAGTTCCAACCCTCTCCTCTTCATTCACTTCTTTTCTATTTTCCTAATACTCAAGCTTTTATGTTAATGGGGGAAGGGAAGAGGAAATAGAAACTCCCAAGCCCTAGTTGCTCTTGATAATCCATATTCTTGCTCCAAATTCAAAGAGAATGATAGGTAAGCCTCTTCTCCATCTTCTCCATCTCTTCTCCTCTTCAATTTCAGAAAATATCCTAAACCTAATTTAGGAAAATATGTGTTTTATTCTTAGATTGAAGCTTGTTGAGTAAGAGTGAAGAGTGGTTAGCCTTTCCTTTGCATTTGAGCTTCTTCTTCTTGTTCTTGAGTTAAAACGGTGAGATTTTTATCTCACATCTATGCTTATATTTATCTTCGATTGTTAGGTATGAATTCCTAACACTTATTCGTGTGCATTTGCTTTTGGTTTGGATTGAATTGGTGTATATTCCAATTTTTAGTGTTTTGAGTTCAATTCGTTAAAAATCCTAACTTCTATGTTTGAACATGTTTTTGGTGATGCATCAAAGAGCATATAGGGCCGGGTAGTCGATTGACATAAACCCTTAGCGCCGTTGCTCGTGCGAATGCAATTTTGGTCAAGATTGAACCTCATTTGTAATAGGCATGGATGAGGCTGGAAACAGGGTCGGCCGACCGACGCCTCTGGCACTTTCTGTTTTAAGGTTCGACCGACCGAGTACAGGGTTCGGTCGACCGACCTGCTGTCCCGAGAGGTTCCCAACCTTTGGTTCGGTCGACCGACTCAGGGAGTCCGGTCGACCGACCTGATGATTTTTGCCAGAATAGCCTATTTTGCTAATCCGTTTGAATATCCAACTTTAATCGATTCGTATTGTCTCTCTTTTGTTGTTGTCATTTATTATCGACTTTGTTGACCTTTTCTTTGGGAATTTTAGATATATCCAATTTGATGGATTTTATATCGATTTCTTTGGATTCTATTCACGTCTTCGAATGTGAATTTTTATGCCCGATTGTTTCTACAATCACTTCTATGATTTGTCACTTTAAAATATAAAGGTTTTCTATACTAGTAGTAAATATCAAAACTCTTTCTTCAAATGATTTCAACACTATTTTATAACAAAGCTCATTTTCTCAAACCGATTTCCAATCTATTAGTATATACAAACCTTTACCTCACTCGTATGAGAAATCTAATTAAACGACTTAGTAAAACAAGTGGTATGAAACGCTTGCGTTTACTTCGTCGGTTAATTCTTGGACTTGTTCGATTGAAACTCTTGTGACAATTTTCAAGTGGAGATCTACAATTTGTTCATAAATATTTAAGTTAAGCTAGTGGTTATGGGACATGAAGCTAAGCTCATATATTTACTAGCTTATTGTATTTGACACTTCTCGTTGATCATGACGATCATCTTTGTGGTTTAGACTAGCAATGTGCGATGTCTCTTGGTTTATGTGGAGGACTGTTCCTCATTTTATTGAGCTTCGTCTCATTTCTCACATGGGTCGTATCTTTCTAGGTGCGTCAATGTTTATTTATACATGGGGTGTACCTTTCTAGGTGCATCGATGTTTATTTACTTCGTGGAGCAATCGGCTCAATAAGTCGGGACATGGGGCGTATCTTTCTAGGTGCGTCGATGTTCGTTTATGCATGAGGTGTATCTTTATAGGTGCATCGATGTTAGACATTACATGGGGTGTATCTTTCTAGGTGCATCGATGTTTATTTGTACATGGGGTGTATCTTTCTAGGTGCATCGATGTTTATTTGTGCATGGGGCGTATCTTTCTAGGTGCGTCGATGCTAGAGCATATCGATGCTAGAGCATGGGGCGTATCTTTCTAAGTGCGTCGATGTTCGACTGTACATGGGGCGCGTCTTTCTAGGTGCGTCGATGTCCAGTTTTATTGTGATTTCTGGATTTCGTGTGTTGATTTCTGGAATTTATGTTTCACCAACTTTCACGATGGGCATTGATATATATATATATATATATATATATATATATATATATATGTCATCTATTGTGGCTTGGTGAATGAAATTAGGAGTATGACATTCCTTTTTATCTTGAGTAGATTATTGTGATATTGATTAATCTCTTGTTGATTTTCAATTACTTAATTATCACAGCTTGGTATCAACAAGACTGGACATACTCCTAATAAGCTGTGATAAATAAGTAATTGAAAATCAACAAGAGATTAATCAATATCACAATAATCTACTCAAGATAAAAAGGAATGTCATACTCCTAATTTCATTCACCAAGCCACAATAGATGACATATATATATATCAATGCCCATCATGAAAGTTGGTGAAACATAAATTCCAGAAATCAACACACGAAATCACAATAAAACTGGACATCGACGCACCTAGAAAGACGCGCCCCATGTACAGTCGAGCATCGACGCACTTAGAAAGATATGCCCCATGCTCTAGCATCGATATGCTCTAGCATCGATATGCTCTAGCATCGACGCACCTAGAAAGATACGCCCCATGTACAAATAAACATCGATGCACCTAGAAAGATACACCCCATGTACAAATAAACATCGATGCACCTAGAAAGATACACCCAATGTAATGTCTAACATCGATGCACCTAGAAAGATACACCCCATGCATAAACGAACATCGACGCACCTAGAAAGATACGCCCCATGTCCCGACTTATTGAGCCGATTGCTCCACGAAGTAAATAAACATCGATGCACCTAGAAAGGTACACCCCATGTATAAATAAACATTGACGCACCTAGAAAGATACGACCCATGTGAGAAATGAGACGAAGCTCAATAAAATGAGGAACAGTCCTCCACATAAACCAAGAGACATCGCACATTGCTAGTCTAAACCACAAAGATGATCGTCATGATCAACGAGAAGTGTCAAATACAATAAGCTAGTAAATATATGAGCTTAGCTTCATGTCCCATAACCACTAGCTTAACTTAAATATTTATGAACAAATTGTAGATCTCCACTTGAAAATTGTCACAAGAGTTTCAATCGAACAAGTCCAAGAATTAACCGACGAAGTAAACGCAAGCGTTTCATACCACTTGTTTTACTAAGTCGTTTAATTAGATTTCTCATACGAGTGAGGTAAAGGTTTGTATATACTAATAGATTGGAAATCGGTTTGAGAAAATGAGCTTTGTTATAAAATAGTGTTGAAATCATTTGAAGAAAGAGTTTTGATATTTACTACTAGTATAGAAAACCTTTATATTTTAAAGTGACAAATCATAGAAGTGATTGTAGAAACAATCGGCATAAAAATTCACATTCGAAGACGTGAATAGAATCCAAAGAAATCGATATAAAATCCATCAAATTGGATATATCTAAAATTCCCAAAGAAAAGGTCATCAAAGTCGATAATAAATGACAACAACAAAAGGGAGACAACACGAATCGATTAAAGTTGGATATTCAAACGGATTAGCAAAATAGGCTAATCTGGCAAAAATCATCAGGTCGGTCGACCGACTCCCTGAGTCGGTCGACCGAACCAAAGGTTGGGAACCTCTCGGGACAGCAGGTCGGTCGACCGAACATTGTACTTGGTCGGCCGAACCTTAAAACAGAAAGTGCTTATGCACTTGGAAGCAGGTCGGTCGACCGGACCAGAGGCGTCGGTCGGCCGAGCCTGTTTCCAGCCTCATCCATGCCTATTACAAATGATGTTCAATCTTGACCAAAATTGCATTCACACGAGCAACGGCGCTAAGGGTTTATGTCAATCGACTACCCGGCCCTATATGCTCCTTCGTGCATCACCAAAAACATGTTCAAACATAGAAGTTAGGATTTTTAACGAATTGAACTCAAAACACTAAAAATTGGAATATACACCAATTCAATCCAAACCAAAAGCAAATGCACATGAATAAGTGTTAGGAATTCATACCTAACAATCGAAGATAAATATAAGCATAGACGTGAGATAAAAATCTCACCTTTTTAACTCAAGAACAAGAAGAAGAAGCTCAAATGCAAAGGAAAGGCTAACCACTCTTCACTCTTACTCAACAAGATTCAATCTAAGAATAAAACACATATTTTCCTAAATTAGGTTTAGGATATTTTCTGAAATTGAAGAGGAGAAGAGATGGAGAAGATGGAGAAGAGGCTTACCTATCCTTCTCTTTAAATTTGGAGCAAGAATATGGATTATCAAGAGCAACTAGGGCTTGGGAGTTTCTATTTCCTCTTCCCTTCCCCCATTAACATAAAAGCTTGAGTATTAGGAAAACAGAAAAGAAGTGAATGAAGAGGAGAGGGTTGGAACTGAATACATAAGTGGGCTCAGCCCAAACCAAAGCCCTAAGTGAAAAGTAGCAAAATTCAACTTTCTCCAAACATATCAAAGCTTATACTCAAAAAGGTCGCAAACGTCATTTTGAACTCAATGGGGGTGGTCTCGAGTCCCAATTCGACTGTTTGCAAAAAGTAGCTTTTCGGACTAAAATCCGATTAACGATAAAATATTTAAATATAAAATCGATAAATATGCGGGTTATTACAGACTCCCCT
Organism: Allium cepa; assembly: GCA_030765085.1. NCBI lineage: Eukaryota > Viridiplantae > Streptophyta > Magnoliopsida > Asparagales > Amaryllidaceae > Allium > Allium cepa. The sequence goes on from CM060938.1 coordinate 846,871,241, forward strand.
CCTTAAAGAAATTGCGCCCTCGCAATACTTAAGAGGAAAAATAAGAAGTAACAACCGTGGAAGCATATCAACACAAAAGAAAATTTAAAATAGGAAGTTCACCATAAAGTGCACGAAAGAGTTAGCAAGAAATCTGGTGAAACTTCAATTTCCACAATAACACCGGGCTCAAGAATGAAAACCGGAATCCCTAAGGCATTCCTGTAGATAAAAGACGTGGGGAACGTCAAGAATAGCAGAAAATTGAGCCGGTGCAACGGCGTAGTACAAAAATAGTACGCCCAATGAACCAAAGCAAAGACATTGATGTAGTATATACGGTACATCCAATGAATTAAATAGCAAAAACATTGATGTAGTACAGCGGTACATCCAATGTATCAAAAGCAAAGTCATTGATGTAGTACAAACGGTACATCCAATGAATCAAATAGCAAAGACATTGATGTAGTACAACGGTACATCCAATGTGTCAAATAGCAAAGACATTGATGTAGTACAACGGTACATCCAATGAATCAAAAGCAAAGTCATTGATGTAGTACAAACGGTACATCCAATGAATCAAGTAGCAAAGACATTGATGTAGTATAATAACAGTACATCCGATGAACCGAACACCGTAAAAGAACATCAGACACTAGTCCATAAAAGGAATGAGATAAAACTCAAAAAAACGAAGTGTACCAAAACGTCCGATGAACATGATGAAAAGATAATTCCATTCAGACAACATCAAAGAATCAACCACTTGTTGCTTACGACAAAGCGCATTGGCAACACGATTTCCCTTCCAGGAATAAAAAGAAATCAAGATCATAAGATGTCAGGAACTCGAGTCAACATGGAGTTCCATATGAGAAAATAATTATTCCAAAGATTTATGATCGAGGTAGAGAACAAATTTCTCATCCAAATATGATGATGCCAAATTCCAAAAGTAAAAACAATAGCCGAGAGCACCAGATCATGAGTGGCATATCTAGTCTTGATAAGCTATAATGATCTAGAAGCACAAGAGATAGCACGTTCTCCTTTGCAAGAGAACGGCATCCAAACCAATACGACTAGTATCGGTACAAATAGCAAAGTCTTGGTCCCCCTCCAGGAATCACAAGAATAAAAGTATCGAAAAGAAAGAATTTCTTTTAAATAATCTTCTTTCCTGAAAAGTTAAAACTTTAAAAATTACATTTATCATTATGTAATAATCTTTCTAGAAAAATTTACTATTTTCAAGTTAATATACTGTGTCTGACTGTCTCATCAAAGCGTTTAGGAAATTCCTATCGATAACATTGATCAAGCGCATCGACCAAAATTCTTAAAACACTAAATGGGCAATACAATCACAAAATCATCTTCTAGATAATAAACATGTTTCTTAAAAACTTTTAAGAATATTCTTTGTTCATTTTAAGAACAAAAATCAAATTGTACTTATAAATAAATCTTATGAAAAAGATTTTCAAAATTTTTAAATTGCTATTTTCATCCAAAATCAATAAGTATAAGAAAGTCATCGAGATATTCATAGAATATTCGATCTATAAAATGGATGAAATAAGCTGGACAAACTGGATGACAAAATAAGTCATTCATAGGAATCATAACAAGTGCGGAATGCGGTAAGTGGAATGCTAACTTCCGCAACTCGTAGCAAATTAAAACCGGTGGTAAGGTCAAACTGAAAAGACCGTAGCACCACACAAAAGATTACTTAGGTGATAATCCTAAGACAAGCTCAAAAATACCGGAAAATTTCTCAAACTATTTAGATAAGAGAAACAACACTTTCCTTATAAGTGGGCTTAAGGAATAAAATGATGCCATCAAGTTGGAATCAAAATCATAAAGGAAAAATAGAAATCTGCTTAACAGATTGAAAATGTCGAAGAGGAAAAGTCCACACGAGAAAATAGGATATGGGCTTCACAACGATTAAGCCAATCCATACAAAAGTAAATTCCGAAGCCTAAGTAAAAATCGGCTCGGACAGAATAATCACATAAAATAATTTCAACATCAAATAAAAGCGAATTGAGGGTTGCAGATCTACCATCTGGATTCGCAATCCTCAAAGAAGTCATCAAGCCCAAAATATTCAAAGAAAAAGAATCGACAAGTTTTTTTGATATAAAATAGTGAGATGAAACCCATATCAAAAAGAACTCAAATAAGAAGACCACGAAATAAATGTAATCAAGGATTAAATGAGAAATACCTTGACCACGAGAAGGGTTACCAGGAGCTTGCACTACATTGAGCTCTCCCTCCTTCTTACTTTGAAGTACGGGACATGCAGTAATATGGTGACCCGAATTTTTGCAATAGCGACAAAAGAGGGGTCTCGGACACTCCCTTGCATAGTGGTTCGTGGAACCACAATTGTAGCATTGGCCACGACTAGAGGTAGGAACTTTTGCTACCTGAGTTTGTTGCTTCCCTTTCTTATTCGAATCGGGGCCTTTGAATTTGATAGGCCTCTTCAAGTTATTGTCGAAGTTCCGTTGGGTACGCACAACTTCAACATCACCTTCATTATCGGCCTCTTCAAGACGAAGAGCGATATCAATAAGCTGATCAAATGAAACCTCAAGTTTCAGAAGTAATGGCTTCTTAAGATTCTTATTCAAGCCATAGACAAATCTATGATTTTTCTTCAATGGGGTATTAATTTACTCAACCCCGTATTTGGACAGAGATTCGAAGGATGCGACATAGTCTGTCACAGAAGATTCACCTTGAACAAGGTCTATGAAACGCCGGGCTAAAGTTACTTTTTCAACCTCCGGCACAAATTTCAATTCGAATCTTCCCCGAAATTGCTCCCAAGTAAGATCCGCCTCAACGATTTCAGAAATTAAAAGCTCATACCAATCTAACGCTCTTTCTTGGAGCATGCTAGAAGCCACTTGGACTCGATGAAGGTCAATAAGGTTCATGCGAGAAAAGATGCGATCGCATGATTTGAGCCAAGATTGAATTTCTATAACACTCTCGGACCCTTTGAATGGCCTTCCACCCAAATCGGTGTAGTCTCTGCACAAGCGTGCAAAACCGGATCTAGGATGAGTAGGCTCTGGATTGGGACCGGCAGCTTGAGCGTTCTTTACTAGATCAAGAAGCTGCTGGGCAGACATAAATACTCCATCCTGAGGAGTAGCACTAGATTGACCGGCGCTGGGACGGCCAGGCCTAACCATTTCTCTTCTTTTAAGAAAGAAAGAAGGAAGAGGAAAAAGTTACTCTCAGAATAAATATCAAGCAATCTTGATAGATAAAACAAGGAATCATAAAAGAAAGTAGGATAGAACGGTACGAAGACCCGAATAAAATCCTAAAGCACAACTCCTAAGAAAGACTTAGGACATGATCCTTGCTAAATTATTCTATATTGTTCCGAAGTTTGGCTCTGATACCAAGCTATGACGCCCCACCTCTATACCCACGCTAGCCAAGAACACTACGGTGTAATGCTATCAACTAGCACGGAGAATAAGGCTGTTGAGGAGCGACCATCCGTGTAATTGCTTTGCGCGAGCACCGATATGTCAGATAGTAACAAGAGGAAATCCGACATACAGATACAAACTCAAAGCTATCACACAGTGGCTATATAAAATCTTCGGAAACAAATATAGAAATAAACATAACACAAATCAGTCACAGACAATTCATATCACAAAGGCGGAAATAGATATGAATATAAGACATGAAAGTGTTCATCAGAGTAGTGGTCAAAAAGATCCACAATAACAAAAAGAATAGATGCAAGTGCTAGATAAAAGAATAAGTATACATCATAGAGTCTGTATCTCAAATGTATACAACAAAAACTATTAAACTAGAGTACTTAGCCAAAAGTCAGAAGATGGTTCCAGATAGGAAGCCATGAGGAAGCACCTGTAAAATCTCAGTCTGACCCGAGTATTATTTAAGAAGAAAATAATAAACGGATCAGTCTAGCTATAAATATCAGATGAAGTGATATATAATAAGAGATATGACATATACATATAATAACCACAATGCCAAGCTGTGGTAAATAAGTAATTGAAAATCAACAAGAGATTAATCAATATCACAATAATCTACTCAAGATAAAAAGGAATGTCATACTCCTAATTTCATTCACCAAGCCACAATAGATGACATATATATATCAATGCCCTTCATGAAAGTTGGTGAAACATAAATTCCAGAAATCAACACACGAAATCCAGAAATCACAATAAAACTGGACATCGATGCTAGAGCATGGGGCGTATCTTTCTAAGTGCGTCGATGTTCGACTGTACATGGGGCGCGTCTTTCTAGGTGCGTCGATGTCCAGTTTTATTGTGATTTCTGGATTTCGTGTGTTGATTTCTAGAATTTATGTTTCACCAACTTTCATGATGGGCATTGATATATATATATATATATATATATGTCATCTATTGTGGCTTGGTGAATGAAATTAGGAGTATGACATTCCTTTTTATCTTGAGTAGATTATTGTGATATTGATTAATCTCTTGTTGATTTTCAATTACTTATTTATCACAGCTTGGCATTGTGATTATTATATGTATATGTCATATCTCTTATTATATATCACTTCATCTGATATTTATAGCTAGACTGATCCGTTTATTATTTTCTTCTTAAATAATACTCGCGTCAGACTGAGATTTTACAGGTGCTTCCTCATGGCTTCCTATCTGGAACCATCTTCTGACTTTTGGCTAACTACTCTAGTTTAGTAGTTTTTGTTGTATACATTTGAGATACAGACTCTATGATGTATACTTATTCTTTTATCTAGCACTTGCATCTATTCTTTTTGTTATTGTGGATCTTTTTGACCACTACTCTGATGAACACTTTCATGTGTTATATTCATATCTATTTCCGCCTTTGTGATATGAATTGTCTGTGACTGATTTGTGTTATGTTTATTTCTATATTTGTTTCCGAAGATTTTATATAGCCACTGTGTGATAGCTTTGAGTTTGTATCTGTATGTCGGATTTCCTCTTGTAACTATCTGACATATCGGTGCTCACGTAAAGCAATTACACGGATGGTCGCTCCTCAACAGCCTTATTCTCCGTGCTAGTTGACAGCATTACACCATAGTGTTCTTGGCTAGCGTGGGTATAGAGGTGGGGCGTCACAGGTTAATTTAAATGGAAGCGGAAATTTAAATTGAGTTGATGGGGAAGCGAACAGTTTTGACTCTGGACTATTTTCAATATAAATTGTTTTAATATAAACTTATTTTTCCAAGCTATTTAATATATACAACCTTTCTTTTTTAAAGCCAAATTATTTTATATTTATTTTACAATTATTTTTGGAACTATTTAACAATTTTTCAACAGTTTTATATATTAACTACTATTTTTCAACTATTTTACAGATTAATTACTATTTTACAACTATTTTGCAATTATCTAAAATTTCTGAAACTATTTAACTATTTTCCAACTATTTTACAATTAGTTAACTATTTTACAGATATTTTGCAAACTACTAATTAATTTTCAAATACTTATCTATTTTTAAAATTTTCAAGCTATTTTCTAAATATAAATTGGTCGGAGTTCAAACTGTTGTTGATTAAATACCCAACTGAGATAAGAATTGAAGTGATAATCCAAAGTGGGAATTAAGGAAAATGTGAATAAGTGAATAAAATCAAAGTGAGGATGAATAGAAAATAAATTGATTTGGCTAATAATCAATGAAGTTAAATATGTAGGATGTACGTATATTATTCTATTCACATAGTGATTTGATTCAGAATCGAGCACAGAATTTCGATATAGTTATATCGATCCGAGTTGGGACTTTTCACTCGATTTTGGAAGGCGAACCTGGATATGGATTTTCGATTGGTTTTGCATATTCTCTATCATAGTTATAGCTATGCAAGGAGAATTACGGTTTTTGATCAAGAAACTAGATCTGTGTCCGCACTAGGAAGTCGGGTGGACGATACTAGTTCGGAAGTGAAATTGTGTGATCAAGTGAGAGATCAGATTGGTATAACGTATGGATGATATGTGTAAATGGTACGGATTTGAATGAAATTGATACTGGAAATTTGTGAATAAGAAATGTGAAATGATTTCTTTTGAAATGAAAGTATATTTAGCGAAATATACAATGGATAAAGTGAAAGTTGGATATTTTTATGATGATAAGTAAGATGGAAATAACTTTATAAAAACAAAGAGTAATTAAATTTGAATATTTGATTTTGAATAAACAAAGTTATATATCTTTGTTACATAAGATAAATTTTCCATATTGAATCAATTGCCGGAAGAAAAGGATGTTGAAAGTGTTTGAAGTATAAAGGAGTTTTATACAAGTTTGAAATGATCCAAAAAAATTTTAAAAAAAATTATATATAACTTTATATATATAAAGGATCTTATGAGGATTTTGGAAAAAGGTTTTGGGAATCTTTGGATTTGGAAAAGGCTTTTGATTTTTGGGTAAAATCAATATTGGAATTTGGAAAGCGTAGTTTGAGAATTATCGATTTTGGGATAATCGATTTTGAGAAAAGGAGATTTAAATGAGATTCATACTAGATGTATGATTTGGAAGATACCATATGTGTATAGTATAAAGTGTTTTGATAATGGCTCTGGGGAGAAAGGCGCTTCCTTGAAATGAACTTCTCAGGAGTACTACAGGGTGGTAGTGCCTTGAACCCTAAGGGGGGGTTCTAAAGTTGATCCTGTGAGGAGTCCGGGCAAAACTAGTTCCTGAGGATTATGAGTAGTGTGTAGCGAAAGTCGAGGGCGATGATGCCTAAAGAGGCATTTGGGTTATGCTATGACGATAGTGTAACTCGATGTCACTATGATCTACTGCAGACCATAGTGAAAGTCGTGTGTGCTGCTAAGAGCCAACAGGCTACGTTTGATTTTATATCGGTAGACTGCGACCTATGGTAACATAGCAAAAGTCGTGTGTGCCACTGAGTGCCAACAGTCTTAAGTTTGATTTTACATCAGTAGACTGTGACCTATGTGGGAGTGGAGAAGTTTTATTTTCGACAGCGAAAATAGAGGGCACTGATGCCTACAGTTACATGGACTTTTGCTGCGATGGCAACGTAACCCTGGAATGTAACTGCGATCTGTTGTGGGTTCCATGGCGTAATCGAGGGGCGCGAAGTGCCTACAGTTACATGGACTTTTGCTGCGATGGTAACGTAACCCAGGATGTAACTGCGACCTGGATGGGGGTGATGATTTCCAGAGCATTCTCACCAAAGATATTTCCTCTATTTTCAAAAACTGTTTTCTATATTTTCAATAAATTTATTTTTCCAAGTATTTTCACTGGGTGTTGAAAACGGGTTTACCAAGTACTTATAGATTTTTAGTCTTTGCCTGATCAACGTATGACCGAATTTCCGTGAGAACAAGATAGACTGGTTAAGGCATCGAGTTATAAGAAATATTTTTATAAAAAGCTATTTTAATAGTATTATGTGAATTTAAAAGTATTTCTAAAATTTTAAAATAAAGGAGTAAGCTAGTTGGCTAAATAAATCAGTTAAGTGAGTATGTTAATAAGATTTAAATTGGTTAAATAAAAATTGAATTGGGAGTTATTAATGGAGTTTGGAAATGAAAACTTGAGTTATAAATTAAATTTGACTTGAATTGTTAGTAAAATGAATACAATTGGAATATTGTCGAATAAACGGAAGTTGTATTGAAACAGAAATGGTTTGAATTGCAAATTAAGTTCAAGAAGGAAGAAATAAATTAAAAATGGCCTTGTAATTATTTAAATGAGTCGTGAATGAATTGAATTTGGAAATTAAATTTATAATAACTAATCAAATAAATTTGTAGATTGAAAAGAGATTTGATTGAAATAGAACCAAGTTAAATTGAAAAGGAAAATTTATTTTGCAAATGAAGTGTGCTTAAGTTTTGAAGTTGGACTAAATTAAAGTAAATTAACATAAGTTTAAAATTTATGGAAGCTTGACTTCAAGTAGGAAGGATAGACCATTAAATAAAAGCCCGTGTTGAATTAATTTGGGAATGGTTAGTAGTATACAAGCATGGAATGTGTCGAGCTAAATAAAGTGGTTGTGAATGAATTAAAATGGAAGGAATTGAAATAAATTAAGTCGAAATCAACTTAAATTGGTTATAAAACTTAAGAAATTATTTATTCACATGGATACCATCAAATTGCATAGAATGAATTGTCGTTTGACGTAAACGAAGGTAATTAAAATTCTATGAGTTGATAAAGATTTCATAAATTGATTTTAAGATCAATTGAAGTGAATATGAGTTTGTTTTGCTTAAAAAAGAATTAAATGTAAGCAATTGAGTTATAAACCGTTTAAATTGAATGAAGTTGTATACGGATTGGTTGTAAACAATTAAAATTAATGTCGGAACCCTATAAGTTGCTTATTAATATTGTTTAACCTGCATTGCTTATGAAACTCGTATGTTTACTAGTTAAATATGTAAAATGTTGTTAAGTTCATGATTTTGGCACTTACATATTTAAATTGAGTAAGTACAGATATCGGGAAGCCGTTTGGCTGGATTTGGACGCGCTAATTGCTATTAATAAACCGCTTGCTTAAAAATGCTATATAAAGGCGCGCCTATGCAATAAAAATAGGAAATATGAACTGTTTTTGTTTTTCCGACCGTGTGAGTTGATGTGTATATATCTATATCTGTTGTCGAATTGCAAAAGCTCCTCCATACAAAAGAGACTCTGCCAAAAATTTCGAAAATTTTGGGAGTTAGAAAATTTTTGAAAATTTTTGGAAAATTTTTTTTAGCGACAAAACGATTTCAAATTTGAAATTGAAATAAATTAGTGGATGAAACTAATTTAAAATAATGACATAAATCAGTTATAAATGGAAGATAAAATTCAATATTCGGTGTTGAAGATAAATTGAATTCATATGGAAATGGGAAAACTAATTTGAATAGAAGTAGATATGAGAACTTCTGTAAGGAAATGTATAAAATGATATTGGAATCTGTAGTTGGATATGGTTAAATTGGATATACAAGTATTATAAAGCAAGAGAAAAATTGGGATTTTTGATTTCAGATGATAAATTGAAATTTGCTCGGCAAAGGTATGTGTTTAAAATTTCTATATGAAATTTGATTGGATTTTTGATCTAGCCACTTGGCTTTTTGTTTACTTTTGGGATTTGGGAGCCTGTAGAGGCATTTTGTAGTTGTACCAAGCTAGCCGCGCAAAGGAGATGCTGGCGAATTTTTTTGGAAATTTAGAGAGTCAAATTTTTTAAGAAAGATTTGATAATTTAAATTTGGATTTAAATTTAAATTTAAATTGTCAAGTAAATAATATTATTGGGACTTAAGGATAAGTCTGGAAAGCTAGAAAGGGTTAGTGTGTCTTTAACAAAAAGTTTGTTTTGAGAATTGTTTAGAATTGGTTGGTTTTGGGAAAAGTAATGGGCATTGGATCATTCTTCTTAACTAGCAATTTCGGGGACGAAATTCTTTTAAGGGGGGAGGAATGTGACATTCCGGAATTTTGGACAACTTAAATTGGGATATTTGATTGATTTTAATATTTAAAAGTTAGTTTGTAACTTAATTTCAAATATCACCATTTTTTGGAAATTTAATTTTGGATTTAATTACTGGGAATTGGGTAAAAGTGTTGAATCCGGAGTTTTAAGCTTGTAAAAATAATTTGAAGGCTTGTAAAATTTATATCGATAGTACTGAAGATAGTAAAAGTGTTGAGATTGAATTTGGAAGTGTTTTGTTTAGTTTTGAAAATATATCGTTTAAATTGAATTTGAAAATAGCCTTCCAGACCATTTTCTTGAAATTCAACAAAACCAGTTCCATTGGATCCGTAATAGTTAGTTATTATCGGATTTCAATTTTCGTAGCAATCAGAGTTGTCGTTTGACCCTGGCAACTCAAAACGCATAGAAACTATTTTAATCGATTTAATTTAAAATTGATCGTTTATTTCCGTAACCCGCGCATACGATCGAATTAACCTCCGAAACACGTTTCATTGTGTTCGAAATGCGGGTAAAACCTTATAAACGCCTGGCGGCATGTGAGATTTGGAGTTTGTTTGTAAAAGTTCGTTAAAATTGAGAATATTAGTAAAATATTATTTATAAACGTGTATATATATACACGCGTTTTTCAGAGAAACCCTAGTCTTCTTTTGTTCGGCCGCCGCTTATATAATTTTAATGGCCGAAAACTAATCATCTTCCTCCACTAATGTTCCTCCATCCATCGACCTTTAGCCAAAATCATCAACTAGAGAATGATAGAGCTCGACAAGCTCTAAAATCCAACGGCTATGATTGGATTTAGGTGAAGGAATCGTCGGCCCTTGCGTGATGAAATGGGGCAGTTCGTTCGCGTTTTTCGAAGGAGGGGTTGCGCCGAGTTTGTTGAACTTCTGGCCGTGGGAAGAGCTTGCATGGGCGCACATTTGGACGAAGGCTGATCGTCCTTTAGTCGATCGTGAGAGGTGCGGCTGTGAACCCTAGTTGCGGCGTTTAGGTTTCGAAACTCTAGGTTATTCGCGTTTTGAGCGAACGATTGGGGAAGAAGGTCTTCGCGGCTTTGATCTTCTGATGTTTGTTTGCGGCTATGATTTCATTTTGGTAATTAAAAAAAGTTGTCTAAAAATTTATATACAAACTTTATAAGTCCATAATTTGAGCATGCGTGATCAGATTCAAATGAAACAAGAAGCGCCAGAATCGCAGCGACGCGGTCTACGCGCTGTAGAAGATCTACGCGCTGTAGCAGATACAGAGATGTTTGGAGCAAGTGGAAATTTTGAATTAAATCGAACAGTTCGATTTAAATTAAAATTTGAATGCTCGTCGAAACTCAAGGTGAGTTTATCTCACTCACATCTGGAATACTTGTTAGTTTGAATAGTTAATATTTAAATTGTTGATTGTTTGTTTAGTTGTATGTGATCATTATTATTAGATTTGATCGATATTTATTGTTGTGCTAACATCTATGGATGTAGGGAAACAGGTTGGAGGGATCCAACGGGATTCCTCACAATATAGAGATTATCTTTATAATCTGTGTTGTATTGTATTGGTATTCCATGATGGAGTAATTTGGAAATTCAGTTATGTCGCGTTATGTTTGGATAAATAAAATTTGGTATTTTAAAAATATCAGTAAATGAATTGGGATTTAAGGAAAAGTAGAAGAATTTTTAAGTAAGGAATTTAAGGAAATTAAATTCAGGAAATTGATTTGGAATTCAAGTTTTATTTGAATCTCAGTTTTAAAGATAAATAAAGTTTTTAAATTTAAATTGTTTTAACTACTTTAAACTGTTAAATGATTTGGATTTATAATGAAATTTAAAATGTAAGTAAAGTTTTTTTTAAAGTCTAAGTTAAATCTGGAATCAAAATTTAAATCTGTATTCCAGTTTGAAATGAAAGAAAATTTAAAGTAATTTGTTTTTAAATGCTTTGTTAATGATAATTTGATCATAAATAAGAAAAATGTTTTTATCCTTAAATAGATGAAGTTTTAATGATTTGTAATTAATTAAATTATTAAGTTAATTAAAATGGATAATTAATTTATTTAATTAATCATAGTTAAGCACTTAAATAATTGAGTAATTAGAAATTAATTAATTGGTTAATAAGAATCAATTAATTTGGATTAAGAGATGATTAATTAAAGTTTAATTTCGTAGAGAGTAGTTAAAGGATTGTTATTAGTTAATGAAGGTTCTTTTACTAAGGATTATCGAATGATTAATTAAGATGATTAATTACATTAATTAATTAAAGATAATCAATTTATGGAATTGTTTAAGTATAATTACTTAATTTAAGAACTAATTGAGGATCATTAATTAATGTAATAAATGAGAGTAATTAAAGGTTAATTACTGTAATGGTTAAGGATAGTTAATTTGTGAAATTAATTGAAGGATAATTACTCAATGTAATTGAAGATAATTAATCAAGGTAATTAATTAAGATGGATATTTGAAGAATGACCGGTTAATTAAAAGGTTGTAATTAATTAATTGTTGATTAAGAAAACTTAGGTGATTTATTCCTAAGTAATTGATTTAATTTATGTTAATTAAATTAATTATTACAGGGATTAACAATGATTGCTTATGAATGATTGTTTGAGTAAAATATCTGAATTGGATGATATCTATTGGATGATATGCTGTGTTATTCCGTGATATGAAATGTTTAGTGATATGAAATGTTTGGGTGGACATTTATAATATGGTTATTAATGATGAATTTCTGTGTAAAAAGTGACATCTTGTATTTAAAGTTGAATTGTGGTTCACCTAAATAACTCGGGCTAAGATGGTATTAAATTCGAAGAGACCGGAGTTGGGTATTAGTAAATACCCAAAACCACTTCGATTCTCTATAAATTGATATGTGAAATCAATAGGCTCGTATGGAATGATTTAAGTGAATTGGACTATTTAATCTAACTTTTTGGCACTTAGAAAATTGATGTGTGAAATTAGTGATGTCTATAAAAAATAGTGAAATTGAAAATTTGACACGAAATACCCCGGGTTTAAATAGGTTTTATGCTTTGGTATTTCATGTTAGATGAGTTTACTCACGCTGGTTTCCAGCCTGACCCGGGTGTTACTTTGATGTAAAGCTCAGGTCAGACCGAGTATTGCAGATTTTCAGGTAAGGACATTTTGGAGCTCAGACGGCGAGCTAGATAGCAAGAACATATGGAGTGTTTCCGCTATATTATATTATTGTATATCTGAGACATGGTGATCGTGTATATCCAGTGTCTGTATATTTGTGTAATTCTGATGTATTATAATTGTATTTGACAGATACAGAATTCTTTTTGTCAACTGTTATTATTTCTTATTATATTTTATCCCCTGCGAATGTGAGATGTTGGTATTTCTGATCTTCTTATTCTTCTAACTATTTCTTCGTTATCCTAACTCTCTGGAAATTTCGGGATCAAAAATTTCGAGTCGCTACAATATCTTCGCACGATATGGTTTTAACACTTCAACACTTTGAAAACAAATTTCAAATCACTTTTCACCTTCAATCCTTTGAAAACAAATTTCACATCACTTTCCTTACGTGGAATAAAATTCCAAATATTTATTTAATTCCATTGAAAATTTGCCGAGTTCAAATACTTTAAAATAATTCCAATCACTTATCCAAAACATACTTGGAAACATTTAAAACAAAACTACTTTAAACACTTACCTAATCATTAGTTATGAAAATATTATACTTATATCACATATAAACTTTAAGTCCAAAACTAATTTTAAAATAAAATTAGTAGATAGAGTATAAATATTTAGATAACCAATGTCTAAATCAAATATCAACTGAATCTTTAAAGTAATAATTTCTATAATTAACTAAATAAATCTTTACTTTAAAGATTAAAAAACAATTCCAAAAAATAATTTCTCCAACAATATTCTTCCAAATCAATTTCTGGAACTTTTAATTTATACTTCAAAAGCTATTTTAAAAAATATACTCGGCTTTCCAGGTTAGAATTCTCTTTCGATTTCAAAATGGTACATTTAAACCAAATAAATAAATCCTTCTTGATTTATTTTAAATTTACGTTCCAAATCCGTAAATTTCTTTCCACACTTTTTAAAACAACCCAATGCTTATTTTTGAGACAAATTTCCCTTTTCTTCATCAATTCCCATCGTGAATTTAAATTTTCAAATATCCACTGATTTACGATTTAAATCAATTTCCAAATATTCATTTTCGAACACCAAATCAAATTTCAAGTAGATTTTCCAATTTATTTTCAAACACCAAATCAAATTCCAAATTGGATTTCTAAATTTGTTTCCTTTTAAAATAAATTCTTTTATCTCTTCCAAACTATTTAAAATCCGTATTTTAAACAAATTCTTCAACCTTTGAATAACATTACTCGAAATCCATTTATTAAACCTTTTCCCCACATTTTGGAATTTTATTCAATAGGATTACAAAGTCAATCTTTATCTATTATTAAAATTCCATCTTTTAAATTTATCCAATTCTCCGAAAAATTAATTTTACTATAGACTTTCTACTTAAATTTTAAAAATCAAACTTTATTTATTTCTGGTATCCTACGATAACAAAAATATATTCGGCTAAACTATAGCCTTCAACGATTTCAATCACAAATATAATCATACATAGATTATAAATAAATCAACACACAATATTGAAACAAATTCAAATATTTGAGGAATCCAGTTGGATCCATCCAACCTGTTTCCTTGCATCCACAGACGTTAACACACCAATTAAATACCAATTCCACTTCGAGGTGGAATATCGTGGTATATGAGATTAATATAATATCATCTGCTATTATGCGGCGCATAGGGTCTCATCCGCTATATAATGCGGGAAATCAATCACTCCAAATACATATATATTACCAATTCCACTTCGAGGTGGAATATCGCGGTATATGGGTTTATATAATATCCTCCGCTATTATGCAGCGCATAGGGTATAATTCAATACAACTGATAATAATTTATCATCCAAGCACACAATCAACCATTTTAAATTTAACTATTTTAAATTAAATCAGAAAATCCGATTGAGTGAGAAGATCTCACATTTGCTTACGCATGCAACCCATTTCCATTCCAGTTTGTTTTTCACGATCTTTTGACCTTGTATAAACATTATAAAGTTTTATTAATGTTCTAATTGGTCGAACAATCTATTATTATTTATTTAATTTACACCAAAAATTTTGGCTTGTCAAGTTCTAGTGGTCCAGTGGTTTCGACATAGTGGAGTTGCTACATTGTGTTGTAGTGGCACCGATTCGATTCCCAGCGGCCACAATAATGAGACATAGTGCACTGCCACTTATAAAACCAGCTTAACCAAAGGCCAGGGCGACATAGTCTCCTTGGCCCCAAAGTTTTGCTTTGCCAAAAATTTTTTTGGCTTTAAACTAATTTTTCCTTTTGATAAATTATTTTTATCAACTAAATAGCTAAATAAGCTTATTAAATAAATCTATAACCCTAAATACATATTTTTTTAAATAACTAATAAGTTAAAAGATGTGAATACATATCTTTATTTTCCTTTGAAATTATTTATATATATATATACTTATAAAAATATCCTCTATAGATTTTCAAAAAATCAAATCTATATAAGTACCTTTAATATTTAAAATCGAAAGCATGTGTACTAATATACATACATACATACATACATATATATATATATATATTTATATATATTAAAAATCTGTTTACTGTATATGTTAAAATATATGTACGCCTATATTTTTTTTTCCAGTAACTAACAAAGGTAAAAAATTTAAAATCCTACATATATATATATATATCCGAAATTAATAAATTATCCATTTATCATAAATGAATTTTCAAATTAAACACCTTAATATAAAATTTAAATTTTTAGAGTAAGTTAACATTGCCAAACATGAATACTTCACTGTAATATAAATATACATATTACTGCTATTTATTTTTTTCTTTCGTAAAATATGTATATATATACACAAATATTTAATAAATAAATTGTGCGAAAATATACCTCCATCACCTCGCAGATTAACGGCCAGTGCTCTATGTCGAAACGAACGCCATCGCGAAACCCTAGTTTGTCGTTGAAATTTGCGTACTGCTGAGCTTCGATTTGATTACTGCAGCCACCATCGATCGCGACACCATCGCTGCCTTTGTCGTGTTCGCGCCGCCCCGTCCCTGCTCGCATGCTGCGCCATCGAATATTCCCCCATGACGCTGCAACGATGCGATGCCTTAGACCTCCTCGCTCGATCTTCAACATCGCCTGCATCACTTCGGACATGTCGACGTCGCCTTCTTTCCTACAATTCGAACCCGAGACTACTGCAATTCCTCCCTAACGCGCGCACGATTTAGTCGCAATTCCCACTGCCTCGAATCCTAGAGCGCCTTCCCCCTCTCGTGTTTGAATTTTGATCAGAATCTGCTTCTTTTTTTATATATACAGTCGATTCGAACTGAAGTATGAAGAGAAGAAGGGAGCGGCCAAGCTCCATTTGATTTGAATTGAACGCGGCCATAAATCCCCTGTTTTATTCTAATCTCAGTCCTTACGAAAGAACGAACGAGATGTTTATATTTTTTTTCTTTTATTTCTAAATGAAGATGAAAGCACGATTATTATTTTCTTTTTTTCAAATGAACATGTACTTTATATTTATTAGAACAAAAGGGACACGTGTTTGAAAATTCAACAACGTATAATCTGCCTTATAAAATATTACTAAAATAAACATATATATTATAATTTAAATTTAAATTCAAATTCAAATCGCATCAATTTCATAACTCAAAGTATTGATCTCCAATTGAGGCATGCCGCTAGCCGTTTATAATGTTATACGTCCATTCCGAACGCAATGGAAAATGTTTCGAGTCCAAATTCGATCGTATGGAGAAGATAGCTTTTTGGACCCAGCTTTTATATTAAATTTCAATAAAATTTTCAGTGCGTTTGCTTATCGTACGGCCAAATGATCACCCTAAATACTACGAAAATTAATATCTGATAATAATCCAATATTACGGATCCAATGGAATTGTTTTCGTCAAAATCCGAGACTATGACTTGGAAGACTATTTTTTAAACATCGATTTAAACGATATAAATTCAAAACTGATCAGATCATTTTCAAATCCCATTCTGAAGCTTCCATTATCTTTAGTATTATCAATATAGATTTTACAAGCCTTTAAAATATTTTTAACAAGCTCAGAATTTCAAATTCCATATTATTAAATTCAAAATTTTTAATTGCCAAATCCATAGTTATATCTGGAATTCAAGTTAAATTAACTTCCAAATATTAAAAATCAATCAAATATCTTAGTTTCAAATGTTCCAAAATTCTAGGTCATCACATTCTTTCCCCTTAAAAGAATTTCGTCCCGAAATTAATAGTGAAGAGGTATGACCCTCAACCCATTTATCTTTTTCGCAAAACCAAACAGTTTTAACTTTCCAAAGCAATCTTTTCATTGAAAACCCATTATCGATTCAACTAACTTTCCAAAATCTAACCATATATTCCAAATGATATTGTTTTCCTCAACAATTCAAATTTAGATTTAAGTTCAAATTTTAAATTTTAAAATTTTCTCAAAATTTTTTCTAACTCCCTAAATTTGTGAAAAATTTCACCAATGCCTCCTTTGCGTTGTTAGCTCGGTACGATTACAAAATGCCACAACGGGCCCCCGGATTTCAAAAAGAAAAGGAAAAGCCAAGCGGCTAGACAAGAAAATCATCAAATTCCATATAGAAATTCAAATACATACATTGTCGAGCAATTTAAACTTATCTTCGAAATCAAAGTCCCAATTCCAACTTCCTTTAACACACCTGTAAATCTATTTAGCGACAATGTCTAATTAAGACATTCAAAATCATTTCATACATTTCTTTACCAAATTTCAATATTCATTTAAGCCCGTACGATGCACACATATCATTTATACGCAATATCAAATTCGATCGCTCACTCGATCACACAATTTCACTTCCGAACTAGTATCGTCCATTCGACTTCCTAGTGCAGACTCAAATCTAGTTTCTTGATCAGAAACCGTCATTCTCCTTGCATAGCCTCAAACTATGATAGAGAATTTCCAGAATCAACCAAAAATCCATATCCAGGTTCGTCGTCGAAAATCGAGTGTAAAATTTCAACTCGGATTGATATAACTATCTTGAAATTGTGTGCTCGAATTCTGGATCAAATCGTTATGCGAATAATATATGTACATCCCACGTATTAATCTCAATTGATTATTAACTATATCAATTCTCTTTTCTTTTATTCACATTGATTATTTTCATTCGCTTATTCACAATGACCATTTCACTATTCCCAGTTTATCCTTCATTTACTTATCAATTTAGAATATTTTCTCAACTCCAAATTTTACTTAAGAATTGCACCATTTATTTCTTACGTTCAATATTCTTATATTTATTTCCAATTCACCACTTTGGCTTTATCATTACTTTTATTCAAACTAGATTTTCAATTCCATATGAATTCAATTTACCATTCATTTATAATTATTGAATTCAATTCATTTTCAAAACATTTTTTTCATTTCTTCAATTAGTTTCACTTACTAATTTTATTTCAATACTTTGCTTTATTTGGTTCAACTTAACACATTTTCCACTTTACTTTGTTTATCACAAATCAATTTCAATTCCAGTTCCAGTTCTATTTACTTACAAATTCGAAATGAATTTCAACATTCAATTTCACTTTCATTTACTTGCAATTGTAAATTTATTTATTTATTCACAATTTATTTTTCGCCTTAATAAATTTTATTCCATAATTATTTTTATCAGATTCCAGAGTCTTTTCAACATTTCAAAATCATTTTTTTGAAATCATTTCAAATTATCCTTTGGATTCCCAAAAAACAAAACCCCATTTTTCCAAACAACTTGAATTTTTAAAAATTTGGCAGTAATTCCTCTCTTGAAAACTCGAAAATGAACATCGATGATGTTGCAGTCATCACCGAAGTTATTTTCCAACGACCGAAAAGGGTTTAGTGCTCTTATCTCTCAAAAACATTTTTCCAAAACCTTTTGAAAATCATTTTCAAATCAAAGGGATTTAATTTCCAAATTTTCCAAATTTCAAATCCTTTCAAAACATTTTCTAATATTTCTCTAGAATTCCATTTCAAATTATAAATCACATTTACGATTTACATTTTATTTCTTGACTTTTGGTTATGTATTCAATTTCTTATTCAATTTTCAATGATAATAATTTAATATTGTCACTTCCTAACATACAATCAACCATGTACTATAATAATTTTATGAAAAATCATTTCTTTTTTTATACAAAAATAGTTTGAGTAAAATCATCTCATTTACCCGATTTTAAGACAATACTGTGTCGGTTTATCTTGTTCAAGAGTTTAGAAACCCCTATCGATACAGTTGGCCAAACTGCACAGACCAGAATCTATAAATAATCAACCGATAAGTCAATACAATACAAAACAATTTTTATATTCACTAACAAATACACGCTCATATCTATTATTACACTAACTCATTCTAGAGTACTACTGATTATATCTCTAATGAGTAACAGCCACCAGAGTCAAGATTGTTGCTTAACCAAATGCTCTAATACCACAATGTAACGGTCTAGGCTTTCAACCATCGACAGCAGCCACTCTCGACTGCTATGTTTTCAACCATCCCAGCCCCGCCGTGGCATACAATGGTACCTCGAATTTTCTTTTACGGCTAGCCTCTCGACTCGCAACCAACCCAAGGCCTTATACTACCTCAAAGGGACATGTAGGGGTAAGAGTCTCCCGTTCGCCACCAAACGCAAAACGAGAACCCCCTATCACGCTGTAATATAGCAAATCTGATCCCGGCTAATCCGAATAACGAGCGCTTATTTTAAAAATAAGTGTTACATTCAAATTTCAAACAAATCACAACAATTTCCACTTTGATCTTTTAAGTAAAAGACCATCACAAAGATTCGATGTGGTTTTCGAATATCCATTTGGAATCCGACCCCGGTAGCATCGAAATTCAAATGCCATTTAAAGGCCAATATTGATAATCGGTTATTTAACTATCAATCAACATTCACAACAATAAATAGATTTCAAATAATTTTTCCCCTAATTATTTATTTTCAACATATCTTCGCAAGATATAATTTTAACACTTCAACACTTTGAAAACAAATTTCAAATCACTTTTCACCTTCAATCCTTTGAAACAAATTTCAAATCACTTTCCTTACGTGGAATAAAATTCTAAATATTTATTTAATTCTACTGAAAATTTGCCGAGTTCAAATACTTTAAAATAATTCCAGTCACTTATTCAAAACATACTTGGAAACATTAAAAATAAAACTATTTTAAACACTTACTTAATTATTTGTTATGAAAATATTATACTAATATCACATATAAACTTTAAGTCCAAAACTAATTTTAAAATAAAATTATTAGATAGAGTATAAATATTTAATAACTAATGGCTAAATCAAATATCAATTAAATCTTTAAAATAATCATTTCTATAATTAACTAAATAAATCTTTACTTTAAAGATTTAAAAACAATTCCAAAAAATAATTTGTCCAACAATATTCTTCCAAATCAATTTCTAGAACTTTTAATTTATACTTCAATAGCTACTTTAAAAAATATACTCGGCTTTCCAGGGAAGAATTCTCTTTCAATTTCAAAATGGTACATTTAAACCAAATAAATAAATCCTTCTTGATTTATTCTAAATTTACGTTCCAAATCCGTAAATTTCTTTCCACACTTTTTAAAATAACCTAATGTTTATTTTTGAAACAAATTTCCCTTTTCTTCATAAATTCCCATCGTGAATTTAAATTTTCAAATATCTACTGATTTACCATTCAAATCGATTTCCAAATATTCATTTTCGAACACCAAATCAAATTTCAAATTGATTTCCCAATTTATTTTCAAACACCAATTCAAATTCTAAATTGGATTTCTAAATTTGTTTCCTTTTAAAATAAATTCTTTTATCTCTTTCAAACTATTTAAAATCCATATTTTAAACAAATTCTTCAACCTTTGAATAACATTACTCGAAATCCGTTTATTAAGCCTTGGTCGAACAATCAATTATTATTTATATATTTAATTTAAACCAAAATTTTTGGTTTTAAACTAATTTTTCCTTTTGATAAACTATTTTTATCAACAAAATAGCTAAATAAGCTTATAAATAAATCAATAACCCTAAACACATATTTTTAAAATAACTAATATGTTAAAAGATGTGAATTCGTATTTATATTTTCCTTGGAAATTATTTATATATATAAATATACTTATAAAAATACCCTTTATAGATTTTCAAAAAACCAAATCTATATAAGTACCTTTAATATTTAAAATCAAAAGCATGTGTACTAATATATATATATATATATATGTATGTATGTATGTATGTATGTATATGTATATATATATATATATTAAGAATCTGTTTGTTGTATATATTAAAATATACGTACGCCTATATATTTTTTCAAAAACTAACAAAGGTAAACATTTTAAAATCCTACATATATATATATATATATATCCGAAATTAATAAATTATCCATTTATCAAAAATGAATTTTAAAATTAAACACCTTAATATAAAATTTAAAATTTTAACAGTAAGTTAACATTGCCAAACATTAATACTTCACTGTAATATATATATACTGCTATTTATTTATTTTCTTTCATTAAATGTGTATATATATACAAATATTTAATAAATAAATTATGCGAAAATATACCTCCATCACGTCGTAGAATAACGGCCACTGTTCTACATCGAAACGAATGCCTTCGCGAAACCCTAGTTTGCCGTTGAAATTTGCCTGCCGCTGAGCTTCGATTTGATTACACAGCCACCATCGATCGTGACATCGTCGCTTCCTTTACCGTGTTCAAGCCGCCCCATCCCTATTCGCATGTCGTGTCGTCGAATATTCCCCCCATGACGCCGCAACGACGCGATGCCCTAGACCTCCTCGCTCGATCTTCAACATCGCCTGCATCACTTCGGACATCTCGACGTCGCCTTCTTTCCTACAATTCGAACTCGAGACTACTGCAACTCCTCTCTAACACGCGCACGATTTAGTCGCAATTCCCACTGCCTCAAATCCTAGGTCGCCTTCCCCCTCTGGTTTTGAATTTTGATCGGAATCTACTTCTTTTTTTATATATATACAGTCGATTTGAACTGAAGTATGAAGAGAAGAAGGGAGCGGCCAAGCTCGATTTGATTAGAACTGAACATGGCCATAAATCCCCTTTTTTTCTAATCTCAGTCCTTATGAAAGAACAAATGAGATGTTTATAATTTTTTTCCTTTTGTTTCTAAATGAAGATGAAAGCACGATTATTATTTCCTTTTTGTCAAACAAACGCGTGTTTTAAATTTATCAGAACAAAAGGGACACATATTTGAAAATTCAACAACGTGTAATCTTCCTTATAAAATATTATTAAAATAAACATATATATTATAATTTAAATTCAAATTCAAATCGCATCAATGTCGTAACTCAAAGTCTCGATCTCCACTCGACGCATGCCGCTAGGCGTTTATAATGTTATACGCCCATTCCGAACGCAATGAAAAAGGTTTCGAGTCCAAATTCGATCGTATGGAGAAGATAGCTTTTTGGACCTAGCTATTATATTTAATTTCGATAAAATTTTCAGTGTGTTTGCTTATCGTACGGCCAAACAATAACTCCAATTGCGGATCCAATGGAAATGTTTTCGTCGAAACCTGAGACTGTGCCTCGGAAGGCTATTTTTTAAATATCGATTTAAACGATATAAGTTCAAAAATAATTAGATCATTTTCAAATCCAATTCTGAAGCATCCATTATCTTTAATATTATAAATATAGATTTTATAAGCCTTTAAAATATTTTTCATAAGCTCAGAATTTCAGATTTCATATCATTCAATTCAAAATTTTTAATTGCCAAATCCATAGTTATATCTGCAATTTAAGTTAAATTAACTTTCAAATATTAAAAATTAATTAAATATCTTAGTTTCAAATGTTCCAAAATTCTGAGTCGTCACATTAAAACATTTCAAAATTATTTTAACATACACACACACACATGTAGTGATCTGATTTAGTAAATCAATTTGAAAATAGATCTTAATCAATAAATCCAAATGTAACCAATATGCATATGGTAATAATTTAAAATAGAATCAAACATGGATATTAAAAAAATTGTCTAAAGAATATTTTATTTAATAATAATATTATGTTGATGCATGTTTATTTATACATGAATTAAGTGTACGTATATGTATGCGTGTGCATGTATACGTATATATATATATATATATATTTAAAATATTCATATATGTATTGTTAATGAATCCTTTAAAATTAATAAATCAACTCAACCAAATCAATTATAATCAATCAAAGATTTATTGCTAAACATGTTGTAATCTAATTTAGTAAAACAATCTGATAATAGATCTTAATCAACAAATCTATATGTTAATAAAAAATCTTAAATCCTTTTAAAATATTTCAAAATTATTTTAACACACACACACTCATTTATGTATATGTATGAATCTTAGTAGAAAACAAAAATGGAATCAATGTAAACTACTGTTAACAATTAAATAAAATAAAGTTACTCAGAATAACAAGTTAATTGCCAAATCTATATTTAGATCAAAATCAATAGAAATTAACATAGAAAATCATGAATAGAAGTTGCCAAATTCAAAGGAAAACCAATTCTAATAATAACAAGTTATACTACTTTAAGACCTATATTTGTATACATATAAGGGACAACAAATTCATATATAAAATGTTCAAAATGAATTAACTACAAGATCTATAATCAAGGTTTTAAATATCGGATTTCGGTCACGTTTCGTCTCGGTATTTTTACACAAGTCATCTCGTATCAGGAGAGATCTAACACGAGATGAGTACGTATCGGGTGTACGTCTCGGATTGACATCTCGGGTCTTATAATGCATCTCGGGAATATCTCGGATGTACTTACATGTTTAAAATTGATGTGTCAAAAATTTATTTAATGATTATAACTTTCTTAGTATAAATAAAAATGGTAACATACTTGATTCACATGGAAAAAGAAATATTTTTAGAAGAGTAGTAGCTTGATTAGCTTAATTGATTTGGTAATGATTGAATAATATCCTTTTTTTTTAACGTAATAAAGAAGTGAAACCTTTCGCTATGACTCAGAATAAAAAGTAAAGAATATGTTCAAGAAGTTCGTAAATTATAATTGGATTGAGTATATGAAAATAAAAATTATTATGGAAAATAAGAAAAATGTATAATATCGGGTGAGATCTCGGATTGAGATTTTGATCCATATATCAGGTGAGATTTGAATATCTCGGACGAGATGAGTGTCGAGGGAGATATGGAGGAGATTTGATGTCTCTTCACGTTGAAGTGTGAAAATGAGATCATGGGCGAGATATAGGAGATTTAAAACCATGTCTATAATATCATGGAATAAATAAATAAGTAATGGAATTTACCTTGTTAATGTTGCCTATGATTCTTACCTTGAATGATAAATGCTTTTAGATCTGATTGAATCACCTCCAAAAATTGCAACAATCTAAAGCACCACTTTTGTATTTATTTACTTTTTTTTGATTTTTTTTATTTTGTTTGAGAATTTTTTGTGGTTTGGAAGCCATGGAATTTCGGCCAAAAAGCTAGAAAAATGAAGATGGAGGCTAGGGTTTAGAAGGAGAGTGGTTAAGAGAGGCTTGCGAATGGAAAATAACATAGTTATAAGGGGATCCTTCTTTAACCCCCTCCCTTCATTTCCTAGATCCAACCATTGGATTTTAAGCCTCCTTTTATTATTCCTTCTATAAGTAAGGTTTTATGAGCCTCAAAATATTCCTAAACCATTTAATAATTAATCTGTTTCAATCTAATTTAAATATTTTATCAATATCATATATCGATACGTACATACATAACTTTTATGTATGTACTTTATCAAATGCTAATGGATTCAAAAAAATCAAATAAAAAAAAATTAATAACTAATATTTCATAAATATTAATTAATTTAATTAATTTATAACAGTTATCAATTAATCAAATCATACGGTTTACGAAGAATTCATCATTACGGTTATGCTACTCAAAGGTGCAAATTTAGTCAGCGATTAATACCGAACAATTCAAATATTAACGTTCACACTTCACTTAGCAAGTGGTGTGACATTTTGGCTGAATTCATCGCTTATACATCTTTTGGTAAAATCCAATTTTACTTATTATAAGTGGTACCTAATAGGACACTTATTTACACCAATTATCTTTGTCAAAACTATATCACTTTGGATTTATGGAATTTACTTATGGTCAAAATTCAAATATCATCCACATTTAACTTTATAATTCAAAAAAAAAGTCCTTAGTTCAATAACAACAATTATTATTAACCAAAATGCTCTAGAATGAGACTTTGACTTTAAGTTGACTTGAATTGACCATGATACTAACCCCATATAACCGAGGAGACTAATCCTCTATCGGTTAGTGCTTCACTTCCAATACTTCCACTTGACCCAACTATAGTCACTCGATGGAACACCATGCCATGATTTGACTATAATCAAAGGGGAACTTTCATACTGAAGATCCACGGTATTTTAAAGTCGAGAGAACTGTGTAAATCGATCACATTGATATTTTCAGTTTGACCTTAGTTATATTAACTAACAGAAAATTATCGAGTGAGTCGTTCCATAGTTATCCAATAATTATCAGTACGTAACCTCTGGGTTCCCCCAGCAGTCATGAGTAATACACTGCCCAAAATTTGAAGTGAGTTACATACTTTAGTCTCAACGGATACACCGGTATCCAGTCTCGATGCATCTTGACAAGAAACATTTAAAATGGTATATTTGTTTTATTGTGATAAATTACTCACGGTTACAACACTTTATAACTACTATCACAAAATATGTCATTTGTGGATTTTCTGTTAAATATACTTTTAATTAAATTAGTTAATCCATATAGCCACATTATATCAAGTATATAACAGAAAGAAACACCATTATAATGAACAAGATTGTTCAACGAGTTAGATATACGTAACAAATTACATGATTGCCCCTAGGGCATACCCCTAACTCTATCGCTACTTTCTCAAATATTATATTCTCAGTAAACTAACATTTTACTCTTTACCAAATTTTGAAAAACATCAAAATTGATTTCTAGCTTTTAAGTATACTAGATATTCAATTGTAAACATGCACACCATCCTCGGGGTTAAACTATCCACATTAAGCACTTAATTAGCAATGCAAGAGATCCAAATCATTAAATTTATTTACAATTTAAACATTAAACATTCATTTCTAGAAATACATATACATACATACATATATATATATACACTTTCATAAACTCAAACTTTAAGTATAAGGTCAAAGAAAGAAATCATACTTTGAATACTAAAATTTTTCCCATATTCTACAAATGAAATATAAAAATCAACTTGAATTCACTAATATTTTAGCGATTTAAAAATTATTCCTACTATTCTTTCCATTATTTTTAAATGTATATAATTCCATTTCATAACTAAATGTGTTCAAACTCTCCAATTAGAAGGTGAAACAAATTTTACTAGAGTTTAATACCTCATTCCATATCTTAAATAGATTTGAAATTCTCAAATATTATTGAAATACAATTGTCTTATTCGTAAATCATCCAAAATGAATAAAATTTGATTTTTTATTCTTTTTGACATAACTAATCAAAATCCTCTTGTTAGCCATCTCTAATTAGCTATTCACTAAAAGGTTTAACAAGTCCAAATAATGTTATTCATTTTGTTTCTTGTTTCATACGTTACAAAATTCTAAAATCAACTTTTGAAATTTTAATATCACTTTCTCAATTTAAAACAACTTTTAAGGTTTATATATAACTTAACTAATTAGTTTCATCAATATAAATTATACACTTTATTGACGAAAAAAATCCATAAACAAACGTATTTATATTCTTCAAAACAACCATTTAATCATCTAGCAAGCCCCCTTTTTAAGACCAAATAATTCAAAACTCAATCCGCACCCTAATTTTTTTTCCAACAAATACACTGCTAATTTAGGCTTGCTATTAAAATCTAGTTTAAGGTGTTTCAAGAATTTTCAATCAACCAATGAAATGAATCTTATAAATGCTTTCAAGAATTAGTTTATTTCAAGGGAATTCTCAAAAGAAAACTGATATTAACTAATTTTCATTATTCCCCTTTATTTTCAATAGTAAATTACTCTTATCTAATCTTTTAAAGGTATGCCAAAAAGCCATTCAATTACCAATGAAACCTTAAAATCATTGTAGCTTAATCCTTTCTAAATAATAAAACCACAAATTAGAATTTCACTATTTTCTTTTTAAGTCTAGAATTTCTATTTTTTAACTTCTTAACTATACATTTTAGAACACCACATCCATCACTGAAGAACGTCAGGCACCCTCGCATCCAGAGCTCCCTCAGACTTCATGTCCTCAGTTGGACCCACTGCCTTTCACCCAATTAGGCAGCCAAACACCTTATAGCAGATCTGATCCACTCTGCCTCCAGCAAGTCATCAGCTTTCACCTAGAACCAAACAGCCAGTATCGAGTCAAAACCACCACCCTCACTGCCGTGTGCCGCTGGCACCTCGTCACCACCCTACTTATCTCCTTTTCGAGCCTCGATCTGCTCATCACCTTGCTAGACCAAAGCCGTACAACACCCCTCTGGCCCCAGCTGCAGCTCCGCCATTTTTTGATATTTGTTTTGTTATATATAATATATACATTGATATTTTGATTTTTAAAATATATATAGAGTTTTAAAAAAATATCTATAGACTTTTTTATTTTTTTTAATATGATATTTGTTTGTTTTCATTGCTGAGAAGCTGTTTGATTTTAGTATTGTTTTTAAATATGATATATAAAGATTTTGATTATTAGGTGTTTTAAATTAAATATTGATTTTAAAATATAATATATGAAGATTTTATTTTAAATATGCTAGTAAATTTTTGATATTCAAAGATTATATATTTTGTTTTCATCGATCTCGAGTCCACCTTGCTTTGTTCATTGAATTCGTGTCCATCATGCTTTGCTTAGAATATGTGCTTGGATTCGTAGCTCATTTCATTGTCAAATTTCTCTAACCTTGAAAGGTGAGCAATCACGCACGATTAGCATTCTTATGTTTAGTGAATTGATTTCACATGAAATGACGATTGAAATATATTGTTAAATTTGAATTGTTAAATTATTAAGCATAATATGTTATTATCTGCAATTGTTACCTATATTAATTGACATATGACACCATAACTTGTTATATATATATATATATTTAAATTGTTAATTATGATCTTATATGCTTGTCATTAATTTGTATGTCATTTTATGCTATTTGTATTCTCACATTTCAAGTTTTCTGTTAGTTTAGGAATTCCCTATGGGTTGAAATATTATATACTCGAATGATATTATAGATTAAGAAAAATCATTATGAGTTGAAATGATAAACCCAAGCGATTTTATTGATTTTGTATTTTGGGATTGCGGGTTGAAATGATGTATACCCGTAAAATATTAAATTATTATGGATTTAAATGATAAATCTCTATATCACTTTACCATAGGATAGAAAACTATATACGAACACCGTTGGTCTATTATAAATAATTTTCAATTTTGTTTGAAAAGGAAAAAAATATGTGTTTTAAAAGATATTGATTTTTAGAATATAATACAAAGATTTTACTTTATCTTAATATATGAGTAAATTTAGATTTCTATATTATATATTTCGAAATTTTAAATTTATAATTTAAGTTTTGAAAACTACAAATTTTTAGTTTTTACTTATAATTTTATTATTTATAAATATATAAATAAGATTTTATCCAATATATTTAGTAAAATAAGATTTAATTTAATAGTAATTAATATAATAAAATTTAATAAGAATTTAATGTAACTAATATGTATAATATGTTTTAAATATTTATTTACAATTTATATTAATATTTTAAAATAAATTTTGCAATAACTTTAATAATAAAGGTTGGAAAGATAAGTTAAAGTGGACTTGTAATATAATTTGTTTAAGATATGAATTCAAATAAGAATTGATTTGAAATTATTGATTTTGAGATTTAAAGATATGATTTTATAACTGGATAACTTGATTTTGATTAAGGATGACTTAAAGAATAATTTCAAATTCAAATAAAATTGTAATTGAATAGTTAATTTTGATTTAAATTTGTAATTTGAGATATTACTTTAATGTTTATAAAGGGTGATTAGGTGAATATTTTCTGAATTAAATATAATTAAATTAAGATATTTAATTTTGATTTTCGATTTTGTAATATGGGATTTTATTTAAATGGTTATTAAAAATGATTAAGCGGACATTTTCAAATTTACATAAAATTTAAAGTTGAATTTTGAAATATAGATGAAATTTATCAAATTGAGTTATTATAAATATTTGAATATTTAAACTTTGAAACCCATTGAATTGGAAGTGGTTTAAATTTGTAGTTCAAACCTGGATTTGAAATCGATATAGATTAAAAATGGTTTTTATTAAGAACTTGAATTGAATCTTTAATCTTTATAATTGAAATTATTGAACTGAGATTGATTTAAATTGAATTTTTGGAACTACTGTTGATTTCATTTGATTTGTAAAATTGAGGGAAACAATTCTTATTTGAAATTATTTTTAATATATAAACTATTTTTAATAGATAAACAATTTTTAAATATAAACTATTTTTAATGCATGATTATTCCAAGATATAAACTAGTTTCAATATTCAAACTGCTTAAGTTGGAACTGTTATGATTTAGATTTAATGGATCTAAATGCAAATATTTTGATATGATGGTTTAGACTATCTTGTGGATATGATTTTGGAAGTGAATATAATTTCGAAAGTGATATGATTTCGGAAGTCAATATGATTTCGAAAGTGATATGATTTTGAAACGAATATGATATTTTGATATGAATTATGAACTATTTGAAATATAAAGTGACCACGGTGTGGAATAAGTGTTTTATTGATAAAGAGACTGGGATCGGATATTGTCATACTCTCTGCAAATACCGAAAACCACTTTAACGACTGTGTACGTGGTGGAGAATCCAGAACGAAGTAGGATGGTTTGGCTGCTATTCTATATGAGGTATTAAGGCAGCCCTAACTCCCACGAGTTAGTTTGATGTGGCTGAAATAGGAGCTATACCGGACCAAGTGAGGTCGCACCTTCGATTGAGCATGATTCTTTGATACCATTCTATTACTTTGTGATTTGATTGGGTGCACATTTTATTTGGGAGTGTGTCTCGAGGTGGGCAGTAGTAGCTGCTATGCGTTACCACCAGTTTGGGAGTGCAAACGGTAGAATCCTATCCTGGTATTGCCTCGCGTGCCTTATCACATGCCTTATCGCGCCCTCTGCGAGTTTGGTTTGTACCATACCTATAGTGTGCCCTCTTATAACCCTCTAGTTTACGAGGGAATTATAGTACTGTGTAGACTACGGGAATATATAAAATGTTTTAAGGGGGATATGGGTAATGCCTTAATGCTATTTTAATATTTTACTTTACTGTAGACATTATCTATGTAGCGTATTGTAAAATGTATGTTGATAGTTTAATGGATCCTTAAAGGATGGAATCCCAAACATCCTTTAAGTTATATTGCATTTTACTTGAGTTGATTTACTTGCATAAGAATGTTAATCCTAACTCGAATGTTTTGTGTTTTGCTTTATGCTCGGGTCAGATTGAGTGTCACAGCATTTGAGACTCACCTTTAGAGCTTGGATATTTGCTTGGAGATCTATCATTTTAACTATTCAGCATTCAGTTGTTCCATTTATTTATGTTCATACTAGGCCTCTGCTTATGTATTAGAGACCACTTGTAATCGGGATTACTATTGCATTTAGTTTTAGACTCTAATTTTATATAGTAGCTTCATGAACTACTACTTATCTATTCCATTGCTTATTGCTGTAATACTCTATGTCTGTGATTCTGTGATTGATTTATTTATTGTATATGCTAAGTTTTATCAAATAAAAATTAACGATCTATTATTTTGAGCAATTCAAGTCTGAAATGTATGGATGATTGTCGATTTGAATGGTTCAAAATGACAGGTCGTTACATGTGGTATCAGAGCTCTCGTTTAGGCAAAACTTAGCATATGAAGTAAAAATTCATTAGAGATAAGGTAATAATAGAATGAGTAAAATTAATTACAGAATCATCTTCGTTGGAGCTTGAAATTCTTCCTTAGGATCCTCCTAGATTATGATTTCTTTTGAATATTTGAAACTTTCCCCTTTTTTCTGAAATCCATTCTTGTCTTTTCTACACGTGTTCTTCTTGATACTAGAGCATCCCATAACTTTATTTCTTTTGATCTCTGTAATAAATTTGAGCACATCTTGCCGCCTCAATTGGCAACTTCATCCTTTCATGCGACTAATCCCATCAGCGGTCCCTCCAACCTTAGTATGATATGTAAGGGGAGTGAAACTCCTTTTCAACAAGCGTCGATTCACCAAAAATTTCTATGTCCTCGGTTATGATGTTGTTGTCTCTTTCAAATCCCGAACCGTTTCTCTAGTAGACGAGCTGGGAAACTCTCTTGTGATTAAATGTCGATTTCCTCCGGATTATGCAGTGATTTTTATCATCTCACTTGATTCTCAGCCTAGTTATCTTGACTCCATCCCTGTTGTCCAACTATTTCCGGATGTCTTTGGTAAAGTCACTTCTCTCCCTCCTAAGCGAGAAATTAAATTCTACATCGATCTTATTTGTGGAGCTCGATCTTGGTACCGGTTTTCACCAGCTTCATATAGCCAGAGAGAGCATTCCCAAGACAATTTCTAAATGGAGAATGGTTTCTATCAATAGTTAGTCATGCCCTTTGGATTAACCAATGCTCCAGGCTTTATCGTCGATCTCATGAATCGTGTTTTCCGCGATGTTCTCAATAAGTTTTCCACCATTTTCTTTGATAATATTCTCGTCTTTCTAAGTCTCGGTCGACCCGGTTAAAGTCGCCGCAAACAATATAAGTCTATCCATCTCTTCCTCCTGTGTAATTTAATTATCTTATCTTCGTTTCATGCATATCTTCTTAGTTAAAATTCTCCTTGGTTAGGGTCCCTTTAAATTTGAATCTCTATCCTTGTTCTAGAATCCATTGTTGAATCATCCTATATGGGAGCTTATTTGTGATCTATATAAAAATGTTTTATCTTGTGTTGTGTGAGTTGTTAAGCTGAATTTTGGGTTTCGGTCTATTCGTCTAGCCAACATTATCGATAGGAATTCCAAAACACTTGAACAAAGCAAACTGACACAATATTGTTTTCGAAATTGGTAAATGAATTTTTTTTGTGTATGATTATATTTTATATATATAAAGGTATAATTTTCTGAAATTAGATAGTGAAATGAATTGGTTGTTACAAATGATAATACTAGATTATCATTTATGGTTTTGTCAACATTCCTAGACCATTAACTATTGTTATATGTTATAAAGAGATAAAAAATTTAAAATATGGGTTATAAATTTGATTTGAAAATGAAATGAATTTAAATTAAGTATTTGATACTTAAATTTTTGGTGCTTTTCAAAATTTGGGTTTCCAAAGTTTTGAAAATATATTATTTGAAAGTATTTTCAAATGGAAATTGTTTTTAAAGAATTTTAAAAGAAGTAAGTCAGTACTCTCCTTTTTTTCACTGGAAAATAATTTCGACGATGACTGCAGCATCATCGACATTCATTTTCGAGTCTCGAAATGGAGAGACCACTTAGTAGCTTTGCTACGCCTTTGTTTTGAAAAATGGATTTGATTTGAATTTCTTGAGTATGATTTGATGTATAAAATATATATATGTTTGTATGTAAGTATGTATGTATGTATGTATGTATTTATTCCAAATGGTTTGAAGTTAAATCGAAAATTTATCTCTTACATTCTATGTTAAGTGATGGTTTTCAATTATTTAAATAAAGCAAAGTTTTGAATAATTGGAGTGTCTAAAATGAGAAATGGAATTGAAACAATTTAAAACGGTCGAACTAGGATAAAATTAATTGTATAATACTCAATTGCATTCTAAAACATAGATATAACTTACCTGAAATATTCAAAGAGTTAAAATGCTTATGTGAACGTAATTGAAGGTTATACAAGTGAAATTTGAGTAATAAAAATATACAAACTAAACTTTTGCTTAATAGAAATGTTGTAAATAAATGATAATTTGTATTGTGCTCATTGGAAAATATACAATATAAAATGTAAGTAATAAGATGCTCAAAAATGAAATTTTGTTACAGGGATTTTTTTTAAATAAAATTTAGTGGTTATAATAAATGTTTATACAATTAATCTATGTACAAAATATGTTAAGTGAAATAAATTGAATAATAATAATAAAAAGGAATGCTATTTAAGCAAATAAGTATAGAATGTTAATATTAAACTTAAGTAAATTTGTTAAAGGGTTGAAGTAATATTAACATTAGAGGAAATAACTATGTGAATAAATATAATAAATGAACATAAATAAATTAGATATGAATGTAAATTAATTGAAAGTGAGTTAATTAGAATGATGATAATAAAATAAATAAAATTTATATGGTTTTGAATTAATTTTTGTATCTGGTAGTATATATTTTGAATCTATCTTTCCTCTCTGTTGCTTTTATTCTCCTATCTCATTCCTTTTTGGTGATGAAAAGCTTTGAGTGGGGGAGAGTATAACGATCCGAAAATTTTAAATAATGTAATTAATTAAATTTTATTGAAAATAAACAATTAAAATTTTTGCAATGAAAATAAACAATTTAATTTTGGAAAAGAAAATTTGATATTTGATATGCGTTTATTTAAGCATAGCAAGTGGCAAACTTTTATTGGAAATACGGAAGTTTGTTTGGTTGTGAAATTTTAATTTTAAAATTAGTTAAAATAAGATAGAAATAAAATATTTTTGGAATATGAATATTTTTATATAAGAAAAATGTATATCATTTTTTGAGTGAGACGTCATATTTCGTTTCGTAAAATTTGGACTGTTATAGCCCTATTTATCTTATTTTCGGCGAATTAGCAGCAGTTTGGCAGCGAATATCGAGTCTGATAGGATGGTCGTATCTCTCATATCTGTGTAGCATTCTATTCGTCTCGTCGTTCCGATCTTCATAGTACATTCATGCTTGCATTTTGGCGTCCGGTATGCGGCGAAATCTGCGTAACGATTAGCCGTATCGGTACCTATTTTGAGTCTCTCGAATATTCTGTGCCTATTCATCTGTCAAGGGGATTAAAAAAATGGCCACTTGTTTTATAATTCCTAAAAATTAATTATTAGACCTTGTCTATTCCACTGGTTTTCATTTATATTCTCTGGTTCATTTTATGTCCATGTCTCTTCATTGTTTCAATTCGTGCTTTTACAAAGAAAAATTAGTAGAGTAATATATGTTTGCGCATTGAAACCAATAACCCATTTCATTTCGTTCGGCCAATCTTCCTTTGGCAACCTATTCATCACCTCTTCTTTAACCTTCCTACCTTTCCCCTCCGACATGGCCTTACTTCACCTCCGTACCTGACTTGCCACCAGATCTCCAATCTCCAACCTCCACCTCCTCGAACCAGCACCACCCCTGCTAACTTGTCCACCCTCCCCCGTTCATGCAACATGAGTTTCCTACTGTTCCTCCTCAACTGACAACCTCTGCATGCCAAAACCCATTCCACCCTCCTCCATATTGCCACATCACCACTCCATCCAAACACCACATCCATCACCGAAGAACGTCAGCCACCCTCGCCTCCAGGGCTCCCTCAGACTTCTGCCCTCAGCTGGACCCACTGCCTTGAACCCACTCAGGCAGCCAAACACCATATAGTAGATCCGTTCACCTTTACCTTCTGTTATATGTCTAGTATACCAAAACAGAGAATAATCAATTATAAACTCGTCGCACAAGTTTATAACTCATATTTCCACTACACTGGAATTCTGTAGTAATTATTATAACAATATGAATGTTGTAAATAAATTACAACAACAGCGTTATACTATTTTGAATAAACAGTATAACCAGAATAATGGATAGAAATATAGAACAATGTATATAAATATACAATCAGACTAGAATTCTAACTGGATTACGTCTGAGGCACGTCGTAACGATTTCCTTAAGAATTTTATTTCAAAATTCTCTCAAGATACAACAGACGAATTCCGTACGAAATTGTAATGAGTATATCACTCTGTGATTTGAATATTAGAACAGCAGTTGTGTTTAGAAGAGAAGAGATAAGTTAGATTAAAAATTCGGTGAGAAAAGTGATCGGTTTTCCTCCTTATTTATGATTGGTCCGTATCCCTTCGAACGGTCGCGACTGCACCCGTTTGTCCAAACGGTCGCGCCTGTTGCTTTTTCATCGCACCTGCCTGCTCTTCGGCCGCGTCTCCTCACATGGGCCACACCTGTTCGTTTGCGCGCGCTTCAGAAGTCGTGTCTCTTCAGTCCCGCATCCGTTTTTACCTGCCTGCTACTTCTCTTCATATTCCAGGCCCAGCCCAGTTTCAGCCGAAGACCAAAAAATTGTTAACAATGGCCCAGCAAAAGAATGGTCATTTTAGACCCGTACCCGTACCCGAGCCCGGTCGGTCGGACGGACGGCGGCGGCGGCGCGCGCGTGTGTGGTGGTGATGCATAATCTCCCTCCTCACAACGAAGCATACATTTGGGAGCCCCAGGCCCCCAACCTCCTCATGAGAAAGCTATATTTAAACCAATATAGCTCTCACAATTTGGAGATGTGGGACATTGTATATTTCATTCAACTTATTCTTAAGGAATTCCAACAATCCCCCACATGAATGATAATATACATATCCCCCACACAAAGCGAAATATCACAGAGTACATATGGAATAATGCTTTGTCGTGGATAAGTAGATATTTCACTTTGAACTTTCCCTAATTAAAACTTATCGGATCTATTTGGCTAATCGGTGAATTATTTCATCTTGAACCGTCGGCCTTTATTGTATATCCAGACAATAAGCTTTACGAAGCATTGATTCCCTTCTCATCCAATCTCTTGGTTGTGTTCATTTTGGTCCTGAACAATTTTTGGTTCTGCGAGTGTTTTTAGAGAATAAAAGCCTTCGAATATTCTCATAGAGCCGACCCAGCTCACACTAACATAGGTGATCGCAACCATTAAGAGTATCCTACATATACCCCACTTGTTATTGTCAAGATATGGTCATCATTAAAAAACATAGTTTTAACCTTTAAACACCTCTATAGGCATGCATTTATATTTTGCACCATAGGAATGGAGTTGGACTATGTCCACGTAAATGTATTACGTCTTGAGTTATTCAGAACTGGTTTGCCTATTGATCCTAGTCCGTGGGATCTCCAGTCACTAGGATAGGTTTCCGTATAAGATAACTCTTGATGGTTTAGGCTTTTAAGGCCGTTCCCCTCGATGCGCAGTCAATTTTCTCTCTTGATAAACCTTTAGTAAATGGATCCGCTAGGTTATCATTTGTCTTCACATAATCAATGGAAATAGTTCCATTAGAGAGTAACTGCCTAACTGTGTTATGGCGTCGACGAATATGTCGTGACTTTCCATTATACACAAAATTGTGCGCTCTACTTAGCGCAGCTTGGTTATCACAGTGTATACATATGGTCGGTACAGGTTTAGGCCAAAACAGAATATCTTCTAAAAAGTGACGAAGCCATTCTGCTTCTTCGTCTGCTTTATCTAATGCAATGAACTCTGATTCCATAGTGGATCGAGCTATGCATGTTTGTTTAGTAGATTTCCATGACACTTCTGCCCCTGCTAGCGTAAAGACATAACCACTCGTTGATTTTGATTCCTCTGAATCTGCAATCCAGTTTGCATCACTATATCCTTCTAAGACGGCAGGATATTTTCCATAATGTAAGGAAAAATTAGTAGTATTCTTTAAATATCGCAACACTCTCATTAGTGCTTTCCAGTGTTCCTTCCATGGATTACATGTATACCTGCTTAGTCGACTTACTGCATAAGCTATATCTGGTCTTGTGCAATTCATGAGATACATGAGACATCCTATTACACGAGAATATTCCTGTTGCATTACACTCTCATTAGTGTTTTTATGCAGTACTTATGATGGATTAAAAGGTGTATTTACTCCTTTAATTCCAAAGTTTTGAAATCTTTCAATCACTTTTCTGCATAATATGATTGAAATAACTCAATTCCATTAGATGTTCTTATTATTTTTATTCCAAAAATAATATCTGCAACACCCAAGTCTTTCATGTCGAAATTGTTGATCAACATTTTCTTTATGGTCTCAATTACCTGAGTATTTGGACCGAATATTAGCATATTGTCCATATATAGACAAATCATCACATATGATTGTCCAAGTTGTTTATAATAAACACATTTGTCACATTCATTCATACAAAAACCATTTCTCATCATGACACTATCAAATTTTGTGTGTCATTGCTTTGGAGCTTGTTTTAGTCTGTATAATGATTTGACTAATCTACAGACTTTGTTTTCATTTCCTTTGGAAATAAATCCCCCAAGTTGCTCCATGTAAATCTCCTCATCGAGATTTCCATTTAAGAATGTTTTTTTTATATCCATTTGATGAAGCTCTAGATTATAGATGGATGCAATTGCTATTAACATTCTTATAGAGGTTATTCGTGTTACCGGCGAATATGTATCAAAGAATTCTACTCCTTCTTTTTGACGATATCCTTTGGCTACTAATCTGGCTTTATACTTGTCGACTGCTGCCATCTCTATTTTAGTAAGTTTTGAAATAAAATTCTTAAGATGTTATATGTCTAGTATACCAAAACAGAGAATAATCAATTATAAATTCGTCGCACAAGTTTATAACTCAGATTTCCACTACACTGGAATTCTGTAGTAATTATTATAACAATATGAATGTTGTAAATAAATTACAACAACAACGTTATACTATTTTGAATAAACAGTATAACCAGAATAATGGATAGAAATATAGAACAATGTATATAAATGTAACAACCCGCATATTTATCGAGTTTGTATTTAAATATTTTATTTAAATATTAACTCGTTAATCGGATTTTGGTCCGAAAAGCTACTTTTTGCAAACGGTCAAATTAGGACTCGAGACCACTTCCATTGAGTTCGAAATGTCGTTTACAACTTTTTAAGTATAAACATCGATAGGTTTGGAGTTAGTGAAATTTCACTAACTTTTCCCGCTTTGGACTTTGGGTTAGTTTAGCCTATTAAGCCCAAGTTCCAACCCTCTTCTCCTCACTCTTCATAAATTTCCTAACTAATCAAGCTTTGGCATTAATGGTGGAGGGAATGGGAAATTAAAACTCCAAGCACAAATTCAATTGCAAATCCAACATTCAACTCCAAATTCAAGTAGAAGATATTGGATTCAAGCTTTGGATTGCTTCTCCTTGCTTTCAAGCTTCATCTTCATAAACTTTAGTGCAAAGGTGAGATTTTTGTCTCACAAATCTAGTCTATAACTATATTGGACTGTTGGGAATGATTCCCTATCACTTTTGCATGCACATTTGCATTTGGTTTGGATTGGATTGGCGAAAAACTCCAATTTTTAGCATTTTGGTGAATTTTCTGCACTTAGGTCGTTCTGGCCATTTTTAGGTCGTTCGGAGTTAAGTCGTTCGTCCATGGGTCGTGAGTCGTTCACGAGTTAACTTTAGGTCGTTCTGGAAGAATTGGCACTTCGGAATTAGGTCGCTCACGAGTTAAGTCGTTAGGTCGCTCGCGAGTTAGTACCATAGGTCGCAGGGCTTTAGGTCATTCTGGAAGTATTGGCACTTCGGAGTTAGGTCACTCGCGAGTTAAGCCTTAAGTCGTAGGTCGCTCACGAGTTTGGCCTTAAGCCGTAGGTCGCTCGCGAGTTAAGCTTTAAGTCTTAGGTCGTTTCCGACCTATAATCTCTAGGCAAACGTTAAGTCGCTCGCCCTGGTTTATCTCGTAGGTCGTCTCCGACCTAAGCTCCAGATAAGTCGTTCGAGTTAGGTCGTTGGACCATTTACCTTAGGTCGCTCGACTCTGTTAAGTCGGCCATGTTGGGTCGTGAGTCATCGTTAGGTCGCGAACACCTCTAGGTCGCAACCACTAAGTCGCTTGACCCCTTAGACCCCTAGGTCGCAGCCGTTAGGTCGTATGACCCTTGAGTCGTTAGGTCGTTAGACCTCATTTTGTCTTCACTAGGTCGTACCGTTTTGGTCGGGGCGCTGCCCCCTGGACCCCCGCGACCTGACCGGGCAGGTCGAACCCCGTAAGCGGTGGCGTTGCCCCCGCACCCCCACCTTGGGGGGTTGCCACCCCCCCTGGACCCCCCCTCCGTAGGGGATCTTATCTGAAAAACATTGAGCTGATTTCCTTGGATTTTATTCGCATCTCCGTATGCGATCTTTGTGACTGATTGTTTCTACACTTGCTTATGTGTTTTGTCACTTTATAATACAAAGGTTTCAATACTAGTAGTAAATATCAAAACTCTTTTAACAAACAATTTCAACTCTATTTTTAATAACAAAGCTCTTTTCTTAAACCGTTTTCCAATCTATTAGTATATACAAGCCTTTACCTCACTCGGATGAGAAATCTAATTAAACGACTTAGTAAAACAAGTGGTATGAAACGCTTGCGTTCACTTCGTCGGTTAATTCTTGGACTTGTTCGATTGAACCTCTTGTGACAATTTTATTAGTGAAGATTTACAGTTTGTTCGTAAATATTTAAGTTAAGCAAGTGGTTATGGGACATGAAGCTAAACTTCTATATTTACTAGCTTAGTGTAATTGACACTTCTCGTTGATCTTGATGATCGCTTTATGAATTAGACTAGCAATTGCGCGATGTCTCTTTCATTGCAAGGTTAGACTAGACACCACTTGTGTGATTCCATTCACACATACCTTTCTGCTTTTTGGTTAGTCTTGACCTCAATCTATGTGATTCCACTCACACATGTGGGGTAGCTCCCCATGGTCTTCGGACCGTCATGTGATAGGCCTCTTTCCCTTTTTATGATTTCTGGATTTCTCGTGTTGATTTCTGGAATTTATGTCATTGACTTGTTATGAGTACAAGTTTAGGGTATGATGCCCTCTTCGAATCTTTGAGAAGATTCTTGTGATATTGATTATCTCTTATTGATTGATCTTCTGTTGATCATTATTTACATACTTATAGTGGTATGTCGTTATGGATATTTATGTTTATGCCATATCTTTTATGTTATATCATGTCATCTGATATTTATAGCTAGACTAATCCGTTTATTATTTTCTTAAATAATACTCGGGTCAGACCGAGATGTTACAGGTGCTTCTGCTTGACTTCTTCCCAGGGATTCATCACTATGACTTTTGGCTAACTGTTTAGATTAGTAGTTTTTGTTGTATACACTTGAGATATAGACTCATAGTTGTATTCTTTTGTATAGCACGTGTTGCTATTCTTTTGTATTATCGTGGATCTTACTGACCACTACTCTGATGTACACTTTCATGTGTTAGTTATATATTCATATCTTCTTCCGCCTTTGTGATATGGATATCTGTGACTGATTTGTGATATGATTATTTCTATGTTTGTTTCCGAAGATTATTTATAGCCACCGTGTGATAAGCAATTACATGGATGGTCGCTCCTCAACAGCCTTATTCTCCGTGCTAGTTGACAGCACTACTCCGGAGTGTTCTTGGCTAGCGTGGGTATAGAGGTGGGGCGTCACAATAAATATACAATCAGACTAGAATTCTAACCGGATTACGTTTGAGGCTCGTCGTAACGATTTCCTTAAGAATTTTATTTCAAAATTCTCCCAAGATACAACAGACGAATTCTGTACGAAATTGTAATGAGTATATCACTCTGTGATTTGAATATTAGAACAGCGGTTGTGTTTAGAAGAGAAGAGATAGGTTAGATTAAAAATTCGGTGAGAAAAGTGATCGGTTTTCCTCCTTATTTATAATTGGTCTGTATCCCTTCGAACGGTCGCGAATGCACCCGTTTGTCCAAACGGTCGTGCCTGTTGCTTTTTCATCGCACCTGCCTGCTGTTCGGCCGCGTCTCCTCACATGGTCCGCACCTGTTCGTTTGCGCGCGCTTCAAAAGTCGTGTCTCTTCAGTCCCGCGTCCGTTTTTACCCGCCTGCTTCTTCTCTTCATATTCCAGGCCCATCCCAGTTTCAGCCGAAGCCCAAAAAACTGTTAACAATGGCCCAGCAAAAGAATGGTCATTTTAGACCCGTACCTGATCCCGGTCGGTCGGACGGACGGCGGCGGCGCGCGCGCGTGTGTGGTGGTGATGCATAATCTCCCTTCTCACAACGAAGCATACATTTGGGAGCCCCAGGCCCCCAACCTCCTCATGAGAAAGCTATATTTAAACCAATATAGCTATCACAATTTGGAGATGTGGGACTTTGTATATTTCATTCAACTTATTCTTAAGGAATTCCAACAATCCCCCACATGAATGATAATATACATATAAACAAACAGGTGCGGATGTTATATGTCTAGTATACCAAAACAGAGAATAATCAATTATAAACTCGTCGCGCAAGTTTATAACTCAGATTTCCACTACACTGGAATTCTGTAGTAATTATTATAACAATATGAATGTTGTAAATAAATTACAACAACAGCGTTATACTATTTTGAATAAACAGTATAACCAGAATAATGGATAGAAATATAGAACAATGTATATAAAGAATTCTAACCAGATTACGTCTGAGACTCGTCGTAACGATTTCCTTAAGAATTTTATTTCAAAATTC
Source organism: Allium cepa (assembly GCA_030765085.1). Taxonomy (NCBI): domain Eukaryota; kingdom Viridiplantae; phylum Streptophyta; class Magnoliopsida; order Asparagales; family Amaryllidaceae; genus Allium; species Allium cepa. Next base: position 846,912,986 of record CM060938.1, read on the forward strand.
TCCCAAGATACAACAGACGAATTCTGTACGAAATTGTAATGAGTATATCACTCTGTGATTCGAATATTAGAACAGCAGTTGTGTTTAGAAGAGAAGAGATAAGTTAGATTAAAAATTCGGTGAGAAAAGTGATCAATTTTCCTCCTTATTTATAATTGTTCTGTATCCCTTCGAACGGTCGCGACTGCACCCGTTTGTCCAAATGGTCACGCCTCTTGCTTTTTCATCGCACCTGCCTGCTGTTCGGCCGTGTCTCCTCACATGGGCCGCACCTGTTCGTTTGCGCGTGCTTCAGAAGTCGTGTCTCTTCAGTCCCGCATCCGTTTTTACCCGCCTGCTGCTTCTCTTTATATTCCAGGCCCAGCCCAGTTTTAGCCGAAGCCCAAAAAACTGTTAACAATGGCCCAACAAAAGAATGGTCATTTTAGACCCGTACACGCGCCTGGTCGGTCGGACGGACGGCGGCGGCGGTGCGCGCGCGTGTGTGGTGGTGATGCATAATCTCCCTCCTCACAACGAAGCATACATTTGGGAGCCCTAGGCCCCCAACCTCCTCATGAGAAAGCTATATTTAAACCAATATAGCTCTCACAATTTGGAGATGTGGGACTTTGTATATTTCATTCAACTTATTCTTAAGGAATTCCAACACCTTCCACCTTCAGCAACTTAGCAGCCTTTCACCTTGAATCAAAAAGCCTGTATCGAGACAAACACCACCACCCTCGCTGTCGTGTACCGCCTGCAACTCATCGCCACCCTACTTATCACCTTGCTACACCAAAGCCGTACAACACCTCTTTGGCCGTAGATGTAGCTCCACCATCTTTTAATATGTGTTTTGTTATATATAATATATATCTTGATATTTTGATTTTAAAATATATATACAGAGTTTTAAAAAAATATGTATAGATATTATAACTTTTTTATATTGTATATGTTTGTTTTCATAACTAAGAAGATGCTTGATTTTAGTATTGATTTTAAATATGATATAAAATATTTTGATTTTTAGGTGTTTTAAATTAAATATTGATTTTAAAATATAGTATATGAAGATTTTATTTTAAATAGTGAGCAAATTTTTGATTTTCAAAGATTATATATTTTGTTTTCATCGATCTAGGGTCCACCTTACATTGTTCATCGAATTCGTGTCCATCGTGATTTGCTTTGAAATTTGTGTTTGGATTCGTAGCTCATTTCATTGTTAAATTTCTCTAGCCTCGAAAGGTGAGCAGTCACTCATTATTAGCATTCTTATGTTTAGTGAATTGATTTCATATGAAATAACGATTGAAATATGTTGTTAAATTTGAATTATTAAATTGTTAAGTATGATATGTTATTATCTGCAATTGTTACCTATATTAATTGACATATGACATCATAACCTATTATATATGTTTATTGAAATTGTTAATTATGATCATATATGCTTGTCATCGATATGTATGTCATTTTATGCTATTTGTATTCTCACATGCAAGTTTCCAGTTAGTTTAAGAATTCCCTATAGGTTGAAATGATACACACCTAAACGATATTATAGGTTAGGGAAAATCGTTATGGGTTGAAATGATAAACCCAAGCAATTTTATTGATTTTGAATTTTGGGATTGCGGGTTGAAATGATATGTACCCTTAAAATATTAAATTATTGCGGATCGAAGTGATAAATATCCGTATCACTTTACCAAGGATAGAAAACTGTATATGGACACGTTGGTCTTTTATAAAAGGTTTCCAAATTTTTTTGAAAAGGGAAAATATATGTGTTTTAAAGATGTTCATTTTTAGAATATAATATAAAGATTTTATTTTATTTTAATATATGTTTAAAATTTAGATTTCTAAATTAAATATTTGGAAATTTTAAATTTATAAGTTAAATTTTGAAAAGTACAAAATTTTAGATTTTACTTATAATTTTATTATTTTTAAATATATAAATAAGATTTTATACAATATATTTAGTAAAATAAGAGTTAAGATAAAATCTGATGGAGTAATCTTTTTATTTCTTCTCTCTTGTTAAGAGGACAAAGACAAAATTTTGCAAGGTGACCCAATAATTATGAAGAATAAGCTGTTTATCATCAAACCATATGACTCTAATGTTAGCAATGTATGTGGTAGTGTCACTTCTGTTCCAGTCTGGGTTCACTTGCCTAATATTCCATTATTTTCGTGGTCTCATCTTGGAATTAACTGGTTATCCAATAGAATAGGAAAGCTGCTATGTATGGACGAAATGACAGAGAGACTTGAAAGACTCCAATATGCAAAATCTCTAATTGAGGTCAATTTTGAAAGTGAACTTGTTGATGATTTTATGATTAATTTGGTTGATGATGGTCAGCAAAAAATTATTGTTAAATATTCATGCAAGCCTGACATTTTTAGTTATTATAAATGTTTTGGCCATTCAACAGTCGATTGTATTATGTCCCTTGAAAACAAAGAAAAGAAAAAAAAAATGCAGGAGAATGTCAAGATTGATGAAATAAAGCATGCTAAAGTTATTAAAGATGCTAAGGAAGATAATGGAAAGAACGCTCAAAAATGGCAGAGGGTAAGTAAATTTAAAAGGATATATATAATGAAGAATGACATTAACCATAACAGAATTGGAGTATCAGGAGTTGGCCACTCTCTGGCTAAAGTCGATTCTGTTTTTGATAAAATAAGTGGCTATGAAGAAGGAGAAATTCATTCTATTCAGGAAAAGGACAATTTAGTTGGAAATATTCATGTAATGGAGAAGAAAAAAGAATTATCAGATGAAGTACATGAAATTTGTAACGATCCGTATTTTTGGATATTTTAGAGTATTAAATTTAGTGTAATTATTGAATAATTATGTGTATAAATAAAATTTAATGATTTATTTATATTGGTTTATTGGATAATTAAATTGTTTGAAGTTTAATTTTAAAAATTATTTGAATAATTTGATTTTGGATATAAAATGATGGAAAATGATAACATAATTTGATTTAAATATTATTCAAAATATGAACGAAGATGGTTAACATTTAAAATTGGGTTTAAATGTGAATAATTTAAAATTTTATATTTTATATTCTAATTGATGAGTAAGGATAGCCGTTTTGGCCACTATCTCGGATTTCGACAAAACCTATTTCATCGGATCTGAAATGGTGAACTATTATAGGAATTCAATTTTCATAACGATCGGACTTTTCGCTTGGCCGTACGAGATTGAAACACACAGAAATTTAATTTCGGAATTTAATTAAAATAGTTTGACTTGAAAATATATCTTCCGCATACGATCGAATTGGCTTTCGAAACTAGTTCCATGGCGTTCGAAATGGAGTTAAAACATTATGAATGCCTAGCGGCACGCTTCTTTTGGAGTTCGGATTCGGCTGGCCTATTGGACGGGATATTTTTGTATTAAATAATGAATATTATTTCACTCATAATTTTACGCTACCCACGCCTATCTTTTTGCCAAACTCGTACTTGTTCCTTCCCCTTTTCTTTTTTTTCGAATCAACAGCAAAATAGTAGCCTCCATCATATAAAAAAACAAAAAATCAAACGAGAAGAAAAAGAAATGCAGATCGATCTCTAAAAAAAGAAAGGATCGATTGCAATAAGCACTTGAACATGAGAGGGAAGGCTTGGCGTTCGAGTCGAGATAGCTAGGGTTTCACGTGCTCGCATTTTGCGTGTTGATTGTGGTCTAGGTCGAGGCAACTGCGGCTTGCAGATTTGGGCGAAGGCGCTGGTGGCGGGTCTGATGGTCGGCGAGGTAAACGCTATTGCTCATGAAAAAAAATTCGAAGAAAAAGAGGAGCAATCAGTTCATCTTGGGAGGGTGGAGTGTTGTGCGCGTTCAGAAGCAATGGAGGAAGTCGAGGCAGCAGGCGTAGGCAGCGTGCGTAGCTCGAGTTTCGATGATGGTTTTAGGGTTTCCACATTTGTGATGAATGAAGAGGAAGGAGGATGTTTGTGCGCGAGAGTGAAGATAACGTCAATAATTTTATTAGTTTCTTTTTGTGTTAAAAAAAATTATTTACTATTATATTGATTAAATCGTGACTCTCTCGTACAAGTCCATTCTGCGTGAAACGAGTTGCTTTAGATGCGGATTGATGTCATCAATGATTTAGGATCAAGCTGGATTTTAATTGAAGCTGAAATTATTTCTAGTTTTAAAAAAAAGGCGAGTGTTTATACGCTCACAGTTGAATAAAATAAATTTTTTTAGTTAAATTTATATTGTGAAATGATATGAAATTTTTTGGTTGTTGTTTGGTATGTTTAATTTTAATTTATATTGATATATGAATTAATTGATAGAATGTAAATTGACCGTTAAAATAAATTTAAATTTAATTGGCAGTATTATACTTGATATTGATAATTATAAAATTGTTGTGAATTATGTCGACCGTATGGATGATTGGTTGTGATGAATGATATTGGTTGTTAATTTTGATGTTTATTTATTTTGATACTTCATGTTATCATCCCGTATATAATTTGTAGTATATAAGACTATAAGTTGAATTATTTTGAATAAACTAAGGAATAGATTGAAATGATATATACCTATGACATCTATTTTGGGTTGAAATGATATATATATCTATCCTTGAAATTAAATTGAAATAATTATCCACCTAGCCATAGGTTAGAAAATTATATACGGACACTGGGTTGGTTAAATTAAATGATTTTAAAAGTATTTGAAATTACTTAAATGAATTGATTTTAAGAATGAAATCCAATTTATGGGAATTGAATTATTTTGAATTGAAGCTCAAAATGTTGAAATTTAAACTTGGTAAACGAAATTGTTTAATTAATCGAAGTTTAGATTTTAAGTTAAAATTTGAAATACGGAGTTAATTTTCAAAAGTTGATTTGTTTTAAAGGATTGGTCTTTTATTCGAACTTTGAATACTTCTAAGAAGAATTGATATGAAAAGATATTTCAAATTTGAGTTTGGAATTGAAAATTTGGATTTAAAATTGGTATTGAAAGTAAATTTGATTTGAGTGTTCAAATCGGTATTTTAAAATCAAATTTGGAATTGGAACCGAAATTGGAAATTAATTTGAAATTAGAATTTAAATTAATTTGGAATTTGAATTGGAAATTAATTTGAAATTGAGATTTAAATTAATTTGAAAATGGAAATTGAAATTTAAAGAAATTTTTGAATTGAAATCGAAATTTATGTGGAATCTAAATTTATTCGAGTTGGAATCAGAATTGAATCGATTAAATCGAAATTGAATTTTGGTTTGAGTTGGGTAGGAAGTTGGGAGTTGACCGGTTTGACTTTGGAATTTTTTTTTAAAAAATAATATTTTATTATAAATGATTTAAAATCCATATTCTTTAAATATTTCAAGTATTTTGATTTTCCAAACTATTTTACTGTATAAACTATTTTTATATTCAAATTATTTTCGATTTAACTATTTAAATATTTTCTATTAAACTATTTTAACTATTTTTAACTATTTTAAATTATTTAAACTATTTTCAAAAATTCGAACTGGTTAAAGGGTAAATTGTTTATATTTAAATCTTGGATTTAAATACGAATTATATTAAAGTGAAGAATATAACCTAAATTGAATTCGAATCAAATTTTAGAAGTGGAATCGATTTATCGGACAAAAATGATAATTTTGTATATATGATGATTTCTAAATGGATTTGATTTTGAAATGAATATGATATTTTGATATCAAGTGCAAATTATTTTCGAAATGTAAAAGAACCAACCGATGTGTAAAATGATGATTAATTGTTAAAGAGACCGGATTGAAATACTCTCTTTCAGTATTGGAACCACTTTGACAACCGTGTACGCGGTGGATGATATCCAGAATGAAGTGGTTGAATTGGCGACATTTACTGGAATGAAGTAAGAGAACGATGATGGATAACCTTGACATTCATGTCATAATTAAAAAGACTAAAACATAAGCCTATGTCTGGCCATTGAGGTTAGCTACCTCTAGCGACATTGATCCCTCATATTTTTATTGTGGTTTCGGATTCGATGGATGCACCTTATTTGTCATTTGGATTGGTTGTCACGGTCGGCCACGGTTGGGTTACGACCGGCCAGAAAGGGTAAACTTGTAGAATCCTACCTTGGGCATTGTCTCACGTGCCTTGTCATATTTATCCTTATGCGAGCCCGTTACGACTTTGGTTTAAAACTGTAAAAATGTGTTAAGGTGGATCAATGTAAATTTTTAAAGCTATTTTGATATTTATTTTACTGATAGACATTATCTATGATAGCGTATACTATTATATATAAATTGTTTAACGGATCCTTAGGAGATGGAAAATCCCATAACATCTCTTAAGTTATTGCACTCACATTTGTAATATTGATTTGACTTACATAAGAGCACTTTATTCCTGACTCGAGTGTTTTGTATTTTCATTAGGCTCGGGAAAGTCCCGAGTTTTTCAGCGTGTTGAAGACTATTCTCTAGAGGACGAAGACGGAGCTTTGGTATATTACTATTATTACTACCTCTGAATCATGCTATTCTGCTGTATTGATTATTTATTCCTAATGTGTGTGTGTGTATAACTTTGATAAATGTGTATAGATTAAAATCAAATGTATAGTAAATAAAATCAAATGTATAGTAAATAAAATCAAATGTATAGTAAATATTTTCATGATCTATTTATTTGGTTATTATATTTTATTCTTTCCGCTGTGAGATTCTGTGTCTTTTTTCTTCTTCTTTTCTTATTTTTCTTATTTAACCCTATTAATTATCTACGTTACGGATTGTTTAAGTTAGACATGTGTGGATTATTGTCAGTTTAAACATTCCGAAATATGAGTCATTACAAAATTGTGACAAGTGGATTTGTGAATGCTGACTAATCAATGAAGGGTCCTACTGTTTATATGCACAAAGACAATGGTGATTTACAGAATATTGTTAAAATTGTTGAAACAAAGGAAGAACAAGAAAACCCTATTGTTTTGTCTGCAAATAATGGTGAAGGAGAAGTTGCAATATTTGACAAGAGTACTCATGCAAATCACACTATTATCAGTAATAGATTTAAAGTGCTTATGTTAGAAGAAGAAAGTGTTATGAAAATTAGAAAGGAAAAGGAGATTGACTTGAAAAATACTGAAGCAAAAGGTAATAAAACATGCATGGTGACACTAGAGGACTGTTTGTCCAACAACTTGAAATTAAGCAATTGTCCTCTGACCAATGAAAAATCTCTCCATGATCATGAAAATAATTGCCACGATAAAAATTTGAAGCAAATTGCCAAGGAAAACAAGCAAAACAAGCAACACATAGAGCATATACAAGAGAAGCAAATCAAAGTTCAAAATAAAATTAACTAGTGGCCTGTGCATATGCACAACAGTACTGACACATGCACATGCACTCCTTTATCTCCCTCCTCCTCTAAAAAGCTTATTGTTCCTACACAACCATTTTCTCCAACTCTTACATCTTCCATACCATCTGTTGCCTTCTCCTCCCAAACACTCTCCACTTCCAACTCCTACCATCATATCAAATCACATCCTTCTTTCATTCAACCTCCTCAATCTCACTCCAACCATACCCAACAAGTTCTCATTACTGCACATGGTACAGTAACCCCAAATAAAGGATGCAAATGCCTCTCTGTAGAAAAAGAAAAAGAACATCTCCAAGTCTCCACTCTGAAACATTTCCTAATTGTATTAACTCAAAACGTGCAGTGACTAGGAAAATGAAATTAGACTTACTCAATGCCACCGAGTTTAACCAATGATACAACACATAGGAGCGTGGAATATTAGGGGAGCCCACCTTGATATTAAACTTTACCAATGCGAGGCACTTATCAAAACAATAAACTTACTATTCTTGCTATTCTGGAAACCAAATTATGCCTTGATCTGACTCAGAGGGCTGCCAGATATATAAACCCTTATTAGAAACTCATTCACAATCACGATGAAGCTACATATGGTAGGATCATGATTGTCTTTGACCCTGATATTCATCACTTAACCACTATCACCTAATCTAAGCAAATGATCCACTATCACAATCTCCATATCCCATCCTCTATCTCATATTATCTTTCCTTCATTTATGTTGAAAATTCTTCTACTGCCGGAGAGTCAATCCTCCATACAATCCCATTTCTTAGACACACTCTCATCTTTGGATAATTTGTAGGGACTTTAATTGTTCCTTGAGAATTACAGACCGCATAGGTGGTAATCCCCTTTCCTTGAATGAAATCAAGCCTTTACGTACATCCATACATGATACTGACCACATTGAAAAAACTTATAGTGTTGCTTTCTCATGGAATAATAAAAGGAGAAATGACTGCAGAACTTTCTCGAAAATCAACTATGCCTTCTGTGATCAAGCCACCCTTAACAAATGACCATCTATACTTAACCATCTTTCTCCCCCTTTCTTTTAGACCACTCTCCTCAAATCCTTCTATTGTGGGGGGGGGGGGGGGCTGTCTTGAGAGGAAAATCTATTTTTAAATTTTTTAACTCTTGGAGGAGCCTGACTTTTATAGTATTGTTAATGAAGTGTGGAATAGACCTGACTATGGCAATCCACTTTTTGTTTTGCAGAAGAAACTTCAACCAACAAAAGATGAATTTAGACAATGGGCCAGGAACAAATTTGGTAATGGCAGCAAGTTAACTGACTATTTGAAGAATCAACTTGAAGAGATACAAAGGAGAATGCTTTCAGATGCTGACAACCCATTACTTGCCAACATGGAAACTACTCTGAGGCTCAGTACTCTGAGGCTCTCAACTCTAAAAGTACAATGATCAAACAAAAAGCTAGATTGAAATGGAAAGAGGATGGAGATAGGAACACTTCATTCTTTCATGCCTCTATCAAAGCAAAGCATACTAAAGAGAACACTACTTCTGTGATTGATAGTGATGATCAATATCGTGACAACCATGTTAGCATTGGTCAAGCCTTCATATATTATTTTTCTGGCCTCTTTGGTAATGATTCTAACTTTATTCCTACCATTGATGATATTGACTCTACTATCCTACCTCAACTCAATGTTACTGAACATAACTCCTTAAGCATAGATGTCAATGATGAAGAAATCAAGCAAGTCATGTTTTATAAAATGAGAAAACCCTTCCTTCAGTTGAGATATATTGAAGTGTTTCTTTCATACCAGCCATCAGATTCTATTTGTTCTCATCTACACCGTTCGGTATTCAAGCTTCTTTATTTTATTTTTTGTCTTGTGGGCTAAAGCCCAATAGAATTGAACTGTAACATTGTATATAAGCATTCATTCGATCACTATAAAAATCAATCAGTTCATAATAAAATTTCCTTTGCATATTTCTTTCATCTATCAAATTTTGCCAAAAAGAAAATATTTCTTCATCTCAAAATCTTACATGGTATCAGAGCTTGAGTAAATTGCTTAACAGCAAACTTTTAAGAAATCAAAGTATCATCAGATGATAATCTCATCATTTGATCTTATCCTTTATCAGAAATTTGTTTCAATTCATCACTTAAAAGATTGATTCAGTTCAATCTTGTGCCTCGCCAGTTAATCTACAGGCTGCATCAAGATTTCATCACTGAATTGTGAAAAATAACAATCAACTCTTGAAATCAGATCAAGAAATCAAGAAAAGCAACACAAGAAACAGAAAAGTGCCATCCAAAAGAAATTCTATCAGAAAATTCATCCTTTGAGAATTTCTTGGTTGCAACTTACCTGTTTTGCATTTCATTTTTTTTTTTTTTTGAGTTCTTGAGAATTATTTCAGCTTGACTGCATCTTGTCTCTAGAAATCAGATTAGATCATCATGGCTGATGAAAGCAACACAGAGGCATCATCAACTGCTAATAGTACCCAACTTGCTAATTCTACAGAGAATTTGATCAAGACTGTTGTCAGTCCTCAAAGTCAGTTAGTTACTGTTCATCTAAATGAAGATAATTATCTTCTTTGGAAGCTTCAAGTTGAAACAGCAATACAAGGATATGGACTTGAAAGCTATATTCAGGGAACAATTCAAATTCCTCTAGTATGTATCACTGACAAAGAAAACAAGATAGTCAGCAATGAAGAGTTTATCAAATATCATAGACAAGATAAACTCATATGTTCTTGGTTGCTGTCCTCAATCAATGTAAATCTTTTATCACATGTTATTGGTTGCAAAACAGCCAATGAAATCTGGGTAGCAATTGATAAAGTTTTCAATACTCAATCAGCAGCAAAAGTTATGTTTTACAAAAGGCAGTTACATAGCATCAAGAAAAACAGTCAAAATATGAGAGAATATCTCTCCAAAGTCAAGACTACATGTGATCTACTTGAAGCAGCAGGGCATAAGATCAGTGATTCAGAACAAATTATGACTATTCTAAATGGATTAAGTGATGAATATGAAGCTGTTGTTGCTGTGATTTCTTCTCATAAAACTTTACCATCTGTAGATGATGTTCATTCTGTTTTACTTGCTCATGAGGCAAGAATTGATAATAAGAAAACTCAAGAAACTGATTTCAATGTCAATTATGCAGCAAATTATAAAGGCAAAGGTCAAAGCAGTAATAAATCTGATCAGACAATACAAAGAAGTGGTTATTCTAACAGATCTAGAGGAAGAGGAAGATGGAACAATAATAATAGACCAAAATGTCAGATTTGTGAAAAATTGGGACACACAGCAGCAAAGTGTTATTTCAGGTTGAATCTGAATTATGTACCAGGACAAAATTCCAACAGTCAAAGAAATCAAAGTCTCAGTGCAAATATGGCCCAAGTTCATAATGATTCAAGCAATCAATCAGACAATAAAAATTATCAACAATCAGAAATAGCAAAGCCAGAGCATATTCATGATGAAGATTGGTATCCAGATTCTGGAGCTACCAATCATCTTACAAACAACTTGAGCAATTTAAATCTTGGTAACAGGGAGTATAAAGGTATGAATTCTATTCATGTAGGAAATGGTAAGTCTATTGCAATCACACATACAGGCAGTTCTTATATTATGGGAAAAAGGCAGTTATATTTGAATAACTTGCTTAGAGTACCATTGATTAGAAAAAATTTATTAAGTGTGTCACAATTTGCAAAAGACAACAATGTCTATTTTGAGTTCTACCCATATCACTGTTTGGTTAAGGATATCCTAACTAAAGACATTCTCTTGCAGGGTAATGAATATAAAGGACTGTACAAGTTCACTGTGGCTAATTCAAGAAAATAAGAAATTAAAAGAAATTGGTGTAATAATTCTAAGTTGAAAGAGGAAGAAAATTGCAAGATATTTGATATATGGCATTATAAATTGGGTCATCCAAATGCTAAAATTGTAAAACATGTTCTGAGTAATAATAATATTTCTTTTAATGATTTTTCTACACCATATATATGTACTTTTTGTCAAATGGGTAAAGCACACAAATTGCCTTTTCAAATTCTGAAACTATTTATAGTAAGCCACTTGAACTAGTTGCAACTGATTTATGGGGGCCTGCACCTATACACAGTGATTATGGATTTAAATATTATATTTCATTTATTGATGCTTTCTCTAGATATGTTTGGATATATTTTTTAAAATCTAAGGATGAAACATATAATGCAGTATTACAATTCATTGCTCAAGCAGAAAATCAAACTAACTGCCAAGTAAAAGTGTTTCAATCTGATGGTGGAACAGAGTATATGCCTCTGAAGCATTATTTTCAGAAGAAAGGGATTGTTCATAGAACAACTTGTCCCTATACTTCTGAGAAAAATGGAATTATTGAAAGAAAACATAGGCAAATTGTTGAGACAGGTCTCACATTATTAGCTCAATCAGCTATGCCTTTAAAATTTTGGCCTGATGCTTTTGCTACAACTGTTTTCTTGCTTAATAGACTACCAACTAAGGTCTTAAATTTCAAAAGTCCTTTGGAAACAATGTTTAATATTAAGCCAGATTATCAAAGCTTGAAATTTTTTGGATGTTTGTGTTACCCTTATCTTAGACCATATAATTCACACAAGTTAAATTTCATGTCTGCCCCTTGTACCTTTTTAGGTTATGCCAGTAATGAAAAAGGGTATAAATGCTTAAACTGTTATGGTATAATTTTTATTTCTAGACATGTTGTATTCAATGAAAGAGTTTTTCCTTTTAAAACTTCTGAAATCAAAGCATCTAAGAAAATTTATAACCCAAAAGAATCTCTACCTTCAATACCCACTTTACCTGAGGAAGTAATACAAGCTTCCAGAGAGACATGTGAAAATAATATCATCTCAGATTTGCAAAGGTCAGACTCACAACACACAGTGTCCAGTTGTGGACCAGGTCATGAGATTACTGTTGAACCAGTTTCACCTGTTCAAAATTCTCAACAAAGATTTAGTATGCAATCCACTTCTCAACAAACATCTGAGGATACACTGTTACACAATGAGCAACTGGAACAAGGTGGTAGTAATCAGCAGCAACAGACTACAAGAACAGGTCATCATATGATTACAAGGTATAAGAGTGGTATTTTCAAACCCAAAATATATAATACAATTTTGGACACTGAAGAACCAAGTGCTTATTATCAAGCCTTGGAAAATGAAAACTGGAAATCAGCCATGTCAGATGAATACAATGCTCTTATGAGGAACAAGACATGGAGTCTGGTTCCATTACCTAGAAATAAAAATATCGTTGGGTGCAAATGGATTTTTAAATTAAAGAAAAATGTTGATGGAATAATTTCTAAATACAAGGCAATGTTAGTAGCTAAGGGTTTTTCACAACAGAGTGGTTTTGATTTTAATGAAACTTTTTCACCTGTTGTAAAACCCACTACAGTAAGAACAGTCATTACAATTGCCTTGTATAGAAATTGGAACATCAAACAAATAGATGTGAATAATGCCTTTCTAAATGGTGTTTTGCAGGAAGAAGTATACATGGAGCAGCCACATGGATTTTGATGCAGCGCATACCTTAATTCGCCTCCACTCTAGATCGCTTTTTCCAGTTCGCAATGGCGAAGTCGAAATCCTAGGTCGCGATCCCGAGGTCCTCCGCCTTATGTCGCTCCAGCAGCGTATGTCGCGAGTCGCTCCAGAAAGTCGCGAACGACCTAACTTATGTCGCGAACGACCTAACTCTATATTGCCTCCAGTAGCCCTAAGTCGCGGCGAAACCCTAAGTCGTGGGTCGCTCACCTCCTCAAGTCGCGAACGGCATAAGAAAGTCGCTGAAGTGCATCATGAATCTTTATGTCGCAAGCTCCAGATTTCCAATGCCGCATCCGCCTTAAGTTGTGTGGCCTTATGTTCTCCAGTAGGTCGTTTCAGCATAGATCGCAAACACAGTTAGGTCGCGAATCTGTAGGTCGCGCCATTTCGTTAGGTCGCTGATGATTTTAGGTCGCTCCTTCTCCAGTTAAGTCGCGAAGCAGAGCAGAGGATTTCTTAGGTCGCGTGAAGTTCTCCGGAAGACATTTGTTAAGTCGCGTGCGTTGTTCATTAAGTCGTTACTGTGTGTTTGTTTTAAGTCGTTGTACTGTATTGTGTTTTGAGATGTAAGTCGTTAGTGTGTGTTGTAAATTTCTATAAATAGGGGTGTTGAGTCACTTGTAAAGGTTGTTGAAAATTGAATGAAAATTTGGTTTGTGCTTTGTGCCTCCATCTTAAAATTGGTAGTCGAGTGTTAACTCTTATCTCCACTTTGGCATTCGAGTGCGCTCGAATCAACGAACGTTGAAGCCAATTCGCGGAATCAAGTGCGCTTGATCAACGCTTGAAGAATTGAAGATCTTCTCTCACGGTATCGTGCGCGATCAACGTGTCGAAGATAGCTAGAATTCGGTATCTTTGTGATCAATGAATTTGGGCATTTCAGTATCTTCAATCCACCGTTTGCTACATTTTCATCGTTATATCGATTTTCTGTTAGTCCGCTGCGTCAGTTTGGTATCAGAGCCTGTTTTAGCCAATCATAGCTAAATCGGGTCTTGGAGCCAAGTATTTGAAGTTTGAAGTTGTTCATCGTGTTCATATTGAAGTTGCAACAAGATTAGAGTATTTGATCCATAGCCTTTTGGGTCAAAGTGTACAAAAGTGTTGGAATTTAAAGCGTGAGGCGAGAGTTGAAGCGTCAGTTTTGGTATCATTTGTTGAAGTTAGGCCGTGTATACTTGTGAGAAGTAGCCGAGCTTTGTGAAGTTGTTTTTGAAGTTTGAAGCCGAGCTAAGGAGCCGTGACTTGTTTGATTTTGTGTTGAAGTTTTGATTTGTTGAAGTTTGGAGATTTGTTGAATTATTTGTGAAGTTCAATCATGCCACCGAGACGAGCTCAACGTCATCGCAATATTAATGCTTTGTATGGAAGCGAAGAGGCCAATGAAATGGAGCAACGAATCAACGAGAGCTTCACTGAGAAGTTGAATGAAGGAATTGGTCGATTAGAGAGAATGATGCTTGAAATGAATCAAAGTAGAAGAACGGTTTCACCTGAATCGAGCCATGGGAGAAGTAGAGCTTCGATACATTCAGATCGGGAGAGAAGAGAAGATCATAGAAGTATTGACAATCGTGATAGGAATGTTGATCGAAGGAGTGGTAGTAGAGATGTTGGAGGTCGTGATCGACATCGATATACTTCAGATTTTGATGAGGAGTTTGATGGTGATAGGGGAAGTGTTCATTATCGAGATAGAGAACAAACACGACGTCAGAATCGAGATGTAGATGATGATCGTCAATGGGAAACGGGAATGAAGATGGAGATTCCTGAATCTAAAGGTGGAATGGTTGCAGAAGAGTTCTTGGATTGGTTATCTAATGTTGAAGAAATCTTTGATTTCAAGAAAGTTCCGGAGAATCGTCGAGTGAAGTTGGTTGCTACTAGGTTGAGGGGGAGAGCTTTGGTGTGGTGGCAGCAAACTAAACTTACGAGAGAACGGATGGGGAAGTCAAAGGTTGTTGAGTGGGATAAGATGAAGAAATTGATGAGAGCTACATTTTTACCATACAACTATCAATCACTCATGTACCAGAGATTGCAGAATCTACGGCAGGGGACGAAATCAGTTAATGACTATGCAGATGAATTTTACCAACTCATTTCCAGGAACGATATAATGGAAACGGAAGAGAAGCTGACAGTAAGATTTGTTGGAGGGTTACGAATGCAGATCCAGGATATGGTTAATATGTTCGATCCAAGATCTGTGGCGGAAGCACACCAAAAGGTGTTGGCTTGGGAGAAGCAGGGAAGGCGTGAAGGTGGTGTGTTTACTAATTCTAATAATCAAGTGAAGGGTGTTAGCGAAAGTTCTAATGTTTCTAAACCTGTCAGTAAACCCGTAGTAAAGGAGAGTGAGAAGGCGAGGGTTAACAATGGTTTCAAATGCTACAATTGCCAGGAGATGGGTCATAAAAGCAATGAGTTTCCAAAACCGAAGAAACGAGCTATGATAGCTGAAGTTGAAAGTGAGGATGCTGTTAAGGGTGAAGATAGTCCAGTTGAGGAGAATGAACAGGATATCGCATCGGGAGACGAAGGGTATAATCTAATGATGAGGAGATCTTGTTTAACACCAAAGTAAGAAGATGAAGCTAGTTGGTTGAGAAGCAACATTTTTCAATCTACATGCACTATTCTGGGAAAAGTTTGTAAGTTTGTAATTGATGAGGAAGTTGTGACAATATTATCTCTACTGAAGCTGTGAGAAAATTGAAGTTGAAAACGGAGAAACATCCTAATCCTTACAAGTTAGCGTGGTTAAGAAAAGGAGGAGAGGTGAAGGTAGATAAGCGAGTTCGAGTTCCATTTTCTATTAGGAAGAAATATAAAGACGAGATTTGGTGTGATGTAGTTGAGATGGATGTTTGTCATTTGCTTTTGGGAAGACCGTGGCAGTATGATCGAGCAGTGCAGCATGACGGTCGAACCAATAGCTACAGTTTTATGTTTGAAGGCGTTAAGATTATTCTAGTTCCAAAGAAGAGACAGCAGGGAGAGAGTAAGTCTGAGGAGATTGAAGAGTTAAAAACTTTACTATCTTTGAAGGAGTTTGTTAAAGAAGTTGAAGAGGAGCCTGAAGTCTATTTGTTGATTGGACGAGAGAATCATGAAGAAATTGAAATTCCAGAAGAAGCAAAGCCAGTTTTGAAAGAATTTGAGGACGTATTTCCAGAAGAGTTGCCTAAGGAGTTACCGCCACTGAGAGACATTCAACATCAAATCGATCTTGTTCCGGGAGCAGTATTACCACATAGACCACATTATCGAATGAGTCCGAAGGAACATGAAGAGTTGAGGAGGCAGGTGGAAGAGTTACTTGAGTAGGGACGTGTGCAGGAAAGTTTGAGTCCATGTGTTGTGCCAGCTTTGTTGGTACCGAAGAAGGACGGGACGTGGAGGATGTGCACTGACAGTCGAGCATTGAATAAGATTACGGTGAGATATAGATTTTCAATGCCAAGGTTGGATGACTTGCTAGATCAGTTAAGCAGAGCTACTATCTTTTCGAAGATTGATTTTAAAAGCGGATATCATCAAATTCGGATTAGACCTGGAGACGAATGGAAGACAGCCTTCAAGACGAGAGAGGGATTATATGAATGGTTGGTTATGCCATTTGGTTTATCAAATGCACCTAGTACATTCATGCGGGTGATGAATCAAATCTTTAGACCATTCATTGGGAAGTTCGTGGTGGTTTATTTCGATGATATTCTGATATATAGCAGGAGTATGGAGGAGCATGTTCAACATTTGAGGGAAGTGCTGATTATTCTTCGTGAGGAACAATTTTATGCTGCTACGAAGAAATGTGTGTTTATGACACATAGTGATTTATTTCTGGGTTATGTTGTTTCAGGAGAAGGTATTCAAGTTGATCAGAGTAAAGTTGAGGCAGTCAGAAATTGGCCATAGCCCAAGACGATAACAGAAGTTCGGAGTTTTCATGGGTTGGCTTCATTCTACCGAAGATTTATTCCACACTTCAGTAGCGTGATGGCGCCAGTTACTGATTGCATGAAGGGTAAACAGTTTTCGTGGTCAGAGGAAGCCGGGGTTGCTTTTGAGAAGATCAAGGAACTATTGACGACAGCACCGATTCTTGTTTTACCAGATTTTCAGTTGTTGTTTGAATTGCATACTGATGCGTCGAAGGTGGGAATTGGTGGAGTCTTGAGTCAGAGTGGGAAACCCATTGCTTATTTCAGTGATAAGTTATCAGGAGCAAAGATGAGGTATAGCACGTACGATGTGGAGTTTTACGCAATTGTTCAGGCTGTTAAGCATTGGAGACACTATCTGTTTCAAAAAGAATTTGTTCTGTACACTGATCATGAGGCGTTGAAGCATATGCAAGGGCAGGACAAGATTTCAGCGAGACATGCATCGTGGATTGCCTATTTACAGCAGTTTACTTTTGTTGTCAAACACAAATCAGGGGTGACGAATCGTGTGGCTGATGCTTTGAGTACGCGGAATCACTTGTTGACAACGTTGAAGGTTGAAGTGACAGGATTCGAATTATTTCCTTAGTTGTTTGAGGAGGATCCTTACTTTGCAAAGTTTGTTGAGAAAGTTAAGGATGGTGATACTGGTGAATTTGTGTTGGTTGATGGATTCTTGTTCAAGGGGAATCGATTATGTATACCAGACTGTAGCTTGAGAATGAAGATTGTTAAAGAATTACATGAAGAAGGCCATGTGGGTAGAGATCGTACATTGCAGTTAATTTCTCGATCTTATTTTTGGCCGACAATGAGGAAAGAGGTAGAAAAATTTGTGGAAAGATGTCATATCTGTCAGGTTTCGAAGGGAACGGCTACGAATGCAGGGTTATATATGCCGTTACCTGTGCCTCTTAAACCATGGGTTGATATTAGTATGGATTTTGTTTTGGGTTTGCCTAGAACTCAAAGAGGAAATGATTCTATATTCGTTGTAGTGGACAGATTTTCAAAAATGGCACATTTTATAGCCTGTAAGAAGACAGCAGATGCAGTTCGAGTAGCTCAATTATTCTTTAAAGAGGTGTATCGATTGCATGGTTTACCAGAATCTATTGTTTCTGATCGAGATACTAGATTTTTAAGCCATTTTTGGTTGAGTTTGTGGAAGATGGTCGGAACAAAGCTGAATTTTAGTAGCGCTTACCATCCGCAAACTGATGGGCAAACGGAGGTGGTTAACCGATCATTGGGAAATTTACTGAGATGTCTTGTGAAAGACAATTTGAAAAGCTAGGATTTGAAATTGTGTCAAGCTGAGTTCGCACACAATCACGCAGTCAATTGAAGTACTGGATTCAGTCCATTTCAAGTTGTATATTCATCCATTCCAAAGGGACCGTTGGATTTAACGACAGTACCATATCAAAGGGGAGTTGTTAAGCGGGCTAGTGATTTGGTGAATGAGTTACATGAATGCCACAAAGTTGTACAGGAACGATTGCGTAAGACAAATGAGAAGTATAAACAAATGGCGGATAAGAAACGAAGAAGTGTAGACTTCAAGGAAGGTGATTTTGTTTACGCAGTATTAACAAAAGATCGTTTTCCAGCTGGAGCTTACAACAAGCTGAAAGCTCGAAGGATTGGTCCTGTAAAGATTGTGAAACGAATCAATGAAAATGCTTATAGGTTGAAGCTACCGGAGGATGTGTGTACTTCTGATGTGTTTAATATTAAACATCTTATACCTTATTATGGAGATGAACAACCCAATGGGGAAGAACTTGTAAATTCGAGGACGAAATTTTCTCAATCAGGGGAGGATGATGCAGCGCATACCTTAATTCGCCTCCACCCTAGATCGCTTTTTCCAGTTCGCAATGGCGAAGTCGAGATCCTAGGTCGCGATCCCGAGGTCCTCTGCCTTGTGTCGCTCCAGCAGCGTATGTCGCGAGTCGCTCCAGAAAGTCGCGAACGACCTAACTTATGTCGCGAACGACCTAACTCTATATCGCCTCCAGTAGCCCTAAGTCGCGGCGAAACCCTAAGTCGTGGGTCGCTCACCTCCTCAAGTCGCGAACGGCATAAGCAAGTCGCTGAAGTGCATCATGAATCTTTATGTCGCAAGCTCCATATTTCCAATGCCGCATCCGCCTTAAGTCGCGTGGCCTTATGTTCTCCAGTAGGTCGTTCCAACATAGATCGTAAACACAGTTAGGTCGCGAATTGTAGGTCGCGCCATTTCGTTAGGTCGCTGATGATTTTAGGTCGCTCCTTCTCCAGTTAAGTCGCGAAGCAGAGCAGAGGATTTCTTAGGTCGCGTGAAGTTCTCCGGAAGACATTTGTTAAGTCGCGTGCGTTGTTCTTTAAGTCGTTACTGTGTGTTTGTTTTAAGTCGTTGTACTGTATTGTGTTTTGAGATGTAAGTCGTTAGTGTGTGTTGTACATTTTTATAAATAGGGGTGTTGAGTCACTTGTAAAGGTTGTTGAAAATTGAATAAAAATTTGGTTTGTGCTTTGTGCCTCCATATTAAAATTGGTAGTCGAGTGTTAACTCTTATCTCCACTTCGGCATTCGAGTGCGCTCGAATCAACGAACGTTGAAGCCAATTCGCGGAATCTAGTGCGCTTGATCAACGCTTGAAGAATTGAAGATCTTCTCTCACGGTATCGTGCGCGATCAACGTGTCGAAGATAGCTAGAATTCGGTATCTTTGTGATCAACGAATTTGGGCATTTCAGTATCTTCAATCCACCGTTTGCTACATTTTCATCGTTATATCGATTTTCTGTTAATCTGCTGCGTTAGATTTGTACATAAAGGAAAAGAGAATCTTGTGTGCAAATTGAACAAGGCTATTTATGGTTTGAAACAGGCTCCTAGAGTGTGGTTTGAGAAGCTCAAGACAACTCTTATTGAGCTTGGCTACAGTCCCACAAAATCAGACAACTCTTAATTTACAAAATTCAATAAAAATATAATAGTTTATGTACTTATATATGATGATGATTTTATTATTACAGGAAATAATGTTGAGGAAATCAATAGTCTCATAAAGCAGCTTAATCAGAAATTCAGTGTTAAAGAGCTTGGTGATTTAAACTATTTCCTTGGCATTGAAGTTAAAAGGTTGTCAGATTCATCAATTCACTTGAGTCAAAAGAAATACATTCAAGAAATTCTGAATAAAGCCAAGATGAGTCAAGCTAATGCTATTTCAACTCCTATGATCAGTAATTTACATATGTCAAAATTCAAAGGTGATGCAATACTCAATGAAAAGCAGTATAGAAGCATTGTTGGTGCTCTTTAATATGCAACAATAACAAGACCAGACATTGCTTACAGTGTTAATAAGGTCAGTCAATTTATGCAAAAACCAACAGATGAACACTGGAAAATGGTGAAAAGAATCTTAAGATATCTCAAAGGGACTGCAGATTATGGCTTAACACTTCAGTCAAGCAAGTACTTCAATATTACAGGGTATGCAGATGCCGATTGGGCTAGTGATCCAGATGACAGAAGATCAACAACCGGTTATTGTATTTTTCTAGGCAATAATCCTATATCTTGGTGTTCAAAAAAACAACCTACTGTGTCTAGATCAAGTACGGAAGCAGAGTATAGAAGTGTAGCTAATGCTACAGCTGAAGTGATGTGGATACAGTCACTACTTGATGAATTACAGGTCAAGTTAGACAGCAAAACAACAATATGGTGTGACAACTTAAGTACTGTTCAACTTACTGCAAATCCAGTTTTACATTCTAGAACGAAGCACATGGAACTTGACTTGTATTTTGTTCGTGAACAAGTTGCTCAAGGAAAATTAAATATAAATCACATACCTTCTTCTTACCAAGTTGCAGACATCCTAACTAAGGCACTGTCTAAAGCCAACTTTGTGCGGCTCAGGGATAAACTGAAGGTTAGCAACTCACAAAGTTTTCATTATCCCGATGTCAAAGCAATCTCAGTGAAATCCTCAATTAGAAATTGTTTCAAGACAAATTCAACAACTTCGAATCTTAATGAACCACAAGGTTGCAAGATCTCAAACTTCAAACAACATGCAGTTGAGAGAAATCAAACACAGAAGCTTCAAATGAGATCTCCAACATCAAACAACATGCTGTCAAGAGAAATCAAGCTAAAAGCTTCCAAATAACTTGCTGCTAAAAGAGATTCGACTCAAATCAAATCTCAACAGGACTTTGGAGACACAAGATCTCAAACTTCAAACAACATGTTGTTTAGAAGAATCATGCTCTGATAAGGGTCGGATGAAACTATTTTCACATTTCATGGAACCGGTTGAAGCAATATTTGATTTATTGGTGAAAGCGATTGAGATTTAGTGCATTTTTTCTTTCAACCCTAACTGAAGTAGGGTTTGCGGGGGCGTATAAAATGAGAAAACCCTTCCTTCAGTTGAGATATATTGAAGTGTTGCTTTCATACCAGCCATCAGATTCTATTTGTTCTCATCTGCACCGTTCAGTATTCAAGCTTCTTTATTTTATTTTTTGTCTTGTGGGCTAAAGCCCAATAGAATTGGACTGTAACATTGTATATAAGCATTCATTCGATCACTGTAAAAATCAATCAGTTCATAATAAAATTTCCTTTGCATATTTCTTTCATCTATCAAATTTTGCCAAAAAGAAAATATTTCTTCATCTCAAAATCTTACATGTTTACTCTTAACGAAAATTCATGTGCGAGACCAGATGGTTTTAATGCTTTTTTTTTTACTTTTCCTGCTGGTCTATTGTTGGTGAATCTGTTTGCAAGGCTATCAAATGCTTTTTCAAACGTGCCAAAATGATGAAAACATTCAATTCCACAAATATAGCTCTTATTCTCAAGGTTAAAAATCCTCTTGATGTTTATGACTTCAGATCGATTGCTTATTGTAACACGATATATAAATGCATATCCAAAATTCTTGTTTCCAAATTGAAAATTGTTCTACCGTCCATCATTTTCCCCAACCAAGATGCCTTCCTTGCTGGCAGAGATATCCTTGATAATGTGATGCTTTCTTACGAGCTGCTACATGGTTATAAAAGCAAAAAATGCTTCTCCTAGAGCTACGTTGAAACTTGACATTATGAAGGCTTTTGATACAATTCAATGGGATGTCATTGTCAGAATTATGGGGTATATATGAACTTCCCTTCTCACTTCATTTCTTTGGTTTTTGAGTGTATCTCCACTGTTAAGTTCTCCATCATCATCAATGGATCTTGTGATGGTTATTTTAGAAGCAATCAAGGAATAAGGCAAGGCGATCCAATGTCTGCATACATATCATGGTTATGGAGTTATTAACTCAAATGCTAAGGAAAACTGTTGCGCTTAAGACCTTTAGACCTCACCCCAAATGCAAGGTCCCTGAAGTCACATCCTTTTTGCTGATGATTTTGTCATTTTTTGCACTCCTGATGTTACTACCATTTCAACTATCACTGACACTCTCTCTAGGTTCCATAGTATGACTGGCCTCAAGATTAATATTCAAAAATCAAAAATTATGTTGGCTGGTGTGAGTGATGCTCAAACAAATAACATTTATGAAGCAACTGGCTTAAAACCATAGCACTATTTCATATCTTGGTCTTCCTCTCACCACTGCCAGAATCACCACCCTTCAATGCTTACCTTTATATGAAAGAATCACTGCAAAGCTTGAGTGTTGGTCGAACAGGAAATTGAGTCAAGCAGGGAGAGCCACTCTCATAAAGTCAGTTATTTTCTCCATGCAAGGTTATTGGTCTAGAACTTTCATCCTCCCTCTTAAACTCTTGAGAATGATAAGATCAGCCTTCATGAAATACTTATGGACTGGGTCAACGCATGGTCGTTATATTTCTCCTATCTCTCTTAATCATACTGAGAAACCCTTAAAAAAAGAGTGGGCTTGGCATATACAACATTATTAGCTGGATTAAGGCTGCTTTTGCAAAACATATTGATAAATTTCTTAAAAAGAAAGACAGCTTATGGGTCAAATGGTCCCTTACTCATGTGTTGTATGGTAGGGACTTCTTGTGTATGTCCATAACACAAAACTCCAGCTGGACATGGCGTAGTATTTTTAAACTACGTGAAACAGTGCTACCTCTAATCAAGTATATAATAACCGTGTCTAACAAAGTGTGATTTTGGGATGACCCATGGATAGAACGTGGACTGATTTTTAAGAGACAACTAAATCAACCTGAAATTCTACATTCCGGAGTTAATATATCTGCCTATGTTTCTTCTGTGATACATGGTAGGAGTATTGTTCTCCCATATTCTTCAAACAAAAGAATACGAGAAATGTGGAGCAAAATTTGCATTGTTCTAGTCTATGTCACTGCTGATGATCCGATCAGTTGGTTTGATAATGGAAGGATGTTTAGGAATGGCACATTATATAGAATAATATCGAAGGTAAATAAATTACCAAATTGCAAATAGTACAAGAGGATATGGAAGTTTGATACTAGTGCAACTGATGACTTCACTCTCTGGAAGATCATCAATAATGCCATGCTAACCAAAGTGAAGCTTTTCAGTCGTGGAATGAATGTGAACATATATTGTGTTTTCTGTAATTCTTTGCCTAAGTCTTTGGATCACTTGTTCTTTGTTTGCCCTTATATTTATTCCTTATGGTCTACAATCATGTCCAATTTGAATGTTGCCACCATGCCAAATAGAAATGATCAGGAATGGAAACAAATACATAGGCTGTCTGGAGGTAACGAAGATAGGGCTCGTGTGTTTAATTGTGTGATGAAGAAATTTGTTGTGATTGTTTGGAAAGAAAGGAATACAAGGATATTTAACTCAGAAAAATGAAAAACTATGATGTAGTTGCATAAGTATATTGCGACGCAGCGGATTAACAAAAACTTGATATGTCGATGGAATTAGCAATCGGTGGATTGAACAATACTGAAAATGCCCAAATCCGTTGATCTCAAGAGATACCGGATTCTAGCTATCCTTAACACGTTGATCGCGCACGATACCGTGATGAAGGATCTACGATTCTTCGACGTTGATCAAGCGCACTTGATTCCGTGAATCGGCTTCAACGTTCGTTGATTCGAGCGCACTCGAATGCCGAAGTGGAGATAGGAGATTTTCACTCGACTACCAATTTAAAGAAAGCACAAAGCAATCAAATGGAAATTTTATTCAAAAGTCAACAACCGTTAAAAATGATATGACTTGCCTATTTATAGGCTTACAACTCAATGCACGACTTAAAGAAATTACTACACAATGGTTACACGACTTAAAGAAAAGAAAATAGGCAGCGACTTAAAATATCTCGGCTCTGACTCAGGAAACTCGTTCACTTAATTTTTGGTTCAGGGAATAACTCGTTCGCGACATACAATTTTAACACGGCATAGTCATGTTGTTCACAACATATAGAGGCGGCTTCGTTTCTTCCTTCACGAACGAGCTACCGGGGAAGGGATAAGTCGCGTGCGACATATGAAAGAGGCGGAGGGGAAGTTTAAGTCGTTCGCGACTTATCGCAGTATCGCGATTTAGGGTTTTGGGTCGGGGAGAGGTGCAGTCGCGGTTGTAGGAAAAGGAATCGAAGATGAGTCGTGGATCGTGGATGAGGGTGAGTCGCGAGTTGAAGTAGGGCTGAATCGTGAGTCGTGGCTCGTCGTGGAGATGAGTCGTGGATTGTGGATGAGGATGAGTCGCGGGTTGTGAATCGTGAGTCGCGGGCATGGTGATTAGTCGCGATTTCAAGGTAAACGCTTCATCATCCTCCCCTTGTTGGAAAGAATTCGTCCTCGAATTGACATTTTCGTCATCTTCGTCAAGTTCCTCTTCATAATACGGAATTAAGTGTTTGACATTGAAAACATCAGAAGTATGAACATTTTCTGGCAACTTTAACCGATACGCATTATCATTGATCTTCTTCAAGATTTCTACTGGTCCAATCTTTCGAGCTTTCAATTTGTTGTAAGTTCAACCGGGAAACGATCTTTCGTCAAAACCGCGTAAACAAAATCACCTTCTTTGAAGACTACACTTCTTCGTTTCTTATCCGCCATTTGTTTATACTTCTCATTTGCCTTTTCCAATCGTTCCTGAACGATTCTATGGCATTCCGTCAACCCATCAACAAAATCAGCAGCTCGTTTAACCGTCCTCTTCGGTTGTGGTACTACTTCCAAATCCAATGGTCCCCTGGGTAAATTTGAATATACAATCTGAAATGGACTGAATCCCGTACTACGATTCACCGCATGATTATGAGCAAACTCTGCCTGGCATAACTTCATGTCCCAACTCTTCAGATTGTCCTTTACAAGACATCGCAACAGATTTCCCAACGATCTGTTAACAACTTCGGTCCGTCCGTCCGTCTGCGGATGGTACGCGCTACTGAAATTCAGCTTCGTTCCGACCATCTTCCACAAACTTAGCCAAAAGTGATTCAGAAAACGAGTATCTCTATCCGACACAATAGACTGTGGTAACCCATGAAGTCGATAGATTTCTTTAAAGAACAACTGAGCAACACGAACAGCATCTGCCGTCTTCTTACACGCAATAAAATGTGCCATCTTCGAAAACCTGTCCACCACAACAAATATAGAATCATTTCCCCTCTGAGTTCTCGGCAAACCCAAAACGAAATCCATGCTGATATCAACCCATGGTCTAGTAGGCACAGGTAATGGCATGTATAATCCCGCATTCGTCGCTGTTCCTTTCGAAACCTGACAAATATGACGCTCTCCACAAATCTTTCTACCTCTTTCCTCATTGACGGCCAAAAATAAGATTGAGAAATTAACTGCAATGTACGATCTCTACCCACATGGCCTTTTTCATGTAGTTCTTTAACAATCTTCATTCTCAAGCTACAGTCTGGGATGCACAAACGATTTCCCTTAAACAGAAAACCATCCATCAACACAAATTCATCAGTGCTTCCTTCCTTTACTTTTTCAACAAATTTCACAAAGTAAGGATCTTCTTCAATCAATTCTGGCAATAATTCAAACCCAGTCACTTCAACCTTCAATATAGTCAACAAGTGATTCCTTCTGCTTAATGCATCTGCTACACGGTTCGTCACCCCTGATTTGTGCTTAACGACAAAGGTAAACTGCTGTAAGTAGGCAATCCACGATGCATGCCTTGCTGAAATCTTGTCTTGCCCTTGCATATGCTTCAACGCCTCATGATCAGTGCACAAAACAAATTCTTTCTGAAACAGATAGTATCTCCAATGCTTAATAGCCTGAACAATTGCGTAAAACTCCACATCGTACGTGCTATACCTCATCTTTGCTCCTGATAACTTCTCACTAAAATAAGCAACGGGTTTCCCACTCTGACTCAAGACTCCACCAATTCCCACCTTCGACGCATCAGTATGCAATTCAAACAACAACTGAAAATTTGGTAAAACAAGAATCGGTGTTGTCATCAATAGTTCCTTGATCTTCTCAAAAGCAACCCCGGCTTCCTCTGACCACGAAAACTGTTTACCTTTCATGCAATCAGTAACTGACGCCATCACGCTACTGAAGTGTGGAATAAATCTTCGGTAGAATGAAGCCAACCCATGAAAACTCCGAACTTCTGTTATCGTCTTGGGCTGTGGCCAATTTCTGATTGCCTCAACTTTACTCTGATCAACTTGAATACCTTCTCCTGAAACAACATAACCCAGAAATAAAACACTATGTGTCATAAACACACATTTCTTCGTAGCAGCATAAAATTGTTCCTCACGAAGAATAATCAGCACTTCCCTCAAATGTTGAACATGCTCTCCATACTCCTGCTATATATCAGAATATCATCGAAATAAACCACCACGAACTTCCCAATGAATGGTCTAAAGATTTGATTCATCACCCGCATGAATGTACTAGGTGCATTTGATAAACCAAATGGCATAACCAACCATTCGTATAACCCCTCTCTCGTCTTGAAGGCTGTCTTCCATTCGTCTCCAGGTCTAATCCGAATTTGATGATATCCGCTTTTCAAATCAATCTTTGAAAAGATAGTTGCCCCACTCAACTGATCTAGCAAGTCATCCAACCTCGGCATTGGAAATCTATATCTCACGGTAATCTTATTCAATGCTCGACTATCAGTGCACATCCTCCACGTCCCGTCCTTCTTTGGTACCAACAAAGCCGGCACATCACATGGACTTAAACTTTCCTGCACACGTCCCTGTTCAAGCAACTCTTCCACCTGCCTCCTCAACTCTTCATGTTCCTTCGGACTCATTCGATAATGTGGTCTATGCGGTAATACTGCTCTCGGAACAAGATCAATTTGATGTTGAATGTCTCTCGGTGGCGGTAACTCCTTAGGCAACTCTTCTGGAAATACATCCTCAAATTCCTTCAAAACTGGCTTCGCTCCTTCTGGAATCTCAACCTCTTCATGACTCTCTCGTCCAATCAACAAATAGACTTCAGGCTCCTCTTCAACTTCTTTAACAAACTCCTTCAAAGATAGCAAAGTTTTTAGCTCTTCAATCTCCTTAGACTTACTCTCTCCCTGCTGTCTCTTCTTTGGAACTAGAATAATCTTAACGCCTTTAAACATTAAACTGTAGCTATTGGTTTGACCGTCATGCTACACTGCTCGATCATACTGCCACGGTCTACCCAAAAGCAAATGACAAACATCCATCTCAACTACATCACACCAGATCTCGTCTTTATATTTCTTCCCAATGGAAAATGGAACTCGAACTCGTTTATCCAACTTCACCTCTCCTCCTTTTCTCAGCCACGCTAACTTATAAGGATTTTGATGTTTTTCCGTTTTCAATTTCAATTTTCTCACCGCTTCTGTAGAAATAATATTGTCACAACTTCCTGCATCAATCACAAATTTACAAACTTTTCCCAATATAGTGCATGTCGACTGAAAGATGTTACTCCTCAACCAACTAGCTTCATCTTCTTGCTTTGGTGTTAAACAAGACCTCCTCATTATTAGATTACACCCTTCGTCTCCCGATGCGATATCCTGTTCATTCTCCTCAACTGGACTATCTTCACTTTCAACAGCATCCTCACTTTCAACTTCAGCTATCATAGTTCTCTTCTTCGGCTTCGGACACTCGTTGCTTTTATGACCCACTTCCTGGCAATTGTAACATTTGAAACTATTGTTTACCTTCGCCTTCTCACCCTCCTTTACTATAGGTTTGGCAACAACCCTAGGAACATTAGAACTTCCACCAACACCCTTCATTTGATTGTTAGAATTAGTAAACACACCACCTCCACGCCTTCCTTGCTTTTCCCAAGCCAACGCCTTTTGATGTGCTTCCTCCACAGATCTTGGATCAAACATATTAACCATATCCTGGATCTGCATTCGTAACCCTCCAACAAATCTAGCAGTCAGTTGTTCTTCCGTCTCTATTATATCATTCCTAGCAATGAGTTGGTAAAATTCATCAGCGTAATCATTGACTGATTTCGTCCCCTGCCTTAGATTCTGCAATCTCCGGTACATAAGTGATTGACAGTTGTATGGTAAAAATGTAGCACTCATCAATTTCTTCATTTTCTCCCAATCTACAATCTTCGACTTTCCCATCCGTTCTCGTGTAAGTTTAGTTTGCTGCCACCACGCCAAAGCTCTCCCCCTCATCCTAGTAGCAACCAACTTCACTCGGCGATTCTCCGGAACCTCCTTGAAATCAAAGATCTCCTCAACATTTGACAACCAGTCTAAGAACTCCTCAGCAACCATCCCGCCTTTAAATTCTGGAATCTCCATCTTCATTCCCGATTCTCAACGTCGATCATCATCTACATTTCGATTCTGACGTCGTGTTTGCTCTCTATCTCGATAATGAACACTTCCCCTATCACCATCAAACTCCTCATCAAAATCTGAAGTATATCGATGTCGATCACGACCTCCAACATCTCTACTACCACTCCTTCGATCAACATTCCTATCACGATCAATACTTCTATGATCTTGATCTTCCCTTCTCTCCCGATCTGAATTTATCGAAGCTCTACTTCCCCCATGGTTTGATTCAGGTGAAACTCTTCTTCTACTTTGATTCATTTCAAGCATCATTCTCTCTAATCGACCAATTCCTTCATTCAACTTTTCAGTAAAACTCTCGTTGATTCGTTGCTCCATTTCATCGGCCTCTTCTCTTCCATACAAGGCATTAATATTACGATAACGTTGAGCTCGTCTCGGAGGCATGATTGAACTTCAAACAAATAATTCAACAAATCTCCAAATTTCAACAAGTCAAACTTCAACAAATTTGACTTCAAAAATATTCAAACAAAACAACTCCAAAACTACAATTCAAATCAACAAGTACGGCTTCAAGCTTGCTTCGAACTTCACTTTGGCGTGCAAACTCTCCCACGCAAATTCAAACACCTTTCCCACACTTTGATCCAAATGTTTATGGATCAAACACCCAAACTTGTTGCAACTTCAATATGAACACGATGAACACAAACTTCAAACTCCAAACTCGGCTTAGCTATGATTGGCTAAGTCTGGCTCTGATACCAAAACTGACGCAGCGGATTAACAAAAACTTGATATATCAATGGAATTAGCAATCGGCGGATTGAACAATACTGAAAATGCCCAAATCCGTTGATCTCAAGAGATACCGGATTCTAGCTATCCTTAACACGTTGATCGCGCACGATACCGTGATGAAGGATCTACGATTCTTCGACGTTGATCAAGCGCACTTGATTCCGTGAATCGGCTTCAACGTTCGTTGATTCGAGCGCACTCGAATGCCAAAGTGGAGATAGGAGATTTTCAATCGACTACCAATTTAAAGAAAGCACAAAGCAATCAAATGGAAATTTTATTCAAAAGTCAACAACCTTTACAAATGATATGACTTGCCTATTTATAGGCTTACAACTCAATGCACGACTTAAAGAAATTACAACACAATGGTTACACGACTTAAGGAAAAGAAAATAGGCAGCGACTTAAAATATATCGGCTCCGACTCAGGAAACTCGTTCACTTAATTTTTGGTTCAGGGAATAACTCGTTCGCGACTTAAAATTTTAACACGGCATAGTTATGTCGTTCACGACATATAGAGGCGGCTTCGTTTCTTCCTTCACGAACGAGCTACCGGGGAAGGGATAAGTCGCGCGCGACATATGAAAGAGGCGGAGGGGAAGTTTAAGTCGTTCGCGACTTATCGCAGTATCGCGATTTAGGGTTTTGGGTCGGGGAGAGGTGTAGTCGCGGTTGTAGGAAAAGGAATCGAAGATGAGTCGTGGATCGTGGATGAGGGTGAGTCGCGAGTTGAAGTAGGGCTGAATCGTGAGTCGTGGCTCGTGGTGGAGATGAGTCGTGGATCGTGGATGAGGATGAGTCGCGGGTTGTGAATCGTGAGTCGCGGGCATGGTGATGAGTCGCGATTTCAAGGTAAACGCTTCATCATATTGTTAGAGAATTAAAGGATGGGCTCAAGATGTTGAAATTCAACTTTGACCCGGGCATTTTGGACTCTCTGCATTGATTACTTCGGGGATTCCTTGTAGTTTTCCTGCTGTGGTTCCTTCTACTCTCTTTTTTTGCCATTTTCTGGTTCTGTATTTTTTTCCTATGTGGTTGTTGCACCTTGTTTCTATGTTTTCATTATGCATGCCTAATTTTTGGCATGCTTTTATTGTATTCTCTCTCTTTTGTGCTTTAATAAAATAGTAGGGGACCATTCAACATCGTCGTCTATGCCAAAAAATATATTTAATTTAATAGTAATTAATATAATAAAATTTAATAAGAATTTAATTTAACTAATATGTATAATATGTTTTAAATATTTATTTACAATATATATTAATATTTTAAAATAGATTTTGCAATAACTTTAATAAATAAAGGTTGCAAAGATAAGTTAAAGTGGACTTGTAATTTAATTTGTTTAAGAATTGGATTTAAATAAGAATTGATTTGAACTTATTGATTTTGAGATTTAAAGATATGATTTTATAACTTGATAACTATTTTGATTACAGCTGATGTGACGCCCCACCTCTATACGCACGCTAGCCAAGGACACTAAAAAGTAATGCCGTTAACTAACACGGAGAATAAGGCTGGTTAGGAGCGACCATCTATAGCCTTGCTCTAAATATCTATTGAATACATCGACAATAAACATACCAACCAGGTCGACGTACCCAATGAATACTTAAAACAAAACCATAGGTGGTTGAATCTATCATAACAGAATATAATAACTCAAATGTAATATACATCACAGAACAGTAAATCATCATATACGCATATACAGATACATAACAGAGTTATAAAATAATACATATCAAGTGGTATAGCAAACCACCATATACAGACGAGTCAAAAGAATACATATCAGAGTTACTACAAAATAGGACTACACAAAAAGCTATGACAAAAAGAACAAGCTGAATAGTCCATGCGGAAGCAAAATAGGCTAAGTCCAAAAGCACCTAACCTGAAACATCTCGGTCTGACCCGAGTATAAGATACACGGGTCAGTCTAGCTAAACAAATCAGTTAGATAAACTGAACAACAATAAACCTGCAAGGTTACAAGGTATAGCAAATATCTCTAAAAGAGATAATACAATCATCTAACAAAAGATGAATCATATGATAACAAGCCTCATCTCATCGGCAACATATAGAAACAAAGGATACGAATATCCCAAAACAAGCCAAAAGGCAATAACAAATACCAATAAGGTATACAGTTCCACAAGGTAAACGCTATGCATCATGTGGCTCATAATGACCAACACCGAAGAGCGATACCAAGGGAATATACATATGAATGAAACATCAGAATATTGCTCGAGCTCAGTACTGTATAAACAAGGATCCATGAGCTCGATGACTCCAAACCCAATATCACCCATGCGGCTCATAACGACCAACATCGGAAGTGATACTAAAGGGCAACCCAATATCACCTATGCGGCTCATAACGACCAACATCGGAAGCGATACTAAAGGGCAACAAACCCGATGGCACAAACCCGAAGGCACATACCCGAAGGCAACAAACCGTAGTGGTGAAGGTCAGAGACCCAGTACTGGACACCACTAACTGGCGGAATGTGTCACAACTCTCGAAAAGGAATCCGAAAAGTGTTAACGTATGTGCCATAACCACTCGTTCGCACTAAACAGTTTACTATCCGTCAGCCACTTTCACACTCAAAGCAGTACAAAGTTCACCTCATATCATCGGTAAACCAAACCCGAAGGTTAAAACGATCAATTGAATAGGTCGGGAATTAATCGGAAAGATAAACGCACAGATTCATGGTCCGTGTTTTGCCCAACCATTTAATCACCCTTCCACTTCGCTCGAAGTGAGAAATTATACGTGTGGTTTAAATAGAATTTATAAATCGGAGAAGCAAACTTTTAATACAATTTAAAGAAATAATTTATAAAACACGTGAATGAATTCAAAAAGAAATTATCAAGGTCAAATATGCATAAACAACTAATTGGAATCAATATGCATCGATCAATTTTGGAAAATTAAACGACCAAGGCAAATTGGCCAAAAACAGCATATTCAGACATCTGAAAGAAGGGATTCAGACATCTGAATCTGGAAATCAATTTGTTTTCCAAAACAGAATTCAGACGTCTGAATCCTAACATCCAGACGTCTGAAATGGGCAATATTTTGCATATTTCCTTTTTGGTCGAAATTTAGCCAATTCAGACGTCTAGAATATAAATTCAGACGTCTGAATCTGGGGATTGAAATTTCCCTTGAACAATATTCAGACGTCTGAAAATAGGGTTTCAGATGTCTGAAACCTGATGGTCAGGCAATTCCTGAACCTAGGCCAACTATGGCCAAGCAAATCGAAAGCAATTGGATGCGTGTTGATTATGGGCTTGCGTCAAATGACAACCCAACCTTGAAAACACCTCCAAACACTCCGAACAACAAAAACATCAACCATAAAAGGTTTTTCATAGATTTGGCTTCAAAATTCAATATTTGGTAATTTCACCAAAGCAATCCAAATCGAAAGCAAATGCACATGAACAAGTATTAGGAATTCATTCCTAACATCAATGATATCAAAAGAAGTAGATGTGAGTTCAAAACTCACATTTTACCCAAAAACAAAGAAGATGAAGCTCAATATCAAGGAGAAGACCAACCAAACACTACTTCAACTCAACAAGCTTCAATCTAAGAATAGAACACATATTCCCCAATTTAGGTTTAGGAAATTTTCTGAAATTGAAGAGAAGAAGAGTTGGAGAAGATGAAGAAGAGCTTACCAATGGCTTCTCTTTGATTTTGGAGCAAGAATTTGGAGTTTGCAAATGGAATTAGGGCATGCAATTTCTATTTCCGCTTTCCTTCCACCATTTCAATTTTTGCTTGAGAAATGAAATGGAGATGAATGAAGAGAAGTGGCTAAGCTAGAGGGTTAAGTGGAGATTGGGCTGAACCCAAACTCAAGCCCAAGTAGAAAACGTAGCCAAAATTTCACTTACTCCAAACATATCAAATATTATACTTAAAAAATCGCAAACGCCATTTTGGAACCAATGGAGGTAGTTTCGAGTTCCAATTCGGCCATTTGCAGAAAGTAACATTTCGGACCTAAATCCGACTAACGACGCTATATTTAAATAAAACATTTAAATATAAAATCGTTAAATATGCGGGTTGTTACAGATCTCCCCTCCTTACAAAATTGCGTCCCCGCAATTCCTAGAGACGGTATTTGTAACAACTACATACATACAACATTCAAAAGAGAAGGAAACAAGTTAGAAACGAAAAGATAATCTCACCATCGACAAGTAAAGATAGAAAACCCGGATAAGATCGCTCGGTATACTCTCTGGTTTCCCAAGTACAGTCATTGGGATTAGCGGACCATTGAACTTTAACGAGCGGTACGTCCTTGTTCCGATGGTGTCGCACCTCCGTGTCAAGCACGCGAATAGGTTGCTGTACAATAGATAAGTCTAGTGAGATCTCAAGCTCTTGCAAATCAGGAGAAGCAATAACAGAATCCGACTCTCGAAGACACTTCCGAAGTTGCGAGACGTGAAACACGTCATGAATGCCAGATAAATGAGCTGGAAGTGAAACTCTATAAGCCACAGGGCCAATACGTTCAGTAATAGAAAATGGTCCTATAAAGCGAGGAGCCAATTTCCCAGTCGCACTGAAACGCATAACCCCCTTCAAAGGAGAAACATGAATAAAAACAAGATCGCCGATCGAGAACTCGAGAGGCTTCCTACGGTTGTCCGCGTAGGATTTCTGACGACTCTGTGCCTCTTTCATTCTCAATCGAATAAGATCAATCTTCTCAGAAGAATGACGAACAAAGTCCGGGCCAAGAATAAGCTTCTCCCCAGATTCCAACCAACATGAAGGTGATCGACGTGGCCTTCCGTATAAGGCTTCGAAAGGAGCCATACCGATACTAGACTGAAAACTATTGTTGTAGGAGAACTCTACTGGAGGTAGGTGATCCTCCCAACTTCCACCAAAATCAAGAATACAAATACGGAGAAGATCTTCCAAGATACGATTCACCCGTTCAGTCTGCCCGTCAGACTGTGGATGATAAGCTGTAGAAAAATTAAGCTTTGTTCCCAAAGCTTGCTGAAGACTCTTCCAAAAATGACTCGTGAATAAAGGATCACGGTCACTCACAATAGAACTAGGAACACCGTGAAGTCTCACGATTTCCTTGACATATAACTTAGCCAAAAGCGAAGCAGTCCAATTAGACTTAATAGGGACAAAATGAGCAGACTTGGTGAGGCGATCAACAATAACCCAAATGCTAGAATGGCCAGATCTCGAACGAGGTAGGCCATCTATGAAATCCATAGAAATCTGATCCCATTTCCACAATGGAATCTCAAGAGGCTGAATAAGACCTGAAGGACGCTGATGCTCGGCTTTAAAACGCTGACAAGTTATGCAATTGCTCACATAACTCGCCACATCGCGCTTCATGCCTTCCCAATAATAAAGACGACGCATATCGGCATACATCTTACTACTACCGGGATGAATGGTATACTTAGAATGGTGACAGTCATCAAGAATCTCATGCCTAAGTGCAAGATCAGAAGGCACAAAAAGACGGTTCTTCTTGCGAAGACACCCATAAGAATCAATGATGAAATCTTGCAATGCCTCATCACAAGATCCAGACTCACAAAGCTGAACAAGATGCAACAACTCAGGATCACGCCGCTGGGCATCGACAATACGATCCAATAAAATAGGTCGAGCTCCCAAACTAAATAATAGAATAGGAGAATCAAAAGATGAACCTCGATCACGAACTTCACAAAAAGATAGAGTCTCAAGAACATCCCATTCGGCAAACATCATAGAAACAACAGCCGAATGTTTGCGACTAAGCACATCTGCAACACGATTACCCTTACCAGGGGTATACTGGATATCAAAGTCATAAGAAGCAAGAAACTCGAGCCAACGTTGTTGTCTCATATTGAGTTCCTTCTGAGTGAACAAATACTTCAAAGATTTATGATCGGTATAGAGAATGAAGCGCTCGCCCAACAAATAGTGTCGCCAAATCTTCAAGGCAAAGACAATGGCGGCTAACTCAAGATCATGAGTGGCATAGCGAACTTCATTCGGACGCAGTTGCCTAGAAGCATAAGCAACTACCCGATCCTTCTGCATAAGAACAGCACCGAGACCACTACCACAAGCATCGGTGTAGACAACAAGATCATGATTCCCTTCGGGAACCACAAGAATAGGAGCATTAGTGAGAAGTTCCTTCAATGTCAGAAAGGAAGCTTCACACTTGTCGGACCAATCAAAACGAATGCCTTTCCAAGTAAGGCAAGTGAGAGGAAGCACAACACGGGAAAAGTTCTTAATGAACCGACGGTAATAAACCGCCAATCCAAGGAAACTACGAATCTCATGAACATTTTCAGGCCTCTTCCAATTCTGGATGGCTTCGATCTTTGAGGGATCGATAGAAATGCCATCAGAAGATACAACATGGCCTAAGAACTTAACCTTATTCTCCCAAAAGTGGCATTTGGAGAATTTGGCTCTAAACTGATGACGACGGAGGGTACTCAAGACAATTCTCAAGTGATTAGCATGCTCAGCTTCAGACTTAGAATAAATAAGGATATCATCAATGAACATAAGGACGAACTTATCGAGATATTCCCGGAATACTCGATTCATGAGATCGACAAAGAAAGCAGGAGCGTTCGTCAAACCGAACGGCATAACGAGCCACTCAAAAGAACCATATCGAGTGCGGAAAGCTATAAGAGGAATGCTATCCTCCGCGACTCGTAACTGATGAAAACCTGTGGCAAGGTCGAGCTGAGAAAAGACCTTAGCACCACTCAATAGATCGAACATGTCATCGATCCTAGGCAATGGATACCTATTTCTGATGGTTAACTCGTTAAGCTTGCGATAATCAATGCAAAGCCTAAGAGTTCCATCAGACTTCTTCACGAAGACGACCGCAGATCCCTACGGAGAAAAACTGGACTGAATCAACTGCTTGGACTCAAGCTCCAAAAGCTGCTTCTTGAGTTCCTCATTTTCCTTTGTAGACATCCTCGTGGGAGGACGACTAACTGGCTGCGTGCCTGGAATGAGATCAATGCGGAACTCAATTGCCCGTTTGGGTGGCAAACCCGATACAGGCTCAAAAACATCAGAAAAGTCACAAGCAACCGGAATACGAGATATATCATCATCATCTCGCGAGTCAAGAGAATATAAAGCCATCTTGGAATTATCCACATTCCGAAGAACAAGAGATAGCTGAGTAGGCGAATCCGGATGTCGAAGATATATAGTTCTCTCCGAACAAATAATCCTGGCATCATATCTCACTAGCCAGTCCATACCCAAAATCATATCGAATCCCAGACAAGAAATAACGTGCAGATTCGCACGGAAAGAAAAGTCACATAAAACAATCTCAACATCATCACAAAGAAAACTAAGGGTCGCGGATCCCCCAATTGGATTCACAATCCTTAAAGAAGTAATCAAACAAGAAACATCCAAAGATAAATCATCAACGAGCTTTTTCGATACGAAAGAATGTGATGCACCCGTATCGAAAAGAACTCGTATACTATGGTCATGAAATAAAATAGAACCTTCCAAAATAGATGAAGATGTACCTTTGGACTGAGAAGGACCTTCAGAAGCCTTAGCAGCATAAAGCCTGCTAGACTTGGCACTAACCGGAACAGTAGGGCAAGCTGAAACATGATGACCTTCCTTCTTGCAATAACGGCAGAAAAGAGGCTTAGGACAAGCTCGAATAATATGATCCGGAGAACCACAATTAAAGCACTTTCGAACGAAAGGTGTTCCGGAAGACTGAGGCTGAGAGCTAGGACCACCGATCTTCTTTTTCTTAGAAGGAAAAGGCTTCTTCTGAATTGAAAACGGTCTCTTGTTGGGGTTCTTGGAAACCTCAACATCAACATCACTATCACACTCCTTCTCGACGGTCTCGGGATGAAGTGCCGAATCAACCAACTCCTCAAAAGAAAGTTTAAGCTGGAGCAACAAAGACTTCTTAAGATATTTCTTAAGACCAGAAACAAACTTCAAATTCTTCTTATAAGAAGTACTGATAAATTCAAGACCATGCTAAGATAAAGCCTCGAACGATGCGACATACTCAGAAACAGAAGATTTCCCTTGCTTCAACTCAAGGAAGCGACGGGTCAATAAAACTTTTTCAGATTCAGGAACGAACTTGAGTTCAAATCGCTCCCGAAACTGAGTCCAAGAAAGAGTAGACTCATCAATCTCGGCTACAAGAAGCTCATACCAATCAAGAGCACGCTCTTGTAATAAACTAGAAGTCACAAGAACTCTATCATGGTCAGAAAGATCCATGCGAGAGAAGATATGCTCGCACGTGCGAAGCCAAGCTTGGACTTCAAGAACGGACTCAGAGCCCTTAAACGGCTTCCCTCCAAGATGAGAAAAATCACTACACTGATGTGCAAAGGCAGACTTGCGAGGTGGAGACACTCGAGGAGGAACTGGAGGCTGAGTGCTCCTAAACAACTCCAAAAACTGATCAGCAGACATATAAACACCATCCGGATGTGAGCCACTGGATTGCCCAGCATCCGAACGTCGTCCCCTGCCTCTTCCAGCCATACGCTGAAGGTAAGATAAGAACAAGATTATTCACAAGGTAGATATTGCAATATGGAATACTACGGAATAAAATGCATTCCTAGACGTATTCCCAAACTCTATCTAACCTTGATGGAATAAAGAGACACAATGATTTAAAGATTTGTATCACTTGTACACTTTGATGTACCATAATATGTGCATCTATTCTGTGTTTATCATATTTTGTTCTGAACTCAGCTATGATACCATGCTGTGATGCCTCATCTCTATACCCATGCTATCCTAGGACACTACAAAGTAATGCCGTCAACTAACACGGAGAATAAGGCTGGTTAGGAGCGACCATCTATAGCCTTGCTCTAACTATCTATTGAATACATCGACAATAAATATACCAACCAGGCCGACGTACCCAATGAATACTTAAAACAAAACCATAGGTGGTTGGATCTATCAGAACAGAATATAGTAACTCAAATGTAATATACATCACAGAACAGTAAATCATCATATACGCATATAAAGATACATAACAAAGTTATAAAATAATACATATCAAGTGGTATAGCAAACCACCATATACAGACGAGTCAAAAGAATACATATCAGAGTTACTACAAAATAGGACTACACAAAAAGCTATGACAAAAAGAACAAGCTGAATAGTCCATGCGGAAGCAAAATAGGCTAACTCCAAAAGCACCTAACCTGAAACATCTCGGTCTGACCCGAGTATAAGATACACGGGTCAGTCTAGCTAAACAAATCAGTTAGATAAACTGAACAACAATAAACCTGCAAGGTTACAAGGTATAGCAAATATCTCTAAAAGAGATAACACAATCATCTAACAAAAGATGAATCATATGATAACAAGCCTCATCTCATCGGCGACATGTAGAAACAAAGGATACGAATATCCCAAAACAAGCCAAAAGGCAATAACAAATACCAATAAGGTATACAAGTTCCACAAGGTAAACGCTACGCATCATGCGGCTCATAATGACCAACAGCGAAGAGCGATACCAAGGGAATATACAGATGAATGAAACATCAGAATATTGCTCGAGCTCAGTACTGTATAAACAAGGATCCATGAGCCCGAAGACTCCAAACCCAATATCACCCATGCGGCTCATAACGACCAACATCGGAAGCGATACTAAAGGGCAACCCAATATCACCCATGCGGCTCATAACGACCAACATCGGAAGCGATACTAAAGGGCAACAAACTCGAAGGCACATACCCGAAGGCAACAAACCGTAGTGGTGAAGGTCGGAGACCCAGTACTGGACACCACTAACTGGCGGAATGTGTCACAACTCTCGAAAAGGAATCTGAAAAGTGTTAACGTATGTCCCATAACCACTCGTTTGTACTAAACGGTTTACTATCCGTCAGCCACTTTCACACTCAAAGCAGTACAAAGTTCACCTCATATCATCGGTAAACCAAACCCGAAGGTTAAAACGATCAATTGAATAGGTCGGGAATTAATCGGAAGGATAAACGCACAGATTCAAGGTCCGTGTTTTGCCCAACCATTTAATCACCCTTCCACTTCGCTCGAAGTGCGAAATTGTACGTGTGGTTTAAATAGAATTTATAAATCGGAGAAGCGAACTTTTAACAATTTGAAGAAATAATTTATAAAAACCCGTGAATGAATTCAAAAAGAAATTATCAAGGTCAAATATGCATAAACAACTAATTGGAATCAATATGCATCGACCAATTTTGGAAAATTAAACGAACAAGGCAAATTGGCCAAAAACAGCTTATTCAGACGTCTGAAAGAAGGGATTCAGACGTCTAAATCTGGAAATCAATTTGTTTTCCAAAACAGAATTCAGACATCTGAATCCTAACATCCAGACGTCTGAAATGGGCAATATTTTGCCTATTTCTTTTCTGGTCGAAATTTAGCCAATTCAGACGTCTAGAATATAAATTCAGACGTCTGAATCTGGGGATTGAAATTTCCCTTGAACAATATTCAGACGTCTGAAAATAGGGTTTCAGACGTCTGAAACCAGATGGTCGGGCAATTCCTGAACCTAGGCCAACTATGGCTAAGCAAATCGAAAGCAATTGGATGCGTGTTGATTATGGGCTTGCGTCAAATGACAACCCAACCTTGAAAACACCTCCAAACACTCCGAACAACAAAAACATCAACCATAAAAGGTTTTTCATAGATTTGGCTTCAAAATTCAATATTTGGTAATTTCACCAAAGCAATCCAAATCGAAAGCAAATGCACATGAACAAGTATTAGGAATTCATTCCTAACATCAATGATATCAAAAGAAGTAGATGTGAGTTCAAAACTCACATTTTACCCAAAAACAAAGAAGATGAAGCTCAATATCAAGGAGAAGACCAACCAAACACTACTTCAACTCAACAAGCTTCAATCTAAGAATAAAACACATATTCCCCAATTTAGGTTTAGGAAATTTTCTGAAATTAAAGAGGAGAAGAGTTGGAGAAGATGAAGAAGAGCTTACCAATGGCTTCTCTTTGATTTTGGAGCAAGAATTTGGAGTTTGCAAATGGAATTAGGGCTTGCAATTTCTATTTCCTCTTTCCTTCCACCATTTCAGTTTTTGCTTGAGAAATGAAATGAAATGGAGATGAATGAAGTGAAGGGGCTAAGCTAGAGGGTTAAGTGGAGATTGGGCTGAACCCAAACTCAAGCCCAAGTAGAAAAAGTAGCCAAAATTTCACTTACTCCAAATATACCAAATATTATACTCAAAAAGATCGCAAATGCCATTTTGGAACCAATGGAGGTAGTTTCGAGTTCCAATTCGGCCATTTGCAGAAAGTAACATTTCGGACCTAAATCCGACTAACGACGCTATATTTAAATAAAACATTTAAATATAAAATCGTTAAATATGCGGGTTGTTACAGATGATTTGATGAATAATTCCAAATTTAAATAAAATTGAAATTGAATATTTAATTTTGATTTAAATTTGTAATTTGAGAATTTACTTAAATGTTTATAAAAGGTAATTAAGTTAATATTTTCAAAATTAAATATAATTGAAGTTAGATATTTAATTTTGATTTTCGATTTTGTAATATGGGATTTTGTTTAAATGATTATTAAAAATGATTTAGTGGATATTTTCAAATTAAATAAAATTCGAAGTTGAATTTTGAAATATAAATGGAATTTATCAAATTAAGTTATTATAAATATTTGAATGTTTAAATTTGATACTCATTGAATTGGAAGTGGTTTAAATTTGTAGTTCAAACCAAGATTTGAAATAAATATAGATTACAAATGGTTTTTATTAAGAATTTGAATTTAATCTTTAACCTTGGTAATAGAAATTGTTGAACTGAGATTGATTTAAATTGAATTTTGGAACTAAAGTTGATTTAAATTGATTTGTGAAATTAAGAGAAATAATTATTATTGAAATTATTTTTAATATATAAACTATTTTGAATAGATAAACTATTTTCAAATATAAACTATTTTTAATGTATGATTATTCCAAGATATAAACTACTTTAAATATTCAAACTGTTTAAGTTGGAACTGTTATGATTTAGATTTAATGGATTTAAATGCAAAATATTTTGATATAATGGTTTAAATATCTTGTGGTTATGATTTTGGAAATGAATATGATTTCGAAATTGATATGATTTCGAAAGTCAATATGATTTCGAAAGTGATATGATTTTGAAACATATATAATATTTTGATATGAAAGTTTGAAATATAAAATGACCACGGTGTGAAATAAGCGTTTGGTTATTGAAGAGTCCGATATCGGATATTATCTTACTCTATACCAATATTGAAAGCCACTTTAACAACTGTGTACGTGGTGGGGAGTACAGATGAAGTAGGATGGCTTGGCGACGATTCTATATGAGATAATAATGCAGCCCAGACTCCACAAGTCATCTTGATGTGACTAAAACTGGAGCTATACTGGGCCAAGTGA
The DNA here is from genome assembly GCA_030765085.1 of Allium cepa. NCBI lineage: Eukaryota > Viridiplantae > Streptophyta > Magnoliopsida > Asparagales > Amaryllidaceae > Allium > Allium cepa. Next base: position 846,955,211 of record CM060938.1, read on the forward strand.
GGTCGCACCTCCGATCGAGAATGCTTCTTTGATACCATTATATTACATTGCGATTTGATTGGATGCACCTTTGATTTAGGATAGTGTCTCGAGGTAGGCGGTAGTAGCTACTATGCATTACCACCAGTCCGTGAGTGTAAACGGTAGAATCCTACCCTGGCATTGCCTCGTGTGCCTTATCACATACCTTATTGCGCCCTCTACGAGTTTGGTATGTACCATACCTATAGAGTGCCCTCTGTTAGCCCTTCAGTTTATAGAGGAATTACGATAATGTATAGACTACGTGAATATATAAAATGTGTTAAGGGAGATATGGGTACTTTACTGTAGACATTATCTATGTAGCATATTGTACTATTTATGTAGATAGTTTAACAAATCCTTAAAGGATGGAATCCTAAACATCCTTTAAGTTATATTGCATTTCACTTGGACATTTCACTTGAGTTGATTTACTTGCATAAGAATTTTTTCTCGATTCGAGTGTTTTCGTGTTTTGCTTTATGCTTGGGTCAGATTGAGTGTCACAGCATTTGAGGCTCGCCTTTGGAGCTTGGAGGTTTTCTTGGAGATCTACCATTTATCTATTCATCATTCAGTTATTCCAATTATTTCTAGTTGTTTATCTTCGGACCTGCACTCTGCTTATGTATTAGAGACTTCTTGTAATCCAAATTTCTGCTGTATTTTGTTTCAGACTCTGATTTTATGTAGTAGCTTCATGAAATACTATTTATCTATTTCGCTGCTTATTGCTGTAATACTCTGTGTCTATGACTCTGTGATTGATTTATTTACTATTTATGCTAAGCTTAGAAAAATAAAAATTAACAACCTGTTGTTTTGAGCAATGCAAGTCTGACATGTATGAATGATTGTCGATTTGAATGGTTTGAAATGGAAGGTCGTTACAATTATAATCAATTTAAGATTTATCACCAAACATGTAGTAGTCTAATTTAGTAAAACAATCTGATAACAGATCTTAATCAACAAATCTAAATATAATTTATATGTATACGTTAATAAAAAAAATCTTAAAACCTTTTAAAATATTTCAAAATTATTTAACACACACACACATATCTATACATACGCATTCATGTAATTGTATAAATCTTAAAGTAGAAAACAAAATTGGAATCAATGTAAACTACCGTTAATAATTAAATAAAATAAAGTTAATTAGAATAACAAGTTAATTGCCAGATCTGTATTTAGATCAAAATCAATAGAAATTAACATAGAAATCATGAATAGAAGTTACCAATTTCAAAGGAAAACTAACTCTAATGATAACAAGTTATACAACTTCAAGATCTATATTTGTATACATATAAGGGACAACAAATACATATATAAAATGTTCAACATGAATTAACCACTAGATCTATAATATCATGGAATAAATAAATAAATAAGTAATGGAATTTACCTTGTTGATGTTGCCTATGATCCGTACCTTGAATGATAAATGCTTCTAGATCTGATTGAATCACCTCCAGAAATTGCAAAAATCCGAAGCACCGCTTTTATATTTATTTTATTTTATTTGTTTTGATTTTGTTTTTGAGTTTTATGTGGCTTGGAAATAATGGAATTTTGGCCAAGAAGCTAGAAAAATGAAGATGGAGGCTAGGATTTATAAGGAGAGTGATTAAGAGAGGCTTGTGAATGGAAAATAACATATTTATAGAGGGATCCTTCCTTAACCTCCTCCCTTCATTTCCTAGATCCAACCATTAGATTTAATCCTACTTTTATTATTTCTTCTATGAATAAGGTTATATGGGCCTCAAAATATTCCCAAACCCTTTTAGTAACTAATCTATTTAAATCTAATTTAAATATTTTATCAATATCATATATCGATACGTACATACATAACTTTTATGTACATACTTCATTAAATACTAATGGATTCAAACAAATCAAATAAATAAACAAACGAAAATTTAATAATTAATATTTCATAAATATTAGTTAATTTATAACGGTTATCAATTAATCAAATCATGTGGTTTTCGAAGCATTCATCATTACGGTTGTGCGACTCAAAGGTGTAAATTTAGTCTGCGATTAATATTGAACAATTCAAATATTAACATTCACACTTCACTTAGCAGGTGGTGTGACATTTTGGCTGAATTCATCGTTTACACATCTTTTGGTAAAATCCAATTTTACTTATTATAAGTGGTACCTAGTGGTGCCAATTCTTTACACCTATTCTCTTCATCAAAACTATATCACTTTGGGTTTATGGAATTTGGTAAGGGTCAAAATTCCAATATCATCCACATTCAACTTTATAGTCCAAACATGAAGTCCTTAGTTCAATAACAACAATTATTATTAACAAAAATGCTCTGGTCAGAGACTTTGACTTTGAGTTGACTTGCATTGACCATGATACCGACCCCATAAAACTAAGGAGACAAATCCTGTCTTGAATAGTGCTTCAATTCCAATACTTCCACTCGATCCAACTATAATAACCCGATGGAACGCCATGCCTTGATTTGGCTATAATCAAAGCGGAACTTTCATATTGAAGATCCACATTATTTTGAAGTTGAGAGAAATATGCAAATCAATCACATCGATTTTTTCTGTTTGAGCTTAGTTATATTAACCAACAGGAAAACTATTGAGTGAGTCGCTCCATAATTATCCAATAACTATCAGTACGTAACATCTAGGTGCCCCCCAGTAGTCATGAGTAATATACTGCCCAATATTTGGATAGCGTCACATACTCTAGTCTTAATGGATACACCGATATCCAGTTTCGATGCATCTTGACTAGGAACATTAAAATGGTATATTTGTTTTATTGTGATAAATTACTCACGGTTACAACACTTTGTAACTACTATCACAAAATATGTCATTTATGGATTTTCTATTAAATATACTTTTAACTAAATTAAATAATTAATATAACCACATTATATCAAGTATTTAATAGAAAGAAACACCTTTATTATAAACAAGATTGTTCAACGACTTAGATATATGTAACAAATCACATAATTTCCCCTAGGGTATACCCCTAACACTATCACTACTTTCTCAAATATTGTATTCTCAATAAACTAACATTTTACTCTATACAAAATTTTGAAAAACATCAAAATTGACTTCTAGCTTTTAAGTATATTAGATATTCAATTGTAAACATGCACACCATCCTTGGGGTTAAACCATCCACATTAAGCACTTAATTAGCAATGCAAGTGATCCAAATCATTAGATGTATTTACAATTTAAACCATTCAACATTTATTTCTAAAAATGTATATACATATATATATATATATATATTCAAAAATCCAAATTTAAGTATAAGGTCAAAGGAAGAAATCATACTTCTAATATTAAAAAATTTCCCATATTTTACAACTGAAATATAAAAATCAACTTGAATTCACTAATATTTTAGCGACTTAAAAATTATTCCTACCATTCTTCCCATTATTTTCAAATGTACATAATTCCATTTCATAGCCAAATGAGTTCAAACTCTTCAATCAGAAGGTGAAACAAATTTTACTAGAGTTTAATATCTCATTCCATATCTTAAAAAAATTTGAAATTCTCAAATATTATTGAACTACAATTGTCTTTTTCGTAAATCATCCAAAATTAATAAAATTTGATTTTTATCCTTCCTAACATAAATAATTAAAATCCTCTTGTTAACCATCTCTATTTAGCTATTCACTGAAAGGTTTAACAAGTCCAAATAATGTTATTCATTTTGTTTCTAATATTGTACATTAAAATTCTAAAATCAAAATTTGAAATTTTAATTTCACTTTCTCAATTTAAAACAACTTTTAAGGTTTATATATATCTTAACCAATTAGTTTCATCTATATAAGATACACACTTCATTGACAAGAAAATTCCATAAACACACATATTTATATTCATTAAAACAACCATTTAATCATCTAGCAAGCCCCCTTTCTAAAACCAAATAATTCAAAAATAAATCTCCACCCTAAAATTTTTTCCCAACAAACACATTGCTAATTTAGGCTTGCTATTAAAATATATTTTAAGGTGTTTCTAGAATTCTCAAAAGATAGCTTATACTAACAAATTTTCATTATTCCCCATTATTTTCAACAGTAAATTACTCTTATCTAATCTTTTGAAGATACACCAAAAAGCCATTCAATTACCAATGAAACTTTAAAATCATTATAACTTAATCCTTTCTAAATAATAAAACCATAAATAGGAATTTCACTGTTTTCTCTTTAAGTCCAGAATTTCCATTTTTTAACTTCTTAACCATACATTTTAGAACTTCCCTTTTAAAACCTCCATTGGGAATTGCATATAAACATTCTAAGTTTATATTTTTAAAATATGTGAAAATCCATTAAATTTTAAATCCCAAATTAACTTTTATGATTCAAGCTTATATTTCAAAATCTCAAATAAAATCACTTATCTCATTTAATTAGCAAGCTCTGTTTTCGAGTTGTTACATGATCATATTCGGTATTACTAGTCTAATGGTAGGCCAGTCTTGTGTGGTAGGGTACAAGATATTCTTGTCAGACCTCGGTGCATTTATCTAGAGATGTACCTTCGGAAGGTAGTTTCTTCTCTTGTTATAGTATCGAATCCATTCTCCAATATGAGCTTTATGGTTTTAGTTGTATACCAAATATGTTGGAATGTGAGATGCAAGCATTCCAGCTATTTTAATATTTTACTTTGAACCCTTAGACTTTATTATAATATCACTGGATTTTCTATAAAAGTATTTTGGTTATCGTAAGGTAAAAACCCATCTGTGTCTATGTGCGGCGAGGTCTTACGAGATACCTTTAATTTTAAAGGATATTTCAAGTTAACAAATTAATAAAGTTTTTTTGTTTTGTGATTTGAAGGATTTGTAAAATGATCAAAATGTTTTAATGGTTTAAAGTTGATCAAATAACTTGACCACCTTCTGGGTGTTAGAGAGAAAGTGCCTAGGCTTGAGTTTGGAAAACCAGTTTTCTGTTCTCCCTGGCTATCTAGACTGGCCTGACGAAGGGGATAGTAAATTTGATTTACCTAAATTGAAATTTTCAAAAGAATAAAGAACAAATTTTCCAGCATTAATACGATTTGGATTTTATGGAGATAGTCTTCTTGTACTCGGTGTTAAAGCCCAAAGAGAGGACTCGTACTATTCGTGGAATTTAAAAGTTGATTTCATCGTTATTCCGTCTATAGTATTTGTTGAATACAGGGATTGATATTGAGTAGAATTAGATGATTTCTATTGAATCTGCTCACTTAATAGTTACTGGCTTTTGGATTAATATCCTAAATAACTTGGTTTTTAATTAAATAGAATTTTCGAGTTTTAAATTAAGAAATCTTTGTTAAGATTTAAATGAAATGATTTTAGGAATATATCCCTAAGTGTAAAAGAAATGCTTTCAAATTAGACCAAGTTTAAAATGGGTTTTAAGTAATCAAAGGTTTGATAAGAGAGGTTTGATAATTCCGTATATACAGGAAAGAATAGTTTAGAAATATATATCTCTAAAAGAGATTTTGACAAAAAGAACTTAATCAATTAGAGAATGATTCCCTATTCACAAAACCTCTTTTTATCGATGATCAGTTTGAAAGAACTTGGGTCGAATCTGGGTAAGTCCTATCCGAAACCATTTCGAACCAATGTATGTATTCGAAAAAATAAAGACTTGGTAAAGAAAATGAAGGATGAAGACCAAGAATTTTTAGAGTGAAAGGATTTCTTGTTGATAATTCTGGTTAGCTCCAAATACCAATGTAGCAGTGCTCCCTTCATTTCTGAAACTCTTTAGGTTATAAGGACTACTCGCTACTAATCCTAAGGATAATTCCCGACTGGATATGGTTGGAGGGTGCCTACGGTTTCGTTCATTCCTAGAATGGACTTGTATGGACAGATGTTTGACACTGCATTCTTAAGATTTCATCATTGACTTTAATAAATATACATCTATTTGGTGGCAGAGAAGGCAACTTCTCTTAGCTTAACACCCTTCTGTGAGACGTATGAGCTTGAAGATTGTATGTTTGTGAAAGTCAATAGAGATCAATGGAATGGAACTGTGGCATTCAAAAAAAGATGATGTGCTATGTAAAAGGTAATCATTACCTCAACGTTAGAACCGAAAATGACCAAAACAGGGTAGATGCGACAATGCTATGTGGTTCGCAACCATAAGGGTATGATCATCCCCTTCTAGATATATTTTTGCTCGTTATGATGTTAATGTGGATGTATGCTACGAGGGCCCTCGGATAGGTCGGTAACGACCGGGGTGATGACATATTCGGTACTATCTGAGGAAAGGTGCAATGACCCACTTTTCCATACAAATTTAAACTGACATTTCCTACACTTGTCCAACCTAAATTGCATGGGAAGGTGGATAGTAAAAATAAAGAAAGTAGAAAGAAGATAGAAAGAAAACTAAAAAATACAGAATCTCACGGTGGAAACGAATAATCTATAATATAGAACAAATCTTTACATAAAAAATTGTAATGTTTATAGTATAGATAATAATCAGAGTATACCAACCTATAAAGCACAGACTGTTATAACATTTTGTCCTTACAACTACTGAAAAACACACTAAAATGCAACAGAATATAATCATCTACGTGGATACGTTTCTGGCCTCCATCTCCTCTCCTGAAGCTCCAATCCTTCTAGCTAAACCTGGAAATATGCTCGGTCTGACACGAGCAATTTGGGAAAAAACAACGCCCGGGTAAGTCTAGTAAAACCAGTGTGAGAATTTAAATCGCAAGGAATTTTATTCATTATATCTTTCAAAATCCTTTTAAAATCAAAGATATCCCGTAAGACCATGTCACACATAAACACGATGGGCTTTCCCCTGTAGCAACCAAAACCTTTTATAGAAAATCCAATCATATTATAATAGGGTCTAAGTACAAGAAATTATTCAAATAGCCGAAATTGTTGCATTATTAAATTACAGCATACTAGGCTCTACAACCTAAATTGTACAGGCTCATATTGGAGGATGGATTTCCATACAATGACTAGGCGCTGGGGTACCACCTATCATAGTACACATTTAGAAACATGTATCGAAGTCCTCGCTTGGATCCCCTACAACACAAGACCAGCCCTACCCCTAACCTGGATAGAGCCGAATATGTTATCACCCCAGGTGTTTCCTCCCTTACCGAGTTCTTCCAATGCACCGTAGTTATAATATTCGAGGGTATCTAGAAAGATGACAAGCATACCCTAATTGGGTGCGACCCACTTAGACTTGCTGCATCTCCTTTGATTTTCAGGCATTCCGGTTGATGAGGCTTGAGGCTACGATTACCTTTTTTAAGGAATTTATAATTGGAATGTTTATTGTCCTCCAATGATAATGTACTGATAGCATTCATCCATACAAGTCCGTTCTAGGTCTGAACAAAACCAAGGCACTATTCTACTACATCCATTTTGGAATCATCATTAGGTTCAGTAGCAATTAGCCCTTGCACTTCAGTGCTCCATCTTCGATTCCATGCTCTTGTCTTCATTTTGAGAAAATATTTTAGTTGGATAGAAATGATGTTGGGATATGACTTATCTGATCCCGGTCTCTTCGAAACAACGTTTGATATTTCCAGTAAACTTAACCCCGATTCTTTAGGAAATAAACAGACGAAATAAGGTTGGAGATCATCTTCTAATCTTGATAGTCGTTTATTTAACCATCAAATAAACAATCATTCAATCAAAGATTACATTTCCCACTGAAATCACTAAGCCTTAATTAATTTAAATTCAATAATTACATCTCTTAATCAAAGGTATGTACTTATCTCACGGAAATAAGTATATTCACAAACCATTCCCTTCAATAATATTTGAAAAACCTTTTTAAATAAATATGGAAAGCACCCTACGGTATTAACCATGGATTCACGGCTCAATGATTACGTCTCTACTCTAGAGAAATCCAAACTTAACATAGGCAATCTCTGCCTTCCGATTACACCATGAAAGTATATCATTACTTTTCGAAAAATTTATTTAATAATTATCTCAATATAATACTTATAAAGTTTCTATATAAATTTTCAAAGTTTAACTTAAGAAAAATACTCTTTTATAAAAGGTTTACTATATAATATATTATTTTTAAAACATTATTAATATTTAAACAAATTATCTTTGGAATAATAATAATATCTAAATATTAATTAGCCCTTAAGTAATAATTAACTTTAAACAAATCACTATAAAATAACTTTAATTAATAATTTAATATTCTTTAAACAATTTAAATAATTAAATAGCTTTGAAACAATGATTAAATAATTTTTAAATAATTTTTAAGATAATAAAATGATTAACTTCAAATCATTATTAAATAATTATTAATTAACTTTAAAATATCATTAACAAAAAAATATCTTGTAAATAACTTTGATTCATGAAGCAATTTTCAAATTGGAAAGTGGCTTATTAATCCCAGTGGTACTTAATCAAATTACCATTTATTTCATAATAATCCAGCATAACAGATTTAGATATTCATATCAATCCTTCTTTAACACTAAATTTGTAATGACCCATAAATTCTTATGGTTTTAATGACGTTAATAACTGAATTTTGTGAAATTTTAAATAATAAAAATTTGAAATAAAAAATTATTATTTGGAATACTTCTATGTAAGCATAGCAAATGATAAATTTTCAATTAATATATGGAAGTTTATTTTATTACGTAATTTTATTTCAATTCAAATCAGTTAAAATTGATGATAATTAATTGTTTTCCAAACCTGAATATTTTTATACAATAAAATAGTAAATCATCTTCTGAGTGAGATGTCATATTTTGTTTCTTTAAATTTGAACCGCTATTGCTTTGTTTATCTTATTTTCGACAGATTTGCAGCATTTTGGTACGGAATATCGACTGTTGATTGGATAATCGTACCATTGATATCTGTATACCGAGTTGATCGTCTCGTCATGCTGATTTCTGCGATATATTCAATTCTGTGTTTTGAAGTCCGATACGTGGTGGAATCATTAAAACGTCAGACCATATCGATATCCATATTTGTTCCTTTGATTTATCTTTGACTGTTTATCTGCCTACCTGTTGAACACAAACAATCAATGGCCATTTTCCTTTTGCTTTCCCCTGGCTGTTGCGTTTTCCTATGATGTTAACCCGTTCCATTTTTTTAACATATTAATTCGCATGCTTCAGCCAGCAATCTTCTTCTCTTCCAACCCTCAACCTTCGGCCATGCTTCAACATTTTTTTTCTTTTTCTTCCACTAGCTATTGCCGAGCTCCGGCCTCAACCTCCTCCCATCCCATGCACGAGCCTTGCCTCCAGATGCCCCTTCTTAGTCTCTCTCTTATCCTCCTTCCCCACTTCCAGCTAGTCGCATCAACCTGACCTCATCCTTCCCCTTGAACACGAAGCCAGGTTTTTTATTTAAATATACGATATATTTTGACTTGTAATATATAATGTTGGTTTGAAATTCATGTGTTTTATCCTCTGTAGTGTTTTCTTTTTCGCCCAGCCTTCCTTCTCTTTCGTTTGAAATTTGTAAGTATATATAGACAATAGTTTTATTTAATATTCTAAATATATATATATATATATATATCATAGTTTTATTTTTAATATATATATTTATACAACTGTTGTAAATATTCCAAGTATTTGTACATAAGTTGTTCGGTAGAAGAGTTATAAATATAGTAATATGTAAGTTATATTACCTATGTTTTTCCAATGATGGCTGACGTGTAGGTATTTATATAGTAGCTTGTACATGTATATGTTTGGTTATATTATATATTTGCCAACAGTTATGTTGTTATAGGCTGCTTATATGTATACATATATATTAGCCTGTATATATATTTTCTTATTGTTGTTGCATCGGAATAGCATGCAGTTGTATACTATATAGTGACTACATATATACCTTAGTATGCATAGATTTTGTTTATACATTTTCTGGTCTGCATATATTTGTCTATAGCCGTATATATTTTTTAATCCCCTTGTCTATATATTTATTTTACAATTTATATATGCTATAGTATTATTATTCAATATTTTTAAAGTATGCAAAATATATATTATTTGTACATAAGATATGTAGTTTATATATAATATAATCTGTTATTTATACAAGTATATATAAAACATGTTTATTTGTATATGCAGATATTTATTCGTTAAATAGATGATCTATTGACCCATGGTAAATTTTATTTTTGATGTTTAAGTATTGTTTTAAAAATGATAATATATATGTTTTATATATGTATTAGTCTAAGTATATGTAAGTTTGGGTTCAAATTTTATATTGTGATGTCCGTATATCAGCAATACAGGAAATTTGTTGGATATACATTGCATATAGAAATTTTATATGCATATATAATATTATGTCTGTTATATATTAACTACATATATTAGTTTATACTAATATATCATTAGTTATATAAAATCTGTTGGATATATATGGGTCTGACTGCATTTTTATTTTGGTGCTAAACTTATATATATTAGTACGTGTATTTTATAGTTTATATATATATATATATGTGTGTGTGTGTGTGTGTGTGTGTGTGTAGTATATCATATGTGTGCATTTAGTTTGGTATATATATATGTGTGTGTGTGTAACTTTCAAATGTATTTTCTTAAGTGTTCATATATATGTTTCAACTTTTAAATTATTTCTTTATATTGAATAAGAGAGTTTAAGTATATATATGTATTTATTTCAAAATATATAATGTATGTATGTTTGATTTTATATGTGTGTTTTAAATTAAAACTATGATTTTTGAAAACCATATATATATATTTAATTTAATATATGTTTGGATTTAGGATTTGACTATATATATAAATAGTTATATATAGTTATATTTATGAGTTCACTTATACCAATTATCTTGATCGATCCAATTCTGATTTGAATTCGTCTATTCCTATTTATCAGCTTTGTCGTCAAATGTGTGCAAATCTATCTTTACTTTGAAAGTCATGCTTGCATTTTGTAACTCAATTTCATTGTCTATCCTCTCTAGCCTCGAAAGATGAGCAATCACTCACGGTTAACGTTCTTATATTTTTTAAATTTGATTGCAAATGAAACGACAACTGAAATATGCTGCTATTAGTTATTTACTATATATGATATTATCTGTTCACCTGTGACATCTCACACCATTACTTGTTATTTATCACTGATGATATATTCTTATTGCTGATTTTTATATTATTGTCATATATGTTATCACTCTGCAAGTTCCTTGTTAGTATAGAATTCCCTATGAGTCGAAATGATACATACCCGAACGATCTGTAGAATAGGAGAAAATCATTATGGGTTGAAATGATAAACCCAAGCGATTTTCATTAAATTAAATTTGGGATTGCGGGTTGAAAGGATATATACCTGTATATATTTAAATTACAGATTGAAATGACAAATATCTGTATCACTTGACCATAGGATAGAAAATTACATATAGACTCCATTGGTCTATATATATATACATATATATATATATATATATACATATATATATATATATATATATATATATATATGTTTTGAAAATGATTTCCAGGAGTTTTTAAAAAGGAAATACATGGTTTTATATATAAATATTAATTTTTTTAATTATATATATATAAAGGTTATTTTATATATGATTAAATTCTTGATTTTTAAAACTATATGCTTTGAAATTTTAAAATTATAAGTTAGCTTTGAAATTATAAATTTTAAGAATTTACTTAAAATTTTACTATTTTAAAATATGTATAAATTAGTTTGATAAAAAAAAGTTTAATAATAAAATTTAATTTAATAAAGTTTGATTTAATTAATATACAATATGTTTATGTATTTATTTGAAATTATATTTTATAATGATTTTAAAAGTTAAGGTTGGAAAGAGAAATTTGAATTTATTTGAAATTGTATTTAATTAAGAATTTTATTTAATTAAATCGATTTGAAACTTATTGAAATTGAGATTTTTAAAGGATGTGATTTTTATAACTTGATTTTGTTTAAGGTAATTAAATGAATATTTCAAGTTTAAATAAATTCAAGGAAATATTTAGTTTATTGAAATTTGGGGTTTTATTTAAAAGATATTAGATTTATTAAGTATATATTTCAAAACTAAATAATAATGAAGTTAAATTTTGATATATATGAGATTATCAAATTTAGTTTGGAAAATGTGGAATCTTTAAAGCTTTGTAATATATTGAACTAGAAATGGTTTATTTTGTTGTTTAAATCAATATTTGAAATCGATGAAATTTGAAATGGTTTATTGAGAAACTGAATTGAGTTGAAATTGATGAATTGAGATTGAATTAAATTTAAACATTAGAATTCGGGTTGATTTGGAATCGATTTGTGAAATTTGTGAAAGCTATTTTATTATATAAAGTATTTTGAATTATATTTAAAACTATATGTACTTTACTTTATAAACCAATTTAATATATACCTAATATAAATCATTTTTAATATAAAATATTTTTAATATAAACTATTTTAATATATTAATTATTTTAATATAAACTATTTTAACTTATAACTATTTTTAATATACTAACTATTTTATTTTATAAACTATTTTATTTTATATACTATTTCTATATCTAAATTATTAGGTGGGAAGTTATGTTTTCAAGTGTTATGATTTCCAAAGTGTTATAGTTCTAAGTTTTATGATTTCGAAAGTGTTATAATTTTTAAAATGCTATGATTTTGGAAATAAATATTTTTGAAGTGAAAAATGATATTGTATTGATAGGTTTTTGAAATGGAAATGATATTTTGGTTTTGAAGTATAAACTATTTTCGAATGAATGCGGTGTTATAATAACGTTTGGTTGTTAAAGAGATCGGGATCGGTTATTTTCATACTCTATACCAATGCCGAAAACCACTTTAACAACCGTATACGCGGTGGAGATGCCAGAATAAAGTAGGATGGTGGCGACGTTCTATTTGAGGTATATACGTGGACCGGACTCCTGTGAGTTAGCATAAGGTGACTAAAACAGGAGCAATTGACAAGCTAAGTGAGTTAGCTCCTCCGGTCAGACACACTTCTTCGATTTCCTTTCTATTACTTTATGATTGATTTGGTGTGCACCTTTGATTTGGGAGTGTGGATCAAGGTGAGCGGTAGTTGCGGCTATGCGTTACCACCAGCCCGGAAGTGTAATTGGTATATATACCCTCGCTTGCCTAGTTGTGCCATGTCATCTACCTTATCGAGACCACTACGAGTTTTTTTGTACCATACCTATGGAGTGCCCTCTGACGACGCCTAGTATGGGGGAGATTACGGTACTATTAGACTAGGAGAATATATAAAATGTGTTAAGAGGGATATGGGCAACGCCTTAATGCTATTTTAATAGTTTACTTTACTATAGACATTATTATAATAGCGTATATTACTACATAGTAGATAGTTCACGAATCCTAAGAGGATGGTTATCCCAAACATCCTTTAAGTTACTTGTATTTTAGTTGATATTTCACTTGAGTTGGATTTATTGATATAAGACTGTTAATCCTGACTCAAGTGTTTTGTGTTTTGCTTTACGTTCAGGTCATCCTGAGTGTATCACAGCATTCGAGATCACCATTGGAGTTGGAGCTTCGCTTGGAGATCCATCTATCCATTCAGCTTTCAGTTATTCAGTTGATACCGGGGATGTATTCATATTTGTTATTTGACAATTGTATTGAGACTTCTATGTATTCGAGACTTCTGTTGTATCTTGTTTAACTCTGTTATATATATAGTAGCTTCACGAACTACTATTCATTTGTTTCCACTACTTATTGTTATAATACTCTGTTTTTGTGATTCTACGATTATTTTATTTACGTATATGTTGAGTTTTTCCAAATATAAATTAACAATATAATATTTTGAGCAATTTAAGTCCGACGTGTGCGGATGCAAATGGTTGAAAATATCAGAATGTTACAAAATTCAACATCATATGGCTAATATAATTATCAAGAAAATAAATAGATGTCTATAAAAATATGATACCAAAACAAGGTTTTATTTCTGCTAGTCGATGTCCAAAAACTCATAAAATCAGTAATAATGGTAGAACGGTGATTTATTTTACCAATAGGGATCCAATTTAATACAATTAGTGGAACGGTGTTTTATTCCACTAAACAGATGTCCAAAACATCATAATTAACTTAAATAAACTCGACGTTGTTTTTATCTGGCAAATAATTTCAATAGGTCGACCATATGAATTTTAAACGACGATGTTTGTTTAAAATTTGTTAATCAAATTCTGGCCGTTTCAAATTGCTATAAATTTCCACTCATTCAAAGTCGACAACAGTTCGTACGATGACGTAGTGTTCGTCGATACAAACCTATTGCAACAAATCTCGCGTAAATCGGAATTCGTATGAACAAGTTATAATGTTTTAAAATTTACAGCATATGTATATTTAAATTAACAACTTATATTTAAAAACTTTTTCCTCCATCTTCCTGGGCCGAAGTCCATAACCAACATTCCTTAATGTTTTGATTTGTTTAAACTTTCCCAACCTTTTCTTTTAACTGGGCCGAAGCCCATACCTAAAGCCAAGACACTGTTCACGCTTCTCCTCTCTTTCTCTTGTTCTTCCAGCTCTAATCAAAAGCCATGAACCCAAAAAACAAACAAATTGCATCGACCAACCTACTACAATTTTCGATCACCCAAACCTCTCGTACATCCCGAGACCCAAGTCCAAGCCACTGTAGTCCAACGCCCAAAGACACGAACGCCTCTACCAGTTCGATCACCTTCCTTGGGACGTCCTATACGCATGCACGTGCACACGAGTCCAGGACCACCGATGATAGTCGCGATCACACCCTCAAGTCTGCCTCACCATACTCTCCTCGACCCACCATCCTCCAGTATCCCTCTCCAACGAAAACGCGATTTACCCTAAAAGTCTAACAGCTTTTTATAGATAACACCCAAATGCCGCACTCAAAACCAAGAACCCCCAATGCCTCACTCGCTTAAAGCCGCTACAACCAACTCCAAAGCGACCGCCACCTCTCAAGCTACCCATATACCAATCGCGACCACCTCTGATACTTGGTCGCACCTCAACCACCAAGATTTTCGAACCCAAACAGAAAACGTCCTTAAACCCTAAAAGTCACCCATACATCCAAACCACCACCTTAGAACAAAATCCCCACGGTCGAGACCTCGCCCTCGACCCCACGATCATCCCAAAGCCAACGCCCTGCCGCCTCGTCCATCGTCGATCCAAAAATTATTTTTTTGTGAAAAATGATCAAACCAAAATTTCTCCCAATCGAATAACTTAAAATCGTGATTTCTACGCTAAAAATTCTAATTAGATATGACAAACATGGTTATGAATTCAATTCGTTGATTTAAACATATCAAATTTGTCAAACCTGGATTGTTCAGGCTATTTTCACCTCCACAAAATCTATAACATGAATCAAACCCAAATTATTTTTAGTGTATGCTATACTCAAAAATTAACAAGTTACTAGTTTTCATCACCTTCAAATTCGAATTAGATTTGGAGATAGGGATTTTTGAAGGCGAGTATATATGTATATTTTTCACTGTAAAAATAATAGAGCATTAAAACACTTCCAGGAATTTCTCTATTTTAACTCTCACCTTAATCATTTTTTGAAATCTTTTGAATCTTCTAGTTGAACTCAGTTTGATTTGAAAACTCAAATCCTTGCCTATGCTTTTGAATTTGAACAGAGTGTCCTCTTCTTTCTTACCTTTTTACAGTGTTTCATTTATTTGTTTACAGAGCTTTTATATTTTCTTTGTGAAACACCCCACAGATACCCAAAAGGATGCATTAAAAGGTATGTTGAGTTGTAGGTATAACTGAAACTAAGAGAGGCTAAGATTCGCAAGACAAATATAGATAAAACACTGGAAACATAAAACAATTACTTAATTAAAACAAAACTTCATAATTACTTCATAAATAAGTCAAATATAAAATACAACATCCATATCTCAAAACTCATCTTGTCTTATGAAATAAAAATTCATAATCTCAAAATTAAAGTACATAATACCCCTTATAATAAGCTAGTACACAAAAAGAACTAATGTGATAAACCGAATTTTTGGACATCTGCTAATTTGAAATTAACAGGATTAGATTTGTTAAAATACTCATTTGTAGTTTGAACAAATGAATTCTTTTATACATTATTTAAAATAAGCTAAATTATTATTTTCAAACAAATTTAAATTGTTTAAATATATATGTGAGTTAATATTTGAAATTCAAAGAATAAACATTTTAAAATAAATTGGATTTAAAAGTGTGTGTGTGTGTGTGTATAACTAGTATATTGTACAACTATTTATAAATGTATAATTGAAATTTTATATCATTTACTTTTAAAAAATTTATATAGATAAATAAGAGATAAAGTTTAAAAATAAACACATAAGACATAAATTAAAGCAAATTGAAAATTTATAATATAAAGATATAAGATTAAAATATACATGTATAAAGTTATTATATAGATTTAAGAAAATTAATAAATACATAAAACAAATTAAGTACATTATAATTACAAATGTAAGCAATCTATAAAACAATAATGACAAGTGTAATCAAGCTTTATTATACAATTAACAAGTGTCTAAAATTTGTATATTCTTTTTAATAAGAAAAGAAAAGGGTAAAACTAAATTATAATCCCCT
This sequence comes from Allium cepa, assembly GCA_030765085.1. NCBI lineage: Eukaryota > Viridiplantae > Streptophyta > Magnoliopsida > Asparagales > Amaryllidaceae > Allium > Allium cepa. Next base: position 846,972,066 of record CM060938.1, read on the forward strand.
TCATTATTCTCTATCATTTCTGTATGCAGTCCCTTTCCTAAAACAAAAAACAAAAAAACTGACCAAAGGCTTAAGCTTACATTGCAAACCAGAGAAGATAAGAAAAAATAAAATCAAAACAAGTCAAGTCTTGAAGCAGATCTGAGGAAAATCAAAATTTAATCCAGCTTAGTAAAGATTCAACTCTTATACATCATGCAAGATCAACTGGGCAGGGATGAAAACTCAACTTAACCATTCAAGGAATCAACCAACAGGATCGTCTCAAACGAAATTCTAGTTTTAATCATCTCAGCCTTCTCTATTTACAGTTTTCAGGTGAGTAACCTATACATGCAGAAATTACTTAAGTTCAAGTGTGATCAAGGTTTGTATGACGATTTAAAAATGAATGCATGTATGTTTGTATGAGAAATGTTCTGATGCATGTCTGTAAACATATAGGACTCACACTGTTTTACATTTCCAGATTTAAATATAATTCCAAAATTCATAATCTACATCTGTAATCTCATATAGGTTGCGGAGTTCAAAATGGTATTTTGTTTGAATATATAAACAAAGTTTTTTTTAAAAAAAATTATATTTAAAACTATCTGAAAGTTTAAGAAGACAGTGGAAGTTGCAACATAGTTCAACCCTCTTTCTTTAATCTGTAAAACCTGAATCCATCTGTAGACTCGATGCATGTGGCTTATGGTTGCATTAAATATGTGATGTATGTTTGAAATGTGATTCCATGATGTTTTATGATCCTAAATCAAGCTTATGGTATGTAGTTGGTGTGTACATGTCTGGACATGATTATTCTTCTCTGTTTTAAAGTTCAGTGATATAAACTTAGATTAAAAATTTATATTCTTCACACTGAAATCCCTTTTAGGCTGATGCATTTAACCAAAGATGGTTTATTTAAAAGCTAAACTAAGTTTTAAAAATGTTTTCAAGAATAATAAATATAGATATTTCTGGAAGAATGAAAAAGAACAGAGAAGCATAAGCATTTGTTAAAATCAAATATAATGATCTGTTAAGATATATATATAATTCGAATTGCATTTCCAAATTAAGATTTTTAAAATTAAAATCTTGATTTTTAATACTAATTTGGATGGGCAATTCAAGGATGTTTAGAAATTGGTTATGGAGGGTTTCTCAGTGATCAAAAGAGTTAGAATTGTTGGGGTTCCTTCTGGAGCTAGCTGAATGAGTGGGGTATTCGGCAAAAATAGTTGGTGGGTGGACGGACCATCGGGGAGGCGGCGGTGGGTCGTAGAATTTTAAAACCCTAGTTTTGGTAAATCTTACATTAATGGATGCTGCGTCGTTTCTAAAGCATCGAGTTGCTTGGAAATTGAGAGGGAGTTGTATGGGTTAATCATGGAGGTGTGGACGGAGTTGGGGAGGCTCCGGCGGTCGGCTTCGATGGTTCGTAGGGATTTTCTGGTGATGTTCAATTTCAGGCTCGCTTTGAAATGCTCGTTTTTGTTTTAGGATTCGAGGCGAGGGATCAAGGGTCAGAATTGACAGTACGGTTGATCGTCGACTTGTGGAGGGGGTCGAAGGTGGTTGCGACGGCATGGTTGGGCTGTGCACGTGCACGACGGAGTTCGGGTGATAGAGGATAGGGTTCATGTTCAACTCGAGGTCGTACTCGATTTTTTCATTGGGAAAGCGATGGTTGTTCTCGGGTTTGAGGAGTTTTCATCTCGGGTTGTTCGTGCGTCAGTAGTTAGAGATAGGTCGCTGTAGTTTGGGAAGATGGTATTGTGTCGAGTAAACAGGAGAATGCTCGAGTTTTAGCTCGTGTAGGATGGTTTTTGTTTCGGGTTAAAGTGTGAAGTTCAGCAGGCTTTTGTATGCAGTTCGAAGTTTTAATAAAGAAGGAGGAAAAAAAATAAATAAGTGAAGGAACTCGAGTAAGTACTGGATTTACCGAACTAGGAAATCAGGCAGTTTGTTTGGAGTTTAAAATGAATTAGGTTTAAACTTCTTCTAAGCAAATTTCCTTTAATATAAAAAGTGACTTAACATATGTGATTAGAAAATCAGTAAAACTGAAAAAAAAATTCTTAAAAATTTAATTTAAGTTTGGAAAGTGTTGAGGTAATTAGTTAATAATTAAGAATTAATTAATTAACACTTAAGGGTTTTAAGTTAGTTAATTAATGGTAAATTAAACTATAATTAAGGTTAATAAATTAATAATTAGAAACAATTAATTATAGATTTGTGGTTAATTAATTAAGTAATTAAGGGTAATTAAGATTTATCAAGTAAGGAATTAAGATGTAATAAGAATAAATCAATTGGTTTATAGGGTAATTAAAGGATAAATTACCCAGTTGAATTTGATAAGGAGAATGTGATTAATTAATCTATTAATTAATTAAAGATAGTCGTTTGGAATTTGATTAAGTATAATTACTTAATGAGTTTGATAAGTGTATTACTTGATGAAGTAATGGATGGATAAATTACTGGATGTAATTAAATAAAGAGAAATTACTTTATGGGAAATAATTAAAAGATAATTATTCGGTGGAAGAAATTCTGTGATAATTACTCAGTGTAATTAAAGGATTAATATAATGAATCAAGGAGTTAGTTAAATTGATAGAGAAATTAAGGAAGTTAATTTCTGATTGTGATTTATCAAGGTTGATTAATGAAAGTAATTAAGTTAAAGGTTGATCTTTAAATGAAATTTAAGAATAATTAACTGATGGAAGTAATTAAAGGATCATTAATTAATGTAATTAATGAAAGTGATCAATCCTGCTTATAAATGATTGAATAACGATAAGTGCTTTGGATTGGTTGATATCTCTGATAGGAATAGCTTTGTGTTATGATATGTTTGGAAAACAATGACAATGTGATTATCTATCAATTATGAATTGCTGTGAAAAAAAATGTTATTCGACAATTAAAGTTGAATTGTATTTAATGGATAACATGTGTTAAGATGAACTGAATTCGAAGAGACCGGAGTCGGGTATTAGTTAATACCCGAAACCACTTCGATTCTTTATAGATTGATATGTGAAATAATAGGATGGTATGGAAGGATTTAATTGAATTGGACCTTGTGATCTAAGTTCTGATACTTAGAAATTGATGTGTGATGAAAGTAATGTCTATAACAACTTGTGAAGTGTAAATTGATATAAGTTACCCCGGGTTTATTTAAATTGTATGCTTTTGTATTCCTAGTTAGATGGGTTTACTCACGCTGGTTTCCAGCCTGACCCGGGTGTTACTTTGATGTAATTCTCGGGTCAGACCGAGTATTTCATATTTTCAGGTAAGGACGTTCTGGAGCTCTGGAGGCGAGCTGGATGGCAGGGACGTATGGAGAGTTTCCACTATGATATTATATATATCTGAGATATGTTAAATTGTATCTGTCCAATATTGTGTAAATTGTTGTAACTCTGACATATCGATGAAAATTGATAGATACAGTTTCTCTTTGTATAACTGTTATTATTATGTGATATTATATTTTGATCCGCTGCGAATGTGATGTTTCTGTGTCTTGTTGTTGTTTCCTTCTTCTTTCTCTTTCTTCTTTCACTAACTATCTGGAATTTTCGGGATCGAAAATTTCGGGTCGTTACATTAGGTATCAGAGCGAGATTCAGCGAGAACCTTGGCTCTGTTGGGATTACTCATTAAGGATAGGGTAAGTGGTGCCCTAGAATGAGTTGAGTGTATATATATATATATATGTGTGTGTGTGTATATATATATATATGAGAGCGTAATTGGTATTTTCTTATATAAAGGTTTTTAAATGATTTTAAAAGTAAATGAATCTTATATAAGAAATAGATTATCTATTATATTAAGGAAATTGGTTGTAGTATTAATTGAATTAAAAGTAATAGTAAGAATTAATGGTAATAGAATTACAACCAAATTGAAATTAAAGACAAGTTTGAAATGGATTCAAACTAAAATTGAAATCTTGAATTGAAGAAGTATTTCAAAATTATATGAATTAGAATTGGTTTCAAACCAAAGAAATAGATGGTTATTGTGTTTAATAATAGAATGATTGTTTTTTTAATAAACAATAAAATGTTTTAAGGAAGTAACCATTTAAAAGGGAGAATAAACTTGTAAACTAGGAAGAATGAAAATTAAAGTGGGTTTCAAATTGTGAAGTTCTGAATTCTAAATTTAAACATTTGAATTGGTTTCAAAATGTTAAAGGAAATTATATTATTCAAACTATTTTGAATATGATCTTATTTTAAATAAGAAATGTTTGAAAATTTTAAAATAAATTTGTTTTGAATTAAAAACCTAAGGTCGTTTAAAATTTTAAAGTATAACTTGGTAAGTAAAAGAAGTTAATATGTATATTTGTGGATATACATAATATCAAATATGGTTTGAAATAAACTCTAAATGTTGAGTTTTGAATGTGGAATAAGATGTGATACCCGAAGTGCTAAGTTTTTGAACTTAATAAGTAGGAAGATTATTTATGAGAAGTTCAAAACTTGAAATGGAAGTTCAAACTAGGTAAGGTTGACTGGATTAAGTGAATTGAGTTTAACTTGGGAAAAGTTAAATATGTTGGGAAGTTCAACCTGATTTGTAAATTTTAAGACGAAATTAAGATTTAACTTGGGAATTTAAATGGTTGATTGTAATTGAGAGTTTAAGTAATCTCAAAATGGATTTGAGATCTAGAAATTGAAATGGACTGTAGAAATATATCTATTATTTAGATAAAAAGAAAATCTAACTTTAGTTTGGATATAGAGAAATGGAATCACTTTGGACATGAGATTTGGGTGTTCAAAATAGAGTTTCAACAGAAATTGTTGAAAATTTGTTTTAAGGTTGAATTTGGATAATAAATTGGTTTTTGAAAAATTAAATTAATTTAAAATGAAATTCTGGATTGTGAACTTAAAATTTGAAATTAGTTCAAATTGAATTTGATTTGAATTAATTGAAATTTGTGATTAAAGATATATAAGTATAAAATTCAAATGGTAAATTTGAATTGGATTAATTTGAAACAATTTGAAATTGAGGTGGGTTCAATTTGAAATTAGTCCAGATTGATTTGAATAATTTGGAAATGGAGTTTGGAATGGGAATTAATTCAAATTGGAATTGAAATGAATTGAAATTGGAACTAGTTCAATTGAAATTTATTTGAATTAGTAGAATTTGATATCAAAGTTGAATAAAGTTAAATTTGAAAATAAACTGAGGTTAATTCAACTTGAATTGGGGTTGAATCAATTTCAATGGAAATTGAAGTTATTTAAAATTTGAATTGGGTCAATTTAAATGGAAAAGGAAATTTAAATTGAATTGATGAGAGTGGAAATTGGGAAGTGAGCAGTTTTGACTCTGGACTATTTTTAATATAATTTGTTTTAATATAAACCTATTTTCTCCAAGCTATTCATTATATATACAACCTTTCTTTTAAAGGCCAAACTATCTTATACTTGTTATACAATTATTTTTGGAACTATTTAACAATTTTCTGACTGCTTTATAAGCTAATTACTATATTTCAACTATTTTACAAAACTAATTACTATCTTACTATTATTTTGCAATTATCTAAAATTTCTATAATTAGTTTAACTATTTTCTAACTATTTTACACCTATTTTACAAACTAGTAATTATTTTCCAACTACTTATCTATTTTTAAATATTTCAAGCTATTTTCTATATTTAAACTAGACAGAGTTTAAACTGTTTATGGTTAAATACCCAATCGAGATAAGAATAGAGGTGATAATCCGAATGGATTTAAGCAATTGAGAGTAAGTGAATGAAAATCAAAGTGAATGTGAATAGAAATGGAATTGATTTGGCTAATAACCAATAAAGATAAATACGTGGGGTGTACGTATGTTATTCTATTCGCATAATGATTTGATCCAGATTCGAGTACAGAATTTCGAGATAGTTATATCGATCCGAGTTGGAATTTTCCACTCGATTTTTGAAGGCGAACCTGGATATGGATTGTTGATTGGTTCTGGATATTCTCTATCATAGTTATGACTATGCAAGGAGAATAACGGTTTTTGATCAAGAAACCAGATCTGTGCCCGCACTAGGAAGTCGGGTGGACAATACTAGTTCGGAAGTGAAATTGTGTGATCGAGTGAACGATCAGATTGGTATAGCGTACGGATGATATGTGTACATCGTACACATTGGAATGAAATTGATAATGAAGTTTGTGGATAAGAAATTTGAAATGGTTTTTGAAGTGAAAAATATTTTGTGAAATATATGAGGAAATAAAATAGAAATTGGATATTTCTATGGTTGAAATTTTGTTTATGGAAGTAAGTGATATGGTAAGTGGTTTTGTAAGGAGTAATCAAATTTGAATATCTGATTTTGAGTAAACAAAGTAAATATCTTTGTTTTATCTTATGAAACTTACCCTGATGAATCTTTTGCCAAAAGAGAAAGGATTTGTTTTGATAGTGTTTGAAGTATAAAAGGATTTTTATACAAGTTTATAATGATCCAAAGATTTTTATCAAGGATTTTATATATATCTCTATATATAAAGGATCATATGAGGATTTTGGAAAAAGTTTTGGGAACCTTTGGTTTTGGAAAGGCTTTTGATTTTTGGTAAAATCAATATTGAATTTGGAAAGCCTAGATTGAGAATTATCGATTTTGGGATTATCGATTTTGTGTAAAGGAGATTTGTATGAGATCATACTAGGTGTATGATTTAAAGATACTATATGTATATGGTATAAAATGTTTTGATGATGGCTCTGGGGGAAAAGGTGCTCCCTTGAAATGAACTTCTCAGGTGTACCACCGGGTGGTGCTGCCTTGAGCCCCAAGGGGGGTTCTAAAGTTGATCCTGTGAGGAGTCCGGACAAAACTAGTTCCTGAGGATTATGAGTGGAGTATACCATAGCGAAAGTCATGTATGCCGCTGAGAGCCAACAGTTACATGGACTTTTGCTGCAACGATAACGTAACCTAGGATGTAACTGCGATCTATGGTATAACATAGTGAAAGTCGTGTGTGCCGCTGAGAGCCAACAGTTAAATGGACTTTTGCTGCGACAGCAACGTAACCCAGGATGTAACTTCGATCCATGGTATAACATAGCGAAAGTCGTGTGTGCCGCTGAGAGCCAACAGTCTGCGTTTGATTTTATATCGGTAGACTGCGACCTATGTAGGAGTGGAGAAGTTTCATTTTGACAGTGAAAATCAGAGGCCGCTGAGAGCCTGCAGTTACATGGACTTTTGCTGTGACGGCAACGTAACCCTGGGTGTAACTGTGATCTGTTGTGTGGGATCCATGGCATAATCGAGAGGCCGCGGAGAGCCTGCAGTTACATGGACTTTTGCTGTGACGACAACGTAATCCTGGAATGTAACTGTGACCATGGATGGGGGTGATGATTTCCAGAGCATTCTCACCAAAGATATATCCTCTATTTTCAAAAACTGTTTTTTATATTTTCAATAAAATTATTTTCTAAAAAAAATTTCACTGGATGCAGAAAACGGGTCTGCTAAGTACTTATAGATTTTTAGTCGTACGTCTGATCAACGTATGACCGAATTTCTGTGAGAACAAAGATGGACTGGTTGAAACAACGAGTTATAAAAGGTATTTTTATAAAATTATTTAGCATTATTATAGATTTTAAAGTGTTTTAAAAATTATTAAAGGAAAATTTATCTGATTTTAAGCATTTTAAATAAAATCTGGCTTCGTTCCTTTTCGGGGACGAAAAGATTCTAAGGGGGGAAGAATGTGACCCGAATTTTTGGACATCTGCTAATTTGAAATTAACAGGATTAGATTTGTTAAAATACTCATTTGTAGTTTGAACAAATGAATTCTTTTATACATTATTTAAAATAAGCTAAATTATTATTTTCAAACAAATTTAAATTGTTTAAATATATATGAGAGTTAATATTTGAAATTCAAAGAATAAACATTTTAAAATAAATTGGATTTAAAAGTGTGTGTGTGTGTGTGTGTGTACAACTAGTATATTGTACAACTATTTATAAATGTATAATTGAAATTTTATATCATTTGCTTTTAAAAAATTTATATAGATAAATAAGAGATAAAGTTTAAATATAAACACATAAGACATAAATTAAAGCAAATTGAAAATTTATAATATAAAGATATAAGATTAAAATATACATGTATAAAGTTATTATATAGATTTAAGAAAATTAATAAATACATAAAACAAATTAAGTACATTATAATTAAAATGTAAGCAATCTATAAAACAATAATGACAAGTGTAAGCAAGCTTTATTATACAATTAACAAGTGTTTCTTTTAAATAAGAAAAGGGTAAAAATAAATTATAATCCTCTTCATTATTCTCTATCATTTCTGTATGCAGTCCCTTTCCTAAAACAAAATATATAAAAAACTGATCAAAGGCTTAAGCTTACACTGCAAACCAGAGAAGATAAGAAAAAATAAAATCAAAACAAGTCAAGTCTTGAAACAGATCTGAGGAAAATCAAAATTTAATCAAGCTTAGTAAAGATTCAACTCTTATACATCATGCAAGATCAACTGGGCAGGGATGAAAACTCAACTTAACCATTCAAGGAATCAACCAATAGGATCGTCTCAAACGAAATTCCAGTTTTAATCATCTCAGCCTTCTCTATTTACAGTTTTCAGGTGAGTAACCTATACATGCAGAAATTACTTAAGTTTAAGTGTGATCAAGGTTTGTATGATGATTTAAAAATGAATGCATGTATGTTTGTATGAGAAATGTTCTGATGCATGTCTGTAAAAATATAGGAGTCACACTGTTTTACATTTCCAGATTTAAATACAATTCTTAAATTCACAATCTACTTCTGTAATATCTTATAGGTTGCGGAGTTCAAAATGGTATTTTGTTTGAATATATAAACAAAGTTTTTTTTAAAAAAAAATTATATTTAAAACTATCTGAAAGTTTAAGAAGACTGTGGAAGTTGCAACACAGTTCAACCCTCTGTCTTTAATCTGTAAAATCCGAATCCATCAGTAGACTCAATGCATATGGCATATGGTTGCATTAAATATGTGATGTATGTTTGAAATGTGATTCCATGATGTTTTATGATCCTAAATCAAGCTTGTGGTATGTAGTTGGTGTGTACATGTCTGGACATGATTATTCTTCCCTATTTTAAAGTTCAGTGATATAAACTTAGATTAAAAATTTATATTCTTCACACTAAAATGCCTTTTAGGCTGATGCATTTAAACAAAGATGGTTTGTTTAAAAACTAAACTAAGTTTTAAAAATGTTTTCAAGAATAATAAATATAGATATTTCTGGAAGAATGAAAAAGAACAGAGAAGCATAAGCATTTGTTAAAATCAAATATAATGATCTGTTAAGATATATATATATAATTCGAATTGCATTTCCAAATTAAGATTTTTAAAATTAAAATCTTGATTTTTAATACTAATTTGGATGGGCAATTCAAGGATGTTTAGAAATGGGTTATGGAGGGTTTCTCAATGATCAAAAGAGTTAGAATTGTTGGGGTTCCTTCTGGAGCTAGCTAAATGAGTGGGGTATTCGGCAAAAATAGTTGGTGGGTGGACGGACCATCGGGGAGGCGGCGGTGGGTCGTAGAAGTTTAAAACCCTAGTTTTGGTAAATCTTACATTAATGGATGCTGCGTCATTTCTAAAGCATCGAGTTGCTTGGAAATTGAGAGGGAGTTGCGTGGGTTAATCATGGAGGTGTGGACGGAGTTGTGGAGGCTCCGGCGGTCGACTTCGATGGGTCGTAGGGATTTTCTGGTGATGTTCAGGTTCAGGCTCGCTTTGAAATGCTCGTTTTTGTTTTAGGATTCGAGGCGAGGGATCAAGGGTCAGAATTGACAGTAGGGTTGATCGTCGAGTTGTGAAGGGGGTCGAAGGTGGTTGCGACGGCGTGGTTGGGCTGTGCACGTGCACGACGAAGTTCGTGTGACATAGGATAGGGTTCATGTTCAACTCGAGGTCATACTCGATTTTTTCATTGGGAAAGCGATGGTTGTTCTCGGGTTTGAGGAGTTTTCATCTAGTGTTGTTCGCGCGTCAGTAGTTAGAGATAGGTCGCTATAGTTTGGGAAGTTGGTATTGTGTCGAGTAAACAGGAGAGTGCTCAAGTTTTAGCTCGTGTAGGATGGTTTTTGTTTCGGGTTAAAGTGTGAAGGTCGGCAGGCTTTTGTATGCAGTTCGAAGTTTTAATAAAGAAGGAGGAAAAAAATAAATAAGTGAAGGAACTCGAGTAAGTACCGGATTTACCGAACTAGGAAATCAGGCAGTTTGTTTGGAGTTTAAAATGAAACTGGTTTAAATTTCTTCTAAGCAAATTTCCTTTAATATAAAAAGTGACTTAACATATGTGATTAGAAAATCAGTAAAACTGAAGAAAAAAATTCTTAAAAATTTAATTTAAGTTTGGAAAGTGTTGAGGTAATTAGTTAATAATTAAGAATTAATTGATTAACACTTAAGGGTTTTAAGTTAGTTAATTAATGTTATATTAAACTATAATTAAGGTTAATAAATAAATAATTAGAAACAATTAATTAATTAAGTAATTGAGGGTAATTAAGATTTATTAAGTAAGGAATTAAGATGTAATAATAATAAATCAATTGGTTTATAGGGTAATTAAAGGATAAATTACCCAGTTGAATTTGATAAGGGGAATGTGATTAATTAATCTATTAATAATTAAAGATAGTCGTTTGGAATTTGATTAAGTATAATTACTTAATGAGTTTGATAAGTGTATTACTTGGTGAAGTAATGGATGGATAAATTACTGGATGTAATTAAATAAAGAGAAATTACTTAATGGGAAGTAATTAAAAGATAATTATTCGGTGGAAGAAATTTTGTGACAATTACTCAGTGTAATTAAAGGATTAATATAATGAATCAAGGAGTTAGTTAAATTGATAGAGAAATTAAGGAAGTTAATTTCTGATTGTGATTTATCAAGGTTGATTAACGAAAGTAATTAAGTTAAAGGTTGATCTTTAAATGAAATTTAAGAATAATTAACTGATGGAAGTAATTAAAGGATCATTAATTAATGTAATTAATGAAAGTGATCAATCCTGCTTATAAATGATTGAATAACGATAAGTGCTTTGGATTGGTTGATATCTCTGATAGGAATTGCTTTGTGTTATGATATGTTTGGAAAACAATGACATTGTGATTATCTATCAATCATGAATTGCTGTGGAAAAAAGTGTTATTCGACAATTAAAGTTGAATTGTATTTAACTGGATAACATTAGTTAATACTCGAAACCACTTCGATTCTTTATAGATTGATATGTGAAATAATAGGATGGTATGGAAGGATTTAATTGAATTGGACCTTGTGATCTAAGTTCTGATACTTAGAAATTGATATGTGATGAAAGTAATGTCTATAACAACTTGTGAAGTGTAAACTGATATAAGTTACCCCAGGTTTATTTAAATTGTATGCTTTTGTATTCCTAGTTAGATGGGTTTACTCACGCTGGTTTCCAGCCTGACCCGGGTGTTACTTTGATGTAATTCTCGGGTCAGACCGAGTATTTCATATTTTCAGGTAAGGACGTTCTGGAGCTCAGGAGGCGAGCTGGATGGCAGGGACGTATGGAGAGTTTCCACTATGATATTATATATATCTGAGATATGTTAAATTGTATCTGTCCAATATTGTGTAAATTGTTGTAACTCTGATATATCGATGAAAATTGATAGATACAGTTTCTCTTTGTATAGCTGTTATTATTATGTGATATTATATTTTGATCCGCTGCGAATGTGAGGTTTCTGTGTCTTGTTGTTGTTTCCTTCTTCTTTCTCTTTCTTCTTTCACTAACTATCTGGAATTTTCGGGATCGAAAATTTCGGGTCGTTACAACTAAAGCTGAAATAAAAGAAATAAATAGAAGAGAACTCCTCTAAAAAACCGCCAAGCAACAACAATCTACTGACTTCTCCCTTGATTGCCTATGGAGGGAAAAGGGGAAAATAGAGGAGTGGGTCAGACTAAGAGTTTGACGAATGATAGTAATTACTAGAGTCTTTATGCAACATAAAAGTAATAGACTCTATAATAGTTCTAGCATAAATAAGGATAGTAAAGAAATAGGAAAGAGATAAACTAAAAATAAGTACGATTAAATATTGCTCAATTTATAAGATAGGTTAACTTTGATTGCTTGGACTTGTCCTTAATTTCTTCTTTTATTAGACTGAATTCCTAATCCTGTAATTAGGATGTAACCCTAATTCTACCCTTTTTGATTGATCTGCTACTCTATAGTACCTTTCTGCGGACCGGCTGCTATACAACTCTCTACACTAAATGTTACTATCGACCAGACGACATATATAGCTCCCTACACAGAAGGCATTTATTTACTATAGACCAGACAATATATATAACTCCCTAAGCAGAATGTTACTATGGACCAGATGACATATATAGCTCTCTACATAGAAGGCAATGGTGTCTACGAAAGACACCCAACCTAAGCGTTAGGAAATCATAGCTATTACTGAGCACACGAATAGAAGTCGCACACGTAACTACCACCATGCCCATGCTGCCTTTTTCTCGACCTATTGGGTCTTCTTATTACCTCTAACTCCAGCATAAGTGTGCCCCTCATCCCACTTCAAGCTAATGTGAGATCATCATGTGTCTATAGAATCTATAGGGGAAATACTGTTGGTATTGGCCCTTCATTCAAACAATATCTAGTTGCGCCACTTATCCAAATCCCCTGTGATTTGGATTTCTATTTGACCAATTACTACCATTCTTAGCATAAGCATGCCCTTGGCTCACCATTTTGTCTAATAGGAAATGCTATTTGGTACATGTTCTACTTTCATCTTTGCTTATTAACTTAGGTAAATTATTAAAATAAGCCTTTACATTTTTCTTTGCTATCTGTGCGTATTAATTTCTCCTAAGTCTTAAAATAAGCCTTATTCTATTCTTTTTTCGTATTATAACCTACGTTATAATCATGCTTATTACTTAACCCAAGGTCTAAGTGTGTAAATATGCTTCTTTCATCTTTTACTCTTTTTAGTTATGATTTCAAGTTATAACTAGACAAATCTTTTTAATTCAGTCCAATTAACGTCATAATTAGGAGTAGTTTCAGTCCAATTCCATTTATATTACAGTCTTTGAAATTTACATCTTATATTCTGTTATTTTAGTTTTCTTACAATTTAATTTGTATTCGCGTCAATGCTATTCTAATGCTTACGTGAAGAAAAAGTATGAATAAAAGAAAATTGAGGAAAATTCAAAGCGTAGAAAGAAGACGTATAAATAACAGTAAATAAACTAAAATACTCTAAACAAATTGTAAATAAACAGAAAAGCTATAATAACATAAATGAATTAAAATTACCGAAAGGAATAGCTGAAAGGAAATAGACTGAAAATAATTCTAAAAACCGTAGATAAATTATTGAAAAGGCTATTCCAAAAATCGTAGTAAAACAACAACTATTAGAAACCCTATTATTTTAAATTACTTAAAGAAATCTTAAAATAATTACAATCACCCACCTCCAGTCCTAAGATCTTCCTTTAGTCTTCCTGGATCCACTTGGAGTTGTAAAATAATTTAATTTTTAACAATTTTCTCCTTTGGAAAAATTATTCGTTTTAGGGTCCTTCCTAGAAAGGTGAACCCAAGTGGAGAAAACCTAGAATAAAAAAAGTGATAGGTCCATAGGTCTATTTATAGGTGTAGAAGTGGATCTCAGACCGTTAGATTTGGAGATTGAATTAGATGCAACCACGTTATAGGCTGAATAGGGGCCTTCGGATGTAGAAACAGAGGGACCAGATCAGTTAAAACGATGCAAAATACATTTTCAATCGTTACAGATCCATTCAAACGAACGTCCATTCGCTTGCTAAAAGGCAAGGCGGGTCGACCGGGCGGTCGACCGCCCCCTTGCCTAGGTGGACCGGCCGGTTGACCTGTATGTGTGTGTGTGTGTCTATATATATTCGTTTCGTTGATTGTTTCGTTCTTAGCTCATATTACTCGGATTCTGATATTCTATATATGGAAATTGACCAGATAATTACCACGAACACAATGGTGCAACTTTCGTGGGTTATTTTTGATAATTTTAAAAAGTTATTTTATTAATAAGATGAGCAATGCAAAATGAACGTACAATAAGTTCTATTTTCTGACGAATAAGATCAATCTTCTTAGAAGAATCACGAACATAATCTGGGCCAAGAATAAGCTTCTTACCAGATTCCAACCAATAGGAAGGTGATCGACATGGCCTTCCATATAAGGCTTCGAAAGGAGCCATACCGATACTGGACTGAAAACTATTTCCCATTTTTAATTGACGAATCAATTATTACGTGTTGAATTTCAGGTTGTACATTTCCCCCTTAAGGGATTTCATCCCCGAAATATCTAAGGATAAAAGAATGTACTAAATGTTTTCATCCAATTGTACAACCAACTACTCAATCATCAGTCATTCATCCATTGTCCTTAAATTTTTCTAATGCAATTTATGATACTTATGCAATTAGTGTAGTGTGAATGTCCCTAATTAATGCAAAAGATTAGGTGGTCCACTGATTCAGTTGACCTCCTTTTATGCAATCATGTCCATGCCATGTATTCAAATGAATGCAAAAATTTCCTAATGATATTGATAATTCTATATGCGTGCTAAAAACATCATCCAAATGCAACAATCATGTGATAAACATCCATTTATAGCCATCATGGAAATACAATAAAAATGCGCACACATCCATATGCATATGCTCTGGTGTCTTAGTTAGGCTGATCCCTAAGGAATAATAGTGCCTAGTGTACCTATATGCGTCCATAGCATCCACTAGCAAACACGTGCAACCACTAGCATACATCATTCATAACATGTTCAATTAACATTTTTACATCAAATCCTACAATCCATTGGTTAAATCCAAAGCTCTACCCTCCCAAAGGATAATTGGAAAGAACCTATTCAAATATAAAGATGGAAAAAGGAATTCTAAAACTTACTATCAAAAAGATGAGGACAGAAAGTACAAATCTTCTCTTCTGCTTCCCAAGTGGCGTCTGCAACATCATCTCCCTATTGCACCTTCACCAGTGGAACCTCCTTATTTCTTAGTCGCTTGATGTCTCTTCCAGCAATCTTGGTGGGGATACGCCAAACAGAAGCTTCCCTTTCTACATCCACCTCCTCTAACTGACTAGGCTCTACAACCTCCACCGAGTCATGTAAGCATTTTCGCAAGTGCAAAACATGGATAACGTCGTGCACTCCTGTGAGCCTCTCTGGTAGCTTCACTCAGTGAACCATCTTCCCAACTCTCTCTACAATAGGAAATGATCCAACAAATCTAGGGGCTAACTTTCCATTAGATCCAAATCTTACTACCTTCCTAAACGGGGATACTTCGATAAAAACTAAGTCTCCAACCTCAAACTCTAAGTCTCTCCTCTACTTGTCCGCATACGACTTCTATCTGTCTTGAACCGTCTTCATCCTTTGCCGAATAAAATCCACCCTCCTAGAGGTCTCCTAACCATATTAGGTCCAATTAATAACTTCTCCATAAACTCTACCCAACATGATGGGACTTGCAAGGTCTCCTATATAAAGCCTTAAATGGAGTCATTCCTTTACTTGTTTGGTAACTATCATTGTACACGAACTCAACTAATGGAAGATGCTCCTCCAAAGTCCAAAATGCACATCCGCAGCAAAACCTCATGCACCATATTTGCCCTCTCAGTTTAGCCATCAATATGGGGTTGATAGGCCGCACTCAACCTAAGTTGCATCCCTAGCGCCTCCTGTAAGCTTCTCCAAAACTCATTAGTGAAAATAGGATCTCTATCACTAACAACGCTAGAAGGAATTCTGTGCAGACGGACTATCTCTCGAATATACAACGATGCCAAATGTGAAGCCATACGCTTACTCTTAACTGGGATGAAGTGAGAATTCTTGGTCAATCTATCAACAATCACCCAAATGCTAGTGTTCCCTTTCCTTGAACGGGGTAAACATCAATGAAATTCATAGAAACACTATCCCACTTCGACTCCAGCACGTCTAAGGGCTGAAGTAACCACCGGGCTTCTGCTGCTCTACTTTTACCCTTTGGCATATAACATACTTAGCTACGAATTCTGCCATGTCCTTCTTTATTCCACCCTAATAGAATATCCTCTTTATACCCCGATATATTTTGTCTCCACCCGGATGAATATTCATATGGGAATGGTGCATCTCTTCTAAAACTTCCCTCAACAAGTCACTGGCGCGTGGAACACAAAGCCTCCTTTCTCTCCTAAGCCACCCTCTGCTATCAATGGAATAGCGTTGGAGATGTCTCGAGACCTCTCCTCCGCTAATCCTATCCATAATGTCCATGAGCTTTAAATTATCCCGCTTCCTTGAGCCAATCTAATCCATAAGGGTAGGCCTCACCTCTAATGTTGCCAACAATCTGGGAGTAATGTCCTAGAGGGCTTAAAATCAAAAGTATAAATAAACTCCAAGCTCTTCCACTCTACGAACAAAGAAATAAGGGTTGCTTTCTTTCTGTTTAATGCATTTGCAACCATATTACCCTTGCCAGGGTATAAGCTATCTCAAAATCATATAAGGCTAAAAACTCCATCTACCTTTGTTGCCTCAAGTTCAAGTCCTTTTGCGAGAATGGGTACTTTAATGACTTGTGGTCGGTAAAAAACTTGAACCTCTCACCAAGCAAATAGTGCCTCCAAGATTTAGGTGAAAAAACTATGGCAACCAACTCCAAATCGTGGGTAGAGTAGTTCTTCTCATGCATCCTCAACTGCCTACTCCCGTAACACATTACCCTCCCTTCTTGCATCAACACCGCTCCTAAACCCATTCTGCATGCATCAGTGTATACAGTGAAAGGCTTAGCTCCGTCGGGTAAAAGTAACATCGATGCACTAGTAAGGACTCTCTTAAGCTTCGTGAAGAATCCTCGCAATCCACGTCCCTCACGAAAGCTTATTCTTCTTAGTAAGGCGTGCGAGTGGCGCCAATATCTTAGCAAAGTCTCTAATGAACTTTCTATAGTAGCCAGCCAATCCTAGGAAGCTCCTAACCTTGCTAACGTTCTTGGGGGCCTTCCAATCTTGCACTGCAATGACCTTGGCGGGGTTAACAGCCAAACCTTCTTTCGAGACTATGTGCCCCTAAGAAACGAACTTCCTCTTTCCAACAATGACACTTCAAAAACTTAGCTCTCAAATGATGACTACGATGTATGCGAAGAACTTCTTCTAAATAGACAGCATGCTCTTCCATATTCTTGGAAAAATACCAAGATATCATTCACGAATACCACCACAAACTTATTTAGAACATCCCTAAAGATGCGGCTCATCAAATCAATGAAATAGGCTGGAGCATTGGTAAGCCCAAAAGGAATAACCAACCACTCGAAGAATCCGCCCGGTGTCCTAAAGGCAGTCTTATATATGCTGTCATCAGCGACTCTAAGCTGATGGAATCCTGTGGCCAGATCAAACTTAGAGAAAACTGAAGAACCTACCAACTGGTTAAAAAGATCATTAATCCTAGGGAGTGGATATCGGTTCTTCTTGATGAGCTTATTTAATTCCCTATAATCTATGCAAAGTCAGAGAGAACCATCCACCTTAGTGGCAAAGATGACTAGCACTCCCCACTCCGATATGCTTCTTCTTATGGATCCCTTCTCCAAAAGCTTACGAATCTGCTTGCCTAATTCTTTCCTCTCCTTAGGTGCCATGTGCCTCATTGGTAATGCTACTGGCTTGGAATTCTCAGTCAAATAGATCTTGAAGTCAATCTCCCTCTTAGAGGGTAGTCCTCTAACCTCCTCAAAGACATCTACAAAATCTTCGATGACAGGAATCGAATGCAACTATGATGACGATTAATCAAGGGAATAGAGAAAACTTAACAAGACTGACACTTGCGGGTCGCAGGATACCTCTAGAGTCCTAATACTGCAAGTCTCATGTCTAACAACTCTCCTCTCGTGGTCTAAGATAGCTTCGTATGTTGATAGCAATCCATCCCCTAAGATCATCCCATACCCGGAGAATTCCAAAACATAGGCGTCGCAGTCAAATTCTATGCCTAGGGTAAAGTTTTTCAAATCCCTACAAACTATAGATATGTGTGTCAATCCTCCTATAGGGTTTGAAACAATAATGGGGTCTACTACTAATGATATGTCCAAGTGCAAAGAATCTACTAGATAACTAGAGATAAAAGAATGTGATGCTCCAGAATCAAATAAAGTCTGAATGGGAAAATTAGATATAGAAATCAAGCCTTCAACTATGACTTTCCTACCTCTATTTGGAATGCTACTGGAAGGTGCTACATCTAACATCTAAATTTGCAAAACCGGTGCACTCGTTCCCTAGGGACAACTCATACTCATATGGCCGGGTTGCCCACAAGTATAGCACTTACCCTTCATTTTCTCCTTCCAGCAATCCTTGGCCATATGTCCAACCTTCCCACAATTATGGCACTTTATTCCTTTCTTAATCTGCTTCTGAGGCCATCACCTTTCTTCTTCTTCTTATTTTCCCACCACTTCTTCTTTGAACCTTCTAGCTTAATCTCCTCTTTAGACTCTCCCTCCATGATTGTACCCAAGATCAGTGCCATCTAGACCACAGACTCATAATTAGCTTACATCGGTATATGAGTCATCAATAATCCTTAAAGGGGTTGATTCAATCCCTTCACAAACTTCGTAGCTCTCTTGTGTTGTGTGTTCACCAAATCCATACCAAACCGCGACAGCTCATTTAATTGATTGATGTATTCCTTTATAGACAAACTCCCTTACTTCAAATTGATAAACCTCTCCAAGTGAACACTCTCTTCCACCTGAGATTGAAACTTCTTATCGAATCGCTCCCAAAATCCATCTCAAGTAACAATTTTACCCTTCAAATCGATCACCTCCCACCAATAAAATGCCTCCTCGTTTAGCTACCGAGTGGCTAGCTGAACTTGCTGCTGACCATCCAATCCCAAAAGACCAAAAATTCTCTCTGTGCCCCTAAGCCATGCTCTTGCCTCCACAAAAGTCTCTTTGCTAGAAAAAGTCTTCCAGTCCAAACTCGCAAAATATTTACAAAGCTTAAAGAAATTGATGGAGGCTAATTGTTTGATGGGATTCTCACCCGCTGGTGCAGGATTGGGCGCTGTCCCATGCACCTCTAGAGTCGTAGCTTGTAAGTACCTACAAAACCAGGCTGGGACTAGAATGCCCTTGTGACGGTTCGGGGCATCGGCCATTCTATGAAAAGAAAACGATAGTTTAGGAAAGAGTCAAGGGTGATTGAACTAATCTTATGAGGGGATTTTTATAAGAATTCCATTTGTACTAAAAATTCATTTCTAAAAGTTCTTTCCTGAAAAGTACTTTTAAAACAAGTTATTTTAAAAAATACTTTACTTTCAAGAATAAATTTTTAGAAATCCTATAACCTTAGGCTCTGATACCAAGTGAAAAACCCCCACACCCCTTTAGATACCCAAAAGGACACATTAAAAGGCGTGTTGAGTTGTAGATATAACTAAAACTAATAGAGACTAAGATTCATAAGGAAAATATAGATAAATACAGCGGAAACTTAAAATAATAACTTAATTAAAACATAGCTTCATAATTACTTCGTAAATAAGTCAAATACCAAATACAACTTTCATATCTCAAAACCCATCATGTCTTATGAAGTAAAAATTCATAGTCTTAAAATCAGAGTACATGATATCCCTCATAATAAGCCAGTAAACAAAAAGAGCTAAAGTTGAAATAAAA
This sequence comes from Allium cepa, assembly GCA_030765085.1. NCBI lineage: Eukaryota > Viridiplantae > Streptophyta > Magnoliopsida > Asparagales > Amaryllidaceae > Allium > Allium cepa. The sequence goes on from CM060938.1 coordinate 846,992,006, forward strand.
GAAATACATAGAAGAGAACTCCTCCAAGAAACCGCCAAGAAACAGCAATCTACTGACTTCTTCCTTGATTGCCTATGGGGGGAGGGAAGAGGAAAATAGAGGAGTGAGTCAAACTAAAAGTCTGTTGAATGATAATAATCACTAGTCTTTAAGCATGATAAAAGTAATAGATCTACAACAGTAATAAGAATAATAAAGGAAAAAAGAAAGAGATAAACAGAAAATAAGTACGATTAAATATTTCTAAATTTATAACATAGGTTAACTATGATTGCTTGCACTTGTCCTTGATTTCTACTTCGATTAGGCTGAATTCCTAATCCTGTAATTAGGATGTAACCCTAATTCTACCCTTTTTGATCGACCTGCTACTCCATAGCAACATTTTGCGGACCAGCTGCTATATAACTCTATACACAAAATGTTACTGTGGACCAGACAATATATATAGCTCCCTACACAGAAGGCATTTATTTACTGTGGACCAGAAAATATATATAACTCCCTACGCAGAATGTTAATATAGACCAGACGACATATATAGCTCCCTATACAGAAGGTAATGATGTCCACGAAAGACTCCCATACTAAGCGCTTGGAACTCATAGCTATTATTGAGCATCCGAATGGAAGTCGCACGCGTAATTGTCACCATACCCATGCTACCTTTTGCTCCACCTATTAGGTCTTCTTATTACCTAAAACTCTAGCATAAGCGTGCCCCTCATCCTACTTTAGGCTAACATAAGATCACCGTGTGTCCATAGAATCTATAGGGGAAATGCTGTTGGTACTGGCCCTTCATTCAAACAATATCTAGTTGTGCCTCTTATCCAAATGCCCCATGATTTGGAATTCTATTTGACCAATTACTACCATTCTTAGCATAAGCGTGCCCTAGGCTTACCGTTTTGTCTAATAGGGAATGTTATTTGGTACAGGTCCTACTTTCATCTTTGCTTATTAACTTAGGTAAATTATTTAAATAAGCCTTTACATTTTTCTCCGCTATCTATGCTTATTAATTCCTCCTAACTCTTAAAATAAGCCATGTTTTGTTCTTTTTTCTTTATAACCTACGTTATAATCATGCTTATTACTTAATCCAAGTTTTAAGTGTGAAAATAAGCTTCTTTCATCTTTTACTCTTTTTAGTTATGATTCTAAGTTATAACTAGGCAAATCTTTTTAATTCAATCCAATTAACGTCATATTTAGGAGTAATTTAAGTCCAATTCCATTCATATTACAGTCTTTGAAATTTACATCTTATATTTCGTTATTTCAATTTTCTTACAATTTAATCTGTATTCGTGTTAATCCTATTCTAATCCATACACAAAGAAGAAGGAATAAAAGGAAACTGAAGAAAATCCCAAGCGCAGAAAGAAGATGTATAAATAACAGTAAATAAACTAAAATACTGTAAATAAACTGTAGATAAATGGAAAATCTATAATTAACAGAAATGAATTAAAATTACTGACAAGAATACCTAAAAAGAAATAAACTGAAAATAATTCTGAAAACTCTAAATAAATCACTGCAAAGGTTATCCCAAAAATCATAGTAAAACTACAACTATTAGAAACCCTATTATTTTAAATTACTTGAAAAAATCTTAAAATAATTACAATCACTCACCTTTGGTCCTAAGCTCTTCTTTTGGTCTTCCCGGATCCACTTGGAGTTGTAAAATAATTTAGTTTAAAATGATTTTCTCCTTCAGAAAAATTATTCCGTTTAGGGTCCTTCCTAGAAAGGTGAACCCAAGTGGAGGAAACCTAGAATAAGAAAAAGTGATAGGTCTAAGGGTCTATTTATAGGTGTAGAAGTGCATCTCGGACCATTGGATTTGAAGATTGAATAGGATGCAACCATATCATAGGCTAAATAAGGGCCATCAGATGCAGAAACGGAGGGACCCGATCAATTAGAACGATGCAAAATACGTGATCAATCGCTACCGATTCGTTCGAACGAACGTCCTTTTGCTTGCCAAAAGGCAAGGCTGGTCGACCGTGCAGTTGACTGCCCTTTTGCCCAGGTCGATTAGTTACATACATACATACATACATACATACATACATACATACATATACATATACATATACATATACATACATACATACATATATATATATATATATATTCTGTTTCGTTGATTATTTCATTCTTAACTCATATTAACTCTGATTTTGATGTTCTATACATGGAAATTGACAAGAAAATTACCACGGACATAATGGTGCAACTTTCATAGCTTAATTCTGATAATTTCAGAAAGTTATTTTATCATGTAATTAATTAACGAATTAATTTTTACGGGTTAAATTTTGGGTAGTTACACTTTGTGTTACAGGATTTTCGAAAAAAACTAAATTGTCTCCCACATACTCCCATATATAAACAAGTTTGGAGGTGAAATGATATGCATTTGATCATGGTTTTGGCTCAAAAGATTGGCAGCCTATATAAGGATTTGTTGTGATGGGTTGGAAAGGAATTTCAATGATTGAGTTGATATATTGTTTTGGGTTGAAAAGAACTTAAAATAAATGTTCTGGTTTTTACTTCTTTTGACCAGAGAAATGTATATGTTTATACATTTATTTTACCCATTTGCTTATTTACTTTAGGTTGTAATTTCTTTTTTTCTTTCTTCTTTTACCAGGCAAAGCTTACATTATTTGCTTTGTAACATTGATGTTTTACTTTTCTGCTTTCAATTATTTAAATCATGCCTTCATAAAAAATTTGGAAACAAATTTGCAAAGTGGTTTTTTAAATAAACAAAATCTTCATATTTATATATGTTTCTATTTAAGTCATATAACTCATGGAATTAAAAGATTTTGCTATTTCTATGACGACTCAGATTCCAGCGCTCGAAAATCGGCGTCCATACTTCACCCGTATTCGAAGGCCGCAGATTCAAACCTTAAAATCCGATTCATCAGAGCTTATACCAACATTAGGTAAATAAAACGCAACAGAAACAGAAGAAATAATTCTATTAATACACAACATTTGATCTAACAATGATACAAATGAAATGATCAACACATATCAGAGACAAAGATACACAACAACGGAGACAAAAGTAGAGGAAAGATATCATCTCCAATTGCCAAAACTCCAAACCACAAGCCCAAACCACCATCATGCTGTAACGAAACGCAATGCGATCCACAAATCCACAGACTTCGAGGATTGCCAAAAGCTACGCCTATTAGCCGACTATCTGAAAACCTGACTCTGGGCTGCCCTGTGGAAAATTGTGGGCACCTAGAGTTTAGAAAGGGAACAATAAACTCCAGGTTTGTCATGGGACAGGTGTGAGAAAACAGAAATAGTTTCTTTGAACAAAAACAAATATGCAATGCTTTTGGAAAATGAAAGTACCATAAGGCCTCCCCACACGTACACAATGCAAGCGCACAATTGGAGGAGATTTCTCCTTATGATAGTCAAACATGCTTGATACACGAAACTCCTTTTGATATTATTATTAGTGCATAGTGCAGAAAAAAATTCGAAAGTATAATATTAATCTTAGCGAGCATACGTACCATTATAGTATGCCTACTATCGCTATCGTGTTAGATGGCAGGTTCTACAACTAAAACTGTACAATGTGCATATTGGGTGATTGGATTTTCAAAAAATGGTCAAGGCTAAGGAACTTCCTTCACCAAATGGGTACGCCTCTGGAGGGACGCCCTGAGAACTTAACCAGCTCTCTGCCCACACAAGGCCGGGTTGCCTCTGTAACTAGGTAACTAACTGTCACGAGTATGCCATCCCCCGGTCGTCACCGACCTTTATCCTAAGATTCACCAATAAATAGCAACAACTACATAAGTAAAATATCTAGGCGCCATATCATGATAGCACTTTTTATCCAGAAGGAAATGCACAAACCCTAAAGGGCGCGACCCTCATAACCTTGCTGCATCCTACCTGTGCCGACCATATCCGGGTTGTAAGGTTCGACGAAGTCTTGTCCACAAAGCTACTCTTTTCACAAAAGCCTTGCTTCGATCAACAAAAGATCAGCAATTCTTAGCATGCCACATTACCAAATTGGGAATATATCACCAGTAAGCATCAACTACATAACCTCTAAGCTCGTACGTCTCAAAGAAGGGTGTTAAGCTAAGAGAATAAATTCTCTTCCACCAAACGAAAATGTATTTGATATAAACCAGCTTTACATCTCAAAGTGTAACATCAGACATACATTCATACAATTCCGTTTCGGGTTCGAACGGAGCCAAAGGCACTTCAAAAGAAGCCCTTACAAATCCGGGTATTCACAATCCCGATCGGACTCCCCATCACATATGGAGATCTCTATACCGAAGCAACTTAGTGCAGAGACATTCGACAGGTAATCCTATCGTTCTCGAAAATACCCGATCTTCACTACCGTCTTCAATTGCTATCCATTTCGTCGTATCACTATTCGGAATGGGTTTTATGACATAAAGTCCTCTCCCGGCTAAACCGAATAATGAGCGCTAAATTTTATAAAGCATATGGATATATTGGGATCTTAGTCAAGTCACAACTATTTAACCCAAAACCTTTCTTTTTGAATGGTTTAAACAAATTTCCACTTTAATCTTTTAAACAAAAGATTCACCCTTTAAGATCTTCTTCAACTTGAAACAAAGTTCACCAATCATTAACAACCAATCTTTTACAAAGATTCATTTATAGCTTTCAAAACCATATCAATTTCAAATTTGATTTACACACAACTTGAAATCCTTTCAACATAAATTGGAAGTTCTTTCTTTATATGAAAGCAGTTATAATTTGAAAACAAATGCTTTTCTTTTCGGGAAAATCCGATTATATTTACTCAAGTTATAGCCTTTCAAAGTATACATTGAAAAATTAGCGAACAGCCGTATTCTCGGCAAGTTCTATTTGCATTAAATTTCAAATTTCCAAAATAATTTATTTAATATACTTTAAAAATGGTTTAAAATTCACATATATTTTGTATAACTTGTATAATCCTCTCAAACCAAAATTTCCAAAATAGTCTCAAAACTTAAATAAGATATATTATATTCAAACTAAATTTAAATTTCAAAACTTCCTTTTCAAAAGCTTTTCATATTTAACTCAATTTCACTTCCAAACCATTTGGATTCAAAATTCAACCTTTAAACAAAATAATATTTAAATTTAAAATATCTGTGACTTAACCGATTTCCCGTGGAATCCATTTTTGTATGTGCATGGTGTAGTCTAGGTGTTTTACACACAACAATAAAATATCACAACCATCATCAATTCAAGCACAACAATATCAATAAGCGGTATAATCCTATAATGCTTATCTTTCATTCATAGATAAACAATTTATATTCATCACAGATAAATAAATCACAGTTCACAGCTCAATTCAAACAATTCATATCGCAGACATCACACATCAGAGACATCAAATAATTCAAAGCATCCAATAGAATCCAATCATCCATAAGTGAGATCAAGTAATCAACTGATTATAATTAATTTAAACCTGATTAATTACTTATGAATAAATTACCAATCCTGTTTAATTAACATTAATTAATTACAAATCATTTGCTATTAATTAATGAAATTAATAAATCAACCTTAATTATCCATCTTAATTAATTATCATTAATTAATTATTCCTTGATTAATTATTCTTCAATTAATCACACAAATTAACTCACCTTTAATCATTAATTAATTAACCTTTAATTAATTAATTATCCTTTAATTAATTAACTAATTGATCCTCAATTATTAATTAATTGATTCTTAATTACTTAATTAATCTTTAATTAGTAATTATCATATTAAGAAATTATCCATAATCACTTGATTAATTATTCTTTAATTATCAATAAATTAACCTTTAATCATAAATTATCTTTTAATTACTTACATTAAGTAATTAATCCTTAAGTCATCAATTATCCTTAATTAGTTACATTAATTAACCAACCTTTAATTACATTAAAGTAATTAACCATTAATGAATTCACCTTTAGTCATTAATTAATTAACCTGTAATTAATCACATTAGCAAATCAACCCCTCAATTAATTGTCATTTAATTTATTAATTAAGTCATTAGCCTTTAAGTAATTATTATTAATTAACCTTTAATTAAATCTACTAGTTGATTATCCTTAATCAATTACAATAAGTAATTATCTTGAATTAATCATATTAAGTAATTATCTTTAATCAATTGATTTATCACTCATAAATTATTAATAAATCATCCTTTAATTACTTAATTTATTATCCTTAGATTATTAATTAATTAACCTTTAATTAATTACATTAATTAATTATTCCTTGATTAGTTACATTAAATCATTATTCTATAATTAATTACCTTGAGTAATTATCCTTTTATTTTGAAACAAATAGAGGTTTAAATTAATTAGTTAACCTTAGCATATAATTTTTTTTTCAAAACCTTGAAAACTTGTTTATTTCATTTGGCTTTAAAAAACTTTGTATAACATTTAGCTTTCAAAATTGCATCTCTTATTACTTTTTAAAAGAAATACATATTTACTTACAAAATTTTAAAAACCTGCACATAATTTATTTGTAAAATTTAAAACCTGTTATGCTCAAAATTCAAACCATAATGAAAGGGCGGATTGTTATGGGTAAATAAGAAGAACAAGAAAGAAATAAAAAGAAAACATAATCTCACAGCGGAAGGATAAAATATAATATTCAAATATACAGTTTATAAATCTATTTACAAAACATTTGATTATATTTATATAATACATATCAAAGTTACACATACCAATAACAATGTAGCGGAACAGTATGAGTGTAGTGCAATAATATAAATAGTAATAATACAAATCTTCGCCGCCGTCCTCCAGAGCTAAATCTTCAAATCCTGAAACTCTCGGATTGACCCGAACGAATTTGAAAAGACAAAAACACTCGAGTCAGAATTAAAAGATCTTATGTGAGTTAAATCAACAGAAATAAATATGAGTGCAGTAACTCAAGAGATGCTCGGGATTTACATCTCCTAAGGATCCGTTAAACTATTTACTATGTAGTATATTTCGCTATTATAATAGTGTCTATAGTAAAATAAACATACTTTTATATAGCGTTAAGGAGTTACCCAATCTCCCCCTTAACACAATAATAGTCCCAGTAGTACATCCAATATCATAGTCCCTCCTGATCAGGAAGCCACCAGAGGATACCACACGGGCTATGGGAGAAATCCAAACTCGTATAAGCCACGATAGGGTAGGTGACACGGCACAACTAGGCAATCCCAGGGTAGATATACCAATTATGCTTCCGGGTCATGGTAACGCGTAGCTGCAGCTACCGCCCACCTCAAGCCACACCCTCAAATCAAAGAAATCAAAAGTGCCCACCGAATAAAACCAAAATCAGAGTAGAATATCGAAGGGATGTGTCCGATCGAAGGTGCTACCTCAATTAACCCGTCGAGCGCTCCTGTTTTAGCCACCTTATGCCAACTCACGGGAGTTGGGTCCACGTATTTACCTCAAAGGAAATACCGCCGCCATCCTACTTCAATCTGGAATCTCCATCGCATACACGGTTGTTAAAGTGGTTTTCGGAGTTGGCTGAGAGTATGACAACTTTCGATCCCGGTCTCTTCAACAACCAAACGTTATTATAACACCGTGGTTGTTTTAAAAAATTTATACTTTAAAACCAGAATATATATCCATTTCAAAACCATAATATTACGATATCATTTCCTCTTTTAAAACCAATCAATATGATATCACTTTTATTTCAAGTATATCTTTTTTTTCAAAAATCATAGTACCTTCAAATATATATACCTTAAACCCATAGCTTCGAAACATGATTTTTAATACTTAAATGGTTTAATAATAAATTACTTAGTAAAGTAAATTAGCTTTCAATTCCTCAAATCAATTCCGAATCAGATTTGAATTCCCAAATGAACCATTTATATTTCATATATTTCAAAGTTTAAATATTCCATCATTTCAAAACTAAATTTTTTATTCATATATATATATATATATATATATATATATATATATATATTAAATTCACTTTACTATTATTTAGTTTTGAAATACTTACTTAATAGATCAAATATCATTTATGTAAAATCTTTAAACTTTGAATAACAAGATACTCTTTCAATTTTATTAACTTGAAAATATTCATTTAATCGACTTTATATTCATTTAAATCCTCTAAGCTAAAATCAAGTTATAAAGATCATACCTTTTAGAATCCCAATTTCATTTAAATTTTAAATAAATTTTATTCGAGGACAATTCTTAAATACTTTAATTCAAAGAAAATGCATATTTATCTTCCCACAATTTATTTTATTTAAGACATTATACTTTATAAATAAATTTTAATAAAAATACTTAACTATATTATATCTAAATAAAGTTTAACTTTTATTTTTAAACTTCTTTTATTCTTTAAACCTATTTTATCCATAGCTTAAATTCAAGCGTTCTATCTATAAAAACAATATTTATATAATACTAAAATCAATATTCACTAAACAAAATTATATACAATATTCAAACGCAATTATTGGGCTTATTTTATATTTCAAAGCATATTTATATATAGTTAAAATCGAAAATAAATTTGACGTTTATATAACATCAAAAATCAATATTTATAAAACCCACATTTCTTTACAAAACCATAGAAATCATTTCAAAAATAATTTTTTATATATACCGCGGTGCCTGTATATAATTTTCTATCCTATAGTCAAGTGATACAGATATTTATCTTTCAATCCGCAATTTAAAAATAAAAATGCGGTTGTATATCATTTCAAACCGCAATCCCGAATGAAATGAAAATGCATAATAACTTGCAGTTTATACAATATAAATACAGCATCCATTCATCCATCATATCAATCATCAAACGTTCATCAATTTATCGTCCAAGTCAAACAATCAAATCAATAAATAATAATTAATTACTAACTGTAAAATTTCAATAATGAATTAAATAACTGTTTAACTGTAGTTTATATGCAATAATAAATAAATTTAACTAGCAGTTTATATGCAATAATAAATTTAACAAAAATTTTAACTGGTAGTTTATATGCCAAATGAATTAAATAACACGAAAATTTTATGAATGCAAATTAACTGAGATAATGATGAAATATATGCCAAACAGCTATAAATAAAATTTTAAACACATCATAAATCAATTTAACAAACATAAGAAATTTTAGAAATTGTGAATGGGTTAAAACAAACGAACGCACGCTCCTTCTTCTTCACTGAAAACAAACGCACGCAAACAAACGACCGCCACCCCTCAACAAGCGCACGCCACCTACCACATCAAACCTCACCAACATCGGCCGATCCGCTTTCCCACGCGCTCATTCTGGCCCACAACCCCCTCGCGACGCGTGAAAACAGCCCCAGCCACCACCTACCAAAACCCTAGGTCGAAATTATGCCGCCGATCTCACCGTTGAATTGCCAAACCAAATATATAGATGTGATCCCCTCGGCATCCTCTCCAAAACCCAGAAAGGGTTTGTCGATCTGACAACTTTTATCGCAGCAATGATAAACGGCCGTGGATAAACCTTTAATTTTAGAACAAACCATAACTCGAATTGAAAAATGAATTCCACCAGGAGATTACGCACTTCGAGAGCTTCAACATATATTTTTTCTGAATCTTTCTGAGGACTTTGATTTTTTGACTTTGATTTTGGATTGTAATTGGATCTAGGGTTTGCATCCATTGAAGAAGAGGAGGAGCTGAAGAAATTTTACGTGCAGACAAATGAGAATAGGCGGAGGCTAGGGTTTAGCAGGGTATTTATAGATAAAGATGGAATAGACAGATGGATCCGAATTATAAACGTTCTAAATGATAATTGGCCCAAAAAGCCCGTTCTGACTCCGGAACGAAATTGGGTAAACCCATATATCAAAATAGGTGTTTTAAAACATTCTGAACGCGATGGAAAAAGTTTGAAGTCCAAATTTCATTGTATGAAGAAGTTATGCTAAAAACAATATTTTCAAATCGATTTCAAATCGATTTCAATTGCATAAATTTCAAGGCATTTCGAGTCCATACGATCAAACGACAAGTCCGATCGCTACGAAACTTGAAACACTACTGTAATTCACCATTTCAGATTTGATGAAACTGGTTTCGTCGAAATCCGAATCAATGGCCAAAATGGCTATTTTTCCATTAATTAAACAAATTTAAAATAAATTAATTAAATCAGATTCCGCGTTTAAATTCTGAAATTTGCAATCTTTATCACTTTATAATTCTCAAACATCTATAATGGTTTAAACAAATTTAAATGTAAATTTAGCAAAGATTAATTTATAAATTTCAGTACAAATCCTCAATTTTCTTAAATTCAAAATTATAAATAGAATTTCCAAAAATTCTTATTAAGTTCACTTTTCATTCTATTAGTTAATTCATGTTATCAAAAGGATGAAATTTACATTGGTTCATGATTATTTACATTTATTTACTTAGATTTCATCTACATATCCATTTATGCAAATATTTAAATATAGATTTTCATTTTAATTTCAATGAATCATATTACTGTAATTTAAATTCCGATAAATAAATAAGTGTTGATTCCCATTCTTATTATCCAACCATTGTTATTCTATTATTCAATTCACTATTCTTAAACGGATAAAATTTTCATTGAATTTACAAATTGTTACCATAATATTCTTACATTCCATCTAACTTTCTATTAACGTAAAATTAAGTGTTACATTTCATTTATTTGCCATAAATTCAATTATTGAATTACACTCCAATTAAATAAAAATCTTACTTTCCATTCCTTTCAATTCAGTCAATTATCATATGCTAAATGGAATTTTATTTCAGTTACTTACCATTAAATTCATTTATTATTGATTTCATTACCATTAACTAAAAGTTTATTCCAACATTTGACTTGAATCAATTGTCCTCTTTACTAGGTCCATTATTTCTTAATAAACCTAGTTACATTTATTTTTATATCCCATTGCATCAATATCCCTATATACATCTTATATCTGTTTAAATCGCTGTATTTCAAAATGTGAAATCTTGTCTATTACCCTTATTAATTAAGGTTTTAAAACAAATAAATAAAATTTCCTTAGTCCAAGGTTTTTTTGCCAATTATTTACCTTATAAATAAATTCATGTTCATTAAGTTTACATTCGCACTTCCGTTAATATTTCAACCATTATAAATGAAATGTTTATCCTCAACAACAAACATTATGATTAATTATCTAACATTTATTTGTATAAACTTTCCATTTATTACGCATTATTTTATCAATTGATAAAGTTTTAAATCTATTTCCCAAATCTACTACTTTAAATCAATTAAACTTCACAATTGTTTAAATCAATTATGATTACCCTACATTTATTATAATCAACTTGTTCTAACCTTATTACCTAAATTTACGTTCAGTTTCTATTCAATAAAATTTACATGCATTAACCCGTTTCCTAAGTTTAAAAATCAAATACCGTTCACAATGTTTTAATACTCAAATCAATTTAATACTTACCTCTAATTCCTCATATTCAATTTATATGCAGGCATAAACCTTTCACTACTCCAGTCCTTAGAAATTTATTCAAATTACAATCTCTTGCAATAACTCATTTATTAGAAATTTGCATACCAATAACTTAGGTTCCAATAAATAGGATTTCATTTAGTTCAACCTTTTTAATTAAGTCCATTTTAATCAATATAATGTTTGATAGGTTAATTCTTAACATTTACTGCATTACAAATTATAGCTATTATATTTCTTTAAAAATTTCTTTCCAAAATCTTATTAATATGACAATTAAATTAACGAAATTTTTGGGTCGTTACACTCTCCCCCACTCAAAACTTTTCGTCCCCGAAAAGGAAAAGAAGGGAAAAGAAGAATTTAGGAAATCCATATATCTTACTTAAAACATTTAATATATAGACAAATACACTTTTCAAAATTAATTAATTTAAATAAAATATACAAATTTATAACCAATAGATCTTTTTTATACTTAAACTAATAAGGTTTGGAAAACATTTTCAAATTTTTATAAGTCTGAAATTTACGGAAAATTTCGACAGTCTCTTTTGTACGGGGAGGCTCCGGAGAAAATGTAATATCAATTATAATAATATACGAAATATATTTACCAAAATAATATAAATCCCAACACGGGAAAAATATAATGACGCTATAAACCGTAATCCGAAACGTACCTATTTGTCGGCAATTAACGCTTATATTATGAAACCAAATGCAATAGCAATTGCTTCCATAACCTGTATTTCACTTATAAAATCCAAAAGAGTTAATAATTTTATAAAATGAAATATTTAAGTTGTTTTAATTACAACAAACCAAACCAATATAACAACAACCAATTGCAACCACAACAAACAACCATAAACCAAAACAAATAACAAATCCAACAATAGATCAAGTTAATATTATTTATTCTCATTTATTCATACCACGTAAATTTTCCTTTTATAAATTACATTTATTTCAAACAAACTTTCAATTTCATTTACTCATTCAATGTTTGTTTCATTTATTTTCAGTTATTACTTACAATTATTCATTTCCATTAACTCGGGTCATGCTAGTTCCTTTTATTTCATTATAATTATTCATTCATTTATTGCATGCCCTCATTTATTTACATTCATTTATCAATAGTATTCATGTCCCATTCAATTTCTTAGCATTTCCATTTTATTTACTTAACTTTATAGCCATCTAAATACTTACCTTTAATTATATTTACTTGTAGTAAAATTTCAATTATAACTTAAGTTTATAACATTAAATTCTCATTTATAATAGCAAATTCATTGAATACTTCATTACCTCAAGCTTTACTTGTAAGATTCCCTATTACATTTCCTTATTAACATTGTAACTTTTTATATTTGGTAAGTTATATATGTTAAAGAAAATGCAAATGAACTTATACAAGTTCTATCCCATCCTTTAATTTAATTTAATGTTCAATAATATTACTCTTTGTTTCATATGTTACAAATTTCAAATTTCCTTTAATACCATTAATAACCTAACATTGAATCTCTTTTTTTATTTAGGGTTTCAATTATTAGTTAAATTCTGTCTCACTACATTAATTAAACTATTAATAAATGGAAACTTAAGAATTAATTACCGGGTTTAATTTCAAATTATTTTAAAATAATAGATAAATATACTTACAACTCATCTATATCCAAGTATATTTAAAACAAATTGAAAATTTACTTCTGTTTATCAAAAATAAATCTGTAGTAAAACTACTACAGTGGCCTTCCTACTTCGAAACTCGAAAATGAAAGTTGATGATGCGTGCACTCATCATCGAAATTATTTTCCAGCGAAAGAGAGGGAAGTACAAAAATTTTAATTTCCAAAATTTCTTCTTAAAACCATACTTTCAAATTATATTGTAATATTTATATCAGAAAATATTTCTAAACACTATTATTATATTTTCAAAATCCTTTAAAAGCAATTTTTCAAAATCCTGGACATAAGTTCTAAATTTCCAAATTTCCATTGATTAAATTTTCAATCTTAATTTACCTATTATTTATAAATTTTATTCCTAACAACCAATATATTGCAACCAAATATAATCTTTATAAAATTTATTTTATATATATAGAAAATATAATAGGCACAATTATTTCATTCACTATATTAAAACAAATATTGTGTCGGTCTGTCCTATTAAGTGTTTAGAAATCCCTATTGATGTCATAACGTCCCATGCATCAACCAGAATTTATAAATACAAAACGGAACGAATTAACAAAATATTAAAACCATTTTATAACACTAACAAATACGCTCTCTCATATATATACGCTCAGCGACTCTCATAGGGTATTACTACCCTATTAGTAAAGAGTCAAACCCCACAAAGCTAAGGTTTATCTCTAAACCAAAGCTCTGATACCAGATGTAACATCCCGCCTTTTCGCACGCTTTAAATCGACACACGTGCCAATTCAAACCATAATGAAAGGGCGGATTGTTATGGGTAAATAAGAAGAACAAGAAAGAAATAAAAAGAAAACAGAATCTCACAGCGGAAGGATAAAATATAATATTCAAATATACAATTTATAAATCTGTTTACAAAACATTAGATTATATTTATATAATACATATCAGAGTTACACATACCAATAAAAATGCAGCGGAACAGTATGTGTGACGACTCGAACTCGATGTCCGACAACAACATCAAATTCGTATCGTCGGAGCTTGCAACAACATTAGATGATAAATAACACAGCGGAAAAAAAAGATGATATCAATGATACAGCATGAATACAATATCCAATACATCAATTTGATACAATGATAATCATCAACATCAGAATACAATACAAAATACAGCGGAACATGATACAATATGATAAGTCTTCACAGAATCCAATACTGCAACTCTGATCCAAAAGCTCCAAAATTCCAAGCTCGATCCACCATCAAGGTTGCACCAAGATAAGCAAGTCCGTCCGTGGACTCCAAAGACTCCAAAATGATCTAATAGAAAGCTGAAGACTACCAAAACGATATCTACTACCTGACTATCTGGAAAACCAAACTCTAGACTGCCCGTGTGGAAAATGGTGGGCACCTAGAGTTTAGAAAGGAAACAATAAACTCCGGGTCAGTCGTGGGACTGGTATGAGCGAACAAAAACATTTGGTCTATGAAGCAAACAAAAGGTTTTAAGTTTTGAAATCCGCAATGCTTTTAAAAAATGAAACTACCATAAGGCCTCCCGCCACACACACAATGCAAACGCAGAATTGGAGGAGATTTCTCCTTATGATAGTCAAAAATGCTTGATACAAGGAAATTTCTTTGATATTATTACTATACGTGCAAAGTGCATAAAAACCATTTCGAAAGTATAATATAAATCCTAGCCAGCATAGACATTTCGAACTATGCCTACTATAGCTACCATTCAAACAGTGGGGCGCCACCATAAGTAGATGGCAGGTAATACAACTAAAACCGTACAAGGCACGTATTGGATGAATGGATTTCCAACAAATGGTCAGGCTAAGGAACTTCCTGCTGCCACATGGGAACGCCTCTGGCGGGACGCCCCAAGAACCTACCCAGCTCTCTGCCAAACAAGGCCGGCTACCCCCTTCCCGGGGAATAAAACCTCAGATATGCCACCCCCGGTCCTTTGGGACCTTTAACCGAGGATCCTCTACACCAACAACATCACACAGTAATAGATATATAC
This sequence comes from Allium cepa, assembly GCA_030765085.1. NCBI lineage: Eukaryota > Viridiplantae > Streptophyta > Magnoliopsida > Asparagales > Amaryllidaceae > Allium > Allium cepa. The sequence goes on from CM060938.1 coordinate 847,007,381, forward strand.
TACAGTGCCCACATGAGTAAGTATCTGGGCTCCATACCATGATACTACCCTTTTCCAGAAGGAATGGTCATAGCCTAGGGGAGCTGCCCCTGAAACCTTGCCGCATCTTTCCTGTTTCGACCATTACAGGTTTGTGAGGCTCAAAGAGGTTTCTTCCACAAAGCTACGCTTTTTCACAAAGCCATGCTTTGATCACAAATGATCAATAAATGATCATCAATCACACAGCAGCACTTAGCATGCCACACTACTAAATTGGGAGTATATCGCTGATAACCTTCAACTACATAACCTCTGATCTCGTACGTCTCAGAGAAGGGTGTTAAGCTAAGAGAATAAATTCTCCGCCACCAACAGATATGTTTTTGAAAGAAATCGACTTTATATCTCAAAGTGTAGTGTCAGACACACGACCATACAAGTCTGTTCCGGGTTCGAACAGAACCGAAGGCACTTCCGAAGAAGCCCTTGCAATACGGGTATCCACAATCCCGATCGGACTGCCCATCACTTAGGGAATCTTTATACCGTAGCTACTCAGTGCAAAGACAATCGATAGGTCATCCTATCGTTCTCACAAATACCCGGTCTTCACCACCGGTCTTCAAATGCTATCCATAACCACGTATCATTATTCGAAATGGGTTATATGACACAAGGTCCTCTCGCGACTAAACCGAATAACGAGCGCAAAATTTTAAAAACATATGGATATGGATTTCAGTTAAGTCACAACTTAAATTCAAACTATTCCAAATGGTTTACACAAATTACCATTTCAAATCTTTAACCAAAAAGATTTATTTCACAAAGTTCACCTAGTTTCACAAAAATCCATTTACGGATTTCAAAACAATTTCCATTTCGAGTGGATTAATCCATTTAATCTTTAAATCAAAGATTTAACCATAGCTTTCAAAAAAAAATGTTTCCAAAGGTTCAATCATAACTTGGAAAACTGTTTTTCAATTCAAACTTGAAATTCCTATAATACCAATTTGGAAATTCATTTCTTATATGAAAGCTTTTATCATTTGGAAACAAATAGTTTTCATCTTGGAAAACCAAACATTTAAATTATACAAGTTTCTCAAACTTGGGTTAAATTTAATTCTCAAAACAACACTTTTAAAATTGGTTTAAAAACCCATATAAACTTGTATGACCTTTTACTTCATAAATTCTCAAAATAGAATTTAATATCAAATTTTTGAATTCAATTTTAAATTGAATTATTAAGTTTCAAAACTTTATTAAGTTATTCAAAATAACTTTTATTTTATAAATTCTTTTCCAAAAGCTTTTCATTTTAAAACCCGATCCATTTTCAAAATCATTTAGATTTAAAAATTCAATTTTACAATCTATTTCAAAAATCTGTGACTTAACCAATTTCCACGTGCAATCCATATTTGTGTGTGTATAGTGTAGTCCAAGAGGTTTTACACAATAGTGCACAACATCAATCATAAGAATATCGATAAGCGGTACAACTCATAACGCTTATCTTCATTCATAGATTCATAGATAAAGTAAATTTATCAATCACAAAGATTTACTAATATGATTTGATGTGGGTTTCGAATAACCAACTAGAATCCGACTCCCTGTCGCATCGAAATCCAAATGTCATTTATGGGTCAAAGGGTTTGCATATTCATATAATAATTTATTCATCGCAAATAAAACAACTCATCACAAATAAAACAACTCATCACAAAACATTTCAAAGCATCACATCACATATCAAACATATCAATCCGTCACATAGCATCCAATAGCAATCAAACCTCTACAACTAAGATGAATAATTTGGGTGGTTTTTAAATTTATCAACCACATGATTATTTTCATTAATAATTCTTAATCAATGATTAAGTTCATCAACTACAATTGATTTAGTTTTTTAATTACCCTTATTAATTAAATCATCTCTAAATTAATTAAATCTAAATAAATTGACCTTTAATTAATTAAACCTAAATTTCTTATTCCTTAATTAACTACTTTAATTAATAAACCTTTACTTATTGATAAATTAATCATTAATCTTTAATTATCTTCCTTTAACTACTTTCACTAAGTAATCACTATTTTAATTTAATATTCATTAATTACTTAATTGATTAACTTAAATTACTAATTAATATACTTAAATTAATAAATGCTCAATTATTGATTAATTTAATCTCAATTATAACTAATTATCCTTTAATTGATTTTATTAATTATTAATGAATTAATCTTAATCACAAATTATTACTTACTTGATTATCATTAACGATATAAATTTACTTACTTTTAAGTTAAAAATTTTAACATTTGAATTTTTTTTTCTAAATCACTTATGAAGTTTCATTTAAAATAACTTATTACAAATGTAAATTTAAAACTTAATTGTTTTTTTTAAAATCCTTTATTTGAAAACATTTAAATTTATACTTTCTACTTAATGAATAAATCATCATTTATAAGGAGGAATAGTTTCAGGAATTCATTTAACAAATTCCTTAAAGTTTAAAACCTCGAATATAAAAATTTTCAAGCAAACCCGAGTATTCCCCCGGGCTAAAACCCAATATACTCGATCCCTGCTTCGAGTTTTATCAAAATTTACCCGAGCGCCCCCCTAAAATTTCGAACTTAAAAATTTTCTAAGTGTTTTACGTTCGCATCAAAATCCACTTCTAGTTGAAACCCGAGCCACCCTTGCCTTTCCCCGAGCTCTACTTCGAGTCGCGCCAGATCACACATCGTCTTCCCCAACCAGAAACCCACTGATACAACGTTGCACGTATACGTGCACAACGACGCTAGCCACAGCCAATCGACGACGAACTCTCCAGCAAGTCACCAAAGACCTCCAGCCTCGATTCGAACAACCAAAACCCCAAAACAAGTTTGGAACCAGGAACGAGCTATCGGCCTCGAACTGGAAACCAAACCCAGTTCATCCAAATCCACTTCGCGTGGCCACCTCTGGCCACCGGAGGTCTTACGGCCACCCCCACAACTGCTCCGACACCCCACTCACCTCCTCTCGAAGTCCGGTCCACTTCGGTTCGTAGTTGACCCCAAAATTGATTCGAGAACGTCCCTGATACCACCATGCCCTTAAACCCTATTTCGATTCATATCTCGAACTAAAATGAATTTAAAAAAAAATTCTTGTATTTTTCCATTGATCCCTTGACTTCTGGCTACCCCTTGCCTTAATCACGTGGATCATCATCTCACCAATCATCGCCAATTCACAAAAAATGGTTTTCTGTTCAACTCGAAAAAACATGACAGTCCCAAGCTTAAAAAATTCGATCTCATCTTTAAAATTCATATTTTGTGAAGGGGAGTAGGGTTATGAAATCAAATTTAAGTTTTTGATCAACAAAGTTTTGAACTTTTTCCATTTCACTGTGTTTTTTCTTTTTTTTTTATAAAATTTCACAGGAGATCCATTTCTCTTCAATACTCAAAAGTATATATATATATATATATATATATATATATATATATTTTACTTAAAATTTGATTATGCAATCATATTCTGTTTATATTTTTAAGCCTGAAAAATATTAGAGGGAAGGCTTTTGAATTTGTTGGAAACAGGATTTTGGAAAAGAGGAACTGGAAACATAGAGACATCTTTTTCTTGCCTGTTAACTTATATACACACAGTCCTTCATTTCTATAAGGCATGCAACAAAATTTCACACCATCATCCAAACATAACTCATATCATAAATCAGATAATAATCCAAACATTAATAGGTATAGTAGAGTTTAAGGGGAGTTTGCTCACCTCAGGATAGAGAACAGAGGAAGAACAGTTGTTTTCTTATGCTTTGCTTTTAAATTTGTTTGCTTTGATTTTCTTTTTCCAGTATTTTTCTTTGCTTTCCTTTTGATTTCTCTTCCTGAATCTTCTTGATGCTTTGATATTGTTGGACTTGTATTTTTGCTTCTGATGCTGTTGATAAAGATTTTGAAGAACAGTTGATTTTTAGAAGATCTGTTTTTATGCTTTGCTTCAACATTTACCCAGGCCTTATTCTCTTCCAGATTTCTTTTCTTTTCTTTTCTTTTTTGGTTTTTTATCTTCAGGTTGTAGCTTTGTTTGATTGATTTTGAGGTTTTGAAGACTGCATATTGCACTTAATTTCCAGGCTTTAGTTTGAAGAGTTTGTTTTCAGATTTTTTTTTTGGAGAGGAGGATTTTTGAATTTGAGTTTGAAGATGGTTTCTTGTTTTCTCTGGTTTCTTTTCTCAGGTTTGAGAAGAATGAATACAACTGACTCTTAACATTTTTTTTTCTTTCCTAGTTCCTTATTTCAGGCCTTGAGAAGATCAATGGCCTGATTACATTTTTTAATTTTTAATTTTTTTTTTCAAAAGTTCAAGGCCACTTGTAACTTTATTTCTATGCATGTTGTACACTTGTTGTTTGTATGGAAAATTATGTTTTAAATCCTTTGACTCAATTTATTTTGTAAACTTTTTGTTTAAACCTGTGTGTAAATGTATTTTCATGCAAACATATGCCTTAAAATTTTTTTAAAATTGTTTATATTTATATTTTCATTTGTTTATATCCTCACAAATAAAATCTCTATTGTTTCACATTCAAAATTAAGTCTTTGCTCACTATTTTATGTACAACTATTTTATACATTTTATATTCATGCAAAATAATATATATTTTTTCAACTTTTCAAAAAGGAAAGAGTGGTTTAAATATTTTGATTACATATTAACAAGTAATTACTTTTATTTATATAGGTGAATTTTACGTAAAAATAATGTTTTGAAGATGAGTCCATTAATTATTATTATTTTTAATTTCAACTTCCAAATATACCTAATATATTTAAAATTTAGAAACAACCTTTTTACTGATTTAAAGCTTTTAATTCTATTTTATTTTTTATACATTTTATTTTGAAAACCAATATTTGTTGATAAATACTTATTCTTATATTCCAAATCAATTTGTTATTTATCTTTAAATCCATATTTATTTTTAAATCAAATTTTTTTTTTATAAAATTACTTATCTCTAAATTTTAACCAAATCCTACTTATAATCTAAAATTTTAAAATCATTCAAGAAATTTCCTAATTAATGCATGAATAAATTCATAATTTATTTTCAAAATTAAATTAATTGCCAAATTAATCATAGTTATTTTTCAGGAATGTTACAGATTCCCCCCTTAAAGAAATTTCGTCCCCGAAATTTGCTAGGGAGACGAGGAAGAATAGATGATAGATAAAGAACGATTGATCAGGTCAGATCGAAATATTTATTCTGCATTCGGTTTATCAAATCAGAATATCAACAAATATGAGAATCAACTCATTCAATTACGAAATAATTGGGTTATTTAATCTACGAAGTATACAGGGTATTGGTTAGTTCGAAGGAATAACTAACTGCTCGTAGAATATATCGAAACCCAATGAAATAGACAAAAATAGATTCGACTACGATTTCAGATTCAAGATTTAACTTATTTACGATTTGCTAAGAAATAAAACTAGGTGTAGCTCCTACAACGGACAAACTTGGAAATTTAATCGTAAACAAGAAGGTTACCTTATAAAATTCCCTTTTCTTTATCAGCCCTTGAGATTGAAGAATCACCCCTGACTGCGTATCTCTTTGCTACTAGAGCTTCCTTCTTTGCCGGACAGTCGTTGATCCTATGTCTTGGCTTGCGGCAATGATAGCATCCCGTAGATTTCTGATCAGGCCTCATAAATGGCTCTCTCAATCCTGGCTTCCAAGGATTCTTACATTTATCCGAGTAGTGGCCTTTCTCCAAGCAGTTGAGACAAGTGACTTCTTTTAGCTTTTTCTTTCGAGAATTCTTCTTTTCTTTTTCTTTCCTCGATTTCTTTCCACCAAATTTCTTTTTCCTCCAATTCAGATTACTTATGTTTGCATCCTCATTTGGAACTTCCTGCTTATCCAGAGTATCATATCTATAACCCATATCAATTAACGTGAGAAGTCATCCTCTCCTGGAATTCCTTGTTCATTCCCCGAATAAACTTTTCATTCTTCTTTAACGGTGTATTTACCAATTCTGGACCGAATCGATATAATTCATTGAATTTGTTCAAGTATTCCTCAAATGATAAGCTTCCTTGCTTCAAATCTATAGACTCTTGGTACATTCTAGAGATACCACCAGACGGCATATATTGCTGCTCGAACACTTCCTTGAAACGACTCCAAGTGAATTCATCCACCGGCTCATCTAATGTAATAGTTTCCCACCAAGCCAAAGCCTCTTCCTGGAGTTGCCAAGTAGCTATCAATCGCATCTGATCATCTTCCAACCTTAGCCCCTTGAAAATCCTTTCACACGATCGAATCCAGGCTTGTGCTTCGATAACTGATTCTTTGCCTGTGAATGGCTTTCCATCAAGTCTAGAAAAACTTTGATATAGATTAGCTAGATTTGATTGAGATTGAATAGGAATATATGTCGTTGCAGGGCCTTGACCAGTTGAAGTGGTACTTGCCTGTCCCCAATCTCGTCCTCTACTTCCACTCATTCTCACTATCTGTGAATAGTAAGAAAACCAATTTAGGCATTCGGATGAAATATCTTAGAGAATAACAACAGATAAAGGGAACAGATTGAGAAGTTTGGATTTTGGTTTCACTGGTTACAATCATTCTAGGGTATACTTCACCCTATCTCTACTGAGCCATCTAATGTGTTACACTCCGTAGCTAAAGTTCTTAATCAACCTTTAGCTCTGATACCAACTTGTGACGACCCGAACTCGATGTCCGACAATAACATCAAATTCGTATCTCCGGAGCTTGCAACAACATTAGATGATAAATAACACAGCGGAAAAAAAAGATGATATCACTGATACAACATGAATACAATATCCAATACATCAATTTGATACAATGATAATCATCAACATCAGAGAATACAATACAAAATACAGCGGAACACGATACAATATGATAAGTCTTTACAGAATCCAATACTGCAACTCTGATCCAAAAGCTCCAAAATTCCAAGCTCGATCCACTATCAAGGTTGCACCAAGATAAGCAAGTCCGTCCGTGGACTCCAAAGACTCAAAAATGATCTAATAGAAAGCTGAAGACTACCAAAACAATATCTACTACCTGACTATCTGGAAAACCAAACTCTAGACTGCCCGTGTGAAAATGGCAGGCACCCAGAGTTTAGAAAGGGAACAATAAACTCCGGGTCATTCGTGGGACTGGTATGAGCAAACAAAAACATTTGGTCTATGAAACAAACAAAAGGTTTTAAGTTTTGAAATCCGCAATGCTTTTTGAAAATGAAACTACCATAAGGCCTCCCGCCACACACACAATGCAAACGCAGAATTGGAGGAGATTTCTCCTTATGATAGTCAAAAATGCTTGATACATGGAAATTTCTTTGATATTATTACTATACGTGCAAAGTGCATAAAAACCATTTCGAAAGTATAATATAAATCCTAGCTAGCATAGACATTTCGAACTATGCTTACTATAGCTACCATTCAAATAGTGGGGCGCCACCATAAGTAGATGGCGGGTAATACAACTAAAACCGTACAAGGCACGTATTGGATGAATGGATTTCCAACAAATGGTCAGGCTAAGGAACTTCCTATTGCCACATGGGAACGCCTCTGGCGGGACTCCCCGAGAACCTACCCGGTTCTCTGCCAAACAAGGCCGGCTACCCCCTTCTCGGGGAATAAAACCTCAGATATGCCACCCCCGGTCCTTTGGGACCTTTAACCGAGGATCCTCTACACCAACAACATCACACGATAATAGATATATACTACAGTGCCCACATGAGTAAGTATCTGGGCTCCATACCATGATACTACCCTTTTCCAGAAGGAATGGTCATAGCCTAGGGGAGCTGCCCCTGAAACCTTGCCGCATCTTTCCTGTTTCGACCATTACAGGTTTGTGAGGCTCAAAGAGGTTTCTTCCACAAAGCTACGCTTTTTCACAAAGCCATGCTTTGATCACAAATGATCAATAAATGATCATCAATCACACAGCAGCACTTAGCATGCCACACTACTAAATTGGGAGTATATCGCTGATAACCTTCAACTACATAACCTCTGAGCTCGTACGTCTCAGAGAAGGGTGTTAAGTTAAGAGAATAAATTCTCCTCCACCAACAGATATGTTTTTGAAAGAAATTGACTTTATATCTCAAAGTGTAGTGTCAGACACACGACCATACAAGTCTGTTCCGGGTTCGAACAGAACCGAAGGCACTTCCGAAGAAGCCCTTGCAATCCGGGTATCCACAATCCCGATCGGACTTCCCATCACTTAGGGAATCTCTATACCGTAGCTACTCAGTGCAGAGACAATCGATAGGTCATCCTATCGTTCTCACAAATACCCGGTCTTCACCATCGGTCTTCAAATGATATCCATAACGACGTATCATTATTCGGAATGGGTTATATGACACAAGGTCCTCTCCCGACTAAACCGAATAATGAGTGCAAAATTTTAAAAACATATGGATATGGATTTCAGTTAAGTCACAACTTAAATTCAAACTATTCCAAATGGTTTACACAAATTACCATTTCAAATCTTTAACCAAAAAGATTTATTTCACAAAGTTCACCTAGTTTCACAAAAATCCATTTACGGATTTCAAAACAATTTCCATTTCGAGTGGATTAATCCATTTAATCTTTAAATCAAAGATTTAACCCATAGCTTTCAAAAAAAAATGTTTCCAAAGGTTCATTCATAACTTGGAAAACTGTTTTTCAATTCAAACTTGAAATTCCTATAATACCAATTTGGAAATTCATTTCTTATATGAAAGCTTTTATCATTTGGAAACAAATAGTTTTCATCTTGGATCCATATAATACATACCAATATCAGATTTACACATACCAATAAAAATGCAGCGGAACAGTATGTGTGACGACTCGAACTCGATGTCCGACAACAACATCAAATTCGTATCGTCGGAGCTTGCAACAACATTAGATGATAAATAACACAGCGGAAAAAAAAGATGATATCAATGATACAGCATGAATACAATATCCAATACATCAATTTGATACAATGATAATCATCAACATCAGAATACAATACAAAATACAGCGGAACATGATACAATATGATAAGTCTTCACAGAATCCAATACTGCAACTCTGATCCAAAAGCTCCAAAATTCAAAGCTCGATCCACCATCAAGGTTGCACCAAGATAAGCAAGTCCGTCCGTGGACTCCAAAGACTCCAAAATGATCTAATAGAAAGCTGAAGACTACCAAAACGATATCTACTACCTGACTATCTGGAAAACCAAACTCTAGACTGCCCGTGTGGAAAATGGTGGACACCTAGAGTTTAGAAAGGAAACAATAAACTCCGGGTCAGTCGTGGGACTGGTATGAGCGAACAAAAACATTTGGTCTATGAAGCAAACAAAAGGTTTTAAGTTTTGAAATCCGCAATGCTTTTAAAAAATGAAACTACCATAAGGCCTCCCGCCACACACACAATGCAAACGCAGAATTGGAGGAGATTTCTCCTTATGATAGTCAAAAATGCTTGATACAAGGAAATTTCTTTGATATTATTACTATACGTGCAAAGTGCATAAAAACCATTTCGAAAGTATAATATAAATCCTAGCCAGCATAGACATTTCGAACTATGCCTACTATAGCTACCATTCAAACAGTGGGGCGCCACCATAAGTAGATGGCAGGTAATACAACTAAAACCGTACAAGGCACGTATTGGATGAATGGATTTCCAACAAATGGTCAGGCTAAGGAACTTCCTACTGCCACATGGGAACGCCTCTGGCGGGACGCCCCAAGAACCTACCCAGCTCTCTGCCAAAAAAGGCCGGCTACCCCCTTCCCGGGGAATAAAACCTCAGATATGCCACCCCCGGTCCTTTGGGACCTTTAACCGAGGATCCTCTACACCAACAACATCACACAGTAATAGATATATACTACAGTGCCCACATGAGTAAGTATCTGGGCTCCATACCATGATACTACCCTTTTCCAGAAGGAATGGTCATAGCCTAGGGGAGCTGCCCCTGAAACCTTGCCGCATCTTTCCTGTTTCGACCATTACAGGTTTGTGAGGCTCAAAGAGGTTTCTTCCACAAAGCTATGCTTTTTCACAAAGCCATGCTTTGATCACAAATGATCAATAAATGATCATCAATCACACAGCAGCACTTAGCATGCCACACTACTAAATTGGGAGTATATCGCTGATAACCTTCAACTACATAACCTCTGATCTCGTACGTCTCAGAGAAGGGTGTTAAGCTAAGAGAATAAATTCTCCGCCACCAACAGATATGTTTTTGAAAGAAATCGACTTTATATCTCAAAGTGTAGTGTCAGACACACGACCATACAAGTCTGTTCCGGGTTCGAACAGAACCGAAGGCACTTCCGAAGAAGCCCTTGCAATACGGGTATCCACAATCCCGATCGGACTGCCCATCACTTAGGGAATCTTTATACCGTAGCTACTCAGTGCAAAGACAATCGATAGGTCATCCTATCGTTCTCACAAATACCCGGTCTTCACCACCGGTCTTCAAATGCTATCCATAACGACGTATCATTATTCGAAATGGGTTATATGACACAAGGTCCTCTCGCGACTAAACCGAATAACGAGCGCAAAATTTTAAAAACATATGGATATGGATTTCAGTTAAGTCACAACTTAAATTCAAACTATTCCAAATGGTTTACACAAATTACCATTTCAAATCTTTAACCAAAAAGATTTATTTCACAAAGTTCACCTAGTTTCACAAAAATCCATTTATGGATTTCAAAACAATTTCCATTTCGAGTGGATTAATCCATTTAATCTTTAAATCAAAGATTTAACCATAGCTTTCAAAAAAAAATGTTTCCAAAGGTTCAATCATAACTTGGAAAACTGTTTTTCAATTCAAACTTGAAATTCCTATAATACCAATTTGGAAATTCATTTCTTATATGAAAGCTTTTATCATTTGGAAACAAATAGTTTTCATCTTGGAAAACCAAACATTTAAATTATACAAGTTTCTCAAACTTGGGTTAAATTTAATTCTCAAAACAACACTTTTAAAATTGGTTTAAAAACCCATATAAACTTGTATGACCTTTTACTTCATAAATTCTCAAAATAGAATTTAATATCAAATTTTTGAATTCAATTTTAAATTGAATTATTAAGTTTCAAAACTTTATTAAGTTATTCAAAATAACTTTTATTTTATAAATTCTTTTCCAAAAGCTTTTCATTTTAAAACCCGATCCATTTTCAAAATCATTTAGATTTAAAAATTCAATTTTACAATCTATTTCAAAAATCTGTGACTTAACCAATTTCCACGTGCAATCCATATTTGTGTGTGTATAGTGTAGTCCAAGAGGTTTTACACAATAGTGCACAACATCAATCATAAGAATATCGATAAGCGGTACAACTCATAACGCTTATCTTCATTCATAGATTCATAGATAAAGTAAATTTATCAATCACAAAGATTTACTAATATGATTTGATGTGGGTTTCGAATAACCAACTAGAATCCGACTCCCTGTCGCATCGAAATCCAAATGTCATTTATGGGTCAAAGGGTTTGCATATTCATATAATAATTTATTCATCGCAAATAAAACAACTCATCACAAATAAAACAACTCATCACAAAACATTTCAAAGCATCACATCACATATCAAACATATCAATCCGTCACATAGCATCCAATAGCAATCAAACCTCTACAACTAAGATGAATAATTTGGGTGGTTTTTAAATTTATCAACCACATGATTATTTTCATTAATAATTCTTAATCAATGATTAAGTTCATCAACTACAATTGATTTAGTTTTTTAATTACCCTTATTAATTAAATCATCTCTAAATTAATTAAATCTAAATAAATTGACCTTTAATTAATTAAACCTAAATTTCTTATTCCTTAATTAACTACTTTAATTAATAAACCTTTACTTATTGATAAATTAATCATTAATCTTTAATTATCTTCCTTTAACTACTTTCACTAAGTAATCGCTATTTTAATTTAATCATTCATTAATTACTTAATTGATTAACTTAAATTACTAATTAATATACTTAAATTAATAAATGCTCAATTATTGATTAATCTAATCTTAATTATAACTAATTATCCTTTAATTGATTTTCTTAATTATTAATGAATTAATCTTAATCACAAATTATTACTTACTTGATTATCATTAACGATATAAATTTACTTACTTTTAAGTTAAAAATTTAAACATTTGAATTTTTTTTTCTAAATCACTTATGAAGTTTCATTTAAAATAACTTGTTACAAATGTAAATTTAAAACTTAATTGTTTTTTTTTAAAATCCTTTATTTGAAAACTTATAAATTTATACTTTCTACTTAATGAATAAATCATCATTTATAAGGAGGAATAGTTTCAGGAATTCATTTAACAAATTCCTTAAAATTTAAAAACTCGAATATAAAAAATTTCAGGCAAACCCGAGTATTCCCCCGGGCTAAAATCCAATATACTCGATCCCTGCTTCGAGTTTTATCAAAATTTACCCGAGCGCCCCCCTAAAATTTCGAACTTAAAAATTTTCTAAGTGTTTTACGTTCGCATCAAAATCCACTTCGAGTTGAAACCCGAGCCACCCTTGCCTTTCCCCGAGCTCTACTTCGAGTCGCGCCAGATCACACATCGTCTTCCCCAACCAGAAACCCACTGATACAACGTTGCACGTATACGTGCACAACGACGATAGCCACAGCCGATCGACGATGAACTCTCCAGCAAGTCACCAAAGACCTCCAGCCTCGATTCGAACAACCAAAACCGTAAAACAAGTTTGGAATCAGGAACAAGCTATCGGCCTCGAACTGGAAACCAAACCCAGTTCATCCAAATCCACTTCGCGTGGCCACCTCTGGCCACCGGAGGTCTTGCGGCCACCCCCACAACTGCTCCGACACCCCACTCACCTCCTCTCGAAGTCCGGTCCACTTCGGATCGCAGCTGACCCCAAAATCGATTCGAGAACGTCACTGATACCACCATGCCCTTAAACCCTATTTCGATTCATATCTCGAACTAAAATGAATTAAAAAAAATTCTTGTATTTTTCCATTGATCCCTTGACTTATGGCTACCCCCTGCCTTAATCACGTGGATCATCATCTCACCAATCACTGCCAATTCACAAAAAATGGTTTTCCGTTCAACTCAAAAAAACATGACAGCCCCAAGCTTAAAAAATTCGATCTCATCTTTAAAATTCATATTTTGTGAAGGGGAGTAGGGTTATGAAATCAAATTTAAGTTTTTGATCAACAAAGTTTTGAACTTTTTCCATTTCACTGTGTTTTTTTCTTTTTTTTTATAAAACTTCACAGGAGATCCATTTCTCTTCAATACTCAAAAGTATATATATATATATTTTTTACTTAAAATTTGATTATGCAATCATATTCTGTTTATATTTTTAAGCCTGAAAAATATTAGAGGGAAGGCTTTTGAATTTGTTGGAAACAGGATTTTGGAAAAGAGGAACTGGAAACACAGAGACATCTTTTTCTTGCCTGTTAACTTATATACACACAGTCCTTCATTTCTATAAGGCATGCAACAAAATTTCACACCATCATCCAAACATAACTCATATCATAAATCAGATAATAATCCAAACATTAATAGGTATAGTAGAGTTTAAGGGGGGTTTTCTCACCTCAGGATAGAGAACAGAGGAAGAACAGTTGTTTTCTTATGCTTTGCTTTTAAATTTGTTTGCTTTGATTTTCTTTTTCCAGTATTTTTCTTTGCTTTTCTTTTGATTTCTCTTCCTGAATCTTCTTGATGCTTTGATATTGTTGGACTTGTATTTTTGCTTCTGATGCTGTTGACTAAGATTTTGAAGAACAGTTGATTTTTAGAAGATCTGTTTTTATGCTTTGCTTCAACATTTACCCAGGCCTTATTCTCTTCTAGATTTCTTTTCTTTTGTTTTTTTTTCTGGTTTTTTATCTTCAGGTTGTAGCTTTTTTTGATTGATTTTCAGGTTTTGAAGACTGCATATTGCACTTAATTTCCAGGCTTTAGTTTGAAGGGTTTGTTTTCAGATATTTTTTTTTTTTTTTGGAGAGGAGGATTTTCGAATTTGAGTTTGAAGATGGTTTCTTGTTTTCTCTGGTTTCTTTTCTCAGGTTTGCGAAGAATGAATACAACTGACTCTTAACATTTTTTTTTTCTTTCCTAGTTCCTTATTTCAGGCCTTGAGAAGATCAATGGCCTGATTACATTTTTTTTATTATATATTTTTTTTTCAAAAGTTCAAGGCCACTTGTAACTTTATTTCTATGCATGTTGTACACTTGTTGTTTGTATGGAAAATTATGTTTTAAATCCTTTGACTCAATTTATTTTGTAAACTTTTTGTTTAAACCTTTGTGTAAATGTATTTTCATGTAAGCATATGCCTTAATTTTTTTTTAAAATTGTTTATATCCTCACAAATAAAATCTCTATTATTTCACATTCAAACTTAAGTCTTTGCTCACTTTTTTATGTACAACTATTTTATACATTTTATATTCATGCAAAATAATATATATATTTTCAACTTTTCAAAAAGGAAAGAGTGGTTTAAATATTTTGATTACATATTAACAAGTAATTACTTTTATTTATATAGGTGAATTTTACATAAAAATAATATTTTGAAGATGAGTCCATTAATTATTATTATTTTTAATTTCAACTTCCAAATATACCTAATATATTTAAAATTTAGAAACAACCTTTTTACAGATTTAAAGCTTTTAATTCTATTTTATTTTTTATACATTTTATTTTGAAAACCAATATTTGTTGATAAATACTTATTCTTATATTCCAAATCAATTTGCTATTTATCTTTAAATCCATATTTATTTTTAAATCAAATTTTTTTTATACAATTACTTATCTCTAAATTTTAACCAAATCCTACTTATAATCTAAAATTTTAAAATCATTCAAGAAATTTCCTAATTAATACATGAATAAATTCATAATTTATTTTCAAAATTAAATTAATTGCCGAATTAATCATAGTTATTTTTCAGGAATGTTACAGTATGAGTGTAGTGCAATAATATAAATAGTAATAATACAAATCTTCGTCTTCGTCCTCCAGAGCTAAATCTTTAAATCCTGAAACGCTCGGACTGACCCGAGCGAATTTAAAAAGACAAAAACACTCGAGTCGGAACTAAAAGACCTTATGTGAGTTAAATCAACAGAAATAAATATGAGTGCAGTAACTCAAGAGATGCTCGGGATTTACATCTCCTAAGGATCCGTTAAACTATTTACTATGTAATATATTTCGCTATTATAGTAGTGTCTATAGTAAAACAAACATACTTTTAAATAGCGTTAAGAATTTACCCAATCTCCCCCTTAACACAATAATACTCCCAGTTGTCCATCCAATATCATAGTCCCTCCTGATCGGGAAGCCACCAGAGGATACCACACGGGCTACGGGAGAAATCCAAACTCGTACAAGGCGCGATAGGGTATGTGACATGGCACAACTAGGCAATGCCAGGGTAGATATACACTTTACGCTTTCGGGTCGGTGTAACGCGTAGCCACAGCTACCGCCCACCTCGAGCCACACCCCCAAATCAAAGAAATCAAAAGTGGCCATCAAATAAAACCAAAGTCAAAGTAGAATATCGAAAGGATGTGTCCGATCAAAGGTGCTACCTCAATTAACCCGTCGATCGCTCCTGTTTTAGCCACCTTATACCAACTCACGGGAGTTGGATCCACGTATTTACCTCAAAGGAAACGTGTAACGACCCGTATTTTCACTACTTCGGAAATGAGAGATTTCGAACGATTTAAAATTTAAAAAGGTAAATCTTATTTAAAATATCTAATAAAGATAATAAAAGTATGTTAAAAGATTTAAAAGTTTGTTAATAATCGTTTTATAACCAAAAATTTGTCGCATTTTGCATACGCGGTAAAATTTGAGATTTTGATATTAATTAGATATGCTTTTTTAATATAAAGAGACTTGTTTTAATTTATTTAAAGAAGTAGAAAGTTCATTTTAAAGTTTGGTTTACTCCCATACATAGCTTAATAAAAACGTCAAATTTTGACTGTAAACTTTGTCGGTGGAAAACACCGTTTTCAACCAAAACAAGTTGTCGACAAGTTGTTGCAACTTAATACATTTTATAACTTAAAATTACAAGTTTACAAACTATTTAAACACTTTACATTTAGCACTAAAAGACAAAAGGAGTTTACTTTTGAAAATATTTACATAAATGTAAAAAGATGTAAAAGTTATGATTTGACAAAAGTGTGTATAAGTAAACAAATAAAACAACATCATTACATATTTTTCTTTTCTCTTATACATGATGTAACTAATACACCTTGAATTCAAACAAAATAAAGTATGAAAAGATAAGTAACTAAAGGAAGTAATGACACATACATACATGCATTTAATACACATCAAATCAAGGCAAAGTCTTCTCTTTAAAATGCAAAATTTAAGAAAGTAATCATTCCTATCTTTAACATCACCATTAATACACATCAAATCAAGCAAAAGTCTTCTTTCTTTTTTTTACACAAAGTTTAAGAAAAAAAAAGAGTAATCATTTTACAAATTCAAATCACATTAATGAGATGTTACTACTTTACATGGAAAAGGAGCAAAATGTTATTTTAACATTTTAAAAGTTTAAGAAAAAGAGGCAAACATCATTTCATTAAGTACAAACTTACATCCTACCATCATTTCACCATTAATGCATGTCCTTAAAGAGTTAAATCAAGGGTAGAAAAGTAAATTAAAAAGTCAAAAAGTAAAGAAGGGTATTTTAGTCATTTGCCATCCAAAACTCAAATATAAATATGCATCCATACCTTTCATTTTTCACACTTCATTCTCTACCTTCTTCTTCACTTTCTTCTTCTTCTTCTTCTTCTTTGAAGCTCTCTTTAATGGCTTCTTCTTCTCTTCCAAAATGCTTACTAACTTTTTCAAAACCATATTAAATCAACTCCAAACACCACCAAACTTTGCCTAAGACCTTAGAATGCCATTAGAACATGGTTTAACATCTAATAAGTGAAGAAATGATGGAGAAAGAGGAAGAATAGGAGGAGGCCGAACTTATGGAAGAAGTGGTCGATGAAATGGAGTAAAAGTTAATTAGTTGAAGTTTTAGTGAAGTGTTGTTGATATGAATGTTGGTAGGAAGTTAAACATTTGGGTAAAGGTGAGAAATTCTCATCGCTTTTAAATTATATTGATTATCATGCTAAATTGTTATGTTAGATAATCACTATTTGATGATATGTATGTTTGGTTGATTGTTTGGATATGTTGGATAATCCGTAGTAATATTATGACATTTACCATATTGAAAATGTTGATGTTATATGATTGTTATATGGATGTGATGATAATTTGGATATCAAATTCCTATTGATTTAGTAATCACTTTTGTTTAAAAGACCATATTTTAGTAATATGAGAAATTGTGGAAAAATAAGTCTCTTTTCATTTAGAAGTGAAATTAAAGTTAAAATGAAAGAGAATTTGAAATTTGAAGTGAAACGGATTTGAAAAGAATAGCTAATTAGAAATTGAAATTTAGATGAATAGTGAAATTGAAATTAAAATCGATTTTGAAAAAGTGAAGTTTAGTTTGAGATTAAATTGAAATTTAAATTGGAATTAGATTTGAAATCTAAGTTTTAAATGTGTTTAATTTGAGATTAGAATTGAAATTGAGTTGAAATTGGGTTTTAAAGTTTAATATTAAAATAATGGGAATATAATAATATTTTAATGTGGTAAGAGTGAAAATATATTTTAAAAGCTTTAAAAGGTGAAAATATTGATTTAAAAGGGTTTCTAATCATTTTATAAGTATTGAAATCTAAATTGAATAAATTATTTCAAATGTTGAAAAATAAGTTAAAACTAGACGCGTCGCGCAACGGCAGTTCGCGATTTCGCGTCGAAAAAGTTCAAATGAATGTGTAGAGTGGAATATTGCTCGGAATTCTTCGAGATAAGAAAATTCCGGACTATTATATCCGTATCTTCTAAATGAAGAAAGAAAATCAAAGTTTCTATAAGTAGATTTTGAATTATGTCCAAATCAATTTTCTAGAAAAATCGCGCTAGTGCAGTTTAGTGACCATAACAGAAAATCTGTTCGAATGAATGTTTTTAATTATGGAAAAATATGGAATAAATTTGATAAATCTATTTAAATGATTTAAAAAAGATTTGGATTGGAAAATATGAATTAGCGAATGTTTAAAAGTTGTTTTAATCAAATAAGCTTATATAGCACTTTCCGCAGCACTTTTATGCTGTGAATTGTATAACTTTTGGAATATGAGATTAAATGTAACAACGTTTCCAAGAATAATCGTGAATGTTTTAAAAAGGATAATTAAGTGTTTTAAAAAGATAATTTGGAATATTTATAAGCAATTCCAAAATGAAGTTGAAAATCTGAGTATGCGGAAACGACTAGTACATTTGTCCCGCCTGTGAGATCTGGGAAGATAAAACAAGGTGTTTAACTAAGGTTAGGGATGGAGCAACCAGTGCCCTGAACTTACCTGGCCTATGTTTTCTTTTCTTAGGCGAGGGGTGGAACAGATCGAAAGGAAAGCCCGGATGCTTCAAAATAAAAAGATTCTGTTAAGTTTTCCAAAATAAAAGAAGATTGGTATTATCCAAAAGTTAAGCAATCTCCAAAATGAATGATTTCTACGAACCTGTGAAGTTTAGAAAAGAATTTATAATGAATTTTAGGAATGATAAGATTTGAAAGGAATGAATTGGTAAATAAGAGTGTTGGATTTTGACTTACAAGTGAGATATAAAAATGGAATTTATAAACACCATTTTGTAAATCTGAAATCAATTTAAATTGATAAGTTAAATGTGAAAGTTATTAAAGGAATTATATTCGCGATTTTGGACAGTGAATAATCCTTTAGATTAAATGGATGTTTTGGAAGGTGATATTATAAAGGGAATGTTTTCCTTAAGTTAAAAGTTAAGAAATTTGGATCAAGAATTAAGTAAAGAAATCTGAGATATTTTCCAAAACAAAAGAATGAATTACTTAGAATTATCCTAAGTTAAAAGAAAGAGATTTCGAAATCATCCGAAAAGAATTTAAGTGAAAAGAGACTTAACAAATCCTATATACTCATATTCACTTTTATCGATGATTGGATTTCGAAGGAACCGGAGTCGGATTTGGTTAATTCCTATCCGAAAACCACTTCGAACCAATGTATGCGTTCGAACGTGAAGACATGTTGAAGATGGTGATTGAAGACCGTGGATCTTCCTAGCGTGAAGACTGCTTGTTGATTTGCTCAGGGTGCACCCATTATAGAGTTATATATAGCAGTGGTCTCCTCGTGATGGAGATTTTGCGGATTGCAAGGGCTTCTCGCCTAGTAATGGCCGAGGAAAGTACCTTCGGTTTGTCCTGTTCCTGGACAACTTGTATGGACGTTTGTCTGACGTTGCATTTCTAAAGATTACGTACATTGGTTTTTACAAACGTACATCAGTGGTGGCAGAGAAGGCAACTTCTCTTAGCTTAACACCCTCCTTGAGACATACGAGCTCAAGGGTTGTATTTTTGTGGAAGGCAATTAGTAGTTAACGGAAATGGTAATGTGGCATTCAAAGATGTGATATGTGCTTTGTGAAAAGGTAATCGTAGCCTCAAGCCTCATCAAACCGGAAATGACCGAAACAGGATTAGATGCAGCAGGGCTATGTGGGTCATTCCCATTAGGGTATGATCATCCCCTTCTAGATATATTTCTTCCCGCTATGACGTCGGGATGTTAATTAATGTGGTGTATGCTAGAGGGCCCTCGATAAAGGTCGGTAACGACCGGGGGATGACATATTCGGTACCATCTAGTTACAGAGGTGGGCCGGTCTTGTGTTGGTAGAGGGCAGATGTTCTGTGCCTCGGGACATCCATCTAGAGGTGTACCCATTTCGGAAGGTAGATCCTGCGCCTGGTCATTTGTATGGAAATCCATTCTCCAATAAGAACCTACGGTTTTGTTTGTATTGGCGTAATGAATAGCCTCGAAATGCTATATGGGTAACCATTTCGGATAAGATTAATAAGTTTATTTGCAAATGTTTTCAAAGAGATGTCATTAGAAATAATATCAAAGGTTTTGATATAAAAGTGTTTTAGTTATCATAAGGTAAAAACCCGTCCGTGTTTATGTGTGGGCGTGGTCTTATGAGATACTATTTATTTCAAAGGATTTTATCCAAAGGCTGATATATGACACTGTCATTTATTATTGAGTTTTTCTCACGCTGGTTTATCAAGCCTGATCCGGGTATTTTCAATACTTGGGTCAGATCCGAGTAGTTTCAGGATAGTCGAAGGAAGTTGAAGTTCCAGAGGAGAGCTGGAGATATTCATGGACGCATGGAGATATTCTTTCATAGGCTTTGCTTAGTGTATTTTGTTTGATGTTTGTCAGCAATTGTAAGGGCAGGTTTTATAACTGTCCAAGCTGAATCTAGGTTAGACTCTGATATTGTATTTTAAAATTTTCCGCTGTAAAGATTATTATTGAAATAATATATGTTATTCCATTCGTGTGAGATTCTGTTCTGTCTATTTTTCTTTATCACCCTTCATGTTCCGTATTTTCGTACAATTTGAGTTGGACATGTGTGGTTTATTGTCGATTCAAAGGGTACGGGAAAACGGGCCTTGACATTTGGTATCAGAGCTGAAGGTTAAGCGAGAACCTTGGCTCTATTATGGGTAAATTCTCATCAGAGATAGGATTAGTAATATCCTAGGATGAGTAACTCATTAGAGATAGGGTTAGTAACACCCTAGAATGAGTTATGAGAGTATTTATATATATGAGCGCGTATTTGTTAATTTTATAAAAATTTATTTTGTTTTAAAGAAATTAGTAAATGAAATAATTTTACCTTGGGTTTATATTATAAATACTAAAGAGGATATTATTATCTTTTGGGTTAGAAATTAAGGATTGATTGTGATTCAGCTTAGTAAAACTAAAATATGAATATCTTGTGATTAGAATTGCACAATTTGACTATAAGATATTTCATATAGGATCAGTTAGTTGAAAGCTAGAATTTAAAACTGTAATCATATACCCTTAGACACTTAGTATTAAGAAATAATAATGATTAAGTGATTATCATAATAGATGGATTTAAAAGCTAAGTACAAATATCTTGTGAAGTAAAACTCACAATTTGACTATAAGATATTTGATGATAATATTGAAGTTAGAAGTTGTAATTAGAGAAAGTAAAAAAAAAAAAAAAAATGCATACTTAGAAGAAAAATTCTTATCAATAAGACAGAAAAGATAAGCCAAAATTGAAATTTTGGGTAAATATATTATGAAAGGATAAGTTCTATAACTTATAAATGAGTTAAGGTAATTTGAAATTTAGACACTTTGATTAGAAACAAGAGGTATAAGAAATATCATCCTAATATAAAATTTGAAATAATGATACATTTAGGGTAATATTTTTAATTCAAAATGAAGTAAGATTAGAAGGAGGTAGTTTTGAATAATATGGTTAGTAGTTGAATGTTGGATGAAAATGTTTAAATAACAAATACCATGTGAATTAAGTTTCACAAATTTGACTATAAGGTATTTGACGGATTTAAGGTTAAGAAATTTGATTTAGAAAATGGATAGGTAAATAAGTTAAGATTGTAAGAAAAAGGTATACACTTAGTAAAGTTGTTTGATTAAAATATGGATAAGATAAATAATATTAGCTAAATGGAGACCTTAGGTAAAGAAAACTAAGGATTAAGTTTTATAACTTATTTATTTGGAATAATAGAATTCCACATTTGTTGAAGACGCTAATTGAAGTAATGACGATTTGAAGGTTTGGGATATGTATATATACTCTTAGGAAGTAAAGGTATATTATACAAGTTAAGTCATTTGTATGCTTAAGTAATAATGGATTTAGAAGAAAGCAATGGTTGTGAAATAAACTTGGATTAATAGAAGTTTTGGAAGAAATGTATTAGGTAAAGATGAATGTGAATAAGTACATAAGTTAAACGTAGATCATTTTGGCACATAAATTTTGATCTAAGATTTGAGTACAGAACTTTGAGGTGTTTACACCAATCCGAAAAAGAATTTATCACTCGATTCTTCATGGGAGTTTATGATTACGTACTCAAGTTTTCTATCATAGTTGAGAGCTATGCAAGGAAAGCAAGGGTTTGTGATCAAGAAGTCTGATCAAAGTCCGCAGTAGAAAATCGGGAGATCGATACTAGTTCGAAAGAAAAGTTGTGGATTTGAATAATAGATCGAATCAAATATCACATATAGTATGATGTGTTGGATCTGTCTACTTAGTAGTTGGATAGTTATCTTAAATAATAGGCACTAAGATATAGTAGTTAGAGTTATGATTTGGTATGTATATATATAGACCTCAGGTGTAGTACATGCTTAGGTCAGAGGATGGGTTATGTGGATGTATTCATTTATGTTGATATAGTTTGGTTGTTTTTGGATGTATAGTCTTGTTTGATAGTTGGATACATTATCTTAAGTGTGCAGTACGCACTAGGATGGGAAGGATAGAAGTTTGACTTGATGTATGTATATATAATCTTAAGAAAGTGATAAGTACTCAGCTTAGTGTGGGGAATCTTTATATATGTTTGGCATCATTTGTTTTAGTGTTGTTATGATATCGGCCTTCTTCTTTTCTATCATCAATAGAAATAAGTCAATTTTTTTGAGGATATGAGTATGAGATAGATTCCTTTATCTAACTTTCATTTCGAGGACGAAATGCTTTTAAGTAGGGGAGAATGTAACGACCCGTATTTTCACTACTTCGGAAATGAGAGATTTCGAACGATTTAAAATTTAAAAAGGTAAATCTTATTTAAAATATCTAATAAAGATAATAAAAGTATGTTAAAAGATTTAAAAGTTTGTTAATAATCGTTTTATAACCAAAAATTTGTCGCATTTTGCATACGCGGTAAAATTTGAGATTTTGATATTAATTAGATATGCTTTTTTAATATAAAGAGACTTGTTTTAATTTATTTAAAGAAGTAGAAAGTTCATTTTAAAGTTTGGTTTACTCCCATACATAGCTTAATAAAAACGTCAAATTTTGACTGTAAACTTTGTCGGTGGAAAACACCGTTTTCAACCAAAACAAGTTGTCGACAAGTTGTTGCAACTTAATGCATTTTATAACTTAAAATTACAAGTTTACAAACTATTTAAACACTTTACATTTAGCACTAAAAGACAAAAGGAGTTTACTTTTGAAAATATTTACATAAATGTAAAAAGATGTAAAAGTTATGATTTGACAAAAGTGTGTATAAGTAAACAAATAAAACAACATCATTACATATTTTTCTTTTCTCTTATACATGATGTAACTAATACACCTTGAATTCAAACAAAATAAAGTATGAAAAGATAAGTAACTAAAGGAAGTAATGACACATACATACATGCATTTAATACACATCAAATCAAGGCAAAGTCTTCTCTTTAAAATGCAAAATTTAAGAAAGTAATCATTCCTATCTTTAACATCACCATTAATACACATCAAATCAAGAAAAAGTCTTCTTTCTTTTTTTTACACAAAGTTTAAGAAAAAAAAAGAGTAATCATTTTACAAATTCAAATCACATTAATGAGATGTTACTACTTTACATGGAAAAGGAGCAAAATGTTATTTTAACATTTTAAAAGTTTAAGAAAAAGAGGCAAACATCATTTCATTAAGTACAAACTTACATCCTACCATCATTTCACCATTAATGCATGTCCTTAAAGAGTTAAATCAAGGGTAGAAAAGTAAATTAAAAAGTCAAAAAGTAAAGAAGGGTATTTTAGTCATTTGCCATCCAAAACTCAAATATAAATATGCATCCATACCTTTCATTTTTCACACTTCATTCTCTACCTTCTTCTTCACTTTCTTCTTCTTCTTCTTCTTCTTTGAAGCTCTCTTTAATGGCTTCTTCTTCTCTTCCAAAATGCTTACTAACTTTTTCAAAACCATATTAAATCAACTCCAAACACCACCAAACTTTGCCTAAGACCTTAGAATGCCATTAGAACATGGTTTAACATCTAATAAGTGAAGAAATGATGGAGAAAGAGGAAGAATAGGAGGAGGCCGAACTTATGGAAGAAGTGGTCGATGAAATGGAGTAAAAGTTAATTAGTTGAAGTTTTAGTGAAGTGTTGTTGATATGAATGTTGGTAGGAAGTTAAACATTTGGGTAAAGGTGAGAAATTCTCATCGCTTTTAAATTATATTGATTATCATGCTAAATTGTTATGTTAGATAATCACTATTTGATGATATGTATGTTTGGTTGATTGTTTGGATATGTTGGATAATCCGTAGTAATATTATGACATTTACCATATTGAAAATGTTGATGTTATATGATTGTTATATGGATGTGATGATAATTTGGATATCAAATTCCTATTGATTTAGTAATCACTTTTGTTTAAAAGACCATATTTTAGTAATATGAGAAATTGTGGAAAAATAAGTCTCTTTTCATTTAGAAGTGAAATTAAAGTTAAAATGAAAGAGAATTTGAAATTTGAAGTGAAACGGATTTGAAAAGAATAGCTAATTAGAAATTGAAATTTAGATGAATAGTGAAATTGAAATTAAAATCGATTTTGAAAAAGTGAAGTTTAGTTTGAGATTAAATTGAAATTTAAATTGGAATTAGATTTGAAATCTAAGTTTTAAATGTGTTTAATTTGAGATTAGAATTGAAATTGAGTTGAAATTGGGTTTTAAAGTTTAATATTAAAATAATGGGAATATAATAATATTTTAATGTGGTAAGAGTGAAAATATATTTTAAAAGCTTTAAAAGGTGAAAATATTGATTTAAAAGGGTTTCTAATCATTTTATAAGTATTGAAATCTAAATTGAATAAATTATTTCAAATGTTGAAAAATAAGTTAAAACTAGACGCGTCGCGCAACGGCAGTTCGCGATTTCGCGTCGAAAAAGTTCAAATGAATGTGTAGAGTGGAATATTGCTCGGAATTCTTCGAGATAAGAAAATTCCGGACTATTATATCCGTATCTTCTAAATGAAGAAAGAAAATCAAAGTTTCGATAAGTAGATTTTGAATTATGTCCAAATCAATTTTCTAGAAAAATCGCGCTAGTGCAGTTTAGTGACCATAACAGAAAATCTGTTCGAATGAATGTTTTTAATTATGGAAAAATATGGAATAAATTTGATAAATCTATTTAAATGATTTAAAAAAGATTTGGATTGGAAAATATGAATTAGCGAATGTTTAAAAGTTGTTTTAATCAAATAAGCTTATATAGCACTTTCCGCAGCACTTTTATGCTGTGAATTGTATAACTTTTGGAATATGAGATTAAATGTAACAACGTTTCCAAGAATAATCGTGAATGTTTTAAAAAGGATAATTAAGTGTTTTAAAAAGATAATTTGGAATATTTATAAGCAATTCCAAAATGAAGTTGAAAATCTGAGTATGCGGAAACGACTAGTACATTTGTCCCGCCTGTGAGATCTGGGAAGATAAAACAAGGTGTTTAACTAAGGTTAGGGATGGAGCAACCAGTGCCCTGAACTTACCTGGCCTATGTTTTCTTTTCTTAGGCGAGGGGTGGAACAGATCGAAAGGAAAGCCCGGATGCTTCAAAATAAAAAGATTCTGTTAAGTTTTCCAAAATAAAAGAAGATTGGTATTATCCAAAAGTTAAGCAATCTCCAAAATGAATGATTTCTACGAACCTGTGAAGTTTAGAAAAGAATTTATAATGAATTTTAGGAATGATAAGATTTGAAAGGAATGAATTGGTAAATAAGAGTGTTGGATTTTGACTTACAAGTGAGATATAAAAATGGAATTTATAAACACCATTTTGTAAATCTGAAATCAATTTAAATTGATAAGTTAAATGTGAAAGTTATTAAAGGAATTATATTCGCGATTTTGGACAGTGAATAATCCTTTAGATTAAATGGATGTTTTGGAAGGTGATATTATAAAGGGAATGTTTTCCTTAAGTTAAAAGTTAAGAAATTTGGATCAAGAATTAAGTAAAGAAATCTGAGATATTTTCCAAAACAAAAGAATGAATTACTTAGAATTATCCTAAGTTAAAAGAAAGAGATTTCGAAATCATCCGAAAAGAATTTAAGTGAAAAGAGACTTAACAAATCCTATATACTCATATTCACTTTTATCGATGATTGGATTTCGAAGGAACCGGAGTCGGATTTGGTTAATTCCTATCCGAAAACCACTTCGAACCAATGTATGCGTTCGAACGTGAAGACATGTTGAAGATGGTGATTGAAGACCGTGGATCTTCCTAGCGTGAAGACTGCTTGTTGATTTGCTCAGGGTGCACCCATTATAGAGTTATATATAGCAGTGGTCTCCTCGTGATGGAGATTTTGCGGATTGCAAGGGCTTCTCGCCTAGTAATGGCCGAGGAAAGTACCTTCGGTTTGTCCTGTTCCTGGACAACTTGTATGGACGTTTGTCTGACGTTGCATTTCTAAAGATTACGTACATTGGTTTTTACAAACGTACATCAGTGGTGGCAGAGAAGGCAACTTCTCTTAGCTTAACACCCTCCTTGAGACATACGAGCTCAAGGGTTGTATTTTTGTGGAAGGCAATTAGTAGTTAACGGAAATGGCAATGTGGCATTCAAAGATGTGATATGTGCTTTGTGAAAAGGTAATCGTAGCCTCAAGCCTCATCAAACCGGAAATGACCGAAACAGGATTAGATGCAGCAGGGCTATGTGGGTCATTCCCATTAGGGTATGATCATCCCCTTCTAGATATATTTCTTCCCGCTATGACGTCGGGATGTTAATTAATGTGGTGTATGCTAGAGGGCCCTCGATAAAGGTCGGTAACGACCGGGGGATGACATATTCGGTACCATCTAGTTACAGAGGTGGGCCGGTCTTGTGTTGGTAGAGGGCAGATGTTCTGTGCCTCGGGACATCCATCTAGAGGTGTACCCATTTCGGAAGGTAGATCCTGCGCCTGGTCATTTGTATGGAAATCCATTCTCCAATAAGAACCTACGGTTTTGTTTGTATTGGCGTAATGAATAGCCTCGAAATGCTATATGGGTAACCATTTCGGATAAGATTAATAAGTTTATTTGCAAATGTTTTCAAAGAGATGTCATTAGAAATAATATCAAAGGTTTTGATATAAAAGTGTTTTAGTTATCATAAGGTAAAAACCCGTCCGTGTTTATGTGTGGGCGTGGTCTTATGAGATACTATTTATTTCAAAGGATTTTATCCAAAGGCTGATATATGACACTGTCATTTATTATTGAGTTTTTCTCACGCTGGTTTATCAAGCCTGATCCGGGTATTTTCAATACTTGGGTCAGATCCGAGTAGTTTCAGGATAGTCGAAGGAATTTGAAGTTCCAGAGGAGAGCTGGAGATATTCATGGACGCATGGAGATATTCTTTCATAGGCTTTGCTTAGTGTATTTTGTTTGATGTTTGTCAGCAATTGTAAGGGCAGGTTTTATAACTGTCCAAGCTGAATCTAGGTTAGACTCTGATATTGTATTTTAAAATTTTCCGCTGTAAAGATTATTATTGAAATAATATATGTTATTCCATTCGTGTGAGATTCTGTTCTGTCTATTTTTCTTTATCACCCTTCATGTTCCGTATTTTCGTACAATTTGAGTTGGACATGTGTGGTTTATTGTCGATTCAAAGGGTACGGGAAAACGGGCCTTGACAAAACGCCGCCGCCATCCTACTTCATTCTGGAATCTCCACCACGTACACGGTTGTTAAAGTGGTTTTCGGAGTTGGCAGAGAGTATGACAACTTCCGATCCCAGTCTCTTCAACAACCAAACTTTATTATAACACCGCGGTTATTTCAAAATAATATATACTTTAAAACCAGAGTATATATCCTTTTCAAAACCAAAATATTACGATACCATTTCTTCTTTTAAAACCAATCAATATGATATCACTTTTATTTCAAGTATATCTTTTTTTCCAAAAAATCATAGTACCTTCAAATATATATACCTTAAACCCATAGCTTCGAAACATGATTTTTAATACTTAGATGGTTTAACAATAATTTACTTAGTAAAGTAAATTAGCTTTCAATTCCTCAAATCAATTCAAAATCAGATTTGAATTCCCAAATAAACCGTTTATATTTCATACATTTCAAAGTTTAAATATTCCATCATTTCAAAACTAAATTTTTTATTCATATATATATATATATATATATATTAAATACACTTTACTATTATTTACTTTTGAAATACTTACTTAATAGATCAAATATCATTTATGTAAAATCATTAAACTTTGAATAACAAGATACTCTTTTAATTTTATTAACTTGAAAATATTCATTTAATCGACTTTATATTCATTTAAATGCTCTAAGCTAAAATCAAGTTATAAAGATCATACCTTATAAAATCCCAAATTAATTTAAATTTTAAATAAATTTTATTCAAGGATAATTCTTAAATACTTTAATTCAAAGCAAATGCATATTTATCTTCCCACAGTTTATTTTATTTAAGACATTATACTTTATAAATAAATTCTAATAAAATACTTAACTGTATTATATCTAAATAAAGTTTAACTTTTATTTTTAAACTTTTTTTATTCTTTAAACCTATTTTATCCATAGCTTAAATTCAAGCATTCTATGTATAAAAATAATATTATATATTAATACTAAAATCAATATTCACTACACGAAATTATATACAATATTCAAACGTAATTATTGGGCTTATTTTATATTTCAAAGCATATTTATATATAGTTAAAATCGAAAATAAATTTGACGTTTATATAACATCAAAAATCAATATTTATATAACCCGCATTTCTTCACAAAACCATAGAAATCATTTCAAAAATAATTTTATATGTACTGCGGTGCCTGTATATAATTTTCTATCCTATGGTCAAGTTATACGGATATTTATCATTTCAATCCGCAATTTGAAAATAAAAATGCGGTTGTATGTCATTTCAAACTGCAATCCCGAATGAAATAAAAATGCATAATAACTTGTAGTTTATACAATATAAATACAACATCCATTCAACCATCATATCAATCATCAAACATTCATCAATTTATCGTCCAAGTCAAACAATCACATCAATAAACAATAATTAATTACTGACAGTAAAATTTCAATAATGAATTAAATAACCATTTAACTGTAGTTTATATGCAATAATAAATAAATTTAACTAGCAGTTTATATGCAATAATAAATTTAACAAAAATTTTAGCTGGCAGTTTGCATGCAAAATGAATTAAATAGCACGAAAATTTTATGAATGCAAATTAACTGAGATAATGATGAAATATATGCCAAACAGCTATAAATAAAATTTTAAACACATCATAAATCCATTTAACAAACACAAGAAATTTTAGAAGTTGTGAATGGGTTAAAACACTCACCTTTTGAATTTAAATCGAATTTAAATTCGATTTAATCCCAAAAATTGCAAGTCTCTAAATCCAACCAAACTAGGGTCAAAATCTCCGGAATATTATTACGATCCTAACAAAAAAATCGCATGTGAATCTGAGTCCGTATGTAGAAGTTATAGCGAAAATTGCGAGTTGAAAATAAAAATAAATAAATAAATAAAACAAAGAACACATTCACCTTCAAACATTGCCACGTCATCAAGCAACGTGCGCAGCCCCCCTACCTGAAACACGCCTTCTTCTTCACTGAAAATGAACGCACGAAAAACAAACAACCGCCACCCCTCAACAAGTGCATGCCACCTACCACATCAAACCTCACCACCATCGGCTGATCCCCCTACCCACACGCTCACTCTGGCCCACAACCCCCTCGCGACGCGTGAAAACAGGCCCAGCCGCTACCTACCAAAACCCTAGGTCGAAATTATGTCGCCGATCTGACCGTTGAATTGCCAAACCAAATATATAGGTGTGATCCCCGCGGCTTCCACTCCAAAACCAAGAAAGGGTTTGTCGATCCGACAACTTTTATCGCGGCGATGATGACCGGCCGTGGATAAGGCTTAATTTCATAAAAAATGATAACTCGAATTGAAAAACGAATTCCACTAGCAGATTACGCACTTCGAGAGCTTCAACATATATTTTTTCTGAGGACTTTGAATTTTTGACTTTGATTTTGGATTGTAATTGGATCTAGGGTTTGCATCCATTGAAGAAGAGGAGGAGCTGAAGAAATTTTACGCGCAGACAAATGAGAATAGGCGGAGGCTAAGGTTTAGCAGGGTATTTATAGATAAAGATGGAATAGACAGATGGATCCGAATTATAAACGTTCTAAACGATAATTGGCCCAAAAAGCCCGTTCTGACTCCGGAACGAAATTGGGTAAACCCATATATCAAAATAGGTGTTTTAAAACATTCTGAACACGATGGAAAAAGTTTGAAGTCCAAATTTCATTATATGAAGAACTTATGCTAAAAACAATATTTTCAAATCGATTTCAAATTGATTCCAATTGCATAAATTTCAAGGCGTTTCGAGTCCGTACGATCAAACGACAAGTCCGATCGCTACGAAACTTGAAACACTATTATAATTCACCGTTACGGATCCGATGAAACTGGTTTCGTCGAAATCCAGTCAGTGGCCAAAATGGCTATTTTTCCATTAATTAAACAAATTTAAAATAAATTAATTAAATCAGATTCCACGTTTAAATTCTGAAATTTGCAATCTTTATCACTTTATAATTTTCAAACATCTACAATGGTTTAAACAAATTTAAATGTAAATTTAGCGAAGATTAATTTATAAATTTCAATTCAAATCCTCAATTTCCTTAAATTCAAAATTATAAATAGAATTTCCAAAAATTCTTATTTTGTTCACTTTTCATTCTATTAGTTAATTCATCGTTATCAAAAGGATGAAATTTACATTAGTTCATGATTGTTTACATTTCTTTACTTAGATTTCATCTACATATCCATTTATGCAAATATTTAGATATAAATTTTCGTTTTAATTTCAATGAATCATATTACTGTAATTTAAATTCCAATAAATAAATAAATGTTGATTCCCATTCTTATTATTCAACCATCATTATTCTATTATTCAATTCACTATTCTTAAACGGATAAAATTTTCATTGAATTTACAAACTATTACCATAATATTCTTAAATTCCATCTAACTTTCTATTAACATAAAATTAAGTGTTAAATTTCATTTATTTGCCATAAATTCAATTATTGAATTACACTCCAATTAAATAAAAATCTTACTTTCAATTCCTTTAAATTCATCAATTGTCATATCCTAAATAGAATTTTATTTCAGTTACTTACCATTAAATTCATTTATTATTGATTTCATTACCATTAACTAAAAGTTTATTCCAACATTTGATTTGAATCAATTGTCCTCTTTACTAGGTCCATTATTTCTGAATAAACCTAGTTACATTTATTTTTATATTCCATTTCATCAATATCCCTATATACATCTTAGATCTGTTTAAATCGCTGTATTTCAAAATGTGAAATCTTGTCTATTACCCTTATTAATTAAGTTTTTAAAACAAATAAATAAAATTTCCTTAGTCCAAGGTTTTTTTGCCAATTATTTACCTTATAAATAAATTCATGTTCATTAAGTTTATATTCGCACTTCCGTTAATATTTTAACCATTATAAATGAAATGTTTATCCTCAACAACAAACATTATGATTAATTATCTTACATTTATTTGTATAAACTTTCCATTTATTACGTATTATTTTATTAATTGATAAAGTTTTAAATCTATTTCCCAAATCTACTACTTTAAATCAATTAAAACTTCACAATTGTTTAAATCAATTGGGATTACCCTACATTTATTATAAATCAACTTGTTCTAACCTTATTACCTAAATTTACGTTCAGTTTCTATTCAATAAAATTTACATGCATTAACCTGTTTCCTAAGTTTAAAAATCATATACCATTCACAATGTTTTATTACTCAAATCAATTTAATACTTACATCTAATTCCTCATATTCAATTTACATGCATGTATAAACCTTTCACAACTCCAGTCCTTTGAAATTTATTCAAATTACAATCTCTTCCAATAACTCGTTTATTAGAAATTTGCATACCAATAACTTAGGTTCCAATAAATAGGATTTCATTTAATTCAACCTTTTTAGTTAAGTCTATTTTAATCAATATAATGTTTAATAGGTTAATTCTTAACATTTACTGCATTACAAATTATAGCAATTATATTTCTTTAAAAATTTCTTTCCAAAATCTTATTAATATGACAATTAAATTAACTAAATTTTCGGGTCGTTACATAATTTCTTGAATTTTGTTAACCTATTATTAAACAGAGATATATCTATATATACATATATATATATATAGACATGCATCCAACAATATATATACACACACACACACAGACATGCAGGCATCTTAACAATTATACTAGCAGCTTTAAGTATTTATCAAAAATCACAACAGTTACAAATAAAAAATGGTAGTTTGCTCACCAATTTTGAAAGAACAGAGGCTTGGAAGCTTAAAACTAGACGTATTTTGATCTGGTTATTGATATTTGATTGATCTGAAGCTCGAATGTTGGTTTTGTACTTGAACCTTGATCTGACCTTGCTATTGTTTGAGTTGAACTTGCCTTGTTCTTGATCAATGTTGAAACAGGTTGAAGTTGTTTGATGAATTTAAATTAACTTGCATGTTTCAGATTTGAGTTGAGTCTGAACTTGTTTTGATTTTAGTTTGATTCCCGGGTTTAGATTTTGAAAGCTTATTTACTGTTTTCAGGTTTTGAATTTGAACAGATTTTATTTTGTTGAATTACAAGGTTTTGATAGTATTTAGAGAAAAAATGAGAAGAGTAGAAGAGTTAGGAATATATATTGCCTTCTTTTAATTTTATCTATTACTTAAAATTTAAAAGAAAATAATGACATTTGTAAGTTTGCATGATACATGTTTACACTTGTTTAAATCTCTTATTATCATGCTTACACATGTTTATGTATGTTACTTTGAAGCTTACAAATGTCTTTATATATTTTTATATTACTTTCTTCTGTTTTTAATATATATAATTTTTTTATATTAACGTATGTTTTACTTTTCTATATATTTAATATTTGTTTTTATGTTTAAATTTATATCATGTTTAAATTTAAAAGAAAGTATTTTAAACCTTTTTATTATTCATTTAAACTAAAACTATTATACTTTTTTAAATAAATAAATATATATCTATATACATTTTGAATTATAGAATTTAACTTTTAAATAATTTTGGAAATCATTGTATAAAATTCAAAATATAACTTCCAAAATATATATATTTCATATATATTTTATAATTGGAAAAAAAATTTATTAATCTTAAAATATAGAGTATTTAAATTCAAAATATTTTCTAAAATATTTATGTTTAAGTTTCAAATTCAAAATTCAATTAAAAATCAACTTGTGTATATATATGTATATAAACAATACATACATACATACATACATACATACATACATATATATATATATATAAACAACATTTATTTATTTTGGAAAATTCAAATTAATCCACCAATAAAATACAAAAATTTACGTTAATTATCAAATTAATTTTGACTCAAAACCGGGATCATTACAAATTCTCCCCCTTAAGAAAATTTCGTCCCCAAGATTTGCTTGACAGGGAGACGAACAAAGAATAGATGAACATACAAAGATATAGCTTTCCCAATCAAGCTAAATATTTATTCTTCATTTGGCTTACCAAATCAGAATATCATCAATAAATATGAGAATGTTCTCATATAATATTTCACAAGATACTCGGGTCATCAGGCCTACAAAATATGCAGGGCATTGGTTAGTCCGAAGGGATAACTAAACATTCGTATAATATACATGGACCCCAAAGAATAGACAAATGGATACAATCTGATTTAACTTCATATTTAATTAACCAATTTATTCCAATTAAAATTTTAAATTTATTAAAGTTATAACGAAAAGATTGATAAGAAACTGATGATTAGAATACGAAATAGGAACTTATATACATGATTCGCAGGGCCACCACTACACCAAAGCTTCTTCTTGTAGTTGCCAAGAAACCACCAAAGAATTGAAAGTGAATGATGATCAAAAGAGATTGATGAGAAAAATTGTTCCTTGTTGTTACAGGGTATCGACCATTTGTAGTGTACTTCCCTGTCCCCTGCCTCGTCCTTTTCTCGCACTCATTCTCACTATCAGTGAATAGTAAGAGAATTTTTTGAGGCATGTGGACGGATTTCTTAAGGATATACTAATTCTAGGGCATTTATATCCCTATCTCTAATAAGTCACCTAATGTGTTATACTCCTGAGCTAAAGTTCTTACTCAACCTTCAGCTCTGATACCAAATGTGACGACTCGGATTCCAACGCTCGAAAATCGACATCAATACTTCACCCGTATTCGAATGCCTAGATTCAAATGTCGAAATCTGATTCGCCAGAGCATATAACAACATTAGGTAAACACAACACAGCGGAAACAGAAGAAATAATTCTATTGATACACAACGTTTGATACAACAATGATATAAATGAAATGATCAACACATATCAGAGACAAAGATGCACAACATCGAAGACAACAGCAACGAAAAGATATCATCTCCAATTGCCAAAACTCCAAACCACAAGCTTGAACCAACATCATGCTGTAATGAAATGCAATGCGATCCACGAATCCACAGACTTCGAAGATTGCCAAAAGCTATGCCTATTAGCCGACTATCTGAAAACCTGACTCTAGACTGCCCATGTGGAAAATTGTGGGCACCCAGAGTTTATAAAGGGAACAATAAACTTCAGGTTAGTCGTGGGACTGGTATGAGCAAACAAAAACAGTTGCTTTGAACCAAAACAAGCAACAAAAAAAGTAGAAAGAAATCCGCAATGCTTTTGTAAAATGAAACTACCATAAGGCCTCCACGCACACACACAATGCAAGTGCACAATTGGAGGAGATTTCTCCTTATGATAGTCAAACATGCTTGATATGCGAAAATCCTTTTGATATTATTATTATTAGTGCATTGTGCAGAAAACATTTCAAAATTATAATATTAATCTTAGCCATGATACATACCATTATAGTATGCCTACTATAGCTACATGTTAGATGGCAAGTTCTACAACAAAAACCGTACAAGGTGCGTATTGAGTGATTGGATTTCCCGCAAATGGTCAAGGCTAAGGAACTTCCATCACCGAATAGGTACGCCTCTGGAGGGACGCCCCGAGAACTTAACCAGCTCTCTGCCAACACAAGGTCGGGTTACCTCTGTAACTAGGTAACTAACTGTCACTAGTATGCCATCCCCCGGTCGTCACCGACCTTTATCCCGGGATTCACCTAGCAACAAACACATAAATTAAATATCTGGGCTCTATACCATGATACCATTTTTTCATAAGGAAATGCACATACCCTAAAGGACGCGACCCTCATAACCTTGTTGCATCCTTCTTGTATCGACCATTTTCGAGTTGTGAGGTTCGACAAAGTCTCGTCCACAATGCTATGCTTTTCACAAAAGCCATGCTTCAATCAACAAATGATCAGCAACACTTAGCATGCCACATCACCAAATTGGGAATATATCACTAGTAACCATCAACTGCATAACCTGTGAGCTCGTACGTCTCAGAGAAGGGTGTTCAGGTAAGAGAATAAATTCTCCGCCACCAAACAGAAATGTATTTGATAGAAACCATCTTTACATCTCAAAGTGTAACGTCAGACATACATCCATGCAAGTCCGTTTCGGGTTCGAACGGAATCGAAGGCACTTCAAAAGAAGCCCTTGCAAATCCGGGTATTCACACTCCCGATCGGACTCCCCATCACATATGGAGATATCTATACCGGAGCAACTCAGTGTAGAGACATTCGACAGGTAATCCTATCATTCTCGAAAATACCCGGTCTTCACCACCGTCTTCAAATGCTATCCATTTCGTCGTATCGCTATTTGGATTGGGTTTTATGACATAAAGTCCTCTCCCGGCTAAACTGAATAATGAGTGCTAAATTTTAAAAAACATATGGATATATTGGGATCTTAGTTAAGTCATAACTTTTCAACCCAAAACCTTTCTTTTTGAATGGTTTAAACAAATTTCCACTTTAATCTTTTAAACAAAAGATTCAACCATTAATATCCTCTTCAACTTGAAACAAAGTTCACCAATCTTTAACAACCAATCTGTAACGACCCGTCTTTCATTCCAGAGAAAGATGCATCATTAAAAAGAAAGAAAGGAATAGAAAAGAGAAAAGATATAAAAGAAAAAACTAACAATATCAGAATCTCACAGCGGAACGAATAAAATATATTAATTACATAAGTTATTATATAAGATACATCAACAATCAGAGTTACACAGCTTACACATCATAATACATTAGACAATTATAAAGACATGTCTATCATACAACTCCAGTACAATACAAACACCAACACAGAGATACAACACATCGAAAACCTCTATATATCTACACATTGAAGCCTCCTGCTCTAATTCTCCTCCAGAAAGTCGTAAAAGCAAACCTGAATCCCTTGGCTACTCGTAAATTTGAGTACCCAAGAGTTTAATAAAACAGAAAATAGACTTCAAGTCAGACTGGGTCTGGTGCGAGTAAACGAGTTAAAGTTGTTTAACTTTGAAAAGCCTTTGAAAACAAAGGGCATCTCGTAAGACTTCCTGCATATGAACATGGAAAGGTTTTTACCTTACGATACCCAAAACATTTGATAGGAAATCCAGTGACATTATAATAGGGTCTAGGGTTTTTAAATAATTATTCACATAGCCGAAATTGTTACATTCATTATATTCCAGCATACTAGCCATAAAGTGGGTTATACAATCAAATCCAAGATCATTTATTGAAGAATGGATTCCACACAATGGCAGGGCTACTGGGGTACCGTCCATCACAGTACGAGGCCTAGATCACCACACCAAGGATCCCTCCTGATCCCCTGCAACATAAGGCCAGAACCATACCTTACTGGATAGTCCCGAACAAGACATCCCCACAATTGATGCGCGATTCCAACTGCCCACTATGCCGAATATAAAGGGACCTCTAGATAGGGGAAAATCTCATCCTACTTGAGCGCGACTCATTTAACCTTGCTGCACCTCCCCTGTTTTAGCCATTCCCGGTTGATGAGGCTTGAGGCTACAATTTACCTTTATAGAACACATCTATCTTAGAATGCTCATCGTCCTCCTGAACATATTCTGAAAGCATTCAATCCATACAAGTTTGTTCCGGGTTCGAACGAAACCGAAGGCATCATCTCGTTACACTCATTTTGGAATCACCCTCAGAATTAACGACAATAACCCTTACACTCATAAAATCCATCTCGATCTTCACTTTGAGATTTCACGACCTATCGTTTAACTTGGATCGATGTGGTTTTCGAAAAATCAAACTTGATCTTCGATCCCGGTCTCATCGAAATCCAAACGTTTCTTGAAGGTCAAGTTGTTTAAGGTTTAAACAATTCAATACTTTATCTATATTCACACATATAGATAATTCACATACCAAAGATAGATAATCCACATTATCACAATTCAATCAAAGCATCTCATATCAACACATATCAGAGATATCACATATTCCAAGGCATTCAACATAATTCAATCATCCATAAGCAAAGATTAATTAGTCACACCATTTCTAATTAATTTAAAATAAATTAAATTAATTACATCCATTACTAAAAATCCTGCTTACTTAACCATTAATTAATTTCAAACCAATTAATTAATCATCCTTTAATTACCCTTAATTAACCATCCTTGATTAATTGTCCTTTAATTACATTAAGTAATTGGCCTTTAATTAATTACACAAATTAATTATCCATTAGTAATTAATTAACCCTTAATTATTCTCATTAATTCGTTATAAATTAATTACATTAATTAAAGATCCTTAATTAATTACTTTCATTAATTAATTAACTATAATTAATTTCATTGATCCTTAATTAATTACATCAATTATATTCTAATTAATTACTTCCATTAATCAACCTTAATTAATCATAAACAGTAATTAATCATCCTATGATCACTTACCTTAATTAATTAACTCCTTAATTAATTATATTAATCCTTTAATTAATTACACGAAGTAATTTATTCTTAATTACTTTCATTAAGTAATTTTCTTTAATTATTTTTCATTAAGTAATTCCCCTTTAATTAATTACATCCAGTAATTGCCCATTAATTACTTACACTATGTAATTACACTTTTTAATTACATTAAGTAATTATATTAAATCAATCATCATGTGATTATCTTTAATTAATTAATCTAGTTAATTAACTTAAATTAATTAATTACATTAATTTAATTAATTACATTGAGTAATTAATCCCCATAATTACTTCCATTAATTAATTACTTTTTAAATTAATTACCTTTAATTACTCAGATTAGTTAACCCTTAATTAATCAAGTAATTAACTATCCTTAATTAATTAAACCAATTACTTAAATTAATTATTTTAAATAATTATCTTTTAATCATTAGTTAATAATCCTTAAATTTTTTACATTCATTAACTATCCATTAATTACTTCACTTAGTAATTATCCTTTAATTTAGATTAAGTGACTAACTTTAATTAATCCTATTAATTAATTATCCCTAATTAATTACAACCTTACTTAATTTAAGATAAATTCTTTTATCTTAGTTAAATACTTCATTACATAATTTTACTTCATTAGAAAACATTTTGTAATCTATTATATAATTGAAAGTATAAAATTTTCTTTTAAAACAAAAAAATTTAGCATTTAATTTTAATTATTAAAATCATTGAAAACTTGTTCAAACTTGTTTAATAAATTAATAAATAATTATCCTTTGGAAACTTAATTATCATTCCTTTAAAACCTATTTTCTTTAAATATATTCAAAAACTTGGTTAAACATTCCTCTTGAAACATATTTATTTTAAATACACTTTTAAACTTAGCTAAATTTCTTCTTTTGAAACTAATTATTTAATAACTTTAAAACTTTAAAACTTGTTTTAAACACTTTGCTTGGAACATTTAAAAAATGTTTTAGCTTGGAAAACTTGATTTTTTTTTGCTTTAAATTTTAAATTTTCTTTGCATCAAATAAACCTGGTACTCTTTCCTTAAGTTTAAAACCTTGAAACAAAATTGCTTACAAAACTAAAAACTCGGTTATAAAAGTAAATCAACCCGAGCCAAAGACGCAAAAACTCGAACACACTCCCGAGCAAACACTCGCGTTCCTCAATACACCGAGTCAAACACGCAAACTACACGAGACGGACCCAAAACCAAGCTTCTTCCCTAAATCCACCCAAACAAGATACGCGAGAATATTCACGTGCACGTGCACGCCTATCGGAACTCCACCCACTCCTCGCCGACGATCTTCACCAGTCGACGACAATCTACCCTAGTGTTCCGACCACCCAACTTGGTCGGATTCGATCGGGAATCCAAAACGAGATGTTTGTACACAAACTGGAAACAACCCACTGCCTAAAACCCTCTACTGACGCTGACCTCGTCCACCGAAGCATCCATTCCTTCGACCACAGCTGCATTACAAACCCAAGCGACGATCCTACACCTCGTGAATGAGTCTGGCTACACCATGGCAACGCACGATCTCGAGAATCAGCACTGACCAAACCCGGCATTCGAACCCTAGTTCGACTCCGTCAAGTCGCCACAACCATCGAAAAATTACCTCCTATTTTTCCTATGACCACCCTGCTACCCCTTACCCTCAGACCAAACTCCCGATCTCAACCCTTTCTCCGTTCGTCATAATTTGGTTAAAATGCTAAATCCGATCAACTCGAATTATCACAACAATTTCATTGTTAAAAATCATGATATTACCCTTAAAATTCACCAATTTCAATTATGAATCGAATAAGATAATTAAAATAGAGAATTAAAATGTTTGATTTTTAACTTATATTTAGATTATCACTGTATTTCTTTATTGTTGAAATATTTACTAAATATAAAATCTTGAATCCATTTTTTTAAATTTATATTATCAGGTTACCATCCTTTTTCCCTTAAAGATTTTGGTCCAAAAATAATTCGTTTGGTATATATAAATTTTTAAATGGATTTGGAAATCTGTTAAACAAAGAAGTTACTCAGAACAAATATTCACAACATATACAGAACATGCATTCACAGCCAACCTTCTTGCTAACAATTTACACTACATTATCACAAGATTTCATCATATATCAAAGTTACAACCGGATTGAAAACTTTTAAAACAATTGTTTACTCACCAAATTTTCAAGCAGAGGACAGAGGACAGACTTCAAAATTTAAATCTGGAACTACTATATTTGCTTAGTTGATCTGGAGCTTGATGTTTTAAATTTGCTTAGCTTGTTGTTGAGTTGAAATCCTTGAATGATTGCTGTTAATCCTTATTATGTTTTTTATTTGAGTTGATGTATTATTGAGTTGATCTTGAAGCTCAGTTGAAAATTTGAAAACTGTTGTTGTTACAGGATAAAATCTCTTTTGATTTGATTTGCAGTTTTTATTTAGTTTAGAAGAAGAAAGAAAGGAAAAGATTTGAGAACATACAAGTGAGAAAGTGTTTTACTGATACATGGTTATTCTCTAACACTTATTATATATTTAAAATTTTAAAATAATAAATGTTGCCACTTGTTAGCTTATGTATTCCTTGAATTACAAATGTTATTTACAAGCATTATTATGTGTACAAGTGTTCAAATTTTCATTATATAATTTTTTTCTTAATTACCTATATTTTAGTATTAACATATGTTTTGTCATTATCTTTATTAATATGTTTCTTATGTATTTATAATTTGAGTAATATGTATATATTTAAATGAAAGTATTTTTATATCTTTATATACATATACATATATATATATATATATATATATATATATATATATATATATATATTTACAAACCATTTTAGTTCAAGAAATTAAAATACAAAATAAAACTTTTATTAAAATCCTATTCAAACTTTAAACTTAAGCTAAATATTTGTAAATAAATATAAATGTTATCTTTGTTGTTAAATATTACAAAGTTAAATTTTAAATAGCTTTTGAAAATCATTATATTAAACTCCCAAATTACAATATATATTAAATTTGAAAAACACGCTTTTATTTGTTACTTTCAAAATAAAGCTTTACTATATACAATATATACAAATATATACGTTATAAATAGAAACATTCCAATATTAGCCTTGAAAATTATTACTTGAATTTTAAAACAAATTTTCCAATTACAATGTATATATATATTAAAATTAGACAACATATCATTTATTAAATTTAAAACCAAAGACTTCCTATTTACAATATATATATATATATACACACACCAATATATATACATTATAAACAGAAAACAATTTTATTAGTTTTTAAAAAGATTAATTTACCAATTAAATATTTATAAAAGAAGATTATTAAATAAATTTAAATACTTATTAACAAAGATTATTGATTGTTATTGCCCAAAATTCTGGGTCATCACATTCCTCCCCCCATAAAAGAATTTCGTCCCCGAAATTTAAAAGCAAGGGTAATTTAGTAATCTATCTATGGTTTTTTATATTCAATCAGCAAACATACGTATCAACCAGATACTAACAACCATAGCAACCAATTTATTCAAACAAACAAATCCAACTATCCAGATAAAATTTTGGATAGGACTCCCTAATATTATTTAGAGTTTCCCAGATACAAACATTGGGCTACTCACTCTACAGAACTTAACTATCTACACTATACAGATCCTGAGCTCCCTCTATCCTTGATCTACAATCTAAACAAGATATTGGACCACACTCAAGCCTAGCACAACTACCAGATCCTTTTGAACTACTGATTCCACAACCAGTGATGGATCATACATGCACCCTCTCAGAGATACGTGAACTATATTGAATCCCAGCCATCCAAACTGGCAATTTAATTCTATAGACCACAGAACATATCCTTACAAGAACACGAGAATGATCAATATATCTAGGAGCCAACTTCTCAGTCTTACCCAATCTTATTGCTCCTTTGATCGCAGAAAACTTAACAACAATGAAGTCTCATACTTCAAACTCCGGATTCCTTTATCTTTTACCCACATAACTCCTCTAATGATCCTAGCTGCCTACATCCTTTCCTGAACAGCTCAACCTACGTTGATGTCTCTTAAAACAAATCCGGACCAAGAATAAATCTCTATATCCAACCCAACGATGATCATTCCAAGATCTTCCGAAAATCCAAAATACAAACTCTACTCTAGAACAGCTGCTACCTCGCTTCCGCTGCGCAACTCTGATCTGGAGTAGATGAAAATGCCATTGATGAAAACGAGCACAAACTTGTCCGACATATCCTGGAAGACACGGTTCAGCAGATCCATAAAAAGAAAACACAGAAGTACTAAGAAATCCTGTGCTGCTTCACCAAATCCTCTCTCTAGGAGCTATCCTCCTACTTAGCTGAACCACTGGCATCACTCCTGGAACCAAGTTGATATGGAACTCAATCTCCTGATGCAGCAAACCTTGACTTCCTCGAAGAAATCAGAGAAATTTTTGATAACCCAACAGAACATTCAAACTATCGCAAGTCACTTTTGCGATCTACCCTGATCAGTTTCCAAAAACACTGTTCTCTTTTCACAAATCAAAACAGTTTATGCTTGACCTACAGAAGAAGCTGGTGGTCCACCTTTAATAACAAACACCCTGCTTTGCTGAGCTTACAAAAGCCAGGGCTGCTGACATAAGAAACACAAAGATTTCTGAACCAACGGAGAAAAGGATCCACTCTGCTGCATAGCCAAAAGACCTTTTGGTAGCACACAAAACATCTATGAGCTGCACTGATGCCACAAATGCCTGAACTTCTTATCCATAAGCTCCTCAAAGCCATCAACCCACTTCACAAAGAGCCTTCAAGATGGGCAGACATCTTCTAAAGAAACTTAACCCTAAACCAAGTACAAACATCTCATTCTCCTTAAGGTGGGTGACAATAAGACCATGTCCGTAGCGAGGCAACTCATAGACCTTAGTCTCATACAGATAATCTTCCTTGCTTCTGCTCATCTGACAGATCCAAACTCTTGAAAACCCGCTTACACGAGCACAACCAAACTTATACTTCAATGATGGTCTCCGAACCTTTAATAGGTTTCCTTCAGAGATTGGTGAAATCCTAACACAATGATGCAAAGCTTACTCGAGGTGGTATTGGGTCTACACCCTTAGCAGATACTCTTCCAACCTCAACACTAGGGTATAAGAATATGCAAATCCGTACTACTTGAATAGACACTAATCTTCATCGATTAACTCAAGATGGACGAAAATACGAACAATTAGGGTTTAAAAAAAGAAAGAGGTAGAAGAAAAAAAGAAAAAGATAGAACAGAACAATATCAGAATCTCACAATTCGCAGCGGAACAACATATAATAGATAAATGAATATTCATTAAAACAAAAGAACTGTATATTTTATACATTACATCACATTACATTCATTATCAGAGTTTACAACATCAAACAGCGGAAAAGAAATACTATATACTAGTGAATACGTCATGCCATCCATCTTGCCTCCAGCCACTCCTGAATTCCAGAATATCCCGATAAAC
The DNA here is from genome assembly GCA_030765085.1 of Allium cepa. Classification (NCBI taxonomy): domain Eukaryota; kingdom Viridiplantae; phylum Streptophyta; class Magnoliopsida; order Asparagales; family Amaryllidaceae; genus Allium; species Allium cepa. The sequence goes on from CM060938.1 coordinate 847,051,469, forward strand.
CTGACTCTAGACTGCTCGTGTGGAAATTGGTGGGCACCCAGTGTTTAGGAAGGAAAACAATAAACTCCGAGTCAGTCATGTGACTGGTGTGAGAACTTAAAACAGTTATTTATCTTTAAAACAAAGAACAGGATAATTTTAAAATCAATTTGCAATGCTTTTTGAAAATGTAACTACCATAAGACCTCCCACCACACACACAATGCAAACGTAGACTTGGAGGAGATTTCTTCTTATGTTAGTCAAAGATGCTTACTACGCAAAATCAAATCAATTTGATATTATTATTAGTGCATTGTGTAGAAAACATTTCGAAAGTAGAATATAAATCTTAGCCAGCATAGGTACCATTATATTATGCCTACTATAGCTACCTCCTGAGGAAGCAGGTTCTACAACTAAAACCGTACAAGATCGTATTGTTACTTTGGATTTCCAACAAATGGTCAGGCCAAAAACTTCCCATTGCCACATGGAAACGCCTCTGGAATGACGTCCCGAGAACCAAACCGGATCTCTGCCAACATAAGGCCGGGTTAACCCTAACTGGGTAACTACTGACACGAATATGTCATTCCCCGATCGTAACCGATCTATATCCGAGGATCCTCGATTTCCAACAACTACAAAGCAATAAATTTGCAACAACAACATAGGTTAAGTATCTGGGCTCCATACCATGATACCACCTCTATCCAGAAGGAATGACATACACTAAAGGGGCGCTACCCCCTAATAACCTTGCCGCATCCTTCCTGTTTTGACCATTTCCGGGGTGTGAGGTCCGACGAAGTCTCATCCACAAAGCCACGCTTTATATAAAAGTTGTGCTTTGATCATCAAATGCTCAACAGCACTTCGTATGCCACATTACCAATTTGGGGATGTATCACTAGTAACCATCAACTATATAACCTCTAAGGGTGTTAAGCTAAGAGAATAAATTCTCTGCCACCAACAGAAATATATTTGATAGAAACCAGCTTTACATCTCAAATTGTAACGTCAGATACACATCCATATAAGTCCGTTCCGGGATCGAACGGAACCGAAGGCACTTACAAAGAAGTCCTTGCAATCCGGATATTCACTAATCACGACCGGACTTCCCATCACAAAGGGTAATAAATTCCTATATCGGGGATCAGCCGATGCAGAAACATTTGACGGTAATCCTTCTGTTTTCATAAATATCCAGTCTTCAACACCGGTCATCAATGCTATCTATTACGACGTATCACATATTCGGAATGGGTTATACGACCCCAAGGTCCTTTCCCGGCTAACCCGAATAGTGAGCGCATATTTTTTTTAAATAAATGTAGCATTCAAATTCAAGAAATCACAACAAATACCAATTTAAAGGTAAATATTGATAGTCGGTTATTTAACTATCAATGGGTATACACAACATCACCAGATTCCAAATAATTTTCCAAATTATTTATCTTCAAAAAATACTTTTACAAGATATATATAAATAATTCCCAGACTCAAAAAAATAAATCGATATTTATTTTTAAACCAATTTTCCCAATTTCATTTATAAATTCCATATTGAATTTACATTTCCAAAATATCTGCGAATATACGATTTTCAAATCGATTTCGAATATTCACCTTCCATTTATCTTTAAAAAGATAATTCTCAAATGTTCATTTCATATTGGAAAACATTTTCCTACTTGTTTAGTAATAAATAATTCACAAATCTATTTATTTTCAACACTTGGAAAAATATTCAATATACTTAAATCGAAATTAAGTATATATTTCATTCTTTAAGGAAAACATTCTCTTAACACATTTATTTGAGTCAAAACGAATGTTGCGTAAAACATCGTTATGACGACCCAAAATCACTAGTGTAGGGATTCGAAATTTAAATAGATATATAAATCCCAATACTGTACAAAAACATTTCCTTTCGGAAATCATTTACTATAACAACAGTGTTATAGTCTACCATTTCCTTCAATTTCTTGAAAACGCCAATTTCAATAATGAATGTTGAAATCTATGTTTTCAATACTTAATACATTTAAAACATCTCTAATCGTTTTAATTCTATTTAAAATATCATTTTTCTCCAAAACATTTCCTTAATATATTATTCATCATCCAAAATCGTGAATAGACTTCGTTAATCCAAATTCAACACTTTCACATATTAAATTAAAGGATTTTCCACAGTCCAAAATCGTGGATATAATTCCTTTAAAAATTTCTATGTTTACTTATCAAATTTATTTGATTACGGATTTATAAAACAACGTTTATAATTTCCATTTCTATTTCATAACTACTTTGATTTATCGATCTCCTTTAATAACCAATTCCATTTATATTTCTTTTACATGTCGAATCCAACTTATAAGTAAATTTCTTATAATCCATTTATTCACAAATCCATTCTTTTATATCATCATTTATTCATAAATCTAAAATTCTTATTTACTTATAAAACTAGAGACAACTTTATTTTAACACTTATAAAAGCTCGTTTTATAATTCCAATATCTTCAACTTATAAAATATCAATTTTATAAATCTTTTATATAAACCGTTTATAATAATTCAAAAAATATCAATTTAAACCATTTTATAAATTTATCAAAAATCATGCTTTGGTTATATTTCACAAAAATCATACTTTTATAACATAAAATTTTTAATGTTTTAATTATTTAAAATGAATCAATTCGAAAATTTAATAAACGTATAATTTCAAAAATCACTTTAGAAATCCCTTAAAAATCAAAGTCGTTATTTTTAAACTTCAAAAATGGATCCGATGATGCAACACATCAAATAGTCAATCACGACTTTCAAACATCATATATCGATATGATAATCAATCAAATATCACAATATATGTAAATAAATAAATAAATACAGTTGAGGAATCCAGTTGGATCCCTCCAACCTGTTTCCCTGCATCTACAGATGTTAGCACAATACCAATCCCGTTTCAAGACAGGATATCGCGGTATATGGGATTTATAAAATATTATCCGCTTAATAGGCGGCGCAATAGGGTCTCATCCGCTATACAATGCGGGAAATCATCAACTACAATATATACATATGCCAATATATATATATATATATATATATATATATATATATATATTGCTATATATAGATATATCCTACTATATCTAATATCATAATCAGACAGCAATCAATAACTGCAATCTAAATTTTCAATTTGAGTGAGAAGATCTCACCTTGATTTTATTTTGCAATCCATTTCCATCTTGACTCGGTTTTTCTTGATTTATACCTTGTATAAATATTATGCAAATAAATTAACATTCGAACCAATCAAATAATCAAATTTTCATTTTGATAGTTTTAATTAACCAATTTCTCCTTTTATAATTTTATTTAACTACAATTTAATTTTTAAAACTAAATTTCCTTTTATAATTTATTATTATTTTTTTTAATGCCAAAAATTAAATGAACCATTTATACAAATCAATTCCGCTAGTCGAAAATAAATTTCCGTTTCTATTTTATTTTAACTAATTCCTTTTAAATAAATTTATTTAACTAATATTCGAAATATAAATCGACCCTTAATTACCATTTTATAATTCAATTAAATTTTTTAACTAACTTACCTTTATTAAATCTTTTAGTAACAAAAATAGTTTAGATAGAAATTTACACACTTTAATCTCCATATACCTCATTATAAAATAAATTAGTTAAGTTATACTTATTTAATTTATGAACTATATATTTGTAAAATGTCTATATAGGCTTCATAAAAAAATCTATTTCATATAATATATTTATAATTTATTTTCTGCAAATAAATAAACAGTAATACAAATCTTCTACTTCTTACACTAATTATTAATTTCCTGAAACAGCATATACCAAAAACTGTATAAATCCAACGTATATAAATTTAAATTTAAATCAGAGGGTTAAGATATTATATTTTCTTAATCTTTTCAGTTAATTTCACTGTATAAATATACCTAACATCTTTTAAAAATTCCAATATTTTGCCAAAGTCAGTTATATGTATATATAATATAAATTAAATTAAAACCCGAAACTGAAATATACCTCACAGTACCTCAAAGCCCTCTCGAAGTCACGCGTCGACCTGGCCATCTCGAGATTGCCATCCACCTCCATGCCTCGCCACGAACCCACTACAACACCCTAACTAACCGACGACACTCCCCTCTTCCCTTGCACGAGCGCGCGGTTCCACTCGTCGTGATGCGAATTTCTTCCAGGCCGAGAACCCTATCTTGCGACATCAAGCTCGACAACCCGATACCAATGACGCGACCCCTTCGACGCCGCCCTCCTCTATGTCATCGCCTGCCTGCGCACATCCTACGCACGCCCTCCTGCTATCGCGACCGCACGCGATTGCAATTTCTTGAGTCGCCTTGGCTCCCCTCCCCCTTTTTCGTCCGCCATTTTTTTTTCAATTTGGAAAAACTGAAGAGGGAGAGGATGGAAATCGACCTGCGTTCTTGATTTAATTGATTTGTTACCGAGTTCTATTCAAACGAAACAGCGGCGACCATTTTTGTTTTTTTTTCGTGAATCTCGTTCTGATGGAAGAAAGGAGGATACGGGGTGATTTGAAAATGGAAGTAACGTGCTTGCACGATTTTTTTTCGTGATTCTAGGCGTGTTTTTAGGCGTGGTTTTAGGAACCAAAGTGGCTGATGTTGACCCAATTTAAATTTAAATTTAAATTGAATTCAATTTAAATTTCAATGCGTTTACCTATCGTATGATCACACAACAACTCCAAATGCTACGAAATTTGAAATCCGGTAATAATTCAATACTACGGACCTAATGGAACTGGTTTCGTCGAATTCCGAGACTATGCCTCGGAAGGCTATTTTCAAATATCGACTCAAACGATATAATTTCAAAACTGAATAATTCACTTTCAAATTCAATTCTGAAGCGTCTGTTATCTCCAGTATTATCAATATGAATTTTACAAGCCTTTGAAATATTTTTAATCAGCTTAAAACTGAAGATTCAAATTATTATTCATCATTCAATAGATTAAACCTATAATTTAATTGCCAAATTCATCTTGATAATTTGAAATTTAAATCAAATCATCATTCAAATATTTAAAATTAATTAAATATTTTCAATTTAAATTGTTCAAAATTTAGGGTCGTTACATAGAGCGTCTTCTATTTGTGGTAGTTGTGTTACACACACACCACTACTGCCCCATCTACCTTTAGAACTTACGTTGGAAAACTCGGAGAGGTAACTCAACAAAATAGGTAGATATATAAATATAAATGAATATATATATATAAGTACGCTCTCTCAAGAAAGAAATCATTCCAAAGCCTTGGTATTCACTCAACTTATCGGTCTGATACTAACTTTGTAACGACCCGTCTTTCATTCCACAGAAAGACGCATCATTAATAAGGAAGATAGGGATGGAAAAGAGAAAAGAAAGAAAAGAAAGAACTAACGATATCAGAACCTCACAGTGGAACGAATAAAATATATTAATCACATAAGTTATTACATAAAATACATCAACAATCAGAGTTACACAGCTTACAAATCACAATACGTTAGACAGTTATAAAGACCTGTCTATCATACAACTCCAGTACAATACAGACACCAACGCAGAGATACAACACAGCAGAAACCTCTATATATCTACACACTGAAGCCTCCTGCTCCAATTCTCTTGTAGAAACTCGTCAAAGCAAACCTGAATCCCTTGGCTACTCATAAAAATTTGAGTACCCAAGAGTTTAATAAAACAGAAAATAAACTGTGGGTAAGACATGGGTCTGATGTGAGTAAACGGGTTAAAGTTGTTTAACTTTAAAGAGCCTTTGAAAACAAAGGGTACCTCGTAAGACTTCCTGCACATAAACACGGAAAAGTTTTTACCTTACATACCCAAAACATTTGATAGGAAATCCAGTGATATTATAATAGGGTCTAGGGTTTTCAAATAAATTCACATAGCCGAAATTGTTACATTCATTAAATTCCAGCATACTAGCCACAAAGTGGATTATACAATGAAATCCGAGATCACTTATTCGAGAATGGATTCCATACAATGGCAGGGCTACTGAGGTACCGCCCATCACAACACGTGGCCTAGATCACCGTACCAAGGATCCCTTCCGATCCCCTGCAATACAAGGCCGAATCCATCCCTTACTGATAGTCCCAAACAAGACAACCTCGTCGTTGGCACGCAATTCCAACTGCCTACTAAGCCGAATATAAAGGGACCTTAAGACAGGGGAAAATCTCGTCCTACTTGAGCGTGACTCACTTAGCCTTGCTGCACCTCCCCTGTTTTAGCCATTCCCGGTTGATGAGGCTTGAGGCTACGATTTACCTTTATAGAACACATCTATCTTAGAATGCTCATAGTCCTCCTAACGACGTTCTGAAATCATTCAATCCATACAAATTCGTTCCGAGTTCGAACGAAACCGAAGGCATATCTCGTTACACTCATTTTGGAATCACTCTCAGAGTTAACGACAATAACCCTTGCACTCAGAAACTCCATCTCGATCTTCACTTTGAGATTTCACGACCTATCGTTTAACTTGGATCGATGTGGTTTTCGAAAAATCAAACTTGATCTCTGATCCCGGTCTCATCGAAATCCAAACGATTCTTAAAAGTCAAGTTGTTTAAGGTTTAAACAATTCAATATATTATCTATATTCACACAGATAGATAATTCACATATCAAAGATATATAATCCACATTATCACAATTCAGTCAAAGCATCTCATATCAACACATATAAGAGATATCACATAATCGAAGCATTCGACATAATTCAATCATCCATAAGCAAAGATTAATTAGTGACGCCATTTCTAATTAATTTAAAATAAATTAAATTATTTACATCCATTACTAAAAATCCTGCTTACTTAACCATTAATTAATTTCAAACCAATTAATTAATCATCCTTTAATTATCCATCTTAATTAATCATCCTTGATTAATTATTCTTTAATTACATTAAGTAATTGGCCTTTAATTAATTACACAAATTAATTATCCCTTAATAATTAATTAACCCTTAAATATTCTCATTAATTAATTATAAATTAATTACATTAACTATTGATCCTTGATTAATTACTTTCATTAATTAATTAACTATAATTAATTTCATTGACCCTTAATTAATTACATTAATTAATTATACTCTAATTAATTACTTCCATTAATCAACCTTAATTAATCATAAACAATAATTAACCATCCTGTAATCACTTGCCTTATTAATTAACTCCTTAATTAATTATATTAATCCTTTGATTAATTACAGTAAGTAATTAATTCTTTATTACTTTCATTAAGTAATATTCTTTAATTATTTTTCATTAAGTAATTCCCTTTTAATTAATTACATCCAGTAATTACCCATTAATTACTTACACTATGTAATTACATTAAGTAATTATACTAAATCAATCATCATGTGATTATCTTTAATTAATTTATCTAGTTAATTAACTTAAATTAATTAATTAAATTAAATTAATTAATTACATTAATTTAATTAATTACACTGAGTAATTAATCCCTTTAATTACTTCCATTAAGTAATTACTTTTTACATTAATTACCTTTAATTATTCAGATTAATTAACCCTTAATTAATTAAGTAATTAACTATCCCTAATTAATTAAACCAATTGTCTTAAATTAATTATTTTAAATAATTATCTCTTAACCATTATTTAATGATCCTTAAATTTGTTACATTCATTTACTATCCATTAATTACTTCACTTAGTAATTGTCCTTTAATTTACATTAAGTGATTAACTTTAATTAATCCCATTAATTAGTTATCCCTAATTAATTACAACCTTTCTAAATTTAAGATAAATTCTTTTATCTTAATTAAATACTTCATTACGTCATTTTACTTCCTTAAAAACATTTTGTAATCAATTATATAATCGAAAGTATAAAATTTTCTTTTGAAACAAAACAATTTAACATTTAATTTTAATTGTTAAATTCTTTGAAAACTTGTTCAAACTTGTTTAATAAATTAAATAAATAATTATCCTTTAAAAATTTAATTATCATCCCTTTAAAACCTAGTTTCTTTAAATATATTTAAAAACTTGGTCAAACATTCCTCTTGAAACATATTTAAATACACTTTTAAACTTAGCTAAACTTCTTCTTTCAAAGCTAATTATTTAATAACTTTAAAACTTGTTTTAAACACTTTGCCCGAAACTTTTAAAAAATGTTTTAGCTTGGAAAACTTGATTTTGTTTTGCTTTAAACTTTAAATTTTCTTTGCATTAAATAAACCTGGTACTCTTTCCTTAAGTTTGGAAGCCAGGAAACAAAATTGCTTACAAAATTAAAAAGCCGGTTACAAAAATAAATCAACCCGAGCAAAAGACGCAAGAACTCGAACACACTTCCGAGCAAACACTCGCGTTCCTCACTACACCGAGTCAAACACGCAAATTACACGATACAGACCCAAAACCAAGCTTCTTCCCCAAATCCACCCAAACCAGATACACAAGAATATTCACGTGCACGTGAGCGCCTATCGAAACGCCACCCACTCCTCGCCCATGATCTTCGCCAGTCGACGACAATCTACCCTAGTGTTCCAAACATCCAGCATGGTCGGATTCGACTGCAAATCCAAAAATGAGATGTTTGGACAAAAACTGGAAACAACCCACTGCCTAAAACCCTCTACCGACCTCGTCCACCGGAGCATCCATTCCTCTGACCCAGCTGCATTACAGACCCAGGCGACTATCCTACACCTCGCGAACGAGTGCGGCTACACCACGGCGACGCACGATCTCGAGAATCGGCACTGACCAAACCCGACATTCGAACCCTAGTTCGACTCCGTCATGTTGTCATAGCCATCCAAAAATTACCTCCCTATTTTTCCTATGACCATCCTGCTACCCCTTACCTTCAGACCGAAGCCCGATGTCAACCCTTTCTCCATTCGTCAGAATTTGGCAAAAATGCTAAATCCGATCAACTCGAATTATCACAAAAAATTCACTGTTAAAAATCATGATATCACCCTTAAAATTCACCATTTTCAATTATGAATAGAATAAGATAATTAAAACAGAGAATTAAATTGTTTGATTTCTAACTTATATTTAGATTGTCACTGTATTTCTTTATTGTTGAAATATTTACTAAATATAAGATCTTGTATCCATTTTCTTTATTCGTTTGGTATATATAAATTTTTAAATGGATTTGGAAACCTGTTAAATAGAGAAGTTAGTCAGAACGAATATTCACAGACATATATATACAAAACATGCATTCACAGCCAACCTTCTTACCAACAATTTACACTACATTATCACAAGATTTCATCATATATCAAAGTTAAAACCAGATTAAAAACTTTTAAAACAATTGTTTACTCACCAAATTTTCAAGCAAAGGACAGAGGACAGGCTTCAAAATTTAAATCTGGAACTACTATATTTGCTTAGTTGATCTGGAGCTTGATGTTTTAAATGTGCTTAGCTTGTTGTTGAGTTGAAATCCTTGAATGCTTGCTGTTAATCCTCATTATGTTTTGTATTTGAGTTGATGTATTATTGAGTTGATCTTGAAGCTCAGTTGAAAATTTGAAAACTGTTGTTGTTACAGGATAAAATCTCTTTTGATTTGATTTGCAGTTTTTATTTAGTTTACAAAAAGAGAGAAAGGAAAAGGTTTGATAAAATACAAATGAGAAAGTGTTTTTACTGAGACCAGGTTATTCTCTAACACTTATTATATATTTAAAATTTTAAAAGAACAAATGTTTCCACTTGTTAGCTTATGTTTTCCTTGACTTACAAATGTTATTTACAAGCATTATTATGTCTACAAGTGTTCAAATGTTCATTAAATATTTTTTTCCAATTAATTACCTATATTTTAGTATTAATATATGTTTTGTCTTAATCTTTATTAATATGTTTCTTATGTATTTATAATTTAAGTAATATATATATATATTTAAAAGAAATTATTTTTAAACCTTTATATATATATATATATTTACATACCATTTTAGTTTAATAAATTTAAAAAAACAAAATAAAACTTTTATTAAAATCTTATTCAAACTTTAACCTTATGTTAAATATTTTTAAATAAATATAAATGTTATCTCTGTTGTTAAGAACTATAAAGTTAAATTTTAAATAGCTTTCGCAAAGCATTATATTAAACTCCCAAATTACAATAGATATTAAATTTGAAAAACACGTTTTTATTTGTTACTTTCAAACTAAAGCTTTTCTATTCACAATATATACAAATATATAAATTATAAATAGAAACATTCTAATATTAGCCTTGAAAATTATTACATTGAATTTTAAAACAAATTTTCCAATTACAATACATACATACATACATACATACATACATATATATATATTAAAATTAGACAACATATCTTTTGTTAAATTAAAAACCAAAGACTTCCTATTTACAATATATATATATATATATATATATATATGCCAATATGTATACATTATAAATAGAAAACAATTTTATTAGTTTTTAGATTAATTTTACCAATTAAATATTTGTAAAAGAAGATTATTAAATCAATTTAAATACTTATTAATAAAGATTATTGAATTGCTATTGCCCAAAATTCCGGGTCATCACACAACCTTTTACAAAGATTCATTCATAGCTTTCAAAACCATTTCAATTTCAAATTTGATTTACACACAACTTGAAATCCTTTCAACAAAAATTAGATGTTCTTTCTTTACATGAAAGCAATTATCATCTGAAAACAAATGCTTTTCTTTTCGGGAAAATACGATTATATTTACTCAAGCTATAGCCTTTCAAGGTATACATTGAACAATTAGCTAACTGTCGTATTCTCGGTAAGTTAGATTTGCATTAAATTTCAAATTTCCAAAATAATTTATTTAATATACTTTAAAAATGGTTTAAAATTCATATATATCTTGTATAACTTGTATAACCCTTTCAAACCAAAATTTCCAAAATAATCTCAAAACTTAAATAAGATATATTATATTCAAACTAAATTTAAATTTCAAAACTTCCTTTTCAAAAGCTTTTCATATTCAACCCAATTTCACTTTCAAACCATTTGAATTCAAAATTCAACCTTTAAACAAAATAATATTTAAATTTAAAATATCCATGACTTAACCGATTTCCCGTGAAATCCATATTTGTGTGTGTGTGTGTGGTGTAGTCTAGGGGTTTTACACACAACAATAAAATATCACAACCATCATCAATTCAAGCACGACAATATCGATAAGCGGTATACTCCTATAACGCTTATCTTTCATTCATAGATAAACAATTTATATTCATCATAGATAAATAAATCACCGTTCATAGCTCAATTCAAACAATTCATATCACAGACATCACATATCAGAGATATGAAATAATTCAAAGCATCCAAAAGAATCCAATCATCCATAAGTAAGATCAATTAATCACCTGATTATAATTAATTCAAACCAGATTAATTACTTATGAATAAATTACTAATCCTGGTTAGTTAACATTAATTAATTACAAATCATTTGTTATTAATTAATGAAATTAATAAATCATCCTTAATTATCCTTAATTAATTATTTCTTAATTAATTATTCTTTAATTAATCACCTAAATTAACTAAATTAACTAATGTTAAGTAAGCAGGATTTAAAGGTGATTGAAGTAATTAATTTAATTTATTAGAATGGTATGACTAATAATCTTGCTTATGGATGATTGAATGATATTGAATGCCTTGGATTATTTGATGTCTTTGATAGGTGATATGTGTTGCTCTGTGATATAAGATGCTTTGGTTGAATTGTGATAATATGGATTATCTATCTGTGATAATGTGAATTATTCTATCTATGTGCATGTGTTACTCTAAATATAAATTAAATTGTTTTTAACTTAAACAACTTAGCCTTAAAAGACGGCGTTTGGATTTCGATGAGACAAGGATTGGATTTCCAAATTGGATATCCGAAAACCACATCGATCCAAATTAAACGATAGGTCGTGAAATCTCAAGTAAAGATCAAGATGAAGACTCGAAGTGTGAGGGCTTTTTGTCGTTAACTCTAAGGGTGATTCAAAATGAGTGTAACGGAGATAGTGCTTTCAGTTGTCGTTAACTCTGAGGGTAATTCCAAAATGAGTGTAGCGAGATAGTGCCTTCGATTTCGTTCGAACCCGAAACAGACTTGTATGGATGAATGCTTTCAGACCATCGTCATTGGAGGACGATGAGCATTCCAAGATATGTGTGATAAAAAGGTAATCGTAGCCTCAAGCCTCATCAACTGGGAATGGCTAAAACAGGGGAGGTGCAACAAGGCTAAATGGGTAGCACCTAAGTAGGATAAGATTTTCCCTGTCTAATGGTCCATTTTACTCGGCTATGTGGGCGGTTAGTTGCGCCAACTGTGGGGTTGTCTTATTCGGGATATCCAGTAAGGAGTAGCCCCGGTCTTGTGTTGCAGGGGATCAGGGTGGATCCTCGGTACTCTGATCTAGACTAATACTATGAAGGGCGGACCCCAGTAGCTGTGTAGTTGTATGAAATCCAATCTCCAATAAGTGTCGTACATTTTGATTGTGCCTAACTATGTTGGAACATGAGATGTAAGCATTCCAGCTATTTTCTATTTTACTTAAAAGCCCTAGACACTATTATAATATCACTGGATTTCCTACCAAATGTTTGGTTATTGTAAGGTAAAAACCCGACATGTTTATTTGTGTCGCAGTCTTACGAGATACCTTTGTTTTCAAATGATTTTCGAAGTTAAGCAACTTTAACCCATTTAGTCACACCAGACCCATATCTGACCTAGAGTTTATTTTCTGTTTTCTTAAACTCTTAAGTACTCAAATTTTTACGAGTAGCCAAGGGATTCAGTTAGCTTTGACGAATTTTGGAGGAGACTAGGAGCAGGAGGCTTTAGCGTATGTAGATATATAGTGTTTCCGTTGTATTGATGAATTGTAATGGATTCCGAGTTGTATGATGGATAGTTCTTCAAGACTGTCTAATATGTGATGTATAAGCTGTGTAACTCTGATAAATGTTGTCTATCATGTAATAACTATGTGATTAATATATTTTATTCGTTCCACTGTGAGATTCTGATATTGTTTTGTTCTTTCTTTCCTATCTTTTCTCTTTTCTATCCCTTTCGTAATGATGATGCGTCTTTCTATGGAATGGAAGGCAGGTCGTCACAATAATCGTACGTCCACTTGAAATTCCTTTTCCACTTTCTTATCAAATCAAACAAAGGAATGAATTTATCGATCACCTTGGAGATGAGCCGATTCAAAGTGGCGACCTTCCCATTCAAACTCTGCACTTGCTTAATGGTTCTAGGTGCTTATTTATCCCTAGTGGCCTAAATCTTTTCTAAATTAACTTCAATTCCTTGGGTGTTGATGATAAAGCCCAAGAACTTCCCCGACGTAGCACCGAATGAGCACTTCAAATGATTGATTTTAATGTTATAGAATCAAAGGATATCGAACATCTTTGCTAAGTCTCGAATGTGATTGTTTGACTGTCATGACTTCATGAGTATATCACCCACATAGACTTCCATCGTCCTTCCAATCTGATCAGTAAACATTTAGTTAACCATACGTTGATAAATCGCTCCAGTGTTCTTTAATCCAAATGGAATCATTGCGTAACGATATAACCCGGCATCCATGACAAAACAAGTATTTTCCAGATAATGGACATGCATCGGGATTTGGTTATACCCCGAGTACACATCCATAAATGATAACGATTCATGCCCTACAGTTGAATCAACTAGATGATCAATTCTTGGCCGGGGAAAACTATCTTTAAGGTAGGTCCGAATAGTCGATACACGTTCTCCACTTCCTATTCGCCTTCTTCACCAGCATGGGGTATATCCATTTAGGATAGAGAGCATCGTGAATAAACCATTGACCTTAAGTCTATCCACCTCCTCTTTAAGGGCACCAGGGATCCATGCCCCGTCTTTTCTGTTTCACTGGGAAATATTTCGGATCAATATTTAATGCATGGCTCGCGATGGCAGGCGAGATACCACACATGTCAGAATGAGTCCAACCAAATGCATCCAGATTCACTCAGAGTAAATTAGTAAGTTCTCTTATCATCGAAGGACTGAGTTGCGATCCGATCTTCAATACCCATGATGGGTCGTCGCGGCAGACTGTGATATTAATTGTCAGTTCAGCCGGTGCTGCCTTGGTTTCCTTGGGTTCCTCCTCATCATCCCTCGGATCTATATCTCTATAGAACCGATAGTGGTGCCTAAGCCAAGGCTTGGGTGCCAATTGTTAATCCTCTGTAACTTGGATGCGGACAGACTTGTCCGCACCCTTTCCCTTCTCTTTTCGTTGAACCCCTCTTAACTCAGCCACATAACATGCACGTCCAGTTACCTAATCACCGTGCATGACACCTACTCCGTTATCACTCGGATATTTCAACGTCAAAAACCATTTGGCAGGAGCTGCACGGAATTCAGCCAGGGCCAGACGTCCCAGAAAAACATTGTACGGTGAATCAACATCTAAAACAACGAACAGTAGGATCCGCACCCTCCTATATTCACCTTCCCTCAACTCAACCGAAAACTTTAAATAACAACTGCCTCGGTAGCCACGCCATTGAAACCATGTATATGAGCTTTAGATGATCTCAAATCCTTACCCTCCATCCACATTTGATCGTACGCCTTCTTAAAGATAATATTCACAGAGCTTCCACAATAAATCAAAATTATTCTCACCATAGCGGGGCCAATCATGGCAGAGACAACCATCAAATCAATAGTAGGGGCCTCTATATCTGTGCTTCTAAATACTGTATCATTCGTCAGTATACACTGTTGCTTGGCAGGAGTTCCATTCTCCGTATTCAAACAACTTTTGAAATCAACATGTCTCACTGAACTAGCATAGCGCTCCATTTCCTGCCAACATCTATCCGTAGGATGCGGTCCACCAACTATCGTGTTTATTACCAACCTTCCACCAGTCCGTGCAAGCTCGTCAACCCTACACCGAGACTACCCTCGAGTAGGGTCAGACGTCCCTTGTCCGCCATCCTATGGATTTTTCACAAACTGCTACAACTTTTTCTCCCGAATCGGTTTCTCAGTGGCATCCTGGAAATGCCTACACTCATTTGTATTGTGCTCATAACATTCGTGAAACTAACAGTACTTCTCGATTTGCTTTTTTTCCTCTGTTGATTCTTTCGGACGCGACTTCTTATACTAGAAAGTATTACGGGTGGATAGATAAATGCTCTCCAGGGATGCATTCAAAAAAGTACAGTTGCCATACATAGGAAATTTGGACCTCCACTTTCTAGGCTCCCTCTTCTGGTCACGATTCCCTTTTCCACTTCTTTTCTGTCGACCCGGCTCGTTTTGACTATTGACTCTAACTTTTCTCGGAACTCTCGCCAGACTGCTTTACTGTGATGTTGCTCTGTACCGCTTCTCCGCTTCCTTTTTGTTGATCCGGTCATGCTCTCACACTATGTCATTGAATTCAGCTCTAGTTATGGAATCGACGGGTTATGAACTGCAGCAGGCTCCACATTTGTATTAGTAGGTTGGTTGCTTGGACCACTTAATTGGACACTTGCGGTCTCGGGGGCATCAACATTCTGGGAAGTAGATCTAGTGCACCTTATGATTCTAAATTTCTTTGCTCAGATCTTGATAAATCTGAACAATAACTGTAAGCTTCTGAAGATGAACTTGGATCTCCCTTAGGGGATTTTCGTAATCCAGTAGCAGCAAAGATAATCCTAACACCCTAAGTGTCAACGTTCTCAGTGAAAGCACCAAAATGTTTGCAACCGAATTAGCCACAAACACCCAAGAACAGATTTAAATAGTGGAATAAATATAGAAATTAGATGAAAACAGAGGAGAATCACAAGCCAGCAAAAAAATAGCAGAATGCAAAAACAACAAGTTTTACAGTGGTTCGACATTGATTGCCTATGTCCACTTTAAATATTCCCTTTATTGCTTCTCAATTCACTTGATTACAATTACAAGCAGTAAGAATAACAATAGATTAGAGAAAAACGAAGGAGGTCAATTACAGTAATGGCAAAGTTTAACTAACGGCGTCCTCCCAAAAAAAGTGCCTTAGAATGGCCCCATGTTCCTGTATTTATAGATGAAGGCGGCCTCCAATCTGACTGAAACTTCGGCATTTGGACCTCCCCAACCATATGGACCCACCATAGGTAGGGCAAGGCCAAACTCTTAATGGATAGGGATCGGTATTGATCCCTCCATGAGTCGAGTTTAGGCTAGCGATCCCTATGGTAGCTACTTTTTGGTCTATAATGATGGTGTTTCAAATATCAAGGCGATTGGATGCATAGAGTTCTAGTTCTTGTAATACTTCAGTTTGAATTTTAACCTAGTCTAGGTTGTGTTGATCCCTCCCTGACAGGCCATGCCATTCCGAACCTTATCCAGTGAGTGTACCATGCCGATCCATCCACCAACCATGCCATTGTCACTATACCTACCTATTCCTCCTGAATCTATTGTGCCAATCCACACTTCATGAGCCATGCCATGCCGATCCCTCCACGAGTCACACCATCATGCTTATGCCGATCCATCTCCTACGAACAAACCACGCCGATCCATTTCTCATGATCATCAACATGCCTATCCCTCTGGCTCTATGACTTATACCAATCCCTCTTTATTTCCATTTAGACTAACCATTTTTTCCATGTATCCATGCTAATCCCCCATCACCTCAAGCGTATACTAACCCCTTCACTTTCTCATCCAATTTAACCAATATTGATCGAACCTTATCCCAACCAAACTCCACGGTTCTGAAATTTTGCATTGTCTATCTACTAGCCATGTTCATCCTGGGCCTGATAACTGCCTGCCCATGCGACCAGTCCAATATAGTCGGGTTATGGCATCGAGTAACAATTAAGTTAATATTTGGAAATTTGTCCAATATAGTCGAGTTATGGCATCGAGTAACACTTAAGTTAATATTTGGAAATTTATTATTTATAAAGTAGAATGAGACTTTAAATAATAATAGTAGTAGTAGTAGTAATAGTAATAATAATAATGTGAATTTCAATGGAATAATATGATTTTATGTAAAATGATGAAACGGTTATTTTATGATATTTATCGAAAGAAATATTATTACTATTGTAAGATTTATAAAATAAAAGGTTAATTTTTGTATAATAATAAAAGTAATAAAGAATTGTTTTCCAACGTGTGTTTGGATAAAGTAACTACCATATTGAGATAAATAAAAATAAAAAGGAGTTCCGATGAAAATTTTGTATTTTTCGAATAAATAGTGATTAACTGCTTTTGAAGGTATCAATGAGGTTTTAATGTATATTATTACTTTGAGGTAAAATAATAATAATATCGTTTTATAAAGTGATTGGATAAAGATAACTATTTTGATTCGAATTACGATGTTTTGGAGTATTTGAGAAATGGAATGTAATAAAGGATTTAAAGATCGTTTAAAAAGAATTATTATTATTATCGGGATGAATAAATAAAGGTGACACGCTAATAAACAATAATAAAACGATTTGTACTAAAGAGAATAATGGATGAAAATATATTACTTGTATGGTTGTTGAATGTGTGATTAATTATCGATTTAAATTATCACATATGTTGTTTTATAACGATGAGATCGCATTTGGACGGGTGTGTGATATTTTGCCATTATTACTACACTGTGTATAGTTAGCTATGGTTTTATTATGTTGACGGTTGTGTTACTAATATAATGGGTAAGTACACATTTGATTGATTATTACTTACATGATGAAATATTACTAATAGTTTAAATTAGTCCATATGTGAGTATATATATTGTGGTTAGTTTATTTGATGTTTGGGGTTGACACTACGTGTTGTCAAATGTTGAAATATTCAATGTTTGAGTGTGCCATTATTGTTGTTGCCCTATATGAAGATTTGTTGTGATGGATGAGTAGGAAATTGTTTTCTTCTTATACTATTCCACTGGTTGTGATGGTTGTAAAGGTTGCTTGGATTTTATGTTTGTTATGTAGTAACAAATATTTATATGCAGGAAAAGAGCACAAAACAAAACTATGTGGGCTTGGTCCCCTAAAAGGGTTATGTAGGCAGTCTTTTTCTATGCATTAGCCACTGAATTCCTTAGGTTGGGCTAGGGTATATAGAAATTGGTGTAGTCCAAACATAGTTGAAATCTTTTTCCCCCGTATTATATGAGTATGCGTATCAGTAAGTTTGTAGGTAAAAGCAAAGAAGGGAGCAAAAGATCTAAAAGTATTCATCTTTATATGGTAGATTGGGGTCTCTTTTGTCATAATTATAACGATCTTATTTAATAACTGATGAAATGAAATGTATAAATTATGTGGTTTATACTATTTAAGTAATACCTGATTGATAAAAATGATATGTATGTATATGTATACATTGATGTTTAAATTCCACTACAAGGTTTCCCTTTCATTTATTATTCTAGAATTTCTAAATCCTTATGCCCATGATCCACCGTCTTTAATGGCTAGATTTAGCTGTCAATGTTGCTTATAATCAAATTTAGAAGTTGAAAATAGCAGGTCATCACGCTTTAGGTCTCTTCTTACATTATAATTTATATCAATCTCTAATTTCAAATCTTACAACCTTTTTGTAGTTATCTTGAATAAGCAAGCATAATCTATGCTTATTTTATTGGTACTATTTTTCTAAATAAATGTTTATTGGTGAAAATTAAATATAGTAAATGCGTATAATAAAATTATTAAGAATGAAAAAATAAACTCTTAAGTCAATTATAAAATAAGTATAAATACCGACAAAAAATGATAATCAATAAATCTTTCTATTTATTCAATTTATAGCTATAGATTTCATTTTAATGGAATTATTTTTCAATATATTGTTATATATTATAAGATATTTATTTTAAAAAATATGAATCTATATGACTTTGTTTATAAATCATTTTACCACTAAGTTTCCTCAATATGCAATTTTCAAGAAAATATTGTGTTATCAAGCTTTTTGACCAGACAGTATCTAGATGGACTTGACAAATTAAACTTGAAAGCATTAAGGCAGGAGGCTCGGAGAGATAGCCGTAAAGTTAAGCAACCAAGTACGAACAAGACCACAAGATGGAAGCAAGGCCATCTCGCAAAACCCTAAGGCAAAATCCATCAAAGTGATGGATCGGTACCGATCCATCCCCATGGATCGGTACCGATCCATAAAACTTTTCCATAATCGCTCCAACTTCTTCCTATTCACAAGTCCAGATGCAAAGAACCTAGTTCAAGTTAAATTTGATCGATCATATATAGTTCTCTATCGATCTCCTCGAGCACTTGAAATTGGCAACTCCATTCCTTCATGGATCCATCACTTGGGCTCAGAAACAAGCTTATAGCACTACAAACAAGTTGCAAATCATGAAGCTAACGACAAGTCACTTCATCTCAAAGTGACAACAATGATCCATATGTCCATCAATATTGTTGATTTAGCCAAATTTTCTCGAGGATAACTGTTGCTATTTAGTGGAGATCACAGTCGAAGACATGGTGGAGCATTTCCTGGCAATCTATAATTATAAATAGAAGGCTAGAGGCTCATTTTCGAGGATCCTTTTGCTTCCTTGCAATTATTACATATTTCCTTTTAATCGCCGGCGGAGTGGCACCAAACTATAAGAATTGTACTTGTAAAACATCAAAATGATCAATAGAAATCTCAAGTGGACGTAGGCAACAGTTGGCTGAACCACTATAAATGTTTGTTGTCTTTTTTTTACTCGTTTTCTATTTACAATTCATCACTTTCATTATTTACTTAATTTTATTGGGTTTTCGTGCTAATTTTTTGTGCTTAAATTTTGGAGCTTTCACTAAGAACGTGATTTTCAGTCCGTTTGGATCCACCATCTACTATTGGATTTCCTAAACCGGAGGGATATATCCAGTTTTTGTTGTTTTTATCATTCTTAACTACTTGGATTTTTAGAAAATCTACACAAGTTTCTTTTAACCATGACCCCTAGAAGAGATCGATCCACCATTTCAAGAGCTGCTGAGGATGTTGAGAATGATGATTCCCAACATGTTGAAGAGGTTGCACAGCCAACCGCTACCGAGGTTCAGAACCCAATGGACGTGATCACCAAGGTTGAAATGGACCATATAATGAAAAATATTGAGGTCAAGCTCTAGGAAAACCACGATGATTTGAATCAGCAGATGAAGTAAAGCTTGAATTTGTTAAATCAACTCACTAATAGCTGCAGGAAAAGTAGGAGGGACTTAACAAGTTCAGGTTCAGTTATGGTAGTTCATCAGCATTGGAGCAATGGCAGAAGGATGGAAAAATAAAAGATGCATAGAAAAGAAACAGGAAAATCAAAACAAAGAACTGTAGCAAGCCATGGTAAAGGCTTATGGCTCAGTATCAGTCCATCAAGATGGATCGGTACCGAGCCATCCAATCTTGGTTCAAATAGTCGACTTTCGAATGATGGTGCTGGTTTAGCTTTAAGTTGTGTTATGGATAAATAGAATACTGGAGATTAGGCACCCGCTGTGGATCAGCTGCAAAGAGACTATGTACATGGAACTGCTGAATGAATGGTTCTCCTTGAATTAGGGGAGGATTATGACTACCGCCATTCGGTAGATTTACCTAAGACGGATTTGACTGAAATGGTAAGGAGACTTATAAATAGAAGCCAGCTGTGGACTAATGATGATTGGGTTCCTCACCAAGTCAAAATCCATTCATAGAAGAGATTCTACGTGAGGAATGCTAAGGAGATTTGTGATGACGACGAAGTCATAGTTTAACAAGAAGACGGATCCGAGGAAACAACTTATGGAGTATGATCGGCACATAGATTCTACAGAGATACTAATGCTTGTGATGTCACTGTTTCTCAATTTTCCTAGAGGGAGTAGCGATGATGTTGTTCGCTTGACCACCGTTGAGATCAATATTATCTTTCTAGCAACTGGCAAGAAGTTCTTTAAGCAATTATGTATACATACTACTCGTCTGAAGGACGTTGTTTCACTTTTCACCCCCTTCCAGGGAGCGAAAGAGTCTTAAAAGATTTTTTTCACATATTCCATACTACAGTAATAGAGGTGAAAAATTCTCAAGAAGACATTATGTTGATGGCGTTGATTAAGGGAATCCGTCCCTAAACTTATTTCGGGAGGTGGTTAAAGATGAAACCCGCACCGATAATGGACGTGTTCTATAGAAAGGCGACTTATTTCTTACACTTGGAGAAGGCAAGCACTATCGCTAGAAAGACTGATGCTGGTCAATCGACTGAGGTGATACAAAGTAATGTTACTGCGAAATAGTCCGAAGGGAATTCCGGCAATATTGATGCTAATATGGAAAACAGAAGTAGTGAACACGCAAGAACAACAGTGGAGCCAAAGATAAGAAGTCAAATTTGAGGAGACGTCCGAGATTCCTAAAGTTTGACAACTACACTCCATTAAATAACTCGATTGAGAACATCTAATTTGGCAAAGAGCAGTGCAGAAAGCCGAATCTAGGTGATTCGACCAAAAAGAAGAAAAGATCTGCCAAGTTTTGCATATTTCATGAAATGCATGGCCACAACACCAACTAATACAGGCATTTGCATGATGTGATCGAAGAGTTGATTCGTAAGAAGAAGTTACAACGGTTTGTGCAAGCCTCGTAGGATGATGGGTAAGGAATTTCAAACCCCCAACAAAGGCAAGTCGGGCCTATTGTTGATGAGCCCAGATGGCTTGAGAAGCGATTGGTGATTAATTCTATTATTGGGGGATAAAATTGAGCTGAGAAGAGATGGAACAATATGTAGGTGCTTTGAAGCATACAGTGAATAAGAGCTGCTTTTCCATCGAAATGAATGTTCCAACAAAACAACTCAGAACTATAGCATATGATATTGTTTCTATAAATCGAGATGCTAATGGGGTAGAAGCCCTAATTATTGACTCGCTACTAATATCGGCCATGATTGTCCCTACTGTCGTAAGGATGGTGTTTGTTAAATGTGGAAGTCCAATCAACATTTTGTTCATAAGCCTGCTACCAGGTGCTTTTAGAGGGCAAGGACTAAAGTCGTGGAAATCTCAGATTCAGAGATTTAACTGGACTGCTATTGAGCTAGTAGGATTTGTGGATCTACTGATGGATCTTGGAGAGGGTGACCGTAAGAGAGTGGGGATCGTGCCTTTTGTTAAGTTGGATATTTATTATGCTTATAACGACTTTTTAAGCCGCCCATCCCTTACAGAATTTTGAGTGATCATAGATCCTTGGTGCTTAATGATGAAGTTTCGGATAGAGAATGAAGTGGGAATAGTGTACGGGGATCAGGGACTTGACCGCGAATATTATATTGCAATGGGATCAGGGACCGCCTGATCCCTAGCTTGGGCAGCACAATTGGTTCCATAAAGATATGGATTCATGCAAAGAGCCAGAGGATGGAAGAGAAGCTCTGGATGAGTTGACGATCAACATCCTAGTCAGCTGGGATGATCCTATACGGGTTCTAAAGGTCAGATCATAGCTCGGCGTGAAGGTGATAAAGGAGTTGGTTGGTTTTCTTTCGGTGAACCAGGATGTGTTCACCTGGAGTCACTCGAACATATATGGAATATCGTTGGAGATAGCAAGCCATACATTAAACATAATTCCTAAATGTGTTCCTGTGAAACGGAAACACCATAGCCTAGGTCCAGAGGGATCTGTTGCGCTTAACGACGAAGTGGAGAAATTGAAAGAAAATAGTTTCACCTGTGACGCCTTATACCCAAAGTGGGTATTTGGTATAGACCTGGTGGAAAATTATAATGGGAAGTGGAGGACAAGTGCCGACTATTCTTACCTAAATAAGGCATACCCCAAAGATAGCTTTACACTCCTCAGAATTTTTCAGTTGGTAGACTTGACAACCGGACATGAGATGCATATTCTGGATACAATCAGATTCTGATGCACGTTCCAGACTAGGAATGCACCAGCTTTATAACCACCTAAGACTGTACTGCTATCTTGCATGCCCTTTGGATTGAAGAATGCTAGAGAGACTTACTAAGGGTTGGTGAGTAAGATGTTTAAAGATCAGATTAAGCATTCAATGAAGGTCTATGTGGACAACATGCTCAAGAAGTTACGGCGATCAAGGAACCACCTTGATGACTTAGCAGAGATGTTCAACATTATCCATAAGTATGGGATGAAGCTCAATCCCTTGAAATTCTCATTTGGCATTGCGTCAAGAAAACTCTTAGGCTTCATCGTGAACTCCTATGGAATCGAAGCCAGTCGAGAGAAGATCATGGCATTGAGAAACATTGAAGCCTCGAAGTCAATCAAAGAAGTCCAGAGCTTGAATGGAAAGGTCGTCACCCTAAATTGATTCATCTCCAGACCCACTTACAAATTCATCCCTTTCTTCAATGTAATCAAAAATGGGAATAGAAATTTCGCCTGGACATAGGAGTGTAATGATGCATTCCAGGCCCTGGTGGATCACCTACATAGACCCCCTCATTCTATTAAAGCCGTTGAAAAATGAGAACCTTTTTATTTATCTGATAGTTTCGGTGCATGCTTTGAGTGCCACACCCATACATGAGGGGTTGTGAATCCAAAGGTCAATGTACTACATTAGTTAGCAGTTGACATGAGCAGAATGAAACTACCTAAAGTTAGAAAAGCTCATATACAATATGTTGATTTCTTCGAGAAAGCTCCACTCTAACTTTCAGACTCATCTTATTAAACTTCTAACCGACCGGTCTCTGAGACAGGTCTTGTAATGACATGAAACCTTTGGAAGGCTATTGAAATAGAATATTGAATTGATCCAGAATGATATAAGCTATCACCCTCAAAGAGAGACTAAGGGCAATATTTGGTGGATTTTATGGCTGGATATAGTGTGCAAGATGGCACTCCAGAGAGCAATTGAGAGTAGGATTCTAGGTGGGAGATGTACATGGATAATGCATCTAATGAATGTTGTTCTGGTGCTGGAGGCATGTTGGTAACTCCTGAGGACTGATTTGTTACGCTCTTAAACTCGACTTTCCCACGACGAACAATGAAGCGGAGCATGAGGCCTTGATCGTAGGACTTAAGATCGTCAAGGAGCTGGGGTCAAAACTTTGTATATTTCTGTGATTCCTAGCGAGTGGTATACCAAGTGAGGAAAGAGTTTCAGTTGAAAGGAGCAAGGCTAGACCCTTATCTCAACTGAGCCCTTGAGTTGCTAAGTGATACTGAATATTACACCATAATGCAAGCTCCTAGAGAGGAAAACAAGAAAGCCGACTTACTAGCTAAGCTAGCCAGTTTCGAGATAAGCAACTTACGGGCCTGGCCCCAATGGAAGGGGTGTCGGCTCCAAGCACTGACCAGATGGATGTCGATTAGATCTTGGAGGCCAAATGTGAGAAGGAGTCATGGATGAATTCAATAAAGAACAATCCATAAAGAGGAATCCTTCCAGATAGAAAGAAAGAATGACGTCAATTCCTTCGTGAAGATTCAAGATTCATCATCTAAGAGGGAGTAATTTACAAGAAAGGATTCCCAGTTCTTGTAATTCTGTGTATCGCCAACGATGAGGCCAAGCAAGCATTAAGAGAAATACATGAAAGAGCCTGTGGCTATCACACCGGAGGGAAAATCCTAGCAGAGAAGATCCTTCATTACGGGTATTTTGGGCCAACTGTCTACCGAGACCCAGCTGATTACACTAGAAAGTGTGAAAAGTCCAAGAATTAGCTAAGATTCCAAGAGCCTCGGCAATGGAGATTTCTCAAATGGTTATTCCCTAACAGTTTGCAATCTGGGGAATTAATATCATTGCTGTGCTGCCAATATCTAAAGGTGCCGTAAAGTACGTCATCGTTGCTATAGATTACTTTACTGAATGGGTTGAGGCAGCGCCGTTAGCCATAATCACCATAAAGAAAGTAATCAATTTCATGGTATGAAACATCATCTGTCGTTTTGGGGTTCCACAAACGATTATTTCTGATAACAGGACCCAGTTCAACAACGCCGAGTTCAAGGATTTCTACCGTAGGCACCGCATTAAGAAGATGTTTACAATGGTGGCATGCCCTCGGGTGAATAGATAAATCGAAGCAGTAGATAAGATTGTCTAGTCCATTCTTAAGATGCGATTGGAGAAGGCAAAGGGTAAGTGGGTCGATGAACCTCCATTAGCGCTTTGAGATTATCGAATGACCCATAGGTCCATGATCGACCACTCTCCATTTACCCTAGGTTACGGATCAGAGGCTATGATCCCAGTTGAACTTGAAGTACCTTTTCATCGAGTGACTCGGTATGAGCCATGATTGAATTAGGAACTCTTGATGGGATCCCTCGATGTAATCGATGAGAAGTGCGATGAAGCTGATTTGAAGGTAGTCACACATCGGAGTCGAGTTGCCCGATACTAAAACACCTAGTTCAGAGCTTAGACATTTGAGATTGGCAATCTTGTTCTTATACAAATCTTCCCTGGCCCTGGGAACTTAGGCCTGAGTTGGGAAGGTCCGTATGCACTTGAACAAAAGCTTGGAGATGGCACGTTCAAGCTAGCAACAGTGGATGGGATCTCACTCCTTCTGGCGAGGAATAGCGAACACTTACGATGCTATTTCACTTGAATGTAAATTTTTGTCTATTTAACAAAGCTACATAATCAAACAAAATCTGTCATTTCTAGTGTTTATAAGAGAAATGACTTCCGAAATTCATAAATATGTCTGTGCTTGACGTTAAACTACGAATAGTGTTATATTTCAATGAACCTGATTATGAAAAATGTATGTGGGCATATACCAAGAGATGGGTGCCATCTAAGCTTCCACGGTCCATGATCGGACGCATGAAGCTCAACCGCACTTGGTATCCGGAGATAGATACCTAACAACTCCTCTAATCCAGATCAAGGGTAGGAGTATATACATTTAATGGTTGAATGAGACAGTTTGCCCCTATAGCTCGTCCCTAGAATTTAGCAGAGCATCTGCACCTTGCCTCGAGTAGGCAAGACAAAAGGTCTACACCCAAAGTAGGTGGGATCTCCTACAAACTTCGGTCAACACCTAGAGTTAGGCCGATAGAAGACCGATATTTTGGATAAGGATGTTTAAACCACTATCTTAAGTGGTTAACTCTAACCAACATCCAAAGTTTGGTATGATTAAAGCATATATCCTAGGGAAGGATGTCTGAATTGTCATTTAGAGATGAATGGTTTCAGTTGACGCCTGGAGTTAGGCACAATCGGACTCAAAACATGATCTGAAGGATGTTTAAGATATATTTCTAGGCGATTAGAATTCGACCAAGTTCCAAAGTCAAACATGATCATGTGCGGACAAGTGCAAATAGACACGTAAATGATCGTCCCTTACTTACCTAAACAACAGAATGGACTAGTAACTTAGTCCAATGATGACGATGAGAAGTGGATTGCAAACATATTGAGTACAAAGTGCATTTATCAAACATTTAGACAAATTCACACAAGATTTGACTACAAAAGTCTTTATTCTTCAAAGTCAAAATAAGACTTGAAAGAAAGTACAAATGTTATTGACATCTAAACTGAAAGCAAAAGGCGGGAGTTGACCCCGTACAAAACCGACCTGAAAACAATAGGAAAAATAGGTCCTGCAACTATAAAAATCAAAAATATGAAGGAAACTGATGATCACTTCTTGGTCATTTTCTTCTTCTCTTTCTTCTCTTCCATAGAAGATGGTGCACTGCACCCCTCCAGATTCTTCTTTATTCTTTCGAGAATAAGTACAATGATCGAAACGTAAATAGGCTCACCAGGTAAAGCGATTGATAGAGGAGGAGTGAAGAAGTCAACCGCCTCTTGCTTAATCTCCATAGCAGACTTGAGCTGTTCTACGAGAAATTCGCTCATTGAGAGCCTTTGGGCAAGGTCGATCGACTCGGTGGTCTGAACATCATTGTCCGTATGCGGACCTTGGAAGTTGCTATTCCCCTAATCTTGCTAAGTGTAAATATTTTTACACATGGGCCAAGACCATCGCTAACTAGAACGTTCGGAGTTGTCCTAAAAATATTATGATTGTTGAATCGACCATTATCGCTTGTTATCCCAGTTAAGAGTCTTCCTTTGGGAGACTAGAAATCGCGGCTGACCTAAAATTTGAGAGAGATGAAAGGAGAGATTAGCGACATCGACGAATGTCATATATCCATTCTCAAATATGGTTGAGGTCAATGATATACCTCTACAAATCGAGGCTCTGTATGGGTAGGCATGCCATCTGAATTCCTCTTTGAATTAGGGATAACATACTTGTCTTCAAAATCTATGATGTATCTAGATTATAGGGAGGAACAGACGGACTGATGGATGCAGTTGGAGGTTCAAAAGCAAGGCCTGTACCAAGATCCTAAGGAGTAGTTTCAGAGACTTCGGCTTAATCTTTCTAAACTGTAGAACCATCTCTGGTGCAAGATAAGCTCACCTTCTCTGAGAATCTCAATTTTCTTATGGAATTTAGAATCTCACCCTCTAACTCGTCCAGATTTACTTCACCTCCTTTTGAATGTTGTTGCTCTTCCCGCACGAACTACTCTCATGCGAACGCTAGAACTCGGGGATAGCCTTTACCGAGCTATGCAAAATCTCTGAACTTGAGAACATTAGCATTGTAATTAGTGATGAGTGGCTTAAACCCATCTTTAACCCGCCTCTCCGCAGCTGCTACCAACTCATCCACTTTTTTATCCTTGCCCTATGCTTCATCTCTTTGTTGGCAAGTGTCAAGTAACTCCTTATAATAGTTTTGAGCTGTTTGAAGGGCCTCGTCCTTCTCTTTCTTTTCCTTTTTGAGTTGTGCCTTTAGCTTCTTCACCTCTTCAGCCACTCAAAATTCCTATGATGAATAGATCTGACCATTCAACATAGCTTAAATGATCTTATCTTCCTCGCTCGATCGCCACATTCAAGTCCTTGACTTTTTGATGGGCATCGACTTTTTCCTTCTTCATCTCGACAACCTTTGCATCAAGATGAGTGACAGTCTCATCATTCTGATTCGCCATAAGCCGTAGTCCCCCAGCCTTAGTCTCCAAGGTCTCAGCATAATGGTAAATTTGCTTGACCAACCTCCTCCAAGTAAAGTATTGATCGTACATGTCACCAACGTATGCTACCATCTGACCCTTGACATCATAAAGGAATATCTTTCAAATTGAGGACAAACTTGCAACCTTTAAAATAGATTTTTGGAAAGCAACATTGCCATTAAGCTATTTGAGGATTTGAAGCGATCTGCTGCTTTGTTTCAATAACAGGCTGTTTAATAGGCTACTCGATAGGTGCTTTATCAGCTCTGTGTTTAGAGGGATCAGAAGTAGTAAATTTTGAAGGATGATCAAAATGCCATGAAGCGTGAGGCAACACTGTTTGTTTAGCAGAGAAGGAAGCACGAGAGGGGTAATCACGAGGAACGCCATCGTAATGGCTGGAGTGCCTTTCCAAATCCCTGGATGGTGGTGACCTAGATCTAGATTGACAACTCAATGATGAGTTAGTTTTCCTATGGTCCTTCTCTCTGCCTCCTTGATCACAGCTTGAACGGCAACTAGAATTAGAATCATGATTGGTCATGTGGGGTCGTGCGGTTGGCTTGTATGTCTACTGATACACCATTTGATCTTCAAGATCCTCATACAAACCGCATCGTTCCATTGAACCTGCAAATGAAACAAAGATGAATCAGCCTTGATAAAACAAGAATACAACATAAGCTGAGCAAAGTGCAGTACATGTGTGAGTGTGCATGCAAGTGTCCTAGTATCCCTCCAATGGACCGTAGGCTGAATTTTGCTGACAGGGACAATCTCCCCTACTTTAGTTGAAGGCTCATTACCTTGAAAACCGATAGAGGAACCGATATCCCAATGCTCATATTTCCAAGACCATATGAAGAGATATTATCCGGAATTAGCCTAAGACCAGCATAAGGATCCTCTAAAGACTGTATGGGAGTTTCAAATGTGGTTGTGGCCTATGGAGGTGGAGTCGAAGTCTGCTTTTTGGTGAGTTTAATCTCGAGACTTCTTTGAAGAGGTTGCTGTTCCTCGTCGCCCTCGTCGGTAGATGGATTGTGGCCTACATCAGCACAAGCACGGCCTTCCCCTTTACCTCCTCTCACACTTTCATCTCTGATTTCACCTTCTTCGATGTGTTCCTGCATGTTGCCAGTCTCAACCACTGGACTTCGAAATGTGGGTATCAGTGAATGATTTTCGTTGTCTCCAGATGAGGAACCATCCTCATCACTATCGGTAGCCTTCGAAGCAAGAACAACACAACGATTTGTGTACAACAAGTTATAGGCCCAAAGATTCTCATCGCTAAGCAGTGCCTTAGTCTCCCTCTCTGCCTCTAGAATTTTATGAAGTTGTTGGAGAGTTTCTACCAGAGCTGCATTACTAGGCTTGCACGGTATATCTGCAAAGTACGGAAAAGACAATCAATGATAGCAGAACAACAAACATGCATTTATATGAAAAGGACGAGACTAGAACTCATGTGCAGACAACCATCGCTGTGCAAATCTAGGAGGATAACGAACAAAAAAAATTATCTTTAAAATATCTCTGTTTATTCTAGGTGCAGACCATGATTCGACAACCTCTGGACGACTTTAAGAAAATGAGGGAAGGATTTCCCTTGCAGTGCTTAAAGCTTAATAGTATCGAATCTCTTGGTTACTGGAAACTCGATCGAAACGACGAGCAAATATGATAACAGACAATGAAGAAATGTGTAGTTGTTTAAATGGAGCTGGGCTGGTGCTAGTTGCATAAAATGTAGGACATGTTGGATAAATTTGTCAAACGGTGTAACGCATCCTGCCATGCATATGTACTTATCGTATGTTGCGTATCTAGCTGGCAGATGATTTACTCTTTGGTGGCATGTAGAAAATAATGCATCCTTATATGGAATGCCAAGTTTTCATAAATTCTTTTGGGTGATCCTTCCTCAATCTTTGAAGCGACGAAATTGGCAGGATCATCTAATATAACAACATCGTCAAGTACGTCAGGAGCTTCAACTGTTGGGCCTTCTATAGGCTCTATTGGAACTTCTGAAGCAAGTTGTTTTACTTGTGGATTTTTAGGCTAAGGTATAGGCTACGCCGAATTTTCTCATGCAGATGGATTCGTAGTCATGCTTAACGTAATATCAAATTCAGCATACCTCGATGATGATATGCCTACACCTAAAGTGAAGAGATGGAACATTGTTGTTTCATAGCTATCAAAAATCAACACATAATTTTATTTTGAAAATCAATGGGCTAAGGAGCCCTGCCCAATATATTTCATATTATGTTATGAATACATGCACAATACAGCCACATTTACATATCAGTACAACATTCCTATTACAAGATAAAAACCCTGAAATATTATCATCTATTTACACTTCAGCCTACCTAGCCTTTTACGAATTCTCTTATCAATAATACTATAAAGAGTTGCAGTAGACTCCGTCTTCATATCAAAAATTCTCCTATTTCTTTCCTTCCAAATTTCATATATAAATGCCTTTAACATAATCATAATAATATCTGTCTTCGGGGATTTCCACCTTGTTGCTTTGAAGATATTAAACCATTCTAATTTCGAGTTTTTAACCGGTTTATGAAAATTTCCATTTGACAGTAACCTGCACCAAATTCCAAAAGTATAATAGCATTAAAAAAATATGGCTATTAGTTTCAGGATGCTTTTGACAGAAAACACAATCTTCATTGCTAATTATACCCATACTTGCTAATTTCTGTTTTGTATTAATAGCATCTTCCATGACTTTCCATAACAAAAGATTTTCATTTGCAGGAGAGTTTTCCATCCAGATTCTAGTAGCCCATGGAAACTTCTCTGTTTTAGCATTTAGTAGGGTTTTATATACTAATGAAACTGCATGCTTCTTTCCTTTATATGACCATAGTACTTTAAGGCTTAGAGAAGGGAGAGGCAGAGATAAAATATGATGCCATAAAGTCTGGACTTGAATAGAACTGCAATAGGGCAGTACAATTGATCCATCAGTTATATAAGATGATACTTTGGCTTTGATAGGAATACCAGTCTACATAATTAAAGAATATGGAAGGATATCCTATAAAATGAGACCAGGTTTAGCCCATGGTGAAGACCAGAAAAGTAGCTCATTATCCACAGTTGGATTGCATTGAATGATTGGTAAAAAAGAAGATCTTAATTTTAGTATATTTCACCAGCTACAGAAATTTGGAACTTTCATTAACCAAAAATCTTTTCCTTTAATAAGATTTTTTAAAGTCCACTAAGTCCATAAATCCTCTTTTCTTGATAAAATCTTGTCATGATAAATTGAGCAAGCTGCAGCATTCCATACCTTTAGATTAACTATACCCAATCCCTCATTTTCCTTTGGCACTTGAATCTTGATAAAGGATATTGGAATTATTATTTTTGAAAATGGGTCACCATGCCATAAGAATCTGTTAAGTGCACTATTAATCATTGATATGAGTTTGCATGGAAGAATGAAATGCCTCATCCAATAGCTTGTCGTGGAAGATGCAATACTTTGAATAATGACTAATCTTCCAGCTTGAGATAGTTTGGTATTAGGCCATTTGGATAGTTTGCCTGTAATTTTTTCATACAAAGGCAAACACTCAGTTTTGGTAATTCTGGCACATATAAGAGGTAAACCAAGGTATTTGGTATTATTTTGCATCACTTTAAGACCAGTGTAATTTATAATTTCAGCCTTCAAACTCTCATTTATCCCAGCTACCAGAATATGAGATTTGTTAAAGTTTATCTTCAACCCTGTAAGAACAAAGAATTTATCCAATACATCAAGAATAAAAGAAATATTTGAAAAAGATGGTTTGGTGAAGATGACAAGATCACCAGCAAAAAGTAGATGAGTAATGAGAGGATCCTTGCATTTTGGATCCAACTCTAACTTCTTAAATTTCACTTGCTCAAGAAACAAAGTATTCAGAACTTCCATTACAATTATGAATAAATATGCAGAAATTGGGTCACCTTGTCGAACCCCTTGAGTACCTTTGAAAAACCTTTGGAACATCCATTCCTAAGTATGGAAAAATGAGAAGTCGAAATACAAGTATATATCCAGGCTAGCATAGGTTTTGGAAAATTCGTTCTTGATAGTATTGCAATAATAGAACTCCATGAACTAGAATCAAAGTCTTTCTGTATATCAAGCTTTAACATACATCTAGGAGAAATATTCCCAGTTCCATATCCTCTTCAAAGTTCTTGAGTAAGCATTATGTTATCACTGATATTTCTATGAGGTATAAAAGCAACTTGATTTCCAGATATAATTGAAGGCAAGATACTCTGGAGTCTATTTGCTATGACTTTGGATATGATTTTATACAGTACATTGCAGCATGAAATAGGTCTAAAATCAGAAACACTAATTGCATTTGTAAATTTTGGGACAAGGGCTATATTAGTAGCATTTACACCAATTGGTAGTTTGTTATGAGAGAAGAAATAAAGTATTGCTCTGTTGACATCATGCTTTTTTATTTTTCAAGTGTGCTGATAGAAGAAAGCATTAAAACCGTCAGGACCTCCACTACTATCAGATTTTAACGAGAACACTGCAGATTTAATTTCCTCTGGTAAAACTTCACTTATCATATCACTTGCTTGTTGTCCACTCTGACAGGGTAATTGCATAGAAAATAAAGATGATAGATTTGGAATCAATGGAGTTGGATTGGCAAGCATAGCTGAAAAGTAATCAATAAAAGCTTTGGAGATGGAATCATCATTATCTTGAATTTCTCCATTCATATCAGTTATACTCATAATTCTTTCTTTGCTTTGTTTGATCTTGATCAAGTTATGATAATATTTTGTATTCCTATCACCTTGTTTATCAATAATTTCATGAAGTACTTCTTTCCTCATCAAAGCTTCAAACTCCAAAGCTTCAATTAAATTTTTTGACAAGTCTGCTTCTTGACTAGCTAATGATGAATTCATAGAATCATTCTTCAGTTGTTGTTGGATTATAACTAATTTCTCCCTTATTCCATCAGAGATTTTTGAACCATCACCAAAATTATCCTTTGCCCAAATTTTAAGCTTTTTCTTCAACCTTTGTAGCTCTGTTTTTAGTATATAGAGAGGATTTCCGTAAATAATCTCCTGCCAAACCTGCATAGCAATGCTAAGGAAATTTTTATGATTAGTCCAAGTTTTGTAAAATTTTAAAGAAGGGTTCCTACTTATAGTATTCACCCCCCAGGATAAGGTAATTGGAGAGTGATCTGAAATTGAGGGATTTAAGAGTTTGCAAATAAGATTTGGCCATAGGTTAATAGAGTGGATATTATGAAATGCATGATCGAGTTTACAGTAAGTTCTAGGACTAAGTTTACTTTTATTATTCCACGTAAACTTAGCTCCAAATGATGATATATGACTAAGAGAAGAATTGATAAGAGTTTGTTTTAAAGGTGAAATATCTTTCAAGGAGAGTGGATTTCCTCCAATTTTCTGATCAGAGGAATACATACAGTTGAAATCACCAAGAACTATCCAAGGCAAATTTGTATGAGAAAATGAAGAGAGATTAGAGAGGAAAGATAATCTTTTTTCAAGGTTATTATGTGCATAAACAAAGGTAATCAGAAATGGAATATTTGAGGATAAAGATATGGCACTGAAATGAATTAATTGATCATCCTTCTGCAACTTTGTCAATTTGAATACATCTGAATTCCATAATACCAATAATCTTCCATATGGAGCACTTAGTAAGTTATCTTCATATTCCCATTCAGGTGCAATATTCTTACAAGCTTGAACAAACTTTAACTTATTTAACATTGTTTCACTAACGACTAGAAGTTGTATCTTTTGATCTTTGACTAAATGTTTCACTTCAGCTTGTTTTGATGATAGATGTCCTCCTCTGATATTCCAATATGCTATAATATTATTTAACATTATAAATGTTTAAGTGAAATGAGAATAGATGGGTGCTTCCTTGTATGCCTAATATCACTAGTCTGAGAAGTAGTATCCTTGAATGATGCAGCCTCATTATTATTCCTTGGCAATATTTCTTCAATTTTATAATCTTTCCCATTGTTTAGATCCTCTGAATTTTCATGAAATGAGACTTTCTTTTTACCTTTTTTCCTTTTTTATTTGATACAACCTTGTTCCTCAAAATTATCCCTTGAATTACATGGAGGAGGAAGAATTAGATGATTAGGAGGAAAAATATTGATATAAGGGGAGGTTTGTTCATTGATAACATCATTGCACACTGTTTCCTTATGAATATTCTTAATAATATCCGAACTTCTAGCCAAATTCTCTGAATGTACCATAGTTTCTGAAGCTAAAGTAGAATTCGTTATTATAGAATTATTGTCATACATATTATCACCAATAGTGTTACAGTTCTCAGTTGATTCCTTATTAATCTGCTTGTTTCCAGATTGTGAATTTCCTATTTCAATAGTTGATTCATTAATAAATGTTCCTTCATTGATATCAGATAATACCAGAAAAGAATTTGAAGTTGTAATATTTTCCTTATAACCCAATTCCTCAGAATTCAAATCAGATACATTTTTCCCAATATATGACTCTACATCCTTTTGCTTATTCTGATCATGATCCATATTCATCACTCCAACATTAGCTAATTGATCTCCAGATTTTATGTTCAAATTATTACTATCTATAAGAATATTTTGATCCTTTTCCATACTTTTAAAGATTTCATTTTAAATTTTCCAGCATTTTCAGACATATGCACCTTTTCTCCCAAACTAACCTGTTCCATACATTCAGTGTAATCAATAGCCTCATTATCTCTACTAGACTGCATATAAGATCCTTTTAGCTTACTACTTCCTGAACAATATAAAGTTTCATGACCAACCACTCTACATTTACTACAGATTTTTGGCCTCCAGTCATATTCAACCTTAACATAAGGACAGCAATCACCTAAATCATCAATTACAATAAAATCTGGTAGCTCTTGACCTGGAGACACTTCAATCAAAGCTTTAGCATACTTAAATCTAGTTAATCTTTCAGTACTTTCATCAAGACAAATCAATTTACCAACATGACATGCTAACCGGTTAATACCAATTAAAGTCCAAGCAATCAAAGGAATCCTATAAAAATGAACCCACACTTGCACTTTTTTAACTTGTTCTTGAAAATAACCGTAAGAAGGATCCCAAGTTGTAATAATGAACATTTTACCTTTAATGAAGATAGGGTCAGAATGCAAGATTTTCATCCTTTCTTGATCATTCGAGAAATTAAAAAAGAAATTCTCATTATCAAATTTTATATCGACTTCCCCTTTCAATCTCCAAATACTTCTTAAATGCTTTGTTACAGTCAAATATAATAGAGGCCCATCCAAGAATAATCCAACTAAATGATCACTCCAATATTTAATTCCTTCATTTTTAACTTCTTCAAGTAAAGCATTAGGAACCCCATTTTTCTTGATATCAAAATTCTTAGGTACAAATATTCCAGCATTCCTAAGCTTCTTCTTGAATAATGATGACCACTTTAAATCAGAATCGAAAGACTTTAGAAGTTGATCCTGTTTATTATCCAAAACTGGATTCTCATTAACAAACAAAGTAAGAAATTGCTTATTAGATATCAAGGGAGATTGATTTCCAGAATTCAAACATGTATTCAAATCAGACAAAGAATTAGGAGGGAACAAAGAGCAAGAAGAATTGGAGGAAGGAATAGGTAGAGAGTGATGAATCAGGGAGGAAGAAGAAGAAAAAACACGAGAAATAGAGGGAGGAGGATGAATCGAGGAAGAAAGATTCAATTCAGAGGGAGGAAGATGAATCGAGGAAGAGGAATGAGGTGGAAACAGAGAAGGAGAAGAAGGGATCGGGGAAGAAGGAGGAGGGATCGGGGGAGGAGGAGAAGTGGATGCCGCCATTATTCAAACATTTCTCTTGATTGATCAACACATAATTGATATTAGATTGATTAAAAGTTGTGCCCCATGCTAAAGTGAAAACCTTGTGTAGCATTATGTATTGTCGTGCAATGCCGATTTTTGATATTGTGCAAAAAGTCGTTTGAAAGTCTGGATGATGTTCGAAGTGACTACCATCGCTGACTACCCCAATGGGCTTCACGCCATCGGCCATGCATTGGAAATGTCTTGGAACTTAGGAGAAAGCATTGAGAAAAACACCAACGTTTTTCACCATTGCAAGGGTCTCGAGTGAACTAAGACCAAAAATCCTTCAAGGGATGGATTGGTACCGAGCCATCCCCTTGATTAGATTTTGATTTTTCTATACATCATCTCCCGATCCCAAGCATTGCCACCAATATGAAGCACCTTCAACCTCTCCATCACAATCATCGCCTACCTAGGAATTTCACAGAACAAGTAAAAAATCGATTTGAATGTTCGAATCAAGTCGGAATGATGGACCGAGAATGAGTGATGGCTCAAGTTCGACTAATACAAGGTAGGCGGAGGTGGAGACTGAAGTTCTAGAAAGGATGATGGCTGTTCTGGTGTCGACCGGCGGCATTTCAACTTTGCTAGCAAAGTTTTTTAATGGTAGAAGGAAAAATCTTCAAATCAATTAGCAAAGATTAAGTGAAAGAGAAAAGGAATGGATATGTATTTAAAACCCCAAACCTTGAAATCTAGGCACATGATT
This sequence comes from Allium cepa, assembly GCA_030765085.1. Taxonomy (NCBI): domain Eukaryota; kingdom Viridiplantae; phylum Streptophyta; class Magnoliopsida; order Asparagales; family Amaryllidaceae; genus Allium; species Allium cepa. The sequence goes on from CM060938.1 coordinate 847,088,474, forward strand.
CCCTTATTCTAAGGCTTGGATCGGTACTAATCCATGCCCATGGATCAGTACCAATCGATAAATGTTAAAAAAGGGATAAAAAACCATATATGCATGTATGTGTATGTGCATATACTCAGGAAACTCCACAAGAAAATGTGTATATGTACGTGTACATGTTCTTGTTCAACTTTTCATAACTGGAACCGAAAGAGAGCAGATTCAAACCTGCAAGACTTGAAAAAAGGAATCGGTTCAAAATTACCAAGCTCGGAATGATTGGTCATGAGATAACACTTCAATTTTATAGTGCCAAATGTTGTTGAAGCATCTTAATGAATAATAAGAGACACGATACATTATCGAAAAGGTCTAAAAGAAGGATAACAACTATTCAAAGCACGAATTAGAGTCTGATATGGCAATCCCACCTTATCTCGATTCAAAGCACATCATATTTGAAATAAGATGTAATTTGGATAGCAAATGTTATCCAGCGTTTTGACTAGATAGTATCTAGATGGGCTTGACAAATCAAACTTGAAATATATCAAAACAGAAGGCTCGGAGAGATGGTTGTAAAGTCTAGAAACCCAGTACAACCAAGACCGCAAGATGGGAGCAAGTCCATCTCACAAAACACCAAGGCAAAATCCATCGAAGTGATGGATGGGTACTAATCCATCCCCATGGATCGGTACCAATCCATAAAACTTTCCCACAACCGATCCAACTTCCTTCTATAAACAAGTCCTGATGCTAAGAACCAATTTCAAGTTCCATTGGATCGATTGCATGCATTTCTCTCCTTAAGCACATAAAATCAGCAACTTCATTCCTCCATCGATCCATTACTTGGGCCTAAAAACAAGTTTATAGTAATACAGATAAGTTGGAAATCACGAAGCTAACGACAATTTGCTTCATCTCAAATTGATAAGAATGATCCATATGAAGGTCTTATGGATCGGTACCGACCCAAGGCTATGGATCGGTACCGATCCATCAATATTGTTGACCTAGCAACCTACAGCTATAAATAGGAGCCTAAGGGCTCATTTTTTGACAACCTACAGCTACTAATAGGAGGCCAGGGGCTCGTTTTCAGGGTCCTTTTTCTTCCTTCCAATTATTACATATTTCCTTGTAATCACCCAACCATAAGAAATGTACTTGTAAAACAGTAAGATAATTAATAGAAATCTCAAGTGGACGTAGGCACAGTTAGTCGAACTACTAAAAACGTTTGGTGTCTTGTTTTTACTCATTTTCCATTTACATTTATTCATTTTCATTCTCTACTTAATTTATTGGTTTTTTGTGCCACTTTTTGGTATTAACGGTGTGGACGAAACTGGCATGTTGGTCTTAGATGTTATTTTTTATATCGATATCAATGTAGATTAGCTTTTATCTTAACTTAAACTTATTAAGTGGTTAGGCTTTTGTTTGATAAGACGAAATGCTACATTTATTTCTTTTTGTGAATTCCGCAATAGATTAGTTTAATTTGAACTATAAACAAATTAAGTAGTTACAAAAATGTTGGCAAATGTGGAATTTTACGAGGGATTTCGATGATTGTTAAATTTTTTATTTTTTTAAGTTGAAAAGGATGGATATATGCTTAGAAATTCACATAGTTTTGGTGAAGTTATATTGGTTACCATAATTGGATGTACTTTAAAATCTTTTTATTTTGCTTTAACATATATTTAAATCAAGTTTTTCATATCAATTAATGTGAATATCGAAATGAACACGATCAACATAATATATATACATACATACATATATATATATATATTAGGTTTCTTTTGAAATTAGAGTGGTATTGTATTTAAGTAGATCCTAATTTTGATGCCTTGTGATTTCAAACACAAGACCTCTAGAACTTCAGTCTAGAGTGCCTTACCACTTGTCATTTGAGCAATTGGTCTTTGACTATATTGATCGGTTTTTAACAGAAAAATATGCAATATCATTTCAAATATTATATGTAAATATTGCTTTTAAACCACATTCAAACTATTTGTTTCTTTCATAAATTGTTGAATTGAACTCCCTACTCTCACAATTCTATATGAATCCAACAATTCACCTTATTCATAGAAAGTCTTGAAGGCCCATGTGTAGGCGATCAGATAATAATGTAAGTGGGATATCTTCTATAATGCTTGTTTCATTATTACAAATTTCAAATTGAGAGTTACAAGGACAAAATATCATGGAATGAATACATAAACATCAATAAATTTATCAAACTCATAATTTCTTTACATGGATTTCTAATGAATTTATATAAGGGATAAATACTAAAAATCATTGTTGCCATTAAAGTTCATAAATGAAGGGCAAGGTTCGAATAATTTTAGTTTATAAACGTTGTTGTAAATGCTTGGTTTTATTCAAGTATTATTTTATTGGTGAATGTTTAACAAAATTCTACGATGTGATGCCCTACAACACGTATACTATCCTATATATTTATATCTCTTTCCTTCAATGAGGAACCCAACATGTGATTTTGCTTCCTGGCTTTTGACTACAAAGAAAAATAAATTTGTATTATCCAATAGATTTAGCTCGGTTGGTTGGTAGCTCAGCATACGAGATGAAAGGTCATCAATTCGATCCCCAAGATCGGCACTTGTTAGCTTAATGGACCATATTCAAAAAAAATCATATTTTAAATCTTAGAGTATTTTATTTTGCATCCATTTCGTGCAATATTCTCGATGCAACAAAATCCTATACGATTTTTAAAATTTTCAGTGTTTTTGCGGGAATTCCCATGAAAAATCATAATGACATCAAAATTATTATTTTTCATGGTTTATCATATCGTGCGTGTAGCACGGGTTCGTACTAGTTGTAATATTGAAAATAATTTCTTTTCTCTAATAGTAAGAGTGATGCTTTATTCAAGCAGCACACTCATTTTGATGTCGGAGTTCGAACATATGACCTCTAGAAAGTTTAGAGCGCAATAACATAAATTAATTGAGATAGTGGTCCTTAGCTAAAAGGAAAACTTTTGTAAAAAACTATTTTTAGTTTTAAGCGAAGTGCAAGTATTTACACTTTTAGAAAGTGCAAATATTTATAGTTTAAACTACAAACCTTTGCACTTTCAAAAATTAAAATACTCGGTTTAAAATGCAAATATTGTAGTAAAAAGTGTATTTTAAAAATGAAAAATGAAAAATGTATTGACCATAAAAATATGCGATCAAATTCGAATCAATTTTGAATTTTTTTATCGAGAAAGAAAATAGTGTTGTAATCTAAAACATATTTTTCGGAAAGATTTTTTTATGCATCAAACTTGAAAATAAGATACCGATCCAATTTTCCACCATTAAAAAAGATGATATTATTTACACTTAATTAAACACTTCTCTTACTTATTCATGCTCTCACCCAATCAAATACAACATCCAACCGTACCTACATTTTCTTAATTTTTTAAATTTCTCATAATTATAACTTGGCTTCTCCTGATTCACCCCCCTTCTCTCTGAACAATGAAATAAAAAAAATTATCCAGTTTTTTCACAGCCAATCTTTTTTCCATTTAATGCTTCATCAATATATATGAATTCAACTAGTTGTGATAACATTGCTATCGATTTTAATTGTAGGTATATTTTCATTAATTTTTTATCAATTGTCTAACACTAACTAAGACTAACATAGTAAAGAATAGTTTCCAATTCAATTTTGATGCAATTATGTAACATAATAATGAACCTTCGTTACAACATCAGTAAAAATGTTAAATCATTGTTACTTTTGTTTCTATTTCAATAAGAAAAGAAAAAAAGAATGACTAAAGTAGTGTGATATAGTCAATTATATTTAATTATTATTATTCCTTACAATATTAAAGGAGTCACAAAAATATTGATTTAATATTATAATATATTTAAATACCCTAATTCATCTGCTCCTAATACGAAATAGCTGAAATATTTGTACTTATATTGTTCATCTCATTTTTTTCTACATTGATTATGAGAGGCCTTAAAGTATCTATGTTTAGGTTTGTATTTCATTTTACTTTTATGTTGCTTGGTTATGTATAGTTGAGTATTTATGTTTAGGTTTGTATTCCATTTTATTTTTATGTTGCATGGTTATGTATAATTGATTATGATTACTTTCGGATCTTTTTTTAAGTTCAAGGTGAGTTTTTAAAGTAATTTTTATGATTTAATTTTATTAAAGGTTTAAGTGATGTTAGTAAGTGTTTAGGTAGGTGTAAATGGTAACACCTTAAAAAATGTAATATAATTTGCAGTCCTGTATTCTTTGGACTGTAATTTGTAATCTTTATTTTCATTAGATTGTATTTTTTAATCTCTATTGAATAAGCTTTATGTTTTTCCTAGTAGTGCAATGTAATTATCTATTTACCACTGCTAAACCTTGAACACGGTATGAGGTGAGCAAAATACACATGATATTACTTTTATTATTAGATGTACGGATTAATTCCTAGTTTTTTAGTAAGTTTTCTTTTCATTATTTTGTGATGTTTGTAGTGATTTAAGGAAAAACATTCGGAATTAGCTAATATATTTGTTTTGACATACTGCAAAAAATAGTAATGAAAAGTACTTTGGCAATCTAATGGGTATTGTTTATGACAGTAAACAGATATGAGGGAGACAAATTTTATGAGCACCCCATATATAATTAAATTGACATATGGGGCACATGACCTTTATTTAAAGTTAGCATCTTCGTCTCTTTTCCCTTAGTTAAAAACTTCAAAATCCTGCTACAGTAAAAATCTAAACATCGAAATACTTTTACTCTACCTTCTCCTTATTTTCTACGAAGGAAAAATAATTGTGAGAAAAAAAACTTATTCCGATCTTCATTTCCAGATCCAAACTTTTCTTAGAAGATTATGGCTAGGTAATTTCTTCACTCAATGCTCTTTTATTTCAAAATCAGTACTTTGTGACTGTTTAATTTTAACAATTGAGGGATTGTAGATGCTACCCTTAGCAGCGAACCCTAATTTTTTCAAAAACTTTAGTTCGACGGTAGATTGCCGTAGTTTTAAATTTATTTCAACACAAGTATTTGGTTTCTTGCATTTTTGTTAGACAAAAGTATGCCGAGGTTAACATTTAGATCGGTAATTGGGTTATGTTTCTATTAATCAAAGTTGTGCAAACTTATACTTCGCACATGGGTGTGGCGAACATATTATAGTTATACATTTCATAGGAAAACGGTTAAAATGGGTATGCTAGCAAATTTGTACCGTGTCTAGAATATGAATATCGGACATGTAAATCGCTTGATTAGTACAATATTTTGTTTGTCGGTTTCCTTATTTTCAGTATGTTGTATCATTAATATAGAAAAGTTAACATCTTTCTAAAGGATATACATAATTTATTGATGATGAAAAAAGTACACTGAAATATACAGGGAATCAGTAACGTATGGTACAGAAAGTATGTCAACCTGCAACTCTAATTATAAACATGTGATATATTAAACATATTGGTTTCAGCGGCAAAAATTTAAGAACAAAGATTTAGATATTGAGAGCAACATTTGGAAACATTTTGCAATGAAATCACCCTTTGATATCAATGTAGATATCAATGTACATGAGGGTTAGTTGTCAAAAGATTATAATGTAATAAGAAGCACCACATAATTCCATGAACAGAATCAACCATAAAATAGTGGCCATCATAGATCTATATTAAAGATAAAAATTACAAAAAAGACCCAAAAAAGTAGGCTTGAACTGAATATTAAATTAGGACTTCATAGACTTGTATTTATCTATTATCATCAGACAATGAAGATAATATTTTAGTAATTGGGCATAACTAATTTCTACATAGATTGTATAAATTTATGGGAAACCTGTGGGCATGATGCATAATATAATGAAGGAACAACAACATTATAGTATCAGAAAACTTTGTTTTACAATTTTTTTTGAATGATAACGGTTGGAAAAAAGTTGATATATAATAATAATCATCGCACCTTAGGTTGGTAAATTTTAGGTGAAGGTTAATAGCAGACTTTATTTCATTCATATTTGTAAAGCTTGTCCAAAGCATTAAGAGCAATGTGGATAATTAAAAAATTTGTATAAGCATAGGATTGAATAAATTCAGTACAATGCCTAAAATGAAGCAAAAAATCCTGGAAGTAGAACACTATAAAATTATAGTCATAAATTGAATGTAGGTTTATACCTTCGTATGACCAGTACGGGGTTTGAATTCTTGAACATCAAACTTACTTAAACGCCATTCGGATCTTCATAGTTGAGCTTAGTACATAGATGAAAGTCTTAAAGAATGAGTTTTAGTACAGGAATTTGTGCTAGAATTTTTTTGCTCAAGACACCTTCATGTACAATCAATAATATTTAGAAAAAAAACTAAAATTTAAACTAAAATGGGGCCGATCACGTACATTTTTCACTAAGTTATAACTTGAGTCCAAATTTTACCATGACACATTGATATCAGCAACTCGAAAATGTTTGGTGTGCCAAAAATATCTAACATCGTACATCATTTAAAAATGCAATAAACATTCATTATTATATACTACTTACTATTGATTTAAACACACGTGATAATGAACCTAGCATGAGAAAGACTGAAAAGAGTAGTAGAGGCGGAGAAAATAATGAGTATACTCTAAAGTGAGCAATGCTTTTCTTTTAATACTTGTTACGATTTGGTGAATTGAAGTGATGATTGTTGTTGTTAAAAGAATGCAAAGCTTTGTTTCATTACTAACTATTTCGTATATTACAGAGCTTATTTATATAAACTGGTGTATACTAACTTGGGCTTTACATTGTAATATGGCCTAAGACTATTTTATAATATTACAAATAACATATACGAGAAATGCTTGCAGTATACAATCTTATTTCTTATATCCCCTCAAACTGATATTAGGTTTAGGGCATGGCGACTTCAAATTGATTGGCTGCTTTGATTTTGCATAAAAAATCATCCTTTTTTAAGAAATTTTAATCTGTGAGTGTTTTGCATCTCAATTTCCTCGTAGATCTCGGTTCCTTTATGGTTAAATTTCTAGTCTTACTGAGATTCCCATGAAAAGATAATTTTGGCTTTCGAGCTTCAAATCATTCAGTAGCTTCTCTGGTATTTACTTGGATCTCTTTTACTTTCAAATCAATTCAAAATCTGATGAAGTTTCGAGTTGAAATGGCCTTTGTAAGTACATCGGCTCGTTGGTAAGGTGCAGGTGCGTGATTGACTTGTAAGTTCTCCTTAGTATTTTCTCTTGAATAGAGTAGAGATCAATCTCTATGTGTTTAGTCTTTGAATGTTGAATTAGATTTGTGGTTATGTAAACTGTGCTTTGATTATCACACCATAATTTCAGTTTGCTCTGTATTTTGATGTTTAATTTACTTAAAAGCGACTGTATCCATATTATCTCTGCTGTTGCACTTGTCACACTTCTATATTCAGCCTCTATGCTAGATTTGGATATGGTTGATTGTTTCTTTGAGCACCATGATATAGGATTGTTACCGAGATATATGCAGTAACCTGTTACTGACATTTTCTATCATCTAGATCTATAGCCCAATCAACACCTAAGTAGCCAGTTATAGTGAGATTTCTGCACTCTTTTAGTAGTAATCCATAATTTGTTGTTCCCTTTAAGTACCTCAGTATCCTCTTTAATGCCTTCCAATGATTATACAGTGGCTTCTACAAGAATTAACAAACTTTATTAACGTTAAATGATTATATCAGTTCTAGTGATTGTTGCATATTGTAAAGCACCAACAACACTTCTATATTGTTTAAAATTTGTTATGGGTTCTCCCCTGGTTTTCAACAATTGTTGACCGCTTATCATAGGTATTTGTTGTGGCTTTGCATTGTCCAATTTAGTCTTAATTAACAACTCTAAGATATATTTCTTTTGACTTAAAAATATTGCTGAATTTGAACCCTTGTTGACTTCTATGCCCAAAAAATAACTTAAATCACCAAGACCTTAATTGAAAACTGCTCATCTAGGTACTGAGTGGGCTTGTTGATTTTAGTTTCATCATCCCCTATAATAATAAATCATCAACATATATTAGAATATATATACTTGATTTTTATTGAGTTTGATGAATAAAGAATTATCTGATTTGGTAGACTGATAGCCTAAAGAAGATAAAGTGGTTTTCAGTCTATCAAATCGTACTCTTGGTGCTTATTTAAGACCATATATGCCTTATTTAATTTGCATACAAGATTCATATTTTGCTTATATCCCTGTGGTTGCTCCATAAATATTTCTTCCTGTAAAGTAACATTTAGAAAAGCATTTTTGACATCAGGTTATCTTATTCTTCAATGTTTATGAAAAGAAATGGATAAACTTATTCTTATAGTTATATGTTTGACTACAGGAGAAAATGTCTCATTGAAATCAAACCCATAATGTTATGTGTATCCCTTAGTCACAAATCTAGCCTTGTATCTGGCTACAGTTCCATCTTGATTATTCTTTACTTTATAAATCCATTTGCAGCCCAATAGGTTTTTATTGTTTAGTGGCTACACTAAACTCCATGTTTTGTTCAGCGTGAGAGCATTGTACTCCTCATCCATTTCTACTTTTCAGTTTTTGTCTATTGCAGCTTGCTCAAATGTTTCGGGCTCTTCTAAACTAGTTATTGGAGTATATAACTTCGGTTTGAAAATTCCACTTTTTGCTCTTATTATCATGGGATGACCTGCTCTTGCTTGTGGTTGTACTTCTTCATTTGTTTGATTATTGTTATTTCCTGATTGAGCTTCCTAATTATCTAAATAATTTTCACTAACTTGCTATGGTTGCTCATTTGAATATGCAGGAGATTGGCTATGACAGTTGGACAGGCTTGATGATTCATGACCTGGTTGATCTATGGTTATGAGTTAAAAATCATCAGCTCCAACAGTCCTTTCGGTCTTCCAAATTTGCAGTTCATAAATACACACTAGTATATTAGGTATGGACAGCTTTGGATTATATATCTTTTTGGTTTTCTTTATATCTGAATTGCTAAATGAAAATACCTATGCATTAAATACAACATTTCTACTAACAAATTCATTCCCACAATCATCAAAAAAATTATAAGCTTTTTGATTTATTCCATACCCCAAAAATTTGCGTGGATTTGATTTGAAGTTTAATTTATTAGCATTATATGGTCTTAAGTAGGGAAAACATAGACATCCAAAAGTTCTCAAGTGTTGATAATCATGCCTGACTCCAAATAATTTTTTCTATAGGAGATATTCCTTTGAGAACTTTTGTTGGGAATCTATTAATTAGATATATAGCCATGTTGTAACGACCCGAAATTTTCGATCTCGAGAATTCGACATTAATACGTTCACTGTAGAAGTGTCGAGCATCCGAATGCTGGAAATTCCAGATTGTTAGGGCAAAGAAGAAAAGAGGTAGAAGAAGAAACCGAAAACAAAACACAGAATCTCACATTCGCAGTGGATCAAAATATTATCAAATAATAGCATTTATACAAGAAAAGCTATAACTGTTACTTTACATACAATACATCAGAGTACAACCAATCACACATAAACTATATATATAATTAACTTGTCATAGAACACAAACAATACAACTCCAAAACACACCAGGATATACTCCGTACGTTCCTGCCATCCAGCTCGTCTCTTGAGCTCCAGAACGTCCTAACCTGAAAATCTGTAATACTTGGTCTGACCTGAGCATTATAATAAAGTAACACCCAGGTCAAGATGGAAACCAACGTGAGTAAACCTATATAATCTGATATACTTATTTTATCCCATTTGCAGCTTGCTCAAATGACCGTTACTTAGTTTAAATGTCAAAGTTACTTAATTTATCCCATTTCAGCTTTTTTGAATTTACAAACCAGATCTATAAAGAATTATAGTAGCTAAAAATCGAAGTGGTTTGGGATATCACTGTTATCCGATCCTAGTCTCTACGAATCTAATGTCATCCCTTAAGCCAAGTTGTTTAAGTGAAACAATTCAATTTAACGTAGGATGTCAATTTACACAGCGATTCATCACCGATAAATAACCCACATTATCACATCTATATCCAAAGTATTGCACATAACAGATTAACATACTATAAATATAAATCAATCCAGACATTCTATTCAATCAATCATCTATAAGCAAGATTTATTAATCCTATAATTATATATAATTTAATTAACTCAAATTAAATCAATTACTTATGAATTAATCTCATATCTTTGCTTAATTAAGTAATATAAACCATTTTAATTAATTATAGAATTAACTTATCATTCTTTAATTACTTTTATAAATCAGTTAATTCATATTTAATTACTGATTAATTATTCTTAATTATTTATTTACTAATCCTTAATTGTTAATTAATTAACCCTTAATTTCTGATTAATAAATCTTAATTATTAGTTCATAAATCCTTAATTTCTAATTACTTAAACCATAATTACCAGTTAATTAATCCTTAATTACAAATTAATTAATTAGTCTAAATTACTTCATTAGTTTAATTAATCTTTAATTACCCCTCTAGTTAACTACTTGATTACATATTTCATTAAATTTAAAATAAACTTAAGAATTTATTTAAATTAATTTAAGTAAAAATAAATCATAAAACTTTCTTAAAACAAATATTTAAAAACATTTATAAAAGAAAATTGATTTAAGAAATAACTTAAACTTGATTTATTTTAAAAAAAATTAAAACTAGCTTAATTTAAAAACTTTAAACTGTTATAAAAATTATCCGAGTCCAACCCAGTATATACTCGAGTTCAGACCCGAGATTTTTTTCTTTTCCTTTTAAAACTTAGTTTAGTTAAAAAAGATTTAAAATCTGTTAACATGAAAACACTCTCACGCATCCCACCCAAAGCCAGACTCGAGCCTCAACACTGCTACCCCAAGCCCTTCCCTGAGACAACCCTTCTTCCCCAAACACTAACACCCAGACCAATCTTCCGACATGCATGCACGTGCACCGATGATCGAGGCGTCTCCGACCACCGACGCTACCTCCAGCACATCGACGATCACCTCTACCCTCGATCTCGACCACCTGAACTTCAACCTAAACACTCAATTGAATTCGAGCTATTATGATCAAACAGGAACAGCGCCTATCATCCAAAAACCATCCCGAACCGACGCTGCCGACCACTAGAAACCACGAAAATTCGTCCATAGGTTCGTCGAAGACCCACGCTTCATTCCCCCATACCCGATCGAGTCTGATGCTCTGGTGACGCTACAGTAATCAAATTCCCGACCTCGACCAAACCCAGAGCCTAAACCCTAATCCGATGATTTGCCGCCATCACGGTGGTCTATAAAACCAATTTCCATTTTTCCTTAGCTCGCCTACTTCCTCGCCACCTCCAGTAGCGATCCTGACCACCTCGAGCCCTCCGATCACCAGAAAAGACTCAAAACCAAACTTCTGACCATCCCGAGAATTTTCTCAATTTACAAACTGAAAAATTGGGATTTTTCTTTTAAAAACCCTAGTTTTCAAAGACAATTCAGATTATGTAGGCGAATCAGAGAATCATGATGTTTGAATTTATCATGTTTTAAAGTTTCCCACTATCTTCTTGTTTTTTCAGATAGTATTCAAACTAATTTTACTTAAATATATTTTTAAAACTTAATTTATGTTTAAACAAACATAACTTGTTTGAATTTCACAGCCTATAAGAGATTAAATGAGGAGATTTTAATTTTGGTCTTGATTTTTAGCCTGTAAATATAAAAACATGGATGTATATATATATGTATACAGACATGCACACTTAACAACTTCATAATTATAAATATGTAAGCATAATTACATTCACGCAAACAATTAGCACATCATCATTTCAAATATCTTCCACATGCATCAAGATTAAACAATTTAAGCTTTGTTTACTCACCTGAAATTGAAAAAAACAGAAACCTAGATAGTTGATTTAACTTGCCTTGTTGAGTTAGCTTGATATTTGATTTGAATGATCTTGAAACTAATCAGTTGCTTGTTTTTCTTTTGGTTTTACTTATCTGGTTTTGGATTGCTTCAGGTTTTAGTTTTTAATTTTATATCTTTTCTGGTTTTTAAGTTTTGAGTTTTCTTTCTCAGGTTTTGATTTGAAAAATGTAAGATAGAAAAGAAAAGAGAGAGTAGAGGTAGAGATATATGTAGCCAAGTTATTTATTTTTAAAAAATGAAAATAAAAAAAATGTGACACTTGTTTAATTAGCCTACACTTGTTAATTGCATGTAATAATTAGCTTACATTTGTATGAATCTATGTTTTAATATGTTTTTATACAATTTTTATATAATATTTCCAATTAGTTTTTATATTTATATATATCTACGTGTTTATATTTAAACTCTTCCTTTTCTTAATATTTATATAATCTTTAAAGAAAACAAATTATACACTAATAAGTAATCATATATATACAAATACTATTTTTAAAATATAGAGTTTTAAATCCCATTTATTTTTATTAATCTATGTTTATATCTTTATATACAAATCATAATTAGTACATGTATATATAAAAAGAAAGCATAATAAACTCTTTTGTTAAATCTCATTTTAACTATCATACTTTAATTAATAAATATATATCTTTAGGGTTTTTAAAATATATAAAATTTAACTTGAAATAGCTTTTGAAAAATCATTATATTAAATTCAAAACATAACCTCCCAATTATAATATATATTACATTGTATTCTAATCATAATATATATACACTTATAATTTTCAATATTATAAGGTTTTCGTAAATATATATATATTTATAATATTTTTTTATCATAAGATTTATCATTTCTAGTTATTTTAAATTCAACTTTTATTATAGTTTCAAATCCATTTATATATCCAGATATTTTAGTTATAAGAATTTTATTTGTTCAACTAGTAAAAATCAGTATCTCAATAGTAAAAACCAGTTAATTATCCAATTATCTGATATCCATAAATCCGAGTTATCACATTCCTTCCCCCTTAAAATCTTTTCGTCCTCAAAAAGGAACGAAGCCAGAATTCATTAAAATGCTTATTATTAGTTAAATTACTCTTTGAACAATTTTAACTATAGACTCTATTTATTAAAATTCTTTAAAACACTTAAAAAAAATCCATGTAATATTATCAAAATAGCTTTATAAAAATACGTTTTATAACTCCATCTCAACAAGTCCATCCTTGTTCTCACAGAAATTCGGTCATACGTTGATCAAGCGTAGGACGAAAATCTATAAGTACTTGGTAAACCTATTTTCAACACCTAGTGAAAATACTTGGAAAATATTTTGGTGAAAATGTAGAAAACATTTTTGGTGAGAATGCTATGGAAATCATCACCCCCTCCATGGTCGTAGTTAATCTGATGGTTACGATGCCATCACGGCAAAATCCATAGAAAACTGTAGGCACTCCACACCCCTCGATTACGCCATGGAACCCGCCACAGATCGCAGCTACACCCAAGTTTTTCATCGCTATCATGGAAAACCGTGTAACTGTAGGTATAAGCGCCCTCGAATTTCGCTGCCAGATGAAACTTCACTGCTCCTACATAGATCGCAGACTACATCATTCGAGTCCCAATATAGCCTGTGGGCACTTACTGCCACACAACTTTGGCTATGTCTTCATAGATCGCAGTCTACCGTGTTATGTCGCCCTCACGACGAAATCAAACGTAGACCGTTGGCACTCACTACCACACGACTTCCGCTATGGTCCGTAGTAGATCGCAATGACATTGAGTTACACTATCGTCACAGCATAATCCAAATGTCTCTGTAGGCATCAGCGCCCTTGACATTCGCTATCCACACACAATTCTCAGGAACTTCAGTTTGTCCGGACTTCCTCCCAAGATCAAATTTAGAACCCCCTCTTAGGGCTCAAGGCAGAACCACCCCATGGATCTCCTAAAAAGTTCATTTCATGGGAGCGCCTTTTTCCTTAGAGCCAATCTTTAAAAAAATTATACTATACGCATATAGTATCCTTCAAATCATACTCTTTATGATTCACATAAAAATCTCTTTTACACTAAATCGATATCTCAAATCGATAGTTCCAAACTTGGCTTACCAAATTCCAAAAATTGATTTTTCCCAAAAATCAAAAGCCTTTCCAAAATCCATAGGTTCCAAAACCTTTTTCCAAAATCATTCTCATAAAATCATTTATATATATATATATATAATCTTTAAAAATCTTTGGATCACTTTATACGTATATTAATTCCCTTTTATATTTCAAATATTTTTTGAAAAACTTTTCTTCTGGTTTTAGATTCAACGAGGGGGAATCTATCATATGTAACAAATATATATATATATATATATATATAACTTTAGTTATGCTAATTTAAATATTCAAGTTAATTTCCATTATAAAGTTATTTACCATATCACTTACTTTTCATAAAGTGAATTTCAGTTGTAAAGATATCCAACTTCAACTTTTATTCATATATATTTCTCAAAATATACTTTTTTTTCAAAAATCATTTTTCATTTCTTTCAAAATTTCAATATCTATTACATTTAAGCACGTAAGATGCATATATACCATCAGTACGCAATATCAAATCTGATCGCCCACTCGATCACACAATTGCCACTTCCGAACCAGTATCGACCACCCGACTTCCTAGTGCGGACTCAGATCTGGTTTCTTGATCAGAAACCGTCATTGTCCTTACATAGCCATAACTATGATAGAGAATTTCCAAAACCAATCGAAATTCCATATCCAGGGTTCGTCGTCGAAAATCGAGTGAAAAATCCCAACTCGAATCGACATATTATCTCAAAATTTTGTGCTCGAAATCTGGATCAAATCATTATGCAAATAGAATAATATACGTACATCCTACACATTTACCTTCATTGATTATTATCTAAATCAATTTTATTTTTATTCATCTTCATTTTGATTTTATTCACTTATACACAATTGCTTCAATTTCCATTTGGTTTATTACTTCTATTCTTATCCTACTTGGTGTTTAATTATAAACAGTTTGCACTCTGACCAGTTTGCATTTAGAAAATAGCTTGAAAAGGTTTAAAATAGATAAGTAGTTGTAAAATAATTATTAGTTGTAAATAGCAGTAAAATAGTTAAGTGATCATAAAATAGTTGTAAAATAGTCAAATAGTTGTAGAATAGTTAGATAGTTGCAAAATTGTTGTAAAATAATAATTTGTTTATAAAACAGATGTAAAATAGTAATTAGTTTTCAAAATAATTGTAAAATAAGTATAAGATAGTTTGAGTTTTAAAAAGAAATGTTGTATAGTAAATAGCTAGGAAAAATATATTTAAAACAGTTTACATTAAAACAATTTATTTGAAAATAATTTTTGAGTCAAACTGGTTCAATGTCCCAATCTCCACTTCCTATCAATTTCCCAATCTCCACTTCCAATCGATTTCCCAACCCATTAAATTGATTCAATTCCAGTTCAATTTGAATTAACTTTAATTTTTATCCCAAATCAATTCTCCATTTGAATTTTAAATTCATTCAACTTCAATTTCGCTTCCAATTAATTCAAATTTTCCATTTGAATTTATCTCAATTCGAATCTCAATTTTAAACCATCTCGAATTACATAAATTCGAGTTAAATTTTTAAATGTCGATTTAGTCCTTTAAATCAAATTACCCTTTACTTTTAATTTAACTGCCTAAGTCTTTTAAACAATTTAATCTTCAAATTTTAATTTATTACCCAATTTTAACTTCTAACTTTGAAACCAATTCTTAAACAATTTCAGTTTACAAGTTTCTTTTAATCATTTAAATCTTAAGTTCAAAGTCATTCCATTTCTTTAATTTCAAATTTTATTTATAAAAATCAAAATCATTTAAATAATTTTAATTAAAGTTTTATTTCCAATTAATTTCAGTAATGGACATGTATTATCTCAGTCTACTTCTTAATTCATTTAAACATCCAATTCACAGTTCCATAGATTATTAATAACAATAGGATGATATCAGGATCATCCAATGGTAAATAAACATCCAAATTATCCAAACACCAATCAATAGCACCCATTACCAATTTCTTGATCTCAAACTTGTTTTGAGATCACACATAACTTCCGTCCAAACCAGCCATTTAACTTCCCTAAGTTAAATCTCAGTTTAATCTTGAAATTTCCAATTCAGGTTGTTTGTTCTAAACTTATTTAACTTTGATTCTATTCCTAATTAATTTAATTCAGTTTCAAATTTCAATTAATTCATTATAATTCCAACCTTGAATTAATTTCAATTCAATTCTCAAATAAATAAAAATAATTTTATATTAGATTGTACTGCCATAAATATTCCGTACATTGATAGACTAGGCACTGGTAGTTCAAACATTACATCCATTTATCCAAAATAAGAGTCCTACAGAAGTCATAAATCTAGATGCCTTCTCCATTACCTAGGGGTTTGGAACTGAACAGAGCTTTAGTATTCTTACAAGAATCCTTTCTATGGACTTCCTTCCAATGGGCAAAGCCCGAACATACACTTTTCAACATGATGTCCCCACCTATAATATTTACCACAAAAGGTTTCTACCTTTCCATCCATCCGGATAACCCTTACACCTCCTACAGGACGTTCCATAACCTTACTCTTCGTTCGTCTCTTGGGACAATTTCTAGCGATGTGTCCCGACTTCTTACAACGATAAAAAACGGTCGACTCTCTGACAGGTTCTATAGGTTTATGCTTCATCTTCCTCACTTTAGGGCAATGGTTTAAGAAATGTCTTTTCTTATGACACTGAAAGCATAAGGTCTCAGAGCGAAGCCTTTGGAATGTACCCTTCAATTCCTTCCTTGTTTTATTGCACGTGGCTGCGTAATGACCCTTATTATAACATCTGTAGCAGGTGAAATTATGATAAGGCCCTGGTCCAGCCCTTTCCTTAACCTGTTTCTTATACTCCTGAATTGCTTCTTCTCGATCCTTATGTTGCAGTTGCTCTTCGCTCTCTACGTCTAACCTTCCATTCTTCAATCTTAGCCATCTCCCTCTAAGACTGGATTAGTGGGACTTCCTAACCTATATTAGACTTAATTAGTAGAATCTCAACCTATATTCTTATTATCCTATTCAATTTCAATAACCAATAACCAATTTCCTTAATATATACAATAATTATAAAAATTATTGCTTTATATATCAAAATATAAGTTAATAAAAAAACTAATTTTAAAACAGCTCTCCGTTTCCTCCCCTTCGCTGGTCTTTGTGGGTCTGTCCCTATGTGTTCTTCTTTGGTAGTCGGGGTTGTTGGTGATTCTCCCTCTTCGGAGGAGAGCTAGTTTTTGTGCTTTTTATAGTTACTGTGACAAAGCTGTCAAGTACCTGTGTTGTATTTTCTGTTTTTTTTAGTAGTTAAGGTGCTTTTACCTTGCTCCTCCACTTCAATTTTTATTACGTTCGTAATAAAAAGTGGACGGTCCACTATAAAACCGGCTGGCCTTGCCAAAAAAATCTTTATATAAGAAAATAACAAATACGCCCTCATATATAATACGCTCAACTCATTCTAGGGTATAACTGACCCTACCTTATTGAGTAAACCCACCAGAACCAAGGTTCTCGCTTAACCTGGATCTGATGCCAAAATGTAAGACCCGATTTTTCGACCACGAGAATTCAACACTCATACGTTCACTGTTGAAGTCCAAGCATCCGAACGCTGGAAATTCCAAATTATTAAGGTAAAGAAGAAAATAGGTAGAAGAAGAAACAGAAAATAAAACACAGAATCTCACATTCGTAGCAGATCAAAATATAATATCAAATAATAGCATTTATACAAGAAAAGCTATAACTGTTACTTTACATACAATACATCAGAGTACAACCATTCACACATAAACTGGACAGTTATAACTAACTTGTCCCAGAACACAAACAATACAATTCCAAAACACAACGGGATATACTCCACACGGTCCTGCCATTCAGCTCATCTCCTGAGCTCCGGAACGTGCTAACCTGAAAATCTGTAATACTCAGTCTGACCCGTGCATTACAATAAAGTAACACCCGGGTCAGGCTGGAAACCAGCGTGAATAAACCCATATAATCTGAAATATAAGTTTTAGAACATAACTGAAACCCGGGGTAACTCGTACCTTACTACGAGTTAATCACTATTTACCAAACAATAAATCTAAGTACCGTTACTTAGTTTAAACGTCAAAGTTACTTAATTTATTCCATTTCAGCCTTTTTGAATTTACAAATCAGATCTATAAAGAATTATAGTAGCTACAAATCGAAGTGGTTTCGGATATCGATGATATATGATCCCGGTCTCTATGAATATAATGTTCTCCCTTAAGCCAAGTTATTTAAGTAAAACAATTCAATTTAACACAGGATGTTAATTTACACAGCAATTCATCACGATAAATAATCCACATTATCACAGCTATATCCAAAGTATTGAACATCACAGAACATCACAGATTAACATGCTATAAATATAAATCAATCTAGACATTCTATTCAATCAATCATCCATTTGCAAGATTTATTAATCCGATAATTATGAATAATTTAATTAACTCAAATTAAATTAATTATTTATGAATTAATCTCCAATCCTTGCTTAATTAAGTAATTACAAACCATTTTAATTAATTATATAATTAATTAATCATTCTTTAATTACTTTTATAAATCAGTTAATTGATCTTTAATTACTGATTTATTATTCTTAATTATTTATCTACTAATCCTCAATTACTAATTAATTAACCCTTAATTTCTGATTAACAAATCTTAATTATTGAGTAATAAATCCTTAATTTCTAATTACTTAACCCTTAATTACCAGTTAATTAATCCTTAATTACAAATTAATTAATTAGCCTTAATTACTTCATTAGTTTAATTAATCTTTAATTACCCCTTTAAATAACTACTTAATTACATATTTCATTGAAATTTAAAATAAACTTAAAAATTTAGATAAATTATTTTAGTAAAAATAAATCATACAACTTTCTTAAAACAAATATTTAAAAACATTTATAAAAGAAAATTGATTTAAGAAATAATTTAAACTTGATTTATTTTTAAATTTTTAAAACTTGCTTAATTTAAAAACTTTAAAATGTTATAAAAATTACCCGAGTCCAACCCAGTAAATACAAGAGCCCAGACCCAAGATTTTTTTCTTTTCCTTTTAAAACTTAGTTTGGTTAAAAATAATTTAAACCTGTTAACATGAAAACACTCTCACACATCCCACCCGAAGCCAGACTCGGCCTCAACACTGCTACCCCGAGCCCTTTCCCGAGACAACCCTTCTTCCTCAAAATATTAACACCCAGACCAATCCTCTGACATGCATGCGCATGCACCGATGATCGAGGCGTCTTCGACCATCGATGCTACCTCCAGCACATCGACGATCACCTCTACCCTCGATCCCGACCACCTGAACTTCAACCTAAACACTCAATCGAAACCGAGCTATCATGATCAAATAAGAACAGAACCCATCATCCAAAAACCACCTCGACCCGACACTACCGACCACCAGAAACCATGAAACTCCATCCATAGGTTCGTCGAAGACCCACGCTTCATTTCCCCCATACACGATCGAGTCCGATGCTCCAGTGACGCTACAGCAACCAAATTCCCAACCTTGACCAAACCGAAAGCCTAAACCCTACTCCGATGATTTTCCACTGCCACGTTGGTCTATAAAACCAATTTCCATTTTTCCCTAGCTCGCCTACTTCCTCGCCACCTCCAATAGCGATCCCGACCACCCCGAGCCCTCCGATCACTAGAAAAGACTCAAAACCCAAATTCTGATCATCCCGAGAATTCTCTCAATTTACAAACTGAAAATTTGTGATTTTTCTTTTAAAAATCCTAGTTTTCAAAGACAATTCAGATTATGTAGGTGAATCAAAGAATCATGATGTTTAAATTTATCATGTTTTAAAGTTTCCTACTGTCTTCTTGATTTTTCAGATAATATTCAAATTAATTTCAATTAAATATATTTTTAAAAATTAATTTATGTTTAAACAAACATAACTTGTTTGAATTTCACAGCCTATAAGAGATTAAATGAGGAGATTTGAATTTTGATCTAGATTTTTAGCCTGTAAATATAAAATCAGGGATATATATATATGTGTGTGTGTGTGTGTGTATGTATGAATGTATGTATGTATATATGTATACAGACATGCACACCTAACAACTTCATATTTATAAATATGCAAGCATAATTTCATTCATGCAAACAATTAACACATCATCATTTCAAATATCTTCCACATGCATCAAGATTAAACAGTTTAAGCTTTGTTTACTCACCTGAAATTGAAAAAAAAAACAGAAACCTAGATAGTTGATTTTACCTGCCTTGTTGAGTTAGCTTGATACTTGATTTGAATGATCTTGAAACTGATCAGTTGCTTGTTTTGCTTTGGTTTTACTGCTCTGGTTTTTTATTGCTTCAGGTTTTAGTTTTTAATTTTATCTCTTTTCTGGTTTTTAAGTTCTGAGTTTTCTTTCTCAGGTTTTGATTTGAAAAATGTAAGATAGGAAAGAAAAGAGAGAGTAGAGGTAGAGATATATGTAGCCAAGTTATTTGTTTAAAAAAATGAAAATAAAAAATATGTGACACTTGTTTAATTAGCCTACACTTGTTAATTGCATGTAATAATTAGCTTACATTTGTAATTTTGCATGAATCTATGTTTTAATATGTTTTTATACAATTTTATTATACTATTTTCAATTAGTTTTATATTTATATATGTTTTATGTGTTTATATTTAAACTCTTCCTTTTCTTAATATTTATATAATCTTTAAAGAAAACAAATTATACACTAATAAGTAGTCATATACACAATACTAGCTTTAAAATATAGAGTTTTAAATCCCACTTATTTTTATTAATCTATATTTATATCTTTATATACAAATCATAATTAGTACATGTATATATAAAAAGGAAGCATAATAAACTCTTTTGTTAAATCTCATTTTAACTATCATACTTTAGTTAATAAATACTTATCTTTAGGGTTTTCAAAATATATAAAATTTAACTTGAAATATCTTTTGGAAATCATTATATTAAATTCAAAACATAACATCCCAATTATAATATATATATATATATATATATATATTACATTGTATTCTAATCGTAATATATATACACTTATAATTTTCAATATTACAAGTTTTGCATAAATATATATATTTATTATTATTATTTTATCATAAGATTATCATTTTCGGATATTTCAAATTCAATTTTTATTATATTTTCAAATCCATTTATATATCCAGATATTTTAGTTATCAGAATTTTATTTGTTCAACTAGTAAAAATCAGTATCTCAATAGTAAAAACCAATTAATTATCCAATTATCAGATATCCAGAAATTCGAGTTATCACACATCTTGAATGAATCGGGCCCAAATTTTAATAATAAAGATGCTTGAGCTAATAATGTAAAATTTGTTTCAACTATGTGTCTATGTTTTCTTTCAGTTAAACTATTTTGTTTAGATATATAGGGACATGTAGTTCTATGAAATATTCCTTTTTTATTCAAAAAACGACTGAGTGATTTATAATCAGTTTCACCATCAGTTTGCATAATTTTAACTTGACAACCAGTTTGTTTTTCAACTAAGGTTATAAAATGAACTACTATATTGCATGTTTCAGACTTTGATTTCATAAAGTATATCCATGTATGTTTGGAAAAAGCATCAATGAAAGATATATAGTACTTGTAACCATAGTCTGAATATATTGAAACTGGACCCCAAAGATAGGTTGCAACCAATTCTAATGGTTTTAAGTGCATAGTTAATGAGTCACTAAATGTCAATTTGTGACTTTTACCCATTTGACAGTACGAATAATATATGGTAAAGATATATTCTTAAAATCAATTTTATTTTCACTAATTACTTTTTTGACTACATTTGCATATGGGTGACCAAGTTTATAATGCATAAAATCAAATACATTTCTATTTCTTTCTGGCTGAACAATTTTAACCATGTTACAACATTGTTGTTTCCGTACAGACTTGGTTGAATTAACAAGATTAAATCTGTACAATCCCTTGACTGCATCACCCTGTAACAAAATTTCCTTGGTTAGTATGTCTCTAACCAAATAATAATTTGGATAAAATTTAAAATATACATTATTATCTTTAGCAAATTGTGATACGTTCATGAGATTTTTTTAATCTTAGGCACTCTCAATAAGTTATTTAGAAATATATGCCTTACACCTTTGATAGATGCATTTCTAGTATGAGTAATACTAATAGACTCGTCATTTCCTATGCAAATTGTCTGTTTACCTCTGTACCCCTTATTGCCAAGATTTAAATTGTCAAGATTGCTTTATGTGATTAATTGCTCTTGAATATGGGTACCAGCTTTCATCGTGTATATGATCTGAATTTATAGTGATTTCTTGATTGGTTACCCTATTATTATGTGCTTGATTATTTGTGTCTGATTGCACTTGAGCCATATTGATACTGGTGCTGCCATTTCTTTGATTATTTTGATTCTGACTAGGCACGTAACTAGCATTAAATCCGAAGTAACACTTCATTGCTGTATAACCCAGTTTTTCACATATTTGACACTTTGATCTATTATTTCTATTATTACTCCACCTTCCCCTGTCTTTTCATCTTTTGAATATTCACCTCTTTGATAAGATTGACCTTGTTTATTGAAATTTGGACCTTTGTTTTTAAAACTTGTTGCATAATTGATTGATAAATCTGAACCTTGTGGTTTCATGTGATCTATTCTTGCTTCATGTGCTAGTAGAGTTGAATGAACATACTCTACTGAAGGCAAGGCTGGTTGAGATGATAATACTGCTACAACTGCTTCATATTCATCACTAAAACCATTCAAGATAGTCAAGGCTTGTTTGGTTTATGTAATCTTATGTCCAGCAGCTTCTAACATATTGCATATGTTGTTGACATGTGCAAAATATTCTCTCATAGCCTTATTATCTTTGCTGACATTTTGCAGTTGTCTCTTTTAATGCATGATATTTGCAGCTGATTGTGTATTGAAAATTCTCTCCAATGTATCCATATTGCTTTAGCTGACGTGCAGCTTATTGCTTGTGATAATAAATTTGTATTGATGGATGACAATAACGAAGAACTTATTAATCTATCTTGTCTGTAATACATTATGTATTCTTCATTACTAATCATTTTATTTTGTTGATCAGTAATGAATCTTCGTGGGATAGGACTGGTGCCAAGGATAAAATCTTCAAGCCCATATCCTTAAATTGCAGTTTCAACTTGAAGCTTTTACAGAAGATAATTATCTTCTTCAAGATGGATGGTGATAGGCTAGCTTTGTAGGCTAATGACAGTTTTGATCAACTTTTCAGTTGCTTCAACTCTTTGTTGTTGAGGATTGGTGTTATTATCAGAAGTTGTAGAGTTTGTATCTCCTTCAGCCATGATGAGAACTGTAAAAGAAATGACAAGCCTGATGATTCAATATCCTGCAGATGCAAGAATGCTTGATTGCAATATGAGCAGGATAGTTACAACCAGATGCAAGAGATGAGAAATATTATGATGGATTCTTGACAAGGCAATTGCTTTCTTTCGCTTTGATTGTTTTCTTGATTTTTGAATTTGATATTGTGAAACTTCTTGCAACAGGATTTGCTTATTTCCTTTGAATAAAACTCGTTGCAGCCAAAAATTTGCTTATTTCTTTGGCATGGCACCTGTTTTGTAAGAAAATTCAAAAATATATGACCCAAGTGATGAATTATACCTGATGGGTTATCAAGAAATTAAATCGAGTGATGAAGATGTTTTGACGATTCCTTGAATATTATATCTCTTCCTTCAACAGAGATACTGATATCCTTCAAAACTTGATTAAAAATGCCATTAGGCTTATTACAATGGCTCCGATACCATGTTATGATTTGGTGAATTGAAGAGGTGATTATTTTTATTCAAAGAATGCAAAGCTTTGTTTCATTAATAACTATTTTGTATATTACAGAGCTTATTTATATACAGTGATATATGCTAACTTGGGCTTTACATTGTAATACATCCCAAGACCAGTTTATAATATTACAAATAACATATATGAGATGCTTGCAGTATACTATCTCATTTCTTATAATACTTGAATATTTTCTTATTGTTTGTTTGTTTGTGTTTACAACTTTGGTGTTTGTAGGTCAATACTCATGTTTGCGTATTTTGATATGGATGTATGCTTGTTACATAACGCATCAAGAGTGATCAACTCTTTTTTCTTTTTGCGTGATAATCAGTCAAGATCCAGTGAAAATATGGCAATATTTATATAACTGGAATCATTTAAACATGCCATAAAATGCCAGAATTTTAAGTGAATGAATAACGACAGGCTTCATTTGTTAAAATTATTCCACATCTTCCCCTTTGAGTAAGTCTTACATGCATTTTCAGAAAGTTCTATGAATGAAAAATAACAATCCTACGCAAGACAAAGTTTTAAACGTCACCTAAATTACATGAGTAGTCAAATACAAAGCATGAATTAAAGCTCAATTCACACAAAAAGTCATAGACTATCAGAGTTTATGCGTAAATACATGGTTACAACTTAAAACATAAATAAATTTATAGGCTTAAGCTGGTTGGTTATTGGTTTGTCAATAAAGGAGGGGGTATTATAATGATTCCTTTCTACATCATTTCTCCACATGATTTTCATTGTTGCATGTGGAAATATTAGCCACTTCCTGGATATCCTGAAAAGGCTATTGATATTCAAGTAGTATTGGTATGCAATAAGTGCTGTTAACCCTTGTAAAACGTGTATGCAGATGTAATGCTACAGCTTACAGCTTTTACTGAAACAACAATCAATATGGGTAAACATCTCAATTTTGAATTATTTGTTACGTGTACAAATATCTCCATCATTTGTAATATGTATATTAAAATAGTTACCTAAGTATATCAATCAGATCCATATTTCCCTTCCCTTACTGACTATGGATATCATATTTTCAGGCTATAATTTTCTTTTACATTCATATCCAAATTCTCCTCATCGTAAGTAGGGAAAAGTTGAGGAAGGTAATTTTCATTAATTAGTATAGAGTGTTTTGTAAGTATATAACTAAACAACTATGTAATGAGATGCTTTCTTTTTACAACTGTAGTACCTGACTAAGGCTGAGTTGTCATTGATGTGTTATTACCGACAATTGTACTTTGGTTCAGTATTTTAAAAGACTCAAACCAACCTCAGTCCGACCACGGTTAACCTTTTACCCTGAAGCATTACGGTTTTCAAAATGAAATAACCATGTGCATGCATAGACTTATGGCTTAACTCTATAACCTTGAAAAAACCTTTTTGAACCTTACCCTAAAAACCCATGGTTCCTAAAAACTGAATAATACAAAACGAATTCTCACTTCTCACTTTCTTGTTCTTATAATTTTCTTACCTAGTTCTTTTACTTCCAAACCGCATATATTAAATGAACATTTGATCTTAATATAGTGTCATTATTTTCTAGTCGAAAATGCAAACATTAAGAATTGCTTTTATGTTAGTGTACTTGGTTTGATTGTACTTTGAGTTCTCTGGTTGTAGTTGTAACCGATATAGTTAATATTATGGTAACTGCGCTTTTGTGGTACTGGGTACTGCTTTTTGTTCTATTATCATGAATAGTATTTGTGTAATGGTTACTGCTCTTTTGTGATCCTCCTTAGTAAGAATACACTAGTACCACTATATATTTAAGATTTGAATGACGTAATTTGATACCGCTTGATATCATTAATAGTATGATTTGATACTATATAACTTATATGATTTGGTGCCATAAATTTAGTGCACTATGTACCATTTTTTTAAAGGATTTATGAAATTATGAAGAAGCGCGCGATTTCGACTATTCGACTATTTCGACATTGGGCCATGGACATCACTGATCTATTTGCGATCTGGTATCCAAAACTATGATTTGGTCACGTAAAGGCAAAGTTAAAAGGAAACTGCAATATTAAATCATTGAAGAATTCTATAATGCCTTTAA
This sequence comes from Allium cepa, assembly GCA_030765085.1. Lineage (NCBI taxonomy): Eukaryota > Viridiplantae > Streptophyta > Magnoliopsida > Asparagales > Amaryllidaceae > Allium > Allium cepa. The sequence continues at coordinate 847,114,712 of CM060938.1, forward strand.
GACCAAATAGTTTACTTATTCTTCATTGTAAAGTTAAACAACATGATATACGAAATGGTAACTTGAATTGTATTAAGAATGTAACAACCCAGAATTTTGGTCATTGAATTTTAAATATTTATTTTATTTTAAATATTTAAATAATTGAATGTTGAAATTTAATAACTTATATTCAAACATAAGGATCACTTAAATATTTGGATTTGTGAATTAAATACGGATTCAATAATTTTGTTTAACTCCTTTTAACTAATAAATAATATTAGTGAGTTCATTTTGTAAATTTATTTGCAATAATAAATGGTTCAATAAATAATAAGAAACTTAATTATCCATAAAATCACATAATTTTTATTATGGTATTTTTAATTGAATTAATTTGATTTTTCCTTAATATTTAAATTGGAAAATATTTAAAACATCGTTTGACGATTTTTGAACAAACGATGGTATTTTTATGGTTTTACAAAGTATGAAAGTCAGTGTACTTTATAATTGTTTAGGAATCATGTCGCATATTTCAATATGATTGTATTTTTGTTTTGTTCGTTTGACGTCCGCACGTGAGTAAAAATCTCCATGACGAAATGCCCGCAATCACAAATCTTTGCACACATTTGTTTGTCCTTACTTGGGCATTTTTGGTTGCTCAAGAAATTGGTCTTGATATGTAAAAAAGTAAACCTAATCATTTTGTTTCTACTATTATTTTAGTTTGCTTATAAAATGAAAATAAGGTCAAACACACAGCAATTTTCTTCTTTCCCTCCTCTTTGTTATTTTCGTTCTTCATTTTCCAGTTAAAGAAAATAATGGTTGATCCAATAAAAATTTCAAAATCCACAAATATACTCATCTAAAAATCATGATAGTGGACTTGTTGCAATCGTATGGAGTTAAGCCTCACCCCCGTGGACATATTGGTAGCCGCGACAATGGTTTAGGGATGCTCGACTTCAAGGCAGCGATCTAGGGTTTGAAATCGTCATTAGTTCAAGAGGAGATAAGAAAGCTGGAGATCACCATCGTTTTATACTTGCCGATGTTCACCTTTCCACCCAATTTAAGAAGCTCTGGCCCTGTATTGAAAATAATGACATTTTGGGGCTTCCGTCAGCATCAGGTCGGGATGTAGCTTAAGGAGCTAGAGACGATTTCGAGCTTAGCTTGGGCTAATGGTGCGAATTGAGTTCGATTGGTGGCGGTTTAGAGTACTTTTGTTGGCCGAGGTAAGATGCAACATTTAGAGGGGGAGGAGCAGGTGTCTGGTCAAAAATTGCTCAGGTTGTTCGACCTTCAGGTGGTTGGGTGCAGCAGGTGGAGCGCGAGACGTGAAGTTCGGCGGTGAAGTCTAATTCAAATTTTGTCGAGTGATGTGAAGGGCCACGTATTCACTGTGTGCAGGGAAGTAATTAGCGGAATAGAGAAGGAGATGCTTATGGGGATGGGATTAGTTCAAAAGGTGATTAGTTAAGTTATTTAGCTAATTGATTGTTTTAATTAATCCCAAAACTTTAAAATTAATATCTTGCTCATGCGAGGTTAGAATCGAACGCGGTCACTTGCTTTATATCCGTACTGACAAACACTACGCTTTGGAATTAGATTGGTAGGAGATTAGAGCTCATAGAATATCAAGCGTTGGATTTTAGTTCAAACCGGAACGCTTCGGCGACAACTGAAATTTCTATGAGTTTACACACCTTTAAATTAGCTATATAAGATATGTGATGCTATAATTTATTATTAAATGCTAAGTTGATAGTATAGATATTGGTGTTGTTATTTGATTGATTGTTTGGTTGATAGTCCTCTTTTGGAAAACGGATGATATATTAACTTAATTGTTGTGAACCCATATGATTATATATATTGTTCGTAACCATTGTTTTACAGGGAAAATTTGTAGAGAGAACCGAAGGGTTTTCTAGCCAATAATTGTTATTTGTTTCATTATGTTGCTTACATTGATGTTTAATTGTAATTAGTCATGATATTTGGTTTAAAATTGTTTAAGTGTCGTCATAGCAATTTTCGCTATATCATTAATCATTGAATATCATCTCCTAAACCCTTTATGTATGTTGAACTTAAGCTTGTATTTTCACAAAATTAGATGTTTAAAATTCACTAATTATTTTAACTAATGATATTTTAATTTAATTAACCATTTTAATTAATGATATTTGAATTTAATTAATCATTTAAGTAATGATGTTTTAAGTTAATAAATCATTTTAACTAAAGTTGTTTAAATTTAATTAATCATTTTAACTAATAATATTTGAAATTAATAAATCATTTTAATTAATGATGTTTTGAATGTAGTAAACCAATTTAATTAACAATGTTTAAATCAAAATTATCATTTTAATTAATGATATTTGTATTTAGTTAATCATTTTAAGTAATGATATTTGGAATTTAAGTACTCGCTCTAATTAAGATATTTGAATGTAATTAATCATTTTAACTAATGACTTTTAAAGTTAATTAATTAATTTAACAAAGGTATTTAAGTTAATTAATTAATTTTAGAAAAGTGAGTAAAGTTAATTTAATGAAGTGTTTCAAAGTGAAGTAACCGATTTTGTGTTTTAATGTTCATTTACTGGGTAAGTAAAAGTGTTTTAGAAATAGTTAACCGTTTAAATAAAGATAGTTGATCGATTTAGTAAAATTAATTATAGATTTGATTTACTATATTTTGGGATAATTAATATTGTTTTTAAAATAATAAAAGAGTATAAACGTGATTAATTATCTTTTGGGATAATTAATGTTGGTTTAAATTTATAAAAGAGATTTTTAATTTGATTTATTTTGTTTGGAAAAATTAATGTGGTTTTAAAAGTTATAAGAAGGTTATATAAATTATTCTTCAGGATAATTACCCTTTGATTTAAAATTCATAAAAGTAATTGAATTGATTTATTATCTTTTGGGTAATAAATATTGTTTCAAAATTTATAAATAATAGTTTATAAACAAGAAGATCTTTTAAAAGAATTGTTTCAAATAAAGCTAAATGAAAATTATTTTGGTTTTTAATAAACAATGTTTGACATTTGTTTCGACCTTGGTTTTAACACACCTAGAAAATATAATTTGTCCCTTTAACAGAATAGTTTAAAGAGCGTTTTAATGTGTCTTTAAAAGTATTGTGATGTGATAATCAAGCTAAGTGAAAAGAACCATCTTATCATTCCCAACAGATTGACTATCGACTTTGATTATGCTTTCTTCTTCATATTTCGTCACTCTAAGAAGATGTGTTTCTCATTTGAGCATTGTTATCCTTTTTCAAAAATGTCTAAACCCAAAGAGCGAGTGGGGACCAAGCTATGGGATTGCTTCGACTAGGGTATTTTCACATCCACTCTGGATTGGATTTGGTGTTGCACATCGAAATATGAAATACTCTAATACTCGGTAATAATTGCGGGGTCCAGCATGGAGATTTTCGAAAGCAATTGGAGTTTCCAAGTATATTTCTAGAGGCATGCTAGCAGTAAGGAGGGCGCACCCTCCTAGTCATTGTTGGAAAAACATCTCTTTTTTCCTTGTTGTTAATTCAAATCTTTGAATTATTTCCTTAATTGCAAGGAGAACTTCCTTACGCTCTTCTCTATGTTCAATTATTTGTGACCATTCTTTCAAGTCTGGAATTAGATATTGTCATTCATTCAGTATAGGATTTGTTCTACCAGTACCCACTCTTTTATTGTTTGTTTCCATTTTTTCTTGAATGGATATTTTTTTGATTTGTTTCTCATTTCTTCATTTATGGATGTTATTCTTGTGATGTAAAAACCAATTCCGCATTAGCGATGTGGTCTCATAGAATTTTTATGTGTTCATCATATTACTTGAGTTTTCTCACGCTGGTTTTTCAAACTGACCCGGGTGTTATTTTATTATAATGCTTGGGTCGGACCTAGTTTTTCCTAGGTTGGCTTTGGTGATATTGAGTTATTTTAGAAGAGCTAGATGTTCACCCATCGTTGTGTTCTATTTTCCACTATATTATGTTGTATATCTGTCATCAATTGTAAGTTCATAGTTTTATAATTGTCCAACTAATAAGGTTTGTTTTTGTAACGACTCGCAAATTTATCAATCTAATAAATTATATTTATTTTTAGATATTCAAAGCTTTTTAAAAACATGGATTATGATATTTTGAACAATAAATAATAGGGGGAATTAATTTAAAGGACAAAATTTTCTATATTTTTTGCCTTAAGGACACGACCTCAATATTTTTACCACAAGGACAAACATTTTTCTAAAAATTATTCACAAGGACAAACATTTTCCAAAATTATCCATAAGGACAACAAAACTGATACCGAGCTAAAAACTGATACCTAAAAACTGCTACCGATAACTAGAAACTGATACCTAAAAACTGCTATCAATAACTAAAAACTGATACCTACAGAAAGTTGTCCTTCAGGATAAAATATTGAAGGTCTGTCCTTGAGGCTAAAAAGCTGTGAAATTTTGTCCTTGACAATAATTTCCTGTAAATAATAATGGTAAGTTTATTTTGAATAAGTATTTACAAAATATATACTTTGGAAAAATATCGATAAAATGGTCGATAAACAGCTCTATAATCATAGAACGTCATGCACGGAGGTGGATACATATACTTATTTTTATAATTGAACAAGAATATGAAATAAAATTATGTACTTTATTTTTGCAAATTAAATATATTTATAACATTATCGGTGATGCCATTATATTTAATAATTGATTTATGATTTTAAATTGAGATTTCATGATTTAATAATTATTATAATCTTCAAATAATTGTTTTTAAATGATAATAATTCATTTTAATCAGTTTTGAAATGATAACAAATCATTTATAATATTTTCACAAAGATATAAGATGGAATTGAAAATATAAAAAATTGATATCGTTTTATCGATATAATAGCACTTTTTATAAACAATTGTTTAATATTTTTTATATGGTTTTATATATAAAATGTGATCGGTATAATTAATTAATAACGATAACAAATGAGTTTTTCAATTATTATTTTTACATATATATGTAATTTAATTTAGAAATGAAAATATGCTAGTAATCAGCTTCTCGATTTTCAACGGTTTAATGAAGGTAGTTGTTCAAAGTTGTTGCAATTTTGTTTATATGTCATGTATACATATAACGTACATATGCATACTTTAAAACATGCAAATGCACACATAAATACATACATACTAAATACATACATACATACACATATATATACGCATTTATATTTATACATATATATATAAGAAAAAATCTAAGATATTTCACTTTTCTAATTACCATTTAATCTACCCAAAAGCATCCATCAACTCACCTTACACCATACCACCTCAAACACATGGAGGAGGAGGACATAGCCATGTGCCTTTGGAGGGGATGGGAGGGTGTAGGCAAATGCGTTTTAGTCCATGCACTTGTGGATATTTATTTTTTAATGTTTTCCAATAAATGCCCACCCATTTCTTCATAAATTCCTAATACTTATTCTCAATCTTCTTTTCTACTTTCAAGCTATTTTCATAGCTTCTTGTCCTAGAAAAATAATGGAGAAAATTATTTCAAAAATAAATTAAATTAGTATTATATATATATATATATATATTAGAAAATCCACTCAAATCCACTTCAAATCAACTTCTTCCCTCCACTATATCCCATGGCCACCATCTACATTCACCAAAGCCAAGCCCATACCCCTCCTCTGACCTAGGTCATGAGCACCAATACTAGGTCGAGCAATTTCAAGGGTCCGAAGTCTGATTCCTTGGAGTTTAATTTTGAGATAGCGGAGCTATATCCGTTTTAAAATTAGTTTAAGTGAAAATGAAGGTGAGAAACTATATATATATATATATATATATATATATATATGATAATGTGATATGATTTTTATGGTTGTTTATTATGTTTGATCGTCAAATTTGGATGTTGATTATATGTTTATTTTGATGTTGAAATGATTCACGTTCAATACATGTGGAATATCACAAAAGGAATCACTTTCCTTTAATAAATGAAATGTTGTGTATGAGATTGTTAAACCTCTTTAAAATGATTTTAAAAAAAAATTTATAAATATTTTAAAAGTGTTTCGACAAAGTTTGAAAATAATATGGAAATTGATCAAAAATAGGCGTTTCGCTACAGCCAATTTGCGGTTTCGCACCGCAGAAAGTTAAATTCATTTATACGATGGATTTGGAGTCTAAATTCTTTGTAATAAGAATTTTCCGAACTCTTATAATCATAGTTTTCGAATAAAAAAAAGGATCGCGATTTTGTTTAGTAAATTTTATAATATAAGCAAAACAAGTTTTCAGAATAGTCGCGGTTTGGCAGTTTGGAAACCAAAGTGACAAATTCTTTATAAATGATATTTTAATTCTTTAAAAATATGGAATAATTTTTGTAAATCATTTAAAATGTTTTAAAAGAATTTGATTTATAAAAATGGATTTCTAAATGATCGAAAAGTTGTTTTGATTAAATAAGCTTTAAAAGCACTATATGCAGTACTTTTTATAACTTTTGAAATATGGATTTAAACTTAAGTATTCTTTGCCAAATCTTTTATGAGTATTTTCAAATAAATAATTAAGTATTTTAAAGATGAATTAAAGATTTTATAATTTATTTAAAAAAGTTTAAATCAACGATTTAAAGAAAAGATGTAAAAATCTAGTGATTTAATCTTTGCTCTAAAAGCCGACGAGTAGACAGGATTTTTCTATTTGTGAGATCTAGATTTAAGATTCTTAAAATAAGAAGATGTCCAGGAGCAACTAGTGCTCTAGCTCATCTGGCCTCTTTTCTGGGCGAGGGATAGATAAGGTCAAAATGTCGGAAACGAGGCAAGTATAAAAGATTTAATTTTCCAAATTTAAAAAAAAAATTGAATAGAGACAATCTTCTTATATTTTCCATTAAATTCCAAGGAGAGAACCCACACTATCCGTGTGAATTTAAAAGATGATTTCACCATTATTCAACGAATAGCAAAGGATGAGTATGAAAACTGATGTCGAGTAAAATTAATATAATTTCTATAAATCCTTTTTACTCGAATACTAACTTGGGTTCACCATCTTAGGTAACATGGTTTCAAACTATAAGAAGTTATGATTTGTAAATAAAAAATCTTTTTTAAGATTTAAATATATGATTTGGAGATATTTTCCTAAGTAAAGGATGAAATGTTTTGGTATAACTCCAAGGTTTAAAATAGTTTTAAAGTAACCAAAGGATTTGATAAGAGAGATTTAACGATTGCGTATATAGCAAGAAGAAATGTTTAAAAGATATACATCTCTAAAAGATATTTTTGGAGAAAGTAATCAATAAAATGATAAGCACCTATTTACTTAGTATCTTTTTATCGATGATTGGTTCAGAGGAACCATGGTTGGATTTGAGTGATTCTTATTTGAAAACCACTTTGAACCAATTTATGTATTCGAAGTGAAGACATGGAACTATAGTAAATACAATGATGGGCTTCTTGGCATTGACCCTCGAGAGAAATTTCCCATATCATATATATGCAGCAAGAGTATCTTCATTTGATCTTCGATGCAAGAGCTGCTCGCTACTAATCCTAGGGATGATTCCCGACATGATATGGTAGGGGAGTTCCTTCGGTTTGTCATGTTCCTGGACAACTTGTATGGATGAATGTCTGAAATTGCATTTCTAATCACATTGACCGATCTCTATAAATGTATCATTTGTTTGGTGGCGGAGAAGGCAACTTATCTTAGCTTAACAGCCTTTCCTGCGACATACGAGCTCGGGAGTTATACGTTTGTAGAAGTTAGTTATGTGATCATGGAATGGCAGTGCGGCATTCAAAGTGAAATGTGTTATGTGAAAGGTAATTGTTACCTTGGGCCTCATCGCTTGGAAATGGCTTAAACATGACATGTCGTGAGTAATGTGGATCGCGCCCATAAGAGTATGGTGACCGCCCTTCTAGATTACTCTCTATATATCGAGTATGTTGTGTATGCTGTGGCTATGAATAGTTCGGTTACTATCGGGTGATGTCATATTCTGTTCTATTCGCCACCAAGTTGGTTCTGCAGGTAGGTTGGTCTTACTAGGTGTAGAGGTTTCAAAAGTTGTTGATCCTCAATACATCCCTCTAGAGATGTACTGCATGGAAGGTGCATGGAAGGTAGTTCTTTACTTGCCATTGCATGGAAATCCTTTCGACAATAAGTGCCTTCGAATTAGATTATAGAAACTACTTTGTAGTTAGTATGCTGGAATTTAATCAATATAACAAATTAATAAGTTTATTTGAAAAGTATCTTCAAAAGAATGTCATTAAAAATAATATTACCACATTTTGCGTATTAAAGATTTTGGTTACCATGAGGTAAAAAAATCGTTCCGTGTTTATATGTTGTGTGTCTTATAAGATACCCTTTGTTTATGAATATTCGTATTTTAAATTTTCTATACTGGTCCCATGACAGATCAATATTTTATTTTCTTTTTCCCTTAAACTCTAGATGTCCTATTTTTTTGGGCAGCCTAGTAGTCAGGTTTACTTAAAAGAAATCTGGAAGAGCTCGAAGAATGGAGCTAGAAGATTCTTCGTATGCTATTACCTCTTTTTCACCACACTTGTGTACTATCGTATTCCGCATTTGTAAGGACGGATATTTATAACTGTCCATGTTTAACTCTGATAAATGCATTTAAAATTTTCGTTGCAGATATATACATATTGAAATAATATATGTTATTCCATTTGTGTAAGATTCTGTTTTGTCTTTATTTTGTTTTACTCCATGATAATCTGCCTCTCCGGCACTTGAGTTTGCGACACATAAATACCAAGGATGTATTAGCGTCGATTCTGAGGATCGAAGAGGTGGGACGTCACAGTTTTTGACTCCGATATACTCTGTAATTTAGAGTGACAGTTTTTGTTGTCTTTGTTATATTACATGTTATCAATTCTGCTGTGAGATTTTGATTTCCCCATTCTTTGTTCTTTTCTTTTTATTTTGCCTTAATAGTCTTCCTTTTCGGTGAATGGATATTCAGCAATTGAATAATGTGGATGTATTCGGTGTCGACTTTTGATGGTCGAAAAAGAGGGTCATTACATTTTGGTATTAGAGCTGAAGGTTTAGCGAGAACCTTGGCTTTGGTTGGGTATGGATCACTAGAGATAGGGTTAGTAATACCCTAGAGTGATTAACTCATTAGAGGTAGGTATGTGACACCCTATAATGAGGTGAGTGTATTATACATATGAGAGCATATTTGTTATTGTTATAAAAACGTATTGTGGTAATTGGTCTGTTGATTTGTTTGTGAATTCTGGTCGAGACGTAGGATGCCACGGTATCGATAGGGATTTCTAAACACTTGAACCAGCCAAATGGACACGATATTGATTTTTTAAAATTTGGTAAATGAAATATTTTACCTCTATATTTATATATAAAGGAATAATTATCAAATTTATATAATTATTTATTGTATTTTTTGTTAATGATAATACTTCTTTATTATCATCATTGTCTGATTTGCCATGCTTAGATAGTTTAGGAGCATTGACTATTGTTTGTTGATTTTTTAATCCATGCTCAACTAATTTATGAGCATATATTATTTGATAATTGTAAATACAATAAGACGGACCCCTTGTGAATTAAGTTTCACAATTTGACTGTAAGGTGTTCGGAGTAAATCTTAAGTTTAAGCAATCTGTTAATAAAGGTTGTTCAAAATAATCTAAATAGAAGGATATGACAATTAAAGAATAAATATTTGAGAAAATTTTATTATAAAAAGGAGAATTATTATAGGTTTTTTAGCGGGATACGGAATGTATTGCCAAATATTCAATATGATTCCACAAGATCTGTTTTCGTTTAAGTAACGGATTCTAGCCAGTCGAAAGGATCCTCTGATCAATCCAGAGATCATTTCGATTAAATATGAAATTATTTTATATAAAGGTAGTATTATAGAAATTTGGTTTATAAAATGTGTTTTAAAAAGGATTTTAGAATTTAAAACCCGAAGTTGTTTGAAATAATTTCGAAAGGTTTTTTAATTTATATATATATATACACACACACACACACAGAGTAGTACTACTAGAAAGCATTTCTAAATAAAAATATTTTGGAAGAGAAATTTCAAACGGAATGCATTTTGTTCAGCGAAAACATCTGGATTAGTTTTGTGATAATCTTCTAAATGACGATCGGATGTTTGCTTAGGCAAACAATGTGGGGGCACTTAGTAAATTATTCTCTTTATCATTGTGCAATCGACATGAGTTCAAATCCAAGCGAACTAAAGTGGGTTTTAATAAATATATTATTGAAGTTATTTTATATAAAAATACTTATGGAATGTTTTCAAAAAGGATATTTGAAATAAAAATCAAGTAATTATTCTTAAGTTTCCTTAAATGAAACTGGTTTAAAATAAAGTTTTTTTGAATAATAATTTGAAAAATGAGAACTTTAAAACTCTTGGATAGAAAAGAAACAATTTCGCTCGAGTTTTAAATGGGTTAAATTAGATAGAGAGGTTTTGATAAATCAATTTATTTAAAACCATAATTTTAGTTAACTATATAAGATATGTAAAATATTTGGTGATATTGGGCTAATCTATAAACATCTTTCCTTAGAGCACTCTAAAGTAAAGGGTTTGGACGGTTGACTCAGTTTTAAAGACCCATAAAAAAATCTAATTTGTTTTTTGTAAACCCCACAACATTCTTTCCTTTTCTCTTTTTTTTCCTTTTCTTTTTCTTACTGGGTATACATATGTATAGTTTCAAAGAAAATAATATACGTATACACAATTTTAACTTACTGGATTATTTTAAAATAACGTATCATGGAGATTAAATTTTTTGATTAACTTATCTAAATTGTTTTAGTTACTAAGAAATTATTTCTAAAAAATAGAAATTAGTTTAAATTTAATTATTAGTAACTTAAATTTTGTTAAAAATAATAAAATATGTGGTTAATTAAATTACCAAATGGAAATTTAAATTTCTCAATTGACTCGAATATTAATAAAACATCTAATGTTTTTACAAGGTCTGAAATCGTGGAATCAAATCGAGTATGAAGTGGATTGCAAAATGAAAGGTGAGTTAATCTCACTCAGCTGAATTTTAATTTTAATTTAAAATGGTTAAATTTAAATAATTGATTGATTGATTAGATTTGGTGTGTTATATTATATATAGTATATCTTGGAATGTTTGATTTTCCCGCATTATATAGCGGATGAGACCCTATGCGCCGCATAATAGCGGATGATTTATACTAACCCCATATACCGCGATATTCCATCTCGAAGTGGAATTGGTATTTATATTATGCTAACGTCTGTGGATGCTGGGAAACAGGTTGGAGGGGTCCAACTGGATCCCTCGACATTTATTATTTAATATTCTCTATTGTGATTATTTGATATTCTATGATGAATTATAGTGGGAATATTGAATGCTATGATTTGATTGATTATATTTGGGTATAATGAGTTACCAAAAATATATAAATTGGATTTTGGAAAGAAAATAAAAAAAGTGAATTTGTAAGCGAAATAATCATAGAAAATTTGAATAAATTAAGAATGAATTGAAAAGAAATGGAAGTGATATTAAAATACTAATAAATAACTTCGAGTATGAAAAGAAAAAAAAGATTTTGAATTAACATTAATCAATGAATTGTAAAATTAAGCGATATTATTTTATGGAATAAAGAATTATTTTAAAATTAAATTTAAATTTATGTAAAAGGATTAAGAAGTAATTTGAGAAATCTAAGATTGGTATTTTCAGTTAAAAGTATTTTAAATCATAATTAAGGAATAAAATCTAAAATTAATGGATTTTGGAATAAGAGGGAGTAAATTGGAAATCAATTTGGAAATTGATTCAAGTGTTTGAAATTGGAAATTTAAAGAAGAATGTGAAGACAAGTATATTTCTCTGGATAGCCAAGTATGTTCAAAGTAAAGTTTTAAATATAAGATAAAAAGCTTTAATGTTGTTTTAAAAAGCATGTTTTAGAAAATTTATTATTTCTACTCGTTTAAATTCTTAAGTAAATATTTTCCAAACCTATTATCGTAGTAATTATTTAAAAAGTGACTTAGTATTTTGTTTTAAAAAGTGAAAACCTAGTTTTATATTTTATAAAGTAACCTTATTTTCAAATATTCATATAGTGTGTATTTTTAATAAATTATTGAAGTAGTTTTTTTTAAAATAAATGTTTTAGAGTATATTTCAAAGTAAAGCGTTTCAAATTATTTTAAAAAAAATCTAAAGTTTTTTTGCTTGGTGATTTCAGTGGGAATAGAAATACTTGGAATTTATTCTGAGAAAGGAAGATAGTTTGAAACTGTTTTTTAAAGGATTTGAAAAGTGGTAATATATCTTGTGAAGATATTTTTGGGATTAATAAATAATTTGGGAAATTATTTATTGTTTGATGGATGCTGTGAATGTTAATTGATAGTTAAATAACCGACTATCAATATTGACCAAATGCGTTGATCGTTTCGAAGAGACTAGGATCGGGATTTATTTCTCGAAAACCACTTCGATTCGGTTTGTACGTTCATGGAAAAACAAGTCGGATTCGAAGATGGAGCAGTGAAGTGCAAGGGCTAGTCGCTACTAATCCTAAGGATATTTCCAAAATGGATGTAGTAGGAATAGTGCCTTCGGTTCCGTTCGAACCCGGGACGGACTTGTATGGATGAATGCTTTCGGAACATCGTCAGGTAGGCGATGGGAATTCTAAGGGACGTGTTCTAAAAGGTAACGCTTAGCGTCAAGCCTCATCAAATGGGAATGACTGAAAATCAGGGGTTATGCAGCAAGGCTAGATGAGTAGCACCTATTCAAGGTGAGGTCATCCCTGTCTAAATGTCCCTTTTTATTTCGGCTTAGTGGTGCGGTTGCTGATCCCAACCGTGGGGTGATCTCACTTGGGATTATCCAGTAAGGGGTAGTCCCGGTCTTGTGTTACAGGGGAGTTAGGATGGCTCCTCGGTACGCTGATCTAGACCAGGTACTGTGACAGGTGGTACCCCATTGCATAGTCATTACTTGGAAATCTATTTTCCCTACGCGCCTTTTACGAGTTTTGTTTGTATTACCCACTCTGTAGCTAGTAGCTGGAATTTAATAGATGTAACAATTTCGGCTATTTTAATAAATATTTGTATATAGACCCTAGTATAATATCAGAGGATTTTAATAAAAAGTGTTTTAGCATTCGTAAGATAAAAACCCGACATGTTTATTTGTGGCGTGGTCTTACGAGATGCTTTTGTTTTCAAAAGAGTTTTTGAAACTTTAATAATCAATTTGAGTGTGATTTCTCACGCTGGTATTCCAGACTGACTCAGGTGTTATTTAACTGTAATGCTCGGGTCAGACCAAGTATTATAGGATACAGGATATGATGTTATGGAGCTCAGGAGACGAGCTGGATGATGATACGTACTTTCGTACTTGAATATTATTCCGCTGTGTGTCCAGTTGTATGTTATTGGTGATGTACTCTGAGGATGTACTCTGATGATGTATGTATAAACAGATATAGTACTTGTTTTTGGTGTAAATATTATTGAATATCTATTATATTTTATTTCCGCTGCGATGGTAAGATTCTGTTGTTGTTTTCTGTTTTCTCTTCTTCGACCTCTTCTTCTTTAACCCAAATGGTTCGTATTTCTGTACCATTTGAGTTGATTGATGTAGAATAGTGTTGATTCAAGGGGTACGGATTTGCGCGTCGTTACACATATTTTGTTTGGGCCTCCATTTGAATTTGAAAATAAAAATAAATAATTTACAATTAATTAATTAATTGAAATTGAAATTTTTGTACACACACTTAGGATCTAGAAGGGTAGTACTATACAAATAAATAAAATGGAGTAAGATTTATTTGTTGTTTTATAAAGAATTGTCTTTGTGAAATATTTATAAATTTAGGTGAAAATTTATGAAGAAATTCATAAAATGGTTTTTGAGTTGAATGGAATATTAAATAGAAAATAGAAGGGGTTTAGAAAGAGATTGGTATTATTAAGAAACCAATTGAAATAAGTACGTTAATTACACGTAGATCAATTTATTCGCACGGTTCTTGATCTAGGATTCGAATACAAAGCTCCAGGATGATTCACACCGGTCCGAAAAAGGATTTCTCACTTGATTCTTGTCAACGAACACTTGATTTGAATTCTCGATATGATACTAAAGTTATCTATCATAGTTTGTAGTACAAGGAGAGTGGAAGATTCTAATCGAGGAATCTGATCGAGGTCCGCCATAGAGAGGTCGAGTGAGCAATACTATTTTGGAAATAGAAGTTTATGTATATGAGCAAATGATCAGATCTAATATAGTATACAAATAATTTTTGTACATCCTATAGGCTTGATTATAATTATATACTTCCCGTGTACATAAAAAAAGTTGCAAACTTAAGCAAAATTATAAATCTTGTTTGTTAATCGTTTGCATTTTAAATTATGTTAGGTGTTAGATTTTTTTTTTTCCATGTGAAATTTAATAGATTGATAGTGTTAGTTTAATCCTATACGGAATTTGTTTTGTTTGGTTTTGTGATTTATATACCATAGTTTATAAAGCTTGAATTTATAAATAGAGGTTTTTGAATTGTTGTTTATTAGGACTTAAATATCGGTGCTTTTAAAAAAAACAATTTTGAAAGAAATTGTGTGTAACGACCCGGTCAAAAATTCCAGATAGTTAGGAAAAAAGAAGAAAGAGATAGAAGAAGAAGAAGAAGAACAGAAACTCCAAACATCTCACATTCGCAGTGGATAAAATATAATAATAAATAATAACAGTTTATAGAAGAATACTATATCGGTCGATTACATTTAAATACATCAGAGTTACATATATATTCAACACTAGACATATACAAATCAACATGTCTCAGATTTACAATACTATAATACAGCGGAAATAATCTACACGTTCTTGCCATCCAGCTCGACTCCTGAGCTCCAGAACGTCCCTACCTGAAAATCATAATACTCGGTCTGACCCGAGCATTACACCAAGTAACACCCAGGTCGGGCTGGAAACCAGCGTGAGTGAACCCCACTAACATAGAATACCAAGCAACAACTTATATAAACCCGAGGTAACTCGTATTAATTTACAAAGTCACAATTTATTTATAAACATCACTTACTCCATACATCCATTTTCTAAGTACAAAAATTTAGATTTAAATAATCCAATTCATTTAAATCACTTCATTCCAGCCTATAGATTTCACATATCAATCTATAAAAATTCGAAGTGGTTTCGGGTATTTCCTATACCCAAACCCTGTCTCTTCGAGTCTCATGTCATCCTAACCCAAATTATCCAAACGAAATACACAACATTTCATATCAGAGATATCAACTCATTCAAAGCATTCAATACCATTATCATCCATAAGCAAAGTTTGATTGCTACCAAAATTAATTTAATTAATTTTAATTGAATTTCTAACCTCAATCACTTAGATTTCTTTACTTTTCAATTAATTAATTTCAAATCAAATAATTCAATCATCCCTTCAATATTCATCTTAATTAATCAACCTGGATTAATTATCCTTCAATTTCATTCAAGCAACTATCTTTAATTAACTTCATCATATTAATTATCCTTAATTAAAACGATAAGTAATCTTAATTACTTCATGAACTAATTAATTGTTTTAGTTACATTAATCTTTAATTTCTTATATATTAACTTCTCATAAGTCACTCGTTATTGATTAATCAATCTTAATTAATCAATCTTTAGTTACGTCATTGATTATATAAATTAATGATTTCCAATTATATTTTAATTTATCCTAATCTAAATTAATTACATTAATTAAACCACAATATTAATCATTCTTGATTTATCTCAACCTGTAATTAACTATCCATTTATTTATTTTATGAAATAAATTAAATTTCTCCTTAATTAATAATCTTAATTAATCTCTTGATTTATTACAAAAAAATAATTATATTTTATTAATTTCATTAAGTAATTATTTATCAAACCATCCAATGATTATTCTGAATTACTTACACTTAATTAATTAACTTAAACTTAATTAATTAATTCAAACTCTTCACCACTAAATTAATTAACCCAAATCATTAATTAATTGAATTAGTTAATTATCTATTTTAATTACCCTACTAATTTAATGAATCACAAAACACCAAGCCCTTATTAACTTTAAAATGAAGACTTTTCCTTATTTATGACTTAAGTTTAATACAACTTAAAACCCCAATACTTCGAGTCAAACCACAGCTAACTCGAGAATTAACCAAAACCAAAGTCACATCATCATCAGTACACATCCAATCAACTTAAACATTCAACCAATTATTTAAATTTAACCATTTAAATTTAAATAAAAATCCAACGGAGTGAGATTTACTCACCTTTGCTGTTAATTGCAATCCCCTTCAATCTTGACTTTGGTTTCATCATAATTTCGACCTTGTAAAGACATTTTGAAAAAAAATCAATCACTATTTGATACTTAGATTAACTAATAAATTTATTTTAAGACAATAATTTTCTTCTTAAAAATCATTTAGTGGCTAAATAAATTAAATAAGTTTATTAATCAAATAAATCACTAAATACATTATTTAAAATAACTGGTAGGTTTAAATAATGTGTCTACGTATCTTAATTATCTTTTCTTCATTCCCAAATTGCATATAAAAATAATTTATATAGGCTTGAAATCTTACTTTTATATAAACTTTTAACATTTTAAAAAAAATCATTAACTTTAAAATAAAAACAGCTTAATTATAAAACCCATACTCTTTTTATTTTTATTTTTATAAATAAGCTAGTAGAATAAAAATTACAATATACATGTATATTATTTTTATTTTTGAAACTACATACACGTCTATAGAATAATCTATAAAGATTCCCAAATCGAACCCCTTTCAACACTTAAAAATCCTTATATATTTACTAGATTAAAAAAAAATTGTTTTGTACTTACTGAAATAAAACTTCTTCTGACAGATATTAAATCAAGACGGCACCGTTTTGAAATTAACAAATTTTAAATTTACTGTAAAACAAATCTTTCTCCTCTTTTTTTTTATTTTAGCATATAATTCAAAGAAAAAATAAACTACATTGCTGCCCAAATCAAACCCGAGATGCTCGATGTTGCAGCACCAACCCTAGCCGATAACGAAATCACTTCGCCCCTCGATTGTCTTCAGCGTCGTGATAGTCGCGAGACGACTGAAACGAACCACGCCACTTCGATCTCCTTTGCCCCGAGCGGCACCTCCATCATCGAAACCCACGGAAGACTCGAGCTCAACACGCTGCTGCTCTGACGACGTGGCCGTGCTCGCCTTAGATCGCCGCCCCTAATTCGCGACTCAATTCGAACATGGCTTCGGCCTTCACGAGATGACGCGATTCGCCTGTCGCAACATAGCCTCGCTCGAATCGAGCATCACTGTCTTGTTCGAGAATGAACAACATGATTTCCCCCCTTTTTCCCCCTTTCGGTCGCCATAGTTTGTTTAATTTTTTTTTTTAATGAGTTCAATCTGCTTCCAGAGTAAAGAGGGGGACGGGGATGAAATATAGGGTTGGGGATGGCTTCCTGAATACGCGTTGTAAATGAAAATATCTTGCTAATTTACTTTAAATTTAATTATATTATAAAACTTCAAAACGTCTCGTTAATCGCCAATTAAAATTTTGAACTTCTCTTAAGGAATGCCGCTAGGCGATTATAAGGTTTTACCCGCGTTCCGAACACAATGGAATGCGTTTCGGAGGCTAACTCGATCATATGCGCGAGTTACGAAAATAAACGATCAATTTTAAATTAAATCGATTAAAATAGTTCTAAGCGTTTTGAGCTGGCAGGGTCAAACGACAACTCTGATTGCTACGAAAATTGAAATCCGATAATAACTAAATATTATGGATCCAACGGAACTAGTTTCGTCGTATTTCGAGACTGTGCCTCGGAAGGCTATTTTTAAATATCGATTCAAACGATATATTATTAAAATTGAACAAACCACCTTTAAATTAAATTCAACCATTCTATTGTCTTCAGTATCATCATTATAAATTTTATAAGCCTTCAAATTATTTTAAACAGGCTTAGAGATTTCGGATTCAACAATTTACCCAATTTCAATTATTAAATTCAATATTTAAACTATATAATTCAATGATTTAATTATCAAGTAAATATTGATATCTTGAATTCAAGTTAAAATTAGCTTTTAAATGTTTAAAATCAATTTAATTATTCCATTTTAAATTGTTTAAAATTCTGTGTCGTCACATTGTTAAAGAAATAAAAGAAATACTATTTTGAAAATATATTGATAAAGTGTTATTGTTTCAAACATTTTGAAAGAATATTTATGAAGTGATTTTCAAAATTTTTTGTTGTGACTATGGGCAAGTGAGGGTTTTCAGATTCGGGAAACTCGCCAAGTATATTTATTTACGCTAAGTATTGTTTTAGGAGGAACTGGAATACCAATGGATGCTCCATGTTATTTGATTCTAGAGATATACCACGCTTCGGTAGGGAGAGCCCTCTCCTTGTCATAATTAATTTTGGTTTTGATATATTTCTTCTTCAGGGAATTTTAAAATATGTTTTTGAATATAAAGCCCGGGCGGATAGTTCTAAATTTATCTTTTGAAAAAATCGAATGTGTATTATCTTGTTATAGAATATTCGTTGTATTTTATTGCATTTGGTTGATATATTGCTTTTAATTGCATGTAGCTTTATTTCATACCAGAGTTGTATGTAGATTTATTTCATGTGAGTATTGCATGTAGAATTGCCTCATTATTATCAGTTGCATCTTATTACCTTGTTGCATACAATTATTAAATTATTTATGCTATTTGAGCTTACGATAGAGTTAGTTAGTGTATTGCTTTTTGTCAGCCTGACTCTCTTTTGGATTGTAAGTATTGTTAAGCAAGAGATTTCTACTTGCTTTCTTGTGCACATGCATTAGTACATAGATAATGAGTTGCTTGCAAAAAAATTAAAAGGAAATCAAACGCAAAAATGTACGTGCTATATTTAGAAATTTAATCGATGTTATGCCCCAGTATGTGAGGCCATTTGACTTTTGTTTTCTTTTGTTGGTTTAGGGCCCGTTGAGGCAATTTGTAGTTGTTCCAATTGAGCCACGCAAAGGAGATGCTTTGCCAAAATTTTCCATAATATTAGAGAATTAATTAAGAAATAAATTTAATAACTCATTCTAATTAATAAGTTTTTTAACCATAAGGGGTAATGACATTTTCTTATTGGGGATTTCGGGGATGAAATTCTCTTAAGGGGGAGAATGTAACGACCTAGAGTTTTGGTCATTGAATTTTAAATATTTAATTAATTTTAAATATTTCATTAATTAGATTTTGAAATTTAATAACCTATATTCAAATATAGGAATCACTTAAATATTTGGATTTGTGAATTAAACATGGACTCAATAATTTTATTTAACTTCTTTTAATTAATAAATAATATTGGGAAATTCAATTTATAAATTTATTTGCAATAGTAAATGGTTCGAATGAATAATAAGAAAGTTAATTATCAATAAAATGACTTGATTTTTATTATAGTATTTTTAATTGAATTTATTGGATTTTTCCATAATATTTAAACTGGAAAATATTTAAAATATCGTTTGATGATATTTCGACAAATGATGGTACTTTTGTGGTTTTACGGAATATGAAAACCAGTGAATTTTATAATTTTTTAGGAATCATGTCACATTTTTTAGCATGATCTTATTCTTTTGGTCGTCCGGGCTCCGTACTTGAATAAAAATCTGTGCGGCAAAATGCCGACACAAATCTTTGCACATATATTTATTTGTCCTTACCTAGATTTTCGATGGCTAGAGAAATTGATTCTGATGTGTAAAAAGTAAACGTAATCATTTTATTGTTATTATTTAAATTTGGTTGTAAGACGAAAACAAGATCAAACACATAGCCTTTTCTTCTTTCTCTCCTCTCTGTTATTTTTGTTCTTCATTTTCCAGTTAAAAAAATAATGGTTGATCCGATAAAAATTCAAAATCCACAAATATACTCATCTAAAAATCATGATAGTCGACTTATTGCACTTGTATGGTGTCAAGCTTCACCTCCCTGGACTTATTGGTAGGCACGACAATGATTTAGGGATGCTTGACCTCAAGATTGCGATCTAGGGTTTGAAATCGTCATCAGTTCGAGAGAAGATAGAAGAACTGGAGACCACCATTGTTTTACACTTGCCAACGTTTACCTCTCCACCCAATTTAAGACGAACTAGCCCTGTATTGAAAACGCAACAATTTGGGGCTTCTGGTGACATTAGGTTCAAATGTTACCGAAAGGGAGTTCGATTGGCGACTGTTTGGAGTACTTTTGTTGGCCGAGGAAAGATGCGACATTTAGAAGGGGAGAAGCAGGTGTTCGGTCAAAAAATTGCTCGGGTTGTTTGAGCTTTAGGAGGTTGGTTGCAGTAAGTGGAGCACGAGAGGTAGAGTTCGGCGGTGAAGTCGAATTGAAATTTCATCAAGTGATGGCGTAGGTTTGGCATGCATGTGCAAATGTGAAGGGGCGTGTATCACAGCGTGCAAGGAAGTAATTAGAGGGTTGGATAAGGAGATGGTTATGGGGGATGGTATTAGTTCAAAAGGTGATTAGTTAAGTTATGTAGCTAATTGATTGTTTTAATTAATCCCAAAACATTAAAATGAATATCTTGCACATATGAGGTTGAAATCGAACTTGGTCCGTCGCGTTGCACTCATAGCTTTGAACACTACGCTTTGGAATTGGATTGGTAGGAGATTGGACCTTGTAAAATTTCAAGCTAAAATCGAATGTTCTTCAGACCGGAATGGTTCGCTGATAACTAGAATTTCTATGAGTTTACTCACCTTACAATTAGTTATATAATATCTGTAATGTTATAAATTTGAATGTTTGATTGATAGTTTAGATATTGTTGTTGTTGTTTGATTGATTATTTGGTTGAAAATCCCCTTTTGGAAAATGGATGACATATTAACTTAATTGCAATGAACCCATATACTATATATATATATATATATATATATATATATATATATTGTTTGTAACGATTATTTTATAGGGAATATTTATAGAAAGACCTGAAGGGATTTCTCGCCAATAATTATAATTTATTTCTCATGTTGCCTATATTGATATTTAGTTGTAATTAATTATTATATTCTATTTTAAATTGTTTAAGTGTCGTTATAGCAATTTTCGCTATATCATGAATTATTGAATATCATCTCCTAAACCCTTTGTGTGTTGAACTTGAGCTTGTATTTTTACAAAATTAGATGTTTAAAATTCATTAATCATTTTAATTAATGGTATTTTAACTTAATTAATCATTTTGATTAATGATATTTTAATTTAGTTAATCATTTTAAGTAATGATGTTTAAGTCAATGAATCATTGTTACCAGAGATGCTTAAATTTAATTAATCACTTAATTGATGATATTTGAAATTAATAAATCATTTTAATTAATGATGTTTGAGTGTATTAAATTATTTTAATTAATGATGTTGTAAATGTAGCAGAATAATTTAATTAACAACATTTAAATCTAAATTATCATTTTAATTCATTATATTTGAATTTAGTTAATCGTTTGAAGTAACAATATTTGAAATTTTAGTAGTCACTCTAATTAAGATATTTGAATGCAATTAATCATTTTAAGTAATGGTATTTCAAGTTAATTGATTAATTTAACAAAGGTATTTAAGTTAGTTAATTGATTTAATAAAAGTGATTAAAGTTATTTAATGAATGCGTTTCAAAGTGACTTAACTGATTTAGTGTTTTAAATTAATTTATTGGGAAAGTAAAAGTGTTTTAGAAATATTTAAATGTTTAAATTAAGATAATTGATCGTTTTATTAAAAGAAATTATAGATTTGATTTATTATCTTTGGGATAATTAATATTGTTTTTAAAATAATAAAAGAGTATAAACATGATTAATTATCTTTCGGGATAATTAATGTTGGTTTAAATTTATAAAAGGGAATATTAATTTGATTTACTTTGTTTATGAAAATTATTGTAGTTTTTAAAGTTATACGAAGGTTATATAAATTATTCTTCGGGATGATTAACAATTGATTTAAAATTTATAAAGTAATTTAATTAATATATTATCTTTTGGGATAATAAATATTGTTTTAAAATTTATAAATAACAGTTTATAAACAAGAAGATCTTTTAAAAAGAATTGTTCCAAATAAAGCTAAGTGAAAATGGTTTTGGGTTTTTAATAAACAATGTTTGACATTTGTTTCGACCTTGGTTTTAATTCCCTTAGAGAATATAATTTACCCCTTTAAAAGATTATTTTAAAGAGTTTTTTTAAAGTGTCTTAAAGGTATTGTGATGTGAATATCAAGCGAAAGTGAAAACAACCATCTTATCATTCTCGATAGTTGATTTATCGACTATCGACTTTGATTCTACTTTCTTTTTTATATTTCGTCACTCTAAGATAATGTATTTCTCATTTGAGCCTTGTTATCCTTTGTCGAAAATGATTAAACCTAAAGAGTGAGTGGGGGCCAAGCTACGTAGGGTAACGCTTTGGCGCATTGAGATGTGAAATATCGGATACTCAGTAACAGTGGGCGGGGTCTGGCTTAGAGGTTTTCGAGAGCCATCGAAGTTCACAAGTATATTTCTAGAGGTATACTTTCAGTAAGGAGGGTGCACCCTCCTAGTCATTGTTGGAAAAACTTCTTTTTTCCCTTGTTGTTAATTCAAAATCTTTGAATTATTTCCTTAATTGCATGGAGAAATGCCCTGTGCTCTTCTCTATGTTCAATTATTTGCGACTATTCTTTGAAGTCTGGAATTTGATATTATTTATGCCCATTCATTCAGTATGAGATTTATTCTTACCAATACCCACCCTTTTATTTGGATTGTTTCTACTATTTATTTCCACTCTTTCTTGATTGGATTATTATTTTGATTTTTTTCCATTTCTTCATTTATGGATGTTATTCTTATGAGGTAAAAACCATTCTGCGTTAGCAGCATGGTTTCACTGAATTTTTATATTTTCATCGTATTACTTGAGTTTTCTCATGGTGGTTTTCAAGACTAAACTGGTGTTATTTTATTATAATGCTCTAGTCAGACCTAATTTTTCCTAGGCTAGCTTTGGTGGTACGAATTTATTGGAGAAGTGTTGGATGTTCGCCTATTGTAGTGTTTTATTTTCCGCTGCATTATATTTTATACCTATTAGCAATTGTAAGGTCGAATTTTATAATTTTCCAACTGATAATGGTTGTTTTTAACTCTGATGTACTCTGTATTTTGAGCAATAATTTTTGTTGTCTTCGTTATATTTATGTTGTGATTTAGCTATGAGATTCTGATTTCCCCATTCTCTATTCTTTTCTTTTTATTTACCCTAACAATCTTCCTTTTCGGTCATTGGATGTTCGGCATTCGAATATCGTGGATGTATTCGATGTCGATCGAGGGTCGAAAAGGCGGGTCATTACAAATAATGTGTATCTTCTTATACATAAATAAACTCTAATATAATGTTTAAATCCATCAAGTCGGAAGTTATAACTATAATCAATATACAATATGACTATGTTAAGCCAACCTATACACCTTTTTATAGACATTATTCCAGATTCAACATTATGCATACCATTTTCAATTCAGTTTGCTGGCGATAATGTAGAGTTGCATTTATAATACCCAACGGGAGGAAACCTTTTTTGAATTCAAACTAGTTAGCACACTTATATTTAAATAAAGCCACTTATTATTCAAATTAGTAAGGACTAAAATGAACTTACAAAGACATATAGTAACTATATAATATAAAAGTTGGTATATATGTATTTATACACACATATATGACTCCAAGCAACATGGTGCAAATTTTTCATACAATGGATAATACTATGTACTAACAGTTAATAATTAAGTTATACAAAAACCAAATCCTTAACACCATTTAGAAAGTAACTCATATTACTTAGTGGAGCGACCTATTTATTTATTGTAGTATAAAAATCAAAGGTTAAATGAGTGTTATAGATCTAAATTAAGCTTTATTATGATGAAAAAGAAACATTCAAACAATATATGTCATATGATATCTACTTGAAATCGCAAATTTTTTATTTTTTCCTAGTTTCAAAATCATCTCATATCAATAGCTTCTTGTTAACCCGCCTTTTGTTAAGGCCACAAACAGGCAGATTCAAACTAACCAGCTTCACGATTATCGAGGCTGAAATATGACAGATTCAGTTTAAAAGGATGAAGTCCACTTGGATATGTCGTTTGGTTTGGAAGTTGTGGGTCCTTCGGCATGGACGGCTCGGTCTGGAAGTGAGGGTCGCTCGGCATACGTCACTCAGCATATGCCGCTCGGCATACTTCACTCGGCAAGGTCGTTCGGCATTGTGTTAAGGTCAGGGTCGTTTGGCACAGACGGCTCGGCCTGGAAGATGGGGTCGTTCGGCATGGACGGCTCAGCTTGGAAGATGAGGGTCGTTCCGCATGGAAGGCTCAGCCTGGAAGATGAGGGTCGTTCGGCATGGACGGTTCGGCCTGGAAGATGAGGGTCATTCGGCAGGATTACAGGACTACAGGATTGCAGGAATGTAGGATTGCGGCTCGACAGGACTGTGCGATCAGCGGGAGTGCGGCTCGGCAGGAGTGCGGCTCGATTGAAGTGTGGCTCGGCAGAAGTGCGGCTCGGCAGGACTGTATGGCTCGGCAGGAGTGTGCGGCTCGATAGGATTACGGCTCAACAGGATTGCGGCCCGACAGGAGTGTGCGGCTCGGTAGGATTATGGTTCGGCAGAATTGCGGCTCGGCAGGAGTGTGTGGCTCGGCACGGTTGTGGCTCGGCAGGATTGCGGCTCGGCGGGAGTGTGCGACTCAACAGCATTACGGCAAGGCTGGATTGCGGTTCAGTAGGACTAAGGATCGGCAGGATTGCAGGACTGCAGGATTGCAGGACTGTAGAATTGCAGGAGTGCGGGACTATGACTCGATAGGATTGCAGCTCGGCAGGACGATATGGCTCGGCATGATAGTATAGCTCGGTAGGATGGTGTGGCTATAGACCTGATGGGCCTGGGCTACTCAGAAGGCCCAACAACCTGGATTTGCCTATAAATACAACATGTGGGCGTTTAGAAAAGGGATCTTCTTTCGGCTCTCTAGTTTTCTATTTTCTAAGGCTAGGACTACTCTGCAGTGTTGTAAATGTAACTGATTCTAACATCAATAAAAAGAAAACTTCTGGAGTGGACGTAGGCTGGAGTTAGCCGAACCACTATAAATCTGTTATCCTCTATTGCTTTCATTTTTATTTTGACTGTTCTTCATATTATTACTCTCTACATACATTCTATCTGTTATATGTGACTGTTAATTTGTGCTTTCATTTACATTTGGGTGTTAGTGACCAAGTTTGGCGCTAACATTTTGGTGCTTTCACTGAGAAGGCAAATACTCGGGGATTTTAGAGCTAGGAACTTGGATTCTAGAAAGTAATGGCTAGGCCATCAACAAGGAAGCAAGTGACAAAAAGAAGTAATCAGAAGGGAAGTCAAGAGGCCACCTCTGGAGCTAGAGCAGGTCAAGAATCCATCTATATCACTAGGGATGAGATGGAGTTGATGCTGAAAATGCAGGAAGACATGATACAGAACCTGCTTCGACAGGTTGGACATGTTAGAGCACAAAGTCAAGGGAATGGACCAACTGTGGCTGTTGGCATTGCAGAACAAGGAACCAGAGCTGTAGAAGTTTATGGAGGTCAACACCAGAACCAGACTGGAGGGGTTGAAGGAAATCAGCAAAGACTCAGGGGCAGACCTCTAGGATTGGATACTGGGAGAGCGGTGAATGAAGCTCAACAAGCAAGGACCAACATGAACGTAAATGACCAACATGATGAGTACTACCCGGAGTACCCCCTAGGACGTGGGAGGCAAGGTAGAGATGCAAACAGGGGACTATCTTCGAATAGAGACGAGCGGATGGCTGGATTAATAAGAAGGATTATGAGATGAGGATTGTTAAGCGAAGGCTTAGAGGAAGTCAGTCGGAGTCCGTTCACTCCGAATATCAGAAATGCAAGGAATCCTCCAAAGTTCAAGTTACCCGTGCTGGATCCTTATGATGGGAAATCAGACCCAACCATGCATATTACTAGATATATCAGGCATATGGAACTGCAGGGGGCATCCGAGGAAGTGATGGCACGATGCTTCCCTCTATATCTAACAGACTTGGCTGTGCTTTGGTTCAGGCAGCTAGAGTGTGGATCGATCAGAACATGGGGTGAGCTAGTGGAATGCTTCATGAGACAGTTTAGGAAGATATGATGGTCCTGACAAAAGGAAAGTGGAAGCAGGATGGTAGATATGATGGTCCTGACAAAAGGAAGAAATTTTGAGAACCCAGATTCAAACAATATGTTGACTTGATGGAAAAACTAGAACGGACTTACACGGAAACTCGGGGGCACCTCCCCTATCAGAAACCACCCAAGAGAGATCCCATGGAACGGAAACGTAGAAGTTGAAAGTATTACCTATTCCATGAGCTGGAAGGACATGCTACTAATATGGTTATCAACATAACGTAGACTTTGGATATCGAATTTGAGGCTATTCAAAACACACCTTCTAATAGCAAGGCATGTTTTGGGGGGTAAATGTTAAACCGCTTTCTGTCAAGGCCATAAACAGGCGGCTTCAACCTAACCAGCTTCACGATTATTGAGGCTGGAATATGATAGATTCAGTTTAAAAGGATGAAGTCCACTTGGATATGTCATTCGGTCTGAAAGTTGTGGGTCGTTCGGCATGGACGGCTCGTTCTGGAAGTGAGGGTCGCTCGGCATACATCACTCAGCATATGCCGCTCGGTATACTTCACTCGGCAAGGACGCTCGGCATTGTGTTAAGGTCAGGGTCGTTCGGCGTAGACAGCTTGGCCTGGAAGATAAGGGTCATTCGGCATGGACGGCTCAGCTTGGAAGATGAGGGTCGTTCAGCATGGACGGTTCGGCCTGGAAGATGAGGGTCGTTCGGCAGGATTGCAGGACTGCAGGGTTGTAGGACTGTAGGATTGCAGGAGTGCAGGATTGCGGCTCGGCTGGATTGTGGTTAGGCAGGAGTGCGGATCTGCAGGAGTGCGGCTCGGTAGTAGTGTGCGGCTTGGCAGGCGGATTGTGGCTTGGCGGAAGTGTGGCTCGGAAGGACTGTGCGGTTCGGCAGGACTGTGTGGCTCGGTAGGATTGCACGGCTCGGCAGGATTGCGGCTCGGCAGAATTGCGGCTCGGCAAGATTACGGCTCGGCAGAATTGCGGCTCGGCAGGATTGTGGCTCGGCTGGATTACGGCTCGGCAAGATTGTAGGACTACAGGATTGTAGGACTATAGGATTGCATGAGTGCAGGACAGCGGCTCGGCAGGACGGTGCGTCTTGGTAGGACGGTGTGGTTCGGCATGATAGTATGGCTTGGTAAGATGGTGTGGCTATGGACCTGATGGTCTCAGGCTACTCATAAGGACCAACAACTTGGATACAACTTGGATTTGCTTATAAATACATCATGTGGAGGATTAGAAAAGGGATCTTCTTTCGCTCTCTGGTTTTCTATTTTCTAAGGCTAGGACTACTCTGCAGTTTTGTAACTGTAACTGATTCTAACATCAATAAAAAAAAACTTCTGAAGTGGACATAGGCCGGAGTTAGCCAAACTACTATAAATCTGTTGTTCTCTACTGCTTTCATTTTAATTTTGACTGTTCTTTATATTATTACTCTCTACATACATTCTATCTATTATCTATGACTGCTAATCGGTGCTTTCATTTACATTTGGGTGTTATTAACCAATTTTGGCGCTAACACTTCTTCAAATGGGTCTATATGAGATCGTTAATTTTCTATTATTATTTTCAAAATTCTAAAATCATCTCACATCAATATCTACTTCAAATGAGTCTTTGTGAAATCACTAATTTTCTGTTTACTCTGTGTGAAATCACTAATTTTCTATTTTTTTAAAGTTCTAAAGTCATTTCACATCGCTAGCTTCTTTAAATAGGACTATGTGATATCGCTAAATTTTCTATTTTTTTACGTTCTAAAGTCAGCTCACATCGGTAGCGTCTTCAAATGGATCTCTTTCCACTTAAGTGTGAATCAATATCAAAAATGGAATGAATGAAGATACATCATGCACATATAACTCAAGCATTTATTATATATGCTTCTACTGTGTATGTAAATATTTTGTTCACCTTAGAAAGGAATCTATGTACTCATGAAATCATCTTACATTACAAAGTTGGGTGCCAAAGTATAGACCTTTTTCCTGTAATTACCGTTACAAAACATTAACTACAAAAACAGATATAATCACATAAGAAATAAATATTTTATAGAAAACATAAAAGAAGGTAGCTATTAAGATACAAAATAAAACAAGAAATGGGAATATAATGGTTGTTACCTTTTTTGTTGACTACCAGTACCTTTTTTGTTTTGTTTTATTAAATTTTCTTTGTCACTAATGTGTAATAAGTTGTGGTACAACAATGATGCCCATGTTTAAACTGGATAAATACCGCTCTTCACGTATTAAGTGTTATTGGTATCATCTCCAAAAGGAAAAATATAAAAGAATAAGTTACTTTGAAGTTCAAGATTGTCTTGAAGAATGAGTTATGCAGATTAGACCAATATAAATATCTAGAAAACTTTGAAATTTTAATAGACAGTTGAAGCCACTTACTACACATTATTGAGTTAGTCAATCCAAACAACAAATAAAAAAATATGGAATATTATAATTTAAAAATATGTAATTAGTCATGCATATACCCATAAGTCAAATATAATTATAAGACTTATAAGCAACATGGTAATTTTGTTTTCATGATATTTGAAAACTTAAATAAACTCCCATTTGTGTAATCATTATTTTAAAGGGAACCGGAATGAGCATAACACTAACTCGTTAATTCAAACGGCATGAAATTTCATGTAATTATAACTCTATGTTAAACATATACTACTTTTTGATTATGTGTTTCCTTTCACTACATAAGAAGAATAAAAATATTGCTAAACAGACTAAAAATATAATAATATGTTAAATATTGCATTGAATCATATCATAATGTTAAAAATGGATTTCATGGGAATAAACATTAAGGTTTTGATCACTAATCACACAAAATCCACAGTAACATCCTAAGAGGTTGACAATGAATTGAACATCATAACATAACTAAAAATCATAAAATAAGTGCAAATCATAAGACTATATGAATGCAGTTCAAAGTAAATATAGAAGTACCTTTTGTTAGGGTTTCTATTTCAGCCTCTAGAAGCATTGATGACCTTTTGGCATCGGCATCAGGGGCTTTTTAATGGATCATAACTGGATTTCAATTGTGAGAGAGAATGAATTCACATAATTCGTGATTTTCCATAGGTCGGTAGTGAGATGTTGGGATGAGGTACCATCTTTAAAGATGGAAAATGTAAGAGAAAAATAATAGAGACTATGGATGGTATACACAGATAAAAGGGAGAATAAAAGATCCAATAAGAAAAAACCCGATAGTTGAGTTTAAAATTCACAAAATATCTAAGGGGGCTTCTATTTTGTTAAAACCTAACTCAATGATAATAGTATAACATAGACTCGATGCAGATTTGTTGAGTTAGGACTTTTATTTGGCATGGTCTTGTCGAAAATGTTATGTTAGTATTATTTTAATGTACTATGGCTTATGTAGCATTTTTTTAATCTAACCAGTCAATAAATGAATTTATTTATTTTCTAGAGTAAGAATTAATGGCTACGTCTTCAAGCACTCATATAACACCAACAATGTCAAATCGAAAATAATTAGCTTTAGAAAGAACGAAGAAACATATTTTAAAGGAAAGTCTAAACATTGGTGGTATTAACATTGATAGTAGTAGAACTAAGGAGAATGATAGTCAACTAAAGCACTCTATCAAGGGAGCTACAGGGGGTCAAATCATGAAGAGGAAAATGCAAATGAGGAAGAAACACAACAGGAAAGCGAAGAGGAGCAAAATTTAACTGAAGCTTTGATGAGGAAGAACAATGGCAAGAAGCTGATGACACAATTTTCAAGTCATACTATCGAAACTAAAGCTTAACCATTTGTGCTCTTTGCTTAAAAAGATCATATTGCCTATATCATTTGAATTTTTTGGTAATTTTTTCATTTTATTTAGTAACTAGATTGTTAATTATTATGAATGTTTGTGTACCATTTTGTTTATGTATGCACCCAGGGACGAAACTAGAATTTTCAAGCTTCACGGCCATGTTGGAACTCATAAACATTGGGGTTTAAGCAAGGGATGCAATTTATAAGAATGTAGTAGCTAAATCAAGATTTGATCATATAATAAAACATGCATACAAAGAAGTTGATAAGGCTTTGATCAATGATTTTACAAAAATATACTATCCAAAAAACGAATAAAATTCGTCTACCGTTCGATGAAATAAAAATAATTATTGATGAAGAGCTTCACATTACTTGTGACGACCCGAACTCGATATCCAATCAACGACATCAAATTCGTATCGCCGGAGCTTATAACAACATCATATGAATATAAAACAGCGGAACAAAAAGAATATCATGCATACATCACAGGTACAACATCATAATATCCAACAATACATCAGAGTATATAATACATACACCACAACTCCGAATAACATCATAATGATACATCGATGATCATATATCCAAAAGTCTTCATAGGAATATAATGGTAACAATCTCCCAAAACACTAACCACCTGATATCCAAAAAGCTTTTAGAATATCTCCAAAGCAAAAGCTCCAAAATACAGCTAACTCCAAAATATGCAAACCTGCAACTAGGCTGTCCGTGTAGAAATTATGGGCACCCAGAGTTTAGAAAAGAAACAATAAACTCTGGGTCAGTCATGGGACTGGTGTGAGTAAACAAAAGTAGTTGCTTTTAAATAAACTAGATTTATTAAAGAAAATTCGTTATGCTTTTTGGAAAATGAAACTACCATAAGACCTTCCGCCACATACACAATGCAATCGCAGAATTGGAGGAGATTTCTTCTTATGATAGTCAAATATGCTTGATACGAGAAAATTCTTTCATATTATTACTAGTGCATAGTGTAGAAAGCATTTAGAAAATAGAATATTAATCTTAGCCAGCATGGACATTTCGTACTATGCCTACTATAGCTACCATCTAAACAGTGGTGACCACCATAAGTAAATGGTAGGTTTTACAACTTAAAACCGTACAGGGTTTCGTATTGGGAATTGGATTTCCAACAAATGGTCAGGCTAAGGAACTTCCTACTGCCACATGGGTACGCCTCTGGCGGGACGTCCCGAGAACCTACCCGGCTCTCTGCCAACACAAGGCCGGGTTACCTCTGTAACTAGGTAACTGCTACTCGAGTATGCCACTCCCCGGTCCTTTGGGACCTTTATCCGAGGGCCCTATGTCACAAAGCAACAACCACACAGTAAATGAGATTGGAGCCACCACACAGGTAAATATCTGGGCTCCATACCATGACAATACCTTTTTCCAGAAGGAAATGACATACCCTAAAGGGCGCGACCCTCATAACCTTGCCGCATCTTTCCCGTTTCGACCATTTCCGGGTTGTGAGGTCCGATGAGGTCTCGTCCACAAAGCTATGCTTTACACGAAAGCTTTGCTTTGATCACAAATGATCAACTAATGATCATCAACACACAGCAGCACTTAGCATGTCACGCTACCAATTTGAGAATATATCGCTGATAACCTTCAATTACATAACCTCTGAGCTCGTACGTCTCAGAGAAGGGTGTTAAGCTAAGAGAATAAACTCTCCGCCACCAACAGATATATATTTGAAAGAAATCGGCTCTATATCTCAAAGTGTAGTGTCAGACACACGACCATACAAGTCTGTTCCGGGTTCGAACAGAACCGAAGGCACTTCGTCCAATAAAGGAAGAAGCCCTTGCAAATCCAGGTATCCACAATCCCGATCGAACTTCCCATCACTTAGGAAATCTCTATACCGGAGCAACTCAGTGCAGAGACAATCGATATGTTATTCTATCGTTTTTGAAGACACCCGGTCTTCACCACCGGTCTTCAAATGCTATCCATTTCGACGTATCACTATTCGGAATGGGTTATACGACACAAAGGTCCTCTCCCGGCTAAACCGAATAGTGTGCGGTTAATTTTCAAAACACGTGGACATATCAATCACAAAGATTCACATTCAGGGTTCGATGTGGGTTTCGGATAACAAACTGAAATCCGACTCCCCGTCGCATCGAAGTTTAAATTGCCGTTTACGACAAAAGGGTTTTCACATCTATACAGAGCAATCACAGTCATAGTGCATCACACAGTATCACAATCACAACAGAAAACAATATAGTGCATAACAATGGTTAATTATTTATAAATCAAAGTGAATGTAATTTAATAAATTAACCTGATAATTATCTTTATTGATTATTTTAAATCAATGTTTAAAATTTCACTTAATTATAAAAGTATCAAATTTTAAACTGACTTTATTAATTACTTAATCTCAAATTAACTATCTTAATTTATTAATTCTTAATGGTTAACTACTTTTATTTTCTAATTATTCTTTAAATAAATCAACCTTTAATTTCAAAGTAATTTTAAATCATAAATTATTTAATCATCATTTAACCATCATAATGTATTTGTTTTAAGTTAACAAATTTGAATATATTTCTTAAATATTTTGTTAAGTAAAACAAACACTTTTCATTTTCTTGGCCAACTATCATCATTTATAAAAAAAAACAAGTTAGAAAAACATTTTTTAAACTATGTTGCAAAACTGAGATTTGTTAACTTCAGGTTCAACCCGAGGGGTTCTTCGAGTCATCCCCGATAAAAATAGGCCTCTGCTTCGGGTTTTAGTTGAAACTCACCCGAGTGCTAATTTTTTTATTTTTAAAATCCTCTTAAGTTCACCATTCAACATGCTACACCCTGGACAACTCGAGTCCTGCTTCGAGTTTTTACCCCGGTTTCCCTAAAGTGACTTCGAGTCACACTGCCACTTTCCCCAGATCCCACACTGACACACACCACTGCACGTATACGTGCATGGCCAACTCCACCAACGTGGGACGGTGCTGCGGCCTCCCACACGTTGCTCTCCACCTCCCAAAACAGTACGAACACCCAGAGTTTCAAATTAAACTCAAAAGCAAATTCGAGACGTTTCGACCAACAAACCCAAAAACACATCGCCGGGAAATGAGCCCGCGCCACCTCCTCTGACCATCATAGGCCATGGAAACTTGACCGGTGCTCTGCCTCTCTTCACTGCCTCGATCGCCACCAGTGCGATCACCTCCGGTGAAAAGTCGACGTGGCAGCGATCAGATTTGTCAACAGCGTTCCAATATGGGTTTAAACCCTAAACTCGATTCGTTCTCCCCATTCATACATTAGAAATTTTTTTCAAAAATTTTCCTGGGATCGTGAGTGTTTAACCCAGCTTCACACAAATTTCTAGCATCTAAAAATTGTTAGATGATCAGAAATCGATCAAAATACCATTTTCGTTCAAATTCAAACTGTCCTTGAAATACTCAACTAAAATTCATAACTATTGTTTTAAAAATCTTATTTCCATAGGCGCATTCAAATTATAAAATCAAATCAATGCTTTAAGATACTTGAATCAATTGAAAAATTCCATTTTTACTGTAATATTTAGGTTACAGAGTCAAAATTTTCATTTCAAGCTCAACACAAAATTTTAAACTGTGATGCAAGTTTAAACAACTTATTTTTGTTTGAAAAATCCTAAGCTAAAGGGTTTATATGAAGTTTTATTTGATTTTTTTTCTTTTTTTCTTTCCTTCTTTCACTTTGCTCTGAAACCAAAAACAGGAAGAACGGGCTACTTAACTACACAGTACAAATCTATAAATCCAGAACCAATAAATTAAAAATATACACGAAGTTATTCATAAGTCCATCCACAGATTTAAGATTTGAAAGTTGAATGTCTACTCACCTGAGACCAGAAATAACAAAGCTGTTTTAAAATTTTGAAACAGAGAGCTTTTAAATTAGAGGCTGCAGTTTTGATCTTTGTTTTCCTTCAGTAAATTGTTTTTTTTTTTAACTTGATATAAAAAGGGATGTTTAAAATTTCCTTTCTTTGCTGTATTTTGCTTTTGAACAGACTAAATGTATATAGAGGTGTATACATATATATAAAGGCTTGTACAGGGTAGGGGAGATATTAACTGGTACAAAGTTTTCTTTTATTCAGATATGTTTTCTTCTTGTTGACTAAGCCAAAATAAATTCGGCTGATATGATTTTTGTTTATGTGCTGAGGTTGAAAGCATTTAATGCATGTTCCCATCTTAGTTTACATATATATGTTGTTGATTTCTTTTATAAGTACAATTTTGTTTTTGTTTGTAGATATTTACCTTCTTGCATAAGCTTTGTTACCTGGTTTATATTTTAATTTACAATCTTATGTCTTATGTCTTGAATACTTCCAGCATTGTTATGTTCCACTTGATTATTATAAGTACATTTTTGTTTTTGTTTTTTTTTAAACAAAATTTTGTTTACATATAAATATACTTACAGCAAGGTTTTGTATACCTACAGCAAGTATGTTTACATTGGATTATTAAAAGTACTTTTTATTTTTCTTTTCTTTTATTGAAAGGAAGTTCTATACTAATATATTATTTGATCTTTTGATAAGTGTTGCTTTGTTTCATTTCTTATTTAAATACTTACTTCCTTAACACATACTTTGTTCATTTTATTTTCTATTTGAAGTTTTACAATCAACATTTAATTTATCATTCATTTAAAAACTTAAACTATCAAACATTTATTTACTTCCATATAACTTTATAATATTAATATTAACAATATTTTATTCTTCTTGAAATTTCACAATTTAAATTTAAAAGTTCAAATAAGTCGCTATATTTAATTTAACAAAATTCTGGGATGTTATAATATCCCCTCCTTAAGAAAATTTCGTCCTCGAAATTGAAAAAGAGAGAAACGCAAACAAAGAATATACGAATTTAGAAAAATAAGGGAAATGACTTACCAATTTAAGCCGAGATATCTATTCTGCAATTGGGATATGATTTCTTCATGTTATCCTCAGTTTCCCAAGTACAGTCCTTTGGATCGCCACTCCATTGAACTTTGACCAATTTTACAACTTTGTTTCGCAATCGCTTCTCATCACGATCAATAATCTTAATTGGTTCCCATCTTACAGCCAAGTTGGGAGTGATTTCCAGGTCCTGCTGAGCAGCTTCTTCAATAATATCATCTGGGTCGTGCACATACTTCCGAAGACTAGAAATGTGGAACACATCATGCACACCAGACAACCAGCTAGGCAACTGCACTCGATATGCTAGAGAACCAATCCTTTCCAGAATAGGAAAAGGACCAATATAACGCGGTGCTAGCTTTCCAGTTTTCCCGAATCTCAATACACCCCGCATTGGAGATACTTTCAGAAATACAGAATCTCCAACTTGAAATTCCAAATCTCTCCTTCGGCGGTCATAATAACTTTTCTGACGGCTCTGAGCAGCTAATAACTTCTTCCGTATAAAATCTACCTTTTCAGTGGCTTCTTTAATCATGTCTGGTCCAAGGACGAGTCCATCACCTGATTCGATCCAACATGCAGGTGATCGACACGGACGACCATATAAAGCTTCGAAAGGAGCCATTTCGATACTAGCCTGATAGCTGTTGTTATAGGAAAATTCGACCAGATGCAAATAGTCCTCCCAAGAACCACCAAAGTCAAGAATACAAGCGCGCAATAGGTCTTCTAAAATTCGATTAACCCTTTCTGTCTGCCCATCAGATTGTGGGTGATAAGCAGTGCTGAGGTTCAATTTGGTTCCCAAAGCGGCTTGGAATGCCTCCCAGAATCTACTAGTGAAGATCGGATCACGATCACTCACTATGCTGCTAGGAATACCGTGGAGACGAACAATTTCTTTTATATATAAATTAGCTAGACTTGTAGCCGTGCGGGTAGCTTTCACTGGCAAGAAGTGGGCTGTCTTAGTCAAACGGTCTACAATAACCCAAATTGCTTCATTGCCTTTTCGAGTACGAGGCAAACCATCGATGAAATCCATCGATACTTGGTCCCATTTCCACTTGGGTACCTCTAAAGGCTGAAGTAATCCCGCCACTTTCTTTTGATCGCTTTTGATTTGCTGACAAGTAGCACATTGACTCACATAAATAGAGATATCTCTCTTCATCGTCTTCCACCAGAAAGTTCTTTTAATATCTCGATACATTTTATTGACTCCGGGGTGGATGCAAAGTTTTGATTTGTGACATTCATCTAAAACTTCACGTTTCAACTCTGGAATGTCAGGGACACAAATTCTTCCTTTCAATCTTATAACTTCCCTATTATCCATCTCAAAACTAGTATCTTCACCTTGGCATATTCTTTTATAGATTCTTCGAAGAAACTCATCTTCTTTCTGCTGCCTCGCAATCCTTTTGAGAAGAGTAGGAGCGATAATCAGGTGAGCAAGAATAGCATGTTTTCTGCTCAAAGCGTCGGCAACTACATTGGCTTTTCCCGACGTATACAGAATATCCAGGTCATAAGATGCCAGAAATTCTAACCAACGTTGTTGTCGCAAATTTAGATCCTTGTGGGTAAAGAGATATTTCAAGGATTTATGGTCGGTGAATAATTCAAATTTTTCACCTAGAAAAAGAGGGTTCATTAAGTATATTGTTTAAGTTAAGTTAATTTCGTAAATTATTAAGAAAGCTGGAAAAAAATTCTTACCCAGAAGATAATGTCGCCATATCTTCAAAGCGAAGATAACAGCTAAGAGTTCCAAATCATGGATGGGGTAATTTCTTTCATGAGGACGTAATTGTCTACTCGCGTAGGCAATCACCTTCCCATTCTGCATTAATACTGCACCCAAACCATCACCGCAAGCATCGGTATAAACAGATAAACCCTGGTTCCCGTTGATAATAGCGAGAACAGGAGCAGTAGTCAATCTTTTTTTCAACTCCTGAAAAGCTTCATCACATTTCGAAGTCCAATTGAATTTTACATCTTTCATTGTTAGCTTCGTTAAAGGACTAGCTATCTTCGAAAAGTCTTGAACAAATTTTCGGTAATAGCCTGCTAAACCCAAAAAGCTTCGAACTTCCTTTGGTGTAGTGGGCTTTCGCCAATCAAGAATGGCCGAAATTTTGCTAGGATCAACCGAAATCCCTTATTCATTAACAATATGGCCGAGAAATTTGACTTGTCTGACCCAGAAGTGGCATTTGGAAAATTTTGCATATAGGATATTTCTCCGTAATATTTCCAAAACAATTCTAAGGTGTTCGGCATGCTCTTCTTCAATCTTAGAATAGATCAAGATATCATCAATAAATACGAGCACGAATTTATTCAAAACTTCCCGAAACACCCGAGTCATAAGATCTACGAAGTATGCTGGAGCATTGGTTAGCCCAAAAGGCATGACTAACCATTCGTAGAACATATTGGGACCCCTGAAAGCAGTTAAATGTACACACTCTTCGACGATTCGTAGTTGATGGAATCCCTGGGCTAGATCCATCTTTGAAAAGAAACGAGCGCCGCATAATTGATCAAATAGATCATCAATTCTAGGTAGTGGAAATTTATTCTTGAGAGTCTGCTTATTGAGATCGCGGTAATCTACAAACAACCTCAAAGATCCATCCGATTTAGCGACGAACACAACGGCTGAGCCCCATTCAGAAACACTGGGTCGAATCAATCCTTTTTCTTGTAGATCCCTGGTCTGTTCAACTAACTCAACCCTTTCCCTGGGCGCCATCCTGCGACTATCGTGAACTACAGGACGAGCATTAGGTACAAGGTCGATTCTGAATTCTATTTCTCGATGTGGGGGTAGAGATTTCATTTCTCCGAACACGTCCGGAAAATCTCTAACTATTGGAATGGACTCCAAACTGGGTTCGGGATAACCCAAATTATACATCAATCCTTCCCTTTTTGGACTAGGATCCTCACAAGCAATTTCGATGAAGTCTCCAAATTCGGTTTTAATCGAAATCAATCGATTGTTGCAATCGAATATGGCTTCATATTTCGCTAGCCAATCCATTCCGAGTAAGACTTCAAACTCGTTAAAATCAAGAACGAAGAGACTAGTAGGAAATTGATAACAAGAATATGAGATAGGAACATCTCTACAACGAAGACAAAGGTTCGCGGGACCTCCAACTGGATTCTTTACGCATATGGGCTCATCCACAAAATCGGGTTCAAGATTTAATTTATTAATAGCTTGCTGAGAAATAAAACTATGTGTAGCACCCGTGTCAAATAGAACTCTAACAATGTTATCATAAATGGTAAGATTACCTTCGAGAACTCTTTTTCCTTTCTCTGCCTTGGAAGATGCAGGTTGGTCTTTGACTGCAAACACTTTTGCTGTTTGAGCTTGCTTCATGGTTGGACAGTCCTTAACTTCATGCCCCACTTTCTGACAGTAATAGCACTTCCTAGGATTTGCTTGAGCGGATTGGTCTCTCTTGGGCTTCTTGCAGCTATTTGAGTAGTGGCCTTTTTCCAAGCAATTATAACAAGTAACATTCTCAGCTGTACTACCCTGGATGTTCTTCTTTTTATCCTTGGTTTGCCACGGTTTCTTGCCTCCAAATTTTCGTTTCTTCCAATTTGGATTGCCGGAATTTCCTTTCTCTGCTGGGGCTTCTTGCGTATCAAGTGTGGCATATCGGTACCCCATATCAACTAAATCTGAAAAAGACTCCTTAACATGGGCCGTCATTCTTTCGTGAAATTTCTTATTCATCCCGCGAATGAATCGTTCATTCTTCTTTAAAGGCGTATTCACCAATTCGGGGCCAAAATGAGATAAATCATTAAATTTATTCAGATATTCCTCGAATGATAAACTTCCCTGCTTCAGGTTCATAAATTCCTGGTACATCCGAGAAAGTCCGGCTGATGGCAAAAATCGCCTCTCAAACACTTCTTTGAATTTCTCCCAAGAAAACTCATCTTCTAGTCTATCTACCATGATTGTCTCCCACCAAGCTGAGGCTTCATCCTGAAGTTGCCAAGAAGCTATAAGTCGCTTCTGATCGTCTTGCAATTTCAGCCCTTTGAAGATTTTCTCACATGATCTTATCCATGCTTGAGCCTCAATAATTGACTCCTTGCCGCTGAACGGCTTACCACCAAGCTTTGCGAATTTCTTATATAAATCAGCCAAGTCCGGTTGATGCTGGATAGGTACTGCTGTTACCGCTGCTGGGGGAACTTGATTAGGTACTGTAGCACTTCCTTGACCCCTGACTCTTCCTCTGCGCCCGCTCATTCTTACTATCTGAAATTAGTAAGAAAATTGATTTAGATAAACAGACGAAATATCTTAAGGAATATCAGCGGTACAAAGAAATAGACTAATAAATTTAGAGTTTCAGTCTTGGTTATACTCATTCTAGGGTATACTTCACCCCATCTCTAATGAGCCATCTGATGTGTTATACTCCGTAGCTAAAGTTCTCACTCAACCTTCAGCTCTGATACCACTTGTGACGACCCGAACTCGATATCCAATCAACGACATCAAATTCGTGTCGCCGGAGCTTATAACAACATCAGATGAATATAAAACAGCGGAACAAAAAGAATATCATGCATACATCACAGGTACAACATCATAATATCCAACAATACATCAGAGTATATAATACATACACCACAACTCCAAATAACATCATAATGATACATCGATGATCATATATCCAAAAGTCTTCATAGGAATATAATGGTAACAATCTCCCAAAACACTAACCACCTGATATCCAAAAAGCTTCTAGAATATCTCCAAAGCAAAAGCTCCAAAATACTGCTAACTCCAAAATATGCAAACCTGCTACTAGGCTGCCCGTGTAGAAATTATGGGCACCCAGAGTTTAGAAAAGAAACAATAAACTCCGGGTCAGTCATGAGACTGGTGTGAGTAAACAAAAGCAGTTGCTTTTAAATAAACTAGATTTATTAAAGAAAATTCGTTATGCTTTTTGGAAAATGAAACTACCATAAGACCTCCCGCCACACACACAATGCAATCGCAGAATTGGAGGAGATTTCTTCTTATGATAGTCATATATGCTTGATACGAGAAAATTCTTTGATATTATTACTAGTGCATAGTGTAGAAAGCATTTCGAAAATAGAATATTAATCTTAGCCAGCATAGACATTTCGTACTATGCCTACTATAGCTACCATCTAAACAGTAGTGACCACCATAAGTAAATGGTAGGTTTTACAACTTAAAACCGTACAGGGTTTCGTATTGGGAATTGGATTTCCAACAAATGGTCAGGTTAAGGAACTTCCTACTGCCACATGGGTACGCCTCTGGCGGGACGTCCCGAGAACCTACCCGGCTCTCTGCCAACACAAGGCCGGGTTACCTCTGTAACTAGGTAACTACTACTCGAGTATGCCACTCCCCGGTCCTTTGGGACCTTTATCCGAGGGCCCTCTGTCACAAAGCAACAACCACACAGTAAATGAGATTGGAGCCACCACACAGGTAAATATCTGGGCTCCATACCATGACATTACCTTTTTCCAGAAGGAAATGACACATCCTAAAGGGCGCGACCCTCATAACCTTGCCGCATCTTTCCTGTTTCGACCATTTCCGGGTTGTGAGGTCCGATGAGGTCTCGTCCACAAAGCTATGCTTTACACGAAAGCTTTGCTTTGATCACAAATGATCAACTAATGATCATCAACACACAGCAGCACTTAGCATGTCACGCTACCAATTTGAGAATATATCGCTGATAACCTTCAATTACATAACCTCTGAGCTCGTACGTCTCAGAGAAGGGTGTTAAGCTAAGAGAATAAATTCTCCGTCACCAACAGATATATATTTGAAAGAAATCGGCTCTATATCTCAAAGTGTAGTGTCAGACACACGACCATACAAGTCTGTTCCAGGTTCGAACAGAACCGAAGGCACTTCGTCCAATAAAGGAAGAAGCCCTTGCAAATCCGGGTATCCACAATCCCGATCGAACTTCCCATCACTTAGGAAATCTCTATACCGGAGAAACCAGTGCAGAGACAATCGATAGGTTATTCTATCGTTTTTGAAGACACCCGGTCTTCACCACCGGTCTTCAAATGCTATCCATTTCGACGTATCACTGTTCGGAATGGGTTATACGACACAAAGGTCCTCTCCCGGCTAAACCGAACAGTGTGCGGTTAATTTTCAAAACACGTGGACATATCAATCACAAAGATTCACATTCAGGGTTCGATGTGGGTTTCGGATAACAAACTGAAATCCGACTCCCTGTCGCATCGAAGTTTAAATTGCCGTTTACGACAAAAGGGTTTTCACATCTATACAGAGCAATCACAGTCATAGTGCATCACACAGTATCACATTCACAACAGAAAACAATGTAGTGCATAACAATGGTTAATTATTTATAAATCAAAGTGAATGTAATTTAATAAATTAACCTGATAATTATCTTTATTGATTATTTTAAATCAATGTTTAAAATTTCACTTAATTATAAAAGTATTAAATTTTAAACTGACTTTATTAATTACTTAATCTCAAATTAACTATCTTAATTTATTAATTCTTAATGGTTTATTACTTTTATTTTCTAATTATTCTTTAAATAAATCAACCTTTAATTTCAAAGTAATTTTAAATCATAAATTATTTAATCATCATTTAACCATCATAATGTATTTGTTTTAAGTTAACAAATTTGAATATATTTCTTAAATATTTTGTTAAGTAAAACAAACACTTTTCATTTTCTTGGCCAATAAATTAAAAATATACACAAAGTTATTCATAAGTCCATCCACAGATTTAAGATTTGAAAGTTGAATGTCTACTCACCTGAGACCAGAAATAACAAAGCTGTTTTAAAATTTTGAAACAGAGAGCTTTTAAATTAGAGGCTGCAGTTTTGATCTTTGTTTTCCTTCAGTAAATTGTTTTTTTTTTTTAAACTTGATTTAAAAAGGGATGTTTAAAATTTCCTTTCTTTGCTGTATTTTTCTTTTGAACAGACTAAATGTATATAGAGGTGTATACATATATATAAAGGCTTGTACAGGGTAGGGGAGATATTAACTGGTACAAAGTTTTCTTTTATTCAGATATGTTTTCTTCTTGTTGACTAAGCCAAAATAAATTCGGCTGATATGATTTTTGTTTATGTGCTGAGGTTGAAAGCATTTAATGCATGTTCCCATCTTAGTTTACATATATATGTTGTTGATTTCTTTTATAAGTACAATTTTGTTTTTGTTTGTAGATATTTACCTTCTTGCATAAGCTTTGTTACCTGGTTTATATTTTAATTTACAATCTTATGTCTTATGTCTTGAATACTTCCAGCATTGTTATGTTCCACTTGATTATTATAAGTACATTTTTGTTTTTG
The DNA here is from genome assembly GCA_030765085.1 of Allium cepa. NCBI lineage: Eukaryota > Viridiplantae > Streptophyta > Magnoliopsida > Asparagales > Amaryllidaceae > Allium > Allium cepa. The sequence continues at coordinate 847,157,583 of CM060938.1, forward strand.
TTTTTTTTTTGTTTTGTTTTTTTTTACACAAAATTTTGTTTACATATAAATATACTTACAACAAGGTTTTGTATACCTACAGCAAGTATGTTTACATTGGATTATTAAAAGTACTTTTTATTTTTCTTTTCTTTTATTGAAAGGAAGTTCTATACTAATATATTGTTTGATCTTTTGATAAGTGTTGCTTTGTTTCATTTCTTATTTAAATACTTACTTCCTTAGTACATACTTTGTTCATTTTATTTTCTATTTGAAGTTTTACAATCAACATTTAATTTATCATTCATTTAAAAACTTAAACTATCAAACATTTATTTACTTCCATATAACTTTATAATATTAATATTAACAATATTTTATTCTTCTTGAAATTTCACAATTTAAATTTAAAAGTTCAAATAAGTCGCTATATTTAATTTAACAAAATTCTGGGATGTTACATTACTAGTCTTCATGTGGATAGGAAAGTAGTTATTGGGCCACTTTGAGGTTTGAGAGAGGTAAGCAATGAAGATGTATATGAATTAGTGGATAAGTTCCTAGGCATCAAAGAGAAAATAGCTAACGAGCTATGGGTTGGGGAGAAAAAAGTACGTATGGAGTGCATAAGAACTACATTTTATGGTTCTTAAGAGTCGGATAGTGCATATAGAAAAAGAAAATGCGCGACTGCATGCTTATTGTACACTATTGGAATGTTAGTTCATGGTGATAAATCCAGAAACAAAGTCTTGGTACATTTTTTCTATGTGCTTTAAGTCATGTGCAGACTTACTCCTAGAGGACTGTATTCTTGAGTTTGTTATCCTATAATTTGCCTCAAAGTGCAAGAAAAGGCCAAATTGCCGGTTGGATGACTCTACTTCGAGTATGATGAAAATTCTAATTAAGTGTTATGTCATCTGTTTATGATTGATGGTTCTTGTATAGGTTTAGATATATGAGCACTTGCCGATTTTGAAATGACGTAATCAGAGTATTTGTGCAGTGCTTGGTGAGCGAAGGTTAGCCTTTTATTTTGTAGTGGAACCAGATAACCATTTAGCGGTTGATTTGAACATTCTTAAGGAGTAGGTTGATGACCTTTAAGGTTGTGATATTGTGTGGATTGTTTACAGGATATTCGAGATCATTACCCACGTCAGCGATGTGCAATGTACAATGGTCCCTTTATTTGTTTGAAATAGTAGAGTTGTATCTGCAATAAATAATTCTTCATCAATTTGGATTGTTCAACTAATACTCGTTACTACCTTCACTCTAGACACCATAAAAATGAAGTCTTCGATAAGATCATGCCGGTAGCTTACTCTAATTTAGGACATTGATTTTGACAGTTAATCGTATTTTATGCCTTTGGAATTGTGATGCAATGTACATGGAATTTATAAGTCCATGTCACATCTCTTTATGGCCAACCCACAAACATGTTTCACTGATCTCGTGCAAACAAGAGAACTAAATTTACTTGTTGTGTGCATTAAACTCAATGATTTGACATTGTATTTAAGTTTATTACTAAATTAACAATTTATATGTAAAATTGGAGACATTGACATATTGTAGACTTCATTAGATCATGCACACCTAGTGAACAATATCCTAAGTATTGGAGAGAGTTGAACGAATCAAGGAAGATGAGCTGCTTGAGATCTTTGGAAAACATATACGTGTAAAAGATCAATTAGAAGGGTGAAGGTCGAAGAAAAGCAAGAAAAACGAAGGCGAAGAAGTCAGTAGACATGAGTAGAAAGTTTAAAAGTAATAAGAACCGAGGTTATGGTAGTTACTGATGACTTATTTTGGCTTGGTAGTTCGTCTTATTGCATTTGGTGGTTGGTAATTAGGGGACATGACTTTTGTTGTACATTGTTACATTGGTAAGTTAAGTTGTATCTGATGGATGGGAACTTTGGTTGATTATGTCGTATGTTGTCGATGAATTATGGATATTATTGTGAATTATGTTGTTAAAATATTGTATGCTTGATGAAAACTTTGTTTATCTTATTGAAATATAAAAATGATGGCGGCAACATTCTAATTTCTACATTTTCGGTGGGGAATGTCGAACATGGAAGCTAAATTTGGTGATGATTTTCTGGTTTTGACCAAAAGTTTTGGGAACGGCAAGTTTCCATTAAATACAACATGAATACACAATGAGGCCCTGTCAAATTTGATATTGTGTACTATGTTCGATAGGGGTATGTCCAAAAAACTTGGTAAATAAATTTTCCACTGTCGAACTTGAAGTTTCCTATATTACATGCTTTGAAGCATTTCAATGGTTGATCGTTGAACATGAAAATTAAATTCGATAACGGTTTCCCAAAATTTCCCAAATGTTTCGGGAGCGACAAGCATTCATTAGATGGAGCATGAATAGACGGCAGGAACACGTCGGAGTAATATTTTATGTATTAAATTCAACAGATGTGTGCCAAAACTTCTTAATAATTAAATTTTCTACTACCAAACTTAAAGTTACATTTATTAAATGATTGAAGCATTGTAGTAGACGGACATGAATATTAATTTTTAGTTCGATATGGCATCCTTGTCTTAGGATTTTCAATGCATTGCCATTAAATTTGAATGAGATTAGCGGCCTGTCACCATCAAAACTGCTAAAAATATGATTTGTGTACATATAGTCAAATTTATCCATATCATATGTACATACAAGCTAATATATCGAAACACATTTGATTAATCCATTGTTTGTGTACTGTTGGGCGAATTCTCACCCAGAAGATCTCGAAACCAAGAAGCCACAGTTTCACTCGGGTTCGCAATCTCCACTTCATTCAGCACGACCAATCACCTTCCCATTCGGCCTTGACTCATCCGGCCTTAACACATTCGGCCTCCACCTCATTCGGCCTTGACACATTCGGCCTCCACCTCATTCGGCCTCCACCTCATTCGGCTTCCTTTCCACCACCGGTCCAAGCAGACAACACCGAACCAACTTCCAAAGCCACCACCGAATCAACATTCCCCTCTACTGCCGAACCAGAGGGATGCTGCCCCATGCCGAACCAACCCATCAACAAGGCCACCACCGGACCAAACGAGCACCGAACCACCTAACTACCACCGTTCCATACCTACCACCGATCCAAAGCCCAATGCCGAACGAAGCTATGCTGAACCAGGTGATTGCCAGTCCAGATTGTCTCATCCCGGGCCCACCAGCAGCTATATACCTCCAAGACCCCTGCCCCCTGCCTCATTCTATAAATAGAGGGGTAGGGGTACAACAATGGCGGACAGGTTTGAGAGCTTAAGCAAGGAAGGAACTTTCAAACTACTCTCATATACTTGTATACGAAGCATTGTACTTGTAATCCGAAAGAAAGAAGATAATAACATATAAAGTGGACGTAGGCATATTCCGGCCGAACCACTATAAATCTGCGTGTCTTTTACATTTCAGCCCCTACTTTTATCATATTTACATAACTCTTCTAAACCATTGAAAATCACATATAATCAACTAAATAATACGACTTGGAGGTGTTTGTCCATTTTTTGTGCAAACATTTTTGGTGCTTTCACTGAGAATTGAACTCAAGCTTCAGCTTCTCCCACTCAACCTTCTTCTTAACAACATCGCTCGTTACTTAGAAATCATGCCTTCCAAACAGAGAAAGGATGTTAACAAAGGAAAGAACATCGCAACTAGCAGCCTTCCAGATCCAGCAATCGCAGATCAGCCCACTTCAACTGCAGTACCAGATGAAAATCAGGAAAATCCAACTGGTCCCGCAACGGAACAACCAATCACTAGGGCAGATCTGAACAGGGTTGTGGCTGAAGTAACTAACCGCTTCACATCCCAACAAGAAACTTTGGTGGACCAACTCATGTCACGCTTAAGGGATGCTTAAGAGTCCAACCGCAACACTGAATCATGGGGTGAATCCCAATCTGGAGGATCTCGGAGGCAACAAAGGTCTTCCCTCTTCGAAGAAGCTATCAACAGGAACAACAATGATAGGGGCCGCGCCGGACTCAGCCCGAATTCCGACTCGAGGAAGCGCTTGGAACCGAACCCAGTGGGGGAGGCACCAGGCGAGGATCGGATGTAGCTGAGCCAGTCATGCCACCTAATCATAGAAACCCCGCTGAACGGAGCCGAGCTAGGACCCAGCCCGAAGTTGACCCCATGGATATGCTCGAAACAGAACCCCACAGGGGAAGATCAAGGCAGGGAGCAACTGTAGCTGGTCCTAGCGTGCATCCGAGCAGCCAGAGACAACCAATGGATAATGCTAGAAGTGATAGACTATACCATCCCTACAGGTCATCTGGACGAGATAGATCCCGCAGGGAAGAACCAAGCTCGTTTTTGTCCGCTCCAAATTCTGACGAACGAATGGCACGATTATTCAGAGAATGTGTCCAACGGGAGCAAAGGGACCGGGGAATAGGCGCTAGGGTCACCAGCCCCTTTACCCGAAACATCGAAACTGCCATCACTCCCCGGGAATGGAAAATGCCAACCATGGAACCTTACAAAGGAACTTCCGACCCCATCGTACACTTACAGAGATACACCCAGCATATGCTCATGAGTGGAGCAACAGAAGGAGTATTATGTAAATGCTTTCCGCTATTCCTAGCAGATCTAGCTACCTTCTGGTTCTGCCATCTACCCCAAGGATCCATCAGCTCATGGGAGATGTTGAAAGAAAAGTTTATTAGCCAGTTCCGCATCCATGTGGAACAACCCAAGGATGCTTATTCTCTATCCAATGTCAAACAGAAATCCGGAGAGACGCTGCAACAATATCTAACACGGTCCAACGCCGCAGCGGCAGCAGTTCAAGATGCCGATGAAAAACTCACTCTAATGGCCCTCTGTAGTGGTGTACATCCAGACACCAAGTTTGCCAGAAGATTAACTAAGGAAAAACCAGCTACCTTGCCTGATTTCTTCCATGAAGCTGGAAAGTATATGAGACTTGAAGACGCTGCTACGGAGAGGCAGTCAGGGCAACAAGGCAAGATAGTTCAGGACAAGGTTCCCACTGCGGCTAAGGACGCTCGAAGAAATGAATCTAGAGACAATGCTAGGGGCAGGAAGGTCGAAAAGCGCCAATATCGACCAGGACCGAGATTTGACTCCTACACTCCTTTGAATGAAACAATCAAAAACATCTTCCTAGCCACTCAGGGCGAACTCGGATACAAGCGCCCCCCGCACAAGAAAGAATCAGATAACGCACTCAAGTCTGGAAAGTTCTGTCGCTTCCACGAATCCCACGGGCATGACACCAATGAATGCCACCATCTTCGGGATTTGATCGAAGAACACATTAGAAGAAGAAGGCTGGAACGCTATGTGAAAGGTCAGAACAGGACACCAACTCCTGTCAATGAGAACTCAAAGCAACCCCTCCCAGAAGTAGGCGGAGGGAGTCGCAACAATCACAACACCAGTGGCTCCAGTCAAGAGAAGATAGTGGTCCTTACCATCTCGGGAGGACCACACATCGCCGACAGAAGTTGGGCAGAGATGGAAAGGTATGGCAAGTCGCTTAGAAATGCAGAATGCTATGTTAACTCCATCACGGAAGAACGCCACCCGAAACGAAAAGAGAGCGACGACATCATATTCAGTAGGCGTGATTTGGAAGGAAGACAGTACCCACATATGGATCCTATGGTCATCTCTGCCTGGTTCGGTCCAGCTAAAGTTTTTCGAATTCTAATAGACACAGGAAGCTCCGTAAATATCCTATTCAAACATGCTTTCGACAAAATGAAGTTATCAATGAAGGATGTATCCCCCTGTGACAAACCACTGCACGGTTTCACTGGAGATGCAAAAATGCCCCTCGGGCAACTTGACCTCTTCGTCGAAATAGGAAGTCATCCCCGCTCCGTTGTGCGAAAACAAACGTTCGTACTAATAGAAAACCACTCGGCTTACAACGCCTTCTTGGGAAGACCAGCCTTGTCTGACTTCCAGATTGTATTAGCCCCCTGGTGCCTGAAAATGAAATTTCCAACAGACAACGGAGTAGGAGAAGTAGAAGGAGATCAAGATGCTGCCCGAGACTGCTACGTAACTGAACTTCGCAATAACCGCAGAAAGAATAAAGGAAAAGATGCAGAGACTATTCTCTGCATGAAAAGCTTGGAGGCATAGCAACTAAAGAAAGTCCCTCCTCTTCGATACACAAGCGATCCCTTCAATGAACTAGACCCCAGGGATAAAGAGGAGGAGGCTACCGCCGAGCCTGCAGAGGCTATGGAATTCGTATCTGTAGACAAGCACGATTCAAGTAAACTATTAAAAGTCGGATCTCAGCTAAAAACGGAGTTGAAAGATCAACTCATTGACTTTCTCCGCCACAACTTAGATGTATTTGCGTGGACCCATGCCGATATGACAGGAATCTCCCCCGACATAGCATGCCACATGCTGAACATCGATCCCACCAAGGTACCAGTAAAGCAGAAAAAGAGGAGCATGGGGGCAGAGCGATCGGCAGCCCTTGATGAGGAAGTAAAGAATCTACTTGCTAATGGCTTCATACGGGAAGCCATCTACCCAGAATGGATCGCTAACCCAGTGCTAGTAAAAAAGGCCAATGGAAAGTGGCGAACATGTATTGACTTCTCCAATCTGAATGACGCTTGCCCAAAAGATTGCTTCCCACTTCCCCGAATTGACCAACTTGTGGACAGCACAGCCGGACACGAACTCCTATCTTTTATGGATGCATACTCCGGATATAACCAGATTCCCATGCACGCTCCTGATCAAGACCACACTAGCTTCATCACCGACCGCGGACTATATTTTTACAAAGTCATGCCTTTTGGACTCAAAAATGCCGGAGCTACCTATCAGCGCCTCGTCAACAAGATGTTCGCGGAACTAATAGGACGAACTATGGAAGTGTATGTGGATGACATGTTGGTAAAGTCCAGGAAAGCCGACGACCATGTAAGCCACCTGGGCGAGATGTTTCAAGTACTTCGCCGATATGGAATGAAGCTGAATCCTCTAAAGTGCTCCTTCGGAGTATCTTCGGGAAAATTCTTAGGATTTATCATCCACTACAACCCAGAAGAAAACGAAGAACTCCTCCTCATGTCTTTGGATCTGATTGAGGAAAGGAGAAACGATGCAGCACTTAAAGCAGCAGCTCACAAACAAAAGGTGGCAGCGCTATACAATTCCAAAGTCAAGCATCGCAGCTTACAAGAAGGAGATCTTGTCCTCAGGCGAATCTTTCCGCGCCCCGGGGCACTAGACCCCATCTGGGACGGACCGTATGTAATTCATAAAGATCTCCACAACGGAGCTTATATTTTGTCAACAGTGGACGGAGAGGTGTTCCAGAGGGCATGGAACATCCGACACCTCCGTCGATACTTTTCTTAACTTGTACTGCCCATATGAAGTGAATTAACAAAGAGAATCAGTGGACGTAGGCACTTTCGTGCCGAACCACTTTAAAAAAATCTTGTCTCTTTTTAGCTTGTTCCTTTATGTCTTGGCTACTTGTTAAGTTTTATCCCTTTCTGTTGAACAAAATCCTATGGCATCTCCACTCAAGACGCACCGCGGCCTCATCTGGACTAGGCCTAACAGGTACGCTACGATTCTATGCACTCGCCAATGAGACACTTTTGCTCCAGCATCCCTCTGCTGCGGGTTAACTCATTGCACGCCTGCCCTCAAAGCCAACTGTAATGAGCCGATTATAAGTCATCATAAAGGCCGACTATAGCCGATGGCAGCTCATTACGGCGTTCGGCTCGCCGGCAACTGTGAACCTACTTTAAGCCCCAACATAAGGTGTGGCCAGCCAGGGGTAGTTCACGGCCAACGGCACCCACGCTAGCCGGCCACGGTAAATCGAATAATACCCACGATTACGGACCATGATGGTTCGGGTAGTTACCGTGCGCGATCTCGGCTCCGATGTGTCTTAAGTGCGGCTGTGGTAAAAAAGAAAACTCCCCGCGGAGGCGTAAGATGGGTGACAAATGTCTCCAAGACCCACAGCTAGGGAAAGTGACTACAAAACCCGTTTGCCACGAACTTAAGCACATCGACGGCCTTCCGTGACTGGAAGTTTTACTTTTACTATATTTCCATTTCATTTAAATACTTTTCTCCTATCCTGTATAACAAACTCTAAAGTACAGGAAACCAAATAGGAAGCATTCGCTCATGAGAAACTAAGTCTGCATACTGGGTGGCAGGGTACTCAGCTATATCCGTGAACAGTTACATAAGACACTCTAAGCTACCGCCTGCGAATGAAACATAAAGGGCGGTACTCTCTTTTCTTGTACATAAATACGTAACTATAGCTTGTTCGTACAATAACATTGCAACACATGAAATTATATTTCTAGCAAAAAACTTAGCATCAAACACAACTAGAATCACAGGCATATACATAGTTATATTTCTGACGCAGCACATCAAGATGACAACAACATTTAAACATAACAACATCAGCTTATATTATAAAATCACACGAAGTTATTCTTTGCAAATAATATTATTATAGTTACATGTCAATGACTAACGTAAACAGTGATAAAAAGAAATAAAAAGGTGGCAGCCGCGTCCACACTCCATCACCAACTTCCCCAGTCTACTTAGCCGCAGGATCAGAGCCCCCAGCATGTGGATCAGGAGTCCCACCTGTCCAGTTCAGAAGAGGAATTCATTAAACGAACGATCAAGTTATGAAAACACGGAAAGGAAAGAAAGGGAAAAGAATAACTCACCAGCATCCGTCGCTTGATCCTCATCATCCAACTGCACGCCCGCTTCCTCTGCAGCAAGCAGCCGCATCCCCTCCTTCACCGCCGCTTGCTCCTCCTTCGAGAACTGGGCAGTAACCGCATCCAAATTGAAAGCCTCTCCGCCTTCCTTACCCGCGTTCACCCTGGCCTCCTCTAAAGCCTGGAGATACACCTTGGCCATCACCCGAGGGTAATCGTCCATCCAAGACAAGCCGCCCTCCTTCCAAGTGTGGAAGTACATGTCCTGCAGCATCTCATCCATCATCCCCTCATTCTCCTCAAACTCCCTCACCTGGGCCTCGGAAGCTTGCAACTTGGCGACGGCAATGTCCCTCTCTGATTGGTATCTCAAGCAGTCAGCCTGGAGAGACCTCCTCATTTCCTCCTCCTTTAACTTGAGGGACCTCCTCATCTCCTCCATCTCCTCCTTCAACTCGGCCTGAGCCATCTCCGCAGCCTCGAGCCTCCAAGACAACTCCTCTACCCGCTCAAGATCCACATTTCGAACCTCGTCCACCGTCGTAATGGCCATGTTAATCCGTTCCCTGCAGGCGACCTCCATCTTCCGTAATTCCGCCCTACTGGCCTTCTCCATCGTCTCTTTCAGCCGCTTGGAGGCTTCCTCATGCTGGGAAATCTGGATGGCTTGATCGGCGAGCTGCTTGGCCTGATCGGCAACTTTTAACCTCAACCGAATATTAGCACTCCCGATCTCTTCCCCGGCCTTGGCCAATTTAGCATGATGCTCCATTAACTTCTTGGTCTCTGCGGCCACCCGATCGATGTTAGCCTTGGCTTCGTCCCCCATGGTGACTACCCGTGTAGTAAGTAAATCAAGATCTAAAGACTTGGCCTCGTCCAGCACTCTTACCATGGGGTTGCGGGGAAGGAGGTGCTCGCCCGTGGCCTCATCAAATGAGATATCCTGAAAGCTCGGATCTAAATCAGGATGACCGGCAAAAGGGTCACGAGGCACGGGGCGAGGCACATCAGGACGCCTTATACGAATAACAGTTGGGCTCTTGAAAGGAGGATGAGGGGGGCCGGATTCCGTGCTCTCCTCCGTAGTATCACGAGGAGGCTGAGTAGGAAGCTGCGAACCAGGGGAAGACTCAAATAAGAAACGGCTCCGCTTCTTTTTCCGAATGCCCTCTTCAATGACCCCAAGAAGAGGGCGATAACTGACTACATCCCTAGTGCGACCAGTAGAGGGTTTCGCAGAAGCTCTCCTCGACTTAAACTGCTCAAGGCGGTGTCGAACGTCCGACGTTTTAACCACCTGGCCTGCCTCTGGAATAAAGAACAAGTGTTACGAACATACAATAATCCACAGTTCGAAAAATGTGTTAAGTTAAAAGGAAAGAAAAGTGAGAAGACACATCTATTATACAAACCCGGCGGAGGAGTGGGATACTGCAATAAGTCCTGGATCTCATTCCAGGACGGAAGTGAACCGTAAAAAATTTCTAAGTCCCTATCGAAAATGGAATCGGCAGAGGACAAAAGTTCACCTTGCATCGCCGGAATCGCCCTAGCTGAGGAACCCTTAGAGGATGGGTCAGTGCCAGCCACAGCTTTGCCGGTTTCCTTTGCCTTCTCCGTTTCCGACTCTCCCTCCGACTCCCCGAAGGCCCGACGGAGAGCCTCATCCAGTTCAAGGTCTTGCTCAGAGGTTAGGGCACCGACGCCACTACCACCTTGACCGTCGCCATCTCCTCCACCCTCCGACCCTTCTCCAACCTCGCCTCCTTCCTCCTCTTCTACACCTTCCTCCTCCGGGACAGTCGGAAAAGTACTTGGAGAAGGGCCATCAGACTTCTTCAGTTTCTTCCCCCCGACAACGGGAAGCTCTGCAAAAGGCTCCCTCTTACCGCTCTTCACCATAGCCCCCTCCTTAGCTTTAGCAGCCTTCTCCTCAGCCGTGTCTCTTTGCTTAACCACGGACTGGTGCGGTAAGATCAAATAATACTCCAAGAGGGTTGCGTTCCTGATCAAGAAGGAGGCCGACCGGTCCCGTGCCGGAATAGCCTTTAGTTCAGTAGCCATTCGCACCAAGGAATCATCCTCCACGACTGCAATACCACCTGTCGCTAGCCAGAAATAGAAGCATGTCAGAAAAAACACTACAGTCAAAACATGGAAAGTATAAATGAAATCCATCTTACAGCCGGAAATGAAAAGGCGGAAAGAAACAGCATCGTCCTTGATGAAGAACCACTCTTTCTTGAACATGGTAAACTTGGAATATAAGTCCAGGACTGGTTTGAAGGGCACGGCCGCTTCCAGACTAATATACGGAGACCCCTTCTTATAGCCTCTCAGGTTGTACAAATATCGAATTTCCCGGTTAGAAGGAGGACGCCCGTACCTCCTCTGGAAGATAACAAAAAGGCTCACCAGAATGGCATAAGAGTTAGGCTGAAGTTGGAAGGGAGCCACCTTCAAATATGTGGTGAAGCTTACTATCCAAGCGTTGATAGGAGGGATAGCACCGCACATGCAATGGTATCTGCTATAAGCAAAGTAGCCTTCGGGAGGATTATACGGCATCACTCCATCTCCCGGCAGCAGCATAAGAGCCCTGTCTATCCCGAAGGAACGGGATATGACGTCAAGTTGCTCCTCCTTTAGGGAGCTAGGAAAGCAATCAGGGGGGGGAGATCAGAAGTTCCTGTGGACCATATCCATCCACTAATGACCTCGGAACAGGTCGATGTTGCCCGGATCCTGGTTGGGCTAGGGGCACAGAAGAAGGCTCTCCCCCATCCTTGGATTTCCGTCTGTCTGATCGTGTTTCTGCCTTACGAGTCATTTATCTGCATGCACAAAAGTGAAAAACATGACGTTAGAACGAAAGTATAAGCAAGCAAGCATACATAAGTCCAGAATACGAGGTTCATTCGGCACTGGGATCCTAAGTCCATTCGGTAGTACAAGTCCTAAGTCCATTCGGTAGTACAAGTCCTAAGTCCATTCGGTAGTACAAGTCCTAAGTCCATTCGGTAGTACAGGTCTTAAGTTCATTCGGTGGTACATGTCCAAGTTCATTCGGCACTAAGGCCTTAAGCTCATTCGGCATTTGAGATCTTACGTGTGCATTCGGCATTCTGAACCATTCGGTAATAAGAGGCATTCGGCAATAGGGTACATACCTGATTCGGTAGAAGATTGATTCGGTAGAAGATTGGTTCGGCAGAAGATTGGTTCGGCAGAAGACTTGGTTCGGTAAGGAAAAACCAAAGGGGGGTGTAGCCTCTATATATAGGCGAGCTCAGGACCGCCGAACCAGCTGGTTCGGCCCACCGAATAGAAACACCAGACCAATACCAAACATACCGAACCAAACGAATACCGAATGAACCCATCCATGCCGGACCAACCAAAGGACCGAATGTAGCTATCTCCACCAGCGAAAACCAGGAACAGGGGGCACGCAGGCTCCTCACTCAGATAAGTACCGAACTCTAGAACTAGCTAATAAAATAAGGATTATGATAACAATGAATAAGTCGTAAAACTCTCACTAACATGGATTAATCGTTTACACGTGTACACGACCACGAATGGTCCATAGGCACGCTCCGAATGGTTATTAACCCTATCGTCGTGGGAATTTACACTTTGACACGCCTTTTTAAACTCATAGATGAAACGAATATTTGATTCTGGTAATTATGAAATGGCTAAGCTACTTACACATGTACGGGGTCGCGAACGATCCCTAGGCATGCTCTGAGCTAGCGATAAACCATCCTGACAAACGATCCAAGGATCCACTCTGACATGAACCTGGCATCGATGATGCTAAGCCCCCTCGGGGCTCACTCTCCCGTTCCAAACGGCTCAGTTCAATTAAAATATTCCGATCACGAACGGTTGTTATTTAAAATCACACTAAAACTGTAAATTCCTTTGCAGGACATCAGCAGGATACGAACATCCAGCCCATGGCGTTACCAAACAAGCCTTTCTACCACAAGGAAACAAAGCGCGACACATGCGAGCACGTGCCCCACTTTAGGGGGCAAATGTTGGGCGAATTCTCACCCAGAAGATCTCGAAACCAAGAAGCCACAGTTTCACTCGGGTTCGCAATCTCCACTTCATTCAGCACGACCAATCACCTTCCCATTCGGCCTTGACTCATCCGGCCTTAACACATTCGGCCTCCACCTCATTCGGCCTTGACACATTCGGCCTCCACCTCATTCGGCCTCCACCTCATTCGGCTTCCTTTCCACCACCGGTCCAAGCAGACAACACCGAACCAACTTCCAAAGCCACCACCGAATCAACATTCCCCTCTACTGCCGAACCAGAGGGATGCTGCCCCATGCCGAACCAACCCATCAACAAGGCCACCACCGGACCAAACGAGCACCGAACCACCTAACTACCACCGGTCCATACCTACCACCGATCCAAAGCCCAATGCCGAACGAAGCTCTGCCGAACCAGGTGATTGCCAGTCCAGATTGTCTCAGCCCGGGCCCACCAGCAGCTATATACCTCCAAGACCCCTGCCCCCTGCCTCATTCTATAAATAGAGGGGTAGGGGTACAACAATGGCGGACAGGTTTGAGAGCTCAAGCAAGGAAGGAACTTTCAAACTACTCTCATATACTTGTATACGAAGCATTGTACTTGTAATCCGAAAGAAAGAAGATAATAACATATAAAGTGGACGTAGGCATATTCCGGCCGAACCACTATAAATCTGCGTGTCTTTTACATTTCAGCCCCTACTTTTATCATATTTACATAACTCTTCTAAACCATTGAAAATCACATATAATCAACTAAATAATACGACTTGGAGGTGTTTGTCCATTTTTTGTGCAAACATGTACAATCAAAATAAAACCAAAATTACATACAACCAACATTTATATATAATCAAAATATTGCTAGAGTAACCTATTATACTTTAATTATCGTTCCTTCATCTTCATGGCCTTCCAAAATGCTAAATACTTATTTATTTTATCCAAGTATAGTTGGGCCCAATCCGTCATATTAATGTTGCACAAACATTGAAAATATATGAACGGAGGAGCAAGGGGCAAAGTAGACTTCAGATGGAATTTAATACTCTGGCCCATAACTACCACCCTATTCTGGTTTAACAAGCTCACATGAATTGTAGTGAGAACAAACGTACAACTTGGATGCTTACTCAACAATATCATATAGCGCCAAATATGTCAGTGATAACAAATCCTTATTTTGTCATTTGCATCTACTCACTAAACCTAATAGTATTTGTACGTTGTATCGTTTTCTTTATTTCTTCATAACCATATTCATCTTAGATTCTTTTGTATATCTTAGAATGCAGTAATAAATTATCAACCATGGACTCATGTATAAACTTGTAAGGCTTTACAGGTCTTCAATTGTAGAGATTCAGTTGATAAACCATAACCCAATAATCACAATTACTATCACTAATCATGTCTTCCAAACCAATTGTGTAAGACCTCATACATTTGGGCATTTTGAAATAAATATCACTCACCAACTTCATTATTTCTTGCATACTTTGTTTTGAATACTTCTAGTTCTATACAGATGAATTGGAGTGAGATTTAAGTCATAATACAATGATGCTTCAACATGTTCAAAGTAAGAAGGGTCTCGTTTAGTATGACTTATTTTTTATTGAAGGCCTACCATTTCTAATGGTTGGCAACGGGAGTTCTAAAATATTGGTTGTTCGAGGGAACATTACCACTTTCAAATCATTTTGCATAACAACTATCATGTTATTGAGGCTTTTTGTACTTATTTTTCAAGGGGTGGATTTTAGGTAAGTTAAGGAAGCCAAGAGTATAACGATGCAATGCAGGAGGAGTGCAAGATAATTGCTTCCAAAAATGCTCTTTGACAGTATAAGGAATGAACCTGTATGAATGTCTAAAATCTACTATCTTATGTGACATGGCAGTCCAGTACTTTTTATAAAACACAACCACATATATACTCAATTTAGCATTTGAAATGCTACCCAATTCCTGTAATTGTACATTAGAATCTTTGTAAGATACAAATATTAAAATTTCTTTAAACAGAGGTTCATTTTGGAATTGATACGTTATCCTAAAAGTACTCGTTTTGAAAACATGTTTTATTCCAGCTAATAAATTCTTCACACAAGTTTTATTCCAACCAATTAATTATCCACACAAAGATGTGCATACATCCAACATTGAACAAAACTACTTGTTGCAGAACCAAAATACATTTTCAGATGGTGATGTACACGTTCAACTATGCTAGTTGACACATTATCGTAGTGTTATATTTTGTTGGTCCAAGCCAAAATAAACAGCTCTATAGATTTGTTCAACCAATTTTGCAAGACATATGCGACTAATTATTTTTGGTTACATAAGCCATTCATAATGAAATGATTTTAAGTTTCGATGGTACTCTTCTTCTGACAATGAGTTGATTACATTAATCTAACCATTCGCAAAATGTAAGTGTTCCTTTTTCCCTTCTTCCTTTTCCAACTCTGTCTCTTTGGTTGCCAATCAGCACTCGTTTCTTTTTAGTAAAATTTGGCGTGCAAATAGATTGAACATTATTTAACATATGCAAACCTAAAGAACATAATGTGCCACTGGGAATACACTTGCCATTATATTCGTAAGAGAAATTTCAGAATCCATTATAGCAGCACCCTGAATTTCTTTCTCTGTAAATAGTTTTCTTACACAATCAAGAGCCTATATATATGATTATATTGTCTCTTAAATTAAGTAGTAAATATGTCTCCATGGATGTTTGTGAAACCATATAAAAATGGTAGCTTGTAATAATTTGTCTTGAACGTGCAATCCAAGAATAATATTGAATGAGAACATTGTGAAAGAATAACATATCTATGATGACATAAGAAGATTAGAACTTGATTGGTTGTACCAAAAAGTATATGTTCCATGGATTAATGATGACTACTAGCTAATTTCATAAACTACTATATAATTGATCCACCCTTTGTATTTTATAGTTTAAGTTTCGCCTTTTCATTATTAATACTTATTATAGTTGGCTGGTTGTCCGGGTTACAGATTTTAATAGCAGTTAAAATATTACAAGGCTTAGCTCCACTATTGGTCATTGATCCAATAGTTTTAATTGATAAGGACATTAAGAATCATATGATTATGGCGTCCTTAACTTACATTTAGTTTCCATGTTCCTTCATTTTGACGGCGTGCACTTAACTCAAATGGACAATCACATATTCTACTAGCTGCCCTTCTCTATTTTTGTTATGTTTTTGAAATGTACTTTTTGTCTTATGATCAGTATACCTCTGCTTCTTTCACATACATGATTCATCCATGATCCTTTTCCATTATCATTTGAGTTTCACATTCTTGTTCTTTTTATCATAACAATACAGTTTACAATGATTCTACGATCCACGCAAGAATCTTATATGATTTCCTTAGTTCAAAAACCTAAAATATATATTGATAACATACCGATTTCAACATAAATCATCTGTACATACACAATTTAACGACTTGATCATGCCATATCGGTTGTGAAATGAGCAGTCAAATCATGATAATCTGAATCCTGACTTCTTAAATTATCAACTCCTTCGTTTTGATCCTCAGTGGTGTTATCATTTTATAGTTCATTGCAATTATCCTCGACGGTTATTTCTTTTCACAATCATTCTTTGTTACCTTCAAAAAATTGAATATAGATTAAATTTTGTTAATAATATAATATTTGGAGATCGAATGTAAAAATTCAGCTGCTTTTTATCGAATTTCAAAGCAAAGTTTAGTAGGGTCATGGCGAATACATCACTTAACATTCTTTTTAGAAAATATAAATGGCATTTATAAGGGGATGTTCATATGTATAAAAGAATTTGAAATAGGTGTTCGGGTACAATCACTGGAACAACAAAAAGAAAAAATAAAGCGTAGGTGTTTGGCGAAAGTGCCAAACTACTAACCAACTAAAACCTAACCTAGTCTCCCTCCGAGGAGGACGATCCATTCCCCTCATCTTAAGATTCAGGCCTAATAACACGACAAAACCCAGAGAATAGAGCAGCTAATGATGGAATAAAATACATAAAATTAGAGCCATAGATGTATTTCCAATCCCAAAAGGTATCTGAGATAAAGTAAATATTCGGATAAACTAATTGACCTATAACTAAGAGTACAAGGCCTTCACCATCAACATGATAATATAGCCGCCTTTCTCCTCATCTCTATAAACATGCTTATAGAACCAACCACCCTTAAGGCCAAATCTCATTTCAAAAGGCTTATGAATCCAAGCCTGCTAGACGAGGCCCAAAAGAATTCATCCAAGAATGGAGCCAATGTAATGACCTAAAATTTTGGTCATTAGATTTTAAATGTTTAATCAATTTAAAATAATTGAATTTTGAAATTTAATAATTTATAATTCAAATATAGGGGTTAATTAAATATTTGAATTGTGAACTAAATGTTAATTAAATGGATTGAATAATTTTATCTAACTCTTTTTAATTATAAATAATATTGGTGAATTTAATTTGTAAATTTATTTACAAATGTAAATTGATCGGATAAATATGAATAAATAAATATTTAAATCTGTGAAATTATCCATCCTGGGCACAGTTTTGGATTTCGACAAAACAGATTTCATTGGATCCCTAATAGCGAATTATATTACGCCGTCAAATTTCATAGCGATCGGACGTATTGTTTGGTCGCGCAAAATCGAACTGCGTTGAAATTAATATCAAAAATTTAATATTATAACTGGGTCAAAAACCTATTTCTGCATACAATTGAATTAGGTCTCGAAACAAGTTCCATTGTATTCAGAATAAGGGTATAACATGTAGAACGCTTGGCAGCACTCCTCGTTTGGAGTTTGAGATTTTCAGGTATGTTTTGTTGAATATTTCAATATAATATATATATATATATATTCAAATGTACCATTCCTAGGCCATACCCACACCCATACCCCATGCCCATACCCCTGTATGCAGACCTATACCATCGATCCCATTTTATACTTCATTCTTAATTCAAGAATTCAAAAATTTTAAATATAATGTTATACTCGATTAAAAATTCTAAAACCAGTTTTAAAAATATCAATTACGAGATCTTCACGCTGATACGCTATTTGAAGGGTGCAACATTAGTTTTTGGGATTCGACAGTGAAGTCGAACAGGTATAGGAGCTAGGGTTGAGATTTTTGGTTGTTTTAATCATCGATTTAAAGTTTTGGAGGTTGGATTGGGATTTTCTTTGTCGAAGGCCATCTTGTCGCTGAGTTTGGAGGGGATCGATGCTGGTTTTGGTCGCATGAATGGTTCTAGGCATAAAAGGGGGTGTTGCGACATGTTTAAAAAGAGAGGTGTTGGCGATGATTTGTGGTGCCAGGCGAGTCGTGTTCGCGTAGAGCAACGTGATGGCGAAGTCGGATTGGAGAATGGTCGAGTTTTTCGCCGTTTCAGTGCCTTGCATGCACATTTTGTTTTTTGTTTTCTATATGTTGATGTGCACGTTTCTATCAATTGGGGAAGAAGAGGCTGAGGGGTAATCTTGTAAATATTGCTAAGTTATTTAATTTTAATTTTAATTTGCCGATAATTTATAAAGTATGTATCTCGCTCATACGCGATCGGATTCAAACACCATTTTTTGCATTTGATTCATGTCGTCGAGATCTTCTGATAGAATTGGTTTGGATTGATTTGAAGCAAGTGAAAATTTAGGCTAAAATCGAACGGTCGTTCGGTTTTAGTCCAAAATTAGGACGTTTTGACGAAAACGAAAATCAATGTGAGTTTAACTCGCATATAGTTTTATTATATCATATCGATATTTTTATAAATGTTTATTGATTGCTTATATGTTAATTAGATTGTCTGATTGATTATTTGGTTGAATTTCCATTTGAAAAATGGATGACATATTAAATTGATCGTCATAAACCCATAAGATTATCTATATCTTATCCATAACCATTTTTTGCAGGAAAAATTGTTGAGAGATGCAAAGGGAGTTTCTCACTAAATTGTTTATTTACATCCATATACATTATTAATAGTTAGTTGAAATTAATTTCTGACATTGCATTTCTAAGATTACGTACATTGGGTTTTACAAACGTACATCATGTGGTGGCCGAGAAGACAACTTCTTTTAGCTTAACCCCTCGTTGGGACATACTAGCTTGGGAATTGTATTTTTGTGGAATGCAATTAGTGATCAACGGGAATGGCAATGTGGCATTCATAGATGATGATGATATGTGATATATGAAAGGTAATCGATACCTCGTTTGGCCTCACTCCCCGGAAAATGACTGAAACAATGATAGAAGTTGCAAGGCTAAGTGGGTCGCTCCCATCAGGAGATGTCATTACTCTTCTAGATATATCTTTACATGCTATGACGTCGTGTATTCGATTATTGTTGTTGTATGCTTGTGGCCATGGATTTTAGGTCGGTAACGACCGGAGTGATGACATATTTGGTACTATCCAGGAAGGGGTAGGCCAGTCTGTATTAGTTTAGGCGGCCAGTATTTGTACCCTAGGTACATCCCTTTGGAGGTGTACCGAGTTTCGAAAAGGTAATCCCTTCATCTAGTCATTTGCATGGAATCCAAAATCAACTACGTGCCTGCCATTTTGTTTGTAAAGCCTAGTATTGCTGGAATTTAATAATGTAACCATTTCAGCTATGTTGATTATCATTATATAACAGGCACTATTATAATATAACATGATTTGATACGAAATGGTTTCTTTATCGTAAGGGAAAAATCCATCCGTGTTTATATGTGGGCATGTCTTACGAGATACCTTTGTTTTGATAAAAGAACACTTTTATAAACTTTAAAATAAATTCAGTTGGGGTGTGTTTTTCTCACGCTGGTTTACCAGACTAATCCAAGCATTCTTCCCTTTCAATGCTTAGGTCATACCGAGTATATTTATAGGTTCAGATTTGGTGCTTTTGGAGCTTCAGTAGGCAAGCCAGAGATCTTCATGCCGTATACACGTACCTATTTATTTTTCCACTGCTTTGCATTGTTGTTGTTGTAAATTATTAGCATTTGCAAGGACAAGTTATTATAACTTCCCAAGCTGATGATTACTTGTTGTGTACTCTGATATTGATTTATATATATTAAAGTTTCTCTTTATAAAGATTATTGATCTATATTATATGTTATTCCACTATGATGTGAGATTCTGTATTGTTTTGGTTCTGCTTATCTCTTTTCTCTTCTTCTTTCTTCTCTCTTTCTTTTCACCCTCCCTTTTTTTTCTCATGATCGTCTACAGTTCTGTTCGCTTGGGTAGACATGTGTGGTTTATTACCAATTCAGAGGGTACAGAACTGTGGGTCGTCATAGCTGGTATCGGAGCTTAGGTTTAGTATACTCCTAAGATTTGATCTGTACTCAGTATAGATTGGGTCAGTAGCACCCTAGATTGAGTTTGAGTGTATTATATATATGAGCATGTTTTTGTTAGTTATATAAAAATGTTTTGTATTATGTTGATTGATCTGTTGAGTGTTTTATAAATTCTGGTCGGTATATGGGACGCCACAGTATCGATAGGGATTACTAAACTCTTAAACAAGGTAAACCGACATAATATTATTTTAAATGGGTAAATTAAATAATTTTACCTCGATTATATTTTATATAAAATTATATATATTGATTGTTGGTTGTTAATGAATGGTAATATCTAATTATTATCATTTGTTATTTGTTGAATTTAATAAAAATTAATTATTATTATAAATCCAAATAAGGAAAATAAATTTGAAACGAATCTTATATAAGCGAAATTATATAAGTATAAATTTATAAATTTGATTTATAAATAAATGGATTTTAAAAGAATAAAAAGCGTTGAATTCACTACAGTCATTGGGAAATAATTCGGGTGGTGACTGCAGCATCATCATATTCATTTTCGAGTTTCTAAGTGATGAATTTGCTACCTTAACAATTTACTAATGAAGTTTAGATTTGTTTTGATAAAACTAGTTTTAATTTTAATTTTAATATCCAAAGTATAATCTGATAAAACTGTAAGAAAATACGTTTTTGAACTTATAAATTGAAAATGGTATGTATCAGAAAAGATATCTTAAATCGAGGTATGAAATTAAAATTTTAAATTAAGTTAAATAAATTGGATTAGTGAAATAAATTATAAGAAATTGAAGTTTAACTTAAGAAATGTTAAATAAATTTAATTGAATTTGAAATGAATTAGATAAGTATTTGAAATGAATTAGATAAAAATGAATATACACTTAAGCTATAAAGTGTTTACATAACCATGAATTAAAATTGTAGAATATGAGTAAAATTAAGTACATATTTATGAAATTGTAAATAGAATAAGAAAAGTAAAGTAAAACCAAATATCAAAATGGTTAAACAATTTTGTTAAGAAAAAACCAAATCTGAATTTGAATAGTGATATGAAATTTGACTTATGTAAAAGTTATAGAAAATGACTTTGGAAATGAAATATAAGTCAAGTTAAAAGGAAATGATTTTTGAAATAAACTTTAACTCAAGTAAAGAAAAAAGAAATGAACTAATGAAATGATTTAAATAAAATAGAATTTGAATCAAATTAGATGTGAACTTAAGTTGTACAGTGAAAGTAAATGTAAGTGAGAATGAAATGAAACATAACTTAACTGAAGTTAAATGAAATGTGAAAAATACAATGAACAAACGAAGTAAAGTTGAATGATAACAAGCTGATGGAATATGAATTTGAGTTATAAAATGAAATTCAACTTTAGTTGCAAAATGAATTGAATTTAACTAATAAATAATTAGTGAATGGAATATGATTTGGAAATTTTGTTTGTTTAAATTGAATATAATTTAAGTTCTGAATTGATAATAAACATAAGCAATGTTGCATTGAATGATTGTGACAAAACTTAAGTAATTGATTTATGAAATAAATCATAAGTGTTATTAGTATTAAAAGAAGTATACTAAATAATGAATAAATTCTGCAAAAGAATAAATGTGAATGGAATGAAATATTGTTAAACATAAATTCAATTTAAAATGAATGTAAATGTAAATTAACGTGATTGTAAATTTAATAAAATTGAATATAGATCAACTGGAATTCAATAACTTGAATGTGAATCCATTGAATGTTGATAAATTGAATGTTAATGAATTGAACGTAAATGAAGGAATGTAAATTAGTTAAATGTAAATTAATTGAATATAAATAGAATGAATGATAATAAATGATTGTTAATCAATTGAAGATGAATCAATGGAATGTGAATTAATTGATTGCAATCAAATGAATGTTAATATAAGATAAAGTGTATGAATTACATGTTGACAATTGAAATGTATATTGATTTGGTTAGGATATTGAATGGATGTTGTTTTTTTGTTAATTTCTTATTTCGCATGTGTTTCGTTTGTTTATATATTGATATTATTTTGTATACATGTTTCTCATTGGTTGTTGAGTATTTAATACGTACGGATGGCATATGCTTTGCATTTGTAGCTCGCTTTCTTGCTATATTGCTTATATATGCTCACTAATAATATATAAGGCACATATCTCGAATTACATACATTGAGATGAGATTTGTATTTGTGATATATATATATATATATATATATATATATATATATATATATATATTGTTATTTTTTTTTCGGATTGAACCGCGCAAAGGAGACGCTAGCGAAATATTTCATAAATTTAAGGCGTTAGAAAATTTTGGGAATTTTGAAAAAAAAATGGTAACTAAAAGTTGATTTGGAGTTATAAGTTGGGACGAATGAATGATATTAGTTGATTTTCAAAAGATTATTAGTTGATAACTATGAATGGATTTGAAAACTTATAAAAAAATTATAAGAAGTTCAACTAATAGATTTTGGAAAAGTTAAAAGGTTCAAATGAATTTGGTAATCTATTTCAGCTAATTGTTTTTGAAAAGTAAACCCCTTAACTTTTGTACCATCTTACTTAGTAATTTTGGTGACGAAATTCTTTTAGGGGGAGAAGAATGTAACGAACCAGTTTTTCTGTCGCCTAAATTTAGAATATCTAATTGAATTAAAATATTTAAAAGTGAAATTTATAAGTGAAATTGGGTAAATAATTGAATATTGAATCTAATATGAATAAAAATGGTTTTTAATGTTGTTTTAAATTCTATTTGAATTAGAATAAACTTAGAAAAAATTTAAAATTGATTTAAAAGTGATTTAATAGAAACTGGAAATTTTAATATTTAATTAACGTGTAAAAATAATCATTTTTGACACTGTCTTGGATTTTGATGAAACCGGTTTCATTAGATCTGTAATAACATATTATTATAGGTTTCCAAATTTCGTGCCAATCGGATTTATGGTTTGATCGTACGAAGCTGAAATGCATCGAAATTTATTTAAGTAATATTAATTAAAATAATTCAATTTTGAAAACCTATCTTTCAAATTTGATTTAATTAGCTCCCGATATATATTCCATTGTGTTCGGAATAGGGGTAAAACATTATGAATGCTAGGTGGCATGCTTCGATTGAAATTCCAAAATATTTTGGATGAATAGTAATTTATATTGCCTATAAATAGATGACCAAATCCACTAAAACCCTAACCCTATTCTCAGTCGCCGCCACCTTATAACCAACGATCGAAAATCTTCCAACTTTCTCCCTCGATTTCTTTTAATCCATAAACAATTACGCTTCGACATTTAAGGAAATTTGTAGTACTCGTCGAGAGCTACGCATCCAATGTTGGAGACCGCCTGAAGCTCATCGTAGGCGCCGGAATTGGCTCACATTCTGGGGGGTTTCGGCTGCGTTTTCCAAGGCCTACGTGGCGCCGAGCTTGTCGAGGCTGGGGTCGGAGGTGCTGCATGGAGAGGTCTTTCGATTGGTGGTGGTGGGTCATGCTCTGGTGGGCTGACATGCAGCGGCGAGGAGAGAGGGAGTCAGTGGATGGATTCGAGCAATCTGGATAGTCTTTTAACGCGTGTGGAGAATTAGGAGGAAGGTTAAAAATTTAATTATGTTAATTAATTAACTAATGACATTATTAACTATATTTTAATTCGTGTAATTTATAAAATGCGTAATTCTTTCATAAGAGGTATGTTTTGCACGAAACGAATTGCGTTGGGTTCGTATTGACAAGCACTACATTTTAGAGCTGGTTTGGATGGATTTGGAGCTAGAAGCAATTTTGGTTAAATTCGAATGCCTATTCGTTTTTAATCGAAATAAATTGCTATTGCGACGACTACAAGCAAAGTGAGTAAAACTCACTCTTTCTGACCCGCTTATATTTTCATATAAGTGGAAACATTTTTATTATGTTGTTTTGATAACTGTTGGATGTTATATATATGTATGTATGTATGTATGTATGTATGTATTAGATGTTTGGATGTTATGCTATAGTAGTTAGTAATTGGATATATTCCTGCCTATTGGAGCAGATGAGACAACTCTATACGTTCCCGTGTATGAGCAGATGACCATTTGTACATGCGTCTGCCTCGAAGCAGACATTGTACATACTTTTCTCATATGTATATTTGTTGCAGGTGATAGGTTGGAGGGATCCAACATGATTCCTCACTATGGTTGATGTTTATTTACACATATTGTTATATATGTTGTATTATGTGATATTTTATGTGATGGATGTCATGTTTTCTATAATTGATGTGAATCCCCTTATTTAGCGCTTTTGGAGCATTGGGCCATATTTTCTTTGAATTTAAAATATAGAAATGATTGTTTCAATTTAAAAAGGATTTCAAATGATTTTTAAAATATATATGCATTAAGAATTTTTGAATTATTAAAGATATGGATTTATTTTAAATAAATAAATATTTATAATTTTTCCATTGTAAAAATTATGGTTTTGTGAAATATATTTAAATATGATTTTGAAATACGAAGTTGACTAGTTTGTAAAATAAGTTAAATTGAGAATTTTGAACTTATTATAAATGGTTTATATATAAGATTTATAAAATTGATATTTTAGAAATAAAAGTAATGGGATTATAAACGAGTTTTATAAGTGTTAAAATGTAGTTATAAATGAATCTTATAAGCAAATAAGGTTTATAAATTGATGAAGTTGTAAAAAAGAAAGAATTTTTAAATAATGATATTTATAAGTAAATTAACTTATAATTGGATTTTGACATATAAATGAGATAAGTGGAAATTATTAATAAAGGAGTTTTATATACGGAAGTTTCTATAAAATATAGATAAGAATTTATAAACATGGTTTTATAAACGTGAAATCTACTTAATTTGATAAGTTAGATGTGAAAGTTTATAAAGGAATCACATTCAAGTTTTTTTAAGTGAATAATCCTTTAAATGAATATTTGAAAGTGATATTATAAAATGGAGTTTAAATGGTCTGAAATAAAATAATTTATGCATTCACTTATTATTAAAATAAGTATATGAAAATGTTTTCTAAATATCCAATAAGTGAAATGGCTTTGGATATTATCTTTTTAAAGATATTTTGAAGTGAATGATTGGAAAGTGATTTGATTTATAAGCGATTAATAAAATCAGGCCCAGTGACTACTTATGAGCTAGATTTTGTTTGTTGCTTTGATAGTTAAATAACCGACTATCAAATTTGGCCATATTTGTTTTTCAACTTGATGTAGAAACTAATTAGTCGTACACTTAGAACGTAACTGATTGTGTTGGCTTGATTATCGTTTGTGTTGAGAATGTTGATTCGTGTAGTGCAGAGTGCTAACTCCAATCTTCGAGCTCCTTCTTGGCCGAAGGACAACAAGTTGAAAATTGGAAACTTGATAAGTCTACGAGACTTGGTTTCTACTCGAGATTGAGAAACGCTTTTGTGTTGTTGGTGAGAAGAGACCAGGATCAGGTTTATCTGAAAACCACATCAGACTAACATATACGTGACGTTTGTGCAGGTTGTTCGATGATATTGATATTTAGGATTTTCATAATGAAGGACTGCTTGTTAATCATTTGGGGATAAAATCCCAATATACATGTAGTAGCAGTAGTCTCTTCATTATGAAATATTCATTGCAAGCGCTATCGCTACTAATCCTATAGGGTGTGGTAGGAGAGTACCTTCAATTTGTCCTGTTCTTGGACAACTTGTATAGATGAGTGTCTGACATTGCATTTCTAAGATTATGTACATTGGTTTTTAAAAATGTACATCATGTGGTGGTGGAGAAGGCAAATTCTTTTAGGTTAACACCCTCATTGAGACATACGAGCTCGGGAGTTGTATTATTATGGAAGGGAATCAGTAGTCACAGAAACGGCAATGTGGCATTCAAAGATGATGATGATATGTGATATGTAAAAGGTAATCGATGCCTCTTTTAGCCTCGCTTCTCGAAAAATGACTGAAACAGGGATAAAAGCAGCAAGGCTAAGTGGGTTGCTCCCATCAGGGACTGAAACAGGGACCGAAGCATCTCATGTTCCAACATATGTGGTATATAACTAAAACCGTAAAACTCATATTGGAGAATGGATTCCAACTAATGACTGGGCCATTAGGGTACCGCCCATCACAGTACTCCTCTAGAACAATGTATCGAGATTATACCTAACGACACCTGCCAACACATGACTAGCCCACCCCTTGCTGGATAGTACTAAATATATAATCACCTCGGTTGTTCCCAACCGTTTTACTGAGATCATATGCACAACTGAATTTGAAAATATGAATGGTCATATAGAAATGCGATGACATATCCTAATAAGTGCGACCCATATAAACTTCTGCATCTTCCCCATTTCAGTCATTCCTTGTTGATGAGGACTGAGGCTACGATTACCTTTCAAGAACATTTACACTTAGAATTCTCATTGCCCTCCAATGATAATGTGCTGATAGCATTCATCCTTACAAGTTCGTTCTGGGTCTGAATGAAACCGAAGGCACTATTCCTGCTACATCCATTTTGGAATCACCCTCGGGATTAGTAGCGACTAGCCCTTGCACTTCATCTCTCTATCTTAGATTCCATACTCTTCACGATGTCTTCAGTCCGCAACACTTGAGTTGGATCGAAGTGGTTTACGGATAACATATCCGATCTCGGTCTCTGTGAAACAACTTTTGATAATTTTTGGTAAACTCAACCCCGGTTCTTTAGGAAATAAACAAACAAATGACAAGGGAAGAGTTCACCTCCTAAACGTCAGTGGAAGGATTTCCTTATCATTCATCCTAGAAGAACGAAATAAGTTTATACATACAGTATAGCACCTTCGATGGCAACTATACCATATGATTCTCGTGTTTCTTCTAGATATTTCTAAGTTATGTTTTGGATCAAGTTTTGATAGTCGGTTATTTAACTATCAATAAAAAGACATCCAATCATGGTTTAATTTCCATATGAGATCCACTAAGCCTTTACTAATTCTCTTTAATTAATAAAACCACTTTATAGAACTTGATCAAAGGATCTTTTTCAAAACACTATTCCAAAACTCCTAACATTCCCTTTAAACTAGGAAACAATTCACATTATTTACCAAAAACATTTTGGAAATTCCCTCTTTAAAATTCCATACTAAATGGCCAACAATTCCCTTTTAAAAACATCACCTATAATTAAAGCCATTTACTTCACATTCCAAATCTCTTTATAAACTTTTATAATTGGTTTAAACTTCCTTTGAAATCTCTAAAATGATTTATAAATCTCTTTATAATTTAAAACTCTTTATAAAACTTCTTTATAAAAACCTTTACAAAATGTCATTTACAAATTATCTTTTGTAAAACACTTTAAGTAAATATTCAGTAAAATCCCTTTATAAACAAGTTATTACTTATAAATAACTTTACAACATAATAGCACAACTTGGAAATCATTTATAAACTACAAACCCTAAAATTATTTAAGAATTGAAGTTAATTCAAAACCATACTTTATAAACTCAAAAGGAGGCTTGGCAATTCCAAAGGTACTAATTTAAGTTACCATTCACTTTCAATTCCAATTCACTTAACAGTTATTTACATAAGCAACAAATATGAAAATACAATTCATATCCAAATCAGAAAATAACATGTCGATAAGAAGTAACTATCATATACATGTCCAAATAACATAATAACGGGAGGGTGATTTGTCCTGCTTAACAGATGTTCAAACAATTCAATCAATTCATACCAGAATGGTGATCTATTCTGCTAACACATGTCCATAAGATCAAATCTCTTATACTATAGCAGAATGGTGTATTGTTCTGCTTACAAATGTCATTTAGTCTTCCTAACATATAGGTTACTTAAGGTCCAAACAAAAGATGATCGGATTTGGAATTAGTTCACTTTAAAAAGAAGAGAAATTGATTTAAAATACATTCAATTCAGTTTTAAAATCACCTTTGAAAAGATTTAAGTAGATTTAATCAGCATAAACCTCAATTAAACCTTAATTAGCGCTTATTAATCAAGCTAAGTTATAATTAAATTCTAATTAGGCTTAATGAACTTGATTAAGTGCTAATTAACTTACTAATTCAACTTAATTAAGGCTAAACCAAATTGTTTAAAAGTTAAACCCGAATTAGTTAACTATTAATCTTTTAATTAAATGATAATTAATTAATTAACTTGATTAAATAATTATTAACAAATAATTACTTAACCATGTTAAATACCAATTAAAACTTAATTAATCAAACAATAGTCATTAACTTAAGTACTGATTAATTATTAATTACCTTCTTAATTACAAATTAAGGTTAATTAGCTTTTTATTTAACGAATTAATTAAATTACAGAACTTAATTACTTTTTAATTACTAATTAAGTTTGTTCTGAAAACTTTTATAAAACAATTTCAAATCAAAACTACTTGAAACTAAAATAGATAAATTTCATCGAACTGCATCCATAGCAACTATCTGTATGGCCGTAGTTCGCTCTAACATATTCTTAGCGAACCACTTCACAACCCCTTGCTTTTTTGCACAGTTTAAACATTCTTTAGAAAATTAAAAAACTTCTGAAACTAAAGCTACAAACTTTAATCTGTTTCAAAACTTTAAACTTTGAAAAACAACTCCCATTCTAACCGAATCTCAAATCCGTCACAATTAAACAAAGTAGCTAACTTCGTTTACCAAAACTCATATCATAGCTCATGTTTTACAATCAACACATTACTAGCACAAGCCACCTTTATCATAGATTGCAAGTATACATCCATGTATACATGCTTACTAACTTTATAATACGACATCGATTTCCATAATAAAATCAAGCTATGATAACCCATCCAAATCATAATCAAACCACATGTTACCATTCAACTTATATACTATATTATTACTATAATAATGACTTGATAATAAAGTAAAAAAAATTTCCAAAATAAGGTAGTTTACTCACCAAATGTCATCCAAACAAGACCAAACAAAGCTACCACTTGAATCTAAGCTAGAACTATGCTTTCTCTTCTGGAAAGATGAAGTTTTTAGTGTCCTTAAAGGCCAAAGTAGGTCAGGCCTTACTAAGTGAGCTCGGCCATGGCATGTTTTAGGATGTATGTAAGCTTGATAATGAAAGGAGAAGAGGTAGGAAGGAAGAAGAAGAAGTGATTTAAACAAGTTTCTAAAGATTTATCTTCTTTCAAGGTTAAAAAAAGAAGCCATGAAAATTTTATCGAGGAAGAAGAAGGAAATGGAAGCAGGAAGAAAAGAAAGAGAATAGGTGGGTATATATAAGTGAAAAATGAATCAAATAATATAACTTATCATAATTACACTAGTCACATCACAAATCGTTTATAATATTTATATGTATTTAATTATGTTTAGTCACATCACTCTTTTACATATATAATTATGCTTAGCCATATCACTTTCTTATATATATAATTAATTATTATGTTTAGTCACATCACCTTCTTATATGCATATATAATTATTATGTTTAGTCACATCATTTTCTTTTAAATATATATAATTAATTATTATGTTTAGTCACACACACACACACACACATATATATATATGTATATATATGTATGTCTATAATTATTATTTTTAGTCACATCACTTTCTTTTATATATATAAGTTTAATTATTAATTGACTAAGATATGACAATACTTAATATATATATATATATATATATATTTATATAAAATGTTTATTATTTTTAAAACTATGTCTTGTCACATCACTTACTACTCCAAATTAATATAAGATAATTTATTTCTAAATGTATTATTATCTAGTTAATTTACTCTTATGTATGTATATATAGTGCATAAAGAAGAACAACGTTCCCGATAACTTTTCGGTGTCGAAAAATCGAAATTTTGGAGAACGTTCTTCGGTCACATTTTCTATTTTTCCACGAACTATTTAATTTGTTAAAAGAAATTTGAAAAATATTTTATCATCATTATTAATTTATTAAAATGAGTTTATTTCCATTATAAAACCTACATATTGAATTTTTAAAATTAAATAAATATTCAATAATCACAGCAGTGAAATTCTGGATCGGTATAAGCACCCTCCAAGTCCTTATTGTGCTTCTTCATTCTAAGACGATTTATCACTGGTATCCAACATCGGAAAAAAATAAAACCAAGGCGCAAGTGGGAGCCAAGCTATGTGGGTCACACCCATCAGGGTATGTTCACATCATCTAGAGAGGTTTCGGCATGCATGCATTGATGTGAAATTTCAGATGCACGTATGAAGCGGGGTCCAGCTTGGAAGTTCTTTGAGAATGATGTGTGTGCTCTCAAGTATATTTTATCTAGAGGTATACATTTATGGAAGGGGGAGCATCCTCCTAGTTACGCTGGATAAATTCGTTTTAATAATTTGATTCGAACCTTTGAATCAGTTTTTCTGTAATTGCAACGTGAAGAGTCAACCATCATTCACGATGTTTTATTGTAGTTTTTCAGGCCATTCTATCAAGGTTGGATTATTACCTTATTTTAATCCGTTCTATCAAGTTGGACTGTTTT
The DNA here is from genome assembly GCA_030765085.1 of Allium cepa. Classification (NCBI taxonomy): domain Eukaryota; kingdom Viridiplantae; phylum Streptophyta; class Magnoliopsida; order Asparagales; family Amaryllidaceae; genus Allium; species Allium cepa. The sequence continues at coordinate 847,188,472 of CM060938.1, forward strand.
CCTTGTTCTATCCATTCTATCCAATTTGAATTTTACTCGGTTTATTTCCAGTCTTTCAAGTCTGGTTTAATATTAATTATACTTACTCCTATTTGGATTTGTTCTTGAAATTTATTTCTACTTTTTCCTATATAAATGTTATTCTTGTGAGGTAAAAACACGTTCCGCGTAATCAGCATGTTCTCACATAACTTTTTATACATGTTCTTCATTTTTCGAGTTATCTCAAGCTGGTATTTCCGGATTGATCCATGTGCTATTTATCTATAATACTCGGGTCGGACAGAGCATTTTTCCTAGGATGTGTTTGAATTTTTGGAGACCGTGGAGGGGATATGAAGATTAACTATCGTTGTTTTATTTTCTACTGTATTATATAGTTTACCTATTGGTAACTGTAAGGTCAGGATTTTATAACTATCCAGCTGATAAGGTTTGTTTTTAACTCTGATATACTCTGCATGTCTGGAGTAACCGTTTCTACTGTCCTTGTTATATTATATGTTGTCGATTCCACTGTGGTGTTTTTTTTGTTCTCCGTTCTTTCTTTTTATTTACCTTAACAATCTGCCTTTTCATTCACTTTGAGTTGGACATGGGTGTTTTATTGTAAACTCAATGGGTATAGAAAAATGGTTTGTCACGCTCGAATCCAGAATACTCGCAGTGCTGTCCTCAAGATCAACAGAGCAAACATCAATGACAAAAGACATGATCTCAGGTGGCACATCAACATCAATAGAGTGACCATTAATAACATAAGTAGAGGGAACATCAATAGCCAAAGGCACGATATTAAGATGCGAAAGCATAGTAGTAGGGCAGACTCTTGGAACCCACTTCCTGGCATTCTTCTATTGTACTAAAGTCTATTGTTCGGCCAACCCCTATCAAAATCTTTGGTCGGCTTCGTTCTACGGATGTCGATGCAATACGATTTCACTATGGTTCTCACATTTTAACCGATTTGACTTGGAATAACATATGAAAATAATCCATAAATAAGCCCTAAATTTTGAAAAATTAAAAGCACTTATCATTTTTTTCATCAAAATTTGCGTGTTGAATGATTTCTTGAGTAGGAATCAACTTAGTTTTCAGAATTTCATTTGCAGGTGAGTTTAATTTTTCCATTATTTCAGTAGATTTCTGACTAAATGGTAATACTGGTCAACAGAAACTTAGGGTAAATAGAACAATGATCAATTTGGTCAATTTAAATGAAATTCTACTAGGAAACTAATTCGATAACAACTCTCATTGTAAAAAAAATTATATAAGAAAAATGGTCTCGTTGAATCTAAAAGTGGAGTATCAATCATAATTCCTATTTAATTTTTTAGGCAGTATAACATGTTCTTTACGTGGAGTGAAAGGTGATTAATCGGTTGAAGTAGAATAAGCTCTCTAGCTTAGCTGCCTTAAACATATTGAGTAGTTGATACGATGAATCTAGACTGTCAATATTGCGAAATGAAACCCATTAATCATCTTAATCGAGTGAAATCTATGGTTTCATTTTTCTTATAAATACTCCTTAATTATTTCCCTAATCCCTTAAATCCCCATCTAATCTTCTTCCATAACTGGTTTCACATTAATGTCTTATTGTTTGTGCCAAAATTGGTCACAAACCCCAAAATCCATGAAAGCGCCAGAGTTTACACACAGATCCACAATATTCACACACAGATCTCAAATCTAGATAAAGTAGAGAACAAAAATGAATAAATGGTAAAATTAAAATAAAGGAAAGCAGGAAAGAAAACAAGGTCTACAGTGGTTCGGTAATCCATCCTACATACACTTTGAATCAATCCTTTTTATTGCCTTTTCACTGCAGTTACAATTACAAGCTCTTATTATCAATTACAAAAAAGGCAGAGTTTCTTCATTTAAGTCAGAGAAGATCCCCGTTTTAGTTGCCATAGGACCCTCCTTTATAGGTGTAGATCCGAAAATATCCACCTCAAAACCTGGAATACCTCGTCTCTTGCGTAAGTGGACCTACCAAATCAATCTAGAGCGATTTGGGATCGATGCGTGTTCAATTCATATCGATCCAAAAGTGGTCCAATCGAGCTAGGATCGATCATGGAGGTTTAAGAGTGCATCAGGAAGCTCCTCTGAAAATTTCGTAGTGTTTCGACTTGTAGAAAGAGAGTTACGCTCGATCCAAGTTGTAGTTCTTAAGTCGGTTGTCGAGTTCGTATCCATGGATTTCGTATCCATCGACTTGCCTTTAATTCGTATCGATCAGAACTTCATGCACTCTGATCCATATCTTCCGCTCTACCTCGACAGCTTCTTTAGCATCCATCGACACGAAGTACAGAGCCTTCGTATCCACCACTGCTTCATTTTCATGCCATTCATATTTATCCTTCGCATTGATCTGAACCTTACTTCTTCGTACCCATCGATTGCTCCCTTATTCGTATCGAACCCAAGCGTAGCATTTCGTATCGATCGAGAATGTGATCGATATGCACTGTGAGTGAATTCCAATTGCATTTTCCTTATTCGAGCTCGTATTGATCGATACAAAACCATCGATGCCGAGTCCATCCCTGATCGATGCGAACTACTATCGGTCCAAATCCATGTTTGTTATCCATATTCGCATCCATCTGTCGACTCCTCTTAATCTTTGCGAACCATATCGATCCGAATGACATCCAATGATTCGAAGTATTCTGTATTGATCGATATGAATAGTATCGATTCGAACAACATCCATCAATTCGAAGTATTCCACGTTGATCAATACGAACAGTATTGATTCGAACGACATCCATCGATTCGAAGTATTCCATGTTGAGCGATACAAACAGTATTGATTCGAACGTATCGATGCTAACAATTCCACATTGATATTGATCCATCCATAACTCGAGCAAACGACCTCCGATTGAGCTGAAATTCAAAACGTGGCCTTTTCTAGCCTTGTTCATCTTTTCCAATCGATCTCGTCTTGATTGGAGCTCGGCCAAATTTTGACGACATCAATCATAGCCTTATTTCCAATCGTTCTTCAATCTTGATATCCATCCTTTCAAGCCAATTTGTAGATATCCTAGCCTTGACCAAAAGGTGGGATAGCATTTGCCCCCCAAAACATGCCTTGTGGTAAGAAGGCGTGTTTTGAAAAGCTCTGATTCCGACATCTGAAGTCCATATTCCATCCATGGCCATACCCTCCGATTCATAATCCAATCCATTACCAAGCCATCCTATCCGAGTGCTACAGCCGTATCCTAATCCAAATCCGCGACTGCTCCAAGTCGATGTCTGATTCTGAATCCAGTAACCAAATCCTTAGCAAATTTCATATCCATCTGAGCCCGACAAACGAGTTCTAATCCATCTATATCTAATAACCAATAACTGAATCCAGGACCTCCCAGGGTCGATATCCAAATCCGGGGACCACTCCGAATCCATACCCAAATCCTTAGCCATTCATAGCCGATATCTAAATCCATAACCTCTCTGGGATCTTGCCAAGCGTAGTCCATACTCGACGACCTGTATTGAATAACACCTTAGCGTTCTTGGTTCAATGTCCCTGAATGTTGAGTAATGTCATGGCTTAAGTCCTAAGCCGAATCCTGGTCGCTTCGGACCCTTGCCGAGTATAGTCCATAACCGACAACCTGAAATAGTAACCGATAGATAATATCAGGCCTAAGTCCTAGACCGTATCTTGGTCTCTCTGGACCCTTGTCGAGCATAGTCCATACTCGACGATAAGAATAAGCTAGTTCGCCATACCCGGACGAAGAGACTTATTCCTTGCCATGCTTACTCCATATCCGACGACCATTTACCAAAAACTAGGTAAAAATCCAATCAAAATCCAATCCAAAATGTAGATCAAATCAGAAAACCAAGAATCCATACCAGAAATCCAAACCAATATCAAACCAGAAAATAAGCATCCAAACTAAAGTCCAAACCATAAAGCAAACAAAACCAGGAGTTCAAACCAAAATCCGAAACCAAACTAGAAAAAAGAAAACGTCTAAACCAAAAAAGAAAAGAAAGATTTCATAAACTAGAGCGTCGTGGTTTATCATCATCTCAGAGCATGCCCAGGGGCAATCTCTGTCCTTGTACATGGGTAAGTGACTTGGCCTTTTGCCCAGAGTTTGCTACTTATTATATATCATCCCGCTCAGTCGATAACCAATCGACCATCATTCCTGGGCCTCATGCCATCATTGTTTGAGGTAGACGGTGGCTGCTCCTGTTCCACCGCCAGATTCTGAGTCCCGACATACTGACGGAATTGACCACTCCTTACATTTTCCTCGATTATATCCTTTATATTCCTTCTGCTATTGGTATCATGCCCGTCTAGATCATGAAAGAGACAGTTCCTTTCGAATGCCTTTTCGCGTTCCGAGGGTTCCCTCATTGTCGGCCTTTATAAGGAAGGCAATCATGAGTTTTCAGGTATATCTGTTCCAATGTTTCATCCAGTCCTATGTAAGTGGAAAATTTTGGTTCTCCCTAGTGTTTCCTTGCCTTGCCAAAATTGTCATCTGACTTCCTCTTTCCTTTATCCTTATCCTTACCCGAGCTTTCACCAGATGGTTCTCCGTCCTTGACCACATTCACTTCCTTTAACTTCATATCCGAACATGCATCCTCCTGTCAAAGAATTCTTTTGGCCTCGTGAAAGAATTCCCCAAGATCCATTGGTGGATCCCATTCCAATGATATTTTGAAGTATGAGTTATCCCTGACTCCTGACACTACCACCATTAAAACCATCGATGGATCCGGTCGATCCACAGAAGCAACTGCTGCATTGAACCGAGTCAAGAATACCCTGAGTGATTCTCATGTCCTTTGCTTCACCGACGTTAGCATCATCACATTCTTTGGCCTTTTGATATGAATCCGAAACTTCTTTAAAAACCTGCCTACCAGTTTTGTCCATGTCCTGATAGACACATCGTCCAATTGCCTAAACCACAAAGCAGCTATATCCGTCAAGTACAAAGGGAAACACTGGGCCATAACTTCCTTTGATCCACCTAGCACTTCCATATGTCTTGTTTATCTCATCAGATGATTGGTAGGATCTGCTCGCCGTTGTATGTCTCCGGAGTTGGCAGCTTGAATCCTGGTGGATTTCGAGCCATTTTGATTTCATGGGTAAACGGACTCTTGTTTAATCCTTCCAAATCTATGTTTGCTAAACCTCCATGTATAGTTCGCCAGATAATCTCAGCTAATCCAGTGTTGTCTACCAAGGGTTTCCCCTCAAGTCCGCATGGCAATTCCGGTGCATACTCTTCATCACGTACTCTTGTGCTTCTGTCATCATCTTGCTGTGTGGTGTCACCTAGAATTCCTCCATGAATCAGTCCTTCGTTGCCAAGTGGCGTGCCCCCGAGCCTAGGTCCATCCAGAGTAACAGTTGTATGCTAATTAAGTGCTGTGCCCTGTTGAGTTCCTCCATCTGATTACCTTTTGGGTCCTTCTGTTCCAGCTCCATGGATCTGAACCCCAGTAGCTCCAGCTGTTCCTGCCTGTCCAAACCATCTGAGAAGGTTCTGCATTATCTCCTCTTGCCTCTTCAGCAGTTCTTCCTACATGGCTCCTAACATTATCTCCATTTCAACTCTGGTGATGAAAGCTGAGGTCTGATTTGCTCCTAAGGAAGCCTCCTGACTCCCTTCATGTTGACTTATTTCCACTTTTTGTCTTCTTGTTGATTGCTTTGTCATGGTTCCTTCTAGATCTGATCCTTTAGCTTTTTGAATCTGAACTCCAAGTCTGGTATAGCAGGTGCTAGTCGTTCTCGGTGAAAGCAACAAAGTGTTTGTGCCAAAATTGGTCACAAACCTCAAAAGCCGTGAAAGCACCAATGTTTACAAACAGATCCATAATATACACATATAGATCTCGGATTTAGATAAAGTAGAGAACAAAAATGAAGAAACAGTAAAATTAAAATAGAGGAAAGCAGGAAAGAAAATAAGGTTTATAGTGGTTCGGCAATCTGGCCTACATCCACTTTGAATCAATTCTTTTTATTACCTTTTCACTATAATTACAATTACAAGCTGTTATTATCAATTACAAAAATGGCAGAGTTTTTGCGTTTAAGTCGGAGAAGATCCCCTTTTTAGTTGCCATAGGACTCCTATTTATAGGTGTAGATCTGAAAATATCTGCCCCAAAACCTGGAATGCCTCTTCTCTTACTCAAATAGGCCCACCAGATCGATTCAGAGCGATTTGGGATCAATGCGTGTTCAATTCGTATCGATCCAAAAGTGGTCCAATCAAGCTGAGATCGATCATGGAGGTTCTCGAGTGCAGAAGGAAGCTCCTCTAAAAATTTCGTAGCATTTCAACCTGTAGAAAGAAAGTAACGATCGATCCAAGTTGTAGTTCTTAAGTCAGTTGTCGAGTTCGTAATTTCGTATCCATCGACTTGCCTTTAATTCGTATCGATCAGAACTTCAAGCGATTTGATCCATATCTTTCACTCTACCTCGACCGCTTTTTTAGCATCCATCAACACGAAGTGCAGAACCTTCGTATCCACCACTGCTTCATATCTATGACGTTCATATTTATCTTTCACATCGATCTGAACCTTGCTTCTTCGTACCCATCGGTTGCTTCCTTGTTCGTACCGATCCCAAGCATAGCATTTTGTATCGATCGGGAATGTGATCGATACGCACCATGAGTGAATTCCAATTGCATTTTCCTTATTCGAGCTCGCATTGATCGATACAAAACCATCAATGCTGAGTCCATTCCTGATCGATGCGAACTACTATCGGTCCAAATCCATGTGTGTTATCTATATTCGCATCCATCTACTGATTCCCCTTGATTGATACGAACCATATCGATATGAATGACATCCATCCATTCGATGTATTTCACGTTGATCCATATGAACAGTATCGATTCGAACGACATCCATCGATTCGAAGTATTCCATGTTGATCGATATGAACAGTATCAATTAGAACATATCGATGCTAACCATTTCTCTTCAATATTGATCCATCCATAACTCGAGCATACGACCTCCGATTGACCTAAAATACGAAACGTGGCCATTCCTAACCTTGTTCATCATTCTCAATCGATCCCGTCTTGATTGGAGCTGGGCCAAATTTTGACGACATCGATCATAGTCTTATTTCCAATTGTTCTCCAATCCTAATATCCATCCTTTCCTACCAATTTATTGATATCCCGACCTTGACCAAAAGGTGGGATGACACTTATCTAGCCTTCTTTTTCCATATCCAATTTTATGTTTTCCTGAATTTACTAATCATTGAATGAAATCAATGATATGATGTTCCTTTCTCCGAATGATCGACTCTGATTATAATATGCAATCTTTTTTCTCCTCGGATCGCTAGTTCAAGTGGTTAGAGGTATGACGCTTTAGACAAAAGTTCTAAAGGTGATGAGTTTGAGCCCCTAAGACATCATAGTGAGTGCTCTACTTAAATAAAGTATCACTTTTGTTATAATGTATATATTTACATACTATAAAGTTTATTTTTTTGAAATAAAATAATATTTTTATAATTTCCATATGAAGATTTATTAAAAAAGGTTAAATCCATAAGGATTTAATAAAAAATTAATTTTGTCAAAAATATAACTAAGCCGAAATTATATATATATGTATGTAGGTACGTATGTACGTATGTATGTATGTATGTAAATATTTATATTTACTTGCATGCTCAGTTTTACGATACCGTTTGTATTATAAATGTATTTTAGTATTATTTTTATTACACATATTTATTTATGTTCACAAAAATATAGTTTCATATGTATATGTTGATGTAATTAAAATATAAATGATCTTAAATTTCGAAATTAAAAGATATTTTCCTACTCCAGAGCAACATTTAAAATTTAAAATTTGAATATGAAAAGGTAATACTTATTTATAAATATTACTTATGTGTGTATATATGTGTATGTATATATGCGCATATAATAATATTCATTTACATTATAATATAGATGTATATATTTATTCAAATATAAACACGATTTTATATATCACATCAATACACACACACATACATACATATTAGGTAACACATATGTATATGGAGGGGCTAGCATATCTATTATGATGTAAATCCCAACACTTAGATACAGACATGTTAAACCATGCCATTGTATATGTTACATGTGCGCATACATGTACACGTATATATAATACGCATGTGCACAATATAATGTATATATATATGTAATATCAAACAAAACTTTTATTAACAAATAAATAAAATGATGATATTATTTAAAATTAATTTAAATCAGATCTAAACTGGTTTAAATTTCATAGGCTTGATAAGGTCCAAAATGATAATATTAATTGAAATTCACTCATTTAACAGACTTCATACTAGCCTAAATCCAATGGGTACAAGTGAAGGAGTACGTCAAGTTGTCGGTTTTAAAACTCCACTTCAGATGTGATGAAAATTCTAATTAAGTAAGTTATGTGATATATGTATGATTGATGGTTCTTGTACGGGTTATGATATATGAATGCTTCTCGATTTTGAGATGGCATACTCAAAGTATTCGTGCAGTGCTCAGTGAGCTAAGGTTAGCCTTTTATTTTGCAATGGAACTAAGTAACCATTTGGCGTTTGATTTGGTCACTCTCGGGGAGAAGATTGATGACCTTCAAGGTAGCAATGTTGTGTGGGATTGTCTAAAGGATATTTTAGATCGTTACCCATTTCAGCGATGTGCAATCTATGAAGGTCCCATTGTTTGTTTTGAAATAGTAGAGTTGTATTTGACACAAATAATTATTTATGAATTTGGATTTTTTCAACTAATACCTACAACTAAAGACCAAAAGAATGAAGTCTTCGGTAAAGTCGTACAAGGTGGTCTACTCTAAGTTAATAGATTTTAGGTGGATTGAGTGGAGAATCATCCTTTTAACTAGTGTTTGATGTCCAACCGTGTTTTATGTCCTTGAGATTGTGATGCAATGTACATGGGGTGGTATAAGTCTATGTCATATGCGTATATGGTCAATCCACAAACATGATTCACTGAGCCCATGCAATCAAGCGAATGAAATTCGCTTATTGTATGCATTATAAGTTCATATATTAAACTCAATGATTTAAGATTTCAAAGTAAGTTTATTGCTAATCTAACAATTTATACTTGCAGAAACAGAGACTTAGACATATTGCAGACTTCATTAGATCATGCACACGTAGTGATTTAATGTCCCAAGTGTTAGAGAGAGTTGGACGAGTTGAGTAAGATGAGCCATTTGAGATCTTTAGAGAACATGTACATGTGGAGGAATGAGTTAAAGGGTCAAAGGCGAAGAAGAACAAGAATAAAAAAGGCAAATGAGTGTGTAAATGTAACGACTTGGAATTTAACCACTTTTATTAACAAATATTAAATTAATTAAAATGTTCAAATAATGGATGTTGTAATTAAAATAAAAATCTTTTAAATAATAAATGGTGATGATAAAATAGTTTTCAAAATTACTTTACAAAATATTTAGTTTAAAGAAAAATCGAAAATGTGATCGAAATTTGTTTTTCTGAATTTTTGACTTTTGTCGACTAGAAGTTGTCGAAAATGTTACGAACTCTTCAGTGTGAATATACAAATTTATAAATGACATATGAAAGATTATGGTTATATGAATACCACACTTAAGTATAGAATAATGATGTGACTTGTTAGGAAAAATAAATAAAATTTAAAAATGTGTTTAACATAAGATACCTTAAGAAACATAATAAAACATTAAGTACAAATGGAGTAAATGCATGTTTGCTCAAGGTAGGAAAGGGGGGACATGATTTTGCGGGTTACATAGGAGGGGGGACCACATTATGATGATGTGGCATAAAATTGTTAAGGGTAGTGTACTTAAGGGTGTTTTGTTCATTTATTTTATGCATTTTATACTAATTCTTTTCCATCCTTATTTTCATTATATTTCCATTTCAAAAGTCTTCGTTCTTCCTTAAGCTCTTAGGAACTCTTTAATGGCTTCCTATGTTCAAATGTAAAGTCTGCGGGTGTTGAGTAGTGGAAGGGACACTTGGGTTCTAGTAAAAAGACCCAAGTTCCATTCCTACCATGTGCTTTCCTATCCTATATAAATTTACCAGGGGGTATGAAGGCTTGGATCAGCGGATGACTTAACTATACCCTCCTCAGGAGTTTATCAGCCCGTGGGTTCTCCTAGTTTTTCAAAAAAAAAAGTTCAAATGTAAAATTATCCGTTCATTTTCACTTCCTCCTTAAAACAAAAACACTAAAGTTCATGCATTTCTCATCTATACCTCCCAACTAACCAAAGCAAGGTTATTTTTCCATTAAACCCAAGTTTGGGCAAAGTCAAATACCCCATGGCTAAACCATCTTGTAACCCTTAATCCTCCAAAATCCCATTTTGCTAAGGAGAATGCATGATTTAGATCATATATAAGCTCAAGCGAAGTACATGTTATTTTAGTTAGATTTTAGGTAAGAAAAAAGCTTATCTTTTTATCTAAGTTTTAAAAATTAATTGTCATTCATCTTGGTTGTAATAAAACATTGGTTATTGGGTAAATTGATGTTGTTTTGGCTGTGCATACGTGTGCTTGGATGTGATGTTGGTCAGATTTGAAAATAAAACGTTAAATTAGGTTTGATTTCGCAAGTTATGATTTGTTGCTTGTGAATGATGCTTACGGCTTATAGTATGTGTTTGAATGTATGAGTTTATATATAAGTATAGTAAGCTAAAAAGAAAGTAGCACTGGATTTGTAGTCGTATCGACATCCAAATCCCTTATTAAATTTAGTTTCCTTACTTAATTTTTAGAAAGTTTTAATAAAAGATTTAAAACATTTTTTTAGTTTCAAAACATTTATCCAAAGTTTGTAAAAGTAAGTTGAAAATTAAAAGATAGAATTTTGAAAGTGATTTGGAATATAAAACTAGTTTTGAAATTACAAGTCATATAGCGATAGTCGGTATGAGTGCAATTCGTAAAAATAGAACTCTTTCTAATCTAAGGTCTTTTTCACATAAGTATCTTTTGAAAAGTGCTTTCAATAATTATTTTATGTATGTGTAAGTAATTATTACTATTTAATTAATTATTTACTTATTTAGTGATTTTTTATTAGTCAATTAAGTAGGGTAATTAGTACTTAAGTGTTAATCAAGTAGGTTCATTATAATTAGTTAATTAATAAAAGGTTAATTATTATTTAATTAACTAATTATTTGGTAATTAATTATTATTTAAATTATTTATTAAATTTCAATTGAATATTTAAAAGGGTTTGAATATTTAATTAATTTCTACTTAAGTTAAGATTTAAATTAAGACTTGATTAAGATTAATTTAATTATTTAATGAAGGTTTAACCTATTATTTAGTCATTAATTAAAGATTAATTATGTTTTAGTTACTTATTAAAAAAAAAATTATTATTAAATTATTTACCTTAAAGGTTAATCACTGTTTAATTATTAATTATAGGTTTAATTTTTATTAAGATAAAGGGTTAAATGTTATTTAATTATTGAATAAAAGTTTTAAACTACTTTATTCTTGAAAATCAGTTTTGTTTTAAAGTAACTCCCGTATAGATAATATTTTAAATCCAAGGGATTTCTTTATTGGTTACCTTTAAGTACCCTCATTGAATATGAAACTCAATGACAACTGTTTAATAAATTATATTTGACATTTGTTTGGTAGAATATGTAACGACCCGGAAATTTCGATCCCGAAAATTCCAGATAGTTAGTGAAAAGAAGAAAAGAGAAAGAAGATGAAAAGAAACAAGACACAGAAACCACACATTCGCAGCGGATCAAATATAATATTAAATAAAATAGCAGTTATACAAAGAAAACTATATCAGTTAAATTACATTTTATTACATCAGATTTACACATATACATAAACACTGGACAAAACAATCATGTCCAGATACTACAATATCACAGTGGAAACCCTCCATACGTCCCTGCCACCCAACTCGCCTCCTGAGCTCCAGAACGTCCTTACCTGAAAAATATGTAATACTCGGTCTAACCCGAGCATTACATCAAAGTAACACCCGGGTCAGGCTGGAAACCAGCGTGAGTAAACCCATCTAATCATGAATGACAAAAGCATACAACTTATATAAACCCGGGGTAACTTATATCAATTTACAACTTCACAAGTTGTTTTAACATCACTTATTCCACACATCAATTTCTAAGTGCTAGAACTTAGATAAAATGATCCAATTCACTATAACCATTCCATTTCAGCCTATTGATTTCAGATATCAATTTTTAATGAATCGAAGTGGTTTCGTGTATCTTCTAATACCCGACTCCGGTCTCTTCGAATCCAATGTCAACTTATCCCAAGTTATTCAAGTGATTAAATTCAACTACTAGATGTCACTTTTACACAGAAATAACATAGATAAACATCACTCATTTATCATTGATATAACTAATACTAATACCATAGCTATAAAATGTCACAGCATATCATCCAAAAGATATCGTTCAATTTATTCAACAACAATCATCCGTAAGCAAGCATTATCAATTCATATCATAATTAATCATCTAATCCTACTTAATTAACTATTAATTAATTAATTTACAACCATTTAATTATTTCATCGCTCCTTGAATACCTTATAAATCAACCAATTTAATTTCTAACTATAGATTAATTATTCTTTTATTATCAATTAATAAATCTCAACTATTAATTAACCTTTTTTAATACAAAGTAATCAATTCTTAATTACTTTATAATCAATTAATTATCCTCTAATTAACTGATACATTAACCATCACTTATTGATTAATAACCTTAATTGTTAATCAATATCTCTTAATACAAATTAATTAATCCATAATTATTTTTAATTTATTAATCATTAATTAAGAGATAGTTATATCTTAATTATTAATTAATAAAACTTAATTATTAATTAATAACCTTAATACACATTAATTAATCCTAAATCACCAATTGATTAAATAGTAAAACAACCCTCAATTAATATTGATTAATTCTTAATTATCTTTGATTAATCTTTAATAATTAATAAATCAAATTTATTAATTGTACTTAATTCCTTTGTTTTCTTATTTAGTCTCAAGTCATTACATCCTTAATCAACTTAAGATAAAACATTATCTTATTAATCACCCAAATAAAATCCTAAACTTCCATTTCGGAATTTAAGTAAAAATGCTTAAATCTTAATTTAAAAAAATTTAATTTAAACATGCTTTTAAACTTCATAACCATTTATCAAAGAAATGATTATTATACATAAGGTAAGTTTATATATATAGGCCTTGTCTAGATTTATCCTTTAAATAAATAAAAAACAATATGATTTTAAAACATTTAAATAAAACTGTTATCATTACTGCTGCGGGTCATACCCGAAGACAACTCGTCTCTATCCCCGAGTAAATCTCATTCCTTCCCATTTTTTCTAAAACTGACAATTATTATAAGTACAAAAATTCACAGGATATACCCACGCAACTACTTGAGTTTGCACTCGAGATTTCTTACCAAATACTCTAGCAAAACATCAAGCAAAACCCCACATCCACTTCAGACAATCCATCCACCCCGTGCACCTGCACAGCTATCAACGGCGACGGTGATCACTGCCCTAGATTCCAGCACATCGACCATCTTCTAGTTATTTGACCCATATGCTCAAATTTCTCGAAACGGCCTCTAATCAAAATCGAACAGAAGGGATGAAACTGGAGTTCATGACACCATCAGAAACCCCTTCCGACCACCACGTCTTCGATCATCTGAGAAACTATAACTTCTCCCATCACCTATTTTACCATCCACAAACCCATTCCCACAATCTCAGAGAACTCGATTCACCAGGGAGGAAACTACGATCAGAATTTTCCTACTCAACCGGACTAGGGTTAAAAATTTAATCCCCTTGCCGTTGACTCCACGACAATCATTACAACTTCCAACCATTATTCCTGGACTCTCCGTTCCTACCCTTATCTCCAGACTAAAACTCGACACTCCAGCGACCACCAATCACCAAAAGTTGCCCCAACTCCAGATTTCGGTCATCTTAGAATTACTCATCCAATACAGTATTAAAAATTTTGATTTTTCTTTTAAAAATCATGTTTTGCACAGACAATTCAAGATATAATCTTGATCAACTTAATTTAATACGTGGTTGCATCATGCTAATAATATTTCTACTGATATTTCCAGATTTTAGCATAATTTAAAATTTAAATCATTTGTACATATTTTCTTGTTCTCTGGATTAAGTCAAAATTAACTAATTTGTTTGAAGTCCAAAGTTTAACAATAATCAGATAAAAGAAATTGGATTTAGTTCTAAAATTTCATGTCTTGTATCAAGTACAGGGAAAAACAAGTATTTCAGACATATATACTCTATAATCATTTATATCACAGATATATTTCAAGTGTAAATGCTCAACCAAACCTCAATCATCTCATATTCAAACAATCAGATGTTTATCTATTAGGTTTTTTTTTTAAAAAAAACCAGTTTTTTAAACCCTGAATATTCAGACAGAGGTCTAAGTTTGAAACTCACACATGCATCCAAACATCAACCATTCATAAGAAATCAGGTTTTAACCAGTTTAAGCTGAGTTAACCCACATAGTTACAGAAAAAAAAACAATTTATACATGGATTTTTGGCCTGTAAAACTAGAAACAGAGACTACACATAAATATATAGTATTGCAGAAGATCACATAGGCAAACCATATTAACATGCATGCAACCCATAAATTCGTATATGCAATCATTACCACATTACATTCCTATCACGTGCATCAGAAAAATCAAATTTAACCAAAATAGTGTAGATTGCTCACTTTTTCCCCTTTTTTTTTCTTCTTCTGAACAGAGCAGCCTTGCTTGAACTACTTCAAAGTTGTTGTTTAATTGCAAATGAGTTGATGTTAAGATGATCTTTGTTATAGCTTTAATTTGATTAGCTTCAGGTTATAGATCTTGGACAGAGGTTTTTTTGCTTCAGATTTTACTACTTGAATTCTTGAAAAATAATTTCTGGCTTACAAATAATGGTTACAGGGGAATATGTATTGCAGATTTGGTCTTGAGCTAGGTTTCAGGCTATAAATTCTTGGGTTTGGAAATTGGAAAGGAATTTTAGTTTGTGGTTTAAAGTAATTTACAGATTTTTCTTTAATTTTGGAACATGTTAACAGGGTTTCATCATTATTATTTTTCTTTTCTGACCTGAAGCAATTTGGTTATGACCTGCCACTTGTATTTTCAAATATAGGTATGCTTACACTTGTTCTATACAATCTTATTTTATTTACATTTGTTTAAATGCAAGAACAAAGTGTTTACATATGTTTAATTTATAAGTTATGCCTTCATATGTATAATACTTAATATATCTTATACATATATTTAAAGAAAATATGAATCTATTTAAATTTCTTATTTATTTTAACATATTCCCATTTTTTTTCAAATAGCCTTCAATGTTTCCAAATACAAATTATTCTTATTAATTATAACTATGCTTAATTCATTGATATGTTTTTTAAAATAAGCTATTGTAAAGTTTCTATATTAAATCTAATCAAGTTTTCCAATTTACAATATACATACATATATATAAATATAAATTTGAAAACATTTCTTATTAATTTAAATTAAAATCATACTTCTTATTTATAATGTATACACATATATATACATTATTAAAGAAAATTCTTTCAATTAGCTTAGAAAGATAAATTTCATTATTTAAATATTTTAACTTTGGAAAGAATAAAATTCCCAAAATAAATTATTATCATTATAGACTTTAAAAAAGGTAACATTTATCAAATTAAATAACAGATAAATACTGTTAAATTAGATTGTTAAATCGATATTACACATTTTAAAATAATTATTAATGGAAATTATTAAATAAACATTGCCTAAATTTCCGGGATATTACATTCCTCCCCCCTTTGAATCTTTTCGTCCTCGAAAAGGAACGGAAGCAAAATTTATTAAAATGCTTAAAATCATATAGATTTCTTCGATCATTTTTAAAATACTTTAAAAATCTATTTTATATTATTGCTAAAATAGTTTTTGTAAAAATACTTTTATAACTCGATGTTTCAACCAGTCCATCCTTGTTCTCACAGAAATTCGGTCATACGTTGATCAGGCGTACGACTGAAAATCTATAAGTACTTAGCAGACCCGTTTTCAACACCCAGTGAAAATACTTGGAAAATAATTTTATTGAAAATATAGAAAACAGTTTTTGAAAATAGAGGATATATCTTTAGTGAGAATGCTCTGGAAATCATCACCCCCATCCACGGTCGCAGTTAACCCGATGGTTACGTTGCCATCCCGACAAAATCCACAGATAACTGTAGGTCTCCGCGCGCCTCGATTACACCATGGAACCCGCTACAGATCGCGGCTACAACTGGGGTTACGTAGCTATCACAGCAAAAACCCATATAATTGTAGGCATCAGCACCCTCGAATTTCGCTGCCAAAAGAATGAAACTTCTCCACTCCACTTGACCATAGATTGCAGTTTACCGATGTTGCGTTGCCTTCCCGGCAAAATCAAGTGTAGACCGTTGACACTCATCCTCCACACGATTTTCTCTATGGTCCCCACAGTAGATCGCAGTGACATCGAGTTACATTGTCGTCACAGCATAACCCAAATGCCTCTGTAGGCATCAGCTCCATCGACTTTCGCTACCCAATAATCCTCAGGACCTAGTTTTGTCCGGACTCCTCACAGGATCAACTTTAGAACCCCCCCTTGGGGCTCAAGGCAGCACCACCCGGTGGTCCTGAGAAGTCCATTCCAAGGGAGCGTCTTTTTCCCCAGAGCATCATCAAAACATTTTATACTATACATATATAGTATCTTTAAATCATACACCTAGTATGATCTCATACAAAGCTCCTCTACACAAAATCGATTATTCCAAAATCGATAATTCTCAAACTAGGCTTTCCAAATTCAATATTGATTTTACCTAAAAATCAAAAGCCTTTCCAAATCCATAGGTCCCAAAATCTTTTTTTCCAAAATTCTCATATGATCCTTTATATATATATATATATATATATATATATATATATATATATATATTCAGATATATAAAATCTTTTAAAACTTTGGATCATTTCAAACTTGTATAACTCCTTTTATACTTCAAACATTTCCAAAAACCCTTTTCTACCGGCAAAAGATTCAACAAGGGGAGTATCATTTTATAAAACAAAGATATTTAACTCTGTTTACTCAAAATCAAATATTCAAATTTGATTACTATTTCAATATCAATTTCATTCAAATCCGTATGATGTACACATATCATTCGTACGCTATACCAATCTGATCGCTCACTCGATCACACAATTTCATTTTCAAACTAGTATTGTCCACCCGACTTCCTAGTGCGGACACAGATCTGGTTTCTTGATCAGAAACCGTCATTCTCCTTGCATAGTCATAACTATGATAGAGAATATCCAGAACCAATCAACAACCCATATCCAGGTTCGCCATCGAAAATCGAGTGAAAAATCCCACTCGGATCGATATAACTATCTCGAAATACTGTGCTCGAATCTGGATCAAATCACTATGCGAATAGAATAACATACGTACATCTTACGTATTTATCTTTATTGGTTATTAGCCAAATCAATTCCTTTTCTGTTCACTTTGATTTTCATTCACTTACTCCCAATTGCTTCAATCTATTTGGATTGTCACCTCTATTCTTATCTCAATTGGTTATTTAACCTATAACAGTTTGAACTCCGACCAGTTTATTTAGAAAATAGCTTGAAAAAAAATTAAAATAGATAAGTAGTTGGAAAATAATTACTAGTTTGTAAAATATCTGTAAAATAGTTCAGTAATTGTAAAATAATTGGAAAATAGTTAAATAGTCACAGAAATTTTAAATAATTGCAAAATAGCTATAAAATAGTAATTAGTAGTTGAAAATAGTAATTAGTTTATAGAATAGTTAGAAAATTGTTAAACAGCTTCAAAAATAATGGTAAAACATATATAAGATAGTTTGGCTTTTAAAAGAAAGGTTGTATATATAATGAATAGCTTGGAAAAATAGGTTTATATTAAAACAATTTATATTAAAAATAGTCCAGAGTCAAAACTGTTCACTTCCCAATCTTCATTCTCAATCAATTCAATTTAAATTTCATCTTCCATTTAAATTGATCCAATTCCAATTTAAATAATCTTCAATTTCCATAAAATTTGATTTATTCCCAATTCAAGCTGAATTAATTCTCAATTCCTTTTCAAATTTAAATCAAATTCCATTTGATTTTAAACATATTCAGCTTTAATTACAATCCCAAGTTATTCTAATCATTTTGGACTAATATCCATTCAATTGAACCCACTTCAATTTCAAATCGTTTCCAATTAATCAAATTAAAAATTTCCTTTGAATCTTAGACTCATACATCTTCAATCACCATTTCAATTAATTCAAATCAAGTTCAATTTGAACTAATTTCAAATCAAATTCCAAATTTAAACCATCTCGAATTATATAAATTCGAGTTAATACTTCAAATGTTGATTTAATTCCTCTAAATCAATTTACCTTTTTATCCCAACAATGGATTACCATACTCCATTTCTCATTCATTTAAACAAATCCAATTCACAACTTAAAGAATTTTTTTTAACAACAATAATATCATTCTAATTCATCTTAAAACATCCGTCAATTTCCAATTCCATATCTCAAACCCATTTTGAGATCACACATTCTCCCAATCAAATCATCCATTTAACTTCCCAAGTTAAATCTTAATCCCATCTTGAAATTTTCAAATTAGTTTGATCAATCAACTTATTTAACTTTTTCCCAGTTAAAGTCAATTCACTTAATCCAGTTAATCTTACCCAATTTGAACTTCCATTTCAAATTTTGAACTTTTCATGAATAATCTTCCCACTTAAAAACATATCACCTTGTGTATCACAACTTATTCCAAACTCAAAACTCACCATTTAGAGTTTATTTCCAACCACCTTTGATATTATGTATATCCACATGTATACATATTAATTTCTTTTACATACCAAGTTATACTTTAAAATTTTAAACCACCTTTGGTTTTTTTCTTAATTTAAACAAATTCTTTTGAAATTTCAAACAACCCTTGTTTGAAATAGGACCCTTTCATTTGAATATATTAAATAACATCTCCTATTTTAAAATAAGATCATATTCAAAATATTATCTCCTTTAACATTTTGAAACCAATTTTTAAATGTTTTAAATTTAGAATTCAGAACTTCATAATTGGAAACATACTTTAATTTACATTCTTTCAAATTTACAAGTTTATTCTCCTTTTTAAATGTTTACTTCCTTAAACATTTTATTGTTTATTGAAGAACAATCACTCTATTATTAAGCTCAACAGCCATCTATTTCTTTGGTTTAAAACCAATTCTAATTCATCTTATTTTGAAATTCTTTCCCATCTTTAAGATTTCAATTTTAGTTTGAATCCATTTCAAATTTATCTTTATTAAATTTCAATTTCAGTTTGGTTGTATTTTTATTACTTCTTAATTTAATTCCAATAATTTAACAACCAATTACCTATATTTATTAGGAAGTAATATTGCTTTATATATCAAAATATATTCTTATATAAAATCATTTAAAATCTTTATATAAGAAAATAACAAGTACGCTTTCTCATATATACTCAACTCATTCTAGGGTACCACTTACCCTATCCTTAATGAGTAATCCCACCAGAGCCAAGGTTCTCGCTTAACCTGCTCTGATACCAAATGTAACAACCCGCAAATTTCGATCCCGAGAATTCCAGATAGTTAGTGAAAAGAAGAAATGAGAAAGAAGATGAAACAAAAACAAGACACAGAAACCTCACATTCGCAGCGGATCAAATATAATATTAAATAAAATAGCAGTTATACAAAGAAAACTATATCAGTTAAATTACATTTTATTACATCGGATTTACACATATACATAAACACTGGACAAAACAATCATTTCCAGATACTACAATATCACAGTGGAAACCCTCCATACGTCCCTGCCACCCAGCTCGCCCTCTGAGCTCCAGAATGTCCTTACCTGAAAAATATGTAATACTCGGTCTGATCCGAGCATTACATCAAAGTAACACCCATGTCAGGCTGGAAACCAGCGTGAGTAAACCCATCTAATCATGAATGACAAAAGCATACAACTTATATAAACCCGGGGTAACTTATATCAATTTACAACTTCACAAGTTGTTTTAACATCACTTATTCCACACATCAATTTCTAATTGCTAGAACTTAGATAAAATGATCCAATTCACTTTAACCATTCCATTTCAGCCTATTGATTTCAAATATCAATTTTTAATGAATCAAAGTGGTTTCGGGTATCCTCTAATACCCGACTACGGTCTCTTCGAATCCATTGTCAACTTATCCCAAGTTATTCAAGTGATTAAATTCAACTACTAGATGTCACTTTTACACAGCAACAACATAGATAAACATCACTCATTTATCATTGATATAACCAATACTAATACCATAGCTATAAAATGTCACATCATATCATCCAAAAGATATCGTTCAATTTATTCAACAACAATCATCCGTAAGCAAGCATTATCAATTCATATCATAATTAATCATCTAATCTTGCTTAATTAACCATTAATTAATTAATTTACAATCATTTAATTATTTCATCGCTCCTTGAATACCTTATAAATCAACCAATTTAATTTCTAACTATAGATTAATTATCCTTTCATTATCAATTAATAAATCTCAACTATTAATTAACCTTTTTTAATACAAAGTAATCAATTCTTAATTACTTTATAATCAATTAATTATCCTCTAATTAACTGATACATTAACCATCACTTATTGATTAATAACCTTAATTGTTAATCAATATCTCTTAATACAAATTAATTAATCCATAATTATTTTTATAATTTATTAATCATTAATTAAGAGATAGTTATATCTTAATTATTAATTAATAAAAATTAATTATTAATTAATAACCTTAATTACACATTAATTAATCCTAAATCACCAATTGATTAAACAGTAAAACAACCCTCAATTAATATTGATTAATTCTTAATTACCTTTGATTAATCCTTAATAATTAATAAATCAAATTTATTAATTGTACTTAATTCCTTTGTTTTCTTATTTAGTCTCAAGTCATTACATCCTTAATCAACTTAAGATAAAACATTATCTTATTAATCACCCAAATAAAATCCTAAACTTCCATTTCGGAATTTAAGTAAACAAGCTTAAATCTTAATTTAACAAAATTTAATTTAAACATGCTTTTAAACTTCATAACCATTTATCAAAGAAATGATTATTATACATAAGGTAAGTTTATATATATATATGCCTTGTCTAGATTTATCCTTTAAATAAAAAAAACAATATGATTTTAAAACATTTAAATAAAACTGTTATCATTACTGTTGCGGGTCATACCCGAAGACAACTCGTCTCTATCCCCGAGTAAATCTCATTCCTTCCCATTTTTTCCAAAACTGACAATTATTACAAGTACAAAAATTCACAGGATATACCCACGCAACTACTCGAGTTTGCACTCGAGATTTCTTACTAAATACTCGAGCAAAACATCAAGCAAAACCCCACATCCACTTCAGACAATCCATCCACCTCGTGCACCTGCACAGCTATCAACGGCGACGGTGATCACTGCCTGTTGGGCGAATTCTCACCCAGAAGATCTCAAGCAAGACCAAGAAGCCACAGTTTCACTCGGGCTCGCAACCTCCACTTCGTTCGACAGCCAAGGAGCTCAACACTAACCTAGAAGTCCATCCAAAATTCTCAGCATAGAAGCTCATTCGGCCCCATGCACATTCGGCCCTAAGCCTCATTCGGCCCCCTGCTCATTCGGCCCCATGCCTCACTCGGCACCAAGCTTCATTCGGCACAAGCCTTCCAATACCGAACCATCTCCACTACCGGTCCAAACGCCACCGGTCCAACTACCAAGCCAACCAAGACCGAACCAGAAGGATTTGCCACATGTCAACACAACGACAAGGCCACGACCGGACCAGGCAAGCACCGGATCAGACCCCAACAACTCCCTACCGAACGAGGCTACCACCGGTCCAACCTCACCACCGAATGAAGCTCGCCAAACTAGAATGCTACCAGGCCAGATTGCTCCAGTCCAGGCCCACCAGCAGCTATATACTTCCAAGACCCCCTGCCCCGTACCTCACTCTATAAATAGAGGGGCAGGGGTACAACAAGGGCAGACAAGTTTGAGAGCTCAAGCAAGAAAGGAACTTTCAAACTACTTTCATATACTTATATACGAAGCATTGTACTTGTAATCTGAAAGAAAGAAGATAATAACATATAAAGTGGACGTAGGCACATTCTGGCCGAACCACTATAAATCCGCGTGTCTTTTACATTTCAGCCCCTACTTCTTTTATATTTACATACTCATCCAAAATCATTGAAAATCACATATAATCAACTAAATAATACGACTCGGAGGTGTTTGTCCATTTTTCGTGCAAACATTTTTGGTGCTTTCACTGAGAGTTGAACTCAAGCTTCATCTTCTCCCACTCAACCTTCTTCCTAACAACATCGCTCGTTGCTTAGAAATCATGCCTTCCAAACAGAGAAGGGATGTTAACAAAGGAAAGAACATCGCAACTAGCAGCCTTCCAGATCCAGCAATCGCAGATCAGCCCATTTCAACAGCAGTACCAGATGAAAATCAGGAAAATCCAACTGGTCCCGCAACGGAACAACCAATCACTAGGGCAGATCTGGACAGGGTTGTGACTGAAGTAACTAACCGCTTCACATCCCAACAAGAAGCTTTGGTGGACCAACTAATGACACGCTTAAGGGATGCTGAAGAGTCCAACCACAACACTGAATCATGGGGTGAGTCCCAATCCGGAGGATCTCGGAGGCAACAAAGGTCTTCCCTCTTCGAAGAAGCTATCAACAAAAACAACAATGATAGGGGCCGCGCCCGGACTCAGCCCGAATTCCGACTCGAGGAAGCCCTTAGAACCGAACCCGGCGGGGGATGCACCAGGCGAGAGTCAGATGTAGCTGAGCCAGTCATGCCACCTAATCATAGAAACCCCGCTGAACGGAGCCGAGCCAGAACCCAGCCCGAAGTTGACCCCATGGATGTGCTCGAAACAGAACCCCACAGGGGAAGATCAAGGCAGGGGACAACTGTAGCTGGTCCTAGCGTGCATCCGAGCAGCCAAAGACAACCACTGGATAATGCTAGAAGTGATAGACTGTACCATCCCTACAGGTCATCTGGACGAGATAGATCCCGCAGGGAAGAACCGAGCTCATTTTTGTCCGCTCCAAGTTCTGACGAACGAATGGCACGATTATTCAGAGAATGTGTCCAACGGGAGCAAAGGGACCGGGGAATAGGCGCTAGGGTCACCAGTCCCTTTACCCGAAATATCGAAACTGCCATCACTCCCCGGGAATGGAAAATGCCAACCATGGAACCTTACAAAGGAACTTCCGACCCCATCGTACACCTGCAGAGATACACCCAGCATATGCTCATGAGTGGAGCAACAGAAGGAGTATTATGTAAATGCTTTCCGCTATTCCTATCAGATCTAGCTACCTCCTGGTTCTGCCATCTACCCCAAGGATCCATCAGCTCATGGGAGATGTTAAAAGAAAGGTTTATTAGCCAGTTCCGCATCCATGTGGAACAACCCAAGGATGCTTATTCTCTATCCAATGTCAAACAGAAATCCGGAGAGACGCTGCAACAATATCTAACACGGTTCAACGCCGCAGCGGCAGCAGTTCAAGATGCCGATGAAAAACTCACTCTAATGGCCCTCTGTAGTGGTGTACATCCAGACACCAAGTTTGCCAGAAGATTAACTAAGGAAAAACCAGCTACCTTGCCTGATTTCTTCCATGAAGCTGGAAAGTATATGAGACTTGAAGACGCTGCTACGGAGAGGCAGTCAGGGCAACAAGGCAAGATAGTTCAGGACAAGGTTCCCACTGCAGCTAAGGACGCTCGAAGAAATGAATCTAGAGACAATGCTGGGGGCAGAAAGGTTGAGAAGCGCCAATATCGACCAGGGCCAAGATTTGACTCCTACACTCCTTTGAATGAAACAATCGAAAACATCTACCTAGCCACTCAGGGCGAACTCGGATACAAGCGCCCCCCGCACAAGAAAGAATCAGATAACGCACTCAAGTCCGGAAAGTTCTGTCGCTTCCACGAATCCCACAGACATGACACCAATGAATGCCACCATCTTCGGGACTTGATCGAAGAACACATTAGAAGAAGAAGACTGGAACGTTATGTGAAAGGTCAGAACAGGACTCCAACTCCTGCCAATGAGAACTCAAAGCAACCCCTCCCAGAAGTAGGCGGAGGGAATCAACAATCACAACACCAGTGGCTCTACTCAAGAGAAGATAGTGGTCCTTACCATCTCAGGAGGACCACACATCGCCGACAGAAGTTGGGCAAAGATGGAAAGGTACGGCAAGTCGCTTAGAAATGCCGAAGGATATGTTAACTCCATTACGGAGGAACGCCACCCGAAACGAAAAGAAAACAATGACATTGTATTCAGTAGGCATGATTTGGAAGGAAGACAGTACCCACATATGGATCCCATGGTCATCTCTGCCTGGTTTGGTCCAGCTAAAGTTTTTCGGATTCTAATAGACACGGGAAGCTCCGTAAATATCCTGTTCAAACATGCTTTCGACAAAATGAAGTTATCAATGAAGGATGTATCCCCCTGTGACAAACCACTGCACGGTTTCACTGGAGATGCAAAAATGCCCCTCGGGCAACTTGACCTCTTCGTCGAAATAGGAAGTCATCCCCGCTCCGTTGTGCGAAAACAAACGTTCGTACTAATAGAAAACCACTCGGCTTACAACGCTTTCTTGGGAAGACCAGCCTTGTCTGACTTTCAGATTGTATTAGCCCCCTGGTGCCTGAAAATGAAATTTCCAACAGACAACGGAGTAGGAGAAGTAGAAGGAGATCAAGATGCTGCCCGAGACTGCTACGTAACTGAACTTCGCAATAACCGCAGAAAGAATAAAGGAAAAGATGCAGAGACTACTCTCTGCATGAAAAGCTTGGAGGCATAGCAACTAAAGAAAGCCCCTCGTCTTCGGTACACAAGCGATCCCTTCAATGAACTAGACCCCAGGGATAAAGAGGAGGAGGCTACCGCCGAGCCTGCAGAGGCTATGGAATTCGTATCGGTAGATAAGCATGATTCAAGTAGACTATTAAAAATCGGATCTCAGCTGGAAACGGAATTGAAGGATCAACTCATTGACTTTCTCCGCCACAACTTAGATGTATTTGCGTGGACCCATGCCGATATGACAGGAATCTCCCCAGACATAGCATGCCACATGTTGAACATCGATCCCACCAAGGTACCAGTAAAGCAGAAAAAGAGGAGCATGGGGGCAGAGCGATCGGCAGCCCTTGATGAGGAAGTAAAGAATCTACTTGCTAATGGCTTCATGCGGGAAGCCATCTACCCAGAATGGATCGCTAACCCAGTGCTAGTAAAAAAGGCCAATGGAAAGTGGCGAACATGTATTGACTTCTCCAATCTGAATGACGCTTGCCCAAAAGATTGCTTCCCACTTCCCCGAATTGACCAACTTGTGGATAGCACAGCCGGACACGAACTCCTATCTTTTATGGATGCATACTCCGGATATAACCAGATTCCCATGCACGCTCCCGATCAGGACCACACTAGCTTCATCACCGACCGCGGATTATATTGTTACAAAGTCATGCCTTTTGGACTCAAAAATGCTGGAGCTACCTATCAACGCCTCGTCAACAAAATGTTCGCAGAATTGATAGGACGAACTATGGAGGTATATGTGGATGACATGTTGGTAAAGTCCAAGAAAGCCAACGACCATGTAAGCCATCTGGACGATACGTTTCAGGTACTTCGCCGATATGGAATGAAGCTGAATCCTCTAAAGTGCTCCTTCGGAGTATCATCGGGAAAATTCTTAGGATTCATCGTCCACGCCAGAGGAATCGAAGCAAACCCTGAACAAATCCGGGCTTTAAAAGAAATAAGGATACCTTCCACTCGAAAAGAAATGCAGAGCCTAAACGGAAAGGTGGCCGCCCTAAGCAGATTCATTTCCAAGGCAACTGACAAGTGTGTCCCTTTCTTCGAAGCACTCAAGAAAGACAAAGGGAAGTTCGAGTGGACCGACGAATGCTTAAAAGCCTTCCTCAACCTAATCGAACACCTTCAGAGACCACCAGTACTCTCAACTCCAAATGAAGGTGAAGTGTTATACCTATACCTCGCTGTATCATCTCATGCTCTAAGCGCCGCCTTGGTAAGAGAAGAAGACCGCACACAATGCCCGGTTTACTTTGTAAGTAAGAGATTTACAGGGGCAGAAGCCAGATATCCTAAACTTGAGAAATTAGCATATTGTTTATTGATCGCGTCACGAAAACTGCGACACTACTTCCAGTCTCACTCCATCAGGGTTCTAACCGATCAACCACTAAGACAAGTGCTCCATCGTCCTGACACTTCTGGGCGACTCCTCAAATGGTGCATCGAACTAAGTCAGTATGATATCACCTACCATCCCCGCACCGCTATTAAAGGGCAAGCCATGGCTGATTTCATTGCCGAATTCACTACCAACGAAGGCAAGGAACAATCCGAAGTAGCAAAAAACATCAAGTGGAACCTCTTTGTAGACGGAGCATCAAACGAACAAGGCTCGGGGGCAGGTATTGTGATCATCACCCCCAGGGGAAGAAAGTTGTACTATGCATTAAGACTGGAGTTCACGGCCACTAACAACGATGCTGAATATGAAGCAGTAATAGCGGGATTGGAACTGGCCCTAGAAATTGGAATCAATTCCTTATGTATTCATAGTGATTCTCAGCTTGTCGTAAACCAGGTACTAGGAGAATTCCAGACTCGAGGAGAACGACTCACAGCATACCTAAAGAAAACCAGACTGCTGCTCGATCGATTGGACCATTATCTAATCAAACACATTCCTCGAGAAGAAAACCAAGAGGCAGATGAACTTGCAAAGCAAGCTAGTATGAAGAACAGCACCATTTCCGGAGCACTAGCAATCTCAAGGCAGCTAGCCCCGAGTTTCGAACAAGCGAATCTGATAACTGCAATCGAAGAAGGAACCTGGATGACTCCTATCCGGAAATATTTGCAAGATGGCATACTACCCGACAGGCGTGACGAAGCCAAGAAGATCTTGAGGAAAGTTCCCCACTACACAATACAAGAAGGCATCCTCTACCGGCGTGGCTTCTCTAGCCCCTTATTAAGATGCGTCGCCGGAAGGGAAGCCAAGGAGATATTAACAAACATCCATCAGGGAGGATGCGGAGATCACACTGGAGGACAGACTTTGGCAAGAAAGATACTCCGATATGGATATTACTGGCCCACACTAAACAAAGATGCCCTAGACTTCGTTAAGAAATGCGACAGATGTCAGAAGTTCGCCAAGATTCCTCGACTGCCCACAAACGAAATTACTCAAATGACTAGCCCTTGGCCCTTTGCTGTATGGGGAATTGACTTAATTGGCGAACTGCCAACGGGCCGAGGCGGAGCCAAATATGCTATAGTGGCAGTCGATTATTTCACCAAATGGGTGGAAGCGGAACCTTTAAATAAAATATCTTCAGCAAAAGTTATCAACTTCTTGATCAAAAACATTCTGTGCAGGTATGGAGTCCCACTCAAGATCGTATCCGACAACGGACTCCAGTTTGACAGCGAAGAATTTGCCGACTGGTGCCAAGAACATGGAATTCATAAAAGCTTCTCATCAGTAGCTTACCCTCAGGCAAACGGACAAGTTGAAGCTGTCAACAAAATTCTCAAAACCCTAATCAAGAAGAAACTTGAAAGGTCAAAAGGCGCTTGGGTGGACGAACTTCCTACGGCACTATGGGCATACCGCACATCTTTCAGAACATCAACGGGACATACTCCTTTCTCTTTGGCATATGGATCGGAGGCAATGCTCCCAGTTGAGACTATTGTGCCTTCCCACCGTAGGATCCACTACAACCCAGAAGAAAACGAAGAACTCCTCCTCATGTCTTTGGATCTGATCGAGGAAAGGAGAAACGATGCAGCACTCAAAGCAGCAGCTCACAGACAGAAAGTGGCAGCACAATACAATTCCAAAGTCAAGCATCGCAGCTTACAAGAAGGAGATCTTGTCCTCAGGCGAATCTTTCCGCGCCCCGGGGCACTGGACCCCATCTGGGACGGACCATATGTAATTCATAAAGATCTCCACAACGGAGCTTACATTTTGTCAACAGTGGACGGAGAGGTGTTCCAGAGGGCATGGAACATCCGACACCTCCGTCGATACTTTTCTTAACTTGTACTGCCCATATGAAGTGAATTAACAAAGAGAATCAGTGGACGTAGGCATTTCCGTGCCGAACCACTTTAAAAAATCTTGTCTCTTTTTAACTTGTTCCTTTATGTCTTGGCTGCTCGTTAAGTTTTATCCCTTTCTGTTGAATAAAATCCTATGGCATCTCCACCCAAGACGCACCACGGCCTCATCTGGACTAGGCCTAACAGGTACGCTACGATTCTATGCACTCGCCAATGAGACACTTTTGCTCCAGCATCCCTCTGCTGCGGGTTAACTCATTGCGCGCCTGCCCTCAAAGCCAACTGTAATGAGCCGATTATAAGTCATCATAAAGGCCGACTATAGCCGATGGCAGCTCATTACGGCGTTCGGCTCGCCGGCAACTGTGAACCTACTTTAAGCCCCAACATAAGGTGTGGCCAGCCAGGGGTAGTTCACAGCCAACGGCACCCACGCTAGCCGGCCACGGTAAATCGAATAATACCCACGATTACGGACCATAATGGTTCGGGTAGTTACCGTGCGCGATCTCGGCTCCGATGTGTCTTAAGTGCGGCTGTGGTAAAAAAGAAAACTCCCCGCAGAGGCGTAAGATGGGTGACAAATGTCTCCAAGACCCACAGCTAGGGAAAGTGACTACAAAACCCGTTTGCCACGAACTTAAGCACATCAACGGCCTTCCGTGACTGGAAGTTTTACATTTACTATATTTCCATTCCATTTAAATATTTTTCCCCTATCCTGTATAACAAACTCTAAAGTACAGGAAACCGAATAGGAAGCATTCACTCATAAGGCTCAAAGCCTGCGTACTGGGTGGCAAGGCGCTCAGCTATACCCGTGAACAGTTACACAAGACACTCAAAGCTACCGCCTGCGAATAAAAACATAAAGGGCGGTACTCTCTTCTCTTGTACATAAATGCGTAACTATAGCTTATTCATACACTGACATTGCAAAACGTGAAATTATATTTCAAGCAAAAACTTAACATCAAACGCAACTAGAATCACAGGCATATACATAATTATACTTCTCACACGGCACATAAAGATAGCAACAACATTTAAACATGACAGAATCAGCTTATATTATAAGATCACACGAAGTTATTCTTTGCAAATAATTTTATTACAGTTGCATATCAAAGACTAACATAAACAGTGATAAAAAAGAAACAAAAAGATGGCAGATGCCTCCACACTCCATCACCAACTTCCCCAGTCTACTTAGCCGCAGGATCAGAGCCCCCAGCATGCGGATCAGAAGTCCCGCCTGTCCAATTCGGAAGAAGAATTCATTAAACGAACAACCAAGTTATGGAAACACGGGAAGAAAAGAAAGGGAAGAAGAATAACTCACCAGCATCCGCCGCTTGATCCTCATCATCCAACTGCACGCCCGCTTCCTCTGCAGCAAGCAGCCGCATCCCCTCTTTCACCGCCGCTTGCTCCTCCTTTGAGAACTGAGCAGTAACCGCATTCAAGTTAAAAGCCTCTCCGCCTTCCTTACCCGCGTTCACCCTGGCCTCCTCTAAAGCCTGGAGATACACCTTGGCCATGACCCGAGGGTAATCGTCCATCCAAGACAAGCCGCCCTCCTTCCAAGTGTGGAAGTACA
Organism: Allium cepa; assembly: GCA_030765085.1. Lineage (NCBI taxonomy): Eukaryota > Viridiplantae > Streptophyta > Magnoliopsida > Asparagales > Amaryllidaceae > Allium > Allium cepa. Next base: position 847,218,743 of record CM060938.1, read on the forward strand.
TATCCTGCAGCATCTCATCCATCATCCCCTCGTTTTCCTCAAACTCCCTCACCCGGGCCTCGGAAGCTTGCAACTTGGCGACGGCGACGTCCCTCTCTGACTGGTATCTCAAGCAGTCAGCCTGGAGTGACCTCCTCATTTCCTCTTCCTTCAACCTGAGGGACCTCCTCATCTCCTCCATCTCCTCCTTCAACTCGGCCTGAGCCATCTCCGCAGCCTCGAGCCTCCCCGACAACTCCTCTACCCGCTCGAGATCCGCACTTCGAACCTCATCCACCGTTGCGATAGCTATGTTAATCCGTTCCCTGCAAGCGACCTCCATCTTCCGTAATTCCGCCCTACTGGCCTTCTCCATGGTCTCTTTCAGCCGCTTGGAGGCTTCCTCATGCTTCTGGATGGCTTGGTCGGCGAGCTGCTTGGCCTGATCGGCAACCTTTAACCTCAACCGAATGTTAGCACTCCCGATCTCTTCCCCGGCCTTGACCAACTTAGCATGATGCTCCATTAACTTCCTGGTCTCTGCGGCCACCCGGTCGATATTAGCCTTGGCCTCATCCCCCATGGTGACTACCCGTGTAGTTAGTAAATCAAGATCTAAAGATTTGGCCTCGTCCAGCACCCTTACCATGGGGTTGCGGGGAAGGAGGTGATCGCCCGTGGTCTCATCGAATGAAATGTCCCGAAAGCTTGGGTCTAAATCAGGATGACCAGCAAAAGGGTCACGAGGCACGGGGCGAGGCACATCGGGACGCCTTATATGAATGACAGTAGGACTCTTGGAAGGAGGAGGAGGGGGGCCGGGCTCCGTGCTCTCCTCCGTAGTATCACGAGGAGGCTGAGTAGGAGGCTGCGAACCAGGGGACGACTCAAATAAGGAACGGCTCCGCTTCCTTTTCTGAATGCCCTCTTCGATGACCCCAAGAAGAGGGCGGTACTTGACTACGTCCCCAGTGCGATCAGTAGAAGGTTTCGCAGAAGCTCTCCTCGACTTAAATTGTTCAAGGCGATGTCGAACATCCGACGTTTTAACTGCCTGGCCTGCCCCTGGAATAAAGAACAAGTGTTATGAACATACAATAACCCACAGTTCAAAAAATGTGCTAAGTTAAAAAGAAAGAAAAGTGGGAAGACACATCTATTATACAAACCCGGCGGAGGAGTGGGATACTGCAATAAGTCCTGGATCTCACCCCAGGACGGAAGTGAACCGTAAAAAATTTCTAAGTCCCTATCGAAAATAGAATCGGCAGAAGGCAAAAGTTCACCTTGCATCGCCGGAATCACCCTAGCTGAGGAACCCTTAGAGGATGGGTCAGTGCCAGCCACAGCTTTGCCGGTTTCCTTTGCCTTCTCCGTTCCCTTCTCCGTTTCCGACTCTCCCTCCGACTCCCCGAAGGCCCGACGGAGAGCCTCATCCAGCTCGAGGTCTTGTTCAGAGGTTAGAGCAGCAACACCACTACCACCTTGACCGTCGCCATCTCCTCCACCCTCCGACCCTTCTCCAACTTCGCCTCCTTCCTCCTCTTCTACACCTTCCTCCTCCGGGACAGTCGGGCAAGTACTTGGAGAAGGGCCATCGGACTTCTTCAGTTTCTTCCCCCCGACCACGGGACGCTCTGCGAAAGGCTCCCTCTTACCGCTCTTTACCGTAGCCCCCTCCTTAGCTTTAGCAGCCTTCTCCTCAGCCGTGTCTCTTTGCTTAACCACGGACTGGTGCGGTAAGATCAAATTATACTCCAAGAGGGTTGCGTTCCTGATCAAGAAGGAGGCCGACCGGTCCCGTGCCGGAATAGCCTTTAGTTCAGCAGCCATTCGCACCAAGGAATCATCCTCCACAACTGCAATACCACCTGTCGCTAGCCAGAAATAGAAGCATGTCAGAAAAAACACTACAGTCAAAACATGGAAAATATAAATGAAATCCATCTTACAGCCGGAAGTGAAAAGGCGGAAAGAAACAGCATCGTCCTTGATGAAGAACCACTCTTTCTTGAACATGGTAAACTTGGAATATAAGTCCAGGACTGGTTTGAAGGGCACGGCCGCTTCCAGACTAATGTACGGAGACCCCTTCTTATAGCCTCTCAGGTTGTACAAGTATCGAATTTCCCGGTTAGAAGGAGGACGCCCGTACCTCCTCTGGAAGATAACAAAGAGGCTCACCAGGATGGCATAAGAATTAGGCTGAAGCTGGAAGGGAGCCACCTTCAAATATGTGGTGAAGCTAATTATCCAAGCGTTGATGGGGGGGATAGCACCGCACATACAATGGTATCTGCTATAAGCGAAGTAGCCTTCGGGAGGATTATATGGCATCGCTCCATCTCCCGGCAGCAACATCAGAGCCCTATCTATCCCGAAGGAACGGGATATGACGTCAAGTTGCTCCTCCTTTAGGGAGCTAGGAAAGCAATCCGGGGGAGAGATCAAAAGTTCCTGTGGACCATATCCGTCCACTAAGGACCTCGGAATAGGTCGGTGTTGCCCGGATCCTGGTTGGACTGGGGGCAAGGAAGAAGAAGGCTCTCCTGTGCCTCTAGACTTCTTTCTGTCTGATCGTGTTTCCGCTTTGCGAGACATTTAACTGCAACGCAAGGAAAGCATGGCATTAGAACAAGGAATATAGAAAAGTAAACAAACAAGTGCGTGCAAGTGTGGGATTTCATTCGCAAACTAAAGTTTTCAAGTTCACAAGTTCATTCGGTTTCCAAGTTCATTCGGTTTCCATCTCATTCGGTCATCATGTCCAGTCGGTGGTACTATATCAAGTGCATTCGGTACACCAGTCATTCGGCCCCAAGGCCGTAGTCCCATTCGGTGAAACGAAGACATACGTGTGTATTCGGCAATGAGTATATACCTGGTTCGGTATAAGGTTGGTTCGGCAAACACTTGGTTCGGCAATAAATTGATTCGGCGCTTGTTGGTTCGGTAAAGAAAACTAAGGGGGTGTAGCCCTAATATATAGACGATGGCAATACCACCGGACCAAATGATTCGGCCTACCGGACCAATTTCCAGCCGAATGAACCTTTAACCTCTCCATACCGGACCAACCCTTAACCGAATGAAAAACTACACCAACCTCGCAGGAACCAATGACAGGGGACATGCAGGGCGCCTCACTCAGATAAGTCCCGTACTCCAGATCTTACTAATAAAATAAAGAATATGATAACAATGGATAAGTCGTGAATCTCTCACTAACATGGGTTAATCATTTACACGTGTACGCGACCGCGGATGGTCCATAGGCACGCTCTGAATGGCTTTTAACCCCGTCGCCATGAGAATTCACACTTTGACACCCCTGTTTTAAGCTCATCGGTTAGACGAATATTTGACTCTGATAATTAGAGAATGGCTAAGCTACTTACACATGTACGGGATCGCGAACAATCCCTAGGCATGCTCTGAGCTGGCAATAAACCACCTTGAAAACAATCCAGGGACCCACTCTAACGTGAACCCGGCATCGTTAATGCTAAGCCCTCTCGGGGCACGCTAACCCGCCTCGAACGGCGCACTTCACTTCATTTCAAATGTCTTGACCCCGAACGGTCGTTATTTGAATTCACACTAAAACTGTAATTTCCTTTGCAGGACATCCAAAGGATATGGACACCCAGCTTATGTCGTTTTACGTATCACGCCCACTACAGGGAAACAAAGCGCGACACATGCAAGCACGTGCCCCACTTTGGGGGGCAAATGTTGGGCGAATTCTCACCCAGAAGATCTCAAGCAAGACCAAGAAGCCACAGTTTCACTCGGGCTCGCAACCTCCACTTCGTTCGACAGCCAAGGAGCTCAACACTAACCTAGAAGTCCATCCAAAATTCTCAGCATAGAAGCTCATTCGGCCCCATGCACATTCGGCCCTAAGCCTCATTCGGCCCCCTGCTCATTCGGCCCCATGCCTCACTCGGCACCAAGCTTCATTCGGCACAAGCCTTCCAATACCGAACCATCTCCACTACCGGTCCAAACGCCACCGGTCCAACTACCAAGCCAACCAAGACCGAACCAGAAGGATTTGCCACATGTCAACACAACGACAAGGCCACGACCGGACCAGGCAAGCACCGGATCAGACCCCAACAACTCCCTACCGAACGAGGCTACCACCGGTCCAACCTCACCACCGAATGAAGCTCGCCAAACTAGAATGCTACCAGGCCAGATTGCTCCAGTCCAGGCCCACCAGCAGCTATATACTTCCAAGACCCCCTGCCCCGTACCTCACTCTATAAATAGAGGGGCAGGGGTACAACAAGGGCAGACAAGTTTGAGAGCTCAAGCAAGAAAGGAACTTTCAAACTACTTTCATATACTTATATACGAAGCATTGTACTTGTAATCTGAAAGAAAGAAGATAATAACATATAAAGTGGACGTAGGCACATTCTGGCCGAACCACTATAAATCCGCGTGTCTTTTACATTTCAGCCCCTACTTCTTTTATATTTACATACTCATCCAAAATCATTGAAAATCACATATAATCAACTAAATAATACGACTCGGAGGTGTTTGTCCATTTTTCGTGCAAACACTGCCCTAGATTCTGGCACATCGACCATCTTCTAGTTATTCGACCCATATGCTCAAATTGCTAAAAACAGCCTCTAATCAAAATCGAACAGAAGGGATGAAACTGGAGTTCATGACACCATCAGAAACCCCTTCCGACCACCATGTCTTCGATCATCTGAGAAACTATAACTTCTCCCATCACCTATTTTACCATCCACAAACTCATTCCCATAATCTCAGCGAACTTGATTCACCAGGGAGGAAACGGCGATCAGAATTTTCCTACTCAACCGGACTAGGGTTAAAAATTTAATCCCCTTGTCATTGACTCCACGACAATCATTACAACTTCCAACCATTATTCCTGGACTCCCCGTTCCTACCCTTATCTCCAGACCAAAACTCGACACTCCAGCGACCACCGATCACCAGAAGTTGCCCCAGCTCCAGATTTCAGTCATCTTAGAATTACTCATCCAATACAGTATTAAAAATTTTGATTTTCCTTTTAAAAATCATGTTTTGCGCAGACAATTCAAGATATAATCTTGAATCAACTTAATTTAATACGTGGTTGCATCATGCTAATAATATTTCTACTGATATTTCCAGAGTTTAGCATAATTTAAAATTTAAATCATTTGTACATATTTTCTTTTTCTCTGGATTAAGTCAAAATTTACTAATTTGTTTGAAGTCCAAAGTTTAACAATAATCAGATAAAAGAAATTGGATTTAGTTCTAAAATTTCATGTCCTGTATCTGAAGGATGCAGTGTGCAAGCTAATATAGTACAAATGGATCGTGTAATATGGAATATAATATAAATGCGGAAAAAGATGATAATAGAAAAGTAAATAAAAATAGAAAAATCACACCAGAGATTTTTATACTTGTTCGGAGCGCCGTCCTACGTCCAGTCTCAGACTACTATCTGGATTTTCACTACCAACTACCTCGCTTCACCTGGAGGAACAGGTTTACAACACCCGAGCAGACGAACGGGATTTCACGCCTCTAATACACTGAGGACTTCAACACTTTGCCTCTTACAACACCGAGGACTTCAACACTTGCCTCTTACAACACGGAGGACTTCAACAAAGATAAATAAAACTGTTTGTTGACGATATGTGTTCTTGCTAACACTATTTTGTCACTTGTATTACAAACTTCCTATAATATTATCCTCAAATAGATTATTTGTATATATGAAGATTTGGAAGTGGATATCGTATTGAATCAAAAGGATGTTAAATAAATTTCAGGATTCAAAATGATATATGATAGAATATGAGCAATTTGAACGCTTGAGAGTACAAGATAGAATAGAGATTAGAAGAATAGAAAAAATAGATTCGTTTTTTCTTTGGAATAATGATTTCATGATGTTTATATAAGAAATAAACAATTGCAACCTTTTGTGAAAAGGTATGAACAAAGGTCATGATCATTGGTGAAGAGAAAGAGAAGCAACCGTTGAAGAAAAGGAAGTGTCTATAGGAAGGGTTGCTTTCTGTTTGAAAATGGTCGACAGGTCAAAAAGGACCAGTAGACAGGAATTTGAATATATATACGTTATGTTCACTTGTACACGTTATCTGTGCATTCTGGGTAAAACGGTCGACCAATTGGTTTTGACCAGTCGACCGGTTTTGTCCAGAGTGCACAGTTAATGTGCACTCATATATATTTATATATATATTCGAAGATTGAAGGCATAAGATTATTTGAGGATAGATTTTAACATAAATAATCATTACTAACATGCCAAATAATCAACCTCTAATCATATGGAGCTCTTTGTCTCTGAATCACTTCTTTTTGTCGATCACGGCTTATCCTTTTGTCAGAAATCAAAACTCTATAAAAAATCTTGACTCAACATTCTCCCCCTTTTTAATTGATGACAACTTAGTTATGAATCTCCCCCTGTATATGATATCCCCTTGAGATTGTGTCCTGCATATATACTGTTAGCACAATTTTCTCCCCCTTTGTCATCGACAAAAAGGAGTTGTTAAATGAAAGATGTCAAAGAGATTATAAGCAACATAAAACTACTATCACAGATTAAGAGTAACATTCACACAGAATTATAATACACATAAGTCTAGTACCAACTAAAACATGACATTATTTAGTACAAGTGCCAGATAATGTATATAAAGCAAAAACTAAAGTCATAAGTACGCATAAAAGATAAAAAGAGATAGACTAAAAACTTATTCTGACTCCGTCTCACCCTCTTCTTCTTCTTCTTCTTCAACAAGCTGAGATTTCCCGTGTCGATGTTCATGACTAGTTCCCGAGCTTGTGCCCTCCTCCGAAGATGTCCATGCAAAAGTAGGAGGAGCTGGGCGCTTGCTTGGGTCTGAAGCTTGCATTGATGAAGATGATGCACCACAAGATATTGCTTCCCATATAGAAACGAAGAAAGACTTAAGTTTGTTAAAGCGTTTATCCATTTTTGTGTCCATGCGCTTAAGTCGTGCTTCAAGAAGGAATTGATTCCGAGCAATAGTTTCAAGTGATTCTTTTGTTGAGGAGGATGATCATAAAAGTTTGACTTCCTCAGGTTTAGGGCGGGATGGGCGAGATGAAGCTTCTCTATGTCCTTGTTCTTTCCATTGTTCAAAAGGCATAATATTAAAGTATGGAGCGGGAAGCTTCGTTCTTGTAATGGTTGCTTTGTTGATGACTTTTGGTTTGGAGATTGAAGACTTGGGAGGTTCAATGCCACAACCAAGCAAGAGACGCATAATATACTCGTTATAGAACAAGTGTGGTCTAGAGGAATCATTAACCTTCAAAATCTCATCAAAGATCATACCAATCCAATTTATGCGAATACCCCCATAGATTGAGTATAATGCCTTGAAATTTTCTTTATAGACGGCATCAAAATTTCCTATTCTTGGTAAAAGAGAGTGCATAAGAGTATAGTGAAGAATTCTTGCAGACGGCCGTAAACCCATAGACTTAGTGCTATCCTTGTCATCTTCAATAAATTGATGACTAATTTGATTACGGATATGAACATTGCAAAAATTACTTGAGAATTTTTCACCAAAAAATGAAGAACCAAGAACGGTTGCCATCCTATCACAAGAGATGAATACTTCTTTGCCACAAACAACGGACCAAAGACAATAATTGGGATTCTCGGGCTTGTTTTTCTCTAAATTTAGGTTAGCATAGAATAATTTGATCATTACATGGTTGATTTCAACATTGTTTTGATCAAAATCGATGAGATTTTCAATGTCGGCTTCCTTTGCTAAACTAAGAATATGATAACTAGAGAAATCTGAAAATTTAGTAAAAGAACCCGGATGGATTTTAAAATCCTTCATCTCATTCCACCTTTTGATTGCCATTGGATCTACAAGCCACTTCCTGATAGAGAGATCAATTGGTTGTGTTTCGGAGGTAGAAGCTTGCTTTAATTTCTTTTGTGGAGGAGCCATTTGTGTGGAATTGGTAGAAGAGTTGAGTACTAGGGTTAGGAGAGTTTTTGTTTTAGAAAAAAAATAGAAGAGATGGAGAAAAAAATGAACCGTATGTGCCTTTTAAAAACAACACAGCACGAAACCGGTCGACCGCCCATAAATAACTGGTCGACCGTTTTCTTCCAGAGACAAAAACGGTCGACTGGTTGTTTTTGGCCGGTCGACTTGTTTGCCAGTGTGGTGTTTTTCCTTCTTTTGCGTGTATTTCTGAACGTTAACGGTCCATATAATATCAAATTTCAAGAACATGATATATATATATATATATCGATTCATAAGAAATATAAAAATACAATCATAACGTTAAACAAATTTTAATGAGAGGTAGAGGAAATATGATCAGAAGTCTCTTCTTTGACATCGGTAATGCGTGGTTTCCATGGCGACCATTTTTCTTTTGCTCCTTCATTCTGAGCATAGTTTTTATCCCATGAATTTGGGCTTTTATAGGATGAAGGTGCATGAGGCATTGGCTCGTATACGCCATACTTGTTTGAACCACAAAAGAATGATGTCATTCTTTCTAGAAGAGATAGACGTTCCGAAGTCAGTTGTTGCTCATAATGCAGCTGTCTTTGAAGATCGATTTGATGTTTTTGATAATGATGAATCTCATTGATCTTTTCTCTGGTATGGGGTGAACAAAACAACACTTTCTTTGCTTGTTTCGAAGTAGGCGTATTTCCAGGAGAATGAATGCAATGATGATGATACTTTGAATTGTGTTTTGGAGTTTCAGGAGAGTAATATTCTTCTGGCTCAGAACTTGTAATCGAAATGTGAGACCTTTGAGCAGACTCATCACAAATATGTGCCATAATGAACTATAAACTTATTAGGTTCAAATAGAAGTGATGAAAACAATATTTTTGTTAAGCTTATATAACAATTCCTATATATAAGCTTGTGGATGAAAAAAAGTCATGCAAATTTGGCCATAAAAATTTGAAGCTCATATTCTATTTCCTAATCAGTAATAGGAGAAATAATCCGAAAGGAACTTAGAATATTACATTAAAGATTTACGTATCAAGTTCTTTTCTAGAAATTAAACCAAGTTCTCTACGAAATTTAATAAAACTAGACTCAAGTAGAGGCTTAGTGAAAATGTCCGCTAGTTGATCATCAGTTTGGACATATTCAAGACGTATATTTCCTTTTTCGATATTGTCTATGAGGAAATAATGACGGATATCAATGTGTTTGGTTCTGGAGTGATTCACTGGATTCTTAGAAAGATTTATAGCACTTGTGTTATCACAGTATATAATAGAATTTGATAAATGAATATCAAAATCTTGAAGTGTTTGTTGCATGTATATTACTTGAGTACAAGCGAGAGTTGCTGATATATATTCAGCTTCACATGTTGATAGTGAAACACAATTTTGTTTCTTACTAAACCAAGAGACAAGTGATTTTCCAATAAAATGGCACGTACCACTTGTACTCTTTCTATCTGTTCGAGAGCCTCCAAAATCAGCATCACTATATGATACTAATTCAAATGGACATTCTTTTGGATAAAAAAGACCGAAATCTTTGGTATTATTAAGATAACGAATTATACGTTTCACTGCTCGTAGATGTGATTCCTTTAGATCTGCTTGAAAGCGTGCACAAAGACAAACAGTCATCATTATATCTGGACGACTTGCTGTAAGATAAAGAAGAGAACCTATCATGCCTCGATAAAGTTTCTGGTCAACACTCTTACCTTTTTCATCTTTTTCAAGATGTGTAGTTGTACTCATAGGAGTAGGTTTACCAGATGTGTTATTTAACCCGAAGCGATTGATAAGATTTCCACAGTATTTTTCTTGATTAATAAAGATACCATTCGGAAGTTGTTTGATTTGAAGTCCAAGAAAATATGATAGTTCTCCCATATGGGACATTTCGAACTCTTTGGTCATAATACTTGCAAATTCCTTGCAGAGTTTATCGTTTGTTGAACCAAAGATGATATCGTCTACATATATCTGGATAACTAGAATATCCTTTTGAGAATGTTTGATAAACAAAGTTTGATCGACTCTGCCTATTTGAAATCCTGAGTTAATAAGATAGCTACGTAGTCGTTCATACCAAGCACGAGGTGCTTGTTTTAAACCATACAGAGCTTTCTTAAGTTTGAACACATGGTCAGGATATTTTTCATGTACGAACAAAGGAGGTTGTTCGACATAGACATTCTCTTTGATAAATCCATTGAGAAAAGCACTTTTGACATCCATCTGATAAAGTTTGAAATTATGGTGACAAGCAAAAGATAATAGGATTCTAATAGCTTCTAGTCGAGCAACTGGTGCAAAAGTTTCTTCATAATCGATACCTTCTTCTTGATTATATCCTTGTGCTGCTAATCTTGCTTTATTTTTGGTGATATTTCCTTATTCGTCAGCCTTATTCTTATAGACCCTTTTAGTACCAATAACTGACAGATCAGTTGGTCTTGGAACAAGTTCCCAAACGTCATTGCGCTCGAACTGATTTAGTTCTTCCTGCATGGCAATGATCCAGTAATCATCTGTAGCAGCTTCTTTTGGATTCTTAGGTTCGATATTTGAGAGAAAAGCGACATGACCCATTTGATTGAGTTGACTCCTTGTTCTGACATGTGATGTTACTTCACCGATTATATTTTGGGCCGGATGGTCTCTTAATATCCTTGGTGGTGATTGTAACTCACATATTTGAGGAATATTCTCAATAATTATTACGAGTCAGAATCAACATTTGTGATGATTGGATTGTCAGTGACTATTATTTCGTCATCATCTGAAATAGTTTGAGGATGCTGATAGAATTCATCAGAAGAGACATGAAGTGATTCTTCAATAGTTTTGGTTCGTTTATTAAATATACTATAGGCCTTGCTTCATTCCGCATAACCGACAAATATTCCTTCATCGGCTTTTAGATCGAATTTGTCAAGTTGGTCTTTCGTATTTAAAATAAAGCACTTGGAACCAAAAACTTTGAAGTATGAGATTTTAGGCTTTCTTTTGTTAAATAATTCATAAGGAGTATTCTTGGTAAGAGGTCTTATGGACACACGATTTAAAACATAACAGGCAGTTGCAACCGCTTCTGCCCAGAAATGTTTTGGTAATGTGGTTCCATTCAATAATGTTCTTGCACATTCTTGTAAAGTTCGGTTCCTCCGTTCTACAACTCCGTTCTGTTGTGGAGTTCTGGGAAACGAAAAATTATGACATATACCTTTCTTTGTACAAAAATGTTCAAAATCATTATTTTCAAACTCTCCGCCATGATCACTTCTTATATTTTTAACTTTAATCCCTTTTGATTTTTGAATTCTTTTGACGAAAAATTTAAAATGATCGAAAGTGTCACTTTTATTTTTTAAGAAAATTGTCCATGTGTAACGAGAGAAATCATCAACAATTACAAGCACATATCGACTGTGATTTATTGACTGAACCCTAGTAGGTCCAAATAAATTCATGTGTAGTAACTCAAGTGGTTGTAATGTGGATATGACTTTCTTGGATTTAAAAGATGATTTGGTCAATTTTCCTAGTTGACATGCATCACAAATGTTGTTAACCTTAAAACTCATTTTGGGTAGTCCTCTAACTAGATTGTTTTTGGCTAGCTTGTCAATAGTTCTGAAGTTTATATGACAGAAGCGTTTGTGCCATAGCCATGGATCATTATCATTAGCCACAAGACACATATCTGAATTATGATTAATATTCATATTCAGAATATATATCTTTCTGTCTCCATAACCTTCGAAAACTAAATTATGGTCTTTATCTAAAATACTACACTTATTATTTGAAAAGGAAATTGTAAAACCCTTGTCACATAACTGACTAATACTAAGTAAATTGTGTTTTAAATTTCTAACTAGAATGACATTAGTAATAAGAGGTAAGTTAGATGTACCGCAGTTGCTCACATCGCCTTTGCCGATGATATAACCTTTTGAATTATCTCTAAAAGTGACGGAGCCACCATCTGAGTATGTAATATTTGTTAATAAGCTCTTGTCTCCAGTCATGTGCTTCGAGCAACCACTATCCAACAATATCCACTTTCCTCTTTTCTTAAGTGGGACCTGCAAAAAATAAAATTAAGTCCATGGTACCCACTTTTTATGGGGTCCTAAGAGTTAGGTATTAGGAGTCCAAACCCATACGGGTCTGGTATCCCCTTTATATACATAATTAGTATTAAGATGCACAGTATTCATGAAATTCTGAATATATTTGTTCCTAATCAAATTGTTATTTGTTTTAGGAACCCATATTTTGATAGTCTTGACATTTTTCTTTTGAAATTTCACAACTGGTTTTGGTTTGGAATATAATAAACTAAGATTTTTCTTAGCTTCAGTTTTTTGTACTTTCTTCTTCCTTTTATTACCCTGTTTCTTAGTTTCTTTTTTTATATATCCCAAACCTTGTTTATTTGAAACAGATTGTGAATTTTTAATGATTTTTGTCAAATTTTCTCGACCTTTGTTAAAGTTAGAAACATTTTGAGTAATATTATCTAACTTAGTTTGTAAACTAGCCTTTTCTTGGTCCAGAATTTTGACTTTTGCCTCAAGCTCATGATTTTTAGTAGTGAGAGCATCATTTTTCTCTTTTTGAGTTTCAATTTCTTGACTCAAAAGAACTAGTTGAGAGTCAACGTTAGATGATGATTCTTGAAAATTTTCAAGTTCTTCTTCTAATATTTTCTTCTCGTCTTTTAACATATCTCGTTCAAATTCTGCTCTACTCAAATCTGCTTTGGCTTCTTTTAGCTGTCGTTTTATGTCTTTATATTTGACTATTAATTCAGCATTAATATCAAGCATTTCATCGAATGTAGGAATTTGTACCTCATCTTCTGTTGCCATGAAACATACATTTGCTTGTTCATCTTCCGTATCACTATCACTTTCTGATGAGTTTGTATCATCCCAAGTTACCGAGAATGCTCGTTTCTTTGATTTGTCCTTCTTATATCTTAATCTGTCATTTTCTGACTTCTTCTTTTGCTCCGGACAATCCTTATGCATGTGCCCCTTTTTGTGACAGTTGAAGCATTCTATAGAGGATGATGTTGGTTTATTTGATCCAGATTTCTTTCTGTTATAAAGACTAGCTTTTCGTTGTTTTAGGAATTTTTTGAAACCTTTTGCTATGAATGCCAGATCTTCATCTTCGGACTCTGATTCATTTTCGTCTTTTTCAGCATGGAATGCCACGTTTTTCTTTTCTTCTTTTTGTTCCTTTCTAGTCTGCAAGTTAGCTTCGTAGGACATTAGATTTCCTATCAATTCATCTGGCTTCATGACGGAAAGGTCATTAGCTTCTTCAATTGCTAATACTTTTCCTTCCCATTCACTAGTCAGAGAATGTAGGACTGTTGAAACAACATCAGAATCAGAATACTTCTGTCCTAAGCCAATAAGTGCATGGTGGATAGTTTGAAACCGTGAATACACATCATTGATTGTCTCATTTGGTTTCATTTTGAAATTTTGAAATTGACTTTTCAGCATGGCTATTTTGGCTTGTTTAACCTTGTTAGTACCTTCATGAGTGATTTTTAGCGTTTGCCAAATTTGATATGCAGTAGTGCAGATACTAACACGGTTATATTCATTTTGGTCTAATGCACAAAACAACATATTTATTGCACTTGCATTTACGGCTGCTGCCGTTTTCTCAGCCGCAGTCCATTCTGAATAATCAGTTGTTGGATTCACTATTTCTTTTTGAGTTTCATTCCAAGCATCATAACTATTTGATTGCATAAAGAATGACATATGTGTTGCCCAATAACTATAGTTGAGACCATTGAAAAATGGAGGTCTTTGTGTCGACTGACCTTCCATGTAAGTGGTGTTTTGAGTGCTAGTACTTGCGTTATTTGCCATATTACAAGAATATATCAAATAACTGTGTTACGATTATATGATGGTCGTGCTCTCATACCAAATGAAGGATGCAGTGTGCAAGCTAATATAGTAAAACGGATCGTGTAATATGGAATATAATATAAATGCGGAAAAAGATGATAATAGCAAAGTAAATAAAAATAGAAAAATCACACCAGAGATTTTTATACTGGTTCGGAGCACCGTCCTACGTCGAGTCCTAGACTACTATCTGGATTTTCACAACCAACTACCTCGCTTCACCTGGAGGAACAAGTTTACAACACCCGAGCAGACGAACGGGATTTCACGCCTCTAATACACTGAGGACTTCAACATTTTGCCTCTTACAACACCGAGGACTTCAACACTTGCCTCTTACAACACGGAGGACTTCAACAAAGATGAATATAACTGTTTGTTGACGATATGTGTTCTTGCTAACACTATTTTGTCACTTGTAGTACAAACTTCCTATAATCTTATCCTCAAATAGATTATTTGTATATATGAAGATTTGGAAGTGGATATCGTATTGAATCAAAAGGATGTTAAATAAATTTCAGGATTCAAAACGATATATGATAGAATATGAGCAATTTGAACGCTTGAGAATACAAGATAGAATAGAGATTAGAATAATAGAAAAATTAGATTCGTTTTTTCTTTGGAATAATGATTTCATGATGTTTATATAAGAAAAAAACAGTTGCAACCTTTTGTGAAAAGGTATGAACAAAGGTCATGATCATTGGTGAAGAGAAAGAGAAGCAACCGTTGAAGAAAAGGAAGTGTCTATACGAAGGGTTGCTTTCTATTTGAAAACGGTCAACAGGTCAAAAAGGACCAGTAGACAGGAATTTGAATATATATACGTTATGTTCACTTGTGCACGTTATCTGTGCATTCTGGGCAAAAACGGTCGACCACCTGGTTTTGACCAGTCAACCGGTTTTGTCCAGAGTGAACAGTTAATGTGCACTCATATATATTTATATATATTCGAAGATTGAAGGCATAAGATTATTTGAGGATAGATTTTAACATAAATAATCATTACTAACATACCAAATAATCAACCTCTAATCATATGGAGCTCTTTGTGTCTGAATAACTTCTTTTTGTCGATCACGGCTTATCCCTTTGTCAGAAATCAAAACTCTATAAAAAATCTTGACTCAACAGTATCAAGTACAGGGAAAAACAAGTATTTCAGACATATATACTCTATAGTCATTTATATCACAGATATATTTCAAGTGTAAATGCTCAACCAAACCTCAATCATCTCATATTCAAACAATCAGATGTTTATCTATTAGGTTTATTTTTTTATTTTATTTTTATTTTAAAACCAGTTTTTTTAAACCCTGAATATTCAGACAGAGGTCTAAGTTTGAAACTCACACATGCATCCAAAATTCAGCCATTCGTAAGAAATCAGGTTTTAACCAGTTTAAGCTGAGTTAACCAACATTGTTACAGAAAAAAAAAACAATTTATACATGGATTTTTGGCCAGTAAAACTAGAAACAGAGACTACACATAAATATATAGGATTGCAGAAGATAACACAGGCAAACCATATTAACATGCATGCAGCCCATAAATTCGTACATGCAATCATTACCACATTACATTCCTATCACATGCATCAGAAAAATCAAATTTAACCAAAATAGTGTAGATTACTCACTTTTTCCCCCTTTTTTTCTTCTTCTGAACAGAGCAGCCTTGCTTGAACTACTTCAAAGTTGTTGTTTAATTGCAAATGAGTTGATGTTAAGATGATCTTTGTTATAGCTTTAATTTGATTAGCTTCAGGTTATAGATCTTGGACAGAGGTTGTTTTGCTTCAGATTTTACTACTTGAATTCTTGAAAAATAATTTCTGGCTTACAAATAATGGTTACAGGGGAATATGTATTGCAGATTTGGTCTTGAGCTAGGTTTCAGGCTGTAAATTCTTGAGTTTGGAAATTGGAAAGAAATTTTAGTTTGTGGTTTAAAGTAATTTACAGATTTTGCTTTGATTTTGGAACATATTCACGGGGTTTCATCATTATTATTTTTCTTTTCTGACCTGAAGCAATTTAGTTATGACCTGCCACTTGTATTTTCAAATATAGGTATGCTTACACTTGTTGCTACATAATCTTATTTTATTTACATTTGTTTAAATGCAAGAACAAAGTGTTTACATATGTTTAATTTATAAGTTATGCCTTCATATGTATAATACTTAATATATCTTATACATATATTTAAAGAAAATATGAATCTATTTAAATTTCTTATTTATTTTAACATATTCCCTTTTTTTTTCAAATAGCCTTCAATGTTTCCAAATACAAATTATTCTTATTAATTATAACTATGCTTAATTCCTTGATATGTTTTTTAAAATAAGCTATTGTAAAGTTTCTATATTAAATCTAATCAAGTTTTCCAATTTACAATATACATACATATATATAAATATAAATTTGAAAACATTTCTTATTAATTTAAATTAAAATCATACTTCTTATTATAATGTATACACATATATATATACATTATTAAAGAAAATTCTTTCAATTAGCTTAGAAAGATAAATTTCATTATTTAAATATTTTAACTTTGGAAAGAATAAAATTCCCAAATTAAATTATTATCATTATAGATTTTAAAAAAGGTAACATTTATCAAATTGAACAATTAGAGATAAATACTGTTACATTAGATTGTTAAATCGATATTACACATTTTAAAATAATTATTAATGGAAATTATTAAGTAAACATTGCCTAAATTTCCGGGATATTACAAATAAATCATAGTTTTGCCATAATTCGCAAAGTAGGTTATGTTGACATCTATTTAAGCAAAATAAACCCATTTTTGCTATTTTGGTAACTTGGATATTTATCTATATGTTAATTGATCGTTGTTGGTTGTTTCCCTGTTACATACCTACTTGTTATGTAAATACTCACGTCATAACTTGAAACTATAAATTTAATTAAATGAGAATCATTGGGGTCACTAAGCGAATTTGTGAGGTCAAATATTTAAATTTTATCCTTTTAAAAATGCTTTAAATTTATTACCATTTTAAATAAGATATTTAAAGGATAATTAAGCAATTATTTTACTAAATGCATTTAAAGTATTTTAATACCTTTTGAATTGTAGATTAAAATCATTATTTAGCTAATATTGTTTAAAGATAGTTAAATGAAGAAGGTTATTTTAAGATGTTTTAATTAATTGATTTTTTCAAATGAACATTATTGATTAAAGTTTGTTAAGAAGCTTTGTTTTAAGTAAGGAAAGTTTATAAAATGAGTTTTATAAATTAAAAAGAGATCTTAAATTTAGGAAAGAGTTTTAAAAATGATTTGGATATTTATAAAAGAGTTTTTATAAATAATTTTGGATATTTATAATGTTTATAAATTGTTTTGATATTTATAAAAGCGTTTTATAAATAAACTTAGAAATTTATAAAGATTTTTTATAAATTTATTTGGGATTTAAATAAAGGCGATTTCATAAAATGAAAGAGGTTTTTTAAAAAAGGATTTATAGAAGAAGTTTACAAAAGAATTTGAGATTTAGATTTCCCTTAACTGGCCTTCTTAATTATGGTAGTGCATAACTTTTGTTCCATGCTTAACGCTGAAGAACTAGTGTTTTTGGTTATTCTTATCTCTAATTTAAATAACATTTGTTTTGATCCATTTGATATGATTTCAAAATAAGAAATCTTTCACAAATATTTTGTGAATATAATTATGACAGTTGGATAAATATATGAATATTTTGGCAATGAATTTAAATAAATGAAAGATTTATTTTAAGGCTTAGTGGTTGCTATGAGTAATTTAAATCTTTGAATTGTTGTTTGTGCATTTGATAGTTAAATAACCGACTATGAAACCTTGGACAGTTTGGATTATCAAAACTTGGCCATTTTGACTTAGAAAGTAAATAAGTGCGTCACATGTTCATACGGTTTGAGCTCCTCAGGAGAATTTATTTGGTGAAACGTCTCTAGCTTTAAGGGATGTATTAGAGATCTCTTTAGGAATATAGTCCGCTGACTTCCAAAAGAACAAAGAATGAACCAACCAAAAATTATGAATTGTTCGTTCAGAGAGAACGGGATCTGATATATTATCCGAGAACCACTTCGAACCAACAAATGCGTTCAACTGAAAGACATCTTAAGGATGATTTAAGACGGAGCTCTTGAAATTGCAAGGGCTACACCTGGGAGTGATTCTAAAATAGATGTAATAGAGATAGTGCCTTTGGTTTTATTCAGACCCAGAATGAACTTGTATCGATGAATGCTAGCATTGCATTTCTGCCTGGAGTGGAATATTAGTATTCCAAATGGGAATTGCTAAAGGAAGGTAAATCGCTACCTCATGAGGCTCACACCTCGAAATGGCTAAAATAAGGTAGATGCAGCAGGGCTGATCGCTTTCTTTTGGAATGTGTCATCACCTTTCTAAATTATCATATTATGGACTTGGTTGTGCATTAGAGCTCTCTGTAAAGGTTGGAAACAACCGGGGTGATGACATATTCGGTACTATCCGGTGAGGAGTAGGTCGGTTCTATGTTGGCAGAGGTGGAAAGGTTTTCGTCCTCAGGTACATTTTATTTAGAGTGTACTATTTTTGGAAGGTAGTCCCTTATTTTGCCATTTGTTGAAATCCATTCTCCAATAAGAGCCTTCAGTTTTTTATTGTACACCTATTATTTTTGTGATGTAAACACATTACAGCTACTTGGTTATTGGTATTTCGAACCTTAGACATTATTATAATATCACTGGATTTTATAACAAAAATGGTTTGATTATTATAAGGTAAACACCCATCCGCATTTATGTGTGGCGTGATCTTACAAGATTAACCTTTTATTTCAAAAAAGGTTTCCAAACATATTAATCAATATGATTTGATTGAGCTTTCTCATGCTAGTTTACCAACTTGATCTGAGCGCTATTTTCTTATAATGTTCGAGTCAGCCCGAGCATATTTACTAGATTTAGTTGGATACTTTGGAGCTTTCAAGGGATGAGCTAGATTTTCCAAGATGTATCCACATATCTTATATTCTTTCGTTGTTTTTTTGTTCTTGATTTCTGCCCGTATTTATCAACAGTTGTAAGGACGGATAGTTATAATTGTTCAAACGGATAATAGGTTAGTGTACTCTGATGATGTGTATATAATAAAGTTGATTTCTCTTTGTAAAGATTTGTGTATATTATATATTTCTTGTCACGATGTGAGATTATGATTTGTCTTTTCTTCCATTAACCCCAAATGATCTGTATTTCAAATACTTAAATGATCGACGCACGAATACCGAGGATGTACTAAGTGTCGTCTTTAGGTACAAAAAAGGTCGATCATTACAGTAAACATGCATAGAAAGCTAAATGTAAGAAGAAATGATGTTATGGTGGTTATTGATAACTTATTTTGGCTTAGTAGTTAGTTATGTTGCATTTAGTAATCAGGGGACATGAATATATTTTGATGATGACTTAGGTTGCATCTTGTGAAGTTATTGAATTAAGTTGTATTCGATAAATGAAAACTTTGGTTAATTATGTTGTATGTTGTTGGTGACTTATGGATGTTACTTTTGTGAATTTTGTTGTTACAACGTTGTATGCTGGATGAAAATTTTGTTTATCTCATCGAAATATAAAACGACAGCGGCAACATTCTAATTTCTACCGTTTCGATGGGGGAATGCCAAACATGGAAGGTGGATTCGGCAGTGATTTTTAGTTTGGACAAAAAGTTTCGAGAACGATGGGTCTGCATCGAATGCATCATGAACAAATGATGAGTCCATATCGAATTTGTGTACTATATTTGGCAGGGGCATGGGAATGTCGAAATTGCTTGATAAATGGATTTTCCACTTTTAAACTTAAAGCTGCCTATATTACATGCTTTGAAGCATTTTGGTGGAAAGTCATCGAACATGAAAAATAAAATCGATTTGATTTTTCGATTTTTACCAAATTTATCGAAAATGACAAGCACGCATCAAATAGAGCATGAATAGATGATGCGAACACGTCGAGTGTTATTTTGTATATTAAATTAGCTGAGTGTACCGAAACTGTTTGATCAAAAATTTCTTCAACTGAACTTGAAGTTGCATGTATTACATGATTTGAAGCGTTCCGATGGGCGGTCATCAAATAATAAATTCTAGATCAATGCAGCATCTTCATCTTAGGATTTTCGATGCAATGTCGTCGAAATTGAATGAGATTAGTGGCCCGCCATCGTCGAAACTGCAAAAAATATGGTATGTGTGCATACAAGCAAATTTATCGGATCAAATATACATACAATAAAATTTATAGTTGGGCAGAATTATCAAACATATTATCAAAAAACATTAATTCACTGTTTGTATACAATCAAAACTAAACCAAAATACATACATCAATGTTTCCGTACAATTATTACAAGATCAACATATTATATTTTGACTATCATTCCTTCATTTTCACGATCTTCCACGAAGGCTGAATGCTAAATTATTTTTCTCAAGTACGGTTTGACCAAATCCATCGCATTAACATTGTACAAACATTGAAAATATTCGAAACGAGGAGTAAGAGGCAAAAGAGAATCTTGACGAAGTTTAACGCTAACAAAATACAAGTTCTCTACATGGACCATAACTACCATCCTATTTTGGTGTAACAAGCTCGCACAAACTTTAGTTTGGATAAATGATAACTCACATGCTTACTCAACAATACCACAATAATTCCAAATATTTCAATGATAATAAACCTAGATTCTAGCATTTACATCCACTCATTAACCCAGCAGTATTCGTATATTGTATCATATATTGTATCATATTCTTTATTTTTTCATAACCACATTCATCCCTCATTCTTTTGTACATCTCAGAATGCAGTAATAAATTATCAACCTTAGCCTCACCTATGGACTTGCAAGGATTTTCACGTCATTGATTGTGGAGGTTCAATTGATTAACCACAGCCCAATAACCACAATTTTCATCACTAGGGATGTCTTCCTAACCAATTACGTAGGGCCCATACATTTGGGCCTTTGCAAAAAATAATATTCATTAACTTTGTTGTTCTCGCATACATTATTCTTAGTACTTCTGGTTCTATACGAACAAATTGGAGTGATATTTGAGTTACATGACATTGATGCTCAACATGTTCAAAGTAAGAAGGGTCTCATTTAGTAGGACATGAGTTTTTTTGAAGGCCTACCTTTTTAGTAATTTCTACAAGGGGCTCATAAATATTGGGTTTTTCAAGCGGACGCTATCACTTTTAAATCACTTTTTATAACAACTCCTATGTTATCAAGAGCTTGTTTGCACCTATTTTCAGGGCATGGATTTTAGGTAAGTCAAGGGAACCAAAAGTTAAACGATGCAATGTAGGAAGAGTGTAAGATAATTTATGAAACATTGTGAATTCTAAAGTCTATAAGCATATGTGAACATGGTAGTGCATTTACTTACCATAAAACACAACCATATGTCTCGAAACTCAATCTGACGTTTGAAATGTCATCCAACTCCTGTAACAGTAAATCCAAAGCTTTATGAGATACAAATCCCAAAATTTCTTTAAATATAGATTTATTTCAAAATCGATGCATTATCCTATAGGCACTTGTCTCGAAAGCATGTTTAGTTCCAACTAATTCATTCTCCGCAAAATTATGTGCATTCATCCAACACTGGACAAAACTACTTACTGCCGAATCAAAATACATTTTCAAACAGTGGTGTGAGCTTTCAATTATGCTAGTTGACGCATTATCATAGTGCTTTATTTTGTTGGTCCAAGCCAAAACAAACATCTCCTATGTTTATTCAACCAAATTTTCAAGGCATATGTGGCCGGTTTATTTTCATAAGCCAATCATAAGTAAATAAGTTTCTTTTGACAATGAGTTGATTATATTAACTTAACAATCCCAAAAAAGTTGGCATTCCCTTTTCCTCATCCTCTAATATTGTCTCTTTATCATCAATCAACACTCATTTCTTTTTAATAAATATGGCTTGCAAACCGCTCGAACATTCTTCGATATATGCCACACACAAAGATTATGATGTATTGATTGAAATACACTAGTTACTACATTTGCAAAAGCAATTTCGGCATCCGTTATAATAATACTCGGGATTTCTTTCTCACTATACAATTTTCCTACACAATCAAGAGCCCATATATTTTATTTTTGTACTCTCCTAACTTATAAAAGTAATCACAACGGTAAATGATGCCCTCGTGGATTTATTACGAAACCATATGAAAACAAGGTAATTTGTAACATTTGTCTTGAATATGCAATCCAAGAGCAATATCTAATGAAAATACTATGCAAGAACAACATATCTAGGATGATTGAAGAAAAGAACACAAAATTAATAAGTTGTACCATCAAGTGTATGTCATGCGGAATAATGATGATTACTGACTAATTTCATAAACTGCATAACCGATCTACCCTTTGTATTTTGTAGTTTCAGTTTTGCCTTTGCATTGTAAACATTTCTTATAGTTGACAAATTTTTCGGGCTATCGATTTTAAAAGAGGTTAAAATATTACGAGGCATAGCTTCACAATTGGCCATTGTTTTGGTAGTCTTAATTTTATGTTCTTTCAGCCTCGCCACATACGAATGTCCGGTAAGGACCTTGGGAAGCATATGACTGTGACGTCCATTCTTTACATTTAATATCCATGTTTCTTCATTTTAACAACGTGAATTTAACTCAAATAGAAAACCCCATTTTCTACTAGTCGTCCTTCTCTGTTTTTGTTGTATTTTAGGAACGTAATCTATTCTCCTAGAATAATATACTCACCATTTTTTTCGCATACAAAAACCATTCCCGGTCCTTTTCCATTATCACGTAAGTTTTTCATTCATGTTCCTTTTGTCACGACAATACAGTTTGCAACGACTTCAAGATCCATGCACCAATCTCATACGTTTCCCTTAGATTCAAAAACCTAACATACATTAACAACATACTTCAACACAAATCAACTTAACCTACAAAATTTAATGAATTGATCATACCATATCGACCGGGAAATGAGCTATTAAATCAAGACAATCCAAATCATGATATATTGAATTGTCAACTTCTTCGTTATGATCCTCATTGGTATCATTATTTTCTAATTTATTGCAGTTACCCTCTTCAGTTATTTCTTTCTCACAATCATTCTTCGATACCTTTAAAATAACTGAATACTGATTACATTTTGTTAAAAATATAATGTTTGGAGATTGAGATAAAAATTTGATAGCTTATTACCGAACTATAAAGCATAGTCCAACAGTGTCATGTTGAACTAAACAACAAAAATTGGCATGCTTCTACCGAACTAAAATGTGTTGTTCGGTTAACCCGTCGAAATCTTTGTTCGACTTTCTCCTGTTAGCAGCTGATATAGTACAATTTTACCATGGTTCTTACTTAATCGACCAATTTGGTCCAAACCAATTTATGAAAATAATCCCTAAACCCTACTAAACTCTAAAATTCTAAAAAACTAAAAACACCCGTTCATTTTCTTTAACATAATTTCTGAGTTGAATGTTTTCACTCTGACCAGTTTAAATTTAGAAGATAGGTTGAAAAGTTTTAAAATAGTTAAACGGTTATAAAATAGTTGGATAGTTGTAAAATAGTTAGATAGTTGTAAAATAATTAGATAGTTAAATAGCTAATATAAGATAGTTTGAGTTTTAAAAAGAAAGATTTGTATAGTAAATAGCTTGGAAAAATATATTTAAGATAGTTTATTAAAAGAATTTATTTGAAAATAGTTTTAATGTCAAACTGATTCAATTTCCCAATCTCCAACTCAAATCAATTTTCAATTTCCATTTTCATTTAAATTGATTCAATCCAGATTCCCATTCGAATTAACTTCGATTTCCATTCCAATTCAAATCTATTCCCATTTGAACTTAAACTTATTCAACTTCGATTACAATTTCAATTTGATTCAATTCAATTCAGTTCCATTTTGAATTAATTTCAATCCCAATCTCAAATGTTAACCATCTCGATTTATATGAATTCGGGTTCGATTTTCAAATTGTTGATTTATTCACTTAAATCAAATTAACCTTTAATATTAAATTTAAACAGCCCAAGTCCTTAAAATAATTCAATTATGAGCCATACTTTCCAAATATTCATGTAAATTACTTCTACTTAAACTTATTTCAAGGTTTGAGTGAGAGTTCAAATCTTTTTGAACAAATCAATTTTCGGAATTCAATTAATTTCCCAATCATAACTTCAAACTTTAAAACCCAATTCTTAAACAATTCCAGTTGTCAAGTTCATTTTTTTTTTACGTTTTAAACTTAAGTTCAAAATGATTCCATTTCCATAAATTCAATTTTATTTCTACGTATCAAAATTATTTAAAAGTTTCAAATCATATTTTATTTCTTTTCAACTCCAAGGTTGGATATATATCATTTCACTTCACTTCTCAATTTTATCGAAACGGTCCAATTTACAATTTTATATATACTTTCGATAATAAACAGGATGATAGCAGAATGTGTCAAAGTAAATAAGCAATTAAATTACCTATAACACCAATCCATCACAAATTTCCCAAATTCGAAACCCGTTCTTATTTCAAAAGCCATTTGAAATTATCCATACATAATCTCTATCAAATCCATACTTCTCTTTCAATTTTATCCATTTAACATCCCTAAGTTAATCTTTTTCAGTTTCACATTGAAATTTTCTAATTCATGTTGTAAGTTCAAAACTTAATTAACTTGTCCTGAGTAAATTTCCAATCCATCCAATCCATTTAATCTTACTCAATTTAAATTTTCCATTCCAAATTTAAATTTCTTATCAATATCCTTTCCCACTTATAAGTTCAAAACTTATTTCTCTTTGGGTTATACATCTCATTCCACGGGGATTTGAGAACTCAACACTTAGTATTTATTTCAAATCAACTTTGAATATATATGTCTTATATATATATATATGTATGTATGTATGTATGTATGTATGTATGTATGTATGTATGTATGTATGTATACACATATTTATCCATTCACACATCAAGTCCCCTTTTAAATTTTAAACCATCCTTGGTTTTTAATCCAAAACAAATTCATCTTCAACAACTCTTGTTTTAAAACAAGATTTCTATACTAAAAAATATTCTAAATAATATTATTTATTATTTCCTTCAACATTTTGAAAAATTCCAAAATTCTTCTGGGCTTAGATTTAAAACTTCACAATTTAGATCCATTTTAATTTATAAGTCATACTTATATAAATTATACTTCCTTATTTCACTCCGTTTCATCATTGTTTATTCTAAAAATAAACAACCCTTTATTAAGCCACAACAACCAATTTATGATTATTATCGTATCAAGAAATCATAACATTGTATATTTCATTGTAATTTTCTGGAAAAATATAATTAGGGTGACTTATTTCAAATGCTTTGAAAATTCTTTTAAATTTTCCAGGATTTACATTCAGGTTTGAATCCATTTTTAGTTTGACTTATTTGTATAGTTAATCATTACCCAAATTCCATTTGGTTATATGTGTTTTACCACTTAAATTTTATAATCTTATTTAATTTCTATAACAACAACCAATTCCCTTAATCCACTATAATAACTAGAAAAGTTATTCCTTTATGTATCAAAATATAACCTTTGTATGTAAAAATATATTTTTAAACCATTTTTAAAATAATTATATAAGAAAATATCAAGTACGCCCTCGTATACACTACACTCAACTCATTCTAGGGTACTACTAACCCATCTCTAATGAGTAATCCCCACCATATAAGAAATTTTGTATGTCTTTGCAATACTTGTTGAAATAACATTTTGTTTTCCCCTCATTAAATTTCAGACCACCATATAGATCATTTAGATAGAAAATGTTTTTAAGAGTATCAATTGCATGCATAGAAGAGTTCATGACAATAATAAGATCATCAACATAAATCAGATGTGTTAACTTTGGATCAATTTTGTACATTGGGATTATATTATTTTGATAACTTGCTATCTCTATTTGAAGGGAGAATGTATCGGCCTCGAGTTTCCTACTCCGAAAATCGACACTAATACGTTCACCGTATAGAGTGCCGAGCAATCGAGTGTCGAAAATACCAGACTGTTAGGGTATAGAAGAAAAGGAAATAGAACAAGAAATAGAAAACTACATTACAGAATCTTACAATCGCAGCGGAACAAAATATAACATAAAATAACAGCATTTATACAAAGAAAAGTTGTAAATGTCAATATACACACAAGATATCAGAGAACAATTATCAATAAAATCATTAGGGCAGTTATAATAACTTGTCCTTGAATACTGTCAGAACAGTCTATATTACACAGCAGAATATAATCAATACATCTCCACCATCCAGCTTGTCTCCGGGCTACAAAGCGTCCTATCTTGAAATTCCGCAATACTCGGTCTAACCCGAGCATTACAATAAAGTAACATCCGAGTCAGGCTGGAAACCAGCATGAGTAAAACCAACTTAATTTGAAATATCTAAGGTATAAAGCTTCTTTGAAAATCAAGGTAGCTCGTATATACGAGAGTTTTTATCAGATTTAAAACCAAACACTTTTACAGAAAATCCATTGATATTGTAATAATGTCTGGATACAACTACTTATTTATAATAATCCAGTTTACTTAATTTGTTCAATTCCAGCCTATTGGATTCTACAATCAAACCCGTAAAGGTTTGGAGTGAATATTAAATCGAAGTGGTTTCGGATAATGCTGATATTCGATCCAGGTCTCTTCTAATCCAAGTGATAAGTTTAAAGGGGTAAATTGTTTAAAGTAAACCAATTTATTATTTATGGTGATAATATTCAATATGGCAATTTATTTCAACCGTTTATTTCAAATAAAATGTATCATCATTTTAATGTAATTATTTTAGCTCGATTGGTCACTTGATGTCACCGACAAAAATAATTAAATTAAATCTCTAATAGAATCAGGCCATGGTATAGATCGTTAACAAATTTAATGGTATATTGCAGATGTCAAAATAATTCACACATAGACCTTTTTTAAGTCTTGATTAACCATACCCATTTACCTTTAAATCCAAGTTTATTTCAAATTAAACAATTTTGTTAATAATAAATTATAAAATACCATTTATTATTCATAATCTTAAATCAAATAATAATAATATAATTAATTTCCATTAATTTGTAAATGTTACCGAACCTTAAATTACGGATTTTAAAATGAAATTAGGTTCTAGTTAAGAGAAGGAAATATGAGTTATATAAATGTGTGTGTGTGTCTATATATATAAATCTCATTGCCTTTCTTCTTTTCTTTATTATTTTTCTTTTCTTTCATTCTCATTTCTTCCTCTTTTCTTTTACTCTTATTTTTACTTTTCTTTCTTTTTCTTTCTACCTTTTTTTTCTTTTTTTTTCTTTTGCTTTTCCTTTCTCTTTTTCTTCTACTCTGGCCCACTACCAGCCCATTTCTTTTCTTCCCTCCCTCTCTCTTTTGATTTCTTTCCATCACTCTCTTCTTCTTCCTTCACCTGCACGCGTGCATCGCCGTGCACGTGCACAATCCACCCACGACCTTCGCTTCGACGTTGACTATCCTAGCAAGTCGCCTTCCTCCATCGCCGTGCATCCTCACCGCACGCCTGTATCACCCTCCTCTCTTCCCTCTACCTTTTCCCTCACCGCACGCCTGTATCACCCTCCTCTCTTCACCATTGCTTCAAAACCCGCAACCAAAAAACACACCTAAAACCCTAATTCCTTCTTGTTTAATCGATCCACACTGCTAAGAACTCCTGCACCATTTTTCTCGAGTGCGCCCTCCTTCCAGCTTCCCTTTCCCCCAAAAACCCGACCTTCGAAATCAAGCATTTCGCTAAAATTTGACCAGAAACAAAAATCTGTTCATTTTCAAATTCCTCACCCAAACTTCACTAAAAATTTCCTAGTCACCTTCAAACATCATCATTCTTAAGGGGGAACACCATCATGTAAACGAAATATTAGATTATGGAATTTGAAATTTTGACATTTTAAGTTGCTTTAATGTAAACTGCCCCTCATTTCCTACTTGCTTCATAAAAGCGAATAAACAAATTCTTGAAGTAAACTACATCTCTAAACACACAATCTTACTGTTGGAATCATTAAACAAAACCGATTAGATTGTGGAAATTAAATCATTAAGTTGCAGGACCATAACCATTTTAGGAAAACAGAGTTGTATATAACCTTTAAGCTTTACAGGTATCCTTCCCTAGCTAACCCTTATATATACAAGGCATATGAACCGATTTTAACCATTTATCCTTGACAAACAATGTATCTACCCAAGTTTCATAACATAGGATTGTGTATAGAATTTAAGTAAAAATCTTTACAAAAAAAAAGCTTTACTCGCCTTCCTTTGAACAGAGACACTGTTTTTGGAAAAAAAAATACTACTTGCTTGGCTTGCTCTTTCTTTCTTTTACTGTCTTGATTCTCTTAATATTTTAACTGGAAGCTTGCATTTTACTTCTTATCTTTTCGAATGCAAAAATATGAACAAAGGGCTAGAGTTTATGTAGAGAGAATGGATGTAGCTTCTCTTGTACAACAATTTTCTTTTTTACTTTTATTTTGAAAATATGTGACTTGATTTGATTTATTTTCTGAGCTGATTTGATAAACACTGATTAGATTTTATATAAGGTTGATTTGAAATTTTGTGTGTGATGTGCCATTGAATTAATTTGATATGCATTTATGAGGTTGTCCCCATGTGTACATACATGTACACATCATATACACACACGCGCCACACACACTCTTATATGTATTTATCATCATATATTTATATGCTTACACTTATTTGTATTTACATGCTTATCTACCCATTTCTTATTTAATATGAACATGTATGCACATACTATACTTAATTTCTTTTTACAATTCCCATGTACATTAGTTCATATGGTAAATATGTATATTACTTATATACTTGTTCACATATTTAAACATCATAAGCTTGTATATTCTTAATTATCATACATATATATTTACACATTTTATACATATTCTTCCTATACTTATGTGCATTTTGTAATTATATGTGTATATTCTCCTTACTGCACTTTTTTTAATATTATTTCATAGAAGCATACATTCATATACTTGTATATTTATATACTTATGTATATGTGTTTTCAATCACCATATACATATTTATGTACCCATATGTATATATATGTATTTATATTGAACATCATCAACTTGTATATGCTATACATATATATTTATGGATGTTTTACTTTAATTTAAACGATGGAGCTTACCTATATTTCTATACTTTTCTATAATATTTATCATATCCAGATATTTTATAATTCAATATTTAATATAGCTTTTAAATCAATTTATATATCCAGGCGTTTTAATATTAGAGAATTTATTTGTTTGACATATAAAAATTAATATTTCAATAATAAAATCAGATAATCACCTAACAACAAATCTTAGAAAATCTGAATCGTCACATTCCTCCCCCTTTAGAACTTTTCGTTCTCGAAAATGAACAAAATGAGAATTTTAATCCTGATGTTTATTATCATTAATTCAATCATTCTTTTAAACATTCAAACCCTTTACTCTTTTATTTTAAAACTTTAAAACACTTTAAAAACTACATAATATTACCAAACCAGCGTTATAAAAATACTTTTTATAACTCGATGTCTAGACAAGTCCATCATTGTTTTCACATAAATTCAGTCATACGTTGACCAGGCGTAGGACTGAAAATCTATAAGTACTCAGTAGACCCAATTTTAATACCTAGTTAAAATACTTGGAAAAACATTTGTGAAAATACTATGGAAATCATCACCCCCTCCATGGGTCGCAGTTAGCACGATGATTGCGTCGCCATCCCAGTGAAATCCATAGAAAACTGTTGGCATCCGCACTTCTCGATTTCTTCATGGAACTGCCACAAATCGCAGCTACATCCAGGGTTATGTTGCCATCACGGAAAAAACCATGTAACTGTAGACATTAGCGCCCTCGAATTTCACTGCCAAATGAAACTTTACCACATAGATCGCAGACTATACCAGCCGAATCCCAATTAGCCTGTAGGCACTCAGCGCCACACGACTTTCGCTATGAAACCACATAGATCGTAATCTACCGATGTTACATCGCTATCCCAACGAAATCAAAGTTCAATCACTGCCCCTCGACTTACGCTATGAAAACGCATTAGATCGCAATTACACCAGAGTTATGTTACCGTCACAGCATAACCCAAATGTATCTGTAGGCATCAGTTCCCTCGAATTACGCTACCCCAAACACAATCCATAGGAACTACAGTTTTGTCCGGACATCATCCAGGATCAAAATTTAGAACCCCCCTTAGGGCTCAAGGCAGAACCACCCAGTGGATCTCCTACTATAAGTTTCAACTCTAAATGGGAGCGCCTTTTTCCCCATAGCATTCCCAAAAAAATTCATACTATACGCATATAGTACCTTTCAAACCATACTCTTTATATGTATCACATATAAACTTGAAAATCGATATCTCAAAATCGATAGTCCTCAAACTTTGCTTTCCAAATTCTCAAAATTTTCTTTTTGCCAAAACCAAAAGCCTTTCAAAATCAATGAGTTCCAAAAAAACTTTTCAGTTCCATTTTCATAAAATCATTCTTATATATATATAAGTCTATTCTTTCAACTTGAATAATTTTTGGATCGCTACGTCCTTATATTAATTCCACTTTATATTTCAAATACCCTTCAAAGATCATTTTTTCTGGTTATAAATTCAATAATGAAGTTTAAATATATAACTAATATATAATCTCATTAATGCCAAATCAAAACTTTTTTCCAAGTTTGATTTCCTTTTCAAAGTCATTTGCAACAATACTTACTTCTTATAAAGTGATTTTCAGTTTTTGTACTATCCAGTCTTCATTTGAAAATCACCATATTTTCTCAGAAATATACTCTTTTATTTCCAAAACCATTTTTTCTTTAATACCCGATTCGGATTCAATTCAAAATTTATTCAATTTTCCTTTGGGTTTTTCAATTTCACCTCAACTGGTATTTAAATCCATGCTTTAAATATAAGTAATTTCCACTCTGACCAGTTTAAATTTAGAAGATAGGTTGAAAAGTTTTAAAATAGTTAAACGGTTATAAAATAGTTAGATAGTTATAAAATAGTTAGATAGTTGTAATATAAGATAGTTTGAGTTTTAAAAAGAAAGATTTGTATAGTAAATAGCTTGGAAAAATATATTAAGATAGTTTATATCAAAACAATTTATTTGAAAATAGTTTCAAGGTCAAACTGATTCAATTTCCCAATCTCCAACTCAAATCAATTTTCAATTTCCATTTTCATTTAAATTGATTCAATCCAGATTCCCATTCGAATTAACTTCGATTTCCATTCTAATTCAAATCAATTCCCATTTGAACTTAAACTTATTCAACTTCGATTACAATTCCAATTTGATTCAATTCGATTCCATTTTGAATTAATTTCAATCTCAATCTCAAATGTTAACCATCTCGTTTTATATGAATTCGGGTTCGATTTTCAAATTATTGATTTATTCACTTAAATAAAATTAACCTTTAATATTAAATTTAACTGCCCAAGTCTTTAAAATAATTCAATTATGAACACTACTTTCCAAATATTTATGTAAATTACTTCTACTTAAACTTATTTCAAGGTTTGAGTGAGAGTTCAAATCTTTTTAAACAAATCAATTTTCAGAATTCAATTAATTTCCCAATCATAAATTCAAACTTTAAAACCCAATTCTTAAACAATTCCAGTTGACAAGTTCATTTTTTTTACGTTTTAAACTTAGGTTCAAAATGATTCCATTTCCATAAATTTTATTTTATTTCTACGTATCAAAATTATTTAGAAGTTTCAAATCACATTTTATTTCTTTTCAACTCCAAGGTTGGATATATATCAGTTCACTCCTCTTCTCAATTTTATCGAAACAATCCAATTTACAATTTTATATATACTTTCAATAAGAAACAGGATGATAGCAGAATGTGTCGAAGTAAATAAACAATTAAATTATCTATAACACCAATCAATAGCATCCATCACAAATTTCCAGAATTCGAAACCCGTTCTTATTTCAAAAGCCATTTGAAATTATGCATATATAATCTTCTATCAAATCCATACTTCTCTTTCAATTTTATCCATTTAACATCCCTAAGTTAATTTTTTTTCAATTTCACATTGAAATTTTCTAATTCATGTTGTAAGTTCAAAACTTAATTAACTTGTCCTGAGTAAATTTCTAATCCATCCAATCCATTTAACCTTACTCAATTTACATTTTCCATTCCAAATTTAAATTTCTTATCAATATCCTTTCCCACTTATAAGTTCAAAACTTATTTCTCTTTGGGCTATACATCTCATTCCAGGGGGATTTGAGAACTCAACACTTAGTATTTATTTCAAATCGACTTTGAATATATATGTCTTATATATATATATATGTATTTATGTATGTATGTATGTATACACATATTTATCCATTCACACATAAAGTCCCCTTTTAAATTTTAAACCTCCTTGGTTTTTAATCCAAAACAAATTCATCTTCAACAACTCTTGTTTTAAAACAAGATTTCGATACTAAAAAATATTCTAAATATTATTATTTATTATTTCCTTCAACATTTTGAAACAATTCCAAAATTCTTATGGGCTTAGATTTAAAACCTCATGATTTAGATCCATTTTAATTTATAAGTCATACTCATATAAATTATACTTCCTTAAAACGTTTCACTCCGTTTCGTCATTGTTTATTCTAAAAATAAACTACCCTTTATTAAGCCACAACAACCAATTTATGATTATTATCGTATCTAGAAATCATAACAATGTATATTTCATCGTAATTTTCTGGAAAAATATAATCAGGTGACTTATTTCAAATGCTTTGAAAATTCTTTTAAATTTTTCAGGATTTAAATTTAGGTTTGAATCCATTTTTAGTTTGACTTATTTGTATAGTTAATCGTTACCCAAATTCCATTTGGTTATATGTGTTTTACCACTTAAATTTTATAATCTTATTTAATTTCAATAACAATAACCAATTCCCTTAATCCACTATAATAATTAGAAAAATTATTCCTTTAAACCATTTTTAAAATCATTATATAAGAAAATATCAAGTATGCCCTCGTATACACTACACTCAACTCATTCTAGGGTACTACTGACCCATCTCTTATGAGTAATCCCCACCAGAGCCAAAGTTCTCGCTTAACCTTCAACTCTGATACCAAGTGTAATGACCCCGAGCTTCCGACTCCGAAAATCAACACTAATACATTCCTTGTATAGAGCATCGAGCAATCGAGTGCTGAAAATACCAGGCTGTTAGGGTATAGATGAAAAAGAGATGAATAAGAAATAGAAAACAACAGCACAGAATCTCATAATTGCAGCGGAACAAAATATAATATAAAATAATAGCATTTATACGAAGAAAAGCTGTAACTGTCAATATACATACAAGATATTGTTGAATCACTAGTTTTGATTCTTGATAAGACGATTCAGAAGCTAAAGAAAAATATGCACTCATACATGACAAAAAGAAGACACTAGAGGATCAACTACAACTCTATGCCTAAGTAAATTATTATATGTGATTGAGTCTTAGAAATATGTTAAAATCAATCCTCAAGTTTTCTAACTTTTCATTTTCTTCTTAAAAAAGAGTTCATTGTGCAAAATATACACAGCTAGTCGACTGGCTATGCATGCCCAGTCGACTGACTATGCATATGTACAACAGTATACTCCTTTTCAAAAAACGGTCAAACATTTTCAAATTCAGTCGACTGATCAAAATCGACAAGTCGACTGATTCGGCTTCAACTGTCAAAATTCTGAATGGACATCTTCTTCGGTGAAGGGATGCACTGCATGAATTGATGTCTCTCTTGGCTGAAACTCTTCACTAAGATTTGCATCTCTCTGAAAACTATATATAGGAGTTATCACTCACTTCATAATCACTAACTTATGATTCTAATTCTCTATATTCTCTCTTGTGATTATGCTAGTGCATTCATACTCTCCATTACTTTGAATCTTTGAATTATATTATAGTACTTTGATTCTTAGCAATATTCTTCCTTTCAAATCTTTACATACTCTTTATATTCTTGAGGAATTGATTATAGAAAGTTTTGTAATCTTAAAAGACAAATCGGTGTTATCAAGAACATATTGAGTCAACTACTTTTATATTTTGTTAAAGACCTGTTCTGCCGCTCAGGCAAGGGAAATTCCTCTTCGGCTGCTGAGGAAAAAATCATGTTCTGTTGCTCAGGTGCCTTTCTGCTACTCAGACCTATTCCTCCGGGTCAAGTGAGGGTATTGTTAGTTAAAGCCAAAAGTTAATCTGGGACTGGACGTAGAACGGGAGTTCAAATCAGTATAAAAATTTCTGGTGTGCTTACTCTTGTTTACTTTACTTCTTTTAACTGCTTCTAAATTTAGTTTAATATATATTCCATATCTATCGATCCATATAAACTTTCGTTTTTGGTATCAGAGCAAGGTCATCATATAACTGTTACACAGTTATCTGATATTTTGCTAATATGGAAAACAACACCAACACTACCAACACTGTCACTAACAGTAGTTTTATTGAAGGTCAGTCTACTGCACGACCTCCATTTTTCGATGGTTTAAATTATAATTATTGGTCTACTCGTATGAGAATTTATATGCAATCTAATAGTTTTGAATCATGGAATATCACACGAAATGAATACCCTCCTCCTACTGGAGAATATTCCACTTGGTCAAACACACAAAAATTAGATGCTACTGCCAATGCTAAAGCCATGAACATGTTATTTTATGCACTAGATAGAAATGAATTTAATTGTATTAGCATGTGTCAAACTGCTTATGAAATATGGATAATGCTTAAAATCACTCATGAAGGAACTAACAAAGTCAAACAAAGCAAAATCCGCATGCTCAAAAATCAGTTTCAAAACTTTAGAATGAAACAAGATGAGTCTATAAATGATATGTACTCTAGATTCCAAGACATATATCACTCATTGTTAGCACTAGGAGAAAAGTATACAGATTTTGATATTGTATCAAAACTCCTCAACTCACTCACGAATGAATGGGAGAGAAATTTTTTGGCAATCGAAGAAGCTAACGATATTTCTACCATAAAACCAGAGGAGTTGATAGGAAATCTAATGTCTTATGAAGTTAATTTACAAGCTAAAAGAGTACAGGTACAAGACAAAAAGAACATAGCTTTTCGAGCTGAAGAAGAAGAGAACCAACATTCAGATGATGAGAATTTAGCATTCATTGCCAAATATTTCAAGAAATTCTTAAAGTATCGAAAGAACAACAAATTCAATGATAAAAAGAATTTCTCAAGCAAACCATCTGCATCAGCTTTAGAATGTTATAATTGTCACAAGAATGGACATATTCAGAAAAACTATCCAGAACATAAGAAGAATTATTCCAACAAGGGCAGAAAAGATGGGTACAAAAAGAAAGCATTCTCTGTCACATGGGACGACTCAGATTCCTCATCATTAGATAGTGATAGTGATAATGAAAATGAACAAGCAAATGTATGCTTCATGGCCACAGAAAATGAGGTTAGTGATCCGACTTTTGATGATCTAATTGAAATTAATTCAGAACTTTTGAATAACTTAAAAAGTTTCAAAAGAAAATATAAAGAAGCTCGTGAAAATCAGAACAAAGCAGAATTCGAAAGAGATACGCTTAAAGATGAGAAGAAAATACTAGAAGAAGAACTTGAAAAACTTCAAGAATCGGACTCTAATGTTAATTCTCAACTTACTTTATTGAGTCAAGAAATTGAAACTCAAATAGAAAAGAATAGTGTTCTTGTCTCTGAAAATCACGGGTTAAAAACAAAAGTAAAATTACTTGAACTAGACAATACTGTGCTAAAAAGTAAGTTAGAGAATATTACTAAAAATGTTTCTAACTTTAATAAAGGAAGCGAAAATTTGTCTAAAATTATTGAAAATTCTCAATCAATATCAAGTAAAAAGGGGTTAGGCTATGTTAAGAAGTCTATAGCTCCATCTAGAATAAAAAGTAAAAGGAGAATTGATTTTAAAACCACAATCACTAAAGAAAATTCAAAAGGACAAATTTAAAAACTATAAAAATATGGATTCCCAAAACAAAAAATAGTTTGATTAGGAAGAAATATATAAACACCTTTTTAGAAACTGTTCATAAAAATAAAGATTACATTTTTAAATGGAATACTGAGCCCTCTTGGGTTTGGTTTCCTAAGATTTAACTCTTAAGACCCTATTAAAAAGTGGGTACCAATGTTATCTTATATTTTTTGTAGGTCCCACTCAAGAAAAGAGGAAATTGAACACTCGACAGTGGTTGCTTAAAACATATAACGGGAGATAAAGATATGCTATCAAATATTACTTACTCAGATGGAGGCTCCGTCACATTTGGAGACAATTCCAAAGGATATATCATCGGCAAAGGCAATGTGAGCAACAACGGTATTTCAAATTTACCTCTTATTTCAAATGTTTTACTTGTCAAAAATTTAAAACATAATTTACTTAGTATCACCTAATTGTGTGACAAAGGATTTAAAATCACTTTTTCTGAAAACAAATGTAGTATTTTTGATCAAAATCAAAATCTTATCTTTGAAGGAAATAAAGACAGAAATATCAATGTTCTGAATATGAAAATAAATCATAATTCAGATATGTGTTTAATAGCCAAAGAAAATGATCCTTGGTTATGGCACAAACAATTATGTCATATTAACTTCAAGACTATAAACAAACTCTCTAAAAATGACTTAGTAAAAGGTCTACCAAAAATGAATTTTAAAATTGATCATATTTGTGATGCATGTCAGTTAGGAAAGTTAACTAAGTCATCTTTTAAAACGGAAAAGGTCATTTCAACTCTACAACCACTTGAATTGCTACATATGGATTTATTTGGACCAACACAAGTACAATCCGTTAATCATAGTAGATATGTGTTTGTTATTGTTGATGATTTTTATAGATATACTTGGACTATTTTTATGAAAAATTAAAGTGATACCTTTGATAATTTCAAAACATTTGTCAAAAGAATTCAAAATTTTAAAGGATTAAAAATCAAAAACATAAGAAGTGATCATGGAGGAGAATTTGAAAACGAAGCCTTTGAACATTTTTGTAAGAAAAAGGGAATATTCCATAATTTTTCGTTTCCTAGAACTCCACAACAAAATGGAGTTGTAGAACATAAAAATAGAACTTTATAAGAATGTGCAAGGACTTTGTTAAATGGAAGTACATTGCCAAAACATTTCTGGGCCGAAGCAGTTGCAACAGCTTGTTATGTTTTGAATTGTGTTTCTATTCGACCACTAACTAAGAATACTCCTTATGAACTTCTTAATGGACGAAAACCAAATATTTCTTATTTTAAAATTTTCGGTTCAAAATGTTTTGTTTTAAACACAAAAGATTAGCTTGGTAAATTCGATCCAAAATTCGATGAAGGAATCTTCTTAGGGTATTCAGATCAAAGCAAAGCTTATCGAATTTGTAATAAAAGAACAAATATCATTGAAGAAACTCTTCATGTATCCTTCGATGAGAATTTTAAACCAATCCCAAGTATAAGAGATGATGAAGATTTTCCTGATAATATCACAAATACAGAAACTTCAAATTTTGAATATAATGAAAACATTGTTCAAAATAACAATGAATTAAGATCTCCACCAAGAGTATTAAGAGATCATCCTTCTATTAATGTTATTGGAGAACTCAATTCATCTAATTTTGAACCTAAAATTATTAAAGAAGCATCTACTGATGAAAATTGGTTAATCGCTATGCAAGAAGAACTAAACCAATTCGAAAGAAATGACGTTTGGGATTTAGTTCCATGACCTAGTGATCAATCAGTTATTGGTACAAAATGGGTTTTAAAAAATAAAGTAGATGAACAAGGAAATATTACTAGAAATAAAGCTAGATTGGTTGCTCAAGGTTATAATCAAGAAGAAGGAATTGACTATGAAGAAACATTTGCTCCAGTTGCTAGACTAGAAGCAATACGAATCTTACTAGCTTTTGCATGTTTTCATAACTTTAAATTATATAAAATGGATGTCAAAAGTGCTTTTTTAAATGGTTTTATAAAAGAAAATGTTTATGTTGAACAACCTCCATTATTCATACACGAACAATTTCCAGACCATGTCTATAAGCTTAGAAAAGCTTTATACGGTTTGAAACAAGCACCCCGTCCTTGGTATGACCGTCTTAAAAAATATTTAATAGATTCTAGTTTTGAAATTGGAAAGGTTGATCAAACTCTTTTTATTAAAAGAAATAAACAGGACTTTTTAATTATTCAAATATGTTGATGATATAATTTTTGGATCTACAAATGAAAGAATTTGTCAAGAATTTTCTAAAATAATGACCAATGAATTTGAAATGTCACATATGGATGAGTTAAATTTTCTTGGCTTATAAATAAAACAACTAGAAAATGTATTTTTATTAATCAATAAAAATATTGTAACAATCTAATTAAACGCTTTGGTATGGAAAATACTTCTACCAAACCAACTCCTATGAGTGCAACTATACATCTTGATAAAGATGAAAATGGCAAAAGTATTGACCAAAAATTATATCGAAGTATGATTGGATCGTTACTATATTTAACAGCTTGTAGACCTGACATTATGATGAGTGTTTGTTTATGTGAATGATTTCAAGCAGATCCTAAAGATTCACATTTACGAGCAGTGAAATGCATTTTACGATATCTTAATAAAACCAAGGACTTTGGACTATTCTATCCAAAGGAATGTCCTTTTGAATTAGTGTCTTATAGTGATGTTGATTTTGGAGGAAGCCGAACAGATAGAAAAAGTACAAGTGGGACTTATCACTTCATTGGACGGTCCCTTGTATCTTGGTTTAGTAAGAAACAAAACTGTGTTTCACTATCAACTTGTGAAGCAGAATATATATCTGCAGCTTTGGCATGTGCTCAAGTAATCTATATGCAGCAAACTCTTCAAGATTTTGGTTCTAATTTATCTAAATCAACAAATTTTTGTGATAACTTAAATTCTATCAACCTATCTAAAAATCCAATTAATCACTCACGAACAAAACATATTGACATACGTCATCATTTTCTTCGTGATAGCATTGAAAAAGATATAATAAATCTTGATTTCGTATCTTCTGAAAACCAATTGGCCGATATTTTTACTAAACCTTTAAATGAGAACACTTTTGTAAAATTGTGACGAGAACTAGGAATCATCTCGTTTAAAAATTTTAAGTTTTTTTTTGACAAAAAAATAAATAAATTTGCATGAGCTAAGATTCGAACTCAGGACCTCTTGGTAAGTATGGATGTATCTTTACCACTAGGCTACATTATGTTTGTTGTCTAAGCTCATAGCTCATTTCAGCTTGCTCTTTTTAATGGTCCACATCTTCTTGTTTATTATCCTCAATTCTTTTATGGCTGCAATTGAATCTCTCTATATTTACTCTCAGCTATTATTTTGTTAACTGTCTTCTCTATTTATATTCATTCGTAAACTTTCTTACTTGATTAAAGAGATTTTTTACTTCTATCAAAAACAATAAAACATGGTTTTCAATTTTGCATTATTTTTCTACACCATGGATGGATCATCCTCAGACGAGCCTTCCTCTCATCACTCGTCTGAATATTCTTCAATCATTTTTGAATCTCCAAGTTGAAGGTCTTCAAATCTTCCAACTCCAACTCCTGCGTATATCCCAATATGTCCACCACAAAATCATCATATGGGATATACGCCATAAAATAAACGCACGCGAAGAGACTTATTTCCAACTCCAACAACTAAAGAAAAGATAGATGACTTGCATCACTATCAGAGAGAAACACTTGAACTTCAGCATGAAATGTATTATGAACAAAAGAGTCATGGTAGGAGACTAAGTTTTCTTGAACGATGTATTGCAAAAATATGTGGTTCATCCCCCATCAACACGAACGCACATATTCACTCACCTCAACGCCCTCATGTATCTCCAAATTCATGGGAATGTGGAGGAACGAGCAACCCACCGATTCAAAAAGAATGTTCTCCTATAAAACTATTTGTTGAAAGTACAAAAATTGAACCAGGAGAAGAATCGGAAGACTCACACTCTCATCTCTAATTTCTATGCTCATTATCTCTGTTTAAATTTGTATCTATGTTCTTAAATAAAAACTTGTATGTCTTCATGAAAAATAATTCAAAAGATGTTCTGTAGTTTTTTTTACTTTCAGTCGATTGAAATTAATATTCAGTCAACTGATTACAGGTATGGAAAACTCTCGGGAAACCATTCAGTCGATTGACCTAACACGATCAGTCGACTGGCTGTATCATTTTTTTGATTTTCATCAGTGCACCAGTCGACTGTCTACAATATACCAGTCGACTGGCTGTATAAAAATTCACTATATTCCTTGTTTTCTTCTCCCTCACTTTACCATTCTCAGTTTTTTACCCAAATTTATTTCGTCCAGAAACTCTAAAATCCCATTTAACCTCAATTTTTTCACTAAATACTCGATTAAATGGCTCCTACAAAGAGACATAGGCAAAGCTCTTCTTCCGCTGATCCTACCGATGCCTAAATTGCATAATGGCTATATAATGATGTAGCAATAGCAAGATGGCATAAAATGAAAAATTCACGGATCTTTGAAGGTTCATTCATGGTCTACATCGATTTCGCGGCTTACGGTTTACAAGAACTTATGTGTAGATCCGGATTGGAATCTCTACTTCACTTGAATGTCAATTCTCATGAGATTAATCATCTCATGGTGAAGCTTTTTTAGGCTAACTTAAATCTTCCTCATCAACATCCATCAAATAGGGATGATTGTGTTTGGAGTTTAGTTTGTGGGCATCAAGTTTTCTTCTCCTTAGATCGAATGGCGCACATACTTCAAACTCCAAATCAAGGTATTCCTCTAAATGATGTCGATTGTAATATTAGACAAAGAGATCAAGTTAGCCATATGTTTATGAGTGACAATATGACGGAACTCAAATCTATTCTTCTTCGACCAAAAGCAAGAACTCTTCATAAAGCATTCATGAGGAGTATCCTTCGAAGAACTGGGTCTTATGAACTTATCTACCCAAAAAATTTCAAAGCACTATATGCGGTATGGGGAGGAATTCAAGTAAATTGGCTACGGAGAATATTGGATGAATTTCTCACCTTCAACAATGGTAATACGAGAAACATTTACTTCGACGAATATATAATGAGATTATTTTTAAATGTGGGTACACCGCAGCCGAAATTCGAAACTTCTTCCGTTGGAATTATCAACATTCTCACATTAAGTCTCATGAAACTACCGTCAACTCCTCCAGCATTTTCCTCATATGAAGAATGGCATCGCCAACAACAACGAAAATCAGACGGTCCGATCATTCGAGAACGATCACCTCATCCCGAAGAAGACGAAGAAATTCGTCTAGCAAAATCGACTAGTGTACGAGAATCCATAGAGATACTTTCTAGAAATCAACAAATATTAGGAACTCGTTTAAAGAAAGTTGAAAAAAAATTAGACAAGGTCAAAGGATTTTTCTCTATCCTATGGGATGTGATTTCATGTTCTTCATCCACGACTGCTTCTTTGGTAGCACATGGCAAGCGACCAGAGCCGAGATTCACATGGTCTACTTCCGAAGAACACACTGGAAGCGATACTAGCGGACCAAGTGGTAGTGGTCAAAACATATCAAGGGCTGGCAAGGAGCATATGTCTGAAGAGGATTTTGACTAGGATCATGATTAGTAAGCTTCTTTTTTAGTAAGGTTTGATGAAATTTGCAATGTACTATGTTACTCTATCTACTCTTGTGTACTATTAGTATGTTAAACTCTGTTTTCTCTATTTGCGTGTTGTACACTAAAATTTATTTAATTTGTCTCCTTTTTGTCGATGACAAAGGGGGAGAAAAAGTATGTGCACTAACATATTTGATGCAGGAAAACGATATCATAAATTCAGGGGGAGAAAAATTTCTCTCTAAAATATATACAGTTTGTCATAAATCAAAAAGGGGGAGAATGTTGAATCACTAGTTTTGATTCATGACAAGACGGTTCAGAAGCTAAAGAAAAATATGCACTCATACATGACAAAAAGAAGACATCAGAGGATCAACTACAACTCTATGCCTAAGTAAATTATTATATGTGATTGAGTCTTAGAAATATGTTGCGAATTCTCAAACTACGTCACGTAGTTTGTCCCCTAGTCACACGACTAGAAATTTAAACGGTTTAAAAAGAAATTACAAATTAAAAATAATTTTAAATAAAGACAACCCTAATTTAAAATAAAAAGACCTTTATAATAATAAAAGGAAAGCTCTTAATAAATAAGGAAATGGCCGGCCCCTTTATTTATTTTGACCCGATCCTCTTTGCTTCGTTCCTTTGTGAAAATGGCCGCCGTTCCTCTTTTTACAGAAATTAGGGTTATCAGAAAATTCGAAGCTCGCGACTGTAAATGCTCGATTGAATTATTGATTCGACGTTCCTTTTCTGTCAATCGATGGTTTCCTTTTTTGCTTCGACTGCTTCGAATTTGATCGAATTCGAAAAGCTTCGGTATGTAATTTCTGCTCTTTTTGCTTTTATGTTTGTATGCTTAAATTCAATGGTTAATTGCCGATGATGATTGTGGGTTTTATATGCATTCGTTTGCATTCGTCTGATTTGTTCAACAATTTTCTTCGGCCATTTGATTTCGTTTGGATGCTTGAGATTTCACTGACTTATTCAAATTCGTATATTTTCGTATACTTGCTTCCCACAGCTTTGATGTTTAACTCGGTTAATTACCTTTGCTACCACGGTTTCGAATTTGACTTGTTCGTTTGAGATGATTGCGACTTGTTCAAAAG
Source organism: Allium cepa (assembly GCA_030765085.1). Classification (NCBI taxonomy): domain Eukaryota; kingdom Viridiplantae; phylum Streptophyta; class Magnoliopsida; order Asparagales; family Amaryllidaceae; genus Allium; species Allium cepa. Next base: position 847,261,927 of record CM060938.1, read on the forward strand.
CGTATATTTTAAACTTGCTTTCCATGGTGTTGATTTTTATTATAGCTTGACTTGTTTATCTCACGGCTTCAGCTCCGATTATTCTTCTGTTGACTTGGTCACACGACGATTTCACTGTGAACTTCGGTGAAGTGGTTATTGTCTCTGTACAGTTGTTGCTTCCCTGACCTGCGCACATTGTTACCTTAATCCTGGCCATTCTCTAGTTATTTCATATTCATTTGAATTGTGCATTTATCTTGTAGCTCTGGATGTACGAGTCGACTTGATTATGCTTTGGTTTCATGACCTGGTGTACTTGAGTATGCACTGCATATTTTGTTTGCATCTTTTCTTGTTGGTCTGGCCTGAACTTCACTTGAGCATTGCTCCATGTATACTTGGTGTTGTAGTTTCCTTTCTTGGAATTCAGCAGCTTGCATTTGTGTTGTAGCCTTGAGTTTATTCGCCTGTAGTGTTGTTGCTGTTGACTAGTGCATGGGTTGATGTCTGTGCACTGACTTGAGCTACTGGCTTCACTTCTGATCTGTTTCTTTTTCTGTTGACTTTGATAAATTGATTTGTTTCCTGTTATCATGTCACTGGTCTTGATACTTGTACTGTATGGTCTGGTTCTCAGCCTATAGTGTTCATGTAGTCTAATGCATTTGGTTCTTCACTTGTGCATATTGTTTCTTGATTCTGCTCTGACTTGATGATGTCTTCGACGTTGTTCACTGACATGTACACCTGATGCAAGCTATCTTTTTCGGCTTGTATTTTAGTGTAGTTGTTGTTGCCTCTGGTTACTGGTCATTCATGTTGTAGTTTGCATTGTCCAGTTTGTAATTTTGAGAACTGTAGTTTACTTTGATAATCATGTTGCCATGCTTATGCAAGTTCATTCATATTGTATTTCCCATTCACTGTTGCCTTGAGTCTGTGCATTGATATTGGCTGCGACGAACTTGTACATCTCCGTCTGGAGTAGTTTGAACTTGAATCTGGTTCTCTTGTCATAGTCTTGTTCGACATTACCTGAACCTTTGCTGTTTGGTAGATGTGCATGTGTGTTTTGTTGAAGTGGTTGAGACTGGTTTCTCTGTGGCATATCTGGATCTTTGATTCACTTGAGTCAGTTGTTTGCTGTTGTACATTAATGTGCCTCTTTGTGTATTGATGCTCTGATCATTCTTTGGTCTTGCTTGCTTGATGGCATTTGATCTTGCCTGGTTTTTCCTTTGTTGGTTTGTGATGCACTTGTTTTGTACTTCACTGTACTGCATATTGATCACCATCTTGCTTGCATGCTTGAAGTCGTAGCCTGTACAACTGCTCTGTGTTGAATCCAGCTAATAGCTCGGGTTTGACCTTGTGCGCGTGTTGTGATTTTATTTATATTCCATTTGAGTTGAACCCGGCTTTTCATTTGGGTTTGACCTGTGCTCACATGTCCCTGTAAATAAGTCAAGTGTATATTTTTATATGCATGGCCTTGTGGCATATACAGTGATACACTGTGTATGTTACAAGCTGTTCGTGTATGATGAATTCGAATTTAAATGATGACGAACAACCCAAATAACCGAGGCAAATATTATTTTTAAAAATTCACATTTTATTTTATATTGCAAAAATATTTTCTTTTCAATTTTACTGCGTCAAAATTTATTTTTGCAGATTGCTCAGATGCTGGATTTAATCTGGAATGAAGTTGAAGATAAATATGAGTGTGAGTGATATGTAGTGAGGTCAACTATAAATGTAAAATTGTGATGTAATTGAATTTGTATCAAAGTTGTATAGTGTATAGTGAGAGCTTGAATTTGTACTATTCAAAATTGTAATAAATATTTGTTTGAATAAAATTTCTGTTTGAATTCAAATTCTGTGTTATTTAATTTTATTCAGCAAATATTTATTTAACCTATGAAAAATAAAATAGTATATTAACAAATACATTAAATGAATATATATATGTTTATTATCATCAAACAAAAATCATAGAAGCGCATATTCAACAATCTCCCCCTTTTGATGATAACAAACATATATTTAAGATTTTGAATATGTTAAATGTATTTGATCATAGATATATCCTAATTGCTCCCCCTATTTAAATGCTTCCTCTCTACACAAAGCTCCCCCTACATATATGCATACAAATAAAAATATGCAAATGAACCTAGATGCAAATAGAAAATTATTTGACCTTTGCTTGATTTTATTTGACAAAATCTTAATTTTTCTCTTCCCCTTTTGTTATCAGCAAAAGACTAATAGTGTTAGAGAAAAAAAAGATAAAATGATCGATATCAATTCAACATTAAAACTCAATTGAATATAAATATTAAATTTCGATAAAAAATCAAACAAAAATCATAAACATTTTGTTAGGCGCGTATTCCACTTTTAGAATGATGGGAATTATGTCATCATATAAAACCATACAGTTGTGTCTATTTGTGGTAAGTTATATCAGGAATTTGAATATCTACTAACCATGCATAACCGTTAGGACTTTTAAATGAGATTAGTACTATTCCAATTTTATGTTAAAAAGAAGAATTCAAGTCTCTTCTAACCACGCATAACTGTGAGAACTTTTAAATGGGATTAGAATCAACTTATTTATTTTAAAAATCAACTTTTGATATGTGTTCCATACATACATAACCGTGGGGACTTTTAAATGAGCATGGAAGCACATAACAAATTCCAAGTAATTCACCCATGCATAACCGTGAGGACTTTTAAATGAGAGTGAATACTTTGGTATTTTTTTTTACTATATAAATTTTTTCTATTATTTTTTTAAAAAAATATATGAAAATGAGAAACGAACGATTCCTGTTTAAAGTTCCACATATCGACAAAGTATATAGAATTTTGATGAGTGGTGGTCGTTAGAAATATGATAGATATAGAGATGGTCATGGAATTTTTACCAACAAAAAGTTTTATAACACTTGTTTAAATTTCTAAAGAAATTTACTAATTATACCGTCTCGAGTCATAATATATGATAAATATCAACACTCATCACTTTTTCAATCACTATTTATCTTTTCGATAAATATTAGAGAGTCAGATTAGTCATTTAAAATCAAACTCCAAAATAATTATGAAATCAATTTTTCAAAATGACTAATCTGAAAATATGGTCAAAAATGATTTTCTCGAGTGGGTTTTATAAGAAAATTTTCTGCTATTTGAAAATTATTTGAAATGAAAAATATGCAGATATTTTCTTTGAAAAACGATGCGGTTACTAAATGTCTCAAAAATCACGTTCAACTAGTAATTTTTCTATCAACTAGATTACCAGTGTAATCTGCATCAGAATTTCTTTTTCACTCAAAATTATCATTAATTGAATTTGATCGACCAAACCATGAAGTGTGCACTAAAAATTTCAAACTCAATTTTAACAGCAATTTAAATGACATTCTCTTGAATTTGAATTGAAGTCGTGTAAATAATAAAAAACCGTGAATATAGAGTTAGCTGTACTATAACCAAATGTATTACCCAACAAAACATTATTTTTAATACAAACTGACATATATGAAGTAATTCAACGAATCAAGAGAATTTTATAGTGTTTTGGCATAAGAATATAATTTGGCCAACTATGTTGAATAAGTCAGAATCATCATCTTTTCATCATCTCATTATTGGCTGATTTAATTCAAAATATGGTGTAGATTATCACATTTAATATCGTTCAAATAAATATACCATTACCTGTTTACCTTTACGATATTTTTTGTTGTTGTTCATTGTGATTCTGTCACCTTTATACTAGGCTAAGGAACTTTTCTTTGTCGCCCGTTGTGTTTCTGGAACAGCCAAAATCCAGAGAACACTGTTGTTGTTCCTTAGCCTGCCACCACACCTACACGGAAAAAGATTTATTTGACCTATTTGTTTTTATAGGTCCATGATTGTTAGTGGCAGAATATTTTGAAAATAATTTTGTGGAGACCCAAAACTATTTATAATTGTTCCCTTCGGCTCCCAAATTTGTTTAACTTTGAGAGATTTTATATTTGTGCCTTTTGGAACCCAAATCGGTATAGTTTTCACATGTTTGGGTCTATACCAACAATTATTGTGATTGTGTCCATATTTTCTACAAATTGTGCACATTGAATTTTCTTGGTTAATCTTGTTTTCAACAATTTTAGATTGATTATATCCAAGTCCTTTTCTAACCATATTAACAGTTTGCTTTCCTAATAGCATATTCGACGATTTTTCACTTTTTGAAAATTTATCTAAAGTCATTGACAATTGTTGGACTTGTGTTTTCAGAGATTCATTTTCATTTAACAATTACGTACACTTTTTAATAGAATTCTCTCTTCTAGTATTTTCATTCTCTTTTAAAATCAGAATTTCATTTTCAAGTGATTTTATATTAATTTTTGATTTTTTAATTTCTTCTTCAAATGTTGGACACTTATCACACTTAGGGATCCTACTTTGATAGGTTTTAACTAATTGGTCAAGTTGTTCATTTAATTCTATCAAAGTGATTTTTTGTGATTCAAATTTAGCATATTTTTTCCTAAGTCATTCAAAACAGCCATTTACTATGTGGAAATAAATAAGTAATTCAGAGTGAGTAAGTTTTGATACCTCGCTTGGCTCGTCATCGTCACTATCAGTTATATTTCCATGAAGGCACATATCTGCTTTCTCACTCTCACTGCTAGAACTTTGATTATCTTCGTCACTTGTATTCCACGTGGCTGTAGTATTTCTCCTTTTTGATTTCTTTCCAAAATCGCGTCGATTTTGAGGACAATTGGATTTGATATCATCGGGTTTGTTGCAAATGATCCCATATTCTTCTGAGTCGTCTAGCGCTTTAATTATTCTGCTTTTCAATTGTTGATTTAGAGCTGGATTTCCGTATTTGTGGTTCCACTTTTTGAATTTCTTCATTAGTAATGCCAGCTTGGCTGCTCCATCATCATCATCCTCATCATAACTGCTATTTACCAATCCTGTTAAGCACATTCCATTAACTGAGTCGGTTGTGGAGGACTTCTCATTGCTGTTGACTTTTGCACCATATATTGCATCGAAAGTATTCCAGATTTCCTGTGCATTTTCACAATGAGAGATGAAATTAAAATTATCTTGATTAATACGAGAATATAATATATGCATAGCAAGAGCGTTAATCGAGATAATTTTCTTATCTGTTATATCACACCCGTTTTCAATAATATCCCAACATTTAACATTAACAGATTTTAAATAAAATTCCATTTTCAATTTCCAATTCAAAAAATCTATTCCATCGAAAATAGAAGGAATAATATTGGAACGACCCTCAATAAAAGTATTATTAAAAGAAGCCATTTTAAAAATTCAAATTTTTAAAACAAAAATTGGTTTTTGTAAAACGAATTTTAAAACAAAAGTTGACTTCTATTCCTAGCTCTGATACCACTTGTAGGATCGATTTCACCCTAGAGGGGGTGTTGAATAGGGTGATGCTATTAGTTATAAAAATTTATTGCGGAAGCTTATAAAATATTCAATTCAGATTTCAACACAGTTCACAGCAGAATAATAGCAGCACAGAAAAATAGCAGAATAATAAAATGCAGAAATAAAACGACACAGAATTTACCCAAGCTTCGGCAAAACCCTGCCTACGTGCTGCCCCCAAGGTTTCTACTAGAAATTAGTTAGTCAGACGCTTACACACGTAAACTCGCGACACCCGCTATCGACTAAACCTAACTCTACGCTCGAAACCCTGTCACAACTCAGCCACTGAATTGCGAATTCTCAAACTACGCCACGTAGTTTGTCCCCAAGTCACACGACTAGAAATTTAAACGGTTTAAAAAGAAATTACAAATTAAAAACAATTTAAAATGAAGACAACCCTAATTTAAAAAAAAGCCCTTTATAATAATAAAAGGAAAGCTCTTGATAAATAAGGAAATGGTCGGCCCCTTTATTTATTTTGACCAATCCACTTTGCTTCGTTCCTTTGTGAAAATGGCCGCCGTTCCTCTTTTTACAGAAATTAGGGTTATCAAAAATTCGAAGCTCGCGACTGTAAATGCTCGATTGAATTATTGATTCGGCGTTCCTTTTCTGTCGATCGATGATTTCCTTTTTTGCTTCGACTGCTTTGAATTTGATCGAATTCGAAAAGCTTCGGTATGTAATTTCTGCTCTTTTTGCTTTTATGTTTGTATGCTTGAATTCGATGGTTAATTACCGATGATGATTGTGGGTTTTATATGCGTTCGTTTGCGTTCCTCTGATTTGTTCAACAATTTGCTTCGGCCATTTGATATCGTTTGGATGCTTGAGATTTCACTGACTTATTCAAATTCGTATATTTTCGTATACTTGCTTCCCACGGCTTTGATACCAAATGAAGGATGCAGTGTGCAAGCTAATATAGTAAAACGGATCGTGTAATATGGAATATAATATAAATGCGGAAAAAGATGATAATAGCAAAGTAAATAAAAATAGAAAAATCACACCAGAGATTTTTATACTGGTTCGGAGCACCGTCCTACGTCCAGTCCCAGACTACTATCTGGATTTTCACAACCAACTACCTCGCTTCACCTGGAGGAACAAGTTTACAACACCCGAGCAGACGAACGGGATTTTTCGCCTCTAATACACTGAGGACTTCAACACTTTGCCTCTTACAACACCGAGGACTTCAACACTTGCCTCTTACAACACGGAGGACTTCAACAAAGATGAATATAACTGTTTGTTGACGATATGTGTTCTTGCTAACACTATTTTGTCACTTGTAGTACAAACTTCCTATAATCTTATCCTCAAATAGATTATTTGTATATATGAAGATTTGGAAGTGGATATCGTATTGAATCAAAAGGATGTTAAATAAATTTCAGGATTCAAAACGATATATGATAGAATATGAGCAATTTGAACGCTTGAGAATACAAGATAGAATAGAGATTAGAAGAATAGAAAAATTAGATTCGTTTTTTCTTTGGAATAATGATTTCATGATGTTTATATAAGAAATAAACAGTTGCAACCTTTTGTGAAAAGGTATGAACAAAGGTCATGATCATTGGTGAAGAGAAAGAGAAGCAACCGTTGAAGAAAAGGAAGTGTCTATACGAAGGGTTGCTTTCTATTTGAAAACGGTCGACAGGTCAAAAAGGACCAGTAGACAGGAATTTGAATATATATACGTTATGTTCACTTGTGCACGTTATCTGTGCATTCTGGGCAAAAACGGTCGACCACCTGGTTTTGACCAGTCAACCGGTTTTGTCCAGAGTGAACAGTTAATGTGCACTCATATATATTTATATATATTCGAAGATTGAAGGCATAAGATTATTTGAGGATAGATTTTAACATAAATAATCATTACTAACATACCAAATAATCAACCTCTAATCATATGGAGCTCTTTGTGTCTGAATAACTTCTTTTTGTCGATCACGGCTTATCCCTTTGTCAGAAATCAAAACTCTATAAAAAATCTTGACTCAACAGTATCAAGTACAGGGAAAAACAAGTATTTCAGACATATATACTCTATAGTCATTTATATCACAGATATATTTCAAGTGTAAATGCTCAACCAAACCTCAATCATCTCATATTCAAACAATCAGATGTTTATCTATTAGGTTTATTTTTTTATTTTATTTTTATTTTAAAACCAGTTTTTTTAAACCCTGAATATTCAGACAGAGGTCTAAGTTTGAAACTCACACATGCATCCAAAATTCAGCCATTCGTAAGAAATCAGGTTTTAACCAGTTTAAGCTGAGTTAACCAACATTGTTACAGAAAAAAAAAACAATTTATACATGGATTTTTGGCCAGTAAAACTAGAAACAGAGACTACACATAAATATATAGGATTGCAGAAGATAACACAGGCAAACCATATTAACATGCATGCAGCCCATAAATTCGTACATGCAATCATTACCACATTACATTCCTATCACATGCATCAGAAAAATCAAATTTAACCAAAATAGTGTAGATTACTCACTTTTCCCCCCTTTTTTTCTTCTTCTGAACAGAGCAGCCTTGCTTGAACTACTTCAAAGTTGTTGTTTAATTGCAAATGAGTTGATGTTAAGATGATCTTTGTTATAGCTTTAATTTGATTAGCTTCAGGTTATAGATCTTGGACAGAGGTTGTTTTGCTTCAGATTTTACTACTTGAATTCTTGAAAAATAATTTCTGGCTTACAAATAATGGTTACAGGGGAATATGTATTGCAGATTTGGTCTTGAGCTAGGTTTCAGGCTGTAAATTCTTGAGTTTGGAAATTGGAAAGAAATTTTAGTTTGTGGTTTAAAGTAATTTACAGATTTTGCTTTGATTTTGGAACATGTTCACGGGGTTTCATCATTATTATTTTTCTTTTCTGACCTGAAGCAATTTAGTTATGACCTGCCACTTGTATTTTCAAATATAGGTATGCTTACACTTGTTGCTACATAATCTTATTTTATTTACATTTGTTTAAATGCAAGAACAAAGTGTTTACATATGTTTAATTTATAAGTTATGCCTTCATATGTATAATACTTAATATATCTTATACATATATTTAAAGAAAATATGAATCTATTTAAATTTCTTATTTATTTTAACATATTCCCTTTTTTTTCAAATAGCCTTCAATGTTTCCAAATACAAATTATTCTTATTAATTATAACTATGCTTAATTCCTTGATATGTTTTTTAAAATAAGCTATTGTAAAGTTTCTATATTAAATCTAATCAAGTTTTCCAATTTACAATATACATACATATATATAAATATAAATTTGAAAACATTTCTTATTAATTTAAATTAAAATCATACTTCTTATTATAATGTATACACATATATATACATTATTAAAGAAAATTTTTTCAATTAGCTTAGAAAGATAAATTTCATTATTTAAATATTTTAACTTTGGAAAGAATAAAATTCCCAAATTAAATTATTATCATTATAGATTTTAAAAAAGGTAACATTTATCAAATTGAACAATTAGAGATAAATACTGTTACATTAGATTGTTAAATCGATATTACACATTTTAAAATAATTATTAATGGAAATTATTAAGTAAACATTGCCTAAATTTCCGGGATATTACAAATAAATCATAGTTTTGCCATAATTCGCAAAGTAGGTTATGTTGACATCTATTTAAGCAAAATAAACCCATTTTTGCTATTTTGGTAACTTGGATATTTATCTATATGTTAATTGATCGTTGTTGGTTGTTTCCCTGTTACATACCTACTTGTTATGTAAATACTCACGTCATAACTTGAAACTATAAATTTAATTAAATGAGAATCATTGGGGTCACTAAGCGAATTTGTGAGGTCAAATATTTAAATTTTATCCTTTTAAAAATGCTTTAAATTTATTACCATTTTAAATAAGATATTTAAAGGATAATTAAGCAATTATTTTACTAAATGCATTTAAAGTATTTTAATACCTTTTGAATTGTAGATTAAAATCATTATTTTGCTAATATTGTTTAAAGATAGTTAAATGAAGAAGGTTATTTTAAGATGTTTTAATTAATTGATTTTTTCAAATGAACATTATTGATTAAAGTTTGTTAAGAAGCTTTGTTTTAAGTAAGGAAAGTTTATAAAATGAGTTTTATAAATTAAAAAGAGGTCTTAAATTTAGGAAAGAGTTTTAAAAATGATTTGGATATTTATAAAAGAGTTTTTATAAATAATTTTGGATATTTATAATGTTTATAAATTGTTTTGATATTTATAAAAGCGTTTTATAAATAAACTTAGAAATTTATAAAGATTTTTTATAAATTTATTTGGGATTTAAATAAAGGCGATTTCATAAAATGAAAGAGGTTTTTTAAAAAAGGATTTATAGAAGAAGTTTACAAAAGAATTTGAGATTTAGATTTCCCTTAACTGGCCTTCTTAATTATGGTAGCGCGTAACTTTTGTTCCTTGCTTAACGCTGAAGAACTAGTGTTTTTGGTTATTCTTATCTCTAATTTAAATAATATTTGTTTTGATCCATTTGATATGATTTCAAAATAAGAAATCTTTCACAAATATTTTGTGAATATAATTATGACAGTTGGATAAATATATGAATATTTTGGCAATGAATTTAAATAAATGAAAGATTTATTTTAAGGCTTAGTGGTTGCTATGAGTAATTTAAATCTTTGAATTGTTGTTTGTGCATTTGATAGTTAAATAACCGACTATGAAACCTTGGACAGTTTGGATTATCAAAACTTGGCCATTTTGACTTAGAAAGTAAATAAGTGCGTCGCATGTTCATACGGTTTGAGCTCCTCAGGAGAATTTATTCGGTGAAACGTCTCTAGCTTTAAGGGATGTATTAGAGATCTCTTTAGGAATATAGTCCGCTAACTTCCAAAAGAACAAAGAATGAACCAACCAAAAATTATGAATTGTTCATTCAGAGAGAACGGGATCAGATATATTATCCGAGAACCACTTCGAAGCAACAAATGCGTTCAACTGAAAGGCATCTTAAGGATGATTTAAGACGGAGCTCTTGAAATTGCAAGGGCTACACCTCGGAGTGATTCTAAAATAGATGTAGTAGAGATAGTGCCTTTGGTTTTATTCAGACCCAGAATGAACTTGTATCGATGAATGCTAGCATTGCATTTCTGCCTGGAGTGGAATATTAGTATTCCAAATGGGAATTGCTAAAGGAAGGTAAATCGCTACCTCATGAGGCTCACACCTCGAAATGGCTAAAACAAGGTAGATGCAGCAGGGCTGATCGCTTTCTTTTGGAATGTGTCATCACCTTTCTAAATTATCATATTATGGACTTGGTTGTGCATTAGAGCTCTCTGTAAAGGTTGGAAACAACCGGGGTGATGACATATTCGGTACTATCCGGTGAGGAGTAGGTCGGTTCTATGTTGGCAGAGGTGGAAAGGTTTTCGTCCTCAGGTACATTTTATTTAGAGTGTACTATTTTTGGAAGGTAGTCCCTTATTTTGCCATTTGTTGAAATCCATTCTCCAATAAGAGCCTTCAGTATTTTATTGTACACCTATTATTTTTGTGATGTAAACACATTACAGCTACTTGGTTATTGGTATTTCGAACCTTAGACATTATTATAATATCACTGGATTTTATAACAAAAATGGTTTGATTATTATAAGGTAAACACCCATCCACATTTATGTGTGGCGTGATCTTACAAGATTAACCTTTTATTTTAAAAAAGGTTTCCAAACATATTAATCAATATGATTTGATTGAGCTTTCTCATGCTAGTTTACCAACTTGATCTGAGCGCTATTTTCTTATAATGTTCGAGTCAGCACGAGCATATTTACTAGATTTAGTTGGATACTTTGGAGCTTTCAAGGGATGAGCTGGATTTTCCAAGATGTATCCACATATCTTATATTCTTTCGTTGTTTTTTTGTTCTTGATTTCTGCCCGTATTTATCAACAGTTGTAAGGACGGATAGTTATAATTGTTCAAACGGATAATAGGTTAGTGTACTCTAATGATGTGTATATAATAAAGTTGATTTCTCTTTGTAAAGATTTGTGTATATTATATATTTCTTGTCACGATGTGAAATTATGATTTGTCTTTTCTTCCATTAACCCCAAATGATCTGTATTTCAGATACTTAAATGATCGGCGCACGAATACCGAGGATGTACTAAGTGTCGTCTTTAGGTACAAAAAAGGTCGATCATTACAGTAAACATGCATAGAAAGCTAAACGTAAGAAAAAATGATGTTATGGTGGTTATTGATAACTTATTTTGGCTTAGTAGTTAGTTATGTTGCATTTAGTAATCAGGGGACATGAATATATTTTGATGATGACTTAGGTTGCATCTTGTGAAGTTATTGAATTAAGTTGTATTCGATAAATGAAAACTTTGGTTAATTATGTTGTATGTTGTTGGTGACTTATGGATGTTACTTTTGTGAATTTTGTTGTTACAATGTTGTATGCTGGATGAAAATTTTGTTTATCTCATCGAAATATAAAACGACAGCGGCAACATTCTAATTTCTACCGTTTCGATGGGGGAATGCCAAACATGGAAGGTGGATTCGGCAGTGATTTTTAGTTTGGACAAAAAGTTTCGAGAACGATGGGTCTGCATCGAATGCATCATGAACAAATGATGAGTCCATATCGAATTTGATATCGTGTACTATATTTGGCAGGGGCATGGGAATGTCGAAATTGCTTGATAAATGGATTTTCCACTTTTAAACTTAAAGCTGCCTATATTACATGCTTTGAAGCATTTTGGTGGAAAGTCATCGAACATGAAAAATAAAATCGATTTGATTTTTCGATTTTTACCAAATTTATCTAAAATGACAAGCACGCATCAAATAGAGCATGAATAGATGATGCGAACACGTCGAGTGTTATTTTGTATATTAAATTAGCTGAGTGTACCGAAACTGTTTGATCAAAAATTTCTTCAACTGAACTTGAAGTTGCATGTATTACATGATTTGAAGCGTTCCGATGGGCGGTCATCAAATAATAAATTCTAGATCAGTGCAGCATCTTCATCTTAGGATTTTCGATGCAATATCGTCGAAATTGAATGAGATTAGTGGCCCGCCATCGTCGAAACTGCAAAAAATATGGTTTGTGTGCATACAAGCAAATTTATCGGATCAAATATACATACAATAAAATTTATAGTTGGGCAGAATTATCAAACATATTATCAAAAAACATTAATTCACTATTTGTATACAATCAAAACTAAACCAAAATACATACATCAATGTTTCCGTACAATTATTACAAGATCAACATATTATATTTTGACTATCATTCCTTCATTTTCACGATCTTCCACGAAGGCTGAATGCTAAATTATTTTTCTCAAGTACGGTTTGACCAAATCCATCGCATTAACATTGTACAAACATTGAAAATATTCGAAACGAGGAGTAAGAGGCAAAAGAGAATCTTGACGAAGTTTAAAGCTAACAAAATACGAGTTCTCTACATGGACCATAACTACCATCCTATTTTGGTGTAACAAGCTCGCACAAACTTTAGTTTGGATAAATGATAACTTACATGCTTACTCAACAATACCACAATAATTCCAAATATTTCAATGATAATAAACCTAGATTCTAGCATTTACATCCACTCATTAACCCAGCAGTATTCGTATATTGTATCATATATTGTATCATATTCTTTATTTTTTCATAACCACATTCATCCCTCATTCTTTTGTACATCTCAGAATGCAGTAATAAATTATCAACCTTAGCCTCACCTATGGACTTGCAAGGATTTTCACGTCATTGATTGTGGAGGTTCAATTGATTAACCACAGCCCAATAACCACAATTTTCATCACTAGGGATGTCTTCCTAACCAATTACGTAGGGCCCATACATTTGGGCCTTTGCAAAAAATAATATTCATTAACTTTGTTGTTCTCGCATACATTATTCTTAGTACTTCTGGTTCTATACGAACAAATTGGAGTGATATTTGAGTTACATGACATTGATGCTCAACATGTTCAAAGTAAGAAGGGTCTCATTTAGTAGGACATGAGTTTTTTTGAAGGCCTACCTTTTTAGTAATTTCTACAAGGGGCTCATAAATATTGGGTTTTTCAAGCGGACGCTATCACTTTTAAATCACTTTTTATAACAACTCCTATGTTATCAAGAGCTTGTTTGCACCTATTTTCAGGGCATGGATTTTAGGTAAGTCAAGGAAACCAAAAGTTAAACGATGCAATGTAGGAAGAGTGTAAGATAATTTATGAAACATTGTGAATTCTAAAGTCTATAAGCATATGTGAACATGGTAGTGCATTTACTTACCATAAAACACAACCATATGTCTCGAAACTCAATCTGACGTTTGAAATGTCATCCAACTCCTGTAACAGTAAATCCAAAGCTTTATGAGATACAAATCCCAAAATTTCTTTAAATATAGATTTATTTCAAAATCGATGCATTATCCTATAGGCACTTGTCTCGAAAGCATGTTTAGTTCCAACTAATTCATTCTCCGCAAAATTATGTGCATTCATCCAACACTGGACAAAACTACTTACTGCCGAATCAAAATACATTTTCAAACAGTGGTGTGAGCTTTCAATTATGCTAGTTGACGCATTATCATAGTGCTTTATTTTGTTGGTCCAAGCCAAAACAAACATCTCCTATGTTTATTCAACCAAATTTTCAAGGCATATGTGGCCGGTTTATTTTCATAAGCCATTCATAAGTAAATAAGTTTCTTTTGACAATGAGTTGATTATATTAACTTAACAATCCCAAAAAAGTTGGCATTCCCTTTTCCTCATCCTCTAATATTGTCTCTTTATCATCAATCAACACTCATTTCTTTTTAATAAATATGGCTTGCAAACCGCTCGAACATTCTTCGATATATGCCACACACAAAGATTATGATGTGCTGATTGAAATACACTAGTTACTACATTTGCATTCGACATCCGTTATAATAATACTCGGGATTTCTTTCTCACTATACAATTTTCCTACACAATCAAGAGCCCATATATTTGATTTTTGTACTCTCCTAACTTATAAAAGTAATCACAACGGTAAATGATGCCCTCGTGGATTTATTACGAAACCATATGAAAACAAGGTAATTTGTAACATTTGTCTTGAATATGCAATCCAAGAGCAATATCTAATGAAAATACTATGCAAGAACAACATATCTAGGATGATTGAAGAAAAGAACACAAAATTAATAAGTTGTACCATCAAGTGTATGTCATGCGGAATAATGATGATTACTGACTAATTTCATAAACTGCATAACCGATCTACCCTTTGTATTTTGTAGTTTCAGTTTTGCCTTTGCATTGTAAACATTTCTTATAGTTGACAAATTTTTCGGGCTATCGATTTTAAAAGAGGTTAAAATATTACGAGGCATAGCTTCACAATTGGCCATTGTTTCGGTAGTCTTAATTTTATGTTCTTTCAGCCTCGCCACATACGAATGTCCGGTAAGGACCTTGGGAAGCATATGACTGTGACGTCCATTCTTTACATTTAATATCCATGTTTCTTCATTTTAACAACGTGAATTTAACTCAAATAGACAACCCCATTTTCTACTAGTCGTCCTTCTCTGTTTTTGTTGTATTTTAGGAACGTAATCTATTCTTCTAGAATAATATACTCACCATTTTTTTCGCATACAAAAACCATTCCCGGTCCTTTTCCATTATCATGTAAGTTTTTCATTCATGTTCCTTTTGTCACGACAATACAGTTTGCAACGACTTCAAGATCCATGCACCAATCTCATACGTTTCCCTTAGATTCAAAAACCTAACATACATTAACAACATACTTCAACACAAATCAACTTAACCTACAAAATTTAATGAATTGATCATACCATATCGACCGGGAAATGAGCTATTAAATCAAGACAATCCAAATCTTGATATATTGAATTGTCAACTTCTTCGTTATGATCCTCATTGGTATCATTATTTTCTAATTTATTGCAGTTACCCTCTTCAGTTATTTCTTTCTCACAATCATTCTTCGATACCTTCAAAATAACTGAATACTGATTACATTTTGTTAAAAATATAATGTTTGGAGATTGAGATAAAAATTTGATAGCTTATTACCGAACTATAAAACATAGTCCAACAGTGTCATGTTGAACTAAACAACAAAAATTGGCATGCTTCTACCGAACTAAAATGTGCTGTTCGGTTAAGCCCGTCGAAATCTTTGTTCGACTTTCTCCTGTTAGCAGCTGATATAGTACAATTTTACCATGGTTCTTACTTAATCGACCAATTTGGTCCAACCAATTTATGAAAATAATCCCTAAACCCTACTAAACTCTAAAATTCTAAAAAACTAAAAACACCCGTTCATTTTCTTTAACATAATTTCTGAGTCGAATGTTTTCCTCAGTAAGAATCAGCGTGGTCTCTTCCTTGTTTACAATTCTATTTAGAGATGAATTTAAAATTTTTATTATTTCACTACGATTTTGGATTAAAGGTTAATTATGATTAACAAAAAATTAGAGTTAATAGAAGAATGACATTTTGGTCAATTTTATATTAATTTTTGTGAGGAGACTAATTTGGTTAGTACATTTCCTAGTAAAAATATTATTTTTCAAAAGGTTAACTCTATTCAAATATCGAAAATTATTTAACCCCCATCTGCATTTTCAAAATTAATTTTAGGACAAATTTGTCCATCTTCTTTATTACAATATTAACAATTATTTTTGTAACCCATTAAATTAAGACCATAAGTTATATACAACTAAAAAGAAATATTAATAGTTTAACTATGAATTTCACTACAAGCTTGAATATAATAGAATAAAAGAGACAATAATTTTGTTATTTTTTTTCTTTTTCAAATCAAAAAAATTAAGATAATGATTTGTGAAATATTTATTGATAGTTCCTCTAAAGATAGGATTGAAATAAATTAAAAGACATGAATATTTACATAAGCATATAAAGTTGAAATTGTTATGCGGGATTTTGATTTGAAAACATATTTTTAAAATAGAAAAAATGATAAAAGAAAATAAGAAATGTAATTTTACTAAGATTTGTTGAGAAATATATATTGTAATTTTTTATGGTGTAGGTAAAGTAATATTGAGTGTGTATTTTAAAGAACGGTACATGGGCCAAGCCTAGAGTACAAGAATACGGGTAAATAAACCCGCTACCACTACTCGAACAAAACCCTAGTTACACTAGGACAGCCGACATAATACAATTACTCAAACGGTCTTAGCAAAGGCGATGACTTCAAAGCAAGTTCATTTGCCTCTTCTCGCCACTTTTCCCTCTTTTTCAGCATGAGAGAGATTCATTGAATCTGCTTTTCATACTACCATCAGTTTTGATAGTGCGATTTTGGTTATTCAAAGCTAGATCTACAGATCTTAATTCATCGAAATTGAGCATATAATCATTTGTTAAGAGTTTTGACGTAGGTACAATATTTGTCGATGTTTGACTAGAATTTTCCTTTTAAAAAATTGTTCCAAAGTGAAGGTAAATATCAGTACCCAGTTATAATATTGTTCTGGCAGTATAAGAACGTTCTTTATGTCGAGTGAAAGGTGATTGATCAATTGAGGAAGAATTATAAGTTCTCTACCTTAGCCGGCTTAAACAAATTGAGTAATTAAAACGACGAATCTGGACCGTCAATATTGCGAAATCAAGCCCATTAATCATGTCAATCGACCGAGATCTAGGGTTTCGTTTTGTTATAAATACTCCTTAATTTCATCCTGAATCTCCATCTGCTCCTCATCCACAGCCGGTTTCATATTAACGTCTTATCTCGCCTTCTTTTTCCATGTTCAATTTTAAGTTTTCCTGAAGTTACTCATACAGTGAACGGAATCAGTGACGTGATGTTCCTTTCCCCGAATGATCGACTCTGATTATACTGCGCGATCCTTTTTCTCCTCGGAGAAATCAAGCCAATGTTCTGATCCTACTTCATTCACTGTTAATTTTGATTTCGAATCATGCATATGTTTAATTTGTTGAATTTTTTTCTCTTCACAAATAAAGAAATGGTCGATGATGAAGTAAAGTAAGGCTTGTTTCTCAAAACATTCGCAGTGGCCGCCTAAGAGCTTTCGCCTCGCCTGGCTTGAGAGCTTATGCTGTTCATTCCTTCCTTGGATGTCTGAGACCATTCTCCTTTGTCAATCTAATCTTTTTTATACCTGTTTTTCATGATAATATTTTTTATTTCAATTAATTCCTGTTATCTGTTGTTTTTGTTCACGTATAAGGCAACTTTCCCAGAGTAGCTATAAGTTTTCAATTGGTGACCTCTTTTGCTCTGTTGCCGATACACTTGTGCTTTTCAGTACTTGATTTCAGTTTCATCTCTTCCAAGTTGAATTGCATGTGCTATTGGCCTATATTTGTTTTTTTTCCTTTTCAATATAATGTTGCAGTATTGTAGACGCTGAACATGGATTGACCCGCACTCTGAAATCTGATGATGTAATACTGTTTAGTAGCGTTCCAGGATGAATTGCAATATCGTGCATGCAATATGTCTTTGGGCGTATCTAGTGGGTTCAATATTCAAAGTGAACGCTAAACTTGATAGGTCCAGCAGTTTGACGTCAATTAAATAAATGTTTGACTTCAGACACGTCCACAAAATGGGCACTTGAAGTTCAATCGTTAATAAAATCGGCGCATGACTCCGCCTTATGCAACTTCTGCTATTTTTGAATAAGCAGACATCTGTTAATTGTATGTGTCAGACGTTCATTTAGCGAGTCTCTGAATGTTGGATGTTCGTTCATTTAATGGCCGACGTCTGATCTTGAACTTTCGGGGTTCACACATGATTCACTACTTTGTGCATTCTGTTGAATGTTTAGACTAATCGGGCTATTTGAAATTTATTGCTGTGGTTGGTTTATTTGGTTTAACGAAAGATTGCTCATTCTTAGTTTTGTTTTTACATGGAAGGTGGAATTCGAGAGAAGATGTAATGGTCGATATCTTTTGTGTTTATCTTTTGTGTTTATCTTTTGTGTTCAAATAGAAATTTTCAATTATTTAAATTTTGTTTATTAATATACTTATGCGAACCCGTGTTATGTGCACAAGGTTGAATACATGATTTGTTTAACAATGTATTTAAAGGTGAAAGCATATATCCATGAATTGTAGTTTTCTATATTAACTTTTTCTTAAATGTTAGTAACAAGCATTTGATCATAAATCTATTTAACTAATTTCAAACCCAAAAGGTAAATGTAAAATTAATTTTTTGAGTATTTTTTGCATCAAACATGCTCTGTTGCTCCAATTGTTTAGGTAAAAAAAAATCTCATCTTTCAACGAGTTAACTTCATTCAATAGAATAAATTTCATTTTTTGTGAACCCCATACAGTTTTGGTATATGAACATTCAAAAAACAGATATGCATGAGTTTTATTTTTTTCATTGCATAGATTGCATGTAGTTTCCTCAATTATTTCCCAATTGTGCAGACGATATTTAGTTGGAAGTCTACCAAGGATGGCTTTATACATTGTGTGAGCCATCTTAGGATTAACTAATTTGCTCCAAACAATTTTATACCAGTCTACAGTTTGATGTGTGTTCCTCGTCTCTTCCCATAACTTATGGAATAAAAACTTACATTTATTAGAGTTTTTCATACACCATGCATCATCTGTTCTACCACCGTATATTGTCATTCTTTGTATCCATTCTTTAAAGTTCCTTGTAATAAACTGCTTGTCGCATCTCCACCTGTTTCTTTCTATAATGCATGATACAGTACAACTAGGATTATCATAGTCCGAGAAACCTTTCCATCCTACTCTGTCAATCAAATTTTGATTATTAAACCAGGGGTCTTTCCAAATGTCAGTTTTATGACCATTAGCTATTTTCCTTTCAATGAGAGGCTTTAGGTCTTCTTTGGATTTCAAGATATTTTTTCAAATGACTGATACATTATTGTCTATGGAATCTGTCCAAAAACTATCTTTAATCTACTTTGCTCTCATTCATTTAAGCCATTAATTCTCAGAAGTTAATACATTCCAGGCCATTTTAATACCATAAACCTTTTTTAGTTCAAAATGTCTTTTAATCCAATTCCTCCTTTCTTCGATTTGCACATGTCTTTATAACTAATTTTATGTAATTTCACCATTTATATAAAGTGTGCGCAAACTGAGTTAATCTTACCTAGTGAACAATTTGGTATTTGAAAGGTTCGAAGTCAAAATCTAGCTTTAGATGTGATCACTGTGTGGACTAAATTAATTCTACGTGCAAATGATAATAACTTGGACCACCAGCCTTTTAATTTCTTTTTAATACTATTTATGAGTTTACTATATTCTCTATCTGTAATGGTGCTTGTTGACAGTGGCATCTCGAAATACTTGACTGGTAACTCCCCTTTAGAGACTCTTATTGTATATATGAAATTTTGTATGTCTTTGCAATACTTGTAGAAATAATATTTTGTTTTTCCTCATTAAATTTCAGACCACAATACAGATCATTTAGATAGAAAATGTTTTTAAGAATATCAATTGCATGTGTGGAAGTGTTCATGACAATAATAACATCATCAACATAAATCAGATGTGCTAACTTTGGATCAATTTTGTGCATTGGGATTATATTATTTTGATAACCTGCTATCTCCATTTGGAGGGAGAATGTAATGGCCTCGAGTTTCCGACTCCGAAAATCGACACTAATACGTTCACCGTATAGCGTGCCGAGCAATCGAGTGTCGAAAATACAGGCTGTTAGGGTATAGAAGAAAAAGAGATAGAACAAGAAATAGAAAACAACACAGAATCTTACAATCGCAGCGGAACAAAATATAACATAAAATAACAGCATTTATACAAAGAAAAGTTGTAACTATCAATATAGACACAAGATATCAAAGAACAATTATCAACAAAATCATTTGGGCAGTTATAATAACTTGTCCCTGAATACTGTCAGAACAGTCTATATTACACAGCAGAATATAATCAATAGATCTCCACCATCCAGCTCGTCTCCGGGCTACAAAGCGTCCTATCCTGAAATTCTGTAATACTCGGTCTAACCCGAGCATTACAATAAAGTAACATCCGAGTCAGGCTGGAAACCAGCATGAGTAAAACCAACTTAATTTGAAATATCTAAGTTATAAAACTTCTTTGAAAACCAAGGTAGCTCGTATATCCGACGAGTTTTTATCTGATTTAAAGCCAAATACTTTTACAGAAAATCCATCGATATTGTAATA
This sequence comes from Allium cepa, assembly GCA_030765085.1. Classification (NCBI taxonomy): domain Eukaryota; kingdom Viridiplantae; phylum Streptophyta; class Magnoliopsida; order Asparagales; family Amaryllidaceae; genus Allium; species Allium cepa. Next base: position 847,282,790 of record CM060938.1, read on the forward strand.
ATGTCTGGATACAGCTACTTATTTATAATAATCCACTTTACTTAATTTGTTCAATTCCAGCCTATTGGATTCTACAATCAAATCCGTAAAGGTTTGGAGTGATTATTAAATCAAAGTGGTTTCGAATAATGCTGATATTCGATCCAGATCTCTTCGAGTCCAAGTGATAAATTTGAAGGGGTAAATTGTTTAAAGTAAACCAATTTATTATTTAGGGTGATAATATTCAATATGACAATTTATTTCAACCGTTTATTTAAAATAAAATGTATCATCATTTTAATGTAATTATTTTAGCTCGATTGGTCACTTGATGTCACCGACAAAAATAATTAAATTAAATCTCCAATAGAATCAGGCCATGGTGTAGATCGTTAACAAATTTAACGGTATATAGCAGATGCCAAAATAATTCACACATAGACTTTTTTTAAGTCTTGATTAACCATATCCATTTACCTTTCAATCCAAGTTTATTTCAAATTAAACATTTTTGTTAATAATAAATTATAAAATACCATTTATTATTCATAAGCTTAAATCAAATAATAATAATATAATTAATTTCCATTAATTTGTAAATGTTACCGAACTTTAAATTACGGATTTTAAAATGAAATTAGGTTCTAGTTAAGGGAAGGAAATATGAGTTATATAAATGTGTGTGTGTGTCTATATATATAAATCTCATTGCCTTTCTTCTTTTCTTTATTATTTTTCTTTTCTTTCATTCTTATTTCTTCCTCTTTTCTTTTACTCTTATTTTTACTATTCTTTCTTTTTCTTTCTACCACTTTTTCTTTTTTTTCTTTTGCTTTTGCTTTCTCTTTTTTTTCTACTCTGGCCCACCACCGGCCCATTTCTTTTTTTTCCCTCCATCTCTCTTTTGATTTCTTTCCATCACTCTCTTCTTCTTCCTTTTTCACCAGCACGCGAGCATCGCCATGCACGTGCACAATTCACCCACGACCTTCGCTACGACGTCGACCATCCTAGCAAGTCGCCTTCCTCCATCACCGTGCATCCCTTACCTGAACCGCGACAAAACCAACTCGTCCCAAAATAGCGAACGTCGATCCAATGCGTGAAACGCCACCGTGACCTTTCTTCCCTGGCCTGTCCACCATAGTCCACCGATCATCACCAAACTTGTGCCAGACAACCTTCCCATTCCCCTCTACCTTTTCCCTCAACACCGCACGCCTGTATCACCCTCCTTTTTTCACAATTGCTTCAAAACCCGCAACCAAAAAACCCACACCTAAAACCCTAGTTCCTCCTTGTTTAATCGATCTACACTCCTAAGAACTCCTACACCATTTTTCTTGAGTGCGCCCTCCTTCCAGCTTCCCTTTGCCCCAAAAACCCGACCTTCGAAATCAAGCATTTCGCTAAAATTTGACCAAAAACAAAAATCTGTTCATTCCCGAATTCCTCACCCAAACTTCACTAAAAATTTCCCCGTCACCTTCAAACATCATCATTCTCGAGGGCAAACACCATCATGTAAATGAAATATTAGATTATGATATTTGAAATTTTGACATATTAAGTTGCTTGAATGTAAACTGCCCCTCATTTCCTACTTGCTTCATAAAAACGAACAAACAAATTCTTGAAGTAAACTACATTGCTAAACACACAATCTTACTGTTGGAATCACTAAACAAAACCGATTAGATTGTGGGAAATTAGATTATTAAGTTGTAGGACCATAACCATTTTAGGAAAACAGAGTTGTATATAACCTTTAAGCTTTGAATGTATCCTTCCCTAGCTAACCCTTATATATACAAGGCATATGAACTGATTTTAACCATTTATCCTTGACAAACAATGTATCTACCCAAGTTTCATAACATAGGATTGTGTATAGAATTTACAGTAAAAGTCTTTACAAAAAAAAAGCTTTACTCACCGTCCTTTGAATAGAGACACTGTTTTTGGAAAAAAATACTGCTTGCTTGGCTTGATCTTTCTTTCTTGTACTATCTTGATTCTCTTAATATTTTAACTGGAAGCTTGCATTTTACTTCTTATCTTTTCGAATGCAAAAAGATGGACAAAGGGCTAGACTTTATGTAAAGAGAATGGCTGTAGCTTCTCTTGTACAACAACTTCCTTTTTTACTTTTATTTTGAAAATATGTGACTTGATTTGATTTATTTTCTGAACTGATTTGATAAACACTGATTTGATTTTATATAAGGTTGATTTGAAATTTTGTGTGTGATGTGCCATTGAATTAATTTGATATGCATTTATGAGGTTGTCCCCATGTGTACATACATGTACACATCATACACACACACACGCGCCACATACACTCTTATATGTATTTATCATCATATATTTATATTCTTACACTTTTTTGTATTTACATGCTTATCTACCCATTTCTTATTTAATATGAACATGTATGCACATACTATACTTAATTTCTTTTTACAATTCCCATGTACATTAGTTCATATGGTAAATATGTATATTACTTATATACTTGTTCACATATTTAAACATCATAAGCTTGTATATTCTTAATTATCATACATATATATTTACACATTTTATACATATTCTTCCTATACTTACTTATGTGCATTTTGTAATTATATGTGTATATTCTCCTTACTACACATTTTTTTATATATTATTTCATAGAAGCATACATTCGTATACTTGTATGTATATGTGTTTTCAATCACCATATACATATTTATGTACCCATATTTGTATATATATATGTATTTCTATTGAACATCATCAACTTGTATATGCTATACATATATATTTATGGATGTTTTACTTTAATTTAAACGATGGAGCTTACCTATATTTCTATACTTTTCTATAATATTTATCATATCCAGATATTTTATAATTCAATGTTTAAAATAGCTTTTAAATCAATTTATATATCCAGGCGTTTTAATATTAGAGAATTTATTTGTTTGACATTTAAAAATTAATATTTCAATAATAAAATCAGATAATCACCCAACAACAAATCTTAGAAAATCCGAATCGTCACATTCCTCCCCCTTTAGAACTTTTCATTCTCGAAAATGAACAAAATGAGAATTTTAATCTTGATGTTTATTATCATTAATTCAATCATTCTTTTAAACATTTAAACCCTTTACTCTTTTATTTTAAAACTTTAAAACACTTTGAAAACTACATAATATTACCAAACTAGCTTTATAAAAATACTTTTTATAACTCGATGTCTAGACAAGTCCATCCTTGTTCTCACATAAATTCAGTCGTATGTTGACCAGGCGTAGGAATGAAAATCTATAAGTACTCAGTAGACCCGTTTTTAATACCTAGTGAAAATACTTGGAAAAAAATTTGTGAAAATACTATGGAAATCATCACCCCCTCCATGGGTCGCAGTTAGCACGATGATTGCGTCGCCATCCCAGTGAAATCCATAGAAAACTTCTGGCATCCGCGCCTCTCGATTTTGCCATGGAACTGCCACAAATCGCAGCTATATCTAGGGTTACGTTGCCATCACGGCAAAAACCATGTAATTGTAGACATCAGCGCCCTCGAATTTCACCGCCAAATGAAACTTCACCACATAGATCGCAGACTATACCAGTCGAGTCCCAATTAGCCTGTAGGCACTCAACGCCACGCGACTTTCGCTATGAAACCACATAGATCGCAATCTACCGATGTTACATCGCTATCCCAACGAAATCAAAGTTCAATCACTGTCCCTCGACTTACGTTATGGAAACGCATTAGATCGCAATTACACCAGAGTTATGTTGTCGTCACGGCATAACCCAAATGTATCTGTAGGCATCAGTGCCCTCGAATTACGCTACCCCAAACACAATCCATAGGAACTACAGTTTTGTCCGGACATCCTCTACGATCAAAATTTTGAACCCCCCTTAGGGCTCAAGGCAGAACTACCCAGTGGATCTCCTTCTATAAGTTTCAACTCTAAATGGGAGCGCCTTTTTCCCGATAGCCTTCCCAAAAAATTTCATACTATACACATATAGTACCTTTCAAATCATACTCTTTATATGTATCACATATAAACTTGAAAATCGATATCTCAAAATCGATAGTCCTCAAACTTTGCTTTCCAAATTCTCAAAATTTTCTTTTTGCCAAAACCAAAAGCCTTTCAAAATCAATGAGTTCCAAAAAACTTTTCAGTTCCATTTTCATAAAATCATTCTTATATATATATACAAGTTTATTCTTTCAACTTGAATTTTTTTTGGATTGCTACGCCCTTATATTAATTCCACTTTATATTTCAAATACCCTTCAAAGATCATTTTTTCTGGTTATAAATTCAACAAGGAAGTTTAAATATATAAGTAATATATGATTTCATTAGTGCCAATTCAAAACTTTTTTCCAAGTTTGATTTCCTTTTCAAAGTCATTTGTAACAGTACTTACTTCTAAAGTGATTTTCAGTTTTTGTATATCCAGTCTTCATTTGAAAATCACCATATTTTCTCAGAAATATACTCTTTTATTTCCAAAACCATTTTTGCTTCAATACCCGATTCGGTTCCAATTCAGAATTGCTTCAATTTTCCTTTGGGTTTTTCAATTTCACCTCAACTGGTATTTAAATCCACGCTTTAAATATAAGTAATTTCCACTCTGACCAGTTTAAATTTAGAAGATAGGTTGAAAAGTTTTAAAATAGTTAAACGGTTATAAAATAGTTGGATAGTTGTAAAATAGTTAGATAGTTGTAAAATAATTAGATAGTTAAATAGCTAATATAAGATAGTTTGAGTTTTAAAAAGAAAGATTTGTACAGTAAATAGCTTGGAAAAATATATTTAAGATAGTTTATTAAAACAATTTATTTGAAAATAGTTTCAATGTCAAACTGATTGAATTTCCCAATCTCCAACTCAAATCAATTTTCAATTTCCATTTTCATTTAAATTGATTCAATCCAGATTCCCATTCGAATTAACTTCGATTTCCATTCCAATTCAAATCAATTCCCATTTGAACTTAAACTTATTCAACTTCGATTACAATTCCAATTTGATTCAATTCAATTCAGTTCCATTTTGAATTAATTTCAATCCCAATCTCAAATGTTAACCATCTCGATTTATATGAATTCGGGTTCGATTTTCAAAATGTTGATTTATTCACTTAAATCAAATTAACCTTTAATATTAAATTTAAACAGCCCAAGTCCTTAAAATAATTCAATTATGAGCCATACTTTCCAAATATTCATGTAAATTACTTCTACTTAAACTTATTTCAAGGTTTGAGTGAGAGTTCAAATCTTTTTGAACAAATCAACTTTCAGAATTCAATTAATTTCCCAATCATAACTTCAAACTTTAAAACCCAATTCTTAAACAATTCCAGTTGTCAAGTTCATTTTTTTTTACGTTTTAAACTTAAGTTCAAAATGATTCCATTTCCATAAATTCAATTTTATTTCTACGTATCGAAATTATTTAAAAGTTTCAAATCATATTTTATTTCTTTTCAACTCTAAGGTTGGATATATATCATTTCACTTCACTTCTCAATTTTATCGAAACGGTCCAATTTACAATTTTATATATACTTCCAATAATAAACAGGATGATAGCAGAATGTGTCAAAGTAAATAAGCAATTAAATTACCTATAACACCAATCCATCACAAATTTCCCAAATTCGAAACCCGTTCTTATTTCAAAAGCCATTTGAAACTATCCATACATAATCTCTATCAAATCCATACTTCCCTTTCAATTTTATCCATTTAACATCCCTAAGTTAATCTTTTTCAATTTCACATTGAAATTTTCTAATTCATGTTGTAAGTTCAAAACTTAATTAACTTGTCCTGAGTAAATTTCCAATCCATCCAATCCATTTAATCTTACTCAATTTAAATTTTCCATTCCAAATTTAAATTTCTTATCAATATCCTTTCCCACTTATAAGTTCAAAACTTATTTCTCTTTGGGTTATACATCTCATTCCAGGGGGATTTGAGAACTCAACACTTAGTATTTATTTCAAATCAACTTTGAATATATATGTCTTATATATATATATATATGTATGTATGTATGTATGTATGTATGTATGTATGTATGTATGTATGTATGTATACACATATTTATCCATTCACACATCAAGTCCCCTTTTAAATTTTAAACCATCCTTGGTTTTTAATCCAAAACAAATTCATCTTCAACAACTCTTGTTTTAAAACAAGATTTCTATACTAAAAAATATTCTAAATAATATTATTTATTATTTCCTTCAACATTTTGAAAAATTCCATAATTCTTCTGGGCTTAGATTTAAAACTTCACGATTTAGATCCATTTTAATTTATAAGTTTTACTTATATAAATTATACTTCCTTATTTCACTCCGTTTCATCATTGTTTATTCTAAAAATAAACAACCCTTTATTAAGCCACAACAACCAATTTATGATTATTATCGTATCAAGAAATCATAACATTGTATATTTCATTGTAATTTTCTGGAAAAATATAATTAGGGTGACTTATTTCAAATGCTTTGAAAATTCTTTTAAATTTTCCAGGATTTACATTCAGGTTTGAATCCATTTTTAGTTTGACTTATTTGTATAGTTAATCATTACCCAAATTCCATTTGGTTATATGTGTTTTACCACTTAAATTTTATAATCTTATTTAATTTCAATAACAACAACCAATTCCCTTAATCCACTATAATAACTAGAAAAGTTATTCCTTTATGTATCAAAATATAACCTTTGTATGTAAAAATATATTTTTAAACCATTTTTAAAATAATTATATAAGAAAATATCAAGTACGCCCTCGTATACACTACACTCAACTCATTCTAGGGTACTACTGACCCATCTCTAATAAGTAATCCCCACCATATAAGAAAATTTTGTATGTCTTTGCAATACTCGTTGAAATAACATTTTGTTTTCCCCTCATTAAATTTCAGACCACCATATAGATCATTTAGATAGAAAATGTTTTTAAGAGTATCAATTGCATGCATAGAAGAGTTCATGACAATAATAAGATCATCAACATAAATCAGATGTGTTAACTTTGGATCAATTTTGTACATTGGGATTATATTATTTTGATAACTTGCTATCTCTATTTGAAGGGAGAATGTATCGGCCTCGAGTTTCCTACTCCGAAAATCGACACTAATACGTTCACCGTATAGAGTGCCGAGCAATCGAGTGTCGAAAATACCAGACTGTTAGGGTGTAGAAGAAAAGGAAATAGAACAAGAAATAGAAAACTACATTACAGAATCTTACAATCGCAGCGGAACAAAATATAACATAAAATAACAGCATTTATACAAAGAAAAGTTGTAACTGTCAATATACACACAAGATATCAGAGAACAATTATCAACAAAATCATTTGGGCAGTTATAATAACTTGTCCTTGAATACTGTCAGAACAGTCTATATTACACAACAGAATATAATCAATACATCTCCACCATCCAGCTTGTCTCCGGGCTACAAAGCGTCCTATCTTGAAATTCTGCAATACTCGGTCTAACCCGAGCATTACAATAAAGTAACATCTGAGTCAGGCTGGAAACCAGCATGAGTAAAACCAACTTAATTTGAAATATCTAAGTTATAAAGCTTCTTTGAAAATCAAGGTAGCTCGTATATCCGAGAGTTTTTATCAGATTTAAAACCAAACACTTTTACAGAAAATCCATTGATATTGTAATAATGTCTGGATACAACTACTTATTTATAATAATCCAGTTTACTTAATTTGTTCAATTCCAGCCTATTGGATTCTACAATCAAACCCATAAAGGTTTGGAGTGAATATTAAATCGAAGTGGTTTCGGATAATGCTGATATTCGATCCAGGTCTCTTCTAATCCAAGTGATAAGTTTAAAGGGGTAAATTGTTTAAAGTAAACCAATTTATTATTTATGGTGATAATATTCAATATGGCAATTTATTTCAACCGTTTATTTCAAATAAAATGTATCATCATTTTAATGTAATTATTTTAGCTCGATTGGTCACTTGATGTCACCGACAAAAATAATTAAATTAAATCTCCAATAGAATCAGGCCATGGTATAGATCGTTAACAAATTTAACGGTATATTGCAGATGTCAAAATAATTCACACATAGACCTTTTTTAAGTCTTGATTAACCATACCCATTTACCTTTAAATCCAAGTTTATTTCAAATTAAACAATTTTGTTAATAATAAATTATAAAATACCATTTATTATTCATAATCTTAAATCAAATAATAATAATATAATTAATTTCCATTAATTTGTAAATGTTACCGAACCTTAAATTACGGACTTTAAAATGAAATTAGGTTCTAGTTAAGAGAAGGAAATATGAGTTATATAAATGTGTGTGTGTCTATATATATAAATCTCATTGCCTTTCTTCTTTTCTTTATTATTTTTCTTTTCTTTCATTCTCATTTCTTCCTCTTTTCTTTTACTCTTATTTTTACTTTTCTTTCTTTTTCTTTCTACCATTTTTTTCTTTTTTTTTCTTTTGCTTTTCCTTTCTCTTTTTCTTCTACTCTGGCCCACTACCAGCCCATTTCGTTTCTTCCCTCCCTCTCTCTTTTGATTTCTTTCCATCACTCTCTTCTTCTTCCTTCACCTGCACGCGTGCATCGCTGTGCACGTGCACAATCCACCCACGACCTTCGCTTCGACGTTGACTATCCTAGCAAGTCGCCTTCCTCCATCGCCGTGCATCCTCACCGCACGCCTGTATCACCCTCCTCTCTTCCCTCTACCTTTTCCCTCACCGCACGCCTGTATCACCCTCCTCTCTTCACCATTGCTTCAAAACCCGCAACCAAAAATCTCACACCTAAAACCATAATTCCTCCTTGTTTAATCAATCCACACTACTAAGAACTCCTGCACCATTTTTCTCGAGTGCGCCCTCCTTCCAGCTTCCCTTTGCCCCAAAAACCCGACCTTCGAAATCAAGCATTTCGCTAAAATTTGACCAGAAACAAAAATCTGTTCATTTTCGAATTCCTCACCCAAACTTCACTAAAAATTTCCTAGTCACCTTCAAACATCATCATTCTAAAGGGGGAACACCATCATGTAAACGAAATATCAGATTATGGAATTTGAAATTTTGACATTTTAAGTTGCTTTAATGTAAACTGCCCCTCATTTCCTACTTGCTTCATAAAAGCGAACAAACAAATTCTTGAAGTAAACTACATCTCTAAACACACAATCTTACTGTTGGAATCATTAAACAAAACCGATTAGATTGTGGAAATTAAATCATTAAGTTGCAGGACCATAACCATTTTAGGAAAACAGAGTTGTATATAACCTTTAAGCTTTACAGGTATCCTTCCCTAGCTAACCCTTATATATACAAGGCATATGAACCGATTTTAACCATTTATCCTTGACAAACAATGTATCTACCCAAGTTTCATAACATAGGATTGTGTATAGAATTTAAGTAAAAATCTTTACAAAAAAAAAGCTTTACTCGCCTTCCTTTGAACAGAGACACTGTTTTTGGAAAAAAAATACTGCTTGCTTGGCTTGCTCTTTCTTTCTTTTACTGTCTTGATTCTCTTAATATTTTAACTGGAAGCTTGCATTTTACTTCTTATCTTTTCGAATGCAAAAATATGAACAAAGGGATAGAGTTTATGTAAAGAGAATGGATGTAGCTTCTCTTGTACAACAATTTTCTTTTTTACTTTTATTTTGAAAATATGCGACTTGATTTGATTTATTTTCTGAGCTGATTTGATAAACACTGATTAGATTTTATATAAGGTTGATTTGAAATTTTGTGTGTGATGTGCCATTGAATTAATTTGATATGCATTTATGAGGTTGTCCCCATGTGTACATACATGTACACATCATATACACACACGCGCCACACACACTCTTATATGTATTTATCATCATATATTTATATGCTTACACTTATTTGTATTTACATGCTTATCTACCCATTTTTTACTTAATATGAACATGTATGCACATAGTATACTTAATTTCTTTTTACAATTCCCATGTACATTAGTTCATATGGTAAATATGTATATTACTTATATACTTGTTCACATATTTAAACATCATAAGCTTGTATATTCTTAATTATCATACATATATATTTACACATTTTATACATATTCTTCCTATACTTATGTGCATTTTGTAATTATATGTGTATATTCTCCTTACTGCACTTTTTTTAATATTATTTCATAGAAGCATACATTCATATACTTGTATATTTATATACTTATGTATATGTGTTTTCAATCACCATATACATATTTATGTACCCATATGTATATATATGTATTTATATTGAACATCATCAACTTGTATATGCTATACATATATATTTATGGATGTTTTACTTTAATTTAAACGATGGAGCTTACCTATATTTCTATACTTTTCTATAATATTTATCATATCCAGATATTTTATAATTCAATATTTAATATAGCTTTTAAATCAATTTATATATCCAGGCGTTTTAATATTAGAGAATTTATTTGTTTGACATATAAAAATTAATATTTCAATAATAAAATCAGATAATCACCTAACAACAAATCTTAGAAAATCTGAATCGTCACATTCCTCCCCCTTTAGAACTTTTCGTTCTCGAAAATGAACAAAATGACAATTTTAATCCTGATGTTTATTATCATTAATTCAATCATTCTTTTAAACATTTAAACCCTTTACTCTTTTATTTTAAAACTTTAAAACACTTTAAAAACTACATAATATTACCAAACCAGCGTTATAAAAATACTTTTTATAACTCGATGTCTAGACAAGTCCATCATTGTTTTCACATAAATTCAGTCATACGTTGACCAGGCGTAGGATTGAAAATCTATAAGTACTCAGTAGACCCAATTTTAATACCTAGTTAAAATACTTGGAAAAACATTTGTGAAAATACTATGGAAATCATCACCCCTCCATGGGTCGCAGTTAGCACGATGATTGCGTCGCCATCCCAGTGAAATCCATAGAAAACTGTTGGCATCCGCACTTCTCGATTTCTCCATGGAACTGCCACAAATCGCAGCTACATCCAGGGTTATGTTGCCATCACGGAAAAAACCATGTAACTGTAGACATTAGCGCCCTCGAATTTCACCGCCAAATGAAACTTTACCACATAGATCGCAGACTATACCAGCCGAATCCCAATTAGCCTGTAGGCACTCAGCGCCACACGACTTTCGCTATGAAACCACATAGATCGTAATCTACTGATGTTACATCGCTATCCCAACGAAATCAAAGTTCAATCACTGCCCCTCGACTTACGCTATGAAAACGCATTAGATCGCAATTACACCAGAGTTATGTTGCCGTCACAGCATAACCCAAATGTATCTGTAGGCATCAGTTCCCTCGAATTACGCTACCCCAAACACAATCCATAGGAACTACAGTTTTGTCCGGACATCACCCAGGATCAAAATTTAGAACCCCCCTTAGGGCTCAAGGCAGAACCACCCAGTGGATCTCCTACTATAAGTTTCAACTCTAAATGGGAGCGCCTTTTTCCCCATAGCATTCCCAAAAAATTTCATACTATACACATATAGTACCTTTCAAATCATACTCTTTATATGTATCACATATAAACTTGAAAATCGATATCTCAAAATCGATAGTCCTCAAACTTTGCTTTCCAAATTCTCAAAATTTTCTTTTTGCCAAAACCAAAAGCCTTTCAAAATCAATGAGTTCCAAAAAAACTTTTCAGTTCCATTTTCATAAAATCATTCTTATATATATATAAGTCTATTCTTTCAACTTGAATAATTTTTGGATCGCTACGTCCTTATATTAATTCCACTTTATATTTCAAATACCCTTCAAAGATCATTTTTTCTGGTTATAAATTCAATAATGAAGTTTAAATATATAACTAATATATAATCTCATTAATGCCAAACCAAAACTTTTTTCCAAGTTTGATTTCCTTTTCAAAGTCATTTGAAACAATACTTACTTCTTATAAAGTGATTTTCAGTTTTTGTACTATCCAGTCTTCATTTGAAAATCACCATATTTTCTAAGAAATATACTCTTTTATTTCCAAAACCATTTTTTCTTTAATACCCGATTCGGATTCAATTCAGAATTTATTCAATTTTCCTTTGGGTTTTTCAATTTCACCTCAACTGGTATTTAAATCCATGCTTTAAATATAAGTAATTTCCACTCTGACCAGTTTAAATTTAGAAGATAGGTTGAAAAGTTTTAAATAGTTAAACGGTTATAAAATAGTTAGATAGTTGTAAAATAGTTAGATAGTTGTAATATAAGATAGTTTGAGTTTTAAAAAGAAAGATTTGTATAGTAAATAGCTTGGAAAAATATATTAAGATAGTTTATATCAAAACAATTTATTTGAAAATAGTTTCAAGGTCAAACTGATTCAATTTCCCAATCTCCAACTCAAATCAATTTTCAATTTCCATTTTCATTTAAATTGATTCAATCCAGATTCCCATTCGAATTAACTTCGATTTCCATTCTAATTCAAATCAATTCCCATTTGAACTTAAACTTATTCAACTTCGATTACAATTCCAATTTGATTCAATTCGATTCCATTTTGAATTAATTTCAATCTCAATCTTAAATGTTAACCATCTCGTTTTTTATTAATTCGGGTTCGATTTTCAAATTGTTGATTTATTCACTTAAATAAAATTAACCTTTAATATTAAATTTAACTGCCCAAGTCTTTAAAATAATTCAATTATGAACACTACTTTCCAAATATTTATGTAAATTACTTCTACTTAAACTTATTTCAAGGTTTGAGTGAGAGTTCAAATCTTTTTAAACAAATCAATTTTCAGAATTCAATTAATTTCCCAATCATAAATTCAAACTTTAAAACCCAATTCTTAAACAATTCCAGTTGACAAGTTCATTTTTTTTACGTTTTAAAGTTAGGTTCAAAATGATTCCATTTCCATAAATTTTATTTTATTTCTACGTATCAAAATTATTTAGAAGTTTCAAATCACATTTTATTTCTTTTCAACTCCAAGGTTGGATATATATCATTTCACTCCACTTCTCAATTTTATCGAAACAATCCAATTTACAATTTTATATATACTTTCAATAAGAAACAAGATGATAGCAGAATGTGTCGAAGTAAATAAACAATTAAATTATCTATAACACCAATCAATAGCATCCATCACAAATTTCCAGAATTCGAAACCCGTTCTTATTTCAAAAGCCATTTGAAATTATGCATATATAATCTTCTATCAAATCCATACTTCTCTTTCAATTTTATCCATTTAACATCCCTAAGTTAATTTTTTTTCAATTTCACATTGAAATTTTCTAATTCATGTTGTAAGTTCAAAACTTAATTAATTTGTCTTGAGTAAATTTCTAATCCATCCAATCCATTTAACCTTACTCAATTTAAATTTTCCATTCCAAATTTAAATTTCTTATCAATATCCTTTCCCACTTATAAGTTCAAAACTTATTTCTCTTTGGGTTATACATCTCATTCCAGGGGGATTTGAGAACTCAACACTTAGTATTTATTTCAAATCAACTTTGAATATATATGTCTTATATATATATGTATTTATGTATGTATGTATGTATGTATGTATGTATGTATGTATGTATGTATGTATGTATGTATACACATATTTATCCATTCACACATCAAGTCCCCTTTTAAATTTTAAACCTCCTTGGTTTTTAATCCAAAACAAATTCATCTTCAACAACTCTTGTTTTAAAACAAGATTTCGATACTAAAAAATATTCTAAATAATATTATTTATTATTTCCTTCAACATTTTGAAACAATTCCAAAATTCTTCTGGGCTTAGATTTAAAACCTCATGATTTAGATCCATTTTAATTTATAAGTCATACTCATATAAATTATACTTCCTTAAAACGTTTCACTCCGTTTCGTCATTGTTTATTCTAAAAATAAACTACCCTTTATTAAGCCACAACAACCAATTTATGATTATTATCGTATCTAGAAATCATAACATTGTATATTTCATCGTAATTTTCTGGAAAAATATAATCAGGTGACTTATTTCAAATGCTTTGAAAATTCTTTTAAATTTTTCAGGATTTAAATTTAGGTTTGAATCCATTTTTAGTTTGACTTATTTGTATAGTTAATCGTTACCCAAATTCCATTTGGTTATATGTGTTTTGCCACTTAAATTTTATAATCTAATTTAATTTCAATAACAATAACCAATTCCCTTAATCCACTATAATAATTAGAAAAATTATTCCTTTAAACCATTTTTAAAATCATTATATAAGAAAATATCAAGTATGCCCTCGTATACACTACACTCAACTCATTCTAGGGTACTACTGACCCATCTCTTATGAGTAATCCCCACCAGAGCCAAAGTTCTCGCTTAACCTTCAACTCTGATACCAAGTGTAATGACCCCGAGCTTCCGACTCCGAAAATCAACACTAATACATTCCTTGTATAGAGCATCGAGCAATCGAGTGCTGAAAATACCAGGCTGTTAGGGTATAGATGAAAAAGAGATGAATAAGAAATAGAAAACAACAGCACAGAATCTCATAATTGCAGCGGAACAAAATATAATATAAAATAATAGCATTTATACGAAGAAAAGCTGTAACTGTCAATATACATACAAGATATTGTTGAATCACTAGTTTTGATTCTTGATAAGACGATTCAGAAGCTAAAGAAAAATATGCACTCATACATGACAAAAAGAAGACACTAGAGGATCAACTACAACTCTATGCCTAAGTAAATTATTATATGTGATTGAGTCTTAGAAATATGTTAAAATCAATCCTCAAGTTTTCTAACTTTTCATTTTCTTCTTAAAAAAGAGTTCATTGTGCAAAATATACACAGCTAGTCGACTGGCTATGCATGCCCAGTCGACTGACTATGCATATGTACAACAGTATACTCCTTTTCAAAAAACGGTCAAACATTTTCAAATTCAGTCGACTGATCAAAATCGACAAGTCGACTGATTCGGCTTCAACTGTCAAAATTCTGAATGGACATCTTCTTCGGTGAAGGGATGCACTGCATGAATTGATGTCTCTCTTGGCTGAAACTCTTCACTAAGATTTGCATCTCTCTGAAAACTATATATAGGAGTTATCACTCACTTCATAATCACTAACTTATGATTCTAATTCCCTATATTCTCTCTTGTGATTATTCTAGTGCATTCATACTCTCCATTACTTTGAATCTTTGAATTATATTATAGTACTTTGATTCTTAGCAATATTCTTCCTTTCAAATCTTCACATACTCTTTATATTCTTGAGGAATTGATTATAGAAAGTTTTGTAATCTTAAAAGACAAATCGGTGTTATCAAGAACATATTGAGTCAACTACTTTTATATTTTGTTAAAGACCTGTTCTGCCGCTCAGGCAAGGGAAATTCCTCTTCGGCTGCTGAGGAAAAAATCATGTTCTGTTGCTCAGGTGCCTTTCTGCTACTCAGACCTATTCCTCCGGGTCAAGTGAGGGTATTGTTAGTTAAAGCCAAAAGTTAATCTGGGACTGGACGTAGAACGGGAGTTCAAACCAGTATAAAAATTCCTGATGTGCTTACTCTTGTTTACTTTACTGCTTTTAACTGCTTCTAAATTTAGTTTAATATATATTCCATATCTATCGATCCATATAAACTTTCGTTTTTGGTATCAGAGCAAGGTCATCATATAACTATTACACAGTTATCTGATATTTTGCTAATATGGAAAACAACACCAACACTACCAACACTGTCACTAACAGTAGTTTTATTGAAGGTCAGTCTACTGCACGACCTCCATTTTTCAATGGTTTAAATTATAATTATTGGTCTACTCGTATGAGAATTTATATGCAATCTAATAGTTTTGAATCATGGAATATCACACGAAATGAATACACTCCTCCTACTGGAGAATATTCCACTTGGTCAAACACACAAAAATTAGATGCTACTGCCAATGCTAAAGCCATGAACATGTTATTTTATGCACTAGATAGAAATGAATTTAATTGTATTAGCATGTGTCAAACTGCTTATGAAATATGGATAATGCTTAAAATCACTCATGAAGGAACTAACAAAGTCAAACAAAGCAAAATCCGCATGCTCAAAAATCAGTTTCAAAACTTTAGAATGAAACAAGATGAGTCTATAAATGATATGTACTCTAGATTCCAAGACATATATCACTCATTGTTAGCACTAGGAGAAAAGTATACAGATTTTGATATTGTATCAAAACTCCTCAACTCACTCACGAATGAATGGGAGAGAAATTTTTTGGCCATCGAAGAAGCTAACGATATTTCTACCATAAAACCAGAGGAGTTGATAGGAAATCTAATGTCTTATGAAGTTAATTTACAAGCTAAAAGAGTACAGGTACAATACAAAAAGAACATAGCTTTTCGAGCTGAAGAAGAAGAGAACCAACATTCAGATGATGAGAATTTAGCATTCATTGCCAAATATTTCAAGAAATTCTTAAAGTATCGAAAGAACAACAAATTCAATGATAAAAAGAATTTCTCAAGCAAACCATCTGCATCAGCTTTAGAATGTTATAATTGTCACAAGAATGGACATATTCAGAAAAACTATCCAGAACTTAAGAAGAATCATTCCAACAAGGGCAGAAAAGATGGGTACAAAAAGAAAGCATTCTCTGTCACATGGGACGACTCAGATTCCTCATCATTAGATAGTGATAGTGATAATGAAAATGAACAAGCAAATGTATGCTTCATGGCCACAGAAAATGAGGTTAGTGATCCGACTTTTGATGATCTAATTGAAATTAATTCAGAACTTTTGAATAACTTAAAAAGTTTCAAAAGAAAATATAAAGAAGCTCGTGAAAATCAGAACAAAGCAGAATTCTAAAGAGATACGCTTAAAGATGAGAAGAAAATACTAGAAGAAGAACTTGAAAAACTTCAAGAATCGGACTCTAATGTTAATTCTCAACTTACTTTATTGAGTCAAGAAATTGAAACTCAAATAGAAAAGAATAGTGTTCTTGTCTCTGAAAATCACGAGTTAAAAACAAAAGTAAAATTACTTGAACTAGACAATACTGTGCTAAAAAGTAAGTTAGAGAATATTACTAAAAATGTTTCTAACTTTAATAAAGGAAGAGAAAATTTGTCTAAAATTATTGAAAATTCTCAATCAGTGTCAAGTAAAAAGGGGTTAGGCTATGTTAAGAAGTCTATAGCTCCATCTAGAATAAAAAGTAAAAGGAGAATTGATTTTAAAACCACAATCACTAAAGAAAATTCAAAAGGACAAATTTAAAAACTATAAAAATATGGATTCCCAAAACAAAAAATAGTTTGATTAGGAAGAAATATATAAACACCTTTTTAGAAACTGTTCATAAAAATAAAGATTACATTTTTAAATGGAATACTGAGCCCTCTTGGGTTTGGTTTCCTAAGATTTAACTCTTAAGACCCTATTAAAAAGTGGGTACCAATGTTATCTTATATTTTTTGTAGGTCCCACTCAAGAAAAGAGGAAATTGAACACTCGACAGTGGTTGCTCAAAACATATAACGGGAGATAAAGATATGCTATCAAATATTACTTACTCAGATGGAGGCTCCGTCACATTTGGAGACAATTCCAAAGGATATATCATCGGCAAAGGCAATGTGAACAACAACGGTATTTCAAATTTACCTCTTATTTCAAATGTTTTACTTGTCAAAAATTTAAAACATAATTTACTTAGTATCACCTAATTGTGTGACAAAGGATTTGAAATCACTTTTTCTGAAAACAAATGTAGTATTTTTGATCAAAATCAAAATCTTATCTTTGAAGGAAATAAAGACAGAAATATCAATGTTCTGAATATGAAAATAAATCATAATTCAGATATGTGTTTAATAGCCAAAGAAAATGATCCTTGGTTATGGCACAAACAATTATGTCATATTAACTTCAAGACTATAAACAAACTCTCTAAAAATGACTTAGTAAAAGGTCTACCAAAAATGAATTTTAAAATTGATCATATTTGTGATGCATATCAGTTAGGAAAGTTAAATAAGTCATCTTTTAAAACTAAAAAGGTCATTTCAACTCTACAACCACTTGAATTGCTACATATGGATTTATTTGGACCAACACAAGTACAATCCGTTAATCATAGTAGATATGTGTTTGTTATTGTTGATGATTTTTATAGATATACTTGGACTATTTTTATGAAAAATAAAAGTGATACCTTTGATAATTTCAAAACATTTGTCAAAGGAATTCAAAATTTTAAAGGATTAAAAATCAAAACATAAGAAGTGATCATGGAGGAGAATTTGAAAACGAAGCCTTTGAACATTTTTGTAAGAAAAAGGGAATATTCCATAATTTTTCGTTTCCTAGAACTCCACAACAAAATGGAGTTGTAGAACATAAATATAGAACTTTATAAGAATGTGCAAGGACTTTGTTAAATGGAAGTACATTGCCAAAACATTTCTGGGCCGAAGCAGTTGCAACAGCTTGTTATGTTTTGAATTGTGTTTCTATTCGACCACTAACTAAGAATACTCCTTATGAACTTCTTAATGGACGAAAACCAAATATTTCTTATTTTAAAATTTTCGGTTCAAAATGTTTTGTTTTAAACACAAACGATTAGCTTGGTAAATTCGATCCAAAATTCGATGAAGGAATCTTCTTAGGGTATTCAGATCAAAGCAAAGCTTATCGAATTTGTAATAAAAGAACAAATATCATTGAAGAAACTCTTCATGTATCCTTCGATGAGAATTTTAAACCAATCCCAAGTATAAGAGATGATGAAGATTTTCCTGATAATATCACAAATACAGAAACTTCAAATTTTGAATATAATGAAAACATTGTTCAAAATAACAATGAATTAAGATCTCCACCAAGAGTATTAAGAGATCATCCTTCTATTAATGTTATTGGAGAACTCAATTCATCTAATTTTGAACCTAAAAATATTAAAGAAGCATCTACTGATGAAAATTGGTTAATCGCTATGCAAGAAGAACTAAACCAATTCGAAAGAAATGACGTTTGGGATTTAGTTCCATGGCCTAGTGATCAATCAGTTATTGGTACAAAATGGGTTTTAAAAAATAAAGTAGATGAACAGGGAAATATTACTAGAAATAAAGCTAGATTGGTTGCTCAAGGTTATAATCAAGAAGAAGGAATTGACTATGAAGAAACATTTGCTCCAGTTGCTAAACTAGAAGCAATACGAATCTTACTAGCTTTTGCATGTTTTCATAACTTTAAATTATATCAAATGGATGTCAAAAGTGCTTTTTTAAATGGTTTTATAAAAGAAAATGTTTATGTTGAACAACCTCCGTTATTCATACACGAACAATTTCCAGACCATGTCTATAAGCTTAAAAAAGCTTTATACGGTTTGAAACAAGCACCCCGTCCTTGGTATGACCGTCTTAAAAAATATTTAATAGATTCTGGTTTTGAAATTGGAAAGGTTGATCAAACTCTTTTTATTAAAAGAAATAAACAGGACTTTTTAATTATTCAAATATGTTGATGATATAATTTTTGGATCTACAAATGAAAGAATTTGTCAAGAATTTTCTAAAATAATGACCAATGAATTTGAAATGTCACATATGGATGAGTTAAATTTTCTTGGCTTATAAATAAAACAACTAGAAAATGTATTTTTATTAATCAATAAAAATATTGTAACAATCTAATTAAACGCTTTGGTATGGAAAATACTTCTACCAAACCAACTCCTATGAGTGCAACTATACATCTTGATAAAGATGAAAATGGCAAAAGTATTGACCAAAAATTATATCGAAGTATGATTGGATTGTTACTATATTTAACAGCTTGTAGACCTGACATTATGATGAGTGTTTGTTTATGTGCATGATTTCAAGCAGATCCTAAAGATTCACATTTACGAGCAGTGAAATGCATTTTACGATATCTTAATAAAACCAAGGACTTTGGACTATTCTATCCTAAGGAATGTCCTTTTGAATTAGTGTCTTATAGTGATGTTGATTTTGGAGGAAGCCGAACAGATAGAAAAAGTACAAGTGGGACTTATCACTTCATTGGACGGTCCCTTGTATCTTGGTTTAGTAAGAAACAAAACTGTGTTTCATTATCAACTTGTGAAGCAGAATATATATCTACAGCTTTGGCATGTCTCAAGTAATCTATATGCAGCAAACTCTTCAAGATTTTGGTTCTAATTTATCTAAATCAACAAATTTTTGTGATAACTTAAATTCTATCAACCTATCTAAAAATCCAATTAATCACTCACGAACAAAACATATTGACATACGTCATCATTTTCTTCGTGATAGCATTGAAAAAGATATAATAAATCTTGATTTCGTATCTTCTGAAAACCAATTGGCCGATATTTTTACTAAACCTTTAAATGAGAACACTTTTGTAAAATTGTGACGAGAACTAGGAATCATATCGTTTAAAAATTTTAAGTTTTTTTTTGACAAAAAAATAAATAAATTTGCATGAGCTAGGATTCGAACTTAGGACCTCTTGGTAAGTATGGATGTATCTTTACCACTAGGCTACATTATGTTTGTTATCTAAGCTTATAGCTCATTTCAGCTTGCTCTTTTTAATGGTCCACATCTTCTTGTTTATTATCCTCAATTCTTTTATGGCTGCAATTGAATCTCTCTGTATTTACTCTCAGCTATTATTTTGTTAACTGTCTTCTCTATTTATATTCATTCGTAAACTTTCTTACTTGATTAAAGAGATTTTTTACTTCTATCAAAAACAATAAAACATGGTTTTCAATTTTGCATTATTTTTCTACACCATGGATGGATCATCCTCAGACGAGCCTTCCTCTCATCACTCGTCTGAATATTCTTCAATCATTTTTGAATCTCCAAGTTCAAGGTCTTCAAATCTTCCAACTCCAACTCCTGCGTATATCCCAATATGTCCACCACAAAATCATCACATGGGATATACGTCATAAAATAAACGCACGCGAAGAGACTTATTTCCAACTCCAACTACTAAAGAAAAGATAGATGACTTGCATCACTATCAGAGAGAAACACTTGAACTTCAGCATGAAATGTATTATGAACAAAAGAGTCATGGTAGGAGACTTAGTTTTCTTGAACGATGTACTGCAAAAATATGTGGTTCATCCCCCATCAACACGAACGCACATATTCACTCACCTCAACGCCCTCATGTATCTCCAAATTCATGGGAATGTGGAGGAACGAGCAACCCACCGATTCAAAAAGAATGTTCTCCTATAAAACTATTTGTTGAAAGTACAAAAATTGAACCAGGAGAAGAATCAGAAGACTCACACTCTCATCTCTAATTTCTATGCTCATTATCTCTGTTTAAAATTGTATCTATGTTCTTAAATAAAAACTTGTATGTCTTCATGAAAAATAATTCAAAAGATGTTCTGTAGTTTTTTTACTTTCAGTCGATCGAAATTAATATTCAGTCAACTGATTACAGGTATGGAAAACTCTCGGGAAACCATTCAGTCGATTGATCTAACACGATCAGTCGGCTGGCTGTATAATTTTTTTGATTTTCATCAGTGCACCAGTCGACTGTCTACAATATACCAGTCGACTGGCTGTATAAAAATTCACTATATTCCCTGTTTTCTTCTCCCTCACTTTACCATTCTCAGTTTTTTACCCAAATCTATTTCGTCCAGAAACCCTAAAATCCATTTAACCTCAAATTTTTCACTAAATACTCGATTAAATGGCTCCTACAAAGAGACATAGGCAAAGCTCTTCTTCCGCTGATCCTACCGATGCCCAAATTGCATAATGGCTATATAATGATGTAGCAATAGCAAGATGGCATAAAATGAAAAATTCACGGATCTTTGAAGGTTCATTCATGGTCTACAACGATTTCGCGGCTTACGGTTTACAAGAACTTATGTGTAGATCCGGATTGGAATCTCTACTTCACTTGAATGTCAATTCTCACGAGATTAATCATCTCATGGTGAAGCTTTTTAGGCTAACTTAAATCTTCCTCATCAACATCCATCAAATAGGGATGATTGTGTTTGGATTTTAGTTTGTGGGCATCAAGTTTTCTTCTCCTTAGATCGAATGGCGCACATACTTCAACTCCAAATCAAGGTATTCCTCTAAATGATGTCGATTGTAATATTAGACAAAGAGATCAAGTTAGCCATATGTTTATGAGTGACAATATGACAGAACTCAAATCTATTCTTCTTCGACCAAAAGCAAGAACTCTTCATAAAGCATTCATGAGGAGTATCCTTCCAAGAACTAGGTCTTATGAACTTATATACCCAAAAAATTTCAAAGCACTATATGCGGTATGGGGAGGAATTCAAGTAAATTGGCTACGGAGAATATTGGATGAATTTCTCACCTTCAACAATGGTAATACGAGAAACATTTACTTCGACGAATATATAATGAGATTATTTTTAAATGTGGGTACACCGCAGCCGAAATTCGAAACTTCTTCCGTTGGAATTATCAACATTCTCACATTAAGTCTCATGAAACTACCGTCAACTCCTCAGCATTTTCCTCATATGAAGAATGGCATCGCCAACAACAACGAAAATCAGGCGGTCCGATCATTCGAGAATGATCACCTCATCCCGAAGAAGACGAAGAAATTCGTCTAGCAAAATCGACTAGTGTACGAGAATCCATAGAGATACTTTCTAGAAATCAACAAATATTAGGAACTCGTTTAAAGAAAGTTGAAAAAAAATTAGACAAGGTCAAAGGATTTTTCTCTATCCTATGGGATGTCATTTCATGTTCTTCATCCACGACTGCTTCTTTGGTAGCACATGGCAAGCGACCAGAGCCGAGATTCACATGGTCTACTTCCGAAGAACACACTGGAAGCGATACTAGCGGACCAAGTGGTAGTGGTCAAAACATATCAAGGGCTGGCAAGGAGCATATGTCTGAAGAGGATTTTGACTAGGATCATGATTAGTAAGCTTCTTTTTTAGTAAGGTTTGATGAAATTTGCAATGTACTATGTTACTCTATCTACTCTTGTGTAGTATTAGTATGTTAAACTCTGTTTTCTCTATTTGTGTGTTGTACACTAAAATTTATTTAATTTGTCTCCTTTTTGTCGATGACAAAGGGGGAGAAAAAGTATGTGCACTAACATATTTGATGCAGGAAAACGATATCATAAATTCAGTGGGAGAAAATTTTCTCTCTAAAATATATACAGTTTGTCATAAATCAAAAAGGGGGAGAATGTTGAATCACTAGTTTTGATTCATGACAAGGCGGTTCAGAAGCTAAAGAAAAATATGCACTCATACATGACAAAAAGAAGACATCAGAGGATCAACTACAACTCTATGCCTAAGTAAATTATTATATGTGATTGAGTCTTAGAAATATGTTGCGAATTCTCAAACTACGCCACATAGTTTGTCCCCTAGTCACACGACTAGAAATTTAAACGGTTTAAAAAGAAATTACAAATTAAAAATAATTTTAAATAAAGACAACCCTAATTTAAAATAAAAAGCCCTTTATAATAATAAAAGGAAAGCTCTTAATAAATAAGGAAATGGCCGGCCCCTTTATTTATTTTGACCCGATCCTCTTTGCTTCGTTCCTTTGTGAAAATGGCCGCCGTTCCTCTTTTTACAGAAATTAGGGTTATCAGAAAATTCGAAGCTCGCGACTGTAAATGCTCGATTGAATTATTGATTCGGCGTTCCTTTTCTGTCAATCGATGGTTTCCTTTTTTGCTTCGACTGCTTCGAATTTGATCGAATTCGAAAAGCTTCGGTATGTAATTTCTGCTCTTTTTGCTTTTATGTTTGTATGCTTAAATTCGATGGTTAATTGCCGATGATGATTGTGGGTTTTATATGCATTCGTTTGCATTCGTCTGATTTGTT
Organism: Allium cepa; assembly: GCA_030765085.1. NCBI lineage: Eukaryota > Viridiplantae > Streptophyta > Magnoliopsida > Asparagales > Amaryllidaceae > Allium > Allium cepa. The sequence continues at coordinate 847,306,852 of CM060938.1, forward strand.
CAACAATTTTCTTCGGCCATTTGATTTCGTTTGGATGCTTGAGATTTCACTAACTTATTCAAATTCGTATATTTTCGTATACTTGCTTCCCACAGCTTTGATGTTTAACTTGGTTAATTACCTTTGCTACCACGGTTTCGAATTTGACTTGTTCGTTTGAGATGATTGCGACTTGTTCAAAAACGTATATTTTTAACTTGCTTTCCATGGTGTTGATTTTTATTATAGCTTGACTTGTTTATCTTACGGCTTCAGCTTCGATTATTCTTCTGTTGACTTGGTCACACGACGATTTCACTGTGAACTTCGGTGAAGTGGTTATTGTCTCTGTACAGTTGTTGCTTCCCTGACCTACGCACATTGTTACCTTAATCCTGGCCATTCTCTGGTTATTTCATATTCATTTGAATTGTGCATTTATCTTGTAGCTCTGGATGTACGAGTCGACTTGATTATGCTTTGGTTTCATGACCTGATGTACTTGGGTATGCACTGCATATTTTGTTTGCATCTTTTCTTGTTGGTCTGGCCTGAACTTCACTTGAGCATTGCTCCATGTATACTTGGTGTTGTAGTTTCCTTTCTTGGAATTCAGCAGCTTGCATTTGTGTTGTAGCCTTGAGTTTATTCGCCTGTAGTGTTGTTGCCGTTGACTAGTGCATGGGTTGATGTCTGTGCACTGACTTGAGCTTCTGGCTTCACTTCTGATCTGTTTCTTTTTCTGTTGACTTTGATAAATTGATTTGTTTCCTGTTATCATGTCACTGGTCTTGATACTTGTACTGCCTGGTCTGGTTCTCAGCCTATAGTGTTCATGTAGTCTAATGCATTTGGTTCTTCACTTGTGCATATTGTTTCTTGATTCTGCTCTGACTTGATGATGTCTTCGACGTTGTTCACTGACATGTACACCTGATGCAAGCTATCTCTTTCGGCTTGTATTTTAGTGTAGTTGTTGTTGCCTCTGGTTACTGGTCATTCATGTTGTAGTTTGCATTGTCCAGTTTGTAATTTTGAGAACTGTAGTTTACTTTGATAATCATGTTGCCATGCTTATGCAAGTTCATTCATATTGTATTTCCCATTCACTGTTGCCTTGAGTCTGTGCATTGATATTGGCTGCGACGAACTTGTACATCTCCGTCTGGAGTAGTTTGAACATGAATCTGGTTCTCTTGTCATAGTCTTGTTCGACATTACTTGAACCTTTGCTGTTTGGTAGATGTGCATGTGTGTTTTGTTGAAGTGGTTGAGACTGGTTTCTCTGTGGCATATCTGGATCTTTGATTCACTTGAGTTAGTTGTTTGCTGTTGTACATTAATGTGCCTCTTTGTGTATTGATGGTCTGATCATTCTTTGGTCTTGCTTGCTTGATGGCATTTGATCTTGCCTGGTTTTTCCTTTGTTGGTTTGTGATGCACTTGTTTTGTACTTCACTGTACTGCATATTGATCACCATCTTGCTTGCATGCTTGAAGTCGTAGCCTATACAACTGCCCTGTGTTGAATCCAACTAATAGCTCGGGTTTGACCTTGTGCGCGTGTTGTGATTTTATTTATATTCCATTTGAGTTGAACCCGCATTTTCATTTGGGTTTGACCTGTGCTCACCTGTCCCTGTAAATAAGTCAAGTGTATATTTTTATGTGCATGGCCTTGTGGCATATACAGTGATACACTGTGTATGTTACAAGCTGTTCGTGTATGATGAATTCGAATTTAAATGATGACGAATAACCCAAATAACCGAGGCAAATATTATTTTCAAAAATTCACATTTTATTTTATATTGCAAAAATATTTTCTTTTCAATTTTACTGCGTCAAAATTTATTTTTGCAGATTGCTCAGATGCTGGATTTAATCTGGAATGAAGTTGAAGATAAATATGAGTGTGAGTGATATGTAGTGAGGTCAACTATAAATTTAAAATTGTGATGTAATTGAATTTGTATCAAAGTTGTATAGTGTATAGTGAGAGCTTGAATTTGTACCATTCAAAATTGTAATAAATATTTGTTTGAATAAAATTTCTGTTTGAATTCAAATTCTGTGTTATTTAATTTTATTCAGCAAATATTTATTTAACCTGTGAAAAATAAAATAGTATATTAACAAATACATTAAATGAATATATATATGTTTATTATCATCAAACAAAAATCATAGAAGCGCATATTCAACAATCTCCCCCTTTTGATGATAACAAACATATATTTAAGATTTTGAATATGTTAAATGTATTTGATCATAGATATATCCTAATTGCTCCCCCTATTTAAATGCTTCCTCTCTACACAAAGCTCCCCCTACATATATGCATACAAATAAAAATATGCAAATGAACCTAGATGCAAATAGAAAATTATTTGACCTTTGCTTGATATTATTTGACAAAATCTTAACTTTTCTCTTCCCCTTTTGTTATCAGCAAAAGAGTAATAGTGTTAGAGAAAAAAAAGATAAAATGATCGATATCAATTCAACATTAAAACTCAATTGAATATAAATATTAAATTTCAATAAAAAATCAAACAAAAATCATAAACATTTTGTTAGGCGCATATTCCACTTTTAGAATGATGGGAATTATGTCATCATATAAAACCATACAGTTGTGTCTATTTGTGGTAAGTTATATCAGGAATTTGAATATCTACTAACCATGCATAACCGTTAGGACTTTTAAATGAGATTAGTACTATTCCAATTTTATTTTAAAAAGAAGAATTCAAGTCTCTTCTAACCACTCATAACTGTGAGAACTTTTAAATGGGATTAGAATCAACTTATTTATTTTAAAAATCAACTTTTGATATGTGTTCCATACATGCATAACCGTGGGGACTTTTAAATGAGCATGGAAGCACATAACAAATTCCAAGTAATTCACCCATGCATAACCGTGAGGACTTTTAAATGAGAGTGAATACTTTGGTATTTTTTTTTACTATATAAATTTTTTCTATTATTTTTAAAAAAAAAATGAAAAACGAACGATTCCTGTTTAAAGTACCACATATCGACAAAGTATATAGAATTTTGATGAGTGGTGGTCGTTAGAAATATGATAGATATAGAGATGGTCATGGAATTTTTACCAACAAAAAGTTTTATAACTCTTGTTTAAATTTCTAAAGAAATTTACTAATTATACCGTCTCGAGTCATAATATATGATAAATATCAACACTCATCACTTTTTCAATCACTGTTTATCTTTTCGATAAATATTAGAGAGTCAGATTAGTCATTTAAAATCAAACTCCAAAATAATTATGAAATCAATTTTTCAAAATGACTAATCTGAAAATATGGTCAAAAATGATTTTCTCGAGTGGGTTTTATAAGAAAATTTTCTGCTATTTGAAAATTATTTGAAATGAATAATATGCAGATATTTTCTTTGAAAAACGATGCGGTTACTAAATGTCTCAAAAATCACGTTCAACTAGTAATTTTTCTATCAACTAGATTACCAGTGTAATCTGCATCAGAATTTCTTATTCACTCAAAATTATCATTAATTGAATTTGATCGACCAAACCATGAAGTGTGCACCAAAAATTTCAAACTCAATTTTAACAGCAATTTAAATGACATTCTCTTGAATTTGATTGAAGTCGTGTAAATAATAAAAAACCGTGAATATAGAGTTAGCTGTACTATAACCAAATGTATTATCCAACAAAACACTATTTTTAATACAAACTGACATATATGAAGTAATTCAAAGAATCAAGAGAAGTTTATAGTGTTTTGGCATAAGAATATAATTTGGCCAACTATGTTGAATAAGTCAGAATCATCATCTTTTCATCATCTCATTATTGGCTGATTTAATTCAAAATATGGTGTAGATTATCACATTTAATATCGTTCAAATAAATATACCAATACCTGTTTTACCTTTACGATATTTTTCGTTGTTGTTCATTGTGATTCTGTCACCTTTATACTAGGCTAAGGAACTTTTCTTTGTCGCCCGTTGTGTTTCTGGAACAGCCAAAATCCAGAGAACACTGTTGTTGTTCCTTAGCCTGCCACCACACCTACACGGAAAAAGATTTATTTGACCTATTTGTTTTTATAGGTCCATGATTGTTAGTGGCAGAATATTTTGAAAATAATTTTGTGGAGACCCAAAACTATTTATAATTGTTCCCTTCGGCACCCAAATTTTGTTTAACTTTGAGAGATTTTATATTTGTGCCTTTTGGAACCCAAATCGGTATAGTTTTCACATGTTTGGGTCTATACCAACAATTATTGTGATTGTGTCCATATTTTCTACAAATTGTGCACATTGAATTTTCTTGGTTAATCTTGTTTTCAACAATTTTAGATTGATTATATCCAAGTCCTTTTCTAACCATATTAACAGTTTGCTTTCCTAATAGCATATTCGACGATTTTTCACTTTTTGAAAATTTATCTAAAGTCATTGACAATTGTTGGACTTGTGTTTTCAGAGATTCATTTTCATTTAACAATTACGTACATTGAATTCTCTCTTCTTGTATTTTCATTCTCTTTTAAAATCAGAATTTCATTTTCAAGTGATTTTATATTAATTTCTGATTTTTTAATTTCTTCTTCAAATGTTGGACACTTATCACACTTAGGGATCCTACTTTGATAGGTTTTAACTAATTGGTCAAGTTGTTCATTTAATTCTATCAAAGTGACTTTTTGTGATTCAAATTTAGCATATTTTTTCCTAAGTCATTCAAAACAGCCATTTACTATATGGAAATAAATACGTAATTCAGAGTGAGTAAGTTTTGATACCTCGCTTGGCTCGTCATCGTCATTATCAGTTATATTTCCATGAAGGCACATATCTGCTTTCTCACTCTCACTGCTAGAACTTTGATTATCTTCGTCACTTGTATTCCACGTGGCTGTAGCATTTCTCCTTTTTGATTTCTTTTCAAAATCGCGTCGATTTTGAGGACAATTGGATTTGATATCATCGGGTTTGTTGCAAATGATCCCATATTCTTCTGAGTCGTCTAGCGCTTTAATTATTCTGCTTTTCAATTGTTGATTTAGAGCTGGATTTCCGTATTTGTGGTTCCACTTTTTGAATTTCTTCATTAGTAATGCCAGCTTGGCTGCTCCATCATCATCATCCTCATCATAACTGCTATTTACCAATCCTGTTAAGCACATTCCATTAACTGAGTCGGTTGTGGAGGACTTCTCATTGTTGTTGACTTTTGCACCATATATTGCATCGAAAGTATTCCAGATTTCCTGTGCATTTTCACAATGAGAGATGAAATTAAAATTATCTTGATTAATACGAGAATATAATATATGCATAGCAAGAGCGTTAATCGAGATAATTTTCTTATCTGTTATATCACACCCGTTTTCAATAATATCCCAACATTTAACATTAACAGATTTTAAATAAAATTCCTTTTTCAATTTCCAATTCAAAAAATATATTCCATCGAAAATAGAAGGAATAATATTAGAACGACCCTCAATAAAAGTATTATTAAAAGAAGCCATTTTAAAAATTCAAATTTTTAAAACAAAAATTGGTTTTTGTAAAACGAATTTTAAAACAAAAGTTGACTTCTATTCCTAGCTCTGATACCACTTGTAGGATCGATTTCACCCTAGAGGGGGTGTTGAATAGGGTGATGCTATTAGTTATAAAAATTTACTGCGGAAGCTTATAAAATATTAAATTCAGATTTCAACACAGTTCACAGCAGAATAATAGCAGCACAGAAAAATAGCAGAATAATAAAATGCAGAAATAAAATGACACAGAATTTACCCATGCTTCGGCAAAACCCTGCCTACGTGCTGCCCCCAAGGTTTCTACTAGAAATTAGTTAGTCAGACGCTTACACACGTAAACTCGCGACACCCGCTATCGACTAAACCTAACTCTACGCTCGAAACCCTGCCACAACTCAGCCACTGAGTTACGAATTCTCAAACTACGCCACGTAGTTTGTCCCCAAGTCACACGACTAGAAATTTAAACGGTTTAAAAAGAAATTACAAATTAAAAACAATTTAAAATGAAGACAACCCTAATTTAAAAAAAAGCCCTTTATAATAATAAAAGGAAAGCTCTTGATAAATAAGGAAATGGCCGGCCCCTTTATTTATTTTGACCAATCCTCTTTGCTTCGTTCCTTTGTGAAAATGGCCGCCGTTCCTCTTTTTACAGAAATTAGGGTTATCAAAAATTCGAAGCTCGCGACTGTAAATGCTCGATTGAATTATTGATTCGGCTTTCCTTTTCTGTCAATCGACGATTTCCTTTTTTGCTTCGACTGCTTTGAATTTGATCGAATTCGATAAGCTTCGGTATGTAATTTCTGCTCTTTTTGCTTTTATGTTTGTATGCTTGAATTCGATGGTTAATTGCTGATTTTTATTATAGCTTGACTTGTTTATCTCACGGCCTCGGCTCCGATTATTCTTCTGTTGACTTGGTCACACGACGATTTCACTGTGAACTTCGGTGAAGTGGTTATTGTCTCTGTACACTTGTTGCTTCCCTGACCTGCGCACATTCTTACCTTAGTTCTGGCCATTCTCTGGTTATTTTATATTCATTTGAATTGTGCATTTATCTTGTAGCTCTGGATGTACGAGTCGACTTGATTATGCTTTGGTTTCATGACCTGATGTACTTGAGTATGCACTGCATATTTTGTTTGCATCTTTTCTGGTTGGTCTGGACTGAACTTTACTTGAGCATTGCTCTATCTAACCTAGATTCAGCCTGGACAGTTATAAACCCTCTATCCTTACAAATGCTGAAAAATAAAAAAAAATGCAATTGATGCATCATATAATAGAATAAGTCCATACGTAAATGAAGATCTCCAGCTCTTCTTTAGAAACTCCAAGCGTCTTCATCTAAACCGGAAACTACTCGGATCTGACCTGAGTATTAAAAATATTCGTATCAGGCTTGATAAACTAGCGTGAGGCACTCGAACCATAAACATATGACAGAGTCATAGATGGGTACTAAATAAAACCTTTAAAAAGAATAGTATCTCATAAGGCCACGCCGCTTATAAATGCGGACGGGTTTTTACCATACAATAACAAAAATACTTTATACGGAAAATCACTTTGATATTATTATTAATTATGTCAGTTTGTAAACACTTTCAAATAAATTCACATACAAAGAAGCATCGATACCTGGACTATGGTAATATATTCGGACTAGTCAACGGAATATATTGGATGGAATATAGGATACCAAAAGGGGTAGCTGAAATGTTTGCAAAGCATTACGACTATTTTGGGAAGATAATCAAAACCGTAAAGCTCGTATGTGGAATTGGATTTCCAACATGATAGGAAACTGGTGGCTTTTCCATCGATCCACGCACAATAACCATAGTTCCCATGGTGGCTTATCACTTTTCTCAAGCTAAACTTGGAACCACCTTTGCTACACCACTATGGATCAAAGTATTACACAGTGGCTTTATGCGATCTCCGTCAGCCATCATACCAATCAATTTCATCATCTTAAAGAAATAGATGCCTTTCATTTCTCATAACCGGTAGCATGAAATATGACCTGCAGACCACATAGTGTCCCGTATCATTTCTGGGATGTGAGGCTCATGAGGTTATGTTCCACAAAGCCATGCTTTTTCACAAAGCCACACTATTTCCCAAAGCCATGCCTTGATCATAATAGGTTCCCCTTTGAATTCCACATTGTCATTCCTTCAATTACTATTGACTTTTATGTACATACAATATCTGAGCTCATACGTCTCAGAGAATGGTGTTAAGCTAAGAGAAGTTGCCTTCTCCGCCACCAAACAAATGTATGTCTGTAAATTTGTGATCTTAGAAATTCAATGTCAGACATTCATCCATACAAATTTGTTCTGGGACTGAAAGAAAGCTGTTTAGCTTACTAAGTGCTAATTAACTTACTAATTCAACTTAATTAAGGCTAAACCAAATTGTTTAAAAGTTGAACTCGAATTAGTTAACTATTAATAAAATAATCTATTGATTAAATGACAATTAATTAACTAACTTGATTAAATAATTATTAACCAATAGTTACTTCTTAACCATGTTAAATACTAATTAAAACTTAATTAATCAAACAATATCATTAACTTAAGTACTGATTAATTACTAATTACCTTCTTAATTACAAATTAAGGTTAATTACCTTTTTATTTAACGAATTAATTAAATTACAGAACTTAATTACTTTTTAATTACTAGTTAATTTTGTTCTGAAAACTTTTATAAAACAATTTCAAATTAAAACTACTCGAAACTAAAATTGATAAATTTCGTCGAACTACATCCATAGCAACTATCTCTATGGTCGCAGTTCGCTCTAACATATTCTTAGCGAACCACTTCACAACCCTTGCTTTTTTGCACAGTTTAAACATTCTTTAGAAAATTAAAAAAAATTCTGAAACTAAACCTACAAACTTTAATCTGTTTCAAAACTTTAAACATCGAAAAACAACTCCCATTCTTACCGAATCTCAAATCCGTCACAATTAAACAAAGTAGCTAACTTCATTTACCAAAACTCATACCATAGCCCATGTTTTACAATCAACACATTACAAGCACAAGCCACCTTTATCATAGATTGCAAGTATACATCCATATATACATGCTTACTAATTTTGTAATACGACATCGATTTCCATAACAAAATCAAGCTATGATAACCCTTCCAAATCATAATCAAACCACATGGTTACCATTCAACTTCTATACTATATTATTACTATAATAATGACTTGATAATAAAGTAAAAATGTTTTCCAAAATAAGGCAGTTTACTCACCAAATGTCATCCAAACAAGACCAAACAAAGCTACCACTTGAATCTAAGCTAGAACCATGCTTTCTCTTCTGGAAAGATGAAGTTTATGGTGGCCTTAAAGGCCAAAGTAGGTCAGGCCTTACTAAGTGAGCTCGGCCATGGCATGTTTTAGGAGGTATGTAAGCTTGATAATAAAAGGAGAAGAGGTAGGAAGGAAGAAGAAGTGATTTAAACAAGTTTCTAAAGATTTATCTTCTTTCAAGGCTAAAAAAGAAGTCATGAAAATTTTATCAAGGAAGAAGAAGGAAATGAAAGCAGGAAGAAAAGAAAGAGAATAGGTGGGTATATATAGGTGCAAAATGAATCAAATAATATAACTTATCATAATTACATCTAGTCACATCACAAATCGTTTATAATATTTATATATATTTAATTATGTTTAGTCACATCACTCTTTTACATATATAATTATGCTTAGTCATATCACTTTCTTATATATATATATAATTAATTATTATGCTTAGTCACATAACTTTATTTTAAATATATATATATATATATATAATTATTATGTTTAGTCACATCACCTTCTTATATACATATATAATTATTATGTTTAGTCACATCACTTTCTTTTGAATATATATATAATTAATTATTATGTTTAGTCACATCGCATTCTTTTATATATATGTGTGTGTGTGTGTGTGTGTGTGTGTCACATCACTTTCTTTTATATATATAAGTTTAATTATTAATTAACTAAGATGTGACAATACTTAATATATATATTTATATAAAATGCTTATTATTTTTAAAACTATGTCTTGTCACATCACTTACTACTCCAAATCAATATAAGATAATTTATTTCTAAATGTATTATTATCTAGTTAACTAAATCTTATGTATGTATATATAGTGCATAAAGAAGAACAACGTTTCCGAACTTTTCGGTGTCGAAAAATTGAAATTTTGGAGAACGTTCTTCGGTCACATTTCCTGTTTTTCCACGAACTATTTAATTTGTTAAAAAAATTTTGAAAAATATTTTATCGTCGTTATTAATTTATTAAAATGGGCTTATTTCCATTATAAAACCTACCTATTGAATTTTTAAAATTAAATAAATATTCAATAATCACAGTAGTGAAATTCAGGATCGGTACAAGCACGCTCCAAGTCCTTATTGTGCTTCGTCATTCTAAGACGATTTATCACTGGTACCCAACACCAAAAAAATTAAAACCAAGGCGCAAGTGGGAGCCAAGCCATGGGGGTCACACGCATCAGGGTATGTTCACATCATCCAGAGAGGTTTCGGCATGCATGCATTGATGTGAAATTTCAGATGCACGTATGAAGCGGGGTCCAGCTTTGAAGTTCCTTGAGAGTGATGCGTGTGCTATCAAGTATATTTTATCTAGAGGTATACATTTATGGAAGGGGGAACATCCTCCTAGTTACGCTGGATAAATTCGTTTTAATAATTTGATTCGAACCTTTAAATCGGTTTTTCTGTAACTGCAACGTGAAGAGTCAACCACCATTCACGATGTTTTATTGTAGTTTTTCAGTCCATTCTATCAGGTTTGGATTATTACCTTATTTTAATCCATTCTATCAAGTTGGATTGTTTTCCTTATTCTATCCATTCTATCCAATTTGAATTTTACTCAGTTTATTTCCAGTCTTTCAAGTCTGGTTTAATATTAATTATACTTACTCTTATTTGGATTTGTTCTTGAAATTTATTTCTACTTTTTCCTATATAAATGTTATTCTTATGAGGTAAAAACGCGTTCCGCGTTATCAGCATGTTCTCACTTTTTATATATGTTCCTCATTATTCGAGTTATCTCAAGCTGGTATTTCCGCATTGATCCATGTCCTATTTATCTATAATACTCGGGTTGGATAGAGCATTTTTCCTAGGATGTGTTTGAATTTTTGGAGACCGTGGAGGGGATCTGAAGATTAACTATCGTAGTTTTATTTTCTACTGTATTATATAGTTTACCTATCGGCAGCTGTAAGGTCGGGATTTTATAACTATCCAGCTGATAAGGTTTGTTTTTAACTCTGATATACTCTGCATGTCTGGAGTAACCGTTTCTACTGTCCTTGTTATATTATATGTTGTCGATTCCACTGTGGTGTTTTTTTCTGTTCTATGTTCTTTCTTTTTATTTACCTTAACAATCTGCCTTTTTATTCACTTTGAGTTGGACATGGGTGTTTTATTGTAAACTCAATGGGTATAGAAAAATGGTTTGCTACACTCGAATCCAGAATACTCGCAGTGCTGTCCACAACATCAACGGAGCGAACATCAATGACAAAAGACATGATCTCAGGTGGCATATTAGCATCAATAGAGTGACCATTAATAACATCAGTAGAGGTAACATCAATAGCCAAAGGCATGATATTAAGATGCGAATGCATAGTAGTAGGACAGACTTTTGGAACCCACTTCATGGCGTTCTTCTATTGTACTAAAGTCTATAGTTCGACCAACCCCTATCAAAATCTTTGGTTGGCTTCATTCTACGAATGTCGATGCAGTACGATTTCACTATGGTTCTCGCTTTTTAACCGATTTGATTTGAAATAATATATGAAAATAATCCATAAATAAGCTCTAAATTTTGAAAAGTTAAAAGTACTTATCATTTTTTCAACAAAATTTGCGTGTTGAATGATTTCTTGAGTGGGAATCAACTTAGTTTTCAGAATTTCATTTGGAGGCGAGTTTAATTTTTCCATTATTTCAGTAAGATTTCTGACTAAATGGTAATACTGGTCAACAGAAAATTAGGGTAAATAGAACAGTGATCAATATGGTCAATTTAAATGTAATTTTACTAGGAAACTAATTCGATAGCAACTCTCATTGTAAAAATTTTTATATAAGAAAAATGGTCTCGATGAATCTAAAAGTGGAGTACCAATCATAATTCCTACTTAATTTTTTAGGCAGTATAAAATGTTCTTTACGTGGAGTGAAAGGTGATTAATCGATTGAAGTAGAATAAGCTCTCTAGCTTAGGTGCCTTAAACAAATTGAGTAGTTGATACGATGAATCTAGACTGTCAATATTGTGAAATCAAACCCATTAATCATCTTAATCGAGTGAAATCTAGGGTTTCATTTTTCTTATAAATACTCCTTAATTTTTTCCCTAATCCCTTAAATCCCCATCTAATCTTCTTCCATAACTGGTTTCATATTAATATGTTATTGTTTGTGCAAAAATTGGTCACAAACCCCAAAATCCATGAAAGCACCAGTGTTTACACATAGATCCATAATATTCATACACAGATCTCAGATCTAGATAAAGTAGAGAACAAAAATGAAGAAAAGTAAAATTAAAATAGAGGAAAGTAGGAAAGAAAACAGGGTCTATAGCGGTTCGACAATCCAGCCTATATACACTTTGAATCAATCCTCTTTATTGCCTTTTCACTGTAGTTACAATTACAAGCTCTTATTGTCAATTAAAAAAAAGGTAGAGTTTCTTCATTTGAGCCGGAGAAGAACCCCGTTTTAGTTGCCATAAGACCCTTATTTATAGGTGTAGATCCGAAAATATCCACCTCAAAACCTGGAATACCTCTTCTCTTGCGTAAGTGGACCCACCAGATCGATCCAGAGCGATTTGGGATCTATGCATGTTCAATTCATATCGATCCAAAAGTGGTCCAATCGAGCTGAGATCAATCATGGAGGTTTACGAGTGCATTAGGAAGCTCCTCTGAAAATTTCGTAGCATTTCGACATATAGAAAGAGAGTTACGCTCGATCCAAGTTGTAGTTCTTAAGTCGGCTGTCGAGTTCGTATCATGGATTTTGTATCCATCGACTTGCCTTTAATTCGTATCGATCAGAACTTCATGCACTCTGATCCATATCTTCCGCTCCACCTCGACCGCCTCTTTAGCATCCATCGACACGAAGTACAGAGCCTTCGTATCCACCACTACTTCATATTCATGCCATTTATATTTATCCTTCGCATCGATCTGAACCTTGCTTCTTCGTACCCATCGATTGCTTCCTTATTCGTATCGATCCCAAGCGTAGCATTTCGTATCGATCAGGAATGTGATCGATACGCACTGTGAGTGAATTCCAATTGCATTTTCCTTATTCGATCTCGTATCGATCGATACAAAACCATCGATGCTAAGTCCATCTCTGATCGTTGTGGACTACAATCAGTCCAAATCCATGTGTGTTATCCATATTTGCATCCATCTGTTGACTCCCCTTGATCGATATGAACCACATCGATCCGAATGACATCCATCGATTCGAAGTATTCCGCATTGATCGATACGAACAGTATCGATTCGAACAACATCCATCAATTCGAAGTATTCCATGTTGATCGATATGAACAGTATTGATTCGAACGACATCCATCGATTCGAAGTATTCCATGTTGAGCGATACGAACAGTATTGAGTCGAACGTATCGATGCTAACAATTCCTCGTCGATATTGATCCATCCATAACTCGAGCATACGGCCTCCGATTGAGCTGAAATTCGAAACGTGGCCTTTCTTAGCCTTGTTCATCATTCCCAATCGATCTCGTCTTGATTGGAGCTCAGCTAAATTTTGACGACATCAATCACAGCCCTGTTTCCGGTCGTTCTCCAATCCTGATATCCATCCTTTCAAGCCAATTTGTAGATATCCTGGCCTTGACCAAAAGGCGGGATAGCATTTTCCCCCCAAAACATGCCTTGCAGTAAGAAGGCGTGTTTTGAAAAGCTCTGATTCCGACATCTGAAGTCCATATTCCATCCATGGCCATACCCTCCGATTCATAATCCAATCCATTACCAAGCCATCCTATCCAGGTGCTACAGCCGTAACCTAAACCAAATCTGCGACTGCTCCAAATCAATGTCCAATTCCGAATCCAGTAACCAAATCCTTAGCAAATTTCATATCCATCTGAGCCCGACAAACGAGTTCTCATCCATCCTCTAATAACCAATAACTGAATCCAGGACCTCTCGGGGTCGATATCCTAATCCGGGGACCACGGCGGATGCATACCCAAATCCTAGCCATTCATAGCCGATATCTGAATCCATAACTTCTCTGGGTTTTTGCCAAGCATAGTCCATACTCGACGACCTGTATCGAATAACACCTTAGCGTTCTTGGTTCAGTGTCCCTGAATGTTGAGTAATGCCATGGCTTAAGTCCTAAGCCAAATCCTGGCCGCTTCGGACCCTTGCCGAGTATAGTCCATAACCGACGACCTGAAATATTAACCGATAGATAATATTAGGCCTAAGTCCTAGGCCGAATCTTGGTCTCTCTGGACCCTTGTCGAGCATAGTCCATACTCGACTACCAGAATAAGCCAGTTCGCCACATCCGGACGAAGAGACTTATTCCTTGCCAGGCTTAATCCATACCCGACGACCATTTACCAAAAACCAGATAAAAATCCAATCCAAAATGCAGATCAAATCAGAAAACCAAGAATCCATACCAGAAATCCAAACCAATATCAAACCAGAAAATAAGCATCCAAACTAAATTCTAAACCCGAAAGCAAACAAAACCAGGAGTTCAAACCAAACTCTGAAACCAAACTAGAAAAAAGTAAACGTCTAAACCAAAAAAGAAAAGGAAGATTTCATAAATTAGAGCGTCGTGGTTTATCATCATCTCAGAGCATGCCTAGTGGCTATCTCTGTCCTCGTACAAGGGCAAATGACTTGGCCTTTTGCCCAGAGTTTGCTCATCCCTGTCAGTCAATAACCAATCGACCATTATTCCTGGCCTCATGCCATCATTGTTTGAGGTAGACGGTGGTTGCTCCTGTTCCACCGCCAGATTCCGAGTCCCGACATACTGCCGCAATTGCCCACTCCTTACATGTTCCTCGATTATATCCTTTAGATGCCTCCTGCTATTGATACCATGCCCATCTAGATCATGAAAGAGACAGTTCCTTTCGAATGCCCTCTCGCGTTCCGAGGGTTCCCTCATTGCCGGCCTTCATAAGGAAGGCAATCCAGAGTTTCCAGGTATATCTGTTCCAATGTTTCATTCAGTACTATATAAGTGGAGAATTTTGGTTCTCCCTAGTGTTTCCTTGCCCTGCCAAAGTTTTCATCCGACTTCCTCTTTCCTTTATCCTTATCCTTACCCGAGCTTTCACCGGATGGTTCTCTGTCCTTGACCACATTCACTTCCTTTAACTTCATATCCGAACATGCATCCTCCCGTCAAAGAAATCTTTTAGCCTCATGAAAGAATTCTGCAAGATCCATTGGTTGGTCCCATTTCAATGATATTTTGAAGTCCGAGTTATCCCTGACTCCTGACATTGCTTCCATGTATAGTTCGCCAGATAGTCTCAGCTAATCCACTGTTGTCAACCAAGGGTTGCCCCCGAGTCTGCGAGGGAATTTCGGTACATACTCTTCATCGCGTACTCTTGTGCTTCTGTCATCATCCTGCTACGTGGTGTCACCTAGAATTCCTCCAAGAATCGGTCCATCGTTGCCAAGTGGCGTGTCCCTGAGCCTGTGTCCATCCAGATTAATAGTTGTGTGCTGATTAGGTGTTGTGCCCTGTTGAGTTCCTCCATCTGATTACCTGTTGGGTCCTTCTATTCCAGCTCCATGGATCTGAACCCCAGTAGCTCCAGCTGTTCCTGCATGTCCAAACCATCTGAGAAGGTTCTACATTATCTCCTCTTGCCTCATCAACAGTTCTTCCTGCATGCTCCTAACATCATCTCCATTTCAACTCTGGTGATGAAAGCTGAGGTCTAATTTGCTCCTAAGGAAGACTTCTAACTCCCTTCATGTTGACTTATTTACACTTGTTGTCTCCTTGTTGATTGCTTTGTCATGGTTCCTTCTAGATCTGGTCCTTTAGCTTTTTGAATATGAATTCCAAGTCTGGTATAGCAGGTGCTAGTCGTTCTCGGTGAAAGCACCAAAGTGTTTGTGCCAAAATTGGTCACAAACCTCAAAAGCCGTGAAAGCACCAGTGTTTACAAACAGATCCACAATATACACACATAGATCTTGGATTTAGATAAAGTAGAGAACAAAAATGAAGAAACAGTAAAATTAAAATAGAAGAAAGCAGGAAAGAAAATAAGGTTTATAGTGGTTCGACAATCTGGCCTACATCCACGTTGGATCAATTCTTTTTATTGGCTTTTCACTATAGTTACAATTACAAGCTGTTATTATCAATTACAAAAATGGCAGAGTTTCTGCATTTAAGTCGGAGAAGATCCCCTTTTTAGTTGCCATAGGACTCCTATTTATAGGTGTAGATCTGAAAATATCTGCCCCAAAACCTGAAATACCTCATCTCTTACACAAGTGGGCCCACCAAATTTATTTAGAGCGATTTGGGATCAATGTGTGTTCAGTTCGTATCAATCCAAAAGTGGTCCAATCGAGCTGAGATCGATCATGGAGGTTCTCGAGTGCACAAGGAAGCTACTCTGAAAATTTCATAGCATTTTAACTTGTAGAAAGAGAGTTACAATCGATCCAAGTTGTAGTTCTTAAGTCGGTTGTCGAGTTCATATCCATGGATTTCGTATCCATCAAATTTCCTTTAATTCGTATCGATCAGAACTTCAGGCGCTTTGATCCATATCTTTCTCTCGACCTCGACCGCTTCTTTAGCATCCATCGACACGAAGTGCAGAGCCTTCGTATCCACCACTGCTTCGTATCCATGACATTCATATTTATCTTTCGCATCGATCTGAACCTTGCTTCTTCGTACCCATCAGTTGCTCCCTTGTTCGTACCGATCCCAAGCATAGCATTTTGTATTGATCAGGATTGTGATCGATACGCACCATGAGTGAATTCCTATTGCATTTTCCTTATTTGAGCTCGCATTGATCGATACAAAACCATCGATGCTGAGTCCATTCCTGATCGATGTGAACTACTATCGTCCAAATCCATGTGTGTTATCCATATTCGCATTCATCTATCGACTCCCCTTGATCGATACGAACCATATCGATTTGAATGACATCCATCGATTCAAAGTATTTCACCTTGATCCATATGAACAGTATCGATCTGAACGACATCCATCGATTCGAAGTATTCCATGTTGAGCGATACGAACAGTATCGATTCGAACATATCGATGCTAACCATTTCTCTTCAATATTGATCCATCGATAACTCGAGCATACGATCTCCGATTGACCTGAAATTCGAAACATGGCCTTCCCTAGCCTTGTTCATCATTCCCAGTCGATCCCGTCTCGATTGGAGCTTGGCCAAATTTTGATGACATCAATCATAGCCTTGTTTCCAATTGTTCTCCAATCCTAATATCCATACTTTCCTGCCAATTTGTTGATATCTCGGTCTTGACCAATAGGTGGGATAACACTTATCTAGTCTTCTTTTTCCATATTAGATTTTATGTTTTCCTGAATTTACTGATCATTGAATGAAATCAATGATATGATGTTCCTTTCTCCGAATGATCGACTCTGACTATAATATGTGATCTTTTTTCTCCTTGGATCACTAGCTCAAGTGGTTAGATGTATGACGTTTTGGACAAAAGTTCAAAAGGTAATGAGTTTGAGCCCCAAGATATCATAGTGAGTGCTCTACTTAAATAAAGTATCACTTTTGTTATAATATATATATATATATATATATATATATATATTCACATACTGTAATGTTTATTTTTTTGGAATAAAATAACATTTTTATAATTTCGATATGAATATTTATTAAAAAAGGTTAAACCCATGAGGATCTATAAAAAATTAATGTTTTCAAAAATATAACTAAGCCGAAATTATATATGTATGTATGTATGTAAATATTTATATTTACTTACATGCCCAGTTTTACGATACCATTTGTATTATATGTGTATTTTAGTATTATTTTTATTACACATATTTATTTATTTATGTTCACAAAAATATAGTTTCATATGTATATGTTGATATAATTAAAATATAAATGATCTTAAACTTCGAAATTAAAAGATATTTTCCATCTCTAGAGCAAAATTTAAAATTTAAATTTGAATCTAAAAAGGTAATACTTATTTATAGATATTACTTATGTGTGTGTATATGTGTATGTATATATGTGCATATAATAATATTCATTTACATTATAATATAGATGTATATATTTATTCAAATATAAACATGATTTTATATATCACATCAATTTACACACACATACATACATATTAGGTAACACATATGTATATGGAGGGGCTAACATGTCTATTATGATGTAAATTCCAACACTTAGATACAGACATGTTAAACCATGCCATTGTATATGTTACATGTGCGCATACACGTATAAGTGTATATAATACGCATGTGCACAATATAATGTATATATATAATATCAAACCAAACTTTTATTAACAAATAAATAAAATGATGATACACTACAAGAAAAAACACTTTCCACGGCAGCTATTCTCAACGTTTGTCCCATAAATGCGGTGGACCAAATTCTGGAGGGAATTTTTTTACGTGTCAACGCTGAGAAAACCTAAATAATATAACTTCGCGCCTCATTTTCACTTCGCCTTTTTACGTTTATCGGCCTTTCATCTCGTTAATACCTCCATCACCTAATCAAACCTCTCTTCCCATCACCGAAATCCGTCTTCATCACTGCCGCTTCATCGTTCAAACGTCTCCTTTCACCATTATTTCGATTTCGAATCCAAATCATCACCGCTAGCTGCTCTCTCTACAGGTACTTATTTTCAACTATTGGTCGATTTTATTTAGGTTTAAAATGGGTTCTTCAATTAGTTTAATCATTCATCAGTTTTGATTTTGTTAGTTCAGTACGTGTTTCTTCGATTGCCCTAAATCAAAATTTATTGAATCGATTTTGTTACTAAATTGATGTTAACGAGTTTATTACTATTGCTGTATGTTAATAAGTTTATTAAGATTATTGCATGCTTTTGCCTGATTTTCATTAAATCTTCTTGTCATTACATAGGCAGCATAGAATTCATTGGTATATTTCTTCCTAAATAAAAGCAGTTTGATTGCAAGAACTATGAACATTCAGTAGTACTTTCATCCTGTTGCAAATGACATTGAAGTATTTTGTGTAAAACCTTGCAACGGGATATAGGTCTAAATTCATAAATTGAACTCGCATTAGAGGATTTAGGCTCTAAAGTGATATGTGGTTGTAGTGGCGGGTTTGCTTTGGTTCAGGGTTGTTTTGAGCGCGTTCATGCAGTTTGGGGAAGGTGGTATGGAGGTGCGAAAGGTTGTAGGAGGAGATGTAGATGTATGGAAACGGTGACTTGGATGGAGAAACTGTGGTGTTATGTATGTAGTGATGCTTGGCAGAATTGAAGAGGATTGGTGCTCTGGAGTATTGCTGGAGGTTAGTGATGGACAGCAAGAGGGTAATGTATGGAGTGTTGTGACATTCGATGATGTAGTGGTGAAGCACTGGTGAATGGTAAATGATGTCGGTAATGTAGTTGAGATGGTGAAGGAAGAAGAATGGCTGTGGTATAGAGGTGCTATGCAAGTTGTTAATGTTTGGAGTTGGTGAACTGATAGGTGATCGCATGCAATGAGCAGGCTAACGTGCAACAGAGAATGCCAGAGGTAGGATTGTGATGGAGCAAGCAACAGTTATGGTTGGTTGTATGCTGGCACAATGATGACTGTGTTTAAGGTTACAGTGATGTATTGGTTGCTACTGGAGGATAGTGTTTGTTTGGGTTAGTTAGAAGGCAGAGCAAAGAGAAGTTGTAATGCTGGATGAGGTTTCCATTTTTCAAAATGTCGGTTTCAAAACAGTTGCATGCTAAGCCAAGGAACTGCCTCACATAAAAACTGAAGCATGCCTCAGTTTGTTTCAGTCAGATACAAACTGGCAATGTGCAATGTCTCAGGTACAAACTGAGGCAGACCTTAACTTGATATAAGTATAGACTGAGGTAATGCCTCAGTTTGTTTCTAATTATAAGCTTAGGCGATGAATGCCTCAGTTATAAACTGAGGCGATGAATTCCTCGGTTTAGATATAGAACTCTATAATGTAAACTATTTACAAAATTTGTATAATGCAAACTAATTTCCAAAACCTGAATAATGCAGTCACTGTTCTCTTCCGCATGATTCAACAACTAAATAAAAAATTCATTCAACATAATGAATATTGTTCTTCTGAATTAACCCAACTCTTTGTGTCATATAAACAAAATGAAGCGCAGATATATATAATAATTATATAAGAAATAAAAACGATACTAGCAAACTAACTTGGTCTTCTAGCAGTGGATGGTGTAGTCTGTAAGCACGGTTTGTGGATTAAACGAGAATGTCTACAACGATTCCATCTATTTTAGATAACCATTTGCGATTCAATCCCTAACAAAAACAAAGCATGTTAATAACAAAAGTAATCTAAATATTTTTGAAATTAAATGATTCTTTCATTATGCTGAATGCTTTTACACCATGTGAACTATAACGTACTGTCTGTTTTTGCATTATGATGATTTTATTTCATTACCTGTGTAGAATAGCATTCGGTAGAATCTATGGGTTGGCGATTTGGGTTTGAGAGGAGGAAGGCGACAGTAAGAAGGCAATGTGGTTGGGTTCGCAGCGTTTATAAGTGAAGGCAATATGGGTTTGGTGATTTGAGAATGGTCACAGGCGATAGGGTTGCGAGCGGGATTGGTCGTTCGAGGTTGGCGATGATCGTGTGGAGTGAAACCAATTTCGAGTCTAATTTGAATTATTTTCTATACGTCTCAAGAAGAAACTCATAATGAGTATTCACATTTAAACAAGCTAACTAAAATGCCCAGATTCTCTTCTAGCATTCATTACTTGTTTAAATAGTCTAATTTCTAATTACTATTTTTCATTTAGATACTTGATTGCTTCCATATTATATATGATGATGGAGAAAGACTGGTTGCGTCTACACAGGTAATCATATAAAACTAAATTTACACATAAGTTTAGACTTAACATGTTTTGAAAATGAAAACTAACATTCTTGTTGCTTTCAATTTTAAACATAGAACCAAGAAAGAGTATGAAAAAGGAGCTCAAAATTTTGTACGTGTTGCGAAGAAAAAGTTAGGGGATGTAGAGAAAATTTTGTGTCCTTGTTTAGATTGTCAAAATCTTAGTCATCATTATGGTGAAACCGTCATTGAGCATTTAATTATAAAGGGAATGGATCCTAAGTACAAAGATGGTAGGTGGTATAATCATGGCGAGCAAGTAGATGTTGAAAATAATAATAAAAAGAGTGAGGCATGCATACGACTTACTCAAAGCAATTCACTATGAAGATGAAGACTACTTTAATCATAATTTTTTTGATGATGATAAAGATAAGGATGATGCACAGAGACGACATGATGATTTACTTAAGAACTTGGAAGATGCAGAAACCCCATTATATCCTGGTTGCATAGATCATACAAAGTTATCTGCCATCACTATTTTGTATAACCTTAAATGCGAAACTGGATTATCCGATTCTGGTTTTGATAAGCTTCTTAATGTGCAACAACTGTTTTTGCCAAAGAATAATGTACTTCCTAAGACTTTATATGAAGTAAAGAAATTCCTCAAACTATTTGATATGGGGTTTGAAAAGATTCATGCATGTGAGAATGATTGTTGTCTTTTTCGTAAAGAGTATAAAAATTTGAATAACTGTCCGAAATGTGGTTCCTCAAGATGGAAAATGAATCAGGATACAAATGAGATTATGCAGGGTATCCCGGTTAAGGTGTTGAGATATTTTGAAGGACTTTCCAAATGATTTTGGAAAAGAGCAGATTAAGGGAAAAAGTAAGACAAGGAAGATCGATGACAGTAGTGAGGATGAAGATAATGAAGATGATAATTCTGTAAAAAAGGAGCTATCAAGGTGGAAAAAAAGATCA
Organism: Allium cepa; assembly: GCA_030765085.1. Taxonomy (NCBI): domain Eukaryota; kingdom Viridiplantae; phylum Streptophyta; class Magnoliopsida; order Asparagales; family Amaryllidaceae; genus Allium; species Allium cepa. The sequence continues at coordinate 847,328,648 of CM060938.1, forward strand.
ATTTTTTTTGACTTGCCATATTGGGAGGTTAGTATTCAAATCTCATTTTTATTTATTAATCTAAAAAAAAGAATATATAGAAAATTGAAATGCTAATTTTTTTTCGTAGGAACTTCCATTGCGTCATAATTTGGACGTAATGCATGTTGAGAAAAATGTTTGTGAAAGCACACTAAGTACAATGTTGCATGATAACAAATCAAAAGATGGGATTAATTGTAGACATGATTTAGAGGATTGGGGTATTCGGCATGGTCTTTATGCACAACCTCGTGGAACCAAAACATATCTTCCACCAGCTCCGTATACATTATCAAAATTGGAGAAAAAAATATTTCGCAAAAGGTTGTATGATTTCAAAGGCCCCGATGGTTATTGTTCAAATTTCAAAAAATGCGTGTCGTTGGTGGATTGTAAAATCAGTGGTTTGAAGTCTCATGATTATCATGTTTTAATGCAACAATTATTATCGGTTGCAGTAAGAGGTTTATTGCCAACCAGACCCCGAAATGCAATAATTCGTCTATGTTCATTTTTCAATAAAATATGTCAACGTGTTCTTGATAGGGAGAAGTTGCAACAACTTGATGATGATATTGTTAAAATATTGTGTGAACTTGAAAGATATTTTCCACCCTCATTTTTCGATATTATGATACACTTGACAATTCATCTTGGAAGAGAAGCACGATTGTGCGGACCAGTTCATTTTCGTTGGATGTATCCTTTTGAAAGGTATATGAAAACACTCAAAGACTACGTAAGAAATTATGCACGACCTGAGGGGTGCATTGCAGAATCATATCTTGCCGAAGAATGCATGAGATTTTTTAGTGAATTTTTGAGAAAGTCGGTAGATATTGAAAAAAAAGATCGAAATGAAGATTATGAAGATAACGCAATACTTGAAGGGCGTCCAATTTCAATGTCCAAATCAATTACATTGTCTTCCAATGAGAAAGAAATTGCTCATTTAGCTGTGTTAATGAATATGGCTATGGTGGAACCATTTTTAGAGTGAGTATATGTTATGTCCCACTTTCATTGATTTGATGTGCTTGTATTGGCAACTATAATTTAACATCACTTTTATCGTACTAGTTTGCATTTGGAGGAGTTGCAAAATTCAAACAAGCGCTTAGAAAAAAATGCGACCTTACTGTGGAAAACCCATAGAGATAGCTTCGCTGATTGGATTAAAAGGAAGGTTTGTTAAAGAATTTCAAATTTTTCATATATGAATTAATGAAATTACTTTTAAAATATGTTTGAATATTTTTTTAGATACCTATTGACTCAAAGGATCATGATAAAATATTAAAATGGATTGCATATGGTCCTAAAAAGACGGCATTCTCCTGCAAAGGATATATTATTAATGGACAACGATTTCATACAAAAGATGTTGATAGAGAAACCCAGAATAGCGGAGTAACTTATGACGCGACTACCATGTGTAGAGCAAGTGCAAAAGACATTTCTCAAGTGGTTGATGTGGTTACGTACTATGGGATACTGACTGAAATAATTTTACTAGATTATAATGTTTTTTATATTCTTGTTTTTAAATGTCATTGGGCGAACATAGGAAATGGGATAAAAGTTGAAGATGGATTCACTCTTGTTAATTTACATCAAAGTCAGGTCTCATTTTCAAAAGATCCTTATATCCTCGCATCTCAAGCGAAACAAGTCTTTTATTCAAGAGAAAATGATTCTTCTAATTGGTATGTTGTAATGAAAGCACCGCCAAGAGGTTTTCATGAATTAGAGATAGATGATTTTGTTGAAGAAGCTAACTATGTTGCGAGCGGCCCTGAAGAAAACGATATGGATGCAGATGATTTAGTTGAGAATGTTAGTTATGTCAGGGAGGATTGCGAAGGCATACTTGAGTAGTTTTGATGTCTTGTTTTCTTATGAGAAGTTTAAGTTAGATTTGAAGTCTTATTAAATGTTGAAATCTGAAATTTTGGTTTGAACTTTGATGTATGTATATGTATATGGAGATTTACATATGGTTTATTGATATTTTAGAACTGTTATCGGTTCTGTCATGATTTGGTTTTGGAATGCTGACATTATATGTGTGTGTTTTAGTATTTGCGTCTGTTTTTCTCTACTTGATAATGTTGTTCCACAAGTTTATGATGTATGCTTTTTAGTGCAGTAGCTCGTATTTTGTCATTTTACCGTAATTTTGTTATGATGCTACTGACCATGTTCAAAATCACATGTAAGCAGTTGAATTCGAAACTTGCTTGTCTTCTTCTCGAAATTTCTAATAAAAGAATGAGAATGCATTTTCCGTAAGTAGTCAGTAGTGTAAACGTTGAAAAAAGAACACAATTATTGTTTGATTAGTTTTATTTCACTACATTCTCATAAACAATATTATTTTTAATTATATAATAATCTTAATTAAATAAAATGTCAATTTTAACTGATGTAATTTTACATTAACATTAATTAAAAGGAATCAAAATTTCAATCACACAATCATTCTATCATAAATGGAAGCTGCATAAAAACTTGCATAAACATTAAGCTATCATTCTATCATATATATTTTCATATGCATGGCTTTATATTTAAGAAAGTTGCCTGAAAACAATTACTTCTTATCAGTACCACCTCTAAGAGACTGCCAAAAAACAGGCCAGTTCTTTCTAGCCTCATTCCACCTCTAACTATGCAAACTGCACATGGCATACACCAGTAATTTTGTGACAGTACATAGCATTTTCAGTCTCATCACAGCAATATGTACCTTTTCTGACAATCAATTCCAGGAAAAAAATTAAAGACAGGGAGGGGAAAAAAATAATTTCTAAATTATATTCATATGTTGATATGTTATACTTGCAGAAAATGGTTAAAAGTACGAAAAAGACAATGGATAAGAGGATTACGCGCAATCAAAAAAGACTCGAACAATCCACATATGCATTCGATGGGTCTAATGCAGTAGGAGAGCATATTGAGCCACCTTTGGAAAACAATGATGTTGGGAATGCAAACAACTCAATCGCAGACACTACTATGCAAGTCGATGGAAATCCTGAAACAGCAATGGAAATCGATAGAACAATTGAAGACACTGATGCAAATCAGATTTCGAAAAAGAAGACTAGAGGCCCAACCAAAGTGAAAAGACTTCCTTCAGATGTTGCAAGCCGAATCGAAGTCGAGTTTAACTCATCGGGCGAACCGATAGGAAAAGGGTCGGTGAAGCTATCTTATTAACTGGGGCCACTTGTGCGTGAGCATGTTCCATTTACACTTGAGGACTGGAGGCAACTTGGTGAAGAATTGAAATCACTTCTTTGGGAATGCGTTCAGGTTTGCTTATCTTGCAATGTTCTTAGTTAATATAATAGCAAACTTTTGATACAAACTTTTGAAAATAGAATTTTGTTTGCTCTTATTTGTTTAACTTGTATGTTCTCATTGTCAATCTACACCACAATAGTTTCACAATTATATAATCAAAACCATGCCACCAAGTTTTACATCGGAATGGTAGATGACAATAATATAACAAAGTGTATTCAGTTATTGTTGTCTTATTGTAGCTAAACAACTATGGCACAGATACATAATTTTTGAATCATGATGCGTTGTTGTAATTACAATCATGATATGGGCGATGATGGATGAAGTTGGCATCAAATTTTCGCTTATTACTCCATTTATTATATTTGTAAAATCAAGGTTTATTATCATATAGGATTATTATTTCTATTAAGCGAATCTGTAGTAACCATGAGGTTTTTTTTGTTGGTTTAATTTTAACTTTTGACGGCACTGGCCATTTTATCTATGTCTTGGATTTGAATCATGTATTTCTTAGAGGAAAAAAGACCTCTGCATGTCTTAATTTCAGCTATCCATTTTTATGTTACTTCATCAATCTGTAATTAAACGGAGTCTGCCCATGTTTTATGTGTACCTAAGCTACATTTTTTATGTTCTACAGTCCACTACAGCTCCTACAATGAGTTGGTACTTGTGCTTCTTACCTCACTCTGATCATGAGTATTTTAACTGAGTCATGTACTAAATGTAGAAAGACCAGGAAACTTGTCTTTGGCAGCTTCTATATAGTTAACCGGTTTATCAAATGTTTTTCATACAACTTAAGTTTGGGCAACTGCAGAATCCTCCCTCTAACCTACATCGTATTGTCTGATTTCTAGTCAGGTTGAAAGGGTGGTATATATTTTGTTTGTCGTCAATGATGAAGTCGGTAATTCATTAGAAGTGTTGATATGTAGTCCATGGCTAATGTTGATTATCAAAATTTTACGATCTTATTAATTTCTTTATTCAGTTTTTAAATAAAGTTACTATATTTTGATATTTTTCTTTGTTACAGGCTAGATTTAAACTGGATGAAGAATGACAAAAGGTTCCCATTCTTCGGAAAATGGGATGTATTTGGAGGTGTTCAAAAAGCAAACTAGTTGACAAATTATTATAGGCAAAAACTACGGAGGAACGGCTTCGACTAAAACCAGATAATGTCAAAACTATGAAGGAATGGAAAAGGTTTCTTGAGTCCAGAACTAGTAATGAGTTTAAGGTAATTATATAGTAATTGTTTCAATCATTTATATATATAAAATATAAGTGCACAAAGAATGCAAATTAACTAATAAATGTGATAAATGTTTATAAATAGTTACGAAGCGAAAAATTCAAATCCATGAGGAGTAAACAAATGCCACATACTTGTAGTCGTCGAGGGATGGCACGATTAACTGAAGATATGGTGAGAAAAAATATTTGATTAATTTACTATGATTAGTTGTTTTATCTAATGTTATGTCATTTTTAATGCAGAAAGAGGAAAGTGTAAATCCTTCTTCCATTTCTAGAGTTGATGTTTGGGTTAACTCTCACACTCATAAGAATGGCGAACCCGTGAATGCACATGTTGCCGAAATTGTTGTGAGTGCTTTTGACCTTTTTTAAAGTAATTATTTTGAAAATAATGTAAATTAGAACTCATATTTAAAATATATTTTTTGTAGGAGAAAATAAAAAAGGTGGAAAATGAATCACAATCTAGCTTAACATGTAATTTCAAAGATGATGCTCTCTCACAAGTGTTGGGACAAGATAGACCGGGACGACTACGTGGAATGGGAAGAGGCATGACTGCGGCCAAGGCGGTTCTCTCACAAATCAAAGATACTCAAGTAGCTCAATGTCAACATAGTGTTTCAGAACTAAAGCAAGTGGTTTACATGTTAATGAAGCGTCTGGTACGACTTTTAATTTATAATTTAAATGTTTTTGGGGTTCAGAAATTTCGAGAATGATTTACTATTTACTCATAAAAGCTTCCTCTGTTAATCTTATTGTTTCTCCTACAAAGAGTGCTCCTATTTAATTTCTGTTTGTTCCGTACGAAAATAACTGCATCTTCCCGTGAGTTGCAAATATCTTACCAGCTTAAAATGGTAGCACTGGGACATCCTCAATGGAGTAAGGGCCTTAAGTTTACTTTTATAGTCTTTGGGTGGATTTAAATAAGTTTTTTTTTCTTTTCTAAAATCAAAAGCAACTCATTTTGGTTTTTAAAAAACCAAAAAGTAGTTTATTTAAAAGAAGTATCTTCCACTGCCTCAGGCTATACAGGCTTGATGTTCATTTTCATAAAAGTTTTATCAGAAGCCTAAATACTAACTAGTATGGTTCGATTTAAAATTTGATTACAAGAAATGGACTCAAGTTATATCCCCAAGTACCTACTTGTTGAAATAAATCTAATTGTAGACATAACGTTCAAACTATTTTCTAGCGAATACTGTAGCATAACTTAATGTTCAAGCCTACTACTTATACGGTACACTACTTATTATGTGTTATATAAAGCATTAACCATTAGCAGATGAATTAAGCCAACATATGCAAATACTACACTCCATATGTCTATGTCTAGTTCAAAAACTCATCTATGACCTAAGTTCATATGACATACATATGAAGAAAAAAAATAACTTACCATGTGTTTGAAAGCCATATCAACCGAGTTCTTAGATATGTTCCTTCCAAATCCTGCATCAGCCTTACTAATCCTTCTAACTCCACTCTCCACCATAGTTTTCTGTGTCTTCCCTTGAGGCAAATTCTCAACAAAGTTACTATGAACTATACCAGAAACTGCATTGAGTGGATTATTTTATTTACTGGTCAAATACTGTAAATTTGCAATAAGAATGGATTGCCTCAAAAAGAAATAGTTAGAGGCTGTTAGGATGGCTCTTTGTTGATTAAATAATAGTGTTAATTGATTAAATTTCAAACGAAAAACAACTGATGCCAGGAAAGCTAAAATTACTATTTACTAATAAAAGCTTGCAAAAAATATAATATGTTTACAATAGAACAGGGTGTTGGTGAGAGTGAGGTTTTTCTTTTTGTTTTGTTTGTTTGTTTGTTTTTAAGGAAAAAGTTACTAAAATATAATATGTGAGTATAATTAGAAGTTGTTATAATATATTGGCTATGCTCCGATGACATGTCCATATTATATAGCATTCAATCGAATAAAAACACTAAGTTGAAACATCTTCTGTTGATTAGTCAGTGCAATGTCAGAGTATTTATTCAGAATATTATAAGTTTCTGTGATTATTTTTCTGTGATTATTTTACCTTTAATTTGCAATATTATTGATTTGGCAGGATAAAGGAAGTTGGGGAGAAGAGAACACATCCGTAGTGGTAAAAATCAAACGGTTGCAACATCATACATAATTTGATATCTAAATCAATAATCAATATAATCTAGTTTTGGTTAATTGCAGAGTAAGTATAGTCAAACAGGTGATAATTATAGTTTGCTGCCTTGGCATGGAGATGACGACGAGGTTGTCGCCGAAGGAAAAATTGTGTCAAGCGATCCGAAAGAACTGTGCAATGAAGTCCCTATAGATCCAAATGCCAAAAAAAATTTGATTGTCCATCCAAGAAAATTAGATGTTTTCTTGTGGAGGCCTTCTCCTGGTGTGGTATATATAAGAGATGCCAAGGATGAGATAGTAGTATGGCCAGCTGATAAAGTTGTTATACACAAAAGTGAGGACTCCAGAAAACAAAACGAGGTAAGTTTACTGAAATTTGTGCAATGTTTTTGTATATTTCTATGTTCAACTTAAACAAATGTATTTTTTTAATAGAGTAAAACCAATAGCATGGAAACCAATTGCAAGCTGTATGATTGGGGTGGGAGCAAAGAACTGGTTGCTGAAGGACGAGTGTACTCGAGTGATCCAAATCAGATAATTAATGGTATTCCTTTTGGACCAGATGCCAAGATAGTTTGGGTGGACAATCCGAAAAAAGAAGATGCATTTTTATAGAGGCCTATAGTTGGCATGACATGTATTGGAGAAGCTATTGGTAAGAAAATAGCATGGCCAGAATCAACAGTGGTTGTTGAAACGGCTAACGCTAGCACATGTCCTGCACCTATGATCAATGCTCCAACATCTCTTACGGTAACATGTTCATATTGCTAATATTCCTCTCAAAGAATTGTTGATAGCGTATTACCATTTTTTTTGTTATGTGATAGAGTGCAAATTTTTCTGGAAATACCAAATGCAAGTTGATTGATTTAGAGGGTACGGGGAAAATAGTAGCAGAAGGAACCGTGTCTTCAACAGATCCAAATGCTTTGGTACATTCTGTTCCACTGGGACCAAATGCGATAAGAGTTTGGGTGGATGTTGTAAAAGTTCCAAATGCACCTCTATGGCGACCTACATCCTTCATGGAATGCTTATCAGATGCTATTGGCTCGACTATAGCATGGCCTGTTGCGAATGTTAGAATGGGCTCAACTTCCATGTAAGTTTCACATCTTGTTTATATGCAATAGACAACAAAAAAAACTACTATGGTTTCATTTGATTAAATATGCTAGTGTAAATGAGCATTGATTGGCTGTGAGCGGTTTTATTAAATCTCATAAATTCAAATCCATTGTTAATTCTCCTGACTTTGGGAAAAAATGTCCAATGTTTTTTTTGGGAGTTAAGTGAAGTTTGTGTGTACAGTAAGGTTGTGTGTACAGTTGTTTGTGATTACCAACAACAAGTTTGTTGGAGGAAGGAATGGAAGTAGTGGTGCGATAGAATGCTTGTTGTTGTATCAGTCAGTGATGATATGGCAATGTATGTATCAGTCAGTTGAAGGAGGGTGGGTGTGACAGTGGGGATGGTTGTTGTGGTCAGGTGTGAAGGCAGATGTATGGTTGCTGGTTTGAAAGAGAGTTTGAAGGCAATGTTGTTTTGGATAAGTCAGTGACAGGAAGGTGTAGCAAGTTGGTGATGGAAGGAGGATAGGGAATGGTAGGCAAAGGTTGATGCGGTAATGGCAGTAAGGGCAGAGGAGTTGATGCCTTGTGAATGGCAGTGAAGTGAAGTGAATGAGGGATGAATGTTGAATGTAGGTGGATGGTTTGTGAATGTTGAATGTTGTGTAGGCGGTATTTACCAAGCAGTAAATGAGAAATTTTATGTAGCAGTATTTACAGAGAAGTGTAGGATGTTTGAAGGGTTGTTATGGCAGATGCAGAGGTAGTCAGAGGCTAGGGGATGCGTTGGTGCACTATTATGGGAAGTTAGAGAGGTAGTGGGGTAAGTTGGTTTAACTGGGGTGGTGATGTATGGCTACAAGTAGGATGTAAGTAGTGATAGTGATGTCAGTAGTGGAGTTTGATGTGGATGGTAACAACTGGCAGTGGATAGAGTGGCATTTGTTGCATGCAGATGGGATGGTATGGTTTATTTGGTGAGGAAGCTGCAGTTTGTATGTTTTGTGGAAATATTGTTTCAGGCAGTGGTCAGTTTATGAAGCTGAACTATATGTGAAGGGATTTGTGGTTGGTAATTATAAACTGTAATCAAAGTGAAGGGATTATGTTAGTAATTATAAGGTTGGAATTGATTAGAGTTGTGTGCTGCACATAAGTGAGGAAAAGATTGGGTTGGTTGGATCTGCTGCTTTATATGATGGTGATGTTGATAGCATAAACTGTAATACCAATGAGGTAAGTGAAGATATACACATAGATGGTGATGTGCACGAGAGCATTCTCACAGGGTATGATATGTCTGAAATTGAAAACTCACGTGTATCTCTGATTTGCGCTAACAAAATGTGCATTTATGAGGCTCATTCACTTAGATTTCTCGATATTACTTATTTTTCTAAGTGACAGATGGGTGTAAAACTCGCTTTTTATGCCTACGCTGAAGCATATTGGGACAGAATAGTAATTCCAAGACTATCTTTTCATTGGTCAAGTTACCCACTTTTGCACTACATGCTTTTTACCCACTTTTGCACTAAATTTTTAGATGGCGTTTACTCACTGACGTCAAATTTCTTCATTGCAGGTAATTAAAGATAGCGATGACACATTCTTCTTCCGTAGCAAGTAGCAAGCATATGAAACTTTTTAGATGCACGTTTTGTTGTTGGCATTTGGTGCGGACTTACTATATTGATATTTTGTGCTTAACATATAACGTGTCTTTGTTTAACAGAATTTGTGGTAACTTGGTTTACTTTGTTATTTTTGTTTATGGATATTATTGAAACTTGGTTTATGGATGTCTTTTGTTTATTAATATCGCTTAACTAGTTTATGTAATCAATTAATAGTTATTAGAACCTGTTATATATACTAGTTGCTTGAATATACTCAAAATATAGTTCTGGAATATTCAAAAATAGAGTGGAATATTAAAGTTGTTATATAAATAGAAGACAGTGTTTGATTAATGTTGTCAATGAAGAAACAACAGCGTTCAATTCATGCTGTAATTATCTTGAAATAGTCAATAACAGCGTTTAGTACATGCTGTCGAAATAGTTGATGATTCAATAACAGCGTTTATAAAAAGCTATTGTAAACAGTTAAAGTGGAATTAAAACATCTCTGACAACTAAATTATTAACGCTGTAAAAACATAATACAGCATGTTTGAACACGCTGTAAAAACATTATTGACAGCTTGTAATAAACGCTGTCAAATGGATGTTTCAACAGCGTTTACAGGAAAGCTGTTGTAAGTTCTGTACATACGACAGCATGTCGTTATACAGCGTTTGTACTAACGCTGTTGTATCGTATTACAGCGTTTTCCAAACGCTGTTAAAAGCCTTTTGTGGTGTAGTGATATTATTTAAAATCAATTTAAATCAGATCTAAACTGGTTTAAATTTCACAGGCTTGATAAGATCCAAAATGATAATATTAATTGAAATTCACTCATTTAACTGGTTTCATACAAGCCCAAATCCAACGGGTACAAGTGAAGGAGTACGTCAAGTTGTCGATTTTAAGACTCTACTTCAGATGCGATGAAAATTCTAATTAAGTAAGTTATGCGATATGTGTATGATTGATGGTTCTTGTGCGGGTTATGATATATGAATGCTTCTCGATTTTGAGATGGCATTCTTAAAGTATTCGTGCAGTGCTCAGTGAGCTAAGGGTAGCCTTTTATTTTGCAATGGAACTAAGTTACCATTTGTTGTTTGATTTGGTCACTCTTAGGGAGAATATTGATGACCTTCAAGGTAGTAATGTTGTGTGGGATTGTCTAAAGGATTTTTTAGATCATTACCCATTTCAGCGAAGTGTAGTCTATGAAGGTCCCATTGTTTGTTTTGAAATAGTAGAGTTGTATTTGACACAAAGAATTATCTATCAATTTGGATTTTTTCAACTAATACCTACAACTAAAAACCCAAAAAATGAAGACTTTGGTAAAGTCGTACAAGGTGGTCTACTCTAAGTTAATAGATTTTAGGTGGACTGAGTGGAGAATCATCCTTTTAACTAGTGTTTGATATCCAACCGTGTTTTATGTCCTTGAGATTGTGATGCAATGTACATGGGGTGGTATAAGTCTATGTCATATGCGTATATGGTCAATCCACAAACATGATTCACTGATCCCATGCAATCAAGCGAATGAAATTCGCTTACTGTATGCATTATAAGTTCATATATTAAACTCAGGGATTTAATATTTCAAAGTAAGTTTATTGCTAATCTCACAATTTATACTTGTAGAAACAGAGACTTAGACATATTGCAGACTTCATTAGATCATGCACATGTAGTGATTTAATGTCCCAAGTGTTAGAGAGAGTTGGACGAGTTGAGCAAGATGAGCTGTTTGAGATCTTTAGAGAACATGTACATGTGGAGGAATGAGTTAAAGGGTCAAAGGCAAAGAAGAACAAGAACAAAAAAGACAAATGATTGTGTAAATGTAACGACTTGGAATTTAACCACTTTGATTAACAAATATTAAATTAATTTAAATGTTCAAATAATGGATGTTGTAATTAAAATTAAAATCTTTTAAATAATAAATGGTGATGGTAAAATAGTTTTCAAAATTAGTTTAACAAATATTTAGTTCGAAGAAAAATCGAAAACGTGATCGAAATTCGTTTTTCTGAATTTTTCACTTTTTGTCGACTAGAAGTTATCGAAAATGTTATGAACTCTTTAGTGTGAATATACAAATTTATAAATGACATATGTAAGATTATGGTTACATGAATACCACACTTAAGTATAGTATAATGATGTGACTTGTTAGGAAAAATAAATAAAATTTAAAAATGTGTTTAACATAAGATACCTTAAGAAACATAATAAAACATTAAGTACAAATGGAGTAAATGCATGTTTGCTCAAGGTAGGAAAGGGGAGACATGATTTTGCGGGTTACATAGGAGGGGGGACCACATGGTGATGATGTGGCATAAAATTGTTAAGGGTAGTGTACTTAAGGGTGTTTTGTTCATTTACTTTATGCATTTTATACTAATTCTTTTCCATCCTTATTTTCATTATATTTCCATTTCAAAAGTCTTCGTTCTTCCTTAACCTCTTAGGAACTCTTTAATGGCTTCCTATGTTCAAATGTAAAGTCTGCGGGTGTTGATTAGTGGAAGGGACACTTGAGTTCTGGTAAAAAGACCTAGCTTCCATTCCTACCATGTGCTTCCCTATCTTATATAAATTTACCAGGGGGAGGTATGGGGGCTTGAATCAGTGGATGACTTAATTGTACCCTCCTCAGAAGTTTATCAGCCCGAGGGTTCTCCTAGTTTTTCAAAAAAAAAAGGTTCAAATGTAAAGATATCCGTTCATTTTCACTTCCTCCTTAAAACAAAAACACTAAAGTTTAATCATTTCTCATCTATACCTCCTAACTAACCAAAGCAAGGTTATTTTCCATTCAACCCAAGCCTAGGCGAAGTCAAATACCCCATGGCTAAACCATCTTGTAACCCTTAGTCCTCCAAAATCCCATTTTGCTAAGGAGAATGCATGATCTAGATCATATATAAGTTCTTGTGAAGTACATGTTATTTTAGTTAGATTTTAGGTAAGAAAAGCTTATCTTTTTATCTAAGTTTTAAAAATTAATTGTCACTTATCTTGGTTGTAATAAAATGTTGGTTGTTGGGCAAATTGATATTGGTTTGGTTGTGCATACGTATGCTTGGATGTGATGTTGGTTAGATTTGAAAATAAAAGGTTAAATTAGGTTTGATTTTGCAAGTTATGATTTCTTACTTGTGAATGATGCTTATGGCTTATAGTATGTGTTTGAATGTACGAGTTTATATATAAGTATAGTAAGCTAAAAAGAAAGTACCACTGGATTTGTAGTCGTATCGATATCCAGATCCCTTATTGAATTTAGTTTCCTTACTTGATTTTTAGAAAGTTTTAATAAAAGATTTAAAACATTTTTTTAGTTTCAAACATTTATCCAAAGTTTGTAAAACTAAGTTGAAAATTAAAAGAAAGAATTTTGAAAGTGATTTGGAATATAAAACTAGTTTTGAAATTACAAGTCATATAGCGATAGTCATACGAGTGCAATTCGTAAAAATCGAACTCTTTCTAATCTAAGGGCTTTTTTCAGTTAAGTATCTTTTGAAAAGTGCTTTCAATAATTATTTTAAGTATGTGTAAGTAATTATTACTATTTAATTAATTATTTACTTATTTAGTGATTTTTTATTAATTAATTAAGTAGGGTAATTAGTACTTAAGTGTTAATCAAGTAGGTTAATTATAATTAGTTAATTAATAAAAGGTTACTTATTATTTAATTAACTAATTATTTGGCAATTAATTATTATTTAAATTATTTATTAAATATCAATTGATTATTTAAAAGGGTTTGAATATTTAATTAATTTGTACTTAAGTTAAGATTTAAATTAAGACTTGATTAAGATTAATTTAATTATTTAATGACGGTTTAATCTATTATTTAGTCATTAATTAAAGATTAATTATGTTTTGGTTACTTATTAAAAAATTTAATTATTATTAAATTATTTACCTTAAAGGTTAATCGCTGTTTAATTATTAATTACAGGTTTAATTTTTATTAAGATAAAGGGTTAAATGTTATTTAATTATTGAATAAAAGTTTTAAACTACTTTATTCTTGAAAATCGGATTTGTTTTAAATCAACTCTCTTATAGATGATATTTTAAATCCAAGGGATTTCTTTATTGGTTACCTTTAAGTATCCCCATTGAATATGAAACTCAATGACATCTGTTTAATAAATTATATTTGACATTTTTTTGGTAGAATAAATCATAGTTTTGCCATAATTCACCAAGTAGATTATGTTGACATCTATTTAAGCAAAATAAAACCCATTTTTGCTAGCTTGGTAACATGGACATTTATCTATATGTCAATTGATTGTTGTCAGTTGTTTACCTTTTACATACCTACTTGTTATGTAAATACTCATGTCATAACTTGAAACTATAAATTTAATTAAATGAGAATTATTGTGGTTACTAAGCGAACTTGTGAGGTCAAATATTTAAATTTTATCCTTTTAAAAATGCTTTAAATTTATTACCATTTTAAATAAGATATTTAAAGGATAATTAAGCAATTATTTTACTAAATGCATTTAAAGTATTTTAATACTTTTTGCATTATAGTTTAAAATCATTATTTAGCTAATGTGGTTTAAAGATAGTTAATGAAGAAGGTTATTTTAAGGTGTTTTAATTAATTGATTTTTTCAAAGGAACGTTATTGATTAAAGTTTGTTAAAGAAGCTTTGTTTTAAGTAAGGAAAGTTTATAAAAGGAGTTTTATAAATTAAAAAGAGGTCTTAAAATTTAGGAAAGAGTTTTAAAAATGATTTGGATATTTATAAAAGAGTTTTTATAAATAATTTTGGATATTTATAAGGTTTATAAATTGTTTTGATATTTATAAAAGAGTTTTATAAATTAACTTAGAAATTTATAAATAGTTTTTATAAATTTATTTGGGACTTAAATAAAGGCGATTTCATAAAATGAAAGAGGTTTTTAAAAAGGATTTATAGAAGAAGTTTATAAAAGAATTTGAGATTTAGATTTCCCTTAACTGGCCTTCTTAATTATGGTGGTGCATAACTTTTGTTCCATGCTTAATGCCGAAGAACTAGTGTTGGGGTTATTCTTATCTCTAATTTAAATAACATTTGTTTTGATCCATTTGATATGATTTCAAAATAAGAAATCTTTCACAAATATTTTGTGAATATAATTATGATAGTTGGATAAATATATGAATAATTTGGCAATGAATTTAAATAAATGAAAGATTTATTTTGAGGCTTAGTGGTTGCTATGGGTAATTTAAATCTTTTTATTATTGTTTGTGCACTTGATAGTTAAATAACCGACCATGAAACCTTGGACAGTTTAGACTATCAAACTTGGCCATTTTGACTTAGAAAGTAAATAAGAGCGTCACATGTTCATACGGTTTGAGTTCCTCAGGAGAATTCATTCGGTGAAACATCTCTAGCTTTAAGGGATGTATTAGAGATCCCTTTAGGAATATATTCCGCTAACTTACAAAAGAACAAAGAATGAACTAACCAAAAATTATGAGTTGTTCGTTCAGAAAGAACGGGATCAGATATATTATCCGAGAACCACTTCGAACCAACATATGCATTCAACTGAAAGACATCTTAAGGATGATTTAAGATGGAGCTCTTGAAAATGCAAGGGTTACACCTGGGATTCTAAAATAGATGTAGTAGAGATAGTGCCTTTGGTTTCATTCAGACCCATAATGAACTTGTATCGATGAATGCTAGCGTTGCATTTCTGCCTGGAGTGGAATATTAGTATTCCGAGTGGGAATTGCTAAAGTAAGGTAAATCGTTACCTCATGAGGCTCACACCTCGAAATGGCTAAAACAAGGTAGATGCAGCAGGGCTATGTAGGTCGCTTCCTTTTGGGACGTGTCATCATCTTTCTAAATTATCATATTATAGACTTGGTTGTGCATTAGAGCTCTCTGTAAAGGTTGGAAACAACCGAGGTGATGACATATTCGGTACTATCCAGTGAGGAGTAGGTCAGTTCTACATTGGCAGAGGTCGAAAGGTTTTCGTCCTCAGGTACATTTTATTTAGAGTGTATTATTTTTGGAAGGTAGTCCCTTATTTTGCCATTTGTTGGAATCCATTCTCCAATAAGAGTCTTTGGTTTTTGATTGTATACCTATTATTTTTGTGATGTACACACATTACAGCTACTTGATTATTGGTATTTTGAACCTTAGACATTATTATAATATCACTGGATTTTATAACAAAAATGGTTTGATTATTATAAGGTAAACACCCATCCGCAAACATGTGTGGTGTGATCTTGCAAGATTAACCCTTTATTTTAAAAAGTTTTCCAAATATATTAATCAATATGATTTGATTGAGCTTTCTCATGCTAGTTTAAGCGATGACGCTCGTATTGCTTTGTTAATACGGAATGGCAAGTTATATCTTGAAAATTGAATTAGATAAATTATTTTTTCAAAATAGTATAATATAATTTAAAGATGTTTTACCCTAACATTTATGTATAATCATGATATGAACATTTAAATTGGAAAATTCCAAGCAATGCAATTATTTTTAAAGAATATTTGGAATCTTCGGGATTATATCCTCTAATGGAGACTTGTATAGCTTGATTAATAATCTTTTGTATCTTCTTTTATCATCCATTGTAATCTGAAACAAACACATTTAAATACCATTTGATGAAATGACCTTAACATCAAATGATGTTGTTTCTATACAACATATTCTAGTTAAAGGATTACCGATACATACATTTGATTACTCCAAAAATGATGTACCAACTTGATCTGAGCGCTATTTTCTTATAATGTTCGAGTCGGCCCGAGCATATTTACTAGATTCAGATGGATAATTCGGAGCTTTCAAGGGACGAGCTGGATTTTCCAAGATGTATCCACATATCTTATATTCTTTCATTGTTTTGTTGTTCTTGATTTTTGTCTGTATTTATCAACAGTTGTAAGGACAGATTGTTATAATTGCTCAAACGGATAATAGGTTAGTGTACTCTGATGATGTGTATATAATAAAGTTGATTTCTCTTTGTAAAGATTTGTGTATATTATATATTTCTTGTCACGATGTGAGATTCTGTTTTGTCTTTTCTTCCATTAACCCCAAATGATCTGTCTTTCGGATACTTAAATGATCGGCGCACGAATACCGAGGATGTACTAAGTGTCGTCTTTAGGTAAAAAAGGCCGATCTTACAGTAAACATGCATAGAAAGCTAAACGTAAGAAGAAATGATGTTATGGTGGTTATTGATAACTTATTTTGGCTTAGTAGTTAGTTATGTTGCATTTAGTAATCAGGGGACATGAATATATTTTGATGATGACTTAGGTTGCATCTTGTGAAGTTATTGAATTAAGTTGTATTCGATAAATGAAAACTTTGGTTAATTATGTTGTATGTTGTTGGTGACTTATGGATGTTACTTTTGTGAATTTTGTTGTTACAATGTTGTATGCTGGATGAAAATTTTGTTTATCTCATCGAAATATAAAACGACAGTGGCAACATTCTAATTTCTACCGTTTCGATGGGGGAATGCCAAACATGGAAGGTGGATTCGGCAGTGATTTTTAGTTTTGACAAAAAGTTTCGAGAACGATGGGTCTGCATCGAATGCATCATGAACAAATGATGAGTCCATATCGAATTACTATATTTGGCAGGGGCATGGGAATGTCGAAATTGCTTGATAAATGGATTTTCCACTTTTAAACTTAAAGCTGCCTATATTACATGCTTTGAAGCATTTTGGTGGAAAGTCATCGAACATGAAAAATAAAATCGATTTGATTTTTCGATTTTTACCAAATTTATCGAAAATGACAAGCACACATCAAATAGAGCATGAATAGATGATGCGAACACGTCGAGTGTTATTTTGTATATTAAATTAGCTGAGTGTACCGAAACTGTTTGATCAAAAATTTCTTCAACTGAACTTGAAGTTGCATGTATTACATGATTTGAAGCGTTCCGATGGGCGGTCATCAAATAATAAATTCTAGATCAATGCAGCATCTTCATCTTAGGATTTTCGATGCAATGTCGTCGAATTTGAATGAGATTAGTGGCCCGCCATCGTCGAAACTGCAAAAAATATGGTATGTGTGCATACAAGCAAATTTATCGGATCAAATATACATACAATAAAATTTATAGTTGGGCAGAATTATCAAACATATTATCAAAAAACATTAATTCACTGTTTGTATACAATCAAAACTAAACCAAAATACATACATCAATGTTTCCGTACAATTATTACAAGATCAACATATTATACTTTGACTATCATTCCTTCATTTTCACGATCTTCCGCGAAGGCTGAATGCTAAATTATTTTTCTCAAGTACGGTTTGACCAAATCCATCGCATTAACATTGTACAAACATTGAAAATATTTGAAACGAGGAGTAAGAGGCAAAAGAGAATCTTGACGAAGTTTAACGCTAACAAAATACGAGTTCTCTACATGGACCATAACTACCATCCTATTTTGGTGTAACAAGCTCGCACAAACTTTAGTTTGGATAAATGATAACTCACATGCTTACTCAACAATACCACAATAATTCCAAATATTTCAATGATAATAAACCTAGATTCTAGCATTTACATCCACTCATTAACCCAGCAGTATTCGTATATTGTATCATATATTGTATCATATTCTTTATTTTTTCATAACCACATTCATCCCTCATTCTTTTGTACATCTCAGAATGCAGTAGTAAATTATCAACCTTAGCCTCACCTATGGACTTGCAAGGATTTTCAGGTCATTGATTGTGGAGGTTCAATTGATTAACCACAGCCCAATAACCACAATTTTCATCACTAGGGATGTCTTCCTAACCAATTACGTAGGGCCCATACGTTTGGGCCTTTGCAAAAAATAATATTCATTAACTTTGTTGTTCTCGCATACATTATTCTTAGTACTTCTGGTTCTATACGAACAAATTGGAGTGATATTTGAGTTACATGACATTGATGCTCAACATGTTCAAAGTAAGAAGGGTCTCATTTAGTAGGACATGAGTTTTTTTGAAGGCCTACCTTTTTAGTAATTTCTACAAGGGGCTCATAAATATTGGGTTTTTCAAGTGGACGCTATCACTTTTAGATCACTTTTTATAACAACTCCTATGTTATCAAGAGCTTGTTTGCACCTATTTTCAGGGCATGGATTTTAGGTAAGTCAAGGAAACCAAAAGTTAAACGATGCAATGTAGGAAGAGTGTAAGATAATTTATGAAACATTGTGAATTCTAAAGTCTATAAGCATATGTGAACATGGTAGTGCATTTACTTACCATAAAACACAACCATATGTCTCGAAACTCAATCTGACGTTTGAAATGTCATCCAACTCCTGTAACAGTAAATCCAAAGCTTTATGAGATACAAATCCCAAAATTTCTTTAAATATAGATTTATTTCAAAATCGATGCATTATCCTATAGGCACTTGTCTCGAAAGCATGTTTAGTTCCAACTAATTCATTCTCCGCAAAATTATGTGCATTCATCCAACACTGGACAAAACTACTTACTGCCGAATCAAAATACATTTTCAAACAGTGGTGTGAGCTTTCAATTATGCTAGTTGACGCATTATCATAGTGCTTTATTTTGTTGGTCCAAGCCAAAACAAACATCTCCTATGTTTATTCAACCAAATTTTCAAGACATATGTGGCCGGTTTATTTTCATAAGCATTCATAAGTAAATAAGTTTCTTTTGACAATGAGTTGATTACATTAACTTAACAATCCCAAAAAAGTTGGCATTCCCTTTTCCTCATCCTCTAATATTGTCTCTTTATCATCAATCAACACTCATTTCTTTTTAATAAATATGGCTTGCAAACCGCTCGAACATTCTTCGATATATGCCACACACAAAGATTATGATGTGCTGATTGAAATACACTAGTTACTACATTTGCAAAAGCAATTTCGGCATCCGTTATAATAATACTCGGGATTTCTTTCTCACTATACAATTTTCCTACACAATCAAGAGCCCATATATTTGATTTTTGTACTCTCCTAACTTATAAAAGTAATCACAACGGTAAATGATGCCCTCGTGGATTTATTACGAAACCATATGAAAACAAGGTAATTTGTAACATTTGTCTTGAATATGCAATCCAAGAGCAATATCTAATGAAAATACTATGCAAGAACAACATATCTAGGATGATTGAAGAAAAGAACACAAAATTAATAAGTCGTACCATCAAGTGTATGTCATGCGGAATAATGATGATTACTGACTAATTTCATTAACTGTATAACCGATCTACCCTTTGTATTTTGTAGTTTCAGTTTTGCCTTTGCATTGTAAACATTTCTTATAGTTGACAAATTTTTCGGGCTATCGATTTTAAAAGAGGTTAAAATATTACGAGGCATAGCTTCACAATTGGCCATTGTTTCAGTAGTCTTAATTTTATGTTCTTTCAGCCTCGCCACATACGAATGTCCGGTAAGGACCTTGGGAAGCATATGACTGTGACGTCTATTCTTTACATTTAATATCCATGTTTCTTCATTTTAACAACGTGAATTTAACTCAAATAGACAACCCCATTTTCTACTAGTCGTCCTTCTCTGTTTTTGTTGTATTTTAGGAACGTAATCTATTCTCCTAGAATAATATACTCACCATTTTTTTCGCATACAAAAACCATTCCCGGTCCTTTTCCATTATCATGTAAGTTTTTCATTCATGTTCCTTTTGTCACGACAATACAGTTTGCAACGACTTCAAGATCCATGCACCAATCTCATACGTTTCCCTTAGATTCAAAAACCTAACATACATTAACAACATACTTCAACACAAATCAACTTAACCTACAAAATTTAATGAATTGATCATACCATATCGACCGGGAAATGAGCTATTAAATCAAGACAATCCAAATCTTGATATATTGAATTGTCAACTTCTTCGTTATGATCCTCATTGGTATCATTATTTTCTAATTTATTGCAGTTACCCTCTTCAGTTATTTCTTTCTCACAATCATTCTTCGATACCTTCAAAATAACTGAATACTGATTACATTTTGTTAAAAATATAATGTTTGGAGATTGAGATAAAAATTTGATAGCTTATTACCGAACTATAAAGCATAGTCCAACAGTGTCATGTTGAACTAAACAACAAAAATTGGCATGCTTCTACCGAACTAAAATGTGTTGTTCGGTTAACCCCGTCGAAATCTTTGTTCGACTTTCTCCTGTTAGCAGCTAATATAGTACAATTTTACCATGGTTCTTACTTAATCGACCAATTTGGTCCAAACCAATTTATGAAAATAATCCCTAAACCCTACTAAACTCTAAAATTCGAAAAAACTAAAAACACCCGTTCATTTTCTTCAACATAATTTCTGAGTCGAATGTTTTCCTCAGTAAGAATCAGCGTGGTCTCTTCCTTGTTTACAATTCTATTTAGAGATGAATTTAAAATTTTTATTATTTCACTACGATTTTGGATTAAAGGTTAATTATGATTAACAAAAAATTAGAGTTAATAGAAGAATGACATTTTGGTCAATTTTATATTAATTTTTTTGAGGAGACTAATTTGGTTAGTACATTTCCTAGTAAAAATATTATTTTTCAAAAGGTTAACTTTATTCAAACATCGAAAATTATTTAACCCCCATCTGCATTTTCAAAATTAATTTTAGGACAAATTTGTCCATCTTCTTTATTACAATATTAACAATTATTTTTGTAACCCATTAAATTAAGACCATAAGTTATATACAACTAAAAAGAAATATTAATAGTTTAACTATGAATTTCACTACAAGCTTGAATATAATAGAATAAAAGAGACAATAATTTTGTTATTTTTTTTCTTTTTCAAATCAAAAAATTTAAGATAATGATTTGTGAAATATTTATTGATAGTTCCTCTAAAGATAGGATTGAAATAAATTAAAAGACATGAATATTTACATAAGCATATAAAGTTGAAATTGTTATGCGGGATTTTGATTTGAAAACATATTTTTAAAATAGAAAAAATGATAAAAGAAAATAAGAAATGTAATTTTACTAAGATTTGTTGAGAAATATATATTGTAATTTTTTATGGTGTAGGTAAAGCAATATTGAGTGTGTATTTTAAAGAACGGTACATGGGCCAAGCCTAGAGTACAAGAATACGGGTAAATAAACCCGCTACCACTACTCGAACAAAACCCTAGTTACACTAGGACAGCCGACATAATACAATTACTCAAACGGTCTTAGCAAAGGCGATGACTTCAAAGCAAGTTCATCTGCCTCTTCTCGCCACTTTTCCCTCTTTTTCAGCATGAGAGAGATTCATTGAATCTGCTTTTCATACTACCATCAGTTTTGATAGTGCGATTTTGGCTATTCAAAGCTAGATCTACAGATCTTAATTCATCGAAATTGAGCATATAATCATTTGTTAAGAGTTTTGACGTAGGTACAATATTTGTCGATGTTTGACTAGAATTTTCCTTTTAAAAAATTGTTCCAAAGTGAAGGTAAATATCAGTACCCATTTATAATATTGTTCTGGCAGTATAAGAACGTTTTTTATGTCGAGTGAAAGGTGATTGATCAATTGAGGAAGAATTATAAGTTCTCTACCTTAGCCGGCTTAAACAAATTGAGTAATTAAAACGACGAATCTGGACCGTCAATATTGCGAAATCAAGCCCATTAATCATGTCAATCGACCGAGATCTAGGGTTTCGTTTTGTTATAAATACTCCTTAATTTCATCCTGAATCTCCATCTGCTCCTCTTCCACAGCCGGTTTCATATTAACGTCTTATCTCGCCTTCTTTTTCCATGTTCAATTTTAAGTTTTCCTGAAGTTACTCATACAGTGAATGGAATCAGTGACGTGATGTTCCTTTCCCCGAATGATCGACTCTGATTATACTGCGCGATCTTTTTTCTCCTCGGAGAAATCAAGCCAATGTTCTGATCCTACTTCATTCACTGTTAATTTTGATTTCGAATCATGCATATGTTTAATTTGTTGAATTTTTTTCTCTTCACAAATAAAGAAATGGTCGATGATGAAGTAAAGTAAGGCTTGTTTCTCAAAACATTCGCAGTGGCCGCCTAAGAGCTTTCGCCTCGCCTGGCTTGAGAGCTTATGCTGTTCATTCCTTCCTTGGATGTCTGAGACCATTCTCCTTTGTCAATCTAATCTTTTTTATACCTGTTTTACATGATAATATTTTTGATTTCAATTAATTCCTGTTATCTGTTGTTTTTGTTCGTATAAGGCAACTTTCCCAGAGTAGCTATAAGTTTTCAATTGGTGACCTCTTTTGCTCTGTTGCCGATACACTTGTGCTTTTCAGTACTTGATTTCAGTTTCATCTCTTCCAAGTTGAATTGCATGTGCTATTGGCCTATATTTGTTTTTTTTCCTTTTCAATATAATGTTGTAGTATTGTAGACGCTGAACATGGATTGACCCGCACTCTGAAATCTGATGATGTAATACTGTTTAGTAGCGTTCCAGGATGAATTGCAATATCGTGCATGCAATATGTCTTTGGGCGTATCTAGTGGGTTCAATATCTATTAAATAATAGTAAAGCAGAAGATTTTCTGTCTCTCTCCTTGATTTTAGGAATTTTCTCTCTTCTCCTTAATTCTCTCTTTAGATATTTTATTTTTAAATTCTTTAATTTGTTACTTTACACTTATTTTACTGATTCTCTTTTATTATTTTACATTTTGGTACATGTATCCTAAAGTTTATATAATTACGAGCGTTATGGCACGCGCTTCGTGCGTGATGAAGGCATCTAAATTGTTTTTCTACACATTGTATTTGTTTAATACGTTCAAAAGAAAATGATTTTCACAAATATTTAGTCATAATTTTGTGTTGAATCATATGTAGTTAATTTGAATTTTTAATTTTAAGTTGTGGTATCTAATTTTTTATCAGTTTAAATTTCTATTAATGTTATTAATTAATAAAAAACAGATTTGTAAACTAATTTATTTGTTAGATCCTATTTTTAAGTGATATTAAGACGTGTAAATATTTGTAGAGGAAATTTGAATTTGTAAGCAAAGCTTAATTGTCAGATCCTAATTTTAAGTGATGTTAAAATTTAATAATATCTGTATAAAAACATTTTTACTAAAGGAATACATATAAAAGGCAATTTTGAAACTTCGCGGTCGGATCAAAAGATTGCGCTTCCAAACTAACTATTAATAAAGATTTACATATAATTTATCAGCTACCTTCTAATATTTTATATTTAAATCCGCACGTTTAGGTTAATTAAATAATCCAAAATTTAAGCTATTTAGATAAATTCATTTAATATTTCTTATAAATACAAAAAAAATGACAATTTAAATATGTATAACACTTAAACAACTAAACCATAACATTAATATTTCATTCAACTATAAAGATATATAAATCACGTAAACCAATAATAAAAAATTGTAGTTTATTTATTTTAATGAATTTATCATACATATCATTGTAAATTCTACTTTAACTTTAAATACCTACTTTTAAAATTACCATAATTATTCACAAAATTTACCTCACTTTTCTTCTAATATTTTAAATTATTCATAAAATTTACCTCACTTTTCTTCTAATATTTTACTTTTCACCTATGTATCCATTAATTATGTCATTTAAATTTAAACTAATTAGATAAATTCAACTACCTAATATTCGTTAATTCGTTTACTAATTTATGAAAATATCAATATGTACACCATATTCATATTAACAAAATTTAAAAAATGATTAATGTAAAAATACCTAAGTTATATAACTTAAAGAACTTAAAGTGAATACATAAATAATAATAATAAATCCTTTATTCACGTTTCTCTCAATAAATTTATCATGAAATGCATTACAAAATTATATTTTTTGTATTCTTACTACCTACATTATAAATTTTCTATAATCATTTATAGCCTCCCCTCAATTCCTTTACAATATTTTACATTTAAGGTCATATATTGTAATCAATTACATAACTTCAAAACTATTTAAATAATTTCACTATGCAATTTTCCACCGATTTATCAACTATGGTCAATATGAACCGTATTCATATTAACAAAAATGACGAAAAAATTCATTCAAATATATAAATACATCAATCACATAACATAAATTATATTCATAAATAATAATTACAAGTTTAAAGTTTTATTTATTTATATCAATATGTGTATCATGCATTACATTGTAAAACCTTTTTTAACGTCAAAAACCTACATTTTGAATTTATCCAATTAGTTACAAAACATTTCACAATATCACCTACCATTGTATACTAAACTCGATATTTTCAAATTAATTATGTAATCTTGAATTTAAATTATTTAAATAAATTCAACTATTTTTTTTTTTGTTAATTCATCTAATAAATGCTAAGATATAACGGTTTCAATATGCATACCATATTCATATCAGGCGCAAAGGTGATAAAATTAGTTTTTCATTTAAATACAAAGATATATAAGTCACCTAATATAAATAATATGCATAAGCAATATTTCTATATTTAATATATTATTCATATATCTATATTTTTTATAGTGTATTACATTGAAAAATTATTTTTGAGCTTCAAATACGTACATTTTAACATTTTTACAATTATTTCCTAAACCGCCCTCAATTATTATCTATTATTTTATATTTAAATCCATGTATCCAAACTACTTACGAAATCTCAAATTTAAATAATTTCAATGAATAGTTAATCTATTCTTCTAATGAATCATAAAAATATATGTCAATTTTAATATACACACACGCTCACATTATGGAAAATTGTAAGACTATTTTTTTTATTCAATTATAAAGATATATAAATCGCATAACATAAATTATGTAAGTAAACATCATAACAAATTAGTCTGTAAATAAGTTATAATTCTTTTATATTAAGAATTTATCATACATTATAGTACAAATTATGTTTTAGCTTCAATATATCAACATCGAAATTATACAATTTTTTACAAAATTCCTCTCGATTCTTCCTATTGTTTATTTTCAAGTCCATGTATGTAAACTAATAACATTATTTTATATTTGATTTATTTAAACAAATTTCATTAAATAATATTTTTCAGTTCATTTAAAAAATTACTAACATAAGTCAGTTTCAACATGTATGTTATATCCATATTAACAAAACTGAATAAATTACTTTATTATTATGTATATGTGTGTGCAAGTGCGCTATACAACATAAATTATACACAAACATAATACAAGTTTTAATTTATAGTTCATTTATTTCACTAAATTTATCATACATTATATAACAAAGTTCTGATTTTAACATTAAAGATATAATATTATATTTTACAATATTACCGTGTGCAACGCACGGGTTACACACTAGTTCAAAGTGAACGCTAAACTTGATAGGTCCAGCAGTTTGACGTCAATTAAATAAATGTTTGACTTCAGACACGTCCACAAAATGGGCACTTGAAGTTCAATCGTTAATAAAATCGGCGCATGACTCCGCCTTATGCAACTTCTGCTATTTTTGAATAAGCAGACATCTGTTAATTGTATGTGTCAGACGTTCATTTAGCGAGTCTCTGAATGTTGGATGTTCGTTCATTTAACGGCCGACGTCTGATCTTGAACTTTCGGGGTTCACACATGATTCACTACTTTGTGCATTCTGTTGAATGTTTAGACTAATCGGGCTATTTGAAATTTACTGTGTGGTTGGTTTATTTGTAGTTTTGTTTTTACATGGAAGGTGGAATTCGAGAGAAGATGTAATGGTCGATATCTTTTGTGTTTATCTTTTGTGTTCAAATAGAAATTTTCAATTATTTAAATTTTGTTTATTAATATACTTATGCGAACCCGTGTTATGTATACAAGGTTGAATACATTATTTGTTTAACAATGTATTTAAAGGTGAAAGCATATATCCATGAATTGTAGTTTTTTATATTAAATTTTTCTCAAATGTTAGTAACAAGCATTTATGATAAATCTATTTAACTAATTTCAAACCCAAAAGGTAACTGTGAAATTAATTTTGAGTATTTTTTGCATCAAGCACGCTCCGTTGCTTCAATTGTTTAGGTAAAAAAAAATCTCATCTTTCAACGAGTTAACTTTATTCAATAGAATAAATTTCATTTTTTGTGAACCCCATATAGATTTGGTATATGAACATTCAAAAAACAGATATGCATGAGTTTTATTTTTTTCATTGCATAGACTGCATGTAGTTTCCTCAATTATTTCCCAATTGTACAGATGATCTTTAGTTGGGAGTCTACCAAGGATGGCTTTACACATTGTGTGAGCCATCTTAGGATTAACTAATTTGCTCCAAACAATTTTATACCAGTCTATAGTTTGATGTGTGTTCCTCGTCTCTTCCCATAACTTATGGAATAAAAACTTACATTTATTAGAGTTTTTTATACACCATGCATCATCTGTTCTACCACTGTATATTGTCATTCTTTGTATCCATTCTTTAAAGTTCCTTGTAATAAACTGCTTGTCGCATCTTCACGTTTCTTTCTATAATGCATGATACAGTACAACTAGGATTATCATAGTCCGAGAAACCTTTCCATCCTACTCTATCAATCAAATTTTGATTATTAAATCAGGGGTCTTTCCAAATGTCAGTTTTATGACCATTAGCTATTTTCCTTTTAATGAGAGGCTTTAGGCCTTCTTTGGATTTCAAGATATTTTTTCAAATGACAGATACATTATTGTCTATGGAATCTGTCCAAAAACTATCTTTAATATACCTTACTCTCATTCATTTAAGCCATTAATTCTCAGAAGTTAATACATTCCAGGTCATTTTAATACCATAAACCTTTTTTAGTTCAAAATGTCTTTTAATCCAATTCCTCCTTTCTTCGATTTGCACATGCCTTTATAACTAATTTTATGTAATTTCCCCCTCTATATAAAATGTGTGCAAACTGAGTTAATCTTACCCAGTGAACAATTTGGTATTTGAAAGGTTCGAAGCCAAAATCTAGCTTTAGATGTGATCACTGTGTGGACTAAATTAATTCTACATGCAAATGATAATAACTTGGACCACCAGCCTTTTAATTTCTCTTTAATACTATTTATGAGTTTACTATATTCTCTATCTGTAATGGTGCTTGTTAACGGTGGTATCCTGAAATATTTGACTGATAACTCCCCTTCAGAGACTCTTATTGTACATATGAAATTTTGTATGTCTTTGCAATACTTGTTGAAATAACATTTTGTTTTCCCTTCATTAAATTTCAGACCAGCATATAGATCATTTAGATAGAATTTTTAAGAGTATCAATTGCATGCATAGAAGAGTTCATGACAATAATAAGATCATCAACATAAATCAGATGTGTTAACTTTGGATCAATTTTGTACATTGGGATTATATTATTTTGATAACTTGCTATCTCTATTTGAAGGGAGAATGTATCGGCCTCGAGTTTCCTACTTCGAAAATCGACACTAATACGTTCACCGTATAGAGTGTCGAGCAATCGAGTGTCGAAAATACCAGGCTGTTAGGGTGTAGAAGAAAAGGAAATAGAACAAGAAATAGAAATTACATTACAGAATCTTACAATCGCAGCGGAACAAAATATAACATAAAATAACAGCATTTATACAAAGAAAAGTCGTAACTGTCAATATACACACAAGATATCAGAGAACAATTATCAACAAAATCATTTGGGCAGTTATAATAACTTGTCCTTGAATACTGTCAGAACGGTCTATATTACACAACAGAATATAATCAATACATCTTCACCATCCAGCTCGTCTCCGGGCTACAAAGCGTCCTATCCTGAAATTCTGTAATACTCGGTCTAACCCGAGCATTACAATAAAGTAACATCCGAGTCAGGATGGAAACCAACATGAGTAAAACCAACTTAATTTAACAAATTTAACGGTATATTCCAATGACTGATACATTATTGTCTATGGAATCTGTCCAAAAACTGTCTTTAATATACCTTGCTCTCATTCATTTAAGCCATTGATTCTCAGAAGTTAATACATTCCAGGCCATTTTAATACCATAAACCTTTTTTAGTTCAAAATGTCTTTTAATCCAATTCCTCCTTTCTTCGATTTGCACGTGTCTTTATAACTAATTTTATGTAATTTCCCCCTTTATATAAAGTGTGCACAAACTGAGTTAATCTTACCCAGTGAACAATTTGGTGTTTGAAAGGTTCGAAGCCAAAATCTAGCTTTAGATGTGATCACTGACTTAATCCTACGTGCAAATGATAATAACTTGGACCACCAGCCTTTTAATTTCTCTCTAATACTATTTGAGTTTACTATATTCTCTATCTGTAATAGTGCTTGTTGACAGTGGCATGTCGAAATACTTGACTGGTAACTCCCCTTTAGAGACTCTTATTGTACATATGAAATTTTGTATGTCTTTGCAATACTTGTAGAAATAATATTTTGTTTTCCCCTCATTAAATTTCAGACCACAATACAGATCATTTAGATAGAAAATGTTTTTAAGAATATCAATTGCATGTGTGGAAGTGTTCATGACAATAATAACATCATCAACATAAATCAGATGTGTTAACTTTGGATCAATTTTGTGCATTGGGATTATATTATTTTGATAACCTGCTATCTCCATTTGGAGGGAGAATGTAACGGTCTCGAGTTTCCGACTCCGAAAATCGACACTAATACGTTCACCGTATAGAGTGCCGAGCAATCGAGTGTCGAAAATACAGGCTGTTAGGGTATAGAAGAAAATGAGATAGAACAAGAAATAGAAAACAACACAGAATCTTACAATCGCAGCGGAACAAAATATAACATAAAATAACAGCATTTATACAAAGAAAAGTTGTAACTATCAATATACACACAAGATATCAAAGAACAATTATCAACAAAATCATTTGGGCAGTTATAATAACTCGTCCCTGAATACTGTCTGAACAGTCTATATTACACAGCAGAATATAATCAATACATCTCCACCATCCAGCTCGTCTCCGGGCTACAAAGCGTCCTATCCTGAAATTCTGTAATACTCGGTCTAACCCGAGCATTACAATAAAGTAACATCCGAGTCAGGCTGGAAACCAGCATGAGTAAAACCAACTTAATTTGAAATATCTAAGTTATAAAACTTCTTTGAAAACCAAGGTAACTCGTATATCCGACGAGTTTTTATCAGATTTAAAGCCAAATACTTTTACAGAAAATCCATCGATATTGTAATAATGTCTGGATACAGCTACTTATTTATAATAATCCACTTTACTTAATTTGTTCAATTCCAGCCTATTGGATTCTACAATCAAATCCGTAAAGGTTTGGAGTGATTATTAAATCAAAGTGGTTTCGAATAATGCTGATATTCGATCCAGATCTCTTCGAGTCCAAGTGATAAGTTTGAAGGGGTAAATTGTTTAAAGTAAACCAATTTATTATTTAGGGTGATAATATTCAATATGACAATTTATTTCAACCGTTTATTTCAAATAAAATGTATCATCATTTTAATGTAATTATTTTAGCTCGATTGGTCACTTGATGTCACCGACAAAAATAATTAAATTAAATCTCCAATAGAATCAGGCCATGGTGTAGATCGTTAACAAATTTAACGGTATATAGCAGATGTCAAAATAATTCACACATAGACTTTTTTTAAGTCTTGATTAGCCATATCCATTTACCTTTCAATCCAAGTTTATTTCAAATTAAACATTTTTGTTAATAATAAATTATAAAATACCATTTATTATTCATAAGCTTAAATCAAATAATAATAATATAATTAATTTCCATTAATTTGTAGATGTTACCGAACTTTAAATTACGGATTTTAAAATGAAATTAGGTTCTAGTTAAGGGAAGGAAATATGAGTTATATAAATGTGTGTGTGTGTGTGTGTGTGTATAAATCTCATTGCCTTTCTTCTTTTCTTTATTATTTTTCTTTTCTTTCATTCTTATTTCTTCCTCTTTTCTTTTACTCTTATTTTTACTATTCTTTCTTTTTCTTTCTACCATTTTTTCTTTTTTTTCTTTTGCTTTTGCTTTCTCTTTTTTTTCTACTCTGGCCCACCACTGGCCCATTTCTTTTTTCCCTCCATCTCTCTTTTGATTTCTTTCCATCACTCTCTTCTTCTTCCTTTTTCACCAGCACGCGAGCATCGCCATGCACGTGCACAATTCACCCACAACCTTCGCTTCGGCGTCGACCATCCTAGCAAGTCGCCTTCCTCCATCACCGTGCATCCCTTACCTGAACCGCGACAAAACCAACTCGTCCCAAAATGACGTTCCAATGCGTGAAACGCCACCGTGACCTTTCTTCCCTGGCCTGTCCACCATAGTCCACCGATCATCACCAAACTTGTGCCAGACAACCTTCCCATTCCCCTCTACCTTTTCCCTCAACACCGCACGCCTGTATCACCCTCCTCTTTTCACAATTGCTTCAAAACCCGCAACCAAAAAACCCACACCTAAAACCCTAATTCCTCCTTGTTTAATCGATCTACACTCCTAAGAACTCCTACACCATTTTTCTTGAGTGCGCCCTCCTTCCAGCTTCCCTTTGCCCCAAAAACCCGACCTTCGAAATCAAGCATTTCGCTAAAATTTGACCAAAAACAAAAATCTGTTCATTCCCGAATTCCTCACCCAAACTTCACTAAAAATTTCCCAGTCACCTTCAAACATCATCATTCTCGAGGGCAAACACCATCATGTAAATGAAATATTAGATTATGGTATTTGAAATTTTGACATATTAAGTTGCTTGAATGTAAACTGCCCCTCATTTCCTACTTGCTTCATAAAAACGAACAAACAAATTCTTGAAGTAAACTACATTGCTAAACACACAATCTTACTGTTGGAATCACTAAACAAAACCGATTAGATTGTGGGAAATTAGATTATTAAGTTGCAGGACCATAACCATTTTAGGAAAACAGAGTTGTATATAACCTTTAAGCTTTGAAGGTATCCTTCCCTAGCTAACCCTTATATATACAAGGCATATGAACTGATTTTAACCATTTATCCTTGACAAACAATGTATCTACCCAAGTTTCATAACATAGGATTGTGTATAGAATTTACAATAAAAGTCTTTACAAAAAAAAAGATTTACTCACCGTCCTTTGAATAGAGACACTGTTTTTGGAAAAAAATACTGCTTGCTTGGCTTGATCTTTCTTTCTTTTACTGTCTTGATTCTCTTAATATTTTAACTGGAAGCTTGCATTTTACTTCTTATCTTTTCGAATGCAAAAGGATGGACAAAAGGCTAGACTTTATGTAAAGAGAATGGCTGTAGCTTCTCTTGTACAACAACTTCCTTTTTTACTTTTATTTTGAAAATATGTGACTTGATTTGATTTATTTTCTGAACTGATTTGATAAACACTGATTTGATTTTATATAAGGTTGATTTGAAATTTTGTGTGTGATGTGCCATTGAATTAATTTGATATGCATTTATGAGGTTGTCCCCATGTGTACATACATGTACACGTCATACACACACACGCGCGCCACACACACTCTTATATGTATTTATCATCATATATTTATATTCTTACACTTATTTGTATTTACATGCTTATCTACCCATTTCTTATTTAATATGAACATGTATGCACATACTATACTTAATTTCTTTTTACAATTCCCATGTACATTAGTTCATATGGTAAATATGTATATTACTTATATACTTGTTCACATATTTAAACATCATAAGCTTGTATATTCTTAATTATCATACATATATATTTACACATTTTATACATATTCTACCTATACTTACTTATGTGCATTTTGTAATTATATGTGTATATTCTCCTTACTACACATTTTTTTATATATTATTTCATAGAAGCATGCATTCGTATACTTGTATATTTATATACTTATGTATATGTGTTTTCAATCACCATATACATATTTATGTACCCATATGTATATATATGTATTTCTATTGAACATCATCAACTTGTATATGCTATACATATATATTTATGGATGTTTTACTTTAATTTAAATGATGGAGCTTACCTATATTTCTATACTTTTCTGTAATATTTATCATATCCAGATATTTTATAATTCAATATTTAAAATAGCTTTTAAATCAATTTATATATCCAGGCGTTTTAATATTAGAGAATTTATTTGTTTGACATTTAAAAATTAATATTTCAATAATAAAATCAGATAATCACCCAACAACAAATCTTAGAAAATCCGAATCGTCACATTCCTCCCCCTTTAGAACTTTTCATTCTCGAAAATGAACAAAATGAGAATTTTAATCTTGATGTTTATTATCATTAATTCAATCATTCTTTTAAACATTTAAACCCTTTACTCTTTTATTTTAAAACTTTAAAACACTTTGAAAACTGCATAATATTACCAAACTAGCTTTATAAAAATACTTTTTATAACTCGATGTCTAGACAAGTCCATCCTTGTTCTCACATAAATTCAGTCATATGTTGACCAGGCGTAGGACTGAAAATCTATAAGTACTCAGAAGACCCGTTTTTAATACCTAGTGAAAATACTTGGAAAAACATTTGTGAAAATACTATGGAAATCATCACCCCCTCCATGGGTCGCAGTTAGCACGATGATTGCGTCGCCATCCCAGTGAAATCCATAGAAAACTTCTGGCATCCGCGCCTCTCGATTTTGCCATGGAACTGCCACAAATCGCAGCTACATCTAGGGTTACGTTGCCATCACGGCAAAAACCATGTAATTGTAGACATCAGCGCCCTCGAATTTCACCGCCAAATGAAACTTCACCACATAGATCGCAGATTATACCAGTCGAGTCCCAATTAGCCTGTGGGCACTCAGCGCCACACGACTTTCACTATGAAACCACATAGATCGCAATCTACCGATGTTACATCGCTATCCCAACGAAATCAAAGTTCAATCACTGCCCCTCGACTTACGCTATGGAAACGCATTAGATCGCAATTACACCGGAGTTATGTTGCCGTCACAGCATAACCCAAATGTATCTGTAGGCATCAGTGCCCTCGAATTACGCTACCCCAAACACAATCCATAGGAACTACAGTTTTGTCCGGACATCCTCTGCGATCAAAATTTAGAACCCCCCTTAGGGCTCAAGGCAGAACTACCCAGTGGATCTCCTTCTATAAGTTTCAACTCTAAATGGGAGCGCCTTTTTCCCGATAGCATTCCCAAAAAATTTCATACTATACACATATAGTACCTTTCAAATCATATTCTTTATATGTATCACATATAAACTTGAAAATCGATATCTAACAATCGATAGTCCTCAAACTTTGCTTTCCAAATTCTCAAAATTTTCTTTTTGCCAAAACCAAAAGCCTTTCAAAATCAATGAGTTCCAAAAAAACTTTTCAGTTCCATTTTCATAAAATCATTCTTATATATATATATATATATATATATATATATATATATATATAAGTTTATTCTTTCAACTTGAAATTTTTTTGGATCGCTACGCCCTTATATTAATTCCACTTTATATTTCAAATACCCTTCAAAGATCATTTTTTCTGGTTATAAATTCAACAAGGAAGTTTAAATATATATAAGTAATATATGATCTCATTAGTGCCAATTCAAAACTTTTTTCCAAGTTTGATTTCCTTTTCAAAGTCATTTGTAACAGTACTTACTTCTTATAAAGTGATTTTCAGTTTTTGTATATCCAGTCTTCATTTGAAAATCACCATATTTTCTCAGAAATATACTCTTTTATTTCCAAAACCATTTTTGCTTCAATACCCGATTCGGTTCCAATTCAGAATTGCTTCAATTTTCCTTTGGGTTTTTCAATTTCACCTCAACTGGTATTTAAATCCACGCTTTAAATATAAGTAATTTCCACTCTGACCAGTTTAAATTTAGAAGATAGGTTGAAAAGTTTTAAAATAGTTAAACGGTTATAAAATAGTTGGATAGTTGTAAAATAATTAGATAGTTAAATAGCTAATATAAGATAGTTTGAGTTTTAAAAAGAAAGATTTGTACAGTAAATAGCTTGGAAAAATATATTTAAGATAGTTTATTAAAACAATTTATTTGAAAATAGTTTCAATGTCAAACTGATTCAATTTCCCAATCTCCAACTCAAATCAATTTTCAATTTCCATTTTCATTTAAATTGATTCAATCCAGATTCCCATTCGAATTAACTTCGATTTCCATTCCAATTCAAATCAATTCCCATTTGAACTTAAACTTATTCAACTTCGATTACAATTCCAATTTGATTCAATTCAATTCAGTTCCATTTTGAATTAATTTCAATCCCAATCTCAAATGTTAACCATCTCGATTTATATGAATTCGGGTTCGATTTTCAAAATGTTGATTTATTCACTTAAATCAAATTAACCTTTAATATTAAATTTAAACAGCCCAAGTCCTTAAAATAATTCAATTATGAGCCATACTTTCCAAATATTCATGTAAATTACTTCTACTTAAAGTTATTCCAAGGTTTGAGTGAGAGTTCAAATCTTTTTGAACAAATCAATTTTCGGAATTCAATTAATTTCCCAATCATAACTTCAAACTTTAAAACCCAATTCTTAAACAATTCCATTTGACAAGTTCATTTTTTTTACGTTTTAAACTTAAGTTCAAAATGATTCCATTTCCATAAATTCAATTTTATTTCTACGTATCAAAATTATTTAAAAGTTTCAAATAATATTTTATTTCTTTTCAACTCCAAGGTTGGATATATATCATTTCACTTCACTTCTCAATTTTATCGAAACGGTCCAATTTACAATTTTATATATACTTTCAATAATAAACAGGATGATAGCAGAATGTGTCAAAGTAAATAAGCAATTAAATTACCTTTAACACCAATCCATCACAAATTTCCCAAATTTGAAACCCGTTCTTATTTCAAAAGCCATTTGAAATTATCCATACATAATCTCTATCAAATCCATACTTCTCTTTCATTTTATCCATTTAACATCCCTAAGTTAATCTTTTTCAATTTCACATTGAAATTTTCTAATTCATGTTGTAAGTTCAAAACTTAATTAACTTGTCCTGAGTAAATTTCCAATCCATCCAATCCATTTAATCTTACTCAATTTAAATTTTCCATTCCAAATTTAAATTTCTTATCAATATCCTTTCCCACTTATAAGTTCAAAACTTATTTCTCTTTGGGTTATACATCTCATTCCAGGGGGATTTGAGAACTCAACACTTAGTATTTATTTCAAATCAACTTTGAATATATATGTCTTATATATATATATATGTATATATGTATGTATGTATGTATGTATACACATATTTATCCATTCACACATCAAGTCCCCTTTTAAATTTTAAACCATCCTTGGTTTTTAATCCAAAACAAATTCATCTTCAACAACTCTTGTTTTAAAACAAGATTTCTATACTAAAAAATATTCTAAATAATATTATTTATTATTTCCTTCAACATTTTGAAACAATTCCAAAATTCTTCTGGGCTTAGATTTAAAACTTCACGATTTAGATCCATTTTAATTTATAAGTCATACTTATATAAATTATACTTCCTTATTTCACTCCGTTTCATCATTGTTTATTCTAAAAATAAACAACACTTTATTAAGCCACAACAACCAATTTATGATTATTATCGTATCAAGAAATCATAACATTGTATATTTCATTGTAATTTTCTGGAAAAATAAAATTAGGGTGACTTATTTCAAATGCTTTGAAAATTCTTTTAAATTTTCCAGGATTTACATTCAGGTTTGAATCCATTTTTAGTTTGACTTATTTGTATAGTTAATCATTACCCAAATTCCATTTGGTTATATGTGTTTTACCACTTAAATTTTATAATCTTATTTAATTTCAATAACAACAACCAATTCCCTTAATCCACTATAATAACTAGAAAAGTTATTCCTTTATGTATCAAAATATAACCTTTGTATGTAAAAATATATTTTTAAACCATTTTTAAAATAATTATATAAGAAAATATCAAGTACGCCCTCGTATACACTACACTCAACTCATTCTAGGGCACTACTGACCCATCTCTAATGAGTAATCCCCACCAGAGTCAAAGTTCTCGCTTAACCTTCAGCTCTGGTACCAAGTGTAATGGCCCCGAGCTTCCGACTCCGAAAATCGACACTAATACATTTCTTGTATAAAGTACCGAGCAATCGAGTGTCGAAAATATCAGGCTGTTAGGGTAAAGAAGAAAAAGAGATGAATAAGAAATAGAAAATAACAGCACAGAATCTCACAATCGCAGCGGAACAAAATATAATATAAAATAACAGCATTTATATGAAGAAAAGCTGTAACTGTCAATATACATACAAGATATCAGAGAACAATTATCAACAAAATCATCTGGACAGTTATAATAACTTGTCCCTGAATATTGTCTGAACAATCTATACTACACAGCGGAATATAATCAATACGTCTCTGCCATCCAGCTCGTCTTCGGGCTCCAAAGCATCCTATCCTGAAATTATGTAATACACGGTCTGACCCGAGCATTACAATAAAGTAACACCTAAGTCAGGCTGGAAACCAGCGTGAGTATGACCAGCTTAATTTGAAATATCTAAGTTATAAAGTTTCTTTGAAAACCAAGGTAGCTCGTATATCCAACGAGTTTTTATCAGATTTAAGACCAAACACATTTACAGAAAATCCATCGATATTATAATAATGTCCGGATACAGTTCTTATTTATAATAATCCAGTTTACTTAATTTATTAAACTCCATCCTATTGGATTCTACAATCAAACCTGTAAAGGTTTGTAGTGATTATTAAATCCAAGTGGTTTCGGATAACGCTGATATCCGATCCCGGTCTCTTCGAATTCAAGTGATAAATTTGAAGGAGTAAATTGTTTATTTATTATTTAGGGCGACAATATTCAATATGGCAATTTATTTCAACCGTTTATTTCAAATAAAACATTTTTCATCATTTTAATCCAATTATTTTAGCTCGATTGGTCACTTGATGTCACCGACAAGAATAATTAAATTAAATCTCCAATAGAATTAGGCCATGATATAGGACGTTAACCAATTTAATAGTGTATAACAGATGTCAAAATAATTCACACACCAGATTTTTATTAATTCTTGATTAACCATATCCATTCACAAATTTATTTCGAATTAAACAATTTTGTTAATAATAAATTATAAAATACCATTTATTATTCATAAGATTAAATCATATAATAATAACAATATTAATTTCCATTAATTTGTAAATATTACGGAACTTTAAATTATGGATTTTAAAATGAAATTAGGTTCTAGTTAAGGGAAGGAAATATGAGTTGTTATATAAATGTGTATATATACACATATATATATAAATATAAATGTCATTGCCTTTCTTCTTTTCTTTATTATTTTTCTTTTCTTTCATTCTTATTTCCATTTCATTGCAACTACAAAAAGATAGGGGGATAGAGGATCCTCCTATCTTATTTCTCTATTACTTGTTATATATCCCTTAGGAACACCATTAATAAGAATAGAATATGTTGGGGTAGAAATACAATACTCTATCAACTTCAATAGCTTATCTGGGATACCCATAGATTTGAGCATATGTATAATGAATTTCTGTTCACTTTATCATATGCCTTATGTAAATCTACTTTAGACACATTTTATCAGCCCCTGGTTTGTTAGAATCTCTGATAAGTTCATGAGCTAAGAGAGAGTTTTCAAATATGAATCTACCTTTATAAAGGCACTTTGAATCTGGGAAATTAAATGTGGTAACACTTTATTTAGTCTCATGCAAATTATTTTACTAAGAATCTTATAAGAGACATTGCAAGAAGCAATTGGTCTATATTCCTTCACCCACTTAGGTTTTTAACTTTGGGGATTAAGGAGATGAATGTATGATTTATTTCTTGTAAAAGCTCACCATTATCCAAAGTTTCCTGATATGCTTGCAACATGAGACTTTTTAGGTGTATCCAGTGCACTTTGAAAGCTGCTGCCCCCATTCCATCTGGACCAGGCTGGAGT
This sequence comes from Allium cepa, assembly GCA_030765085.1. Lineage (NCBI taxonomy): Eukaryota > Viridiplantae > Streptophyta > Magnoliopsida > Asparagales > Amaryllidaceae > Allium > Allium cepa. The sequence goes on from CM060938.1 coordinate 847,367,301, forward strand.
CAATATGAATGGACTGTATAGCTCTCCACAATTCCCTTTCAATAATCCGAGCTGTGAGCATGGAGCAGCCTTCTTGAGTGATCTTCCTTCTACATTGAACAACAGTTAATTCTTGAGTTTCATCTCCATTGTATGGGCCCATAAAATATGATAAAGCATTGTCTTCTGTTTCCCTTAAGTTTATCACGGCATTCCCTTCCTCATTCAAGCAGTGTAGTAGATTATGATGAGTTCTTTGAAACATTTTAGTGTAAAAGAATTTTGTACATTCATCACCCTGAGTTAGCCAATTTTCTTTCGCTTTTTGTTTGATCTCCATGGCTTGTTTATTGAGCACTTCTTTCAATTTACCCTGTAACTTATAAAAGAATTAAGACTTTCGTTCATTAGATCCTTATCAAGCTTCTCTTAGATATCCTCCAATTGATTCTTGATATTGAGAATTAAGTCTTTGTTTTTGGGTCTCTTCCTGTTCCACTCCTTTAGTCTATTTTTCCATAGTTTTGAGCACCATAATAAACTTATACACGTGGTTCCCAGGAGGGGGTATAATACTCTCCATGTTTACGGCATCTTTGTATCCTTCTATTTGATTCTAATGATTAGCATATCTAAATGGTTTTTCGTGTTGACTGCTTTTTTCTTTGTTGAATTGAATTAATATGGGACAATGATCACTGGTTGAGCTAGGTAATACTGTTGTTTACTAAGTAGGATTTTATTAATAAGATCCGAATTGCATAAGGCTCTGTCTAATCTAGATGTTATTTTCTTTGCCTCACCACTTTTTCATGTAAATTGCAGTCCAGTATGGAATGTTTCAAGTAATCCACTGGCTGCCACACAGTCATTGAACCCCGCAACTTAGGACATCTTTAGGGTAACTCCCCCTCTCTTTTCCCTTGTCTTCAATACTGCATTAAAGTCCCCCATAACCAACCAAGGTATTTTGATTTTTTTAGAATAGTAAATTATTTGTTGCCACAACACAGTTCTTTCTGAAGCCATATTTTTTGCATATACGAAAGTGTTGTATAGCTCCAACCCTCCTATGTTTTTAAATAATATTGTCATTTGCTACTCTTTCTTGTCTATTAAGGGGCCATTCCTAACATTACTATCCCATAAAACATGAATTCCGCCCTTTATTTGTTGTGTGATGTTGTGCTCAGAGCTCCATTGGTTACCTATTCAATGTTTGAACATTTCAAAATTTTCTTCATTAAATTTGTTCTCCAATAAAGCTACAATAGAAGGCCTATGCAAGGCCCTTAGGTTGTGGAGGTCTAATCGACGAATGTCATTATTTAGACCTCTCACATTCCAGCAGAGTATTGTCATTTAATTTTTGTTGGTTTTGCTCCTTGCAACAGGAGAAGACCAAACATTTGCTTTCATAGTAGCAACCCATTTCTTCTTTTTTTTGGACTGTTTGACATACTGCTCATTAACCTCTATTAATTTACTGAGATCATCTTCATCTTCATTCTCTTCCTCAGACGATTCCACCTATATATTCGTCTTTTGAATTTACTCTAGAGAATCAGACATTATCTCATTCTGGTGCTGCTCAGCAAGAGACTCGAAAGGAGGAGGGGGGTCTGATTCAGACTGAAGTTCAGCCATTCGATCATGAATTGGAGGAACTACTAGCTCTGATCTAGAGCCCTCAACATTAAACGCACGTTGATTGTTAGATGGGGTTAGGTTACTAACTGCAGCTTTTTGTATGTAACTTTTTGTGGCTGCCATATTTTTTGGGTTAACAGTAGGAGAAATATTTTGTATAGATGTTGAAGTGTGAGTTTTTCCTTCTCCACCCAAAATTGTTCTGGTTTCTCTTTTAGATTATTGCAATGTATGTATGGATGACCAAAACACTTGCATTCACGACACCTAGGAGGCACAAATTCGTATTCGATTTCCTGCATGTATGTATTATCCTGTTTATTCATTACCTTGACTGTTTTAGGTAAATCACTTTCTGCCTTCAATTACACTAAAACTTCAGCAAATTTGATCCTTTTAACCTTTCTAGTGTTTTCATCAATATCCAGTGGTTTTCCAACCATGCTAGCAAATTTGCTGATCCATCTTGTGTTCCAGAGTGCCAAATTAAGCTTGTGTAGTTTGATCCATACTGGATAGGATGAAAGCATTTCCCTTTCGAAATTAAATTCTTCTTCCCATTTTTTCAAGATGATAAGTTTACTATCCATGAACCAAGGCCCACCATTTAAGACTTTTTTGTAGTCTTCTTCTTGCTCAAACTTTATAAGATAGAAACCATTATCCCTTGGGAAAATATCCCAAACTCCTTTTGGATTCCAGACCCGCTTAAGATAAGCATTAAAATGAACAATATACAGGTGTTTGCCTTCCATTTAGATATAAATTGAGTTTTTCCATATTTTTTGTGCTTTTGCATAGTCATCTTCATCAATTAGCTAATAGATTTCATCTCTGCAACAACCCTGTATTTTTTGATTATTTTAATTATATATTTTAATTATTTTACTTAAATTTTTGATTTAAAAACTTATTTTATTTATTTGGAATGATTAGAGTTTGTTACTTTAAATAAGAACTTTGATTTTGATATGAATTATCATTCCAAAACATGACTAAAAAGAATATTTTCAAAAAGTGTATTTTGGTCAATATGGTCAACTTTGACTTTTAAATTTAAAATTTGAAAATTTGAAAATTTGAATTTTATCTTTTATTATGAAAGTAACAAAAATTTTAAGAACACTGCTTTTCGTTTCGTTGAAATCTGATTTATAATGTGAAAGTTATGTCGTTTTAACTATTGTGTGAAATTTGCTGTATTTAACAAAATTGTTTATTTTAATTTATATAAAGAATATTTTATTTGGTCATGTAATGTTCTAATTTATGTTTATATGGGTATATAACGTGTATTGTATATATTTTGGTTTTAAAACATTTTTGAAAGTGTAATTGACATTTTCCAGTGTCAGTGGTATTTTGTTTAAAAATTTTAATTTCCAGTTTCAATTAATTAAAGAAATTCTTTATTTATTTTTCTATATTCTCAAGATCTTATTTTACTCTCATTCCCACTTTATTTTTTTCCTCATTTATTTTATTTATTTGACATTTTATTTGTTTCAAAGTGAAGTAGGAATTTTTCTACAGTTAATGGTAATTTTGTTGTAATTTTCATGCCCTGTTTTCAATTTAAAAAAAATTTATTTAGTTCTTTTTCTATTTTTCGCCAATTTAATTATTTATTTAATTTTAAAAATGATAACTGAACTATTTTATTTCAAATTTTTGCTTTAGGATATTTTTAAAATGAAGTAGATATTTTTCCAAAGCCAGTGATGATTTATTTGAAATTTTTGAACCCTGTTTTGAATTTTTAAGCAATTTCTTTTATTCTTTTTCTATTTTCTTTAAATTTAATTATTTATTTTCATTTTATTTCACTTTTTTTTGGTTTTCAAAGGTATTTGCTGAATTTTTTTTGTTTTATTTGAATTTAAGAAAAAGAAACATGAAAGGTTTTAGAAGCTTTATTAACTTAAGTCTTTTCATCTCCAATGTCCTTTCATTTGCCATAACCCCTCATTTACTTGCTTTGGCCATGTATTTTGTTTTGAGTATCCATGACTTTCACCCTATTTCTCATGCAAGAAACCATTCTTTCATTTTATTCACCGCTTCAAACATTTTGGGTAATGTCTTCCTCTTATTTTCTTCCTATTTTTCCTATGTATTTTGCCTTGTTCTCTCCACTCTTTTGCTCAGCCTCCTCTTGATTGTCATGGCCACCACTCCACCATAGCTTCCTTGCCGCCACTGCCACCTACCCCTCAGGTCTTGCCTATGGCCAAGACCTCCATGAATCAAAAATCCACAAAAAAAGCCAACCTATGCCTTAAAACTAGCATAGCCAACCACACCTTGCTTCATCACCTCATTGTTCACCACCACATCACCATAAGCCGCCGCCACCACCTTGTCTTGACCTCCCCTCACACTCCAGCCGCTGACAAGACCTGAAATGTCAAGGCCAAGCCCAACTACACATGGCCGAGCCAATACATTGACCAAAACCTCCACTATTTGGCTTGCCTCTTCATATTCATGTGATTGTAACTCCTCTACATGCCATGCCTTGTAGCCGTGCACCCCTAGGTCCAAACCGAGCCAAAGCACGTCCAAACCTGAGCCAAAACATCCCCTAGGCCGTGCAAGCAAATGTAGAAAGCAAGGCAAAAGATTTGACATTCAAACCTCTTTTCATTTAAAAGTTACATCATTTCAAAGTATATTGAATTTATGGTTTGTTTTGATTTTGTTTGGGTTGTAACACAAGATTTGTTGCTTGGATTTGCTCTCCACTCAAGCCCGAAGTCTTGTCATCGTGCTTTTGATTCCGTTGTGTCATTGGTTTTGCTACCTCCAGCATTTAGAGGTGAGTAAATCTCACACGACACTATATACTTATGCAATTGTGAAGCGACAACATTTGAATGTGTAGAATTATAAATGATGCTATAATTGCTTATGATTATTTATGTATAATGTTAAACCTGTTAAATTAGATGTCATATCACCTGTTAGTGTTGTATATTATTAAACTGTTCATTTATATCTGTTTATCACACTGCAAGTTCTCTGTTAGATTAGAAATCACTATGGGTTGAACTGATACATACTCGAACGGACTTTAGAATAGGAAAAAATCGTTATGGGCTGAAATGATAGGCCTAAATGGTTTTTAATTATTTATTTTTGACTTGGGACTGTGGGTTTGAAATGATAGAACCTGGATTTTATTTGTAAACTGCAGATTGAAATGATATATATCTGTATCAGTTGACCTAGGTTAGAAAATGATATAGAGGCCCGTGGTTATTTTTATAAAATTTTCTGGAATTTTAAATATTTTTAAAAGTGTGTATATATGAAAATCTGATTTAAATTGGATTTCTAAATATTAAATATAGAAATTTGGAATTTTCGATAAGTTAAAAATGTTGGAAAAATGAATAGCGACATTGAATTATGAAAATATAACTTAAGTGGAAAATTTGAATTTTGTTAAATAAAAAATTTAGTTATATAAATAAAATGGAAATTAAATCTGATTTGAGAAAAATGGAGAAAATTTAAGTGTTAATTTGTTTATTTAAAAATGTGAAGAATTAGAAACTTTTACACTTGAATTTATTAAGTAATTTGGTGAAATTGGATTTAATTATAAGAAATTTATTGTATAAAAATAATATGTTAAATGATATGTTAATGAACATTTTTAAATGTTAAAATATGATTTTGACAATGTTTAAAGGGTTTAAAATGAAGTTTATCAATTGCTGAAAATACACTAAAATCTGAAAATCACTATTAATATCATTCAGAAATGCTATGGCTTCTGTAAATGAATTAAAACTGAATAAAAGAGGCTATTACAGCTGTTTTGAAATGTTGTATTGCTGCAGTTGAACTAATAGGCTAAAAACTTAACTCAGGTCTATTATAGCATTTCTGTAAATGTTGTGGTGTGCTGATGTCTTTGCTAAAATGAATTAAAACCCTTGTTTTGAAACCTGAGCTATTACAACATTTCTGAAAGTGCTGTCTTTACTGTTTTAAACTAAAATTCAACTAAAACTAAGTTTTAACAGCAGTTTTTAAGTACTATCTTTGCTGAATTAAAATGTTTTCAAGTATAACTTATAGCAGCTTTTTCTAAATGCTGCGAAAGGCTGAAATTTTAATAATTATGGGTTTTGACTTAGTAAATGAGCTCAGAATGACTTGAAACTTTAAAATTTGAATACTTGACTTGAAAGAATAATAACTCCTCTTTTAAATGATTTAAATGAATAAAAATTTAATTGGAAAATAAATCATTTTAAAAGGTGATTTGAAAGGATAATAAATGAATGTTATCTTGAATTTAGGAGGCTCCTTTAAGTTACTAGTACCTTTACTACAGTTCATTTGAGTTGGTTTACATTGTATAAGCATGTATGTCTTGACTAGAGTGTTTGTATTTTTATTTACGCTTGGGTCAGCCTAAGTATTCACAGATTTGGATTTCCATTCTTCGGAGATTTGGAATCGCTGGAGATTATCTACTTGTCTAGTTTTATCTTTTTCAGTTTGTTGTTCTAACTCAGCTCTTGTATTAGTATACTTCTATGCATTGAAACTTCTGTTGTATTCTATTTCTTCTGTTGTATCTTAGTAACTCTGATATATTTATATAGTAGCTTCATGAACTACTATATGTTTACTTCTGCTGCACTATTATTACTCTATGTCTGTGATCTGTGATTTTTATTTACTGTATATTCTGAGTTTTGCCAAATTTTATTTACAACGCGGTATTTTGAGCAATTCAAGTCTGACATGTGCGGATGCGAATGGTTGAAAATAACTGGTTGTTACATTTGGTATCAGAGCTTTGGCTTTGAGGCAAAACTTAGAATATAAGGTAAATTATTTATAGAATCACTTTCGTTCGAGTTTGAATCTTCCCTTATTGATTTGAATTTCCTTTGAATTTTGAAACATTCCCTACAGTTCCGAAATCCATTCGTGTCCCTCACTATTCATCTTCTTTTGATTCTGGAGTATCCCATTACCCCGCTTCGAATGATCTTTTTAGTGAGTCGGCGGTCTCGCCAATTTCAAATTGAATTGTAAAAGGGGAAACTCCTTTAAAATTAGCATCGATTCACCAGGGATTTATATCTATCTTTGGTTTAGATCCTAATATATTTTGTTATTCCAAACTCTATCTCTTGAGATCGAATGTAGATTTACCCCAGAAAAATCCACATTGATCTTATTCTTTAAGTCACGGTTGACCCGGTTAAGGTTGCTGGCCATTTGCTTAAGCTTACCATCTCCCTACTCTGTTATTTAATCATCTTGTCTTTTGTTCCTAATCTATTCTTCCAAACATTTTGAATTGTACCTGTAAATCTATAATTAATGTTTTATTTTATATTGTGTTGTTTGAGTTGTTGATGTTGATTTGGATTTTCGATCGATTCGTCTGATCAATGCTATCGATATGATTTCTAAAACACTTTGACAAAACAAACTAACACAATATTATTTTAAAATTTGATTAATGAAATAAATTTTGATATATAAGTAAATTTATGGAACTTAATAAATTGATTTAAACTGATTATTTGAAATGATAATACTTGATTTATCATTTATTGTTCTATAAATGAATTTATAAATAGTTGTTTATAAATTGATTTGGGAACTGAAATGAATTTAAAACAAGAAATTTGAGAATTTAATTTCCGATGGTTTCAAACCTTGTGTTTAAGTTTTAAAGTATATTATTTAAAGTATTTTCGAATAAGAATATGTTTCCAAAGAATTTAAAGTTTAAAAATCAGTGCTCTTCTCTTTGTCGCTGGAAAATAATTTCGGTGATGACCGCGACGTCATCGACATTCATTTTCGAGTTTCGAAGTGAGAAGACCGTTCTGTAGTTTTTCTACAGTGTTGCTTTAAGAATTTAATATATTTGAATTTCTAAAATAAGACTGGATTTATAACATATGCTAATATATGATTAAATTTGAATGAATATACATATAGTATATGTGTATTTATTTATCTCAAAATGGTTTGAAGGAAATCAGAAATTTAATTCTTAAATTTTATTTTAAAGAATAATTTCAATTATAAAAAGAAAATCAAATTTTTGGATGAATATTCAAGCATGAAATGATTTAATTGTAAAGTTCTATTTGTATAATACAATTGCATTCAAATATAACTTACCTTAATTTCAGAAGTTAACATTGTAATTGGATAATATACAATATAAAAAGATTTTACAAATAAAATTTTTTGAGTGGTTATAATAAGTGTTATACACTTAAATTTTAGTTATAAAACGATTAACAGAGGTAAATATAATAAAGGGTAATTGAATAACTTACAATAAAATAATGTTAAAAGGACTAAAAAATAAAATAAAGAAGTTATAATAAGTGTAAGTATATTTAACATAAGTGATAAGTATATTGAGAGGAATAAATTTAAATTTTATTAGGAATAAAGAAGAATTAAATTTATTAAGTACATTACGAGTATAATAAATGATTATTTTTCAAACCCATGGTTTTAAAATTGTTAATTTAAGGCAATTGGATGATAAGATAATGAAATTTAAGATAGTTAAGATTTATTTAACTTGTGTAAAATTTATTTTCTATTTAAGTTGAAATTTCCATGGTTTCAAACTTATTTCCTTATTTTGTTTTTCAAACTATCTTTTGGTTGTCCTTATCTTGCTACAGATTGGTATAGGCATCTTTCTATAATCTTTCTGTTTAGAAATCTTTCTATAATCTTTGATAATCTTTGGTACTCATTTTGAATCCATTTTTTTTTTCGTGCTTCTGTTCTTGATTCTGGAGGATCTTGGAAAGATCATCTCCATCTTGTTAAACTTACCTGATAACTCAATCTTTTTCTGGTATAATCACAATCTCCTTGTCATCTTGTCTTAATCATATTTTTCTCTATTTTTTCCTGTGCTTTTCCGTACCTCATTCTTTTTCAGGGATGAAAAGTTTTGAGTGGAGGAGAGTGTAACAACCCTGTATTTTCTGATTATTTTAATTGTATACTTTAATTATTTTAATTAAATTTTTGATTTAAAAACTTATTTTATTTATTTGGAATGGTTAGATTTTGTTACTTCAAATATAAACTTTGATTTTGATACGAATTATCATTCCAAAACATGACTAAAAAGAATATTTTTCAAAAAGTGTATTTTGGTCAATATGGTCAACTTTGACTTTTAAATTTAAAATTTGAAAGTTTGAAAATTTTAATTTTATATTTTATTATGAAAGTAAATAAAATTTTAAGAACACTGCTTTTCATTTCGTTGAAATCTGATTTATAATGTGAAAGTTATGCCTTTTTAACTATTGTGTGAAATTTGCTGTATTTAACAAAATTGCTTATTTTAATTTATATAAATAATATTTTATTTGGTCATGTAATGTTCTAATTTATGTTTATATGTTTAAATAACATGTATTGTATATATTTTGGTTTTAAAACATTGTTGAAAGTGTAATTGACATTTTCCAGTGTCACTTGTATTTTGTTTAAATTTTTTAATTTCCAGTTTCAATTAATTAAAGAAATTCTTTATTTATTTTTCTATTTTCTCAAGATTTTATATTATTATCATTCTCACTTTATTTCGTTCCCCATTTATTTAATTTATTTGACATTTTATTTGTTTTAAAGTGAAGTAGGATTTTTTTTAGAGTTAATGGTAATTTTGTCGTAATTTTCATGCCCTGTTTTGAATTTTAAAACAATTTATTTAGTTCTTTTTATATTTTTCTCCAATTTAATTATCTATTTCATTTTAGAAGTGATAAATAAATTATTTTATTTCCAATTTTTGCTTTATGATATTTTAAAATGAAGTAGATATTTTTCCAAAGCCAGTGATGATTTATTTAAACCCTGTTTTGAATTTTGAAGCAATTTCTTTTATTCTTTTTCTATTTTCTTTAAATTTAATTATTTATTTTCATTTTATTTCACTTCGTTTCAGTTTTTAAAGGTATTTGCTGAATTATATTTTGTTTTATTTGAATTTAAGAAAAAGAAATATGAAAGGTTTTAAAAGCTTTATTAACTTAAGTCATTTCATCTCTAATGTCCTTTCATTTACCATAACCCCTCATTTACTTGCTTTGGCCGTGTATTTTGTTTTGAGTAGCCATGACTTTCATCCTATTTATCATGCAAGAAACCATTCTTTCATTTTATTCACGGCTTCAAACATTTTGGGTAATGTCTTCCTCTTATTTTCTTCCTTTTCTTCCTATTTTTCTTATGTATTTTGCCTTGTTCTCTCCACTCTTTTATTCGGCCTCCTCTTGATTGTCATGGCCACCACCTCCACCATAGCTTCCTTGCCGCCGCCACCACCTACCCTTCAGGTCTTGACCATGGGCGAGACCTCCATGAACCGAAAATCCACAAAAAAATCCAGCCTATGCCTTAAAACTAGCATAGTCAACCACACCTTGCTTCATCACCTCATTGTTCGCAGCCGCCACCACCATAGGCCACCACCACCACCTTGTCTTGACCTCCCCTCACCACTCCAGCCCTTGACAAGACCTAAACATGTCAAGGCCGAGCCCAACTACACATGGCCGAGCCAATACATTGACCAAAACCTCCACTATTTGGCTTGCCTCTTCATATTCATGTGATTGTAACTCCTTTACATGCCATGCCTTTTAGCCATGCACCCCTAGGTCCAAACCTGAGCCAAAGCATGTCCATACCTGAGCCAAAACATCCCCTAGGCCATGCAAGCAAATGTAGAAAGCAAGGCAAGATATTTGACATTCAAACCTCTTTTCATTTAAAGTTACATCATTTCAAAGTATATTGAATTTATGGTTTGTTTTGATTTTGTTTGGGTTGTAACACAAGATTTGTTGCTTGGATTTGCTCTCCACTCAAGTCCGTAGTCTTGTCATCGTGCTTTTGATTCCGTTGTGTCAATGGTTTTGTTATCTCCAACATTTAGAGGTGAGTAAATCTCACACGACACTATATACTTATGCAATTGTGAAGCAACAACATTTGAATGTGTAGAATTATAAATGATGCTATAACTGCTTGTGATTATTTATGTACGATGTTAAACCTATTAAATTACATGTCATATCACCTGTTACTGTTGTATATTATTAAACTGTTCATTTATATCTGTTTTTCACACTGCAAGTTTCCTGTTAGATTAGAAATCACTATGGGTTGAAATGATACATACCCGAACAGACTTTAGATAGAGAAAAATCGTTATGGGCTGAAATGATAGGCCTAAACGGTTTTTAATTATTTATTTTTTACTTGGGACAGCGGGTTTGAAATGATAGAACCCAGATTTTATTTGTAAACTGCTGATTGAAATGATATATATCTGTATCACTTGACCTAGGTTAGAAAACTATATACAGGCCCGTGGTTATTTTTATAAAATTTTCTGGAATTTTAAGTAATTTTAAAAGTGTATATATATGAAAATTTGATTTAAATTGGATTTCTAAATATTAAATATAGAAATTTGGAATTTTTGATAAGTTAAAAATGTTGGAAAAATTAATAGTTCATTGAATTTTGAAAATATAACTTAAGTAGAAAATTTGAATTTTGTTAAATAAAAAATTTGGTTATATAAATAAAATGGAAATTAAATCTGATTTGAAAAAAAATGGAGAAAATTAAAGTGTTAATTTGTTTATTTAAAAATGTGAAGGATTGTAAACTTTTACACTTGAATTTATTAATGAATTTGGTGAAATTGGATTTAATTATAAGAAATTTATTGTATAAAAATAATATGTTAAATGATATGTTAATGAATATTTTTAAATGTTAAAATATGATTTTGACAATGTTTAAAGGGTTTAAAATAAAGTTTATTAGTTGTTGGAAATACACTAAAATCTGGAAATCACTTTTAATAGCATTCCGAAATGCTATGGTTTCTATAAATGAACTAAAACCGAATAAAAGAGGCTATTACAGCAGTTCTGAAATGTTGTAGTTGCTGTAGTTGAACTAATAGTCAAAAACCTTAACGCAGGTCTATTATAGCATTTTTGTAAATGCTGTAGTGGGCTGCTGTCTTTGCTAAAATGAATTAAAGCCCTTGTTTTGAAACCTGAGCTATTACAACATTTCTGAAAATGTTGTCTTTGCTGTTTTAAACTAAAAATTTAACTAAAACTGAGTTTTAACAGCATTTTTTAAGTGTTGTCTTTGCTGAATTAAAATGTTTTCAAGTATAACTTATAACAGCTTTTTCCAAATGCTACGAAAGGCTGAAATTTTAATAATTATGGGTTTTGACTTAGTAAATGAGCTTGAATAATTATGGGTTCCGACATGTGCGGATGCGAATGGTTGAAAATTACTAGTTGTTACAATCTCCTTCAGTTATTGGTTCAACGTAATTGACCGATCCTTTAATTTCAACCTTATTACCGACAATATCAATCTAGAATTTAGGGTTTTGAACATATTTTTTTGGATTTTGTAGCATCTTAGCAAAAGTTGATCTTCTGCCTTCTTTTTTCTTTTTCCTTCCCCTTCCTTTTAACTTCTACCCATCCATCATCATCAACGTCCGGCTCGATCTCTAGAGCAGAAGGTCCGAGAATCGTAGGGTTTGTTGTCGCCATCATCCTTAGTGATTTATGTCGAAAATAGATAAAGTTTTTTTATGTGTGTGTGTGTCCATATATATATATATATATATATGAATTTTAGAAAATCCGGCTTCGTCGATAACAATTAGGGGAATACACGTTGGTCTGCTATAACCGAATTTCCAAATTATGCCAACCCTTTTGAGCGACTCAATGCGGCTGCTAAGACTCAAATTACAATATAGAACAAAGTATTTTATAAAATAAACACCTACATATGCACAAAAACAGCGCATATTGAAATGAAAATAGGAGCGTTGTGCAGTAAAATAAAGATTTTATAAAATTCAAGAAATATGCAAGGTTAACTTGTTATATTGTGAACTAAAATCAGTATGAACTATGGTTATTTAAAGATAAATTATACAATTTTTCACACAAATCATAGATAAAATTTGTATTTAAATCATGTGCATTAAATACCTTTACCATTTTCCTTAAATTCTCTGTAATAATTTGCTTAATAAAAACATTTGTCATATCTCTCCTCATTAAACCAGTATCACTTAATATCCAACTCAACGATCAAACAAAATTTTCTTTTAGTTTCGACTTTTTATTCATTAGTTTATTATTTTCACCTTACTTTTTTATATAAACATTGACCATAAGTTTTTATTATTCCAATCGTAAATTAACATAAATATTTTTTAGAGTATTAATCCAATGTTGATACTAATGTTTTTAATATTATTCATTTGCACATCAAAATGTCAAGATGTTATGATATTTATAACCAAATCAAATTATTATTAATGTAAGGTAAAATGTATAATCATGTTCCCTTATAAATAGAATATGTAATGTTACCTTTCTGGCATAATCAAATATGTAGAATATAATATTTCTTATAAAACCATAAAATACATTACCTTCACAATACTAAAGTTGGTTTGCTGATAAAGGATTGAAAAATAGTAAGGAAACATTTGTTAAACTTATGAAACGATAAACTTTATATTTTCCCTTATAGAGCTAAGACTTAGAATGCTTCTGAACTATTTTTGAAAAAGGAATTACGTAGAAGGAAATGATTCATTAAAAGTTAATTCTGTAATCTATTAGCATGAAAGTAGATTATCATGTATTGGATTCTTTCCTTAAATTTAATTTCAATTAAGGATGATTAGTTACAACTACTTTTCAATTTTGTTTAAGTTAAAATTAACTGGAGCTAAAAGCATTCACTTCTTTTTTAAGTTTCATGATAGTATTATTTATATGATCTTTCCTATTTGAAATTGGTTAACTAATAAAGATTATCAATACTATATAAACACATTCATTGTACGTGTGTGAATAAACATCTGTAAAAATTTATTTTGTTAAATATTGTAAGAATGTGCACATAACCAACCGTGTTTAGTGTTCAACCCGTTAAGATAATAGTTATACCGAGAGTCATATTTATGCTTAATTTTGTAACATAAAATTTAAAGTGGTAACCTTGCTATAATAAAAACTGTCAACTAAAGTAAAAAAATATGTTATGTAAATTGTTTCTATTATCTAATAAATATATAAAATTTAAAATTTTGGACTAAGCATATTTCTGATAGTTTAAAAGTGTTTTTAAAATAAGAAGTATCATTAATTCGACATGGTGCATTTTGAGAAAGAAGCATCTATAACACGAGAACACTTTTAGTTTGCGAGTAGCTAATGGGAATGATAACGACTAAAGAACTAAAAAATATCGCACCACCTACATGATCCCAATAAATTAATATGTGAACAAATACCGTGCGAGAGTGAATTTGTAGATAGTTTCATATGAAACTGAGAATAGAAGTGAATTATGCTAAAGATATTTACAAATTCAAACTAACGTAGAATAATTTACAATATAAATTTATGATATATTTGATTCAAAATTAAGCTAGAGAATTGATTACACATTGATCCAAGAATTCGTTCTCCCTAATTCTAGTTAAATTAATTGCCTCTAATTTGAGAATTCAAATTACATATAACTAATTGAATGTTAAAAAAGGACAAAATATGAATTTATATATCACGTTAAAACATAGCTTGAAAGCACTAATAATACCAATAATCTCTCAAATAACAAACATGTAAAATTTAAATCAAGCGAATTACATGTAGTCTCTAATATTTATATATTATTTTATAAGAAAAAACCCGAGGGTACTTTTCTACAATTTTAAAATTGACCAAGGTTGAAGGTAAGATTTTTAAAACATAAAGCATTAGAAAAAAAATCAAAGCTAACATTATTTTCAAAACAGAAAGCATAGATAATTAATGCTTTCACCAGTTAACATTTTCCTTTTGAAGCAGCATACAATTTGAGTTTAGAAATGTTGAAATAAATTCAATCTGCATTAGGATAGGAAATGAAATAAAGAATTATGTAAAACCCATCCCAATTTGTAGATGATTAAATCATATACAATGATTTCACATACACGAAATTATAGAAATGAATATATTTATTATTTAAATAAATATAAAATTGTACATAGAAATATATATATTTATCGATATATGCAATAGAAATTTTAACTAATTATGATAAATACATTTACTATTTTATATTTTAATCCATCTGAATAGAGAATTATTTTTCTATTCTATTACATTTACTTTTTCTTCAATTTCAATTTTTATTTAAAGAATTAACTACACATTAATAGTTCAATTTTTATTAATCTATTTTTTAAGCCAAACATTTAGGTTTAAAAACTAAAAGCGTGAAAAATGCAAAACCAATTTTTGGAAATTGAAAGCATAAATGAGTATTGATAGTTTCATAACTTAACCTACCGACTTTTACAGCTACATATCATTTATGTTAATAAAGAATTTTAGTATATTAGCTTGAAAATTGACTTGTGAGCTTTGTACCTTCACTTGAACATAATTATGGTTTAGTAGAAAATGTGCAAATAATATGAATAGGAACACCACAACATGATTTAATAAAGACAAATTTTGAGAATTTGTAATTAAGTAGAACTAAAAAGCTAAAATGATAGAAAAAATCATGGGTGTCATAGAAGGAAATAAGAATGTCGCAAGGAGAAACATGTGAAAAAAAGAGCTAATCATAATTTTGACATTATTTAATACCAATAGAATTAAAAAATACTATTGTAGCTTAAAATGTAATATTTTCTTATAGATTTAACATAACATAACATGATAACTGTATGTAAAACATAAACCTTGTGTCGGCTATTTTTGGAACAACCCAATAAATTTTTTTCTTTACTCCACACATATATGTAGACCTAATTACCAAACTAATACATAAAAGTAACATAATTTAAAGCGAAATAATGTATCATCGTAAAGATGTACTTGTAGATACACATAAAGATACTAATTTTAAGGAATTATTTTCGAAAGTAATTATAAAGGATTAATTGATCATAGTTTAATTCTATAATATATTAGCATTAAAGAGAGTTAATATGTAACTAATTTTCTTATTAAATTGAATTTCAAATGAAATAGAATCAATTATATACTTTGAATCCAATCTGGTTGAAACCAATTAATTTGTTATAACAATTGCATGATAATAATATTTGATATTATCCTATTTATTTAAAATAGTTTAATTATAAATATAAATATTATAAATAATTACATCTTCAATTATTAATGAACATTTCCATCTTAATAAAAATAAAAAACATTGTAACATAAAAAGAACTTCATAAATGAGAAAAAATAAATTTCTAATTGTTTTGTAATATCACTAAGAATTTGGTAGAAATCATGAATGTGGGTTTTCTGTAAACATTTGATAGTATATTTAACGAGTAATAGAAAAATATATAAAGCTTAGATTGGTTTGATAATACCCAAATTTACAAAAATAAGTTCAAGTGACTAAGACTGTAAAAGGAATTAAAAAAATAGGTTTGCAATATACAGTTTCAAAACTATACTTTGTACAAAATTGTAAAGTTGCCTGCTGAAGATAATAAAAAAAATGTTACTTGTGCATTTATATTTTTTCCCTAGACTATTCTATGACGAATTAGTTTTTATATATTCGTTTACTTTAGGTATAACTTTTTTCTCACGGCTTGATTTTTTTTTATATATAGAACAACTTAAAGTTTATTGGTATCTGTATGTTAATGAACATAGCAATTCTCCTCAAAACCGAAGTCATAATTCTCAACAATAAAAAAATTCAAATGAAAACGGATTTTGATACATGTGGATTAAAAAATAGTTCAACTTTACCTATAAAAGTTTTTCAGAATAACTAAATATTCTAAGATGTTTATGCGTTAATAATGCAATAAAATCTTGTTGAATAAATGAAGTAAACCATATTCATAAGCATACTAATCAAAAACATAAGATAAAAACATAATTATGCTAGAAATTTTGAATTAGAGACTGAAGTCATTATTTTAGGACAATAACTATGGAAACTTCGAAGTAAAAAGAAAAATAGGCAATGAAATAAAGATCTAACTTTTAATTCGAATCCTTCAATCTAGTAAGCCAAGGATTTTTGCGGATTTTAGATATACTTTTCATAAAATACCAAACCTACATGTACTAAATAGAATATCAACCATTGCAAATCACGAATAGTCAGAAATAATTATGCACTATACAAAGGCGAAGAACTATTAATGAATCCAATCAAACTATAGTCATGTTTATGATATTAATACACAAATTATTTGGAAAGGAACTCTAGTTTGTTTTATATTGAGAGTTAAATTTTGTTTAATGAAAATTAAGAATGGGAAGAAACAAAATTGTGAGAATTGAATTTTTTATATAAATAAAAAAAAGAAAGGGAAGTAACAATTTCGTGAGAGATAACAAATTCAAACTTGAATTAAATGAAAAGTTAGTAATAAAATAAAATTTTAACCTCTAATTCGAATTCTTCAACTACTAAGCCAAGGTTTTTTACGAAATTTAGATATACTTTTCATAAAATCCAAGTGCTAAATGCACCAAGCAGAAAATCAACCATTGCAAAACATAAATATAACAAAAATAATTATGGAGTACACAAAAGTGAAGAAACTATTAATGAATTCAACTAAATTATAGTCAGGTTTATGGTATTAACAAATTATTCGGAAAGGAAATCTAGTTAATTTGAATTTTATTAAAATGAAACTTGAGAAGGATAAGAAACAAAATTACAAGAATTGAATTTTTATACAAATAACTAGAGAAGGGAAAGAAACAAATTTGCGGGAGATAACAAATTCAAAATCGAATTAGAAGAAAGGCTAATTCTATTTAAACCTATAAAGGTACTGAGTTGCCTCTCAAAAAACAGGAAAAAACCTATATACCAATGTTTTTGCTGAATATACCCATTCTATTGGCAAATTTTCCTTTTATACCCTTGTCTAGTGAAATTGATTTGTTAAAAATAATCACCGTATAAACAACCATCCCACTTGCGAGAATTTATTTTAATCCACGCATCTCACCTACATGGTTGTTCTATATATCACACGTTTTTGCTACTTGATTTTCCATTAAATCACTTAATTGTACTTTTACAGATTATGAATTTTTAGATTTAAAAAAATCAAAACGTAAAATTAAAGTTTTACCTCTTCTAGTTCCATTAGATTTTTATCATCATCGTCACAGTCAATCAGTTCAAGCACAACATTTAAGAATTACCTAAAATTATAATATTATGGATTTTTGGATAAGAGGAATATAAGAAGGTAAATATGATGAGAGATAAAAAGATGTATGAATGACATATGGATAATTTTATCCTAGTTTATTTTTAAAATTTTAAGGGGCTATTCAGCATCTCTATGGGTTTAAATAGAATTAGCCTAGAAGAAAAATAGGTAATAAAATAAAAATCTAACCTCTAATTTAAATTCTTCAATCCAGTAAGCCAAGGTTTTTTTTGCAAAACATGAATGGAATCAAAAATAATTATGGAGTATAAAAAGGTAAAGAACTACAAAGAATTTAATCAAATTATAGTTATGTTTATGAATTAATACATAAATTATTTGGAAAGGAACTCTAGTTTGTTTTATGTTGAGAATTGAATTTTGTTAATATGAAACTTGAGAAGGAAAGAATTTTCTTCTTCTGAGAATTGAATTATTTAATATAAACAACTGGAAAAGGGGAAGAAACAAACTTGTTAGAGGAGGAAGAAGAAACTAAATATGTGAAATAAAGGAGGAAGAAGAAAATGAAGATTGAAATAACCGAGGAAATAATATATATTTTCTTGCATTTAAGATGTAGAAAAGAGGAAGAGAGCATTAGTTGGATTATTTAGAAATAATGAATGTAGAGAGTGAGATAGATAAGAAACCGAGTTACCTATTTGAGGAATTATTATAGTACGGAAAAAAATTAGTTCTAAAGTAGAATAATTAATTTAATGTGGGTAAATGAAATTTTCCACTTGAATTGACGGGAGAAGAGTATTATGAGTGAGAGTGAATGAGAGATAAGAATATCAAAAATATTTTATTCTCTTTTATTTATATATAATAGAATAGATTTGATTATTATTTTTTAATGGAGGAACCTTCGTGAGTAAATGTCAATTTAAACCTGTTAAAACAATATAAGTAGTTTTAAGGATTCATGTGTGTGATTATGAGTAGTCCAATTGTGTGTTAAACGAAACAAGCCGCACGAATGATTTTTTCTTCAAAAAGCAATTCATATGCTCATTCTTTTCTACTTTCTTTTCTACTAGTACATGAATTATTCATATTCAAATTATAGAATATAATATTTGGATATGTATCATAAGATGGATCTCTTGTAGTGAATGAGGTTTAGAGGTTGGGTATGTACCATAAGAAGAATATGTTATCAAAAGTTTTGATAAATAGCATATATTTTGATCTCTTTTATAATTCAGATCATTTCAGCCGGTTTTTAATGATTTTGTACTGTGTTACATTTGTTCTTTTATACTATTCAATTTTCATGATATAAATTGGATATGTATTATAAGTCGACCCTTCGTTTATGGATTGGTAAACGATGCATATATAGTTTAAATTTAAATGTCTTGATATGATCGAGTAATGTATTTAGATTTCATGATTTGGATATGGATATTTTGTCGCTAAGTTTGAATGTGCATTGTCTGATTTCTATTATTAAATATCTCATATAACCAAATTCTATATTTATACACACTCATGTACATACACACACATTTTAAACCTTACCTAAGTCTAAACGAACAGTTGTTGAATTTTCGTTTAGCTATTTTTTGCTAGGTTTTGAAAGTCTGTACTTAATCTATATCTTCCAATGAAAATTATGAAGAGATCTTATTTATACAAAAATGAGAACTGAGATATGTGGAACTTAAGCAACATCCCTCTTTTTAAAACTTGTTTTATATCTCTTTCTTATAGACTATTGTATACATTACCTTTTTTATAATTCTTTTTTCCTACATCTCTCAGTTCTAATTTAACGATGGCTATCAAGTCGTGTATTGGATTTGGTACTCCGCTTCTATTAGTCCTAAAGATTGATTGTATTTGTTATGTAGATATTTAAAAGTGAAATTTAGGTTACTCACAAATTAACTATGAGCTTTTTATTTTCGTCTTCTATTTTTCTTCCATTTTTTTGTTTTTCATTCCTTCCATGTAGTTTCCTATTTTATTCATACAATGATCGACTTTGATTATACTACGTACTTCATTTAATATTTAGAGAAATCAAACCAATGTTTTGATCCAATTTCCTTCAATGTTAATTTTAGCGCCTAACTATCCATATGTTTATTTTTCCAATTTCCTTCTAAAAGATAAATAAAAAATTAATGGTCAATGATAAAAAAAGACAGGCTTGCTTCTTAGAACATTCGCAGTGGCCGCCTAAGAGCTTTTCCCATGTTTGCTCTATTACTCATCAGCTCTCCATTTATCACAACTCAATGTGTTGTGTATCATTTAATAGTATGAAAGTACGGCAACATACATTAGTTTTCTGCTTAAATAAAAGCACAAGGTAAAAGAATTTAACTATTTATTTACTTATTGCACTGTAATGATCATCATTTATGACGTCCATGATTTATGCATTAACGCACTTAGATTTTATAAGCATCACGAATGATGATTCATAAGGTAGTATATAAACAAACATATCCGTTGTAATATGTCTTAACTATGGCACAATAGATGGAATAAATATATAATATTAAGATAAACATGTAAAAAATTAAAATGCATATCATATAAATATGGGATATAAGATTCAGCATCATAATTCTACTATCAAACGGCGTTCAAATAATACATTAAATATCTATACAAATTTTCTTTTGATACAAGTTATATAACATATCAGTAACACAAAAATGATGGATAAATGTGATAATAACGGTAATGGATACAACATTAAAACTTGCCTTTATCTATCAGAATTCCTCGTCTAAGTAACTCATTAAAGGAATGGATAGAGAAAAAGACACTTAAAGTCTAATGAACAGAAAATATCACTTATTTGTATGACTATCAATACACTAATGCACCATGTATAATGTCAAATGGTATAAGACGAGGTAATGAAACCATACCTCAATTTGCACCTTCACATGCATTTAACTAATTATTACATTTATACTATAGTGCTATGTAATACATGATAAATTTATCAACTGCTAATCATCACGTTGACCGAACATGATTTAACCGTGTCACACTAGGTTAGTGTGCCATGTTTCTCTTGGTAAGGCCAAGGCTCGTTTAATTTGGTGATCAGTTAGCAATAATCTTACGGTACTTTACTGCATTATCTAGCATCTAAATTCGTATTGAATGCGAATTAATACACACATGCACAATAAACACCATTTTTTTATTAAGTGGATTTGAGGCTAATAACTGTTGCTATAAAGTAACCTAGGACTATTGCCTTAGTTAACAAGATAGAACGTCACTTGTCTTTGAATTAATGTTTCCCAACATGAGCAATGGGATCACCATGACTTTTCTCTACAAATGAGATATAAACATCAAATATCAAGGGTATAACCATGAGATTTGGACTTACCATGTACATGTATCATATGGAATTGTTATAGTAATATGTTAGTCATTTTTCCTTAAAGCCACTAGATGACTCTATCAAATTATCATACAAATCGAAGTGCTTCTCGAACCATTATCGCGGTCTCTATATCACATAACGTCCATCATGCATTTCCTTAGACTTAGGGTACTGTAAGGACAGGGATTTCGACCCTCGAAAATTGACACTAATATATCCTCTAGGCGGAAATCCAAGTTTTGAAAATCTCGATTGTTAGGAAAAAGAAAATAAAGATAGAACAAAATCTCACACGAATAGGATAACATATATCATTTCAACATATAATCTTTACAGTGGAAAATTTTGAATATAATATTAGAGTCTAACCTAGATTCAGCCTGGACAGTTATAAACCCTCTATCCCTACAAATGCTGAAAAATAAAAACAAATGCAATTGATGCATCATATAATAGAATAAGTCCATACGTAAATGAAGATCTCTAGCTCTTCTCTAGAAACTCCAAACGTCTTCAACTAAACCTGAAACTACTCGGATCTGACCTGAGTATTAAAAATACTCGGATCAGGCTTGATAAACCAGCGTGAGGCACTCGAATCATAAACATATGATAGAGTCATAGATGGGTACTAAATAAAACCTTTAGAATAGTATCTCATAAGACCACGCCGCTTATAAATGTGGATGGGTTTTTACCACACAATAACAAAAATACTTTATACAGAAAATCACTTTGATATTATTATTAATGACGTCAGTTTGTAAACACTTTCAAATAAATATACATACAAAGAAAGCGTCAATACCCGGACTATGGTAATATATTCGGACTAGTCAACGAAATATACTGGATGTAATATAGGATACCAAAAAGGTAGCTGAAATGTTTGCAAAGCATTACAGCTATTTTGGGAAGATAATCAAAACCGTAAAGCTCGTATGTGGAATTGAATTTCCAACATGATAGGGAACTAGTGGCTTTTCCGTCGATCCACGCATAATAACCATAGTTCCCATGGTGGCTTATGACTTTTCTCAAGCTAAACTTGGAACCACCCTTGCTACACTACTATGGATCAAAGTATTACACAGTGGCTTTATGCGATCTCCGTCAGCCATCATACCAATCAATTTCATCATCTTAAAGAAACAGATGCCTTTCATTTCTCATAACCGATAGCATGAAATATGTCCTGCAGACCACATAGTATCCCGTATCATTTCTGGGATGTGAGGCTCATGAGGTTATGTTCCACAACATGCTTTTTCACAAAGCCACACTATTTCCTAAAGCCATGCTTTGATCATAATAGGTTCCCCTTTAAATGCCACATTGCCATTCCTTCAATTACTATTGACTTTATGAACATATAATATTTGAGCTCGTACGTCTCAGAGAATGGTGTTAAGCAAAGAGAAGTTGCCTTCTCCGCCACCAAACAAATGTATGTCTGTAAATTTTTGATCTTAGAAATTCAATGTCAGACATTCATCCATACAAGTTTGTTCTGGGACTGAAAGAAAGCGAAAGCACTGCTCCTATACATCCTATCGGGAATTATCCCTAGGATTAGTAGCGACTAGTCCTTATAATTGAAGATTTAGAAACATGACAGGACTATTGCTATAATAAATATCTCTATATTGGGAGAGACCCATAGAACGTCAACAAGCAGTCCTTCTGCTATGAAGATCTTCGGTCTTCAATACAACAAAGATTTTAGAATTCATACAGCACAACCATATAAATATAATATGGGGTAAACCCCTGGGACTCATGATAGCGATCCCTACATCCTGAAGATCCCCGGTCTTCAATAAATATTATCTTCAATATTTCTTCACTTCCGAACATTTACATTGGTACGAAATGGTTTTTGGGTAGGAATCACCCAAATTCGACATCGGTTTCTCCAAACCAATCATCTATTAAAAAGATGTTAAGTTCATATGTTATTATCAATCATCATTCAATTTAATTCATATTTTTATTCACTCATAAATATCTTAGAGAGACATATCACTTTAAATTTTTCCACTTACATTCTTAACAATATATTGAATCATTAAGTCTCATTTATCAAGTCTTTTGGTTAATTAAAACCTTTTTAAAATCTTGGAATAATTTTGAATAATTTCACTTTTTTACTTTGGAATTTTTTTTCCAAATCTCATTTGTAAATCATGTTTATCTTGGAAAAAAAAGTCCAAGTCTCTTATCTTTTATCTTAGGAAAATGTGGCCTGAGTAAATCAATTTAACCATCCCCTCCGTCAGGCTAGACCGTGTAGCTAAGGAGGGCAGACAGCTAGTTTCTCAAACATTAACTTAAAGACTACCTCTCTGTCACCCATAAGGTGGTCAAGTTATTTGATCGACACTAATATTTTAATATACTTAATTTACTTTAAATTACGTTAGAGCATCCAGGCTTTCCCTTCGATCTATTCAATTCCTTGATCGGATTTCCTATGACACTTACAAATGGAACAAATGTATTAGTCGTTTTCGAATACTCGTTTCTAGACCTCTTAATCTTTTTTAAACTACTTAATTATTTATTTGAAAAGGCTCACAAAAGATTCAGGGATGAATAATTAAATTAAAACCATGTTTGCAAAAGTTATTAAAAAGTGCTGCAAATAGTGTTTTAAAAGCTTATTTGGTTAAAACAACGTTTCTATCACTTTGGAAATCCATATTTATAACTTAAGTCTCTTTTAAACCATTTAAAAAAGTTTGTAAAATTTATTTCATATTTTTTAAACATTTAAAAATATACATTTTAAATAAATTTGAAATTTAAGTTTTAAACTGCAAAATGGCGATTTTTCTGAAAATTTCTTTTGGACATAACTCAGACTCTATTAAATGAAATATTGATTTTTTATTTTTCATTTGAAAACTAAGGTTATAATAGTCCGGAAAATTCTTATCTCGAAGAATTCAAAGTTATATTCCATTCCCAACATTTATTTGAATTCTATGGCGTGAAATCACGAACTACCATTACACGACGTGCCTAGTTCAGACTTGTTTTTCAATTTCTTTTTCAACTTCGTGGAATCATTTTTAAATGTTTATAAAACATTTCTATATCATTTTAAAATCATTTAAAAAAATACTTTTCGTACTTAAAATCATCTTCCATTTCATTTCATATTATAATATTATATTGTTATAATATTCATTTTAACTCTTTTAAGATGTTTAAAACCAATAAGAGGCTAAACAACTCCATATACATATTATTTATGGATTAAGTTTCCTTTTAACTAATTATGGTTAATTACAAACCATTTCACTTATTATTTATCCAACCAAGTTATCAACCATATCACAGCCACATAACCAATCATAATATCAACCACATTATCATCCAGTATTAAACATTTAATCATCTAATATATTTAAACTTTCAAATCATTATATCTGGAATAATTTCGAGAATAATTTGTAAAATTTGAGCACTCACCGTTAATCAAATTGTTTCACTTCTACCAACATTCATTCAATCCAACACCATTTAAACTTTTGTTAACTTCAAATAACCATCATCTACTTCATTCCTCCTTGCTTTATGCTCTCGACCACACCCTACAACATGCTTTGTTCTCGGCCATAAGCTTTTCCGTCACCCAAAACGCATGCCATCTCCTCCAATCAACTCCATAGTGTTCGGCCTCACCATGTTCCACTCCTCCTCCATTATTCTTTAATTTCTTAGATGCTACACCATGTTCCAATGGCATTCTAAGGTTTTTGGCAAAATTTGGTAGAGTTTGAAGCTGATTTGATACGATTTGAAAAAAGTTAGTAAAGAAAAACAAAAGAAGAAGCCATGAATTTCCAGAAGAAGAAGAAGAGAGTGATTTGTGTGAGAATGGAAGTGGTATGCGTGGAAATATATAGCCTCTAATCCCTTAACCCATAACTGTGTCAAATGACACAAATACCCTTTTTAACCTCTAAGTGAAACATACTTTTTGAACACTTACCATCTTTACATCATATCATTAGTTTATGTCATCTTACTCAATACTTAAAGGATGAATCTAGTTGGAAAAGTGGACTTAGGTGGAGATTTGATTTGATTTGCTTTTGTTTTGATGTGATTTGATTTGACTTGTGTTGGATTTTGTAAGAACATCTTCTTTAAGTGCTTTTCTTTACTTAATTAAGCACTTAGCTTAATTAACCCTTTGTTAACATAAGTGAGGTGTTTATTTCTTTTGAATGTGTTTATATAATAACTATTCATGTTGCAAAATGTTTACACAACTTATATTGAACAAAATACTGATTTTTGACAAAACATTTTCCGCTCACATTCTTTGTTTTTAATCAAACTATTTATTTATGTAAAAAAAACTTTAAAATAAGTTGCTGACCATCTTTAAAAAAATTATAACAAGTTTATTTTAGTTATAAAGCCATATTTAATCATATTAAAATCCAGTTGTAAAATACGACGTCGATTGGTCAAAGTACGATTTCTATCTTTATAAAACAAGTATATATATTTATAAAACTTTTATCAATAAATCATTATCATTTTATAACAATTTAAAAATAAATATTTATCACTTAAAATATAAATTGAACGTATATCTAATTTTATCGAAAACCGACTTTCGTCGATTTTTCGATGAAACTCCAAAATCTCTTATTTTTCTAAACCAATTCTATAAATAAGTTCACCATTCTTATTTATCACATAAAACATGATTATTTAAGTTCGAAAATTTTATATATAAACATTTAAAGTTAATTAAATATCTCATTTAAAAGTGATAAAATTACCGATCGTTACATACTTCTCCCCTTAGAAGAATTTCGTCCTTGAAACTAAACCAAAACGCAATAATACTTGCTCAAAACAATCTTTAAACTCAATTCCGTATGATATACACGGATCATCCATATGCGGTATCTTATTCGATCTTTTATTTAAATCCATAATTTACTTCCAAACTAGTATTGATCCCCCGATCCTCTAATGCGGATTTTGATCAGGCTCTTTGATCAGGAACCTTCGTTTTCCTTAAATAGCTCTTAACTATGATAGAAAACTTAAGTATGCAACCATAAACCCTCTTCAGTGTCCGTCATCAAGAAGTGAGTGATAAATCCTCTTTCAGACCGGTGAGAACACCTCAAAGTTCTGTACTCGAATGTTAGATCAAAATCGTGTGAAGAAAAGATCTACGTACCTCATATGTACTTATTAACATTCAAAAATCTTTATGAAAATTTTTCGTTAAACTTTTATCTTTTAAAAATGTTTCTTTATATCTAAATACTCTGAATATTTATTTTAAAATATTTTTCTTAAAAGAAAACATTTTATCCCCAAGGTATCATTTCAATTTTAAAGGATAATTATCTTTTATTTTCCAAAAATACAATCAACTTCTCTCATTATAATATATTCCTTTTTGACCATTCTTGATATTAACTTATCAAATAATAATTCAAAATTATCATTTTAAATTATGGAAAATTATATAGATTGAGTAACTCTAAAATAATACCAAGGAACTAGGTACTACCAATAGTACTCTATATCCCCTTAACAAGAAGGGTAATACTAAAGAGAATTATTTATCATCCGAATATATCTATTTTCCATTTTAGCTATTTTAAGCCACTCAAACTAGTTATAATTTGAGATTTTTTTACTTCCAAATTTCTTATTTGAAATTTCTTTTCAAAAATACATTAAAGATTATTTTGTTTATAAAACCCATTTTGTAAATTCCTTTTATAAAATCATCTTATATTAACTTACTTCCTTTTAAAATTTCATAATTCTTTTTCAAAATAACCAAAATTTAGTTTCTCAAAATTTATATAATATATTTTTCACATCCATCTTTTTCAAAATTATTTTATTTATGCAAAATACATTTTTATACCATATGCTTTTATTTTATCTTATACAAATTCATTAACCTTAACCCTATATTATTATCAAACATCTTGTAGTCAAATCGTGAAACATAGTTTATTAAGCGTTCGTTCGATCAAAAAATGGTAATAACTGAATATGATCATTCCCTTAACCATAAACTGGCACACATAAATATCTGTATCTTTCGAAAGATATTCCTTTATACTTAAAGTATAATCCTTTTAAAATAGTGTGTCGATTTGTCTTGTTTAAGTGTTTAGAAACCCTATCGATAACGGTGATCAGGCTCATCAACCAGAACTATAAACACTCAACAAATAAATCAACACAAAACATTTTATATCGGATAACAAATACATATTCATATATATGATACTCTTAAACCCATTCCAGGGTGTTACAAACCCTATCTCTAACGAGTCACTTATTCTAAGGTATTATGTAACGATCAATATTTTTGATAACTAAAATATTAAATTAAATAAGTTTTTGAAACTTAATATCGTGAGAAATTAAAATTTATGATTTATTAATGATGAAAAATAATGAGAACGTGATTTAATAATGTTGTTTGAATGTTATTTACAACTATTTTTAATGTAATTTCAATCAATTGAAATAATTGTAAAGTTAATTTGGTTATAATTGTAAGTATGGAATAAAATAAATGTCGGATTCAATGTTAAAATTATCTATTATTAATTGAAATAGGTTTATTATAAAATATAAAATCAGTTTTGGTAAGTAATTTATAATCTTGGTTGTAAACAATAAGTTAATAGATTTGAATCAGTAATGTATAACAATTGTTTTATTCTCACCTTAGTATATAATCCGTTGAAATTAAATTGGTAATTAATGGAATTAATGCGATTGAAATATTACCATTAATATGAGTTAAGATGATAACTGTAGAATAGGAAGGAAATAATTAGAAAACTTATGTTAAAAGAACACTCAAGGTAATGGTTGAGTTAATAGAAAGAAAATGTAATTCAAAATAATAGAATTTGGTTGAAATTTAAAATATAATAAACTAGAGTTTATTACAGTTGTAATTGAATGTAGAAATTAATGTAATTTTTAGATATTGGAATTAACATGGATATTGTATTCTAAGAGATTATTAAATTCCTAATTAGTCAAGAATGTAAATTGTTAGCTTTTGAATTTAAAATTTAAAGGTGATTAAATTGATTTTTAAACAATAATTCATTTAAGTAACGTGTAAAATTAGTCTTTTTATGCACAATCTCAGATTTCGACGAAACCAGTTTCATTGGATTTGCAATAGTGAATTATTAAAAGTTTTGAAGTTTCGTAGTGATCGGACTTATCGTTTGATCGTGTGAGCTCGAAACACATAGAAATCAATTAAAAGAATTCGAATGAATATAATTCGATTTTAATAGTAACCTATGAAAATGATTGAACTGAGCCTCGAAATCTGTTCCATTGCATTAAGAAGGCCTTTTACATTAGGATAGCCTGTCGGCATGCTTCATTGGAGTTTGGGCTGTTTTGGACCTAATCATATAAATACGGCACGCAAAATGAAACGATATATTATTAAAATATTCCGAAAACCCTAAATTTTCTATGGCTGCTATCTTCCTCTTTTTCAATGACCGAATATCTTTGGACTTTTTCCCTTAATTTCTCCTTATTCGTTCAAAAAAATCGAAATCTTCCAAAAGCAAAGTTGTAGAGCTCGTCGAGCTCTACACATCAAATGGTTGATTCGTGTCGAAGCATCATGAAGTCGCTAGAATCTGGCCTTGAAGTAGTGGCATTTTTGCATTTTTCGAGACAAACGGCAGCAGTCAATGGAGCGAGATTGCCGGTGATGGTAGAGAGGGAGCAGGTGCGCGCTGTGGTGGTCATGGATTGGCCGCTGGTCATCTTGAGTCACATGCGTGTGTGGGTTTGATGCATGCGTGATGGGTTTGGATTCGAATAGGAAGATAAGCATTGGAGCAGGTAGGGTTCTTCTTATTTTATTTTATTTTAAATTTTGTTAAGTAAAGTTTTAAATTTATGATATTAATTAAACCATAACTTTTCTATACGAGCTCGGATTCATGTGCAGTTTCTTCCATTGTGATCATATCAAAATTATAGACAACATAAACTTAGTTTGGTCAACTTCTAAAACTATTCAAATTTGGGTGTTCTTTTGGATTTTAAATCGACTGTAAACCTTCTTATGTTAGTTGAATTAAATTTATGACGTGAGAAGAATTTTATTGGTTGTTGTTTGATAGGTAGGTTGACATTTTAATTGAAATTGAATTTTGTTGAATTAAATTGCCATTTAAATTAATAGTGGAATTGAATTGCCAGTTAAATACCTGATATGGATAACCAGTTAATTATTTTTATTGATTTGCTGATTTGGATATAGACTGTGATGGATGTCTATTTGCTGACATTTTGGATGATTGGGTGTTTATTTATTTATTTTAATCCCTTATATTGCCCTGCATATTAATTGAAAGCATATAAACTATTATTTGAATTATTTCGAATCAATTAAAAAGTAGGTTGAAATGATATATACATATGACACTTTGATTTGGATTGAAATGATATATATCCATCCTTATAATAAAAATTGAAATAACTAATTACTTAGCCATAAGGTAGAAAATTATGTACGGACACTAGATTAGTTAAACTAAATGGTTTTAAAATCTTGAATTTGGATTTTGATTAAATGTTATTGTTTAAAGGAAATAAATTATGGATTTATATGAATTTAATTATTTTCTAATTCAAGCTTTGAAAGTTGAAATTGAAATGGTTAAAAGAAGTTGGTTTAAAAATTAAATTAGAAATGTAAAGTAATAATTGATAAATGACTTTAATTTGGAAAATTGAATTATTTCGAAGATTCGAACCTTAAATTGAACAATGAAGTTAAATTTGATTTAAGTGGTTTAAATAAGTAAATTGAAATTGGGGTTGAAATCGATATGAACTGAAATGGTTTAAGATAAGAATTGAATTTAAATCATTGAATTGAATTGTTGAACCGAATTTGAAGTTAAAAATGAATGTTTCAAAAATTTAGGTTATTTCGAATTGAAATTGAAATCAAATTGATTTGGAACTAAATCGAAATTGATTCATTTGAATTGAAAGAGAAAAATTGAGTTTTGCTGATTTTAAATAAGGATATGGTCCAGATTTGTTGAAATGGAAAGAAATAGTTTGATCTGATATTATTTTCAAATAATTTATTTTAGTTTAAAATCAATTATTTTAAAATTCAAATTATTTTGATTTTTCAAAACTATTTTACTATATAAACCATTTTCAATACTCAAACCATTTTATATTATACTATTTTAACTGTTTTGAAATCCTTAAACTATTTAAACTATTTATAACTATCCAAACTATTTTCTAAAATTCAAACTGTGCAAAGTTGAAATGTTTATATTTGAATTATTGATTTAAAGGCGAATGTGGTTAAATATGTTATAACCTACGTTGGAATTTGAAATGATACTTTTTAGTGAAATGATATATTTTGAGTAAATATGATGGTTTTGAAATGAAGGATTTTTTTTGAATTGAATATGATGTTTTGGTATCAAATATGAATTGGTTTTGAAATGTAAAAGAACCAACTGGTATGAAAAATCACGTTTGGTTGTTTAAGAGACCGGGTCCTCTTATTGACAAATTCTCGGTCAATATTGAACCACTTTAACAACCGTGTACGTGGTGGATATTATCCAGAATAAAGTGGTTGAATTGGAGGCATTTGTTGGATCTGAAGAAAGAGAACGATGATGGATAACCTTGACATTCGAGTCATAATTAAAACGACTAAAACAGGAGTTATACTGGGCTAAGTGGGGTCGCTTTCCCTATCAGGCATGCTTCTTCGAAATCATATCTGTTACTTTGTGATTGATTGGTGGCCACCTTCGATTTTGAATATAGGAGTGTGTCTCGAGGTGGGTGGTAGTAGCTGCTACGCGTTACCACTAGTCCACGTGTGCAAAATGGTAGAATCCTATCCTGGGCATTGCCTCGCGTGCCTTGTCATATTTATCCTAATTGAGCTCACTATGACTTTGATTTGTGTCGTACCTATGAAGTGCTCCCTAAGTATCCAACCCGCTTACGGTGGAGCTTACAGTACTGTATAGACTACACTGCATATAAAAATGTGTTAAGGGGATATGAGTAACACCTTAATACTATTCTAATACTTTACTTTACTGTTATACATTACATATATAACATATTTTACTACATATAGATAGTTTAACGGCCTTAGGAGATGAAATCCCGAAACATCTCTTAAGTTATTGCATGCATGTTATACACCGGATAGGAGATGTAAATTCCCGTAAATATCTCTGAAGCCATTACACTCATATTTGCTTATTGTTGATTTAACCTACATAAATCTTTTAGTTCTAACTTGAGTATTTTGTCTTTTCATTACGCTCGGATTAGTTGAGCTTTTCAGTGCATTGAAGACCATTTTATTTTTGGAGGATGAAGATGAAGATTGGTATACTATTTATATATATATTCCACTGCATCATGTTGTTCCGCTGCATTATCCAATTATACTTGTTGTATGTATAACTCCGATTGTATTGTAAAGTGTAATCAAATGTTATTTGTAAAATCGCTTCATGAACTGTTTATTTGATTAGTATATTTTTTCATTCCACTGTGAGATTTTGAGTTTTTTTTCCTTCTTTTCTCTTATTTTCTTATTTACCCTATTGACAATCCCCTTTTGAATGGTTTGAGTTAGACATGTGTGGTTTATTGTCGATTTAAACCGTCCAAAAAGGTTGGTCGTCATAGTTGGTATCAAAGCTTTGGTCTAGCAATAACTTTAGCTTTATGGGGTTTGACTCATTAGAGATAGGATAGTAATACCCTAGAATGAGTTTGTTTGAGTGTAAATATATGTGAGTGCATACTTGTTAGTGTTATCAAATGTTTTATATTGTGTTTACTTATCCGTTGAGTTATTTATGGATTCTAGTCGGTGTGTGGGACGTCATGTTATCGATAAGGGTTTCTAAGCTCTTAAACGAGGCAAGTTGGCATAATATTGTTTTTAAAATATGAATATATGAAATAATTTCATCTAGTACTATATTTTTTACATAAAAGGATAATTTTTATAAATGGATATGGTTGGATGTGATATGATTGTTTGTTAGGAAGTGAATTCTATAGATATTGATTTACAAATAAAATGAATTTAATTGGAAATTGAGAACTTAAATGCTGGTGTTTGAATTTGGTTTTCTAAGATCTTGGAATATAATATTAGTGTTATTTGGAATTATTTTCGGATATAAATATTTTCAATGTGATTTGAAAGAAATGTTTTAAAATAATTTTAAAAGAAAATAAGTTTTGTACTCCCCATTTTTTGTCGCTGGAAAATAATTTCGGTGATGACCGCGGCATCATCGACTTTCATTTTTGAGTTTCAAAGTAGGAAGACCACTTTAGTAAATTTTGCTACACATTTCTTTTGATAAAATAAATTTAATTTAAATTTCCGTGTATGCTTTGCTGTACAAAAATATAAGTATGTTGGGATGATTTGCAATGAAATTCGATATTTAGTTCTTAAGTTTTCTGTTAATCAATGATTTTCTGTTATTGTAATAGAATGAAATCTTGACTATTTTGATAAGTTGGAAATTTTCAAAAAAGGTTTGAAATCTGAATTAAATGGTAATTTCTTAATGAAAATATAAAGAAGATGGGATTTGTATCTTATAATTTAAAAGATAATGAAAATTAATAAGATGTAAACTATTGAACATTTTTGTTAACAAAAGTGAATAAGATAAATTCATATAACACTCAATTACATTCTAAAAATATATATATATAACTTACCAAAAATGTTTAAAAGTTGAAATGTTAATATGAATGTAATAGAATATTATACAAATAAAAACTTAATAATAAAAGTGCTTTAAAATGAACATATGTTTATAAATAAAAGAATTAAGATGTTACAAGAATATTATAAACTTAAGTTAATGTTTTGAAGTGATTTATAATTAAATTGAATAGTTAAAAGTGAATACTATTTAAGTAAATGATTATAAACATAAAGAAAATGATGAAATGATTCGAAGTAGTTTTAATATTATATGATACTATATATGAAGAAATAAATAGGAATCAAAGAATAAAGAAACTTAAGTATGAATTGATTCACTAATAAATATTAATATTAAATTGAAACTAAGTTATATATAGAAACAAATATGAATTAAACTACAAGGAAAATTATGTAATACTTAAAGAATTTATTCATTGATGGTTTTAAATATTGGATGGGAAGTAAATTGTGTAAGTAATAAAGGTAAATTTGTATGAATGAATGTAAATAAATGAATAGTAAATGATGTGAAAGGAAACAAATAGAATACACTTAAATAATATTTAAATTATTGGTTGTTTTGGCTTATGCGACACTTAGAAAAGGAAACTTCTAATTTTTGAGGTTTTATGAACAATCTATTAAGTAATTATCTAAGGCCGTTGAGCGTATGGTACACTTGATAGTTTAATTATCATCCTTGTATGATGAAAAATTTCTAAACTAAACAAACCATAAGTTTTGGTTGCTATGGATATGGGATGGATCCCTTTGTTGCATATGATGGTCGTGCTGTTTTTTTTGCATATGTTTTGTGTTGTATTGCTTTTGTGATAGATGATAACAACTAAAATATTACTCTTTTTACATAATTTTAACTCTTTTGGATTGTATAAGTGAAATACAGGTTTATGGAAGCAATAGCTGCTGCTTTTGGTTTCATAAATAAAGTTGGTTGCTGACAAATAGGTACGGTTTTGTAGTATGGTTTTTGAAACGATATTTTATTGTTTCTCCCATGGTTTAGGATGTTTATTATTGAAATATGACATATATATTGTTTGATATTATTATTTTTGCAGACCTAGCTACGCAAGGGAGACTCTGTCGGAATTTTTCAAAAAATTTAGGACTTAGAATTTATTTTAGTGAAAACGTGGTTATTTTCAGAGTTATGCTAAAATTTACTGATGTAAATTTAATTTTTTTTATATTATATCTAGTTTCTTAATTCCTTCTTATTTCTTTTCGAGGACAAAAAGTTTTGAGTGAGGCAGAGTGTAACGACCCGTATTTTTGATACCTAAATATATTAAATTAAATAAGATTTTGAAAATTAATATTGTGAGAGATTAAAATTTATGATTTAATAATGATGAAAAATAATGATAATATGATTTAATAATGTTGTTTGAATGTTATTTTCAACTATTTTAATGTAATTTCAATCAATTGAAATAATTGCGTAACGAACCGGATTTTCGACTCTTGAAAATTGACACTAATACATTCACTGTATTTGTAGCACCCCACCCCGTGGCCACATTAATAAAGAGAATAACAGGGTAATTCTGTCTGCTAATGTGGAGAATAGGGCTGGTTAGGAGTGATCATCTATAATCTTGTCTTAAACATCTACTGAATACGTCAATAAATGCTTTTTTTTCTATCTCTCATGGATCGACATATCCAGTACATGCTTAATATAAAGCTATAGGTGGCTAATAGGTATATCAGAACAAAGTACAATAACAGAATGCATATCATGTCACATAACAGTAAGCATCATACATATAAATACATATACACTGATACATCCCATTACAATGCCAAATGATACACAAAAGTGGTTCAGAAACCACCATGCTATATACATCTAATCAAAATACATGTCAGAGTCAAGCGGAAAGAAAGATAAACTACACAAAAGTGCTAGGCTGATATCCAAGAAGATGCATCAAAGCTAAGTTCCATAGCTGAAAGCTAACCTAAAACAACTCGGTCTGACTCGATTATAAAATACACAGGTCAGTCTAGTTAAAACAATCGGTTAATAAGAATAGATGATAATATAAAGCATATGATACAAGGAAATAATAATTCTTCTCATATGAGAAGAGATAATAGCAAAGCATATTCATATCTTAAGTGAATAAATATCACTTAAGCATAAAGAACCTCTAAAGAAGTAACTCAAAATAAATCAAATATAATAGTCACCTCAAATCATCGGCGATAGACAAATTAGCTATAAGGGTTTCTCTAACCTTATCTCTTAAATAGAAAAGAAAACCTAGAATGATAAATCTCAAAATGTAGAAACCTCAAACACAAAATACGCCAAAATGGCGAACTCGGATGTCTCCAAAAGAAGAATAAAATCTCAATCTCGAAAATAGAACCTAACGGCCCGAATAATAAGCCCAACAGCTATAAATAAAATATGGAACCTACAGCCCAATAATAGCCCGACGGCTGTAAAAAGAGAAAGGACCCAACAGCCCATTTGTAGCTACAAAAACCCAGATTGGACCCAACAGCCCAATAAAAAGCCCAACAGCTGTAAAATATGAAAGGACCCAACAACCCAATCTATGGCCCAACAGCCTGCCAAGTATCGTGTAGTAGAGACCCGTGGCCTCTTTTAGGACCCAACAACCCCTAAATAGTTCCTCAGCTATATATATAAGTATGTGTACACTAGAACCCAACAACTCAATACTGGCACTCACTTATGAATGTGTCACAAACTCTCAACTAGGAATCCGAAAGGCGCTAACGTGCATCCCATACCACATGTTCTCACTAAAGGGTTTACTAACATTTAGTCAATGCCAGATTAGAAAACACAAAACTTGTCTCGCCTCATCGACAAGTATAAATAAACCTCGTGATGGTTCCTCATGAACCATAAATCTCAAAATAGGAAATCACAAACTCATAATTTGCCTCATATCATCGGCAAGTATAAAAATATCATGATGGCTCTCATCTACCATAACTCCTAGAATAGAAGATCTCAAACCACAGAACTCACCAAATATTTGCCATCCCAGATAATTCCTATAAATAGGAATTATAAAACTCAAAATGCGCCATAAAATGGCAAAACAACTCAGAATCGATAACCTATAATAGCTTCGATCGTACAAGTCCGAAATTAACCGAAACAGTAAATGTATGTGTCCTATACCCCATGTTTTACTAAATCATTTAATTCTCTTTCTCGTACATTTGAATAGTCTAGAATTACATATTTTATATTTAAAATAATTCATTAGAGAAAACTAGCTTTCAAAATAGTTTTCCAAAAATGATTATTGAAACCAATATTGGAAATTCCTTTATTATAAGAAATAAATAGATTCTGTATTTGTATTTTTTAAAAATACTAATAGTAATAATTTGAAATACCCTTTTTATTTCAAAAATTACTTCAAAAAGATTTAGAGAAAATCGTGCTCGAAAACAATGAAAAACAAAGAAGATTCCTCAAAACCAATAATTCGAATTCAATTCAAATTTAATTCAAATTCAACTCAAAATCAATTCAAATTTGAATTTGAATTTCTCCAAAATTTAACTAGCTTATTGATAGGTATCATAGCTCTTAAAAACATCATAAAAACATCATCAAAATCAAGCAAAATAGAGAACAACTAAGCTAGAATAAGCATCACATTTCACACAACACAAGAGAAGAAGGCCCAGACCAAATGCCTTAGAGATCAACCTCTCTCCCCTCTAGGTCGACCTAGAGAGCTTGGGGTCGACCCCTAGTTCAACATGCATGTCAAACTACGGCACGAACTTTGCCCAGTAAATTATTCAGCCTCAACCTGATTTTCCAACGCGATTTCCAAATAGCAAACGATGATAAAAAGCAATGAAATTTGGCACGCATGTAATACAACATCCAAACTATAATCTAGAAATGATATGGAAATAAGTCATCAAAATATCAAGAAATTATCACTACCCAAAGATGCAATAGAAACAAGATTGTAAACTGTAAATAAAACTTGACAAAATTTGTTACAACTAGCTATTATCTTCTAGATTTTGGCATTAGCAGGCAAGATTCAGCTAAAGTTGTGAGTTAACAAACTCACCTTGCAATAGAGAAGACAAAATCCGAATTTTCTTGAAAGATTTGATGTTTTTGGATCAAGAAC
This sequence comes from Allium cepa, assembly GCA_030765085.1. Classification (NCBI taxonomy): domain Eukaryota; kingdom Viridiplantae; phylum Streptophyta; class Magnoliopsida; order Asparagales; family Amaryllidaceae; genus Allium; species Allium cepa. The sequence continues at coordinate 847,404,596 of CM060938.1, forward strand.
AACTTCAATTTCCTATAAGACTCAATATACGGACATGTAGGGAAACAAATAATTACCTGACAATATAAATTCTAAAATTTGGATTTTCGATGAAATATTTAGTTTTGGAATGGATTACCTTCTAATTTCTCCTTATATTAGCTAGAAACAACAGTTTATTGAAGAGAATTGAAGATTTATAGCCTTGAATTTGAAAAATAGTGAAATTTCTTATTTACTGGTTTCTTTCTTTTTTTAGAGAAGAAGAAGTGGAGTAGAGTACGTACATGTAAGTTTCTCACTTCTCATTTCTTATGGTTACTTCTAATTAATGGGCTTTGGACCCAATACGATAAATCAATTAATCTATGTAATATAGTTAACGATAAAACAAGTCTATTTACTTATGTAATAAAGTAAAACAACCTTTTCTTCAAGTTTTTAATACAAATAAAACATGTAAACATACTTACATGTTTAAATAAAATGTTTTACACTTAATAAAAAGATACATTTTAGTTTTTAAATGTTTTTGTTATTAAAATTCTTATTTTACACGAAAAACCAATTTTACACTTATAAATACATAAATCAACATTTTTAACTTCAAAAATTCTATAAAAATTATTTTTTTCCAAAGAAAAATATAACAAACCACTTTAAACTATAATTCATAATCAAAACATATTTTTAAACCCAATTTCACCTTTTTATTAAATATAACACACTTTTTCAAAATTAATTACTTCTTCTAAAAATTACTAAAAGAAGCAAATGACAATAATTAATAAAATTATTGCACTATCACCAAATAAAAATCATCTTCCACTTATTAATAACTCAAACCATCATAATAAAGTTTCTAAAACTTTATTTTCTCATTTATTCCCAAAATTTATAATTTATTCCAAATAAACAACATAAATTTTCAATTTATTATTAATTCTCAATATTAAATTATAACTACCATTATAATTTAATATTTACAGGTAATCACTAAAACCAGGGTTGTTACAATATTACATGCCGAGCAATCGAATGCCCAAAAACCCGATAGTTAGGGGAAAAGAAATGGAAGAGGTAGAAGAAAATAGAACAACAAAATAGAATCTCACAAACGCAGCGGAAAAATATATAATAGATAATAACATATCTTTATATAAATAAAACTACAACTGTTATTGATACATATCATCATCAGAGTACAACAATTGACAAATGAATACTGGACAGTTATAATAACTTGTTCTCACAAGTGCTGAATATACAGCCCATAATACACAGCAAAATATAATCAACCACGTGTAATACGTCTTCGTCGTCCAGCGCGTCTCCTGAGCTCCATAGCATCCTAACCTGGATATGTAATACTTGGTTTGACCTGAGCATTATCACCCGAGTTAGTCTGGAAAACTAGCGTGAAAAAACACACTCAATTTGAATTATTAAAGTTATCAAAATCCTTTGAAAAACAAAGGTATCTCGTAAGACCACGCCACACATAAACATGACGGGTTTTTACCTTACGGTAACCAAAACATTTTATATCAAAATCATCTGATATTATAATAGTGTCTAAGTACAAATGCTTATTCAAATAGCCGAAATTGTTACATTATTAAATTCCAGCATACTAGGCTCTACAACCAAAACCGTAAAGGCATGTATTTGAGAATGGATTGCATACAATGACTAGGTATTAGGGTACCACCTATCACAGTACAGTCTTGAGAAATGTACCAAGGACCTTGCTGGGATCCCCTACAACACGAAACCGGCCTTATCCCTAACCTAGATAGAACCGAATATGTTACCATCCTAGGTGTTCCTATCCTTATCGGGAGATCTTTTTCCTGTACCATCTTATCCATAATTAATAATATATTTGAGAGTATCTAGAAAGGTGATAACATACCCTAATTGAGTGCGACCCACTTAGCCTTGCTGCATCTCCCTTGATTTTTAGTCATTCCAGTTAATGATGCTTGAGGCTACAATTACCTTTTTAAGGAATTTTCTCTTAGAATGCTCGTTGTCCTCTAATGACAATGTACTGATAACATTCATCCATACAAGTCCGTTATGGGCTTGAACGAAATCGAAAGCACTATTCCTACTACATCCAATTTGGAATCATCCTCAGGAGTGTAGCGATTAACCCTTGCACTTCAAAGCTCCATCTTCGATTCTCTGCTCTTGTCTTCACTTCGTTGGAACGAAGTGGTTTACGGATAACTTATCTGATGTCGTTCTCTTCGAAATAACGTCCGATATTTCCGGTAAACTCAACCCCGGTTCTTTAGGAACTAAACATACAAAAATAAGATCGTAGATCATCTCCGAACCATTAGTGGTCAGATTTCCTTATCATCATCGTAGAAGAACGAAACGAGTTTACATCCAATATAACACCTTCGACAGTAACTGTACCATATAACAACCTTGTTTCTCCTAGATATTTTCAATTTTATATTTTGGGTCCAGATTCGATAGTCGGTTATTTATCTATCTAATAAACAATCAGTCAACCAAAGAGTTTATTTTCCACTAAAAACACTAAGACTCGTTTAATTTAAATTTTAATAAATTAAACGTCTTTATCAAAATGTATATACTTATCTTATCAGAGTAAGTACGTTCACTAACCATTCTTTTCGAACATATTTGAAACCTTTCTAAAATAAATATGGAAAGCACTATGCAGTATCTACCATAGATCCATAGCTTAATGTTTACGTCTCTATCCAGAGGAATCCAAACTTAACTGTAGGCACTCTTTGCCTCTCGATTTCGCTATGAAAGTATACCATTACTTTCCAAAAACTTTATATAATAATTAAATATACTTTTAAAACATTTAAATAATTACATAACTATGAAAACATAATTAATTTCAATTTATTAATAAAATTCTAATTGATTTACAATACTTGTTTATAAACTTATAATTTTTTTTGACAACTAAAAAATATTTAAATTACTAATTTTATGGAATTTTTTTATAACAAAAATATTTTTAAATTGCCTAGTTTAATAAACAAAAATCCTCCTTTTCAACCAAATCCAACTTCTCAATAAAAAGTATATTTTTCAATTCCACTGTAACCAATCTAATATTTATAAATCTCTCGATTTATCACTAATTGATTTAAATTCCCAATCACTTAAATCCCTTTTTACATTTCTAAAAGTAAAACTTATCATTTCTTTTAAAACAGCTTGCCCATCCTATTATGAATTCTTACCGCGAATTTATATCTTTAATTTATCAAATGATAATCATTTCTCTTTATTTATAAACATTGTTTATAAATCCCAGTCTCATTTCCAGAATGGTTTCACATCATTTAAATTCCATTATGAATAAATTTCTTAAATTGAACTCCATTTATAAATTAACCTTTTAAATAACCCAACTATGCTCCAAAAACTAACCAAATCTCGATTCTCCTTCTATTTCGCGATTTAAAAATCTTATTTAAGATCTAGTATAACCAATTTTAGACTTATTTCTGATTTCCCTTTTATTCTCCAAGCTTGTTAAAAATCTCGATTTTTAAAACCATTTTTGGTTAAAAAAGTATCACCCAAGAATTATTATTTAAAACCCTTTATATACATTATTCCAAAATCTTTATTTACAATATCCTGAAATAGTTAAGTACAAAATTAAAGTCAAACCTTTTATTTTATCCAAATAAATTTCTTTTAATTAATCCAAAATCCTATATAAATACTTTACTTTCAAAATCCCCTTTTAATTTCTTTTCAAGATCAAATATATATTTATGGTATTTTAAAATACCAAAATCTAGGTCAATGCTACCATAGCATCCAATAAATTCATATCATACTTTAATCTATCACAAATTATTCAATATATCATATATCACTGTATATGAAATTAAATTCGACATTTTTGAGGAATCTAGTTGGATCCTCCAACCTATTTTCCCTGCATCCATAGATGTTAAATAACATAAAAATACCAATCCCGCTTCAAGGTGAGATATCGCGTTAATATAGGATCATCCGCTATTATGCGGGACGCATTGGGTCTCGTCCACCAAAATATGCAGGAATATCAATCCAACTACTAATATATACACTACTATTACATATAATATCACATTCAACTGATAATAATTTTATCAATTCAACCAATCGTCTAACAATTAATTCTAACTATTAAAAAATTCCACCAATTATCCAAGATGAATGAGATTTACTCACTTTAGTTTTCTATTGACGTTTTCGCGTTCTGTTTTCGATTATATTCGAACGCGTTTGAATCTACCTAGAAATTCTGCAAGCTCGGATCTCGGCTAATCAAACTACATGTCGAAGGATTCACCAATACGAATCCAAAGCGACCGACGGCATTGGATTTGGATCTTGAACGAATGACATATGAATTTTTAAGTTCAACGATTTAATTTTAAACAAATTAACTAATTCCTTTAATCAAATCCATATCTCAACATTACCCAGCCACTTAAAGCCCGGTCTGCATCCTTCTTACCCTTTTTTTTGGCCCAGCCAACTAGATCCCTTCTTCTCAATTCACCTGTGCACGACAAACCCATCCACCATGTGCACGCAGCTACAGATACGCGCCTTCACCCGATAAAACTTCAAATCGACTTCACCAACACGACCCCCATCTCCTCCTCGACACGCCAGTACCCACGACGTTCGACCCGAGCCCTTCGTTCAAAATGCGACCCCCATGCCCTAATGAGCTACAGTGCTCGAAAGCCCTCCGTCTCATGCCATCGGACCTCCTCAAAATCGGTCCAGAGATGCAAATTGACCTTCTCGGCATAGATATACACTCCATTAAGCCAAACTCCTCTTCGATTGGTCATAAGAACTAACCTTTGCTCGCATTCATGCTTTGACATAAAGTCGATCATCATAAACCAAGGCCGCACTCCACAACACTTATACCAGATCGAAGCCCATCCAAAAACTAGATTTTTAAAATGAATTGGCGAATTTTTTGCTGAGTGGTTTTGGAGCTAGGAATTTTTAAAGTTCATTTTTTCCTTTCTACTCGACTGTACTGTTGGATGCGTGATACAGAAGGATAGGTCGGATCAAATCAGTGTGGCTGATGGAAAGAAAGGGATAGATTTGATAGGTTGACTAATTATATTAATTATTTTCAAAACGCCTTGATTCATGGTAATTCAAAATTTTAAACTCCTATCGAGACATGCCGTTAAGTGTTTATACTGTTATATCCATATTCCAAACACAATGGAAATGTTTCGAGTCCTAATTAAATCGTATGTAGAAGATAGCTTTTTGGACCCAATTATTATATTGAATTTTCGATATAAATTCAATGCGTTTATATCCCATACGACCAAATGATAACTCCAAATGCTATGTAATTTGAAATCCGATAATAATATACTATTATGGATCCAATGAAACTGGTTTAGTTGAAATTTGAGACTGTATCTCGGATGGTTATTTTTACTCCTCAACTTATATTAGTTATTTCAAAATTGAGTAAATCGTTTATAAATCCAATTTAAAATTTTATTTACCTTCATTTTTGTAAATAAAAATTTAATAAGCTTTGAAATTATTTTTATCCAGCTTAAATCTCAAGATTACATTATTTTACCAAATTTCGGTATTAAATTTAACGATCGTTTTGTCCCAATTATCATTATATTTGAAATTCAGATTATAAAATTAATAAAATTAACTTTTAAATATTAAAAAAATATTAAATATTACAATTTCAAATAATCCAAAATTCTGAATCGTTACATTCTCTCCCCTTAAAAGAAGTTCGTCCTCGAAGTTGCCAAGATAAGAAGAATGGTACAAAAATCATTAACTTTCTCCAAACTAGTCAATTGAAACAACATTATCACTTTTACTAATTTCCAAATTCATCCATCGGTTTCAAATAATATTATTCCCTCAATCATTCCAAATTATAATCCAAAAAATTATTTTGGTTATTAACATTTTTCTTCAAAATTTCTAACTCCTTAAATTTTCGAAAAATTCCGCCCCCGTCTCCTTTGCGCGGCTATATCCAAACAACTAGAAATCACTTCTACCGGCTCAAATGATCAAAAAAAAAAAAAAAACAAAAGCCAAATGGCTCAATCATAAAATCACCAATTTCAAACAAAAATTTAAACATGTGCCTTTTTGTTGGGCATCAAACTTCCTGTGAAACCATGGGCATCAATTTAACTCTTGCTTTTATATTCCTGCTTCTAATTTACTAATGATATCCAGTCATATAATTCAAAATCATTTTATTTATTATTTTTTCAAAATTTTTAATATTTGTTTTACTTAAGCCCGTATATGTACATATATCATCCGCACGCAATACCCAAAAATGATCGCTCATTCGACCACATAATTTCCTTTCCGAACTAATATCATTCACACGTCTCTCTAATGCGGATTTAGATCTAGTTTCTTGATTAAAAAATCTTCATTCTCCTTGCATAGTCATATTCTATGATAGAGAATCGCAGAATTAATCAAAAATCCATATCCAGCATTTGCCGTCAAAATCGAGTGAAAAATCCTAATTCGGATCGATATGTATTTTCTTGAAATTCTGCGTTCGAATCTGGATCAAATCATCATACGAATGAAATAGCATACATACAACTTACGCTTTCAATTAATTCCAAGCTATATCTATTTCTTTTTATTCACATTTACTTCATTTCCATCCAGTTATTCACAGTTATCATTTACATTTATACTTCACATTCACCTACTTACTTGGTACATGCCTTAAGTACCAATTCCACTTAAGAATTTCACCATCAAATTTTCTTAAGCCAATCACAACATTTTACACAAAAGTTATGATGTTTATTATCACTTCACCACTTAATTTTTCATCCCTTTCTATCAAATTCAATTCCCATTTTCCAATTTCAGATTTGATTTTTATCAATCAACATTCCAAACCATATCTCAATAACTAATCGATTTAATTAGTTCATTTATCCAAAAACTCAAGAGATTCCATTTCTTATAATTATTTCGTTTTTCTTACTTAGACTAAATTTTTAAAATTTCACTTTATTTAACTTAATTCAAGTTAGTTTTCTATTCTACAGTTCAATTTCAAATTTTTACTTCCTTTACACTCATATTCGACACTTTAAAGAATTTCCTTAACTTGCAATTTACAAATTTTATAAGTTATCAACTTATTTTCTCATATTCCCAAATAAAACATTAAAAAAATTCTAGAGTTAAAACATTTTGCTCTAAGTATTTCAAACCATCTTTGAAATCATATACACACACACACAAAAAATTCCTTGGTACATCAAATCATACCTTTGAATTTCAAAATCAATCAGTTTTACTAAAACAAAAACTTCAATGCTAGCAATTCCTCTCTTGAAAACTCGAAAATGAATGTCGATGCTGCTGCGGTCATCACGAAATTATTTTACAGCAACCAAAGTGAGTTCAGTGCTTTTATTCCTTTTAAAATTCCTTTTAAGTATTTCCAATTCAAAATATTTTCTCCAAACAATATCACTTTATTTTCCAAGATTTTGAAAAACATTTCAAAACCAATGGGAATTAAATTCCCAAATTCACAACCTTCAAATCCTTTTAAATTCATAAACTGCTTTTATAAATCAAATTCGTAATATACTTCGAAATTTCATTTCATTTCAAATTGAAATATCACATTTCATAATTTCGTTTAGTTATATGAAATTATTTCTTAACCTTATAATATCAATCTTTATTCAATCACCACAACAAAAAATGATAATAGTAAGTATTATCATTCCTGACAACTAAGCACGCTATATATATATAATTATTTTATGAAAATTATTCCTTTATATATAAAAATAATCTGGGTAAAATTATTTCACAAACCCAATTTCAAAACAATACCATGTCGAATTGTTCTACTCAAGTGTTTAGAGATCCTTATCAATAACGTTAATTACTCATATTGACCAGAATCCATAAGCTACTCAATATATCAACCAACATAATATAAAACCATTTATGTCACTAACTAATACGCCCATATCTACTAATACACCCATACTCATTCTAGGGTACTACCGACCTATCTCTAATGAGTTACCCCATCAAAATCATGGTTCTCGCTTAATCTTCAGCTCTGATACCAAATGTAAAGAACCGTATTTTTGACCCCTCAAAAATCGATACTAATACATCCACTATATTGCATGCCGAGCAATTAAATGCTGAAAAACCCGATAGCTAGGGGAAAAGATAAGGAAGAGGTGGAAGAAAATAGAACAATACAGAATCTCACAAACGTTGGAATAATATATAATAGATAATAACAAGTATATATACAAAAACAACTATAACTATTATTTATACATATCGTCATCAAAGTACAACAATTAACAAATGAATACCGGACATTTATAATAACTTGTCCTCACAAGTGCTGAATATACAGCCCATAATACCAAGCGGAATATAATCAAGTAGGCGTAATATGTCTTCGTCATCAAGCTCATCCCCTGAGCTCCATAGCATTCAAACCTGAATCTATAATACTCGGTCTGACCCGAGCATTATAATAAAATAACGTCCGAGTCAGTCTGGAAAAACAACGTGAGAAAACACACTCAATTTCAATTATTAAAGTTATCAAAATCCTTTGAAAAATAAAGGTATCTCGTAAGACCACGCCACATATAAACACGACGGGTTTTTACCTTACAATAACCAAAACATTTATATCAAAATCATCTGATATTATAATAGTGTCTAAGTACAAATACTTATTCAAATAGCCAAAATTGTTACATTATTAAATTCCAGCATACTAGGTTCTACAACCAAAACCTAAAGGCACGTATTTGAGAATGGATTCCATACAATGACTAGGCACTGGGGTACCACCTATCATAGTACACGTCTAGAAAAATGTACCGAGGACCTCGTCGGAATCCCTACAACGCAAGACCAGCCCTATCCCTAACCTGGATAGAATCAAATATGTTACCATCCTAGGTGTTCCCACCCTTATTGATATCTCCTTTTCCATGCACCGCCATATCCATAATTAATAATATATCCAAGGGTATCTGGAAAGGCGACAAGATACCCTAATTGGGTGTGACCCACTTAGCCTTGCTGCATTTCCCCTGATTTTCAGTCATTCTGGTTGATGAGGCTTGAGGCTATGATTACCTTTTTAAGGAATTTTCTCTCAGAACGCCCATTGTCCTTCAATGATAATGTACTAATAGTATTCATCCATACAATTCTGCTCTGGGTCTGAACGAAACCGAAGGCACTATTCCTACTACATCAATTTTATAATCACCTCAGGATTAGTAGCGATTAGCCCTTGCACTTCAAAGCTCCATCTTCGATTCCCTACTCTTGTCTTCACTTCGAAAACGTATTCGTTGGATCGAACTGGTTTTTGGATAACTTATCTGATCCCGGTCTCTTCGGAATAACACTCGATATTTTTAGTAAACTCAACCCCGATTCTTTAGGAACTAAACAGACGAAAATAAGATCGGAGTTCTTCTATGAACCGTTAATGGATGGATTTCATTATCATCGTCCCAGAAGAACGAAACGAGTTTATACGTCTAGTATAAAACCTTTGATGGTAACTATACCATATAACCCCCGTCTTTCTCCTATATATTTCCAAAGTTATATTTTGGGTCCAGATTTGATAGTCGATTATTTAACTATCAAATAAACAATCATTCAACCAAAGAGTTCATTTTCCACTTAAAACACTAAGTCTCGTTCAACTTAAAATTTAATAAATTGAATCTCTTTATCAAAAGGTATATACTTATCTTATCGGAGTAACTAAGTTCACCAACCATCCTTCCAAAGATATTTGAAACCTTTTTAAAATAAATATGGAAAGCACCATGCAATATCAACCATGGATTCACAACATAATGATTACGTCTCTATCCTAGAGAAATCCAAACTTAACTGTAGGCACTCTCCGCCTTTCGATTTTGCCATGAAAGTATACCATTACTTTCCAAAAACTTTAATAATTAAATATACTTTTAAAAAATTAAAACAATTACATAATTTTGAAACAATAATCACTACCGATTTATTAATAAAATTCTAATCGATTTACAAGACTTATTTATAAACTTATAATTCTTTTTGACAACTTAAAAATACTTAAATAACAAATTTTCTAGAATATTCTTATACTAAAAACATTTTTAAATTACCTAGTTTAATAATTAAAAATCCTCCTTTTAAAACGAACCCAATTTCTCGATAAAAAATATATTTTTCATTTTCACTATAACCAATCTAATATTTATAAACCTCTCTTGATTTATCAACAATTGATTTACATTCCCAATCTCATAAATCCCTTTCTACATTTCTAAAGTAAAGCTTATCATTTCTTTAAAAACTGCTTGCCCATCTGATTATAAATTCTTACCGTGAATTTATATCATTAATTTATCAAATGATAATCGTTTCTCTTTGCTTATAAACATTGCTTATAAATCCTACAGTCTCATTTCCAGTTTAACAATGGTTTCCATCACTTAAATTCCATTTATAAATCAATTTCTTAAATTGAATTCCATTTATAAATTAACTTCTTAAATGACCCAACTACACTCCAAAAACTAACCATATCTCGATTCTCCTTCTATTTCGCGATTTAAAAATATTATTTAAGATCTAGTATAACCAATTTTATACTTATTTCCAAATTCCCTTTTATTCTCCAAACTTGTTAAAAATCTCAATTTTTAAAACCCTTTTTATTTAAACAAGTATCACCTAAGAAGTATTATTTAAAATCCTTTATATACATTATTCCAAAATTTCTATTTACAATATCCCAAAATATTTAAGTATAAATTTAAAGTCAAACTTTTTATTTTATCCAAATAAATTTCTTTTAACTAATCCAAAATCCTATATAAATACTTCACTTCCAAAATTCCTTTCTAATTTCTTTTCAAGATCAAATATATGTTTATGGTATTTTAAAATACCAAAATCCAGGTTAATGCTACCATAGCATCCAATAAATTCAAATCACACTATAATGTATCACAGATTATTCAATATATCTTATATCGCTATATATGAAATTAAATTCAATATTTTTATGGAATCTAGTCAGATTCCTTTAACCTGTTTCCTCTGCATCCACAGATGTTAGATAACAAAAAAATACCAATAATGCTTCGAGGCGGGATATCGCGGTAATATAGGGTCATCCACTATTATGCGGGGTGCATAGGATATCGTCCGCTAAAAATATGCTGGAATGTCAATCCAACTACTAATATATATACTACTATATATAATATCACATTCAACTGATGATAATATTATCAATTCAACCAATCATCCAACATGTAATTTTAACTATTTAAAAATTCAACCAATTATCCAAGATGAGTGGTCTTCTGTTGACGCTTTCGCGTTATGTTTTCGATTAAATGCGAACACATTTGAATTTATCTGGAAATTCTACAAGCGCATATCTTGACCAATCCAATTAATTACATGTCAAAGGATTCGTCAATACAAATCCAACGCGACCGACCGCATTGGATTTGGATCTAAAACGAATGAGATATGAATTTTTAAGTTTAACGATTTAATTTTAAACAAATTAACTAATTCCTTTAATCAAATCCATACCTTAACATTACTCACCACTTAAAGCCCGGTCCACATCCTTCTTACCCCCCTTCCTTTTTTTAAATTTTTTTCGGCCCAGCCCACTAAGACCCCTTCTTCCTCAAATCACCTATGCACGACAAACCCATCCACCATGTGCACGTAGCTACTGATACGTGCCTTCACTCGATAAAACTTTTAATCGACTTCACCAACAGGAACCACATCTCCCCCTCGACAAGTCAGTACCTGCGATGTAACGACCCGATATTTTCAACCTTTCGCATCCACGAATGTCAGACTTGAATTGTTCAAAATACCGAATTGTAATTTAAAATTTGACAATACACAGAATATACAGTAAATAAATAAATCACAGATCACAGACACAGAGTAATAAAATGCAGCGTAAGTAAAGAAATAGTAGTTCATAATGCTACTATACATGTACATCAGAGTTAGACAAGATACAACATAAATAATAAGATGATAGTCAAGTACAAAGCTGAATACAACACTGGAATCAACTGGATAACTGAGAGTGAAATAGATGGCTGGATCTTCAAGCAAAGCTTCAACTCCGAAGGTGAGTCTCTAATGATGTATCACTCAGTCTCACCCGAGCGTAAAGCAAAACACAAAACACTCGAGTCAGGACATACATACTTATACAGTGTAAACCAACTCAAATGAACTGTATTATAAGGTACATGTAACTTAAAGGATGCTTGAGACGACTCATCCTCTAAGGATCCATTAAACTATTTACTATGTAGTAATATTTCGCTATTATAATAATTTCTGTAGTAAAATAAACTTACTTTTAAATTGCGTTAAGGGGTTACCCATATAGCCCTTAACATGTAATAGTCCTGGTAGTATATCCAATATCATGATCACTCTTGATCGGGAAGCCACCAAAGGATACTCCATGGGCTACAGTAGAACACCAAACTCGTACAAGGCTTGCTAGGGTAGGTGAGACGACACAACAAGGCAATGCCAGGGTAGGTATACCAATTACGCACACGGGCCGGTGGTAATGCGTAGCAGCTACTACCGCCCACCTCGAGCCACACCCCCAAATCAAAAATAAAATGGCTACCAAATCAATCTCAAAGTTAGAATATAATATCGAAGGAGTGTGTCTGATAAGAGGGGCTACCTCCTTAGCCCGAGATCGCTCCTGTTTTAGCCACCTTATGCCAACTCATGGGAGTCGAGTCCACGTATATACCTCAAAGGAACGTCGCCGCCATCCTACTTCATTCTGGAATCTCCACCGCGTGCATGGTTGTTAAAATGTTCGGAGTTGGCAGAGAGTATGACAACTTCCGATCCCGGTCTCTTTAACAACCAAACGTTATTATTACCCATGGACATTTATTTAAAAATCATTTCTATTCCAAACCATTTAAAATCAAATACTATTACTTTCCAAAATAATATCCATTCTCGAAATGATAACATTTCCAAATCCATATACTTCTCAAATTTAATATCCATCTCAAAAGTAAATATTATATTATTTCATTTCAAAAACAAAATCAATATATCATTTCCATTTCAAACCAAAGTAATAATATGTATATCATTTAACTAAAACTCAAATTTTCAAATCACTGAATATTTCCTTCAATTTATAAAACTTGAAGTATTCCTTTAAGTCATCTTAACCCAAACCACTTTATAAGGTCATATTCTTAAATCTTCCATTTCTAATAAGTTTCAAATTTATATATTTAAAGACAATTCTTAATTAAATACAATTTCCAAAAGTTTCATTTCCAAAGCCATATTACTTTCAAGTTATGAAACCAAACATTTTGAACATATTTATTTAGACCTTCTAAATTCAATGTTAATATCTACCAAATAAGATCCATTTAACCATTTAAATTCAATGTCAAATAATATTCATTTCAAAGTCGTAGCATTTACAAGTTTATTCATTCAATTATAAACTTTCCAAGAACATTATATATTTCAGCTACATTAAAATTTCAATTTTTAGCCAATTTAACTTACAAAAATCACCTTTCCCACTTCAAAATATTCATTCGGATATCATTTAACTTATGATTTAATAAAATAAAATTTTATCAATAAAGATCCAAATTAAACTATAATTCATTTATTGAGTCAAAAACACATTCTTTTACTTCTTTTATTTCAACCAATAACTTACCACTTTATTTTAAAATACCCATTTCATAAATAAGATTAAATTCCCATTTACTTACTTAACTTAACAATTTCAATTAAAACCAAATTTTCAATTATCAAGTTAAGTCATATTTTGAAAATACACTTTTCCACTCAAATATAATTACTCAATTTCCAAACATTCCATTTCATAAATAAAGCAATTTATCATAGTGAATATAATAGTAAAATTCTTTGCAAATTTATTCATTTAGTCATCAATTAAACTATGATTTCAGGCTAAATACATTTAATACAAAATGTGCAATTAAAATTGTATTTCATTTTATCAATTCAAATGACATAATTTATTATTTTATAAAATAAAAATTGATTTCAATTACCAGGTTAGACTTTAAATTCCATATTAATTAACTTTAATTATTAAGTTATTTTTCACAATTAAAGCTCTTTAAATTATCATTTAAGGCCAGGCAAAGATTTTTAACTTACAATTAAAAACCAATTATTACTTATAAAATTTCGACTTGTTGGAAGCCAATATCTCTGTATATTTCAAATCATTAAATCAATTTTTAATCAAAATTCCATATATTTAAAATTCAAAATACTTTTAGAAAACTATTATAAAAATTTATCCATGGGCCTGTATAAAATTTTCTAACCTGGGTCAAATCATACGGATATGTATCATTTCAATCCGTAATTTAAAAAGAAAAATCCAGGTTCTATCATTTCAAACCCGCAATCCCAAGTAAATAAAATGCAATAAAAATCATTCGAGCCTATAACTTCAGCCCATAATGATTTTCTCCTTATTCTAAAGTCTGTTCGGGTATGTATCATTTCAACCCATAGTGATAGGGAACTTGTAGTGTGATAAACATGAATAAAATAACAGTATAGAATAAATATCATAACAGATGATGTAACAGATATATAAACAACATTTAACATCATATAAATATATATCACAGACATATATGAACACAATATATCAGTTTTACATATTCACTTGTCATCATTTCACATTTATAAAAGTACGTATGTCTAGAGTGAATAACTCGCCTTTTTTAAAGCGAGAATTGAAATTCAAACCCAAATCTAAACTCCGCAAAGCACGAAAAGGCACGACAAAGCACGACTATATTTTTGAGTGAATGAAGAGTCAGATCTGGATCTTGTAAGCAACACATACAAATATATATATATATATGTATATAAGTTTATGATTCAATGCAAAGAAGAGATGGATTAACAATGAAAATATATGCAACAAAATAACACAACCTTGCTTTCAACCACCTAGTGGGCTCGGCCATGGTCTAATAGGCTAGGTTTGGGATGTTGATGAGGGGTGGAAGCCGTGGTCAGGTAGTGGTGATGAGGAGGAGAGGTAGGCTAGGAGGTGGAGGCCGAGCTAGCATGAAAACGAAAAGAGAAAATCAAAAGAAAAAGGAAGAAGAAAGTAAGGAGAAGCCAAGAAAATTGAGAGTTTGTTTTATTTTTTTCTCTCATGCAGATGGAAATGAGATAAGAAAGTTTTCACGTGAATAATAAAAAAAAGAGGCGGCTAGGGTTTCTAAGAGCCTTGAACGTCTATGAGATGAGGTCTAGAAAATGAAAGGCACGCAAATTAAAAGGCACAATTTAAGGAGAAAGAATCTTGTCTATTCTTTCTTTGTTTGCACGCAATGAAAAGGCAACAAATGAACAAAACAGGTAACCTATATCTCTTGAAATTCCTAAGCTATTATTAAAAGTAAAATCAATCAAAAATCAAATAAATATATTCAAAGTTGATACAAATAAAATAGAAAATAAAAATTAGAGAAACAAACATAGGGAAATAGAAAATAAAATATAGAAAGTCATTGCATGTAAACACTGTATTTTTATCTAATTTAAAAAGTATAAGTTTAAATTCCCAATAAATCCATATTAACATTGGTTTATATACTAATACATTAATAACTTCCCAATTCATCCAAATTTCAATTATCGAAGCAATTAATTTCATTCTCTTACCATAAATCTATTTGTTATGAATTGAATTCCCATAAGTTATAATTAATTTCAAATAAACTGATTTAATTCAATTCTAATCCCTTTTTATTAAGTCTATACTATTCTACAAACCTCGTTAATATTTGTTTATCTTTCATTACATTAATATATATAGAAATATCCATCTTTCCTTTGTATTAACAGTTGTTTTCAATTATATTGAATTTGTCAAATGTACACATTTATTATGATTGAAACCTCAATTAATTCATTCAGATAGTTTCATTCGTTTATATTATCTTATGAATAAAATATGTATTTCCATTGCTTTATTTCATTCATACTTTACAATTACGGTTCTTACTCTCATTAGTGAACATTTATTTACATTTGAATACAATTGATTTCTAATTCATTTTATAGCCTGAATAAACAATTTATAATAGTTGTTTATCTTTACTACATTCAAGTTTATCATTTTCTCTAATTATCATAATTGCTTACAAAATGTCAAATTCATTCAACTACCATAGATTATACACAAATTCATTTGTTTGCACCAAACTTGCCCTTATTTTCTTATCTTCCAATTTTATACCCAAATCTAACATTTACAACTAAATTAATAGACCAATTAAATAGTAACTTACAACAGTTACTATTACTTTAAGTCACATTAATGAATTCATTATTATTTACAAACCAAATGTTACAATTACTTAATTAACACTGATTTACTTCAATTTATATTGATCATATATTATCTCATTAATGATTCAACATTCACACTTGTTTTCTTATATTCAAATCTATAACTACGTGCAACAATTCACATTATTTAAATTAGTTAAAATTTCATAATTAGTTTAAATTACATTGTTACATTCCATTTTAACGTTTGTTTCACTATTAAATTATAAAGTATTTATTCTTTCAATTTTAATTACCAAAATCGTATTAAATCAACAAATTATATTATTGAGAATTTACGGGTCGTTACACGCGATGTTCGACCCAAGTCCTCCATTCAAAATGCGACCTCACACCCTAACGAGCTACAGTGCTTGAACGCACTCCATCTCATGTCATCGTACCTCCTTATACTCGGTCCAGAGATGCAAATCGACCTTCTTGGCATTGGTATACGCTCCATTAAGCCAAATTCCTCTTCGATTGATCATAAGAACTAACCCAAGCTCGCGTTCATGCCCCGACATAAAGTCGATCATCATAAACCAAGGCCACACTCTACAACACTTATACCAGATCGAAGCCCATCCGAAAACTAGATTTTTAAAATGAATTGGAGAATTTTCCTCTGAGTTGGTGCTAGATATTTTTAAAGTTCATTTTTTTCCTTTCTACCTGGCTGTAATGTTGCATAGTAAAAGGGAGAAGATGCATGCTTGATTAAATAAGAGGAAGGGATTCGTGATATAGAAGGATAGGTCGGATCAAACTAGTGCGACTGGTGGAGAAAAAGGGACGGATTTGATAGGTTGGAAAATATATTAATTTATTTTCAAAATGCCTCGATTTATGGTAACTCGATATTTAAAAACTCTTATCAAGGCATGCCGCTAGGCGTTTATAATACTATTCCCCTATTCCGAATGCAATGGAAAAGGTATTAAGTCCTAATTCGATCGTGTGGAGAAGCTGGCTTTTTGGACCCAATTATTATATTGAATTTTCAATATAAATTCAACGCGTTTATATCCCGTATGACCAAACGATAACTCCAAATGCTACAAAATTTGAAATTCGATAATAATACGCTGTTATGGATCCAATGGAATAGGTTTCGTCGAAATCTGAGCATGTTCCTCGAAAGGCTATTTTTACTCGTCAATTTATACAAGTTATTTCAAAATTGAGTAAATCGCTTATAAATCCAATTTAAAATTTTATTTACCTTCATTTTGTAAATATAAATTTAATAAGCTTTGAAATCATTTTTATCTAAATTAAATCTCAAGATTCCATTATTTTACCAATTTTCGGTATTAAATTTAACGATCATTTATCCAATTATCATTATATTTGAAATTCAGATTATAAAATCTATAATACTAACTTTTAAATATTTAAAAACAATTAAATACTACAATTTCAAATTACAAATTGTAAAGTTAATTTGGTTATATTTGTAAGTATGGAATAAATTAAATGTTGGATTCAATGTTGAAATCATCTGTTATTAGTTGAAATAGGTTTGTTATAGAATATGAAATCAGTTTTGGTAAGCAATTTATAACCTTGGTTGTAAACAATAAGTTAATAGATATTAATTACTAATGTATAACAATTTTTTTATTCTCACCTTAGTATTTGATCCGTTGAAATTAAATAGGTATTTAATGGAATTAATGCAATTGAAATATTACCATTAATATGAGTTAAGATGATAACTGTAGAATAAGAATGTAATAATTGGAAAACTTATGTTAAAAGAACGGTCAAGGTAATAGTTGAGTTAATAGAAAGAACATGTAAATCAAAATAATAGTATTCGGTCGAAATTTAAACATAATAAACTAGAGTTTATTACAGTTGTAATTGAATGTAGAAATTAACGTAATATTTAGATATTGGAATTAACATGGAAATTGTATTCTAAGAGATTATTAAATTCCTATTTAATCAAGAATGTAAATTGTTAACTTTTGAATTTAAAATTTAAAGGTGATTAAATTGATTTTTAAATAATAGTTCATTCAAGTGATGTGTAAAATTAGTCTTTTTATGCACTGTCATGGATTTTGACGAAACTAGTTTCATCTAATTCGTGATAGTGAATTATTAAATGATTTCAAGTTTCGTAGCGATCAAACTTATTGTTTGATCGTGCGAGCTCGAAACACGTAGAAATCAATTAAAAGAATTTAAATGAATATAATTAAATTTTAATGATAGCCTATGAAATTGATAGAATTAGGCCTCGGTATAAGTTCTATTGCGTTCAGAAGGCCTTTTTACATTAGGATAGCCTGTCGGCATGCTTCAATTGGAGTCGCGTGTGTGGGTTTGATGCGTGCGTAATGGTTTTGAGTACGAATGAGAGGGCAAGCATAGGAGCATGTAGCGTTCTTCTTTTCTTTATTTCATTTTATTTTAAATTTTGCGTTTAAAGTTTTAAATTTATATCGATGTTAATTAAATCGTAACTTTTCCATACGAGCTGGGATTCATGCGCGGTTTTTTCCATTGCGATCGTATGGAAATTCCGGACAACATGGAACTGGTTTGGTCAAGTTCTGAGACTGTTCAAATTTGGGCATTCTTTTGGATTTTAAATCGATTGTAAATCCAAGGTGAGTGATTTAACCCAATCATGCAATACTAAACCTTCTTACGTTAATTGAATTAAACTTATGATGTGATAGAAATTTTATTGGTTGTTGTTTGATAGTTTAAGTTGACATTTTAATTGAAAATTTCCTTTTAAATTAATATTGGAATTGAATTGCTAGTTAAATACCAGATATGGATAAACAGTTAATTTTTTTGATTGATTGGCTGATTTGAATGTTAACTGTGACGGATGTCTATTTGCTGATGGATGATTGGGTGTTTATTTATTTATAGAGGGAGTTAATTTGAAGGACAAAAATTTGTATATTTTTAACCTTAAGGACACGACCTCAATATTTTAACCACAAAGACAAACATTCCTAAAAACTAATCATAAGAACAAACATTCTTTCAACATTATTCATAAGGACAAACATTCTTCCAAAACTGCTACAAAACAAAAAACTGATACATAAAACTACTACCGATGACAACAAACTGATACCTAAAAACTGCTATCAATAACTAAAAACTAATACTTAAAGAAAGTTATCCTTCAGGCTAAGATACTGAAAGTCTGCTCATGAGGCTAAAACTCTGAGAAATTTTGTCCTTGACAATAATTTCCTGTTATTTATATATATCCCCGCTATTGCCCTGCATATTAATTGAAAGCATATAAACTGTTATTTGAATTATTTCGAATAAATTAAGAAATAAATGATATATGCCTATGACACTTTGATTTGGATTGAAATGATATATATCTATCCTGTAATTGAAATTAAAACAAACGATAACTTGGCTGTAGGGTAGAAATTTATATACGAACTCCAGATTGGTTAAATTAAATAGCTTTAAAATCTTGAATTTTGGATTTTGATTAAATGTTATTCTTTTTAAAAGTAAATAATTATGGATTTATATGAATTTACTTATTTTCTAATTCAGGCTTTGAAAGTTGAAATGGTTAAAAGAAATTGGTTTAAAAATTAAATCGGAAATGTAAAGTTAGAATTGATAAATGACTTTAATTCGAAAAAATAATTATTTTGAAGATCTGGACCTTAAATTAAACTATGTAGTTAAATTTAATTTGAGTGGTTCAAACAAATAAACTGAAGTTGGGATTAAAATTGATATAAATTGAAATGGTTTAAACAAAAATTGAATTGAATTTAAATCACTGAATTGAATTGTTGAATCGAGTTTGAAGTTAAAAATAAATGTTTTGAAAATTTAAGTTATTTCGAATTGAAATCAAATTGATTTGGAACTAAATCGAAATTGAGTCATTTGAATTGAAAGAGAAAATTGACTTTTGCTGATTTGAAATCGGGATATGGTCCAAATTTGTTGAAATGGAAAGAAACAGTTTGATTTGATATTATTTCAAAATAAATTATTTTAGTTTAAAATATCTTATTTTAGTTTAAAATCTATTATTTTAAAATTCAAATTATTTAAATTTTCCAAAACTATTTTACTATATAAACCATTTTCAATACTCAAACCATTTTATATTAAACTATTTTAACTATTTTGAAATCCTTAAACTATATAAAATATTTAAAACTATTTATAACTATCCAAACTATTTTCTAAAATTCAAACCGTGCAATGTTGAAATGTTTATATTTGAATTATTGATTTAAATAAGAATGTGGTTAAATGATGTTATAACCTACGTTGGAATTTGAAATGATATTTTCTAGTGAAATGTCATATTTTGAGTAATTATAATGGTTTTGAAATGAAGGATATTTTTTGAGTTGAATATGATATTTTGATATCAAATATGAATTGGTTTTGAAATGTAAAAGAACCAACCGGCGTGAAAAATGACATTTGGTTGTTAAAAGGACCGGGTCCTCGCATTGGAAAACTCTCTGTCAATATTGAAACCACTTTAACAACCGTGTACGTGATGGATGTTATCCAGAATGAAGTGGTTGAATTGGAGACGTTTGCTGGATTTGAAGACAGAGAACGATGATGAGTAGTCTTGACTTTTAGGTCATAATTAAAATGACTAAAACATGAGCTATACTGGGCCAAGTGGGGTCGCTCCCCCTATCGAGAATGCTTCTTCAAAACCATATCTATTACTTTATGATTGATTGGTGGCCACCCTCGATTTTGATTATGGGAGTGTGTCTAGAGGTGGGCGGTAGTAGCTGTTATGCGTTACCACCAGTCTAGGAGTGCAAAATGGTAGAATCCTACCCTGGGCAATTCTTCGCGTGCTTTGTCATAATTATCCCGATCGATCCCACTACGACTTTGGTTTGTGTCATACCTATGTAGTGCTCCCTGAGTATCCCACTAGTTTGCGATGGAGCTTACAGTACTGTGTAAACTACGATGCTTATATAAAAATGTGTTAAGGAGCATATGGGTAATGCCTAACGCTATTTTAATACTTTACTTTATTTATAGACATTAGATATATAGCATATTTTTTCTGACTCGAGTGTTTTGTCTTTTCATTACGCTCGGGTCAGTCTGAGCTTTTCAGTGCATTGAAGACCATTTTATTTTTGAAGGATGGAGACTTATATTGGTATACTATTTGTATATATTGCACCGCATCATTGTTGTTATGTTGCATTATCCAATTATACTTGCTGTATTTATAACTCTAATTTTATTATAAAGTGTAATCAAATGTTATTTGTAAAACAGCTTCATGGACTGCTTATTTGATTATTATATTTTGTCATTCTGCTATGAGATTCTGCATTTTGTTTTTCCTTCTTTTCTCTTATTTTCTTATCTACCCCATTGAAAATCCCTCTTTCAAATGGTTTGAATTAGACATGTGTGGTTTATTGTTGATTTGAACCGTCCAAAAAGGTGAGTCAGCACATATTATTAAGCCTATCTATAATAGTGTTACCCACTAAAGCCTGGCTATTCGTTCAACCAAAGCTCTAATACCTAATGTAATGACCGAGATTTTCGACCCATGAAAATCAACTATAACACATTCAAGTGCCATAAATCCAATTGCTGGAAAGCTTGATTATTAAGGAAAAAGAAAATAAATATAGAACATAATCTCACACAAATGAAAAAACATATATTATTTCAATATATAATCTTTACAGCAGAAAATTTTCAATATAATATCAAAGTCTAACCTAGATTCAGCCTAGATAGTTATAAAACCCATGTCCTTACAAATACTGGAAAGTTAAAACAAATGCAATAGATGCAAAGGATAATATAATACGTCCATACGTAGATGAAGATCTCCAGTTCTTCTTTGGAAACACCAAGCATGTTCTATTAAACCTGAAACTATTCTGATCTGACCTGAGTATTAAAAATACCCGGATTAGGTTTGATAAACTAGCGTGTGATACTCGACCCACAAACATATGGTGGATCATAGATGGGTACTAAACAAAACTTTTAAAAAGAATAGTATCTCGGAAGACCTCGTTGCTCATAAATATGGATGGATTTTTTAACTTACGATAACCAAAATACTTTATATAGAAAATCACTTTTATATTACTATTAATGACGCCAGTTTGAAAATACTTTCAGATAAATATATATACAAATAAAGTATCAATACTCGAACTATGGTAATATATCCTGACCAGGTCAATGAAACATACCAAACATGATATATGATTCTAAATAGGGTAGCTGAAATGTTTGCAAAGCAATACAACTATTTTGGGAAGACAATCAAAATCATAAAGCTTGTATGTGGAATTGGATTTCCAACATGATAAGCAAGCAGTGACCTTTTCCTTCAATCCACGCTTAACAACCATAGTTCCTGCGGTGACCTTATCATTTTCTCAAGCTAGTCACTTGGTACTGCACTTGCTATGCTACTATGGAATTAAGTTTTACTTAGTGGCTTTACACAATCTCTATCAACCTCCATACCTGTCAATTTCATCATCTTAAGGCAATAAATGTCTTGCGGCAATAGATGCCTTTCATTTATCATAACTGATAGCCGAAATATGTCCCGCAGACCACATAGTATTTCGTATCATTCCAAGGATGTGAGGCTCGTGAGGTTTTGTTCCATAAAGCCATGCTTTTTCACAAAGCCGTGCTTTGATCATAACAGGTTCCACTTTGAATGCTACATTACCATTCCTTCAATTACTATTGACTTCCACTAACATACAACCTCAAAGCTCGTATGTCTCAGAGAAGGGTGTTAAACTAAGAGAAGTTGCCTTTTACACCACGAAACAGATGTATATTTGTAAAATTTAAAATTTGTGATCTTATAAATGCAATGTTAGACATCCATCCATACAAATTCATTCTGGGATTGAACGAAACTGAAGGCACTCCTCCCACCTAACCCTATCAGAAATTATCCCTAGGATTAGTAGCGATTAGTCCTTTTTATCGAAGATTTCAAAACATGACAGAACCACTGCTATAATAAATATCTTTATATTAGGAGCGACCAAGAGAATGTCAACAAGCAGTCCTTCCGCTATGAATATATTCGGTTTTCAATACAACGAAGATTTCAGAATGCAAAAACCACTGCCTTATAAATATAATATGGGTTAAACCCCTAAGAATGGTGACAACGATCCCTACGTTTTGACGATCTCCGATCTTCAATAATCATCATTTTCAACACGTCTTCACTACTGAATGTATACATTGGTTCGAAGTGGTTTTCGAATAGGAATCACCCAAATCTGACCCTAGTTTCTCCAAACCAACCACAGATTAAAAGGATGTTAAGTTCATATGTGATTATCAATCATCATTCAATTTAATTCATCTTTTTATCCATTCATAAATATCTCAGAGAGACATATTATTTTAAATTATTCCATTTATCTTTTTAGCAGTATATGGAATAATTAAGCCATATTTATCAAATCCTTTGTTTAATTAAACCCTTTAAGAATCTTGGAATAATTCTAAATCGTTTCATTTTTTATACTTAGAAAAAATTCCAAATATCATTTTTAAATCTTATTTATCTTTGGTAGAAAAATTAAAATCACTTCTCTTATATCTTAGGAAAATATGGCCTGAGTAAATTAATTTAACTATCTCCTCCGTTCGGCCAGTTTGGGTGGCTAAGAAGGGCAGGTAACTGGTTTCCTAAAGCCAAGCCTAGTGACTACCTCTTTGTCACCCACAAGGTTGTCAAGTTATTTGATCAACACTAAATATTTTACATACCTAATTTATTTATATTATTTTAGAGCATTCAGGCTTTCCCTTCGATCTGTTCCATTCCTCGGTTAGATTTTCCGTGACAGTTACAAATGGAACAAATGTACTAGTTGTTTTAGCATACTCGTTTTCAAACCTTCTAATCATTTTTAAATTACTTAATTATTTATTTGTAAAGATTCATAAAAGATTTGGAAAATAATAGTTCTATTAAAACCATTGTTTGCAAAAGTTATTAAAAAGTGATGCAAATAGTGTTTTCAAAGCTTATTTGGTTAAAACAACTTTTTTATCACTTTGGAAACCCATATTTATAACTCAAGTCTCTTTTAAACAATTTTAAAAGATTTATAAAACTTATTTCATACATTTAAATATTTAAAAATATTCATTTTAAATGAATTTCAAATTTGAATTTTGAACTGTAGAACCGTGATTTTTCTAAAAATTTGTTTTGGACATAACTCAAACTCTATTGAACGAAACCTTGGTTTTTATTTTGATTTGAAAACTATGGTTATATTAGTCCTAAAAATTCTTAACTCGAAGAATTTCGAGCTATATTCCATTCCTACGACGTAAAATCGCAAACTTTCATTACGCGGTGCGCCTAGTTCTGATTTATTTTTCAATTTCTTTTTCATCTTTAAGGAAACATTTTAAATGTTTATAAAACATTTCAAACTCATTTCCATTTCATTTCATAATATAATATTATTATAATATTCATTTCAACTCTTTTTAGACGCTTAAAACCAATAAGACGCTAAACAACCCCATACACAGATTATTTATGGATTAAATTTCCATTTAATTAACTATGGTTAATTACTAACCATTTCTAATGTCATTTATCAAACCAAGTTATTGACCTTAGCACAACCGTATAACCAATCATAATATCAACCAAGTTATCATCCAATATCAAACATTTAATCATCCAATATATTTAAAATTTCAATTCATAACGCTTGAAACAATTTAGAGATTAATTAGTAAAATGTGAGCACTCGCTATTAACCAAATCGTGTCACTTCCTACTAACATTCATTCAATCCAACACATCACTTAAACTTTGTTAACTTCAAAAAATCATCATGTACTCCATTCCTCCTTGCTTTATCCTCTCGACCACAACCTATACCATGCTTTTTTCTCGGCCTTAAGCTTTTCCATCACCCAAAACTCATGCCATCTCCTCCAGTCACCTCCATAGTTTTGACTTCACCATGTTCCACCTCCTCCTCCATCATTCTTTGACTTCTCATATGCTAAACCATGTTCTAATGGTATTCTAAGGTCTTTGGAAAAGTTTGGCAGAGTTTGGAGTTAGTTTGATATGATTTCGAGAAAGTTAGTAAAAGAAGAGAAATGAAGAAGCCTTGTATTTTAACAAGAAGAAGAAGAAGAGAAGAGAGTGATTTGTGTAAGAATGCAAGTGGTATGCATGGCTATTTATAATCTTTAATTTCTTAACTCTTAAGCTTCGTCAAATGACACAAATACCATTCCTTAACTTTTAAGTGAAACATACTTTTTCAATACTTACCATCTTCATATCACGTCATTACTTTATGTCATCTTTACTTAATACTTAAGGGATGGACCTAGTTAGAAAAGTGGACTAAGGTGGAGATTTAGTTTGATTTGCTTTTGTTTTGATGTGATTTGATTTGACTTATGTTGGATTTGGTGAGAATATCTTCTTTAATTACTTTTTTTACTTAATTATTCACTTAGCTTAATTAATCCTTAGTTAATATAAGGTAGGTATTTATTTCTTTGTTAATGTGTTTATATAATAACTATTTAAGTTGCAAAACATTTATACAACTTATATCGAACAAAACGTTGATTTTTTACAAAACGTTTCCCGTTTCATTTTTTGTGTTTGATCAAACTATTTATTTATGTAAACAAACTTCAAAATAAGTTTCTTATCATCTTTAAAAAAATTAAAACAAGTTTATTTTCTTTATAAACCATATTTAATAATATTACAACTGTAAAATTCGACGTCGATCGGTCAAAGTGTGACGAAGTTTGTTGATCCTTATAAAACAAGTGTGTGTGTGTATTTATAAAACTTTTATCAATCAAATATTATCATTTCATAACAATTTAAAAATAGTTATTTCTCATTTAAAATAAAAATTGAACATATATCCAATTCTATTGAAAAAAGGCTTTTGTCAATTTTTCGATGGGAACTCCAAAATCTCTTATTTTTGCAAATTAATTCTAAAAATAAGTTCACCATTCTTGTTTATCACGTAAAAATGATTATTTATGTTTGGAAAATATATATTTGAATATTAAAAGTTAATTAGATATTCCATTTAAAAGTGATAAAATTACCGGTCATTACAAGTACAATTTCTGAACTCATTATATCGCTATATAGTTACAACAAACTTTTCGAACATCATGTAGATCTACAAAACAAACTCAAACTTATGAAATCAGAAAATGCAAAGCCAAACCCAACTGTTTGAACTACTGATTATTCAAACGCCTTAATAAGAGGTTCATATGTCTAAATTTTATTTCAAACGTTTGGAATAGTCATCGATTTATCTAAATTCCTATATCTAGTTTAAAATATTATGCGAACCAGATTATTGAAATTTAAATGTTTCAATTGGAAATTTAGATGTATGAATGCATGTTTAGATGGCTGAAGAGTTAATTCATATTTGATTTACTTTTGTAGAAATTGTCCCACCTGCTCTTTCTCTCGTTCGTATTTATCTTTTCCGTTTCAACATTTTATTCTGTGTTATCAAGATAGTTTGCATTAACGTCTTTTCACTCGTATTCATGCCTTTGTTATAATTCATTCTTCGTTCGAATAAGTATTTATATTTCAATTCTAAATACACATTTAATGTATTTTATATTTTAAAATATATTTGTTTATAATGATTAATTAGTGTGCATACATGCATGCATGCATACATACATATGTAGATATATGTGTGTTCGTGTACACGCGTGTATTAAAAATTGAATTTTTTTGGTCAAAAAGTTTTTAACTACATTATTTTAATTATCATTATATCAAATCTGCACAGATTTGGCTTGAAAAAATAACTAAAAAAATTATACATACATCAATTCATTTAAAAAAAATTAAAAACACACACACACATTACCATTGAAAGTTAACCTTTTTTTAATCTAAAAATATATATCCATTTATAGGTTAGTTTTAAGTAATGTAATACACAAGGCATCTGCTATGTATATAATTAAATATATTATATTATAAAGTTGTTGAAATTAACTAGAAACCATTTTAAATTTTTCAAAAAATATTTTTATTTATTTCAAGAATGGCGAAAATGAAATTGTTTGTGACCTTCTTTTCTTCTTTCCATTTTCTGCTTGCCCAGTTTTTTTATAAAACAATTTTGATGTATACATACACACATAAGATTGGACAACAAACATATGTATTTATGTATGTATATATGTATGTATATTATAATAATCAGAATCTAAACAGAATAAATGAAACTATCAACATTTATGATTATATATAACATTTGAATGGTTTAACACCTTCTTATTTTTGGCTTGGATAGGCTAGGGTAGGTTCATAAAAAATAAATGTGAGTAAAGCTTTAAAATAGCCATATAAGTGGAGTAAAAAGTGGAGATCATATCTCCTTTGTTTACTAATCCGCTCTACCAAATCAAAACAACATTTGAACATTTAAAACTCCTCCCATCCACTCCTATGATCGGTGATACATGTGCAAAATGGGCCCATAAAAATTTACAAATCCACTTAGAATTTAATTTATTTTGACTAAATTTAAATATTTATCGATATGTTATATCGATAAGTACAAATATAACTTTCATATACATGCTTTATTGAATACTAATGACATTCAAAATAAATCAAATAAACTTTAATAATTTCATATATATTAAATAATTAATTAGATTATATTATAATGATTGTAATTTAATTAAACCAGGTAGAATTTCGGTGTATTCATTATTACAATTATGCAATTCAAAGGTATAAATTCAGTTAGTGATAAATATCTAACAATTCGAATATTAACGCTAATATGTCACCTTAGCTAGTAGTATGATAGTTGGGTGAATTTATCACCTACACATTTTTGATAAAATCCAATTTTACAATTTTAAGCGGTACCTGGTAGTAATGTTTATTTACACGCTAATTCTCTTTGTCAAAACAGTATCATTTTAGAACTAATGGTATTTTTTTTTGGTCAAAATTCCAGTATCGTTGACATTTAACTTGTTTGGTCCAAATGCACTTTATTAAATACTGATGTTACTACGATTAATTAGTATTTTATTGGTTTGATTTATATGGCGTATCCCTATTGAGTATTCTTGCCCATGGTATGGAAGATTAGTAAGTTACTGAAATAATATATAAAGAAGATATCATTTACTAATTATTATCAGAAGATGATTTGAGTTTGGATTTTTTATTGTGAAGGGTATTTAGTATGGATTTTTGGTTATAATGGAAATTTCGAATTTGATTTGGTATAAAACTATACGACGACAAGTATTTTGGTATGTTGGATGAGTACATAGGAATACTCAAATATAGATGAGTATCAAGATCATATACGTTTGTATTATTGATAAATGGAATGAAGTCTTTGAAACTATATAAATAGATAATGTTTAGAGAATAAAGAACCTTGGAGAGATGTAAAAAAGACATTCCAATTTGGATTAGTAGCAAGGATTATATGAGAAATATATCACTATACCAACTAATGATTTGCCAACATCTAGTTTTTTTATTCCTAACACTTTTAAATGTTACTAATTGCTAATGCTCATCGACTGGTGGCACTGGCAAAAGAACATTGGTAAAGATGAGGGAAATCATTTTGTAATTTGATAATCTCTGTTACACTTATTTGAGTTACATTATTTGGTAAATTGGAAAATAATACAAAAGTGGGAGATTAGTTTGTAGGTTATAGTTCCTTTCTCTGAACCCATCATGATGGATCCAAATTCTCTTCTTATCTTATTCCCTACTGTGAAACTAGGGTTAATACAAATTCAGTTTCATTTTATAACCATGTACAATCGAATCCTCTTTCAATTTTGGATTTCTTGCTCTTAGTCTCAATTGCAAGAATTTTTAGGTAATTTTTTATTTCTGCTTTTTAAAAATAAAGAATCAAAGTGTTGAATTTTGACGATACTAAATGAAGAATTGAATTAGTCAGAAGTAGATTGGTGATGGAGAAGACAGTTCGTAAATTGGAGCTTGGAGGAGGAAAATATAGTGAAGGAGGAGAGAGCTACTTGGAGTAGCAGCTCAGACGTCTATCAAAAAGGGATACATGTTCGAGTACAGGGATATGGTATCCCGAGCTTTCCCTCAAACATCTATCATCTTAGGACGGACATCTGAGTGCAGGGAAACTTGTTTCTCGAATCTTCTGACAGACGTTTATCATCTTGGGACAGACATCTAAGTCAACATATGCGGCATGTTTTGGTCGGGCTAATTGGAGTGATTTGTGAAGATTTTAAGGGGCATTTCGAAAATTTGCCAAGAAAAGATGGTTCAATATATAAGCTCTCTAAAGATTCAGAGAGGGATTAACACTCTAAGGGTTTTGATCAAGGTTTATCCTCTATCAAATAGGATTTATCTGAACCTAGTTTCTTTAATTCTCTTCTCCACAAATCTATTCTATTAGAATACTGATCATTGTAGTCATCTCTTGTACTCTTCTCACTGGTATTAATAAAGGCTCTCTCTTAAAGTGGATGTACACTAACAAGATGTTAGTGGAACCACTATAAATGGCGTGTGAATTATTTTATCGTTATTGCTTTATTTTATTGCTTGTTTGGTAATTGGTTTTGGATTGGATTGAGGTTTTGATTGAGATATTGATTAGTTGTTTTTGCACTTCTTACCATAATCTTATTTTCCACTATGCTTTAGGGTTTTGATTTAAGTGGTCTCGAGTTAGAATTTCCAAATATTTGGTTTCAGAGCTTTGTTGTTGGTAGGTGGTTGTAGAAATGCTAGAGTCAATAATACATTGGGCATTCCTTCAATGGTTAGTCCAAGTGGTGTAGCGCTATATATACGTGGATTGTGTACGACTTCAGGATCGCAATTGGTTATTGACAAATGGAATGGCAATAATAATTTCGGAAAGTGGCAATGGAAGAGTGGGAATTCACTACACTTCAACTTGATATGGGTGAGAATATGATCTTCAAAATTAGTGGTGAGACTACCACAAAGGTTATTTGAGACAAGTTAGAGGAGTTGTATATGAAAAAGTCACTAACTAATCGTTTGATCTTGTTGCGAATGTTCTTCGCCTACATGATGAAGGAGGGCGCTTAAGGTGCACTTGAATATCTTTGATGATTTGCTAATGAAGATGAAGGCGGTAGATTTGAAAATTAAGGAGGAGCAAAAGGCAATGATATTGTTGTGTTCGTTGCCAGACCATTATATGAGTTTCTCAAATAGTTTGATCTATAGCCAGGAAACATTCACTCTTAATGACGTCAAAACGGATCTTCTTAGTGAGGAGCTGCATGATTAAATAATGGAGTTGGGTGTTGGTAGTAGTGGTGTTAGTAGTTGTAATGGGTTATTTATGGAGAAGGAGAGATATGAGAAGAAAGGAAACCGAGAGCATTCTAAATCAAGAAAGCCCGATTGGAGAGGAAAGTCGAGGGAAAGAAATAGGAAGTTCTTTATTTGTAATAATCCCGGTCATTGGAAGAATTAGTGTTCGGACAAGTAGAGGGCAAAGAAGGAAGCAGCACCTTCATCCACGGCAGTGGAGAGTGGAATTGGTAAAGGAGACATAGATGTTTTGACGGTGGTAGCATCAGATGTTTTGGGCAGCTAATGGGAGCTTGACTCGGAGGCGTCTTATCATATGATGCCGAATAATAATTGTTTTTCTTCTTATGCCAACAAAGAAGGAAATTCAAATTTTATGGGTAATGGTGCTATTTGTAAGTCAAAGCGCGTTGGTTCCATGCAAATTCGGATGTTTGACATAGTGGTTCATACTCTCACTAATGTACGCTATGTTTCGAAACTTCAGAAGTCTCTTATCTCTTTGGGCGGCTAGATTCTTTAGGATTTAAGATCACTTTTGAGAGTGATAACTTGTAGGTTTTGGAAGGTGCGCTTATGGTGATGAAATATGGTACAACTCATGGTGTTTATTTGCTTCAAGATGTGATTATTGAAGGTGAAACTTGTGTGGTTGTTGATAGTTCTCGTGGCTTGGATGCAACTAGGTTGTGGCAATTGAGGTCAGGCCATGCCTCGGAGAGAAGTTTGGATATTCTTCGAAGAAGGGAGATGATCGATGGAGAGAGTTTCAATAAACTAGAGTTTTGAGAGGAATGTGTCATGGGCAAGCAAACAAAAATTCACTCGGTGAAGGAAACCATGATTTTAGATGTGTTCTTGAGTATGTTCACACGGATGTTTAAGGACCAGCATCGGTGCCTTCTTTGGGAGGAGCAAGGTATTATATTTCTTTCATTGATGATTTTTCTCAAAAGGTTTGGGTATATGTAATGAAAGCTAAGTCGGAGGCATTTGCAATGTTCATAGCGTGAAAGGCTCTTGTTGAGAATGAGAGTGGTAAGTCTTTGAAGGTTCTAAAGTTCGACAATGGTGGATAATATATTTTCAGACAGTTCTTGGAGGTTTGCAGGCATCATGGTATTTAAAGGCATTTTACCACACCAGGACGTCCATGGCGAATGGAATTATGGAGAGGCAGAATCGTACTCTACTTGAGAAAGCTCGATGCTTGAGATTGACATCGGGTTTGTCTAATGGATTTTGGGCCAAAGCGTTGTCAACCGCGGTGCATATTGTGAATTGAATTCCATGCTCACCTATTGATAAACAAAGTTCCGAAGGAATATGGAAGGGAAAGAGGATTGGCTTGAGTTATGTTCGTGTGTTTGGTAGTTCGGTTTATGTGCATGATTCGTGAAATGATAAGCTTGAACCTTGAGTTTTAAAGGGATCTTACTTAGCTATACGAATGGAGTAAAAGGCTATCGGATATGTAATCTGAAAATGAAGAAGGCTATGAATTCTCTTCATGTTATTTTGATGAGTTAGTTTTTTTTGAGGAGAATGAGAGCTCATCAGCTGTTTTGGATTTGGTTCTTGGTGAATCAAAGGAGAAGGAAGTTATTCCCCTTTTTTGTCCAAGGAGTAGAGTCGTTGGAGATGCTCATAAGGAGGAGGCAGTTGATGTTATATCACGTAGTCCATAGGGTGTCTCTAGTAGTGTTGGTGATGTACATGATTCTAAAGAGAATTTAGTTCAAGGTGGAGCCGAAAAGAGTTTAGGTAATGGTATTGCTACTTAGGTGGGTCGACGTGCTATAAGACCACCCGATAGATATGGTGATTAGAACCATCTTAGGTTTTGTGATAATTTGGACTATGCTCTTCATGTAGTCCAAGATGAGCCAATGGACCTTGATGTCGACATAGAGTCGAGTGATAGCTCGAAGCGGATTTGTGCTATGGATGAAGAGATGCAATCGTTGTTTAAAAATCGAACTTGGGATTTGGTTCCACTTCCTAAAGGAAACTGTGCTATCAGGTGCAAATAGATATACAAGGTAAAGGACAATGGGAGATGCAAAGCTAGGCTAGTGGCTAAAGGGTTTGCAAAAAGGAAGGGATAGGAGTATGATGAGATTTGCACACGGGTTGCACACCATACTTTGATCTGGATATTACTTTCTACAGTTGTTATTCATAACTTGAAGTTGGAGCAACTTGATGTGTAAACCACCTTCTTGTATGGTTTGGATGAAGACATCTACATGAAGCAACTAGAATGTTTTGTTATAGATGGTAAGTCAAACTTAGTTTGAAAGTTAAAGAAATCACTATATGGTTCAAAGCTATTACCTAGACAATGGTACAAGAGATTTAATCATTTTATGCTTGAAAATGATTTTGATAGAAGCATCAAAGTTGCTTATGTGTATTTCAAGAAGTTGGAAAAAGTTGGAAAATGATTGTTGGGTATATTTACTCTTGTATGTGAACGACATACTCATTACTTCAAAAGATAAGAATGAAATCAACAGGTAAGCTGAGTTTAAAATCGAAATTCAAAATAAAGGATCTTGGAGAAGCAAAGAGGATATGGGGCATGAAAACAGAAAGGGATTGAAAGCATTTTGAGTTGAAATTAACTCAAAAGAAGTATATAGAGAAAGTGCTTTGCCGGTTTAGCATGGAGAATGCAAAGGCATCAAATACACCTTTGCCTTTGCATGTGAAGCTTTGAATTAAGGGATCGCCTATCTTGGAGAAAGACAAGGCTTATAGGGAAAATGTTCCATATGCTAGTGCGGCTGAAAATTTAATGTATGCTATGATGTATAAAAGACCCGATAATGCAAATGCTGTCGGGATGGTTAGTCATTATATGGCTAATTCGGGAAAATTGCATTGGGAAGCTATGAAGCTTATATTGAGATACCTTACAGGTACATCATCTCATGGTCTTGTTTTTGGCGGTAGTGAGGGAACGAGTTGCAAGTTGGTTAGTTGTTGTGATTCGGACTACACCTGTGATAGGGATCGAAGAAAGTCAACTTTCGGACATGTCTTCACATTTGGTGGTAAAATCATAAGTTAGAGATTGAGATTGCAAATCGTGGTTGCTTTATCCACTATGGAGGCAGAGTTGAAAGCCACAGTGGAGGCGGAAAAGTAAGCACTTTATTTGAGGCGATTATTGCGTGACTTGGGATTTGAACACGATAGCGTCGATGTTTGATGTGATAGCTAGAGTGCTATTCATTTGGCTAAGAATTTGGCATTTAGCTCGCCGACTAAGCACATTAAAGTAAGAGAGTCATTATTGGTAGCTACGGATGAAGATAAGCAAATATATCCTCGAAAAGTGCACATAAAGGATAATGCGGCATATATGTTCAGCAAAACATTGCCGGTTGGGAAGTTCAAGCATTGCTAGAACTTGATTCGCTTGTTGAAGTGCTACGTGCCAAGGGGAGGCACGGTTGAGGGAGGAGCTTGGTCATGGATGATGAAGAGTATCGGTGAGTGATTGTGGTTCTACCCTCTTGGTGAGTACTAGCTTATACTTCTTAGTACTTTTGTATTTTGGTGAGACGGTATTGGAATTGGGTACTTCCAACACTTAGTTAGATGGTGGTGACTTTGTGGGAGCTCGTTGATGGAGCGTAATGGGCAGTGGCTCTGCCGAAACTCATTAGGAAAGTATTCAAGCTTGTTTGGTAAAAGGTAAAGAGGCGATGGTATGGTGCTATCGGTTCTTAGTGATGGAGATGGATATAGTGTCGAGATGGAATGTTTAATTTTGGCGACACTATATGGAGAATTGAAGTGGTCGGAAGTAGCTTGGTGATGGAGAAAGCGGTTTACAAATCGAAGCTCGAAGGAGGAAAATATGGCGAAGAAGGGAGAAAGCTTCTTGGAGTAGTAGCTTAGACGTCCGTAAAAAAGGGACAGACTTTTGAGTATAGGGATATGGTATCCCGAGATTTCCCTCAGACGTCTGTCATCTTGGAAGAGATGTCTGAGTGTAGGGAAAATTGTTTCCTGAATCTTCTGACAGACCTCTGTCATTTTGGGATAGGCGTCTGAGCCGATGTGTGCTGCATGTTTTTCCTAGGCCGATTGGAATGATTTGTAAAGGCTTCAAGGGGCACTCTGGGAATTTTCCAAGAAAAGATGGTTCACTATATAAGCTGTCTAAAGATTCAAAGAGGGATTGACACTATAAGGATCTTGGTCAAGGTTTATCCTCCACTAAATAGGGTTTATCTAAACCTAGTTTTCTTTAATTCTCTTCTTTACAAATCTATTCTATTAAAACATTGATCATTATAATCAATCTCTTGTACTCTTCTCATTGGTAGTAATAAAAGGCTCTCTCCCAAAGTGGATGTACACTAACAAGATGTTAGTGGAACCACTATAAATCGTTGTGTGATTTATTTTATCGTTATTGCTTTATTTTATTGCTTGTTTGGTGATTGTGATTGGTTTTGGATTGGATTGAGATTTGGAATAAGAGATTGATTGGTTGTTTTTGAACTTCTTACCACGATCTTGTCTCCTGTCATGCTTTGAGGTTTTGATTTGAGTGGTCTTGAGTTAGAATTCCCACAACATAAAGTGTTTTTTTGAAAAACTTTATGAATTTAATTT
Organism: Allium cepa; assembly: GCA_030765085.1. NCBI lineage: Eukaryota > Viridiplantae > Streptophyta > Magnoliopsida > Asparagales > Amaryllidaceae > Allium > Allium cepa. Next base: position 847,440,150 of record CM060938.1, read on the forward strand.
TGTTTTTATCTAATCTATTGGTACTATATGTTATTCAAAGTTGATAATTTAATATTAAAACTACTTAAGGATATCATGTAGTGATTGTACTCATATCATTATTCCTCTACTTTGATTTTGTCGATATAGAATAATCCAATTGAACCTAAGTTCTTTTATGAACTTATTGAAACGTCTACTATAAGTTTTGGTGAAAATACCGATCTTCATGAAGATGGTAGTACTTTAACTTCAAAATAGATCTTTGTGTTATATGTCTGCAAAATTATGCTAAGTTTTGAATCTTTCCATTTATTTATATCTTATTATTACATTCAAACGGGTGATGAAGATAACTGTGATTCACGTCTTATTAGGAAACTTCTACTTTAGCAAATAACTAATCAAAGATTAATGGGAAAAAGGAGTACCATTACACAAAATGACTAATTAAAATCATTATTATATCTCGAATTCAGTTGAAGTTGTTTAACAAATTTTGATTATATGTTTTGTTCTATGGCATATCAATGATTGTTTCGACTACTTATATAGTCCATATATTTAATAAACCCTAGTTTATCTAAGGTGATGGTCTTCATGTAACGACCCAGAATTTTAGCCAATTGATTTTAAGATATTTAATAAATTTTAAATATTGAAATATTAGTTTTAAAAGTAAATGATCTTAAATTTCAAATATAGAAATTTATTTGAATAGTGAATTTAAATGATTGGAATATTTAAAATAGTTATGTAACAACCCAAAATTTTCGAATCCGAAAATTTCAGATAGTTATGAAAAAGAGATAGAAGAAGAAGATCAGAAACACCAACATCTTACATTCGCAGCGGATAAAATATATTAAATAAATAGTAACAGTTTACAAAAGAATACTATATCTGTCGATTATATTTCAATACATCAGAGTTGCATATATTTACAAACACTGAATATACACAAATCAACATGTCTCAGGTATACAATAATATAATACAGCGGAAATACTCTATACGTTCCTGCCATCCAGCTTGACTCTTGAGCTCCAGAATGTCCCTACCTGAAAATCTGTAATACTCGGTCTAACTCGAGCATTACACCAAAGTAACACCCGGGTCAGGCTGGAAACCAGCGTGAGTAAATCCGTCTAACATGGAATAAAAAAGTATACAACTCATATAAACCCGGGTAACTTATAACAATTTTCACTTCACAAGTTGTTATAGACATCACTTATTTCACACATCAATTTCTAAGTGCCAGAATTTAGATTATATGGTCCAATTCACTTAAATCATTCCATTACACCCTATTGATTCCACATATCAAGTTTATACAGGATCAAAGTGGTTTCGGATATTAACTAATACCCGACTCCAGCCTCTTAGAATTCAATAACATCTTATCCCAAATTATTCAAGTGAAACATAACTCAAACTTTAAATACAAGATGTTACTTCCATTGCGGTTTATCTCGATAGATAACTACCTTATTACTATTCAACCCAATCATACCACAAAACATTTCAAATTAGGAATATCAAATAATATGTAGCATTCAATATTATTCAATAACTCACAGGAAAGATTAGTTAGTTACACCATTTCTAATTAATTTAAATAAATTAAATTAATTTCCACCATTACTGCACATCTTGCCACTTAATCATTAATTAATTTCAATCTAATTTATTTATTCTTTATCTATCCACCTAAATCAAACTTCTTTAATTAATTATTTTTGATTAACCATCCTTGTTAATTATTCCTTAATTACATTTAAGTAATTAACTCTCAATTAATTACACGAATTAATTAACCTCTATTCATCCATATTAATTACATTGATTCTTAATTAATTACTCGAATTAGTTTTTCTATAATCACTTATATTGATTAATTATCCTTAAATTAATCATACTCATGAGCCTTTAAATTAATTACATTAATTAATCTTTTAATTATTCTTAACTACCTACTCCGTTTAACCTTTCATAAATCTCATTAAACAACTAACTATTCTTTAATTAATTATATCAATTAATTAATCCTCTAATTATTTACCTTAATTTATTAATTACCTTAAATAATTATCTGAATTAATTGCATAACAAAATTATTCTTTAATTTCATCTTGTAACCTTTCTTTAAAGAACACGCCATTTGAGATCTTCTTGATTTGTTAAGTTTATACCACATACCTACTACCTTTTAAAATTCATCATTCATTTTATTTGAATCAACTAGAGATTCAATTAAATGACTCGCCAAAAGTTTAGTTTTTCAAATCCAACCAATTTACTTAACCACAAAAATAAAAAAAATAAAAAAAATCTTGTTAGATAATGCTTGAAATTTGTTTCAAAGATTTGATTTTCCCTATAACTTTGTAAAATTCAGAATGGTTTCCCTGCCTTAACACCTAGTACTACAATTACTCGCGTAAAAGTAAACTCGATAGCTAAATAACCCGAGTCAAATGCTCAAAACATCGGGCAAAACGCGAGTCAAACCCAAATTTCCCTGTTCCTTCTTCTTCCCTACTCCACAGCTTCATTCAAACTTCTGTTTCTACTTGAATTTTGTAATTACAGTATTAATAAAGCTTGCACGACATGGAAACAGACTCGAGCAACATAATAAAATTTTCGAATTCATCTTCGAGTTCGACCTAGTACCTCAATATCCAGAAAAACAAACAGAACAGACACACATGCGACATGGTGCACGTACACCATCGCCGACCGCGTTCTGGCACCTCTGGCCCATCCTCAACAAGTCACCTATCGTCGCGGCAACGCAATTCCAGCATCGAATCGCCACCCCAAAACCAAAACAAGAATCGAGGTTGTTTGAACCATTCCAGGTACCACCCACTTCCTTGAAAATGCCTCGATCACCTAACGTCGATCATCAGAGATCGAAGGATCCTACCCTCAGCCTCGCCAGACCTTCACGCCCCCAATGATCCTGGTCCGAAGACCCTCGATGCGCCTGTGATGACGCCATCATCCCTCTTCCGACCCTAGCCCAAAATTAGGTTTAAAAACAATATTGGACGTGCCACGACGCCACACCGAAAGAACTCCACATTCGCCATTTTTCTCAACCTCGTCGTTCACCATACCAGCTCCAACCAAAGCCTCAATCACCAGAAACAACCCAGTTGCCTGATTTTGCTCGAAAACTCAATTCTGGTCATTTGCAAAATACACATTCGATTCCACTTTAAAAATCAAGATTTTTGTTTTAAAAATCATATTTTCCATTGATGATTCCAATTATATATTTGATTCAGCAATTTCTTACATTTGATTTTTAACATGTTTAAAGAATTCCATACCGCTCTTCCATTTTCCCAGATAAATACCAATTAATCCTCTTAAATTTCTTTTTACTAATCTATAATTAACAACACTTCTTGTTAAACAAAATCCTAACAGAGATCAGAGAAGGAACAAATGAATTTTACATGTTTGAAAACTCTGTACTCTAGAAACAGAGAAGGATAAGCATATCCATTTACTCAGATCAAAACAAGACGTTTCTACTTACAAATATACAGTGATCACTCACGAATATATGCACCAACAAAGTAACATCCATCTCAAACTTCACAGGCAACCAGATATACATATACTTAACTTTTAATTTAAATTATTTACTCACCTAAACTATTTTGAGCAGAGAATAATTCTGGTTGAAAAGCAGCAGTTTAGATTTCATGAAAATCTCTTTATTTTGTTGTTGAATGATATTGAGTTTGTAAAGAGAATGTTTACTTTTTCTCAAGCTTGCTAAGTTATGAATGAACTGGAGCTAAAGTAGATGTATATATAATAGAAAAGTTGTGTACAAGGGGAGGTGTTTACTGGTTTAGCTTGTTTCTTTTTTTTATTTGATTTGATCAAAGATTTTTCTCTTGCCTACATTTTTTACCGGAGAATACTTTGTTTTGGTGGCTGAGATGATATTTATTCGGCTGAAATCATTTTTGTTTTTGTACTTGAAAATGATGTATTGTATGCTAAGCCTAAAAGCTTGTCTCCTCCTTTGACTACAAACATTTCCATAGATTTCTTTTCTTATATTGATTTAAAGCTTGCGTGTGTTTTAGTTCGAATGACAGGCTTCCACAAAGGCTGAAAGTGGAGATACTCCTCTTGTACATGCCTTTATTTTATTTGATTTCCTATTTTCTTTTTGATTTAATAAAAGCTGATTTTTGATTTAATTTATTGTATGCATTTGATGCCATGTTTCCCAAAGTGTTTACACATTTTTATTATGTTTACATACTTATTATTATCTATTTTATTTTTATATGAACATATACACTTGCAGGTAAACATGTGTATGAAGATACTTTGTATGTATATATTTGTCTTATTGCTTAATTCATATATATACTTTTGTCTGATTTCATTTTAACTCTATACATTTGTGCTTTACCTAACAATTATTATAGTTGTTTATATATATTTATCCTATGTTGCGTACACATCAAATCACTTGATTCTTGCTTTTATTTATTTCTTTTTTATTTAACCATCAATATTTAAATTATATTCATATGGTTTACTTATATTTTATATTTATATTTTATATTGATAGAATTAAATTTATTTTAAACATTATCACCCATATATATATTTACCAAATATTAATAAGATAGAGCATTTTAATTCAATTATATAAGGTAGATTTTATTGTACATATTTTAAGAGATTTATTTTAAATTTCAAAATCAACTCCCTTTTCAAAATACAAATCTATAAATGGCAAATATTTCCAAAAGACTTATTTATGGTAAGTTTACATTTTATTTAATTGGATTAAATATTTATTAAAATAATGTTGCCAAAATACCGGGTCATCACAAGTTAGATCTTGAATTTTATGTGAATGAAAATGATTTTAGTAGTTGATTTAAATTTTATTTGGAAGAGAATGAAGATAATAAACTTTTTAAATTGAATTTAAAAGTAATAAAACTTGTTTTGATTAACAAGTGAAAATAGCCTTAAGGGGCACTGTCTCGGATTTCGAGGAACTAGTTCCATTGGATCCGTAATAGAGAATTATTATATGGTAATGAATTTCGTGGCGATTGGACGTATTGTTTGGTTGTGCGAACTCGGAAAGCTTAGAAACTAATTACAGAGATTAATATAATATAACTGGGTTTGAAATGCCATCTTTTGTATATGATGGAATTGGCTCTCGCTACTAGTTCCATTGTGTTCAGAATATGTGTATTTCATATAGAACGCTAGGAGGCACGTCTCGTTTGGGGTTCGAAATTTTTGAATGTACCGAGCCAGATATTTTACAATAAAATAAATAGGTACCATACTTCCTAGGCCATACTCCCATGTTTGCACCATACTTCTCCATACCCCGTAAGTTTTATATGCCTTCTTCTCATCTAGCAAAAAATGGAATTCAAGAAAAAAAAGAGCCCACTCCATCTAAGGTTTAAAATTTAAAATCAAACCCGATTCTAAACCAAAAACCACAAACATTGATTCATTTGGATCGCATGACCAAGGTCTTCAATTCTATGGGCTCAGTCTTGGTCTCATCATCTCTAGGTAGAATTCAAAAATGGGGCAGTGGAGCTAAGGCTTAGCATAGCTCGAGCTAGAGGGGGAGATAAGTAATTTAGGCGGCGCCGTTGGATTTGTTAAGGCGAGACATGGTAGTGATGCAACTTTGACAAGGTATGACGCCTCGATGGTGGTCACTTCAATCTAGGAAGGGTGCCAAGTTGCATTTTAATAGGCGCTTGCGGGCATGGTGAGATGGTGCTAAGGCGATGGAGATTTGGATGTCGAGTTCAATGCAACAATCGATTGGAAGTTTCATTGATTGGAGATGGAGGAATCGATGGTGGCAATTATATGTGTATTGACATTGTGTATCATGTACATGGAGTCATTAGTTGAGGTGGAAGATGTTTTAGAAGGAGATTAAGTTAAGTAAAATTATGTAATTAGTGAATTTCATATACTATTCAAATAATGAATTTTGTAAATTAAATATCTAATTCATTTTAGGTCCAAACCGAACGCGATCCATCACAATAGGTTCATATTGCCAAGCATTATGCTTAGGAATTGGTTTGGTAGAGATTGGAGCTAGTTGAATTTTGCAGTAAATCGATCATCGTTCGATTTGGATGAAATCCTGAATGCCTGGGTGACAACTGAAATAATTATGAGTTATACGAGCCCTATTAATATATGCCCTAGAATCTTAAGGAAGCGGAGATCTAATATAGATTAGGTTGCTTGGCATCCGCTAATGCTAGAGAATCATAGTGGAGAGTGGGTTGGCGTTCTTTTTTTGGTTAACTAGTCGTATTATATCGTTGATAAAAATTGTTGTTTGGATGATTTACTGTTTTTATCAATTGGTTTGGATTTATTTCCGCCCCTGGAGCGGACGACCCTTTATATATATAGCCACCTAGTAGCGGATGATCCATATTATATAAATATATATTGTTTGTGATGTTGGGGGGTAGATTGGAGGGATCCAACAGGATTCCTCACCACTGTTGATTTTATTTACATATATACACACACATATATGCTGATATACATGAGCGGTGATGCAGGGGGACATGTCGGAGGGATCCAACGAGATTCCTAGCCATTGTTGAATTGTTTTCTATAACGTTCATGTTACATGAATTTTTGAAAATCAAACCTGATTATTTGAGACTATTAGTTTTGACATTGTTATATGTTCAAAACTTGAACTCTATAGTGATAGAAATTAATATCGATATTGGTTAGACATTGGGTAGCTATTGGCCTTAAATTAGTATTATAAAAATAATACAAATTGCCATTCGAGTTGGAGTAGGTTTTTGGGACAGGACATGATTTTAAATTTGGAATTAGGTGTCAGAAATATTTTGTTTGAAAAAAGATTTAACTTCTATTTTATTCCAACCGTTTTATCTACCTTTTCTAAGTTACTTATTTATATTTAATATTTTTTTAAGATTTTTATATTTAATATTGTTTAAAAGATTATTTATATATTTAATATTGTTTTAAAGTTATTACCAATATTTTAATATTTGAAAAAGTTAATTAATTAAAAGTTAACATGGCTTGAAATTAATAATAAAGATTTATTTATAATGTTTTGGAAATTAATTATTGTAATAATGGTAAAGATTTATTGTTGTTTATTATTTAATAATTTTTTGAAATTATTAATCATTAGTTTAAGATGTTTTGAAGTTAATAATTATTATTTATTTAAAATGTTTATTGTTAATTATTATTATTATATAATAATAAAGCTTGAAGTAAGTGTTATTTATTTATTTTTAAATGTTTTCGAGACCTATAAATAGGGTTTTATAAATGAACTTGGGTTTTATAAAAGGAGTTTTTTAAAAAGGTTTGAAAACTTAAATGGAGATTATTTACAAGGTAATAGATTTTATAAATGGTAAGATATTTATAGACGAATTTTAGAAATGAGTTTATAGACTTATAAGAGGACTTTTACAATTAGTTTTATGGATTTAAAAAGAGTTTATAAATGATATGAGAAACGATTTAAATACATTATAAATGTTTTTCGGAGATGTATAAAATAGTTTATAAATGGGTTTTAGAATTTTATAAAGGAGTATATAAATGGTTTTAGAATGGTGTAAAAGGAAATCTTTCTTCGTTTTGTGAATATACTTATACCATTGAGATAAATATATGGATATTTTTACAAGTATTAAAACTATAGGGTTCATGAATAAATCTTTGTAAATGTATTTTCCAACAAGTAATTTACAAAGATAATGAAAAGATTAATTAAGGAGGCTAATAGTTGCTTATGTGCTTGACTAATGTTGGTTTTCCCTATGGAATTAAATTCCTGATTTGGATGTGTGTTTGTGCATAGTCAAATAACCAACTATCAAAATATGGATCCAAAATGTAACTTTGCAAATATCTAGGAGAAACACACGAGTTATATAGCACAGCCATCTCCGATGATATTGTACTGTGCGTATAAATCTCGTTTCATTCTGCTTGGACAAATGATAAGGAAATCCATTCACTAACGATTAGGAGGTGACTTCCGCTCTTATCTTTGACTATTTATTTTCCTAAAGAACCAGGGTTGCCGAAGAGACCTAGATCAGATATGTTATCCAAAAATCACTTCGATCTTACTTAAGCATTTCAAAAGGAAAGCATCTTGAAGAGCATGGAATCGAAGATGGGGTTTTGAAGTGGAAGGATTATTTTCTGTTTTTCCTTGGGAGGGATTCCCATAATGGATGTAGTAGAAGAGTGTCTTCGGTTTCGTTCAGTCCCATAACGAACTTGTATGCATGAATGCTGGCATTGCATTGTTGCCTAAAGGGTAGTGTTATCATTACAAGTGATAAGTGCTATATAAAAGGTAAACGTAGTCTCAAGCCTCATCAACCTAGAATGACTAAAACAAGGGAGATACAACTGGGCTAAGTAGGTCGTTCCCAATAAGGGTATGATCATCCCTATCTAGAGTCGATATTATCTCTCATTGGTATGCTTTTGAGCCCATTAACTAAGGGGTAATCATATTCGGTACTATTAGTAAAGGGGTAGGCCGGTCCCGTGTTGGTAGGGATCCTGGCGAGGTCCTCGTTGTCATTTTATCTAGATATGCACCATGGCGGACGGTATCCTAGTAGTCCGGTCATTATGTGAAATCCATTCTCTAATAAGCGCCATACGAACTTAGTTGTGCTCAAATATGTTGAAACGTTAGATGCAAGCATTTCAGCTATATTCTTATTTAAATTTGATTCCTAGACATTATTACAATATCAATGAACTTTCTATAGAAATTATTTTGGTTATTGTAAGGTAAAAACATGTCTGTGTTTATATGCGGCGTGGTTTTATGAGATACCTTTTTTTTCAAAAGGTTTTTTAAATATAAAAATTCAATTGGGTGTGTTTTGTCATGCTGGTTTTCCAGACTGACTCGGGTGTTATTTTATTTTAATGCTTGGATCAGATCGAGTATATTACGGATTTAGTTTGGATGCTTTGGAACTTCAAGAGACGAGCTGGAGGCCCAAAGACGTATTCACATACATGGTTAATTTTTTGATGTATTCATCGTTGTGTTTATTAGCAATTGTGAAGACGGGTTGTTATAACCGTTTAGGCTGATAATTTATCTAGCGTACTCTGATTGTTATTTGTAAGTATATTACAGTTTTCTTTTGTAAAGATCGTTATTATTCGTAGATTATTCCTTTCGCTATGAGATTCTATGTTTATGGTTTCTTCTTGTCTTCTTTCTTCTTTTTTTCCCTAACTATTTGCCTTTCCGTACAATTTGAGTGGGTCATGTGTGATTGATTGTCCGCTTAAACTGTATAGAAAAGCGGGTCATTACGTTTCATGTGTATGGTTTAGGAAGAGTATTTTTCTATATCAAACTTTAATTTGGAAAATTTTGAATAATAATTAATTTTTTACTATCTCATGCATCTTTACTTTACTTCTTTACAATTTTTTGGCTATATTTTCATCCTGTTTAATAATTTCATCATTTTAGTATTATTTATTTTTCTTCACATTAAATATTGTATACGTACCAGCTCTTTGATGTACCTTACAGTTGATGGGTATATAAATTTAAACAAGTATTGCTTGTAAAAAAATATGAAGAGAAACTAAGATTGATTTTGTCAATTTGATGTTTAATTTGAACATTAGAAACTTCTTAGGCTAAAAGTATTTTATTGGTTTGACGTTTATTTGTTAAGTGTAAACATTTGAATTAGAACTCATGTTCTTATTTTGAACCATATTATATGTGTGTTATTGTATGAGTTTCTATGTTGTCAACTATCAAGTCTTATTCTTATTTTTTTCATAGTTAGTCGGGTTCATATGATATTTAGTACCTATATTTTAGAATCTGACTACAAATTATAATACCAAGTCATGTTCTTTTAAGTAATGCTCCCATTTATCACCAAGTGATGGGAATTTTAACATTTTCCACTTTATGAAGAGAATCTTGAAAACTTAGTGATGCTTCCTTAAATGCGTTGAAGTTTCAGCATTTCCGCGTTTCGTACATGTACGCTTCACCGTATCTAGGCGTCATCAACGGTCGAAGTCTTATATGCCGGCATACCGATTGAACATCCCTTCATCGCCTCCCATCGAGCATGTAATCCGGTCTTGGCAACACTTTGTAACAAAAGAAATCCACAATATTACATTCCACCAATCTCATATATATATATGTATGTATGTATATATATATAGACACACACACATACCATGAATGTTCGAAATATTCTATGACATGGACATTAATCCATCCAATACACGCGCCCACTCTGTTTATAATGCGAGCCACATCTAACAAAATGGTGTATGCTTTTGGCATAAGGAAATTTCAGGTGTCACGATCCAAATTCCAGCGTTGGAAAATCGACATCCGTACTCCACCGTACTTGAATGCCGGAGATTCAAACGTTGAAATTCGAGTCGCGCCGGAGCTTATAACACATTAAGTAAATAACACAGCGGAAGAAATGAATAGCATATATCAATATACAACATTTGATACAATAACAGATACAACATGAATGATACAACAGAATGGTACAATAGATATCAACATTATCAGAGATACAAAGAATAGCAACGGAAATATAATAATAACACTAGCAGCGGAACAAATCTCCAAAATAGTCTTCAAGAAAGAACTCCAGTATCAGCAATCTCCATCTCCAAAGCACCAATCCAGAAATAGCTCGAACTCCAAATCAAGATGAAGAGAAACAACTCGATCCAAAATGCGATTGCCAAATCCTAAAGCTGAAAGCTATCGAATCTACACCTACTATAGATTATCTGAAAATCCAAACTCTAGACTGCCCGTGTGGGAAAATAGTGGGCACCCAGAGTTTAGAAAAGGAATAATAAACTCCAGGTCAGTCATGGGACTGGTATGAGCAAACAAAAACATTTGGTCTTTTAAAAACAAACAAGAGATTTTAAATTTGAAATCCGCAATGCTTTTTGGAAAATGAAACTACCATAAGGCCTCCCGGCACACACACAATGCAAACGCACACATGGGGGAGATTTCTCCTTATGATAGTCAAACATGCTTACTACGAGAAAAATTCTTTGATATTATTACTAGTGCATAGTGGAAAATTTTTCGAAAGTATAATATAAATCCTAGCCAGCATAGGTACCATGATATTATGCCTACTATAGCTGCCATGTTAAATGGCAGGTTCTACAACTAAAACCGTACATGGCACGTAATTGAAGAATGGATTTCCAACAAATGGTCAGGCTAAGGAACTTCCTATTGCCACATGGGAACGCCTCTGGCGGGACGCCCCGAGAACTAACGTTACGGTTAGATCTCTGCCAACACAAGGCCGGGTTACCTCTATAACTAGGTAACTACTACACGAATATGCCATCCCCCGGTCCTTTGGGACCTTTATCCGAGAGCTCTCCAACAACAACATCACACAGTAATAATATAGTGTGTCCACATGAGTAAGTATCTGGGCTCCATACCATGATACCACCCTTTTCCAGAAGGGAATGACATACCCTAAAGGGCGCGACCCTCATAACCTTGCCGCATATTCCTGTTTCGACCATTTCCGGGGAGTGAGGTCCTGATGAAGTCTCGTCCACAAAGCTACGCTTTGTGCAACAAAGCCATGCTTTGGGTCCACAGATGACCAAAGCAAAGATCACAAGGATAAATGATTAACAAATGATCATATCACAAACAATCAACCAATGATCATCACACAGCAGCACTCAGCATGTCACATTACCAAATTGGGAATATGTCACTGATAAATATCAACTACATAACCTCTGAGCTCGTACGTCTCAAAGAAGGGTGTTAAGCTAAGAGAATAAATTCTCCGCCACCAAGCAGAAATGTATTTGATAGAGATCAGTTAATATCTCAAAGTGTAATGTCGGACATACAACCATACAAGTCTGTTCCGGGTTCGAACAGAACCGAAGGCACTTCCGAAGAAGCCCTTGCAAATCCGGATAATCCCTAATCACGTCCGGACTTCCCATCACATATGGAGATCTCTATACCGGGGATCGGCCAGTGCAGAGACAATCGACGAGTTATCCTTTCGTTTTCGGAAATAACCGGTCTTCACCACCGGTCTTCAATTGCTATCCATAACGTCGTATCACTATTCGGAATGGGCTATATGACACAAGGTCCTCTCCCGGCTAAACCGAATAATGAGCGCCATATTTTAAAACGTATGGGTATGGGATTTTAGTTAAGTCACAATTTATAAAAATCCAAAACTTTTCTTTCAATGGTTAAACAAAATACCATTCTAAATCTTTAAACCAAAAAAAATTTATTCACAAAGTTTCACCTAGTTTCACAAAGATCTATTCATAGATTTCAAAAAAACAACTTCCATTTCAATTTGATAAACCCAATAAATCTTTAAATTAAAGATTTAATTTACAGCTTTCAAAACACGTTCCAAAGATTAATTAATAACTCGGAAAAACCATTTTCCATTTTCAAAACTTGAATCCCTTTTTAACACACATTAGAAATCCATTTCTTATATGAAAGCTTCTATTATTTGAAAACAACAGTTTTCGTTTCCAAAATCCAATTCTATAATTTGAAACTTGGGTTAATTTTAAATTCCAAAATATCACCTTTTAAATTGGTTTAAAAACCATATAAATCCATTTATAAGTTGAATAACCTTTTAAACCTTAGTTTCCACATTATAGAATTCAATCTCAAATATTGAATTCAAATTTAAATTAAATTATTTAAATTTCAAACTCAATCAAGTTATTCAAAATACCCATTTTCAAAAGCTTCAATTCCAAAACTATTTTGGATTCAAAAGGTTAAAATTTAAAAAAAAAAAACAATTTCAAAATCTGTGACTTAACAAATTTCCACGTGCAACCCATACTTGTGTGTGTATGAGTGTGGTCCAGGGGTTTTACACAATAGTGCAACATCATCAAATATCACAGATTCAATTATTACGATTCGATGTGGGTTTCGGATAACTAAATGGAATCCGACTCCCTGTCGCATCGAAATTCAAATGTCGTTCTACGGGTCAGGGTTTGCATAACAATATATACATCATAGAAATAACAGCTTAGCACAAAACGTCACATAGCATCGCATCACATATCAAATATATCAATCCATCACACAACATCAATAACAATCAAACATCTTTAATTAAGATGAATAGCCCGTGTGGTTAAAATTTTATTACTCACATAATTACCTTTGTTAGTAATTTTAATCAATGATTAATTTTAATTGATTGAGTCTTAACCACCTTCATTAACTAATCACTTCCTTAATTAATTATCTTAATTAATTAATCCTTAGTTGTAATTAATAAAATCTTAATCACTTTTATAAATGGGCCTTAATTAATTAATCTCAAGACTTAATTAAAATTGTTAATTATTTAATCAATCATCCATATTCCTAATTAACTAAATAGTTAATTATCCCACTTAATTATTTTAAAAAATTAATGAACCCAATCATTGAATTTTATTTATCTTTTAGATAAATATTTCTTACTTAATTAAAGAATTTAAATTTCACTTTTAAGTTTCATTTTAAACTTAAGATAAAAATTATCTTAAACAAGGTTTTAATACAATTCAAAAACCTTTATCTCATATTTTAAAAGAAACACATGCTTAACAAAAATTGGTTTTAAAGGTTTTAAATATCAATTCAATTTAAATTCAAACTTATTTTAAAAACTGAAATAAAAGTTTAATTCCAGATTTAAACTCACTTTTAAATTTCTGATTTAAAATTTTAAACTTCCAATTCAATTTCAAAACACATATATGCTTTTACACTTTTTAAAATCTAATTTAAATTTGAAAATATGAATTATTTCAAATCTCAGACAAACAAATTTGAATTCTTATTCAACTTTAGATTTTTCAAACTCAGTTTATATTCAACTTGCATTATAAACTTTACATTTAAAATTAAGAAACAAGTTTTTTGTGTTTTTATTTAAAAACCTAAACTAAGATTTAAAAATTCAAATGATTTCAAAACCTAGATTTAACTGTTGAATCCATATTTAATTTCAGGTTCAAAAACTTAGTTCAGATTTTAGATTTCAGATTCAACTTGTTTTAAAGCCTATATTTATAAATCTAAACTTCCAGATTTAATATTTGAAACCAATATTCTTTTATGCCTAAAAGTTGATTCAACCCAACTCTAACTTCAAAATTTAAATTATTTCAAATTTAGATTTCAAACTTCCTAAATTCAGATTCAATCTCAGGTTCAAACTTAGTTTAAATTTCTAATTTACATTTTTTTGAAACTTGCTTTGATATTTTAAGAACAGAACAGGTTTCTGTTTTAAACCAGAAAAAATGTTATTATAATTTTTTTTTTTTTTTAATTTACTTCGAGTCAGATGTTACTTTACTTCGAGTCAGACACCTAAGAACTTCGAGTCACTCACGAAATCGACTCTAGAAGAAAACTTAAAACATTTTTCCCTCTGCTTCAATCAAACACTGATACAACCCAATACCATGTGCACGTGCACCACCACCAGAACCCCCTCCGGCCTCCGATCACCTCACTGGCACATCAGCAACCCATGCAGCTACTCAACTAAATCATCAACTGGTGCTACCATCATCAGGAATCAAGAATGATACCCAATGCCAAAACCTGGAAATGAAACCAAGTCCCCCTTCAAAATCTGTCATCGCCTCGCATCCGCCCCTCCGACCACCGTGACCCCTGAGACTCCGGTGATGACTTCAACCACGTCCAAGCTTCAACTGAGCGAAACCCCGTGCAACTCGATCAATTACATTAGCCGATAGGTTGAATTTTGTCAAACCCAGTAAAACTAGGGTTCAAAAATTCAAATCAAAATCGCAATTACAAAAACGAATTGCAACACAATCTAATATTTTTCCCCTCGTCCCTGATGTCTCCTCCACCTCCAGAAGCGATCACGACATCTCCAATCGATTGTGGAGATCGAAATACCCCAAAATGTATGATACAGTCAAAATAGAAGTGCTCTTGGAATATAGCATTTAAAATCATAATTTTTCTTGGAAAAATCATAGTTTTGTATGGAGATTGGATCTATAATCCTGAAACTTCAAATTATTATACTTGAGATTTCACTAATTTTTTTATTTATCTTCAGTACATACATTCCAGTGATATTCCTATATTTTTTCAACTTATATAGAATTTTAAACTGAAGTTCTAATTTAAACAGGCAAGTTTAATTTAAATCTTAACCTTAAACAAATCAAAGGGTTTTTGAATTTAAATTTGCCTAGCAACTGAGAGATGTGCAGAGAACCATACATGGTCATGTATACAGCAGCTATTCATGTCACACACATTCATTTTTCTCATTTTTATTAGCATGCAACCCATATTTGTATTTAATTCTTAAAAATGAGATTACTCACAGGTAACAAAACAAAGAATCTCTGGTCTTAAAAATAAAATAAATTTGTTCACCTGGATTCCAAGATGAACAGAGACCAGATTGGTTTTCTTTTTTTTTAGTTTTAATTAAGTTTGGGCATTTTGTTCTCCCTGTTACACCCTACTTTGTTTAATCACTAAGTATCTTCTTCTGAGTTTATCTTAGGAATGACCTTATAATATCATGCCCCTATTTTCAGTACTCAGGCTTGAATTTGTTTTTAAAATAAGAAGATATATGTTCTTTTCTCATGTTTTCAAAACTGCAACCCAAAAACAATATACTTGTTCAAACAAACACATGCAGCCTTCCAAAATCAACAAACAAGCATCACAAAGCAATTCACAAGTTCATGAATATCAGATTCAAAGAGAAAGTTTTCAAGTTGCTCACAAGCATCAAAACATAAAAAAAAAACAGAGGTGAAAGTTTTGCTCACAAGCATGGAAACAGGGAAGTAACTAACAACAGAGTTTAATATATGCATCATATAAAAGAGGGTGAAGGATTTGCTCACAAGTTCATGTTGTTTTGCTCAAATCTGTATAGACAGATTTTGTTCCAGATTTGATTTTGAATCCCTTTGCATTGCTTAAATCTTTAGATTGTTTTCCAGAGAGCTTGCATTTGCACTAGCATTTTCTTCTGGATTCCCAGATTAACATTTTGTTTGTTTTGAGTAGGCTTGATTACTTTCAGATTATCATTCCCAGGCTTTTTTTTTTCTTCTTCTAAACTTGCAACTTTGTTTTGATTTTCTTTCAGATTGGAAACCTTTGCATTCTTAAATTTTTAAACTGCCATTTCTTCTTCTGTTTTCAGGTTGAATCATTGATTTGTGAAATGCTTTTGAGTTGATTTGCTTTTGAATTCTGAACTTGTTGAACTTGAAACAATTTGATCCATCTGTATATATATTTTTCCAGAATTGCTCCAAGATCTTGATCTTTAACTAGCTTCTTCCTCTACAAACTCAAGCTTGAGTTGAACTAGAAGTTGTCAATCTGGTTGCTCAATCCAGACATGGGTTTCCAGATTTCTTTTTTTTTTCTTTTGCTTTGTTTTCGAACTGAACTTAAATTTGAATTGTATACATTCCTTTGGTGTTTAGATTGAAATGCCAAATCTTTGATTACTGATTTGTTCAGATTTTGTGAGATGTTTAATATGATTGCATATGGGAAAATGAAGAGTTTTTGTAATTTTTTTATCTTATTATTTTATTTAAATAATAATGTTGAATGCCATTTGTACAAAAATATCAAAATCTCTAGATCTTGTTAATTATCTTACTCCAAACCCATGTGCAAGTGTATCTCTTTACTTCCTTATGTATATTTACATTTGTAATTTCACAAGACAAAGGTTTTTTTTTATAAATTTTTATATCATATCTATTTTATAAATAAATGTGCTTTTTCTCTATTTACACAAACAAAAATTATATTCCCATTAATCTCTTGTATTAAATTTTTTTTTGTTTGTTCAACATGTTTATACACTAATATATTTATACAATTTACATTCTTACATTTTTTTTTGTTTTGTACAAAAAAATATTTATACAATTTACATTCTTACATTTTTTTTTGTTTTGTACAAAAAAATATTTATACAATTTACATTCTTACATTTTTTTTTGTTTTGTACAAAAAAATATTTATACAATTTACATTCTTACATTTTTTTTTTTTTGTACAAAAAAATATTTTATAAAAAGAAAAGAATGACTTTTAAATACTTTGATTTTTATATTAACAATAGTTACATTTATTTATTTAAGGGAATTTGACTTAAGAAAAAATATTTTAAAAATGAGTACACTAATTTTTTTCTTTTATTGCCACTTCCAAAAATTAATAAAATTAAAAATTTTAGAAACAACTATCATTATCTTTTTATTAATCTTAAGCTTTTAAATTTAAATTTTATTTTTAATACATTTTATTTTGAATTTTATACTTTGGTACATTTACAAATAATATTCTCAATTTATTTCCAAAAATAAATTTAATTGCCAAATTAAACTTAATAAATTTTCGGGGATGTTACAGATTTCCCCCCTTAAAAGAATTTCGTCCTCGAAATTGCAAGGAAGACGAGAAAGAATAGATAATAGATAAAGAAATGATTGATCAGATCATAATCGAGATATTTATTCTGTATTTGGTTTACCAAATCAGAATATCGATAATATGAGAACAAACTCATACAATATTACACAAGATATTTAGGTTCACCTGTCTACGAATATGTAAGGGCATTGATTAGTTCGAAGAGACAACTAATCGTTCGTAGAATATGTTGGATCCCAGAGAATAGATAGATGGATCAAATCTTCATATTAGTTAACCGTTTTAACTTAATTTAAAATTTCCCATTTATTCAAATTTAAATTCTCAAATTCATTAGAGTTTAGATCGAAAAGCTGATAAGAATTCGATGAAGATACGAAGTAAGAATTTTCTACAACGATTCGTAGGGCCATCATCACACCGAAACTTCTTTCTGGAGCAGCTACGAAACAATCAAAAGAATTCGAAATCGAATCAAAGGAGATTGATAGAGAAATGTTGTTTCCGCTATTTCAGGGTATTGACCATTTGTAGTGGTATTTCCCTGTCCCCTATCTCGTTGTCGTCTCGCACTCATACTCACTATCAGTGAATAGTAAGAGAATTTACTGAGGCATTCGAATGGATATCTTAGGGATATACTCATTCTAGGGTATACTTCACCCTATCTCTAATGAGCTACTTAATCTGTTATACTCCTGAGCTATGGTTTTAACCATCAGCTCTGATACCAAAATGTCACGATCCAAATTCCAGCGTTGGAAAATCGACATCCGTACTCCACCGTACTTGAATGCCGGAGATTCAAACGTTGAAATTCGAGTCGCGCCGGAGCTTATAACACATTAAGTAAATAACACAGCGGAAGAAATGAATAGCATATATCAATATACAACATTTGATACAATAACAGATACAACATGAATGATACAACAGAATGGTACAATAGATATCAACATTATCAGAGATACAAAGAATAGCAACGGAAATATAATAATAACACTAGCAGCGGAACAAATCTCCAAAATAGTCTTCAAGAAAGAACTCCAGTATCAGCAATCTCCATCTCCAAAGCACCAATCCAGAAATAGCTCGAACTCCAAATCAAGATGAAGAGAAACAACTCGATCCAAAATGCGATTGCCAAATCCTAAAGCTGAAAGCTATCGAATCTACACCTACTATAGATTATCTGAAAATCCAAACTCTAGACTGCCCGTGTGGGAAAATAGTGGGCACCCAGAGTTTAGAAAAGGAATAATAAACTCCAGGTCAGTCATGGGACTGGTATGAGCAAACAAAAACATTTGGTCTTTTAAAAACAAACAAGAGATTTTAAATTTGAAATCCGCAATGCTTTTTGGAAAATGAAACTACCATAAGGCCTCCCGGCACACACACAATGCAAACGCACACATGGGGGAGATTTCTCCTTATGATAGTCAAACATGCTTACTACGAGAAAAATTCTTTGATATTATTACTAGTGCATAGTGGAAAATTTTTCGAAAGTATAATATAAATCCTAGCCAGCATAGGTACCATGATATTATGCCTACTATAGCTGCCATGTTAAATGGCAGGTTCTACAACTAAAACCGTACATGGCACGTAATTGAAGAATGGATTTCCAACAAATGGTCAGGCTAAGGAACTTCCTATTGCCACATGGGAACGCCTCTGGCGGGACGCCCCGAGAACTAACGTTACGGTTAGATCTCTGCCAACACAAGGCCGGGTTACCTCTATAACTAGGTAACTACTACACGAATATGCCATCCCCCGGTCCTTTGGGACCTTTATCCGAGAGCTCTCCAACAACAACATCACACAGTAATAATATAGTGTGTCCACATGAGTAAGTATCTGGGCTCCATACCATGATACCACCCTTTTCCAGAAGGGAATGACATACCCTAAAGGGCGCGACCCTCATAACCTTGCCGCATATTCCTGTTTCGACCATTTCCGGGGAGTGAGGTCCTGATGAAGTCTCGTCCACAAAGCTACGCTTTGTGCAACAAAGCCATGCTTTGGGTCCACAGATGACCAAAGCAAAGATCACAAGGATAAATGATTAACAAATGATCATATCACAAACAATCAACCAATGATCATCACACAGCAGCACTCAGCATGTCACATTACCAAATTGGGAATATGTCACTGATAAATATCAACTACATAACCTCTGAGCTCGTACGTCTCAAAGAAGGGTGTTAAGCTAAGAGAATAAATTCTCCGCCACCAAGCAGAAATGTATTTGATAGAGATCAGTTAATATCTCAAAGTGTAATGTCGGACATACAACCATACAAGTCTGTTCCGGGTTCGAACAGAACCGAAGGCACTTCCGAAGAAGCCCTTGCAAATCCGGATAATCCCTAATCACGTCCGGACTTCCCATCACATATGGAGATCTCTATACCGGGGATCGGCCAGTGCAGAGACAATCGACGAGTTATCCTTTCGTTTTCGGAAATAACCGGTCTTCACCACCGGTCTTCAATTGCTATCCATAACGTCGTATCACTATTCGGAATGGGCTATATGACACAAGGTCCTCTCCCGGCTAAACCGAATAATGAGCGCCATATTTTAAAACGTATGGGTATGGGATTTTAGTTAAGTCACAATTTATAAAAATCCAAAACTTTTCTTTCAATGGTTAAACAAAATACCATTCTAAATCTTTAAACCAAAAAAAATTTATTCACAAAGTTTCACCTAGTTTCACAAAGATCTATTCATAGATTTCAAAAAAACAACTTCCATTTCAATTTGATAAACCCAATAAATCTTTAAATTAAAGATTTAATTTACAGCTTTCAAAACACGTTCCAAAGATTAATTAATAACTCGGAAAAACCATTTTCCATTTTCAAAACTTGAATCCCTTTTTAACACACATTAGAAATCCATTTCTTATATGAAAGCTTCTATTATTTGAAAACAACAGTTTTCGTTTCCAAAATCCAATTCTATAATTTGAAACTTGGGTTAATTTTAAATTCCAAAATATCACCTTTTAAATTGGTTTAAAAACCATATAAATCCATTTATAAGTTGAATAACCTTTTAAACCTTAGTTTCCACATTATAGAATTCAATCTCAAATATTGAATTCAAATTTAAATTAAATTATTTAAATTTCAAACTCAATCAAGTTATTCAAAATACCCATTTTCAAAAGCTTCAATTCCAAAACTATTTTGGATTCAAAAGGTTAAAATTTAAAAAAAAAAAACAATTTCAAAATCTGTGACTTAACAAATTTCCACGTGCAACCCATACTTGTGTGTGTATGAGTGTGGTCCAGGGGTTTTACACAATAGTGCAACATCATCAAATATCACAGATTCAATTAT
Organism: Allium cepa; assembly: GCA_030765085.1. Taxonomy (NCBI): domain Eukaryota; kingdom Viridiplantae; phylum Streptophyta; class Magnoliopsida; order Asparagales; family Amaryllidaceae; genus Allium; species Allium cepa. The sequence continues at coordinate 847,461,135 of CM060938.1, forward strand.
TACGATTCGATGTGGGTTTCGGATAACTAAATGGAATCCGACTCCCTGTCGCATCGAAATTCAAATGTCGTTCTACGGGTCAGGGTTTGCATAACAATATATACATCATAGAAATAACAGCTTAGCACAAAACGTCACATAGCATCGCATCACATATCAAATATATCAATCCATCACACAACATCAATAACAATCAAACATCTTTAATTAAGATGAATAGCCCGTGTGGTTAAAATTTTATTACTCACATAATTACCTTTGTTAGTAATTTTAATCAATGATTAATTTTAATTGATTGAGTCTTAACCACCTTCATTAACTAATCACTTCCTTAATTAATTATCTTAATTAATTAATCCTTAGTTGTAATTAATAAAATCTTAATCACTTTTATAAATGGGCCTTAATTAATTAATCTCAAGACTTAATTAAAATTGTTAATTATTTAATCAATCATCCATATTCCTAATTAACTAAATAGTTAATTATCCCACTTAATTATTTTAAAAAATTAATGAACCCAATCATTGAATTTTATTTATCTTTTAGATAAATATTTCTTACTTAATTAAAGAATTTAAATTTCACTTTTAAGTTTCATTTTAAACTTAAGATAAAAATTATCTTAAACAAGGTTTTAATACAATTCAAAAACCTTTATCTCATATTTTAAAAGAAACACATGCTTAACAAAAATTGGTTTTAAAGGTTTTAAATATCAATTCAATTTAAATTCAAACTTATTTTAAAAACTGAAATAAAAGTTTAATTCCAGATTTAAACTCACTTTTAAATTTCTGATTTAAAATTTTAAACTTCCAATTCAATTTCAAAACACATATATGCTTTTACACTTTTTAAAATCTAATTTAAATTTGAAAATATGAATTATTTCAAATCTCAGACAAACAAATTTGAATTCTTATTCAACTTTAGATTTTTCAAACTCAGTTTATATTCAACTTGCATTATAAACTTTACATTTAAAATTAAGAAACAAGTTTTTTGTGTTTTTATTTAAAAACCTAAACTAAGATTTAAAAATTCAAATGATTTCAAAACCTAGATTTAACTGTTGAATCCATATTTAATTTCAGGTTCAAAAACTTAGTTCAGATTTTAGATTTCAGATTCAACTTGTTTTAAAGCCTATATTTATAAATCTAAACTTCCAGATTTAATATTTGAAACCAATATTCTTTTATGCCTAAAAGTTGATTCAACCCAACTCTAACTTCAAAATTTAAATTATTTCAAATTTAGATTTCAAACTTCCTAAATTCAGATTCAATCTCAGGTTCAAACTTAGTTTAAATTTCTAATTTACATTTTTTTGAAACTTGCTTTGATATTTTAAGAACAGAACAGGTTTCTGTTTTAAACCAGAAAAAATGTTATTATAATTTTTTTTTTTTTTTAATTTACTTCGAGTCAGATGTTACTTTACTTCGAGTCAGACACCTAAGAACTTCGAGTCACTCACGAAATCGACTCTAGAAGAAAACTTAAAACATTTTTCCCTCTGCTTCAATCAAACACTGATACAACCCAATACCATGTGCACGTGCACCACCACCAGAACCCCCTCCGGCCTCCGATCACCTCACTGGCACATCAGCAACCCATGCAGCTACTCAACTAAATCATCAACTGGTGCTACCATCATCAGGAATCAAGAATGATACCCAATGCCAAAACCTGGAAATGAAACCAAGTCCCCCTTCAAAATCTGTCATCGCCTCGCATCCGCCCCTCCGACCACCGTGACCCCTGAGACTCCGGTGATGACTTCAACCACGTCCAAGCTTCAACTGAGCGAAACCCCGTGCAACTCGATCAATTACATTAGCCGATAGGTTGAATTTTGTCAAACCCAGTAAAACTAGGGTTCAAAAATTCAAATCAAAATCGCAATTACAAAAACGAATTGCAACACAATCTAATATTTTTCCCCTCGTCCCTGATGTCTCCTCCACCTCCAGAAGCGATCACGACATCTCCAATCGATTGTGGAGATCGAAATACCCCAAAATGTATGATACAGTCAAAATAGAAGTGCTCTTGGAATATAGCATTTAAAATCATAATTTTTCTTGGAAAAATCATAGTTTTGTATGGAGATTGGATCTATAATCCTGAAACTTCAAATTATTATACTTGAGATTTCACTAATTTTTTTATTTATCTTCAGTACATACATTCCAGTGATATTCCTATATTTTTTCAACTTATATAGAATTTTAAACTGAAGTTCTAATTTAAACAGGCAAGTTTAATTTAAATCTTAACCTTAAACAAATCAAAGGGTTTTTGAATTTAAATTTGCCTAGCAACTGAGAGATGTGCAGAGAACCATACATGGTCATGTATACAGCAGCTATTCATGTCACACACATTCATTTTTCTCATTTTTAT